>JARWLC010000002.1:140122431-141401598 GCA_033318265.1 Phyllotis vaccarum | reverse complement strand
ACCGTGTTGACGTTGGAGATCCAGGGTTAGTTACTCAGCGAGTCAGCTCCTCTACATCTCCTCACCCCTGTCAATCTGTCCACTTGAAATGTAACCTTCTCTGGGTTCCAGATGAAATGGTCTTTGGATCACTCCTGCTACCTCCTGTTAGCAGTTCTTCTACTCTATAAGCATCTCACCTTAGAACCGCCTTCAGAAAGTTAGGCCATTCTGATAGCTGGTTGTCCTACTGCAGCTCCCAGTCCAGTTCAAGAGAGGAGGAGGGACGATATGAGCAAAGTGGTCAAGACTGTGATGGGAAAACCCACAGACAGCTGACCTGGAGCTCACTGACTCTGGACTGACAGCTGGAGAACATGCTTGGGACCAACTAAGCCCTCTGAATGTCGATGACTATTGTGTGGCTTGAGCAGTTGGTGGGGCCTCTGGCAGTGAAACCAGGAATTTTATTCCTGGTTCGTAAGATGACTTTTTAGAACCCTTTCTCTATGGAGGAATGCTGATGCAAGGGGGCAGGGCTTGGTCCTGCCTCAACTTGATATCCCAGCCTTTGACTTTCCAGGGGTGCTTTGTCCTCTCTGAGGAGTGGTCTGGGGGTAAGCTGGGGAGTGAGTGGGAGGAAGGGAGGGAAGTGGAACTGTAGTTCGTATGTATAAAAATAAACCTTTTAAATATAAAAAGAAAGATTTGCACTGTCTCCTGTCAAGCTTTCCCCGCCCTCCATGATAGACAGACACAAGCAGAGCATCATCTGTTGCAGTTGTTTTCAAGGCTGTCCAGATGTGGAGACATTGTCTACAGGGAAACTTATAACCGAGGTGTGAGCAGAGCGCTGTTGCCTGAATTCAGATGAAGCATATCTCTACACCCGTCCTTAGGAACTTCTGGTGGAGTAACCCCAAAACAGCCAAAGGGAAATCTCAGCACTGATCCGACTTGTTCTTTCCCGCTCTTCTCTCACTGGGGTCCATTTATCATTTTGACAAGCTTTACACCAGCATTTGTGTCTGTTCACCAGGGACTCATGCACACTCATGAATTATTGTGTCAGAACTTTGCCCTCATGTCTTATTTGAATCATGATAATGAGATCCTGAAGGGAAATATACAAAATGTTATCAGTCGGGACCAATACAAAAAGGCAGACTAAGTGATGATTTGACTCAGAGTAGGCATTTATGACCCTAGTTACTCTGATGTCCTAACTCAAGTTTTCACTGAAACAACTCTCTTTACAAAGAGAAAAGAATAAAAGAGCTTAGACACACATTTGTCCCTCTCTCTCTCTCTCTCTCACACACACACATATACACACTCATACTCATATATACATGTGTGTGTATATATATATGATATTACAATACAATAGGAATACTGATGCATCTGCATCTACACACATCTGTATGTACATTAGGCTAATTTATGATAGTCAGTCAGTAGATGACGTTTTTGTTGTATTATTCAGTCCTTTTGAGTACCTTGGAATGCTTTGCATCATTTAATTACATGCCGGTAATTCAATAACTATATTCAGAGAGAAAAAATATCATCAAGCAGATGTCATCTACTTAAGGAATGTCATATTTGTTCTGCGGATTAAAGGCAACTGTGTTAGTTTAACTGGAAGACGCAGTTAGCAGAATTCTGCAGCTTCTTTCTGTTGCTCAAACAGTGTTTTGTCTACACCACAAATAATATTGTATTTTGTTTCTGAGATCTCTTCAAACTTGGCAGTACCTAAGCAGCTTTGTTTACACAGATAGCATGCTAGTTGAACACCAGAAATGCACAAGTCACTTTCCCAGCCACCATGTTCTCCTCCCTCCCTTCTCTTATTTCTTGATGTGTAGTTCACACTTTTTGAAAGTGGAATCATCTTATACACAAAAAATCTCACATAATACGACTTATTTAAATTACTTTTACCAGTTGGCTGTGCTCTGACTTGTTTCTTTGTATTTGAAATTCTGTCCTTATATTTATTTGTGTGAATATGTTTTATTTGTGTCGTTGTTATTGTGAAGACTCCTAGATGATTGAGCTGTTGCCTGTATTGTGCTTTTCAAAAAGAAAACAAACTGGTTAAATTATCAATATACATATACACACATATATATTATAAAAGTTGGAACTGAGTTAACTGCAACAATGCACAGTTTTGCTCATTCTTTGACACTGTTTCCATAGTTAACAACCCAATTGCTTCAAGCTGAGAGATTATAACTATCCTGACCTAACATACAAAATAAAAACATGTAAGTAATTTATGCTTGTATTAAAATTATAAATAATGTCATTGCAGTGTAAAGTGCTTTCATAGAAACGTACTTATGTTCTATGCTGATGGATATAATGGATATAAGTATACTTTTACACAAAACAGTGATTATCTCTTTGGGTTCATGTAAAATGAAGTCCCATGTTCTTTAGGAATTAGTACCAAATTAGGAAGCACACTAGCTCACTGTTTTCATCAGAAGGGTAACATATATTTTTGACTGGCCATTATAAAAACATAGTTAAAAAATAGTGAAACTATTTTAAACGTCAGGATCATGTTGTGCCTGTGTTTATTTGTAGTTTTCTAACACTGGAATTTTTCAAAGGAAGGGAGTTTGTGAAATGAAGAACTTGTCAATGGCTTGTGAAGTTCCAAAATGACCAGGATAGAGGATTCTATTAGACAACTCTGATTACATAGAGGAAACACCTCATGGAGAATGAGGTTGCTTTTGCTGATGATGTCTGATACAAATCCCGGAAGGTCTCCCTCCTCTCCCTGTTTTTGACGTCACGTCAAACCCTGCCTGTGAAATGGGGTCTTTCAGTCAACACTCGCTCATCAGTACTAGGCACCATTCTCACAGCAATGGTTAAATTTATTGATATAGCTATTTTTATTATTTTCTACAACAATAAAACGATCTTGTTTGTAGAATATTGTTGTCTGTTTCATAATGGCTTGCTATTATAAGTGAGCCAGTTTCATTCAGTCAAGGTACTAGTAATAAACCCTTAAATCTGTGTAAGAAGTGGCTTCAGTTAACTCTGACAGTTAAGGAGCAGAGATTGTCTCTGTAGCCAGGCCATAATTGAATGTCAGATTATTTCTGCCAAATTTACCAAAATTGTTGTTTTTCCTTATGCTAGCCAGTAAGAATGAAGTCAAAGTGGTTTTTTTTTTTTTTTAAATGCATCATACTATTTCGAGTAATTTGTTTGTTTTTACAATAATCTTACCTATTAGACGTATAGCTATACTATGTCTTCTGGTTAATATGCTGCTCAAAATTCATGTTCTGCTTTGCACTTTCCACTTATATGTGCTTAATTCCAAAGGGATGTATTGTAGGCTATCTTAAGTTGCATACCTTTGAATTCATTCATATGTAAAACATTTACTGGAGATACACTCACTGTCAAATTGCGTTGTTTTAACCAGGGCAGCTTTATCTTCTTAGCTATATTTCTAGTAGTTATGTTACAAATTTGTAGTTTTGTTTCTTCCATGGAATTCAATATCTCCTTTATGGAGACAAACTACCACACATCCTTTAATTTTTAAAATATATTTGTATTTGTTTTTTGAGTAGATTCACAAATTTCATTGACAGTCTCCTCTGCTAAGTAAAGCCACACAAGCAATCACTCACCATTGACTTGTTTTTAGTACTGTAGATCATGGTTTTCTGTTTATTTTCATGTTTCAAGAGTTTGCATTTAACTGAAGATTTATTCAACAGTAATATTTCTTCTAGATTCTGGGTTTCCCCGCTACCTTTTGTTTTGTTCAATGTCTTGTTTTGAATTAAGGGATAGTATCTCTCCTCTGTATTAGTCAATACAGGTCCCTGGGGTTTGCCTTTGGCCTGCATCCTCATTCATTCTTATCAAGTTTACAGCTGATGAGGCTCCAGGATTTCCCTGTCCAGACAAAGCTATCAAGATTTTTGATGGTTCCTGTGCAGATAAAATTATTATCCTCACCAATAAGGCTGGGCAGTGGGTGCCGGAGGAGTGTCAAGTGAGGACAGACATTTAGCTCTTATCCTTACATTCTTCTCAATTTGTCTTCTGCTGTTATCAGTCTTTACCCACTTCAGCTCCTGAAATGACTCATTTTATCTCGTTTTAAGCTTTGCTTTTTAAAGGCAGACGTACAGACACCTAGTGACCGCGTGGACAGAAGTTTTGTCTTCCGCAACAGTCGAAGATTTCTCTGAAGTACTTTTTGCTGCGTACAGCCCACCAAAGTAAGTTAGATTGCATTCTATTCAATTTCTTAGTTTTATTTTCAGAAATTATGCCATGCATCTGTTTCCATTTGTTCTGGACAGCCATGTTAACTACTCACATCTTTGGGGTTTGAATAAGGCAGCCTGCCTGCTAATTTTGTCCTGGATTCTGAGACCACTGAAAAGAATAGGGCATGCTTTATATGAAAGAATGTTGTGCAGCCTCCCTGGTGAAATAGTCTATATAACTCTTTAGTTTATATAATTTTTATCCCCTGTTTTTTCTTTGCCTCCATTCTTCAACTACGTTTATTTAAATACATTAAGAAAGCTTGTTTTGGTTAAATGGGGGAGGGACAAAGTTTCTTTCAATTATATTGGAATATCACTGTTCATCCTATTATCATCAAAAGAAGTCAGGACAGGAACCCAAATAGGGCAGGAACCTGGAGACAAGAGCTCAATGGCCATTGAGAGGTGCTGCTTACTGGCTTGTTCATCATGGCTCACTCAGTCTGCTTGCCTTCCTTCCTTCCTTCCTTCCTTCCTTCCTTCCTTCCTTCCTTCCTTCCTTCCTCCCTCCCTCCCTCCCTCCCTCCCTCCCTCCCTTCCTTCTTTCTTTCTCTTCCTTTCTACTTTTAATTAAAACAGTCTTTTTTTAAAAATATATTCTGATTACAGCTTTCTCCCCTCATCTCCTCCCAGATCCACCCCCTTTCCCATGTTTCCCAAATCCACACCATTCCTTTCTCTATCTCATTAGAATACAAGTAAATATCTTAAAAGATAGAAAAGATAAAACAAAAACAAATAGACCAGCCTAGAAGGAAGGGAAACTTAACAGTACAGAAGCTTCTTAAAACATATATATATATGAAAGAAATCTAAGTGGAATCACCAAATAACTTGGTAGACAAATCTCCAAGTAGACATTTGTCACAACCAAATAAAAGCTCCAGTGTTGGGAATGGATTATATCTAATCAAATTTTAAACAAAGAGGGCCAGTGGAAAACCCCAAATAACAAAGCTATTGTTTGCTCTCTACAAACTGATGCTAAGGTCCTATTGCTGCAGGCATTGCCTACACAACTCATTGAACATGGAGAAGTGCCCTCCCCACCCAGGAGCTTCACCCTGATGATTAGTGTTCACTGTACTGGGAGATAATCTGCACATTACCAGATGAGAAAAGTAAGCACCAACCCAGTTAGCTGCAAATCTCACTGGGTCTACAAACCACACCTGAAAGGCTTATTTAAAATTTATAATAAAATCTGGATCTCTGAAGCTCTCATTTCTGTCATTATTTAGCTTGTTGATCTATTGATTACTAATTACGGCTTATTTATTGTTAATTGTCACACTAGATTACAAACGTGTGTCTTGGTTTAAGGGGAAAATCTTTCAGTGCAAGTATCAGCTCTATAGACACGACACACAACTGCTGCCATATGTCCTGAGAATCTTTACATCAAGGGCCAAGTAATTCATGACTTTGGATGTTTTTGTAATGATGTGGGTAATATAATTTTTACCTTCTCAATATGTATTCAAAAGCTTTGTTTTTAAACTCCTAGAAATATTTAGTTATATTTATTTATTTGTGCATGTATATGTATGTATATATGTGCATGTGTATGTATGTGTGTGTATGAATGTGTGTATTGTGAATGTGTGTATGTGTGTGTGCATGTGTATGTGTGAGTATGTGTGCATGTATATGTCTCTGTGTGTGTAAATGTGTGTATGTGTGGGTACATATGTGTATGTGTGCATTCATATGTATGTGTCTGTATGTGTGTATGTGTGTGTGCATGTGTATGTGTGTGTGCATGTATATGTGTGTGTGCATGTGCGTTTGTGTGTGTGTGATATGTACCACCAGCATGAATGGAGGTCAAAGGACAACTTTGAGGAGTCACTTCTCTCCTCCTACCATATGGGTCTCTGGGATTAAGAGAAGTCAGATTATCAGGTTTAGTGGCCAGTGCCTTTATCCCCTGTACCATCTTGCTGACCCCTTAAAAACTTCTTTAAAACTTAAATCCAAGGCCAAGCCAGAATGGCTTCCACCCCATAACTTTAGTTGTAGTTCATAATTTTATTCATTTTGTTTCATTATTTTACTCTCTTATTTTAATATTTCTCTTATGTATTCATTCATTTATTTGTTTATTTACTTATTTATATGTAGGCATGTGCCATGCCATGGCAAATGTGTGTCAACTGACAACCTGTGAGAGTCTCTTCTTCCATTCTGCCATGTGGAACCAAAGGATGGAACTCAGGTGCTCAGACTTGGAGTATGGCAGCAACTCCACCAACTGAATTATCTTACTGGCCCTGGTATCTTACCTATTTTCCACATCCCAAGTTAGCATTCAGAGCTAAATTAAAGTTCTTTTTTCTTTTTCTTTTTAGAAGACTCCCATACATCTCTAGTTATACAGAGGTAGCAGGAAAGCACACACCTCTATGCTATAAATTTTAAGTTTCTAGGACATTCATAGATTCAAAGTAAACTTACTCTTCTAGGTCATTATCTTTAGTACTTATTTTTGGCTTCCACATTCTCTCCTTAATTTTAAAGAACTTTAGCAGTACAAGCACACACAAACACACACACACAAACACATACACACACACGCGCACACACACACACACACACACACACACACACACACACACACACACACACACACACACAAACACACAACCAGCCAAACAAAAAAACTTTGATAATATTTTTGATGGCTTTCCTAAGTTTTTCTTCAACTGCTACTAAAAAAGCCCATGTCTTTGGTTTAAATTTAAGGATAGTTAGAGATGCATTTTGTATTATATCCCTCCCTCTCTCACTTCTTCCCTCCATCCTTTTCTCCCTTTTTCTTTTTTTCCCTCCCTCCCTCCCTCCCTCCCTCTCTCTTGTTTTCTTTCTTGATACAGTCTCACTCTGTAATCAAAGGTAGCCTGGAACTCACTATGCAGTTCAGTCTGATTTCAAACTTGTGGGTTATTTTCTGCTTCAGTCCCCTAAGTGCTATAATTACAAGCATGAGCCACCATGCCTGGGAAAGTTACAGAATTTTCTAAGTAAAAAAAAAACATATATTCATAACTTATATTTATTCATTGGTCTTATTTTTGCTAACTATAATTTCTTAAACAATGTACTACAATGGCTGAGTCATCCAGAATCTTGTTAAATAATTAGAGTAATTGCATTCTAGCCCATTCGCAGTTCTAATGAGAATGATGCGTATTTCTTTATCTAGCTTCAACTTTGTGTTTGGAATAGCTGTCAGTCATATGAATGTCCTACTTTTATACTAGAGTAATTTTTGTCATAAGTAAATGCAAAATCTTGCCAATATATTTATTTCACTCTTGAGATGACTGCTAAGTTGTAGAAATTCAACTTCTTTGTTTTTTTATTGATCAAGTGATTCCCGTTTTATGTCAAGGGGTGGGGTCTCCTACCAGAAGCATTGGTCTTAAAATGTTCACCCATGTCATAGTTTGTGGTTATAAGAGAAATATAAGTCTTACCATTACTCTGTACAGTAATGGAGCAAAAGATATTTTATTTTTCTGAAAGAGAGAAGAAAGAAGAAGATCCCTCAGTAGTGGATTTCAGTACTGTCCAAGGCCCGCTAGGTCTTGTCTCGCAGTTGACTCAGGGTGATAATCTGTCTGTATCCCTTTCTTGATGAAAATAAAATTTCTTGGGATCTTGGCCATCAAAAGATGAGACTATGAATAAAGATCTATGAGAGCCCATAGATCTTCTAAGTGTGTCTAATCACAATACAAAAGCACAGATAAAGCCTTTAACAGAGAATAATATTGTCAAATAAGGCATGACAGTTGAGCAGGTTATTAGTGTGTCTTTTCTTTTTGTAAGGTAATGTCTTGGGTCTGAGGATACCCCCTTACATTATGGTTCAGGAGTAAAAAAAAATAGTACACATAAAATTGTATTTTTTTTTAAATCAGCTTTTAAGTATTGAACTGTTTTGTATTCTGAATATTCTGCCGTAGCTGTAATGGATTAAATTCTCTGTCCTGGCTCACCCATTCACATGCTGCAATCCACAGTCTGAAATGAGAAAGAATGAAGATATGGGATCTCTTAAAGGGGATAAGTATTGAATGATATGAAGTTGGGACTCTCAATGGATGGGATTTCTATTGTGTTAACAGTCTTGAGACAACTTGATCATCCTTCTACTCTGTGAGAATATAGTGAGAAGCACTATTTGTATTGAATGAGCACAGGATCATCAATTCATGATAGTTTTGTGAGATCATTCCTTGACCTTGTTCTTCCCATTCTCCAGAAATGTAAGAGATAAATTTTGGTTGCTTATAAACCATGTAATATACAGTATTTTGTTGTAGTCTAGATTAACACATACACTCGGGTATATGTGTGTGTGTGTGTGTGTGTGTGTGTGTGTGTGTGTGTGTGTTTGAACTATTTACTTGAATTAAAGTTTCATTTCAGAATTCATATAGGGTTTCGATATATGTTATATAACTAAGCATTTTAATTTTACTGATTTTATATAAATTTTTTCTTAGGATTTTTGTAGAACTTAGATTTTAAAACAAATAGTGCTAAATTTTCTGTAAGAATGATGTAAATGTTGTTATGAGTGTTGTCCCATTCAGACCTTTGTCCACTCTATTTTTTTTATGTTTTTGAAAACATACAAATAATTTATATATTTAATTTGGTTTTATTAAAAGGAGACCACTCCATACTATGATAATAATCTTTTCAATAATTACATAATATTCCAAAATATGAATGAAGTACAACTTCTTTTCATTTGCTCAGCTAAATTAGCAGTCATGGGAGATATCAAAAATTTGATTCTTTTGACATTTTAATTTACCTTAGGAACAGTGACTATCTATCCAAGTGTGCTGGTGCACATCTTTAATACCAAAACTTAGAAAGCAAAGGCAGGCAGGTCCATGTGAGTTCAAGACCAGCCTAATCTATTTAGTGAGTTCCAGGACAGCCAGAGCCATAAAATGAGACCATGTCATAAAAACAAACAAGCCAACAAATAGACAACAGCTCCACAAAAAACAAAAACAAAAACAAAAATTGTAGTGAAAATCTTGTATGAATTATGTTGATATATTTAATTTTGGGCTTATAAAATAAGTTTATCAAAGTACACAGACAGTATAATATATATGACCAAAAATGTGTACAGTTTATAGTAGCATACTCCTGTCAGCACATATGAGGGCTATCATTTCCTTATATTATCTTTATTGTTGAATTGTATTGTATTAATAATAAAAGATAGTATAACACTTTATTATAATTGTTATTTCCAAATGTACTTATAAACTATTATTTAATCAATTCAATAATTTGCTTTTATGTCTTTATTTTTAAGTGTTTTGATAATTAAGAAAATAATTTTTGTAAAATTTTTACTTTTCTATAAATATGCAAAAATATTATTGTTCCAAGAAGTAACTTTTTTTTACCGTATGTGTTACCTAAAGGTTTTTACACAAAAATTTTAAAATATATTTGCTTAAGTTCTAAAAGATACACAAAATTAGGTAATTTCTATATTAAAAGCAAAGCAATATTTCACAGCAGATTAATTTCTCATGGTCTGAACAGGTCCATAAAGTCATGACTCAAACAAAGACATTTCCATTGTTTTCTTTATTCTCTGTGTCCTTCTTCCAGAACAAATGTAAGCTCTACTTTCGCACCAAGCGTTATGTTAGCTATTTTTAAAACTTCATGTATATATTGGTGAGTCATACAATCCTTGTTAGCAGAATCAACCTTCTATTAATAAATATTGAATATATTGATATTTCATTGTTTCTCTTCCCTGTGTTATGTGTCATTTTACGCAATGGCACTCTGCCTTAACCACTCCATACAGTCTTAACCATCCCTTCTCTTTTCTCTGTCTGGCACTCTCTCTCTATTTGCCATATGCTGAATGTAGTTATCTTCGTGGTACATCACCCTCTTTGGTTCATGCTCTTCCACTGTCTTATACCTGTCATCATTTAGTTGAGATGTCAGAAATGTGCCATTTTTGCCTTTCCTTTTTTCCATTTCCTTAAAAATATTTCTTCCTTTTTCAACCCGACAGACTTCCTGATGTCATTTATGGTCCCACCCCATCCTGCTTCATGTTCACAGCACCTTAGAATGTTTGAAGTGAGGTCCGTTGATTATGGAAATATTTTAATCATCATCTCTTCAAACAGACACATTTAATCCCTACATGGCAATGATATTAAATTCCAAATTCAGAGCCCTCAAAATGCAATGAGTGTCTTTCAATCTTATCTCTCTTTCTGTTTGTTTTTTTCTTATATATTCATTCTGCTTATTTCTTATTTCCTGGGTAACATGTATTTGGTAAAGAACTTGATTATTAGTCTTTTGAATTGTCATAGTACTATGATGTTGCAATATATACCATATACTATATGGTATATGGTAATTTAAGCACAATTGTAGCACTACCAATATCTAAGCTTTAATATTAGAAAGTTTCCCATTTCTCTGCTGTAAAATTTATTTCTCTAAAATTTTCTTTTCTCTAGCACTTTGCTTGTGTTTCTGAGTATAATAATCTTCTCTCAAAGCTTCTTAGTTCTCTTGTATGTTTGAAGTTGTACTTGTATTTTCCTGTATTCTAATATTTTGATCACTATTACCTATTTTTCTCTTCAGTTCTGTCAGGTTGAACTCTTGTGTTGTTTCAATAATCACATTATTAATTTTCAAGATTTCTATGTTTTCTAATGTTACTATTTGCTTCATTTCAGTTATTTAGCTTCATTATTCATCCCTTAATGAATGTAGATCATCATATTTAGAACATTCCAAGTAAATCTTATAAGATCTGTTTTCTCCTATAACACGAATTGACATTCCAATGATGATTTTACTTTGATCTGTTTTTAAGTCTCATATTTGAGTGTCCTGAGACTAGGATGGTTATTTTGAGGTCTGAAGCTCCTTTTCTATACCCCTCATCTATTATCTTCATCATTATGCAACTAACGTTCCCTTTGTGCAGATTAGCAGTTATACTGAGCTAATGCTAAGGCCACAAGTGAGAAACTAGGCCTTATATGTGTCTCTTGGGACTGTCATGCTATTATATGATTTCAGGAAATGATATTCAGACCTTAAGGCAGTGTGTGCATAGCTTCACCTTCTAGGGATGAAATAGTAATCTTCTGATTTGTGCTTCCCTAACCAGAGGGCTCTACACTTGGATCATTCTATTCCAGTCTCTGTCTAGAATTAGAGGTTTGGTTTTTATTTACTATCTGGTAAAGGGACTGCCATTTGCTGGGGCATTGCATGATTCAGATTTTCATCTTCTCATGGCCAGAGTACAAAAAAACCTATAGGTTACCCGATGCTAAGAATTTGTTTTCTTGATGATGCACACAGCTAGTCATCTTGGCTTTAAGCCAGATGACAATTGTTAAATATTCTTTTTCTACATGCTGTCTATCATTCCTCCATTTTGATAGTAGTAGAATGCCCCATATACTAAGAAGCAGAGAGTTAATGCATCACATTGGTTAGATGTCAAATCCTTATACCCAGAGTTTTAAAGAATACAATCAGGTATTTCAGTTCTCTTGGTTTACATACACTAATGCACACACTAGTTATGTACACATATATCTGTGTCTGTGAATTTTTATTTATAAATGATACATCTACCCAATGGATATATATATATGTGCATGTGTAAGGTAAGAGTTTTCTCTCCTCAATACAGGATACACGGTCGTTAGTTGAAGTCCATGAGAATCAAATGAATTTCATTGTTTCCTGTGTTGTCTTCTCTCCAGCCTTGTAGTGATCCCTATCATCTCTACTCTGTACCAAACTGCCTGTGTCTAAAGCTGGTACTTCAGTTAGAATTAACTAATTCTTATATCTGACTAGATGATAGGATATGTGGTTGAATTAAATTGAAAATGAAATTGTTTAATTTTAATTTTCAGTAACATTCTACTTAACATGTGAGGCAGACCTTTTTCTTTCAAAATGCATACCAGCTACCTACTAATGATTTTTTTAATTGATTGTCTTGGTTTTAAAGCATAGAAAATTAAACTTTTCCCACTATACCTACCAATAAAGAGAAACAGGTATAGGTTAGAGCCCCCAAAAGTAAAAGATTTATTTAAAAACTGGAAAAAGATTCTGTTTGCTGAACTAGCACCTCTATTTGTAAATCTTCAGTTATTAGCCGTGTAATGGCATTAAGTGCCACTTTAAGGATCTATGAAAACTGTCATTCTTCTCAGAGTTATGGAAAGTTTCTTGTAATATCTTAATTTAGAACAGAAATCTATTGAAAGAAAAGAAAAGGGGAAAGAAAAACACCCAAATAGACAGGAATGTGGAAAGGGACATGTATGGAAATAAATGTATGTAGAAAATGTAGGAACTGGGAAGGGATGTATATAGAAAGGGTTATAAATGGGAAGGGGAGTTTATGGAAAGAATTGTAAATGCTAAGGTATTTATATGGCCTGCACATTTTACTTTACACTCCAAGGAACCTATTCTGTTATTCTCTTGGTACTTTCCAGATGGCAATTTACAGGTGCATGTAATGAGTAAATCATGTTACATTCTGATGATGGTAAAGGCTGCTTATTGAATCTGTATTAAGCACATTTACACTATTTGATGTATTTTAGTCCAAAGTTTAAAATTATTTGTTTAATTATTTATAATACTCTTTTTCATCTTAAACCAGCAATATATTCTACTCTTTCTTCAAATTTGATGTTCAAGCACTCTCTGACACACATTTATTTTCAGAACTTGGTGTAGATGGGCAGCTTTGCTGTAAAGACATACTCACCAGGACTCTCCATGGTATGCTAGAAACTGGACATATGGCTTTGACTTTCCTCCAAAAGTTTGCTTTGATTGTTTGGCTTCAGGTAATGATCCCTGGATTGCATGCTATTAATGAAGGAATAGGGACTATAGAATGTGACAATGATTAAAGTTTTATATTTTTAGCATGTGTTTGTGTTTCAGAACAGAATCTACAGGGCCCTCCTGTCTTTAAACCTTCATTCTGTATATCTATTAGAGAATTAATGAAGGCATATAATGTTTACCATTTCATGCTTTGTTTAACTATCTTTGAATTATTAATTAAAATATTAATAATCGATACTTTTTATTAATTATTTTCCCTTATCCTGATTATCCACTAGGAGGCACAGTATTACCAGAGCAGATCGAGAGAAACTGATAAAAGAGTGAATGAATGGAGGTTAATTACCCTCCTTCCAGTCAGCCATCAGGCCAGCCTCTAGGTCTGGGCAACAGGGCCCAATCCAGGCTCTCAACCTCATCACAGGTCCAGCAGTAGACAAGCAAGTAGGACCCCTACTGGCAATCATGCCTACCACCACTTCTTATCAGACCCTGTAGCCTATAAGCCCCACTCCATCCCCAAACCCATCTATTCCCCAGAGATCTCAACTGCTCCCAAAGACACAGACTCCAATGGCTCCTATTCCACCAATAGCTCTTATTGCACCAAGAGCACCTATTGGAACACAGACAGTGCTTGTACCGATTAGAGGAAGAGATGGGTTGATGCCAATGGAAAAATGCATTCAACAACATAAAGAACAATATGGCGCCAGAAGCTCGCAGTTCTACAACAGTAAAACATGAACATTCCAATGTATAAGAAACAGAAAAAAAGACAACCTTAAAAAATAACTTTATGAAATGATGAAAACCTTTAGAGAGAAAATAGAAGCAGAAATTTGAAAAAAAAAACTCTCTTAAAGAAATAAAGGAAAAGACAAAAAAAAAAAAAGACAAACAAAAAATTGGAAGAAATAAATAAATCCCTTAAAGAAACCCAAGAAAAGCAAACAAACAGATAAAGGAAACAGGACAAGATTTGAAAATTGAAATAGAAGTGATAAAGAATACACACACCAAAGTAATGCTGGAAATGTGAAATCAAACAAAACATCCACAAAATTGGGACACCATGAAAAGACCAACTCTAAGAATAACAGGAATTGAAGAACAAGAATACCAGTTCAAAAGTGCAAAAATATTTTCAACAAATCATAAAAGAAAATGTTACCAACCTAAAGAAAAAAATACTTATGAAGATACAAGAAGCTTTCAGAAGATCAAATAACTTAGACCCCTAAAAGTCTGCTTGCCATATAAGAATCAAACAACTAAGCATAAAGAATAAAGATAGAATATTAAGAGCTGAAAAGGTAAAAGGTCAAGTAACTTATAAAGGCAGACCCATCAGAATAACATCTGACTTTCAATGCAGATTTTGAAAGTCAAAAGGTCCTGAGCAGAAGTTATGCAGACACTAAAAGACCATGGCTGCCAACCTAGACTACAGCAAAACTCTCAATCAACATAGATAAAGTAAACAAGATATGCTATGACAAAACTATACCACTGGAGATCCATCAGGAAAATGAGCCAGGCTGTCCAAGAGTAGGCAACTGCCCATTGCCATGGGCAGTATGTGGACCCCGAGGGGTGGGATCAGACTGTGTTCCTATGCATGGGCTGCCACCTTGGAACCCATTCCCTGCAGAGGAACACCTAACCCAATCTTGACTTTAGGATGAGGAAATCAGACTTGCCTGGAGTAGATGTGCCACACTGAGCTGATCCAACTTGGGACTTCTTGCCCTTTTGGGGGAGTGGATGGGAGATGGGGAGTGGGAAGGAGGAGGCTGACTGGGAGGGATTGGAATAAAAAAGATATGTTTTATAAAGAAAATAATAAACTGGATGTAAAAAAACAAAACAAAACAAACCAATATCTATTCATAAATCCAGCCTTACAGAAAGCACTTGAAAAAAAAACTCCAACCTATAAGAGTTAGATTCACTAACATAAAAATAAGCAGTAGATAAATCCACAGCAGGAAACCATAAAGAAGGGAAACACACACACATACACACAAACTACCGCCAAAAATAATAGGAATTAACAATAACTAGTCAATAATAACCCTTAATATCAATGAACTCAATTCCCCTACAAAAAGGCACAGGCTAACAGAATGAATATGAAAACAGGATCCCTTCTTTTGCTGCATATAGAAACACACTTTAGTTTCAAAGACAGCCGCTATCTCAGAGTAAAGAGTTGGAAATAGACTTTTCAATCACATGGACTTAAGAAACCAGCTGGTAAGCTATCCTAATATCTAACAAAATAGACTTCAAACTAAAAACAATCAAAAGAGATTTGGAAGGTCATTACATATTCATCTCAGGAAAAATCTCTCAAGATGAAATCTCAATTCTGAACATTTATGCCTCAAATGCAAGGGCACCCACATATGTAAAAGAAGTATTACTAAAGCTTAAATCCCACATCAAACCTCACACTCAAATATTAGGAGTCCTCAACACCCACTCTTAGCAATGGACAGGTCAATCAGATAGAAACTTAACAGAGATGTATTCATTCTAACAGATGTCATTGCTCAAATAGACTTAATAGATGAATACCAAACTTTCCACCCAAACACAAAGGAATTTACCTTCTTATCAGCACCCCATGAAACTCTCTCTAAAATTGACCACACACGTGGTTATAAAGCAAATTTGAATAGATAACCAAAAATATGAATAACTCCTTGTGTCCTACTGAACCATCATGGCCTAAAGTTAGAGTTCAGCAACAACACAAACTACAGAAAACCTACAAACTCATGGAAGCTGAATAACTCACAATTGAACCACCTGTGGGTCAAGGAAAAAATAAAGAAAAAAAGTGAAAGACTTCTTAGAGTTCATTTATGAAGCCACAACATACCCAAAATTAAGGAACACAATGAGAGTATACAAAGAGGAAAGTTCATAACACTCAGTGCTAATAAAGAATTTGGAGAAATCTCACACAAGCAAATTAACAGCACACCTGAAAATTTCAGAGCAAAAAGAAGTAAACTCACTCAGAAGAAGTAGAAGGCAGGAAATAAACTCAGGGCCAAAATCAATAAAATTGAAACAGAGAACAATACAAAGAATCAATGAACAAAGAGTTGGTTGAGAAAATCAACAAGATAGAAAAACCCTTATCAAAACCAACCAAAAGGCAGAGATAGAATATCCAAATTAACAAAATTAAAAATGAAAAGGGCCATAACCACAGAGAGGAAATCCAGAGAATCATTATGTCACATTTCAAAACTCTGGGCTCCATAAAACTGGAAAACCTAAAAGAAATGGACAGCTTTCTGAATAGGCAACCCTTACTAAAATTAAATTAAGATCAGATAATACTTAAATAAATGTAAAACCCCTAAGGAAGGAAATAGAAACAGTTATTGAAAGTCTTCCAACAACAATAACAAACCAAAGGCTCAGAATACTACCAGAATTTCAAAGAAAAACTAATACCAATATCAAACTCTTTCATAACTAAAAAAATAAAAAATAAAAATGAAACAAGAATTATAGACTAATCTTCCTCATGAAAATTGATGCAAAAATAATAAAATATTGGGAAACATAATCTAAGAACATATCAGAAATATTATCTACCATGACCACGTAGGCTTCTTTCCAGAGATGCAGTGATGGTTCAACATATGAAACTCTGTCAATGTCATCCCTCATATAAACAACCTGAAAAAAAATACATGATCATCTCATTAGATGCTGAAAAAGGTTTTGAAAAAGTTCAACAACCCTCCATAATAAAGGTCTTGGAGAGATCAGAGATACAAGAAATATATCTAAATATAATAAAGGCAATTTACAGCAAGCTGACAGCCAACATCAAACTAAATGGAGAGAAACTCAAAATGATTCCAATAAAATTAGGAACAAGACAAGCCTGTCCATTTTCCCCATATCTATTCCACAAAGTACTCAATTTCTAGCTAGAGCAATAAGACAATAAAAGAAGATCCAGAGGATAGGATGTAAAGGAAGAAGTCAGACTATCACTATTTTCAGATGATATGATAATATACATAAAGTGACTCCAAAAATTCTACTAGGAAACTTCTATGGCTGTTAAATATCTTCAGCAATGTGACATGATACAAGGTTAACTAAAATAAATAAATAGCCCTCCTATACACAAATAATGAAAGGTTTGAAAAAAATCAGGAAAACACCATCCTTTATAATAGCCACAAATAACATAAAATATATTGGGGTAACTCTAACCAAACAAGTGAAAGATCTGTATATAAGAATTTTACATCATTGAAGAAAGAGGCTAAAGAATACATCAGAAAACAGAAAGATATCCCATGCTTGGTGATAGGTAGGACCAACAAAGTAAAAAATGGCAATCTTTAGAGTCAATGCAATACCTATCAAAATCCCAAGACAATTTTTCACAGACCTTGAAAGAACAATACTCAACTTGGTATGGAAAAACAACTGAAGATTGTCAAAATAATCCTGTTTAATAAAAGAACATCTGGAGGCATCACCATCTCTGACTTTAAAGCTCTACTATAGAGTTACAGTTATAAAAAACACCTGGGAATCGGCATAAAAACCAACATGTGGATAAATGAAGTTGAATTAAAGACCTTGACATTAATCTACACACTTATGACCACTTGACTTTTGATGAAGAAGCCAAAAATATACAATGGAAAAAAAAAAAGAAAGCATCTTTGACAAATTGTGCTGTCATAACTGGATGCTGTTCCATAGAAGAATGGAAATAGATCCATATATACCACCCTACACAAAACTCAAGTTCAAGTGGATCAAAGACCTTACCATAAACCCAGTTATACTGTATCTGATAGAAGATAATGTGAAAAATATCCTTGATTATACTGGCACAGGAGACCATTTCCTGAATATAGCACAAGTAGCACAGACACTGAGAGCAACAATTAATCAGTGAGACCTCCTGAAACTGAGAAGCTTCTGGAAGGCAAAGAACACAGTCAGTAAGACAAAATGACAGCCTGCAGAGTGGTAAAGAATCTTCACCACTTTACATCTGACAGAGGGCTTACCTCTAAAATATATAAAGAACTCAAGAAACTTGAGATCAAAGGGGCAAATAACTCAATTTTAAAATGAGTACAGGGTTAAATAGAAAATTCTCAACAGAAGAATCTCAAATGGCCGAAAGGCATTTTAAAGTTGCTCAACATCCTTAGCCATCAGGAAAATGCAAATAAGAACAACTCTAAAATACCACCTTACACCTGTCAGAATGCCTAAGATAGAAAACACAGATGACAGCCTATGCTATGTGGAGTACGGGAAATATTCCTCCACTGATGGTGGAAAAATAAGTGTGTACAGCCACTTTGGAAATTAGTATGGTGGTTTCTCAGAAAACCTAATGATCCAGCAATACCACTCTTGGGCATATACCCAGTAGATGTATGTTCTTAGTATAAGGACATTTTCTCAACTATGTTCAAAGTAACATTATTCATAATATCCAGAACCTGGAATGCCTAGATTCCCCTCAACTGAAGAATGAATATTAAAAATGTAGTATATTTATACAATGGAGTACTACTTATCAGTTTTAAAAAAAATGACATCTTGAAATCTTCAGACAAATAGATGGAACTAGAAAAAATTATCCTAAGGAACACAGACTCATGAAGACAAACATGGTATGTACTTACTCATAACTAGATTTTAGACATAAAGCGAAGGATAACCAGGTTAGAATCCACAACTCCTGAGCAGCTAAGTAACAATGATTTACCTAAGAGAGACACTCATAAATTCCCCTGAGAAGGGGAAATAGAGATCTCCTGAGTAAACTGGAACCATGGTGGGAAAGGGGTAAGGGGAGGTGGGAAGAGAACATGAGGGGATGGGATGGTTGAGTTGGGGGAGGGACAGAGAAGGAGAACAAAGAAATAGATATCTTGATAGAAGGAGCCATTGTGGGGTTATAGTAAAACCTAGTGCTGAAGAGCTACCCAAGAACCCACAAGCATGATCCCAGTTAAGACTCCAAGGAATCATGGAGAGAATCCCTATCTGGACTTCCCCTATAATCAATTTGATGACCACCCTAGTTGTCATTATAGAACCTTTATCCAGAAGCTGATGGAAGGAGAAACAGAGATCCACATTAAACACTGGGTCGAGCTCCCAGTCTAGCTGAAATGAGGGAGGAGGGATTATATGAGCAAAGGGGTCAAGATCACGATGAGGAAACCCACATAGACAGCTGACCTGGAGCTATTGGGAGCTCACTATCTCTGAACTGACAGCTGGGGAACCTGCATGGAACTGAACTAGGCCCTCTGAATGTGGATGACAGTCAAATGGCATGGGCAAGTTGTGGGGTCTTTGGTAGTGAGACCAGAATTTAGCGTTATGGAACCCATTCCCTAAAGAGGAATGCCTTACTCAGCCTTGTACTGGGAGAAGGAGCTTGCTCCTGCCTCAACTGGATATGCCAGACTGCATTTGACTCATCTTGGGAGTCTTTACCCTCTCTGAGGAGTGGATGGAAATATGGGGTGTGCAGAAGCTGGGGGATGACTTGGAAGAGAGGGGAGAGGGAAGTGGTGAGTATGTCAAAAATATTTTTAAATTAACAGCGAAATAAAGAAAGAGTGAATGAATGAAAGACTGAATGAATCAATGATTCTCCAAAGTAGAATAAGCAGAGAGAGACAGAGCTAGGGAGCAAGAATGCAACATAAACACATTCATCAAATGTCCTTAACAGTCAGAATCCTGCTCATTTCCCTTCCAACAAGGAAGACATCAGACTGTTTTTCCTGAGCTGCCACAAAGGCCACCAAGTGATGAGATGTGGAAATTGTTGCATTTTTGATCCTCAGGGCCAAAGTCATATCATTCAAAGGTTGCTTGTTCCTCTGACATCAAAGGCTGCATCTTCTATGAACTAATACATATTGTCTTTTCTCATCAAAGTATATTATTTTGAAAGCACTAACACATTAATTTTACTGTCAGAGACTTGTGTTTTTGTTATTATGTTTAAGTTCTTTTCATTCGCCTGTGTCAGTGGCTGGAGCTGAGTCTTTGGGAAGCTGATGCTTGGAGAGGGTTCCCAGGGTAGGAACAGGAAGGCATGCTTGAGGAAAAACCTGTTTAGTTCCAGTCTTATCTTGCTGCCCTGCTGCCCCCTTTAAACATATGTATTGCATTTTCTCACTTTATTGCGGCTTCATAGCCCAGTCTCTAAAATAGACTTCTCTAATTTTGTCTGTGTGAGAGAGAGTTTAGTTAACAAATGACCCCATATTGCCTTTTACAGGGAAGGTTGTTAACCTGGATTATTGTACACAGACAGAACATCCTATGTGAACTACTCCCGGCTTTCTCTCCTCTGCTTTCCAGCATGTGGATGAATAGGTGCCACGCTGTGAGCGCCCAGTGCTGAATAAATGACAGCATGCTCATAGGAAGTTGCATGCATTTTGGAATTGTGCCTCTCTTATTGAACAAGCCTGTCCTGAGAAATGACTGCCATAGTGAAATCCCAGAGGAAATGAGTAAAATATCTCATTTAATTGTATTGCCAAGTTCACCAATTGAAGTTGCCAGCTGTTACCCTTTTGTCCAGTTCATTTCTAGTCTTCTGACATGTATTAATAATAATTGTACGATTAACAGAGACAATGGCTTATATCACAAACACCAGGAAGTTGCAGAGCTGGAAATAGATATCAGTCGCCTCTTCAGAAACAGTGGATAAGTGCAAAGGGGAGAAGCTGCAATACTGGGTCACAAATGTGGGGAGATAACTGCCCGTTGACCCCTGCTCAAGAGAAGAAACTGACTTTTAGGCCCTAGGAAGATTAATTCTAACATCCATTACAAATCCGGTTGCCCACTTAGCCCATAGGTTAGGTAAATTCTGCCACAGACATGCATTGTGTAGTATTTTCAGTTCTTCTTCTGGAAAGCCCTCCAGCGCTCCTCATCTTGTTCTTCTCCTGTATCTTCATCTCACTGAAGTCAGCATCTCACCTTTGTTTATGTTTTAAATGAGTCACACACTAATCTCAAGACTGTCTAACCCTCTTCTTCAGGCAGAAAACCAGCAAACAAAAAAGAAATCACCAGGAAAAGCCCTGCCTCTTCATTTTGAATGCTTTCATGTCAAAAGGAATTTTTATCTTTCTTGAGTGTTAAAGTTTTCAGTAATCTACATTAAAAGTATGATTCCTATAACTCACTGTCATACAGAATGATGTCACCTCCACAAACATAATGATTTCTTGGGATTCCAAGAAGGAAGGCCACATCTTTGACAAGCCTTCGCACGAACCCACCCATTGTCCTTCTGCATTGTTTAGAAGAGGTTTTCCTCAGTCAAGCTGACTAGTTCGACTTCATTTACTTTTCTGAGAGTCTACTACTCATATCAAACAGTTGGCTAAGTGCTGTTTCCACAGACACAGAGAGAACTCTTCCTAAATGTACTGAGAAGGGTTTGTCAGCTTGACACAAACTTCACCAGAGAGAAAGAAACTTTAATTGAAGCTTTGCCTCCAATGATTTGGTCTTCGGGCAAGGCTGAGAGGCATCTTATTCATTAGCGACTGACATGGGACTGCCCAGTTCACTGTGGGCAGCGACATGACACCTGTGGTCAGGGGATCCTGAGTTGTATGGCCAAGAAGGATGAACAAGCTATGAGGAGCAAGCCAGTAAGCAGCCTCCCTTCATGACTCTACATCCATTTCAAGCTCTGAGTTCCTGCTGAGGTCCTGGTTTGCAGGGAAGGAGGATAAAAACCTAAAAGGCAAATAAACCCTTTTCTTTCTCAAGTCACGTTTGTATACATTTTTATCACAAATGGAGAAACAATATAGACATTAAAGAGGAATAATACAATGCCTATGGAAAAAACACATATATCTCACCAGGATATCTCTTTTTTTCCTAGTGGGAGTAGTTATCTTTTATTTTATTTTATTTTATTTTTATTTTTACTTCTTTCTTTCTTTTTTTTTTTTTTTTTTTACTTTTTGAAAGTAGAATGATTCAAGTCCAAGTATGATAGAAGTCAAAATTTCCTACCTGTTTTCTTTGTAGATAAATTATTAGAAAATTAGCACCATCAATTCAAAGAACAAAGATGTAAATGTAACACTTCATCAATTCTCTTTCTTGAAATAATATTAGCTTTGGTCTGAATGTTGTCTGTTCATCTACTTCATATGCTTAAGTCTTGTTGCCAAGATGATGATCTTGGGAGGGAGGGCGTTTGGTAGTGATGAAGTTGAAGTTCACATGAATGGGATCAATGCTTTTATACAAGAGGGCTTACCTTCATTTTCCCACTGTGACATGGTGACTGGTTACAGGGCACCATCAAGAAATGGGTCCTCAGAAGATACTGAATTCACCCTTGCTTTCAACTTGGGTTGTCTAGTATTTATAGCTGTGAAAAATAAATTTTTATTGTTTAGAAGCTAATCATTCTTCAGTATTTTGTTACAGCAGCTTGATCCTAATAAGGCATATTGGGTTATAGTTCATATTATAGCTTAGCTATAATACAAAATAATCTCTTCGAAACACCGTGTGTTTGTCAAACAATTACTTCAATTCCAGAAGACATATCTTAATTCCCAATGCAACTGAGTAACTTGTATTTAAAATCATGATACCGCAGGTAAAAAAAAAAAAAAAAAAAAAAAAAAAAAGAATGACTTTAAAATGCAATTGGTTGTAAAATTAAATTGGTTGCAAACCATCACTTTGAAGTTGAGAAACAGAAAGGGCTGATTTGCCTGTTTTGTGCTAGCCAGCAAGCCAGCCAGCTCTTGGTAGTGTGGGTTTGAGTCCCTTTGCATACAGATTCTTAGGGTAATTGTCTTCTTCCTCCCTGCCCCCCCTTTTTCTTCTTTATGTTATGTTATGTTATGTATGTGTGTGTGTGTGCGCGCGAGTGTATGTTGTTGCAAGGGTGTTTAAGTCATGTTTGTAGTTTTCAGAGAACACCTGTAGCTCAACATTTTCCTGTGACCTATAGGTGCTTGATTCGAAATAAACATACAGAAGCTTATATGGATACTAACTGTTTGGCCTATGGCTCTGGCTATTACTAGCTTAAATTAACCCATTTCTATTAATCTACGCAGGTCCACATATCCTGGGGCTTACCAGTTCTTTCCCATCTTGCCTCTTGGTCAGCTAGATTTCATCTCCCAGAATTTACCCTTCTTCTCCTCTCTCTCCTCTTTGATTTCTCATCTGGTTTAAGCTCTCTTGCCATAGGCTAAACAGCCTCTTCACTAGCCAATGACAGAAACACATATTCACAGTTTACAAAAAGACCACCTCACAGCAAACACCTTTTGAGAACAGGGGCTCTCCGTGGACTGGATCCCAGGATCAAGCTAAAGTGGAAAAGTTCATGCTGCGAGCATGTTTACCCATGAATCATCTCACCAGCCCCGATTTTCACATTCTATGCTGAGGGACTAATCCTGCGTGACAACTGTTCAACTGTTTTGTCCAAATAGATATGGTTATTTGTACAAATGGAATAGTTGTACGTGTTTTAAAATATTTGAAGTTAGAGGAATGCAAAAGAATCAGGTGACTTCATAATTAATATGTGGTATTTAATATAGGTATGGAACACTTCAGGTAAGCTGAAGGTGCAACTTCTGTTCAGACAATAACGAAATAAACTCACTGACCGGACACACGCCTATGACTTGCGCTGTGAGTTTAGAACTGCACAACATGGATCTTGCTCTTCCTGTTCTTGGTACTCAAAACCCCCTTACTTATTACATTGGCTACGGGCAATTTACTTCTACAGTCAACTTCATTGAGCCTACCTTCTGATAGTGATAGTTTCTGTCTGCCGTATACAGTCTTCTTTAAAGACCGTATGAAGAGCTGCTTCTGACACTGGGGTTTGTTCAAAGCTAACTTGCTTATCTCTTTGATTCATCATTTTGTGGGGATGATTGATTTAAAATTAACTTATTTGTGTTTTAGACTATTACCTGAAATAAACTGATTTTACTCTGTACAACTCCCCCCGTGGGGGTGGGGTCAGTTGTTAAGAATGAACTGCAATCATAGAATCATAGAAATAAAAGTGTTTTTCTTTTTAAAAATCCACAAATACTCATTTGTAACAGGAGTATTACACAGTCTTGAGGCAGAAAGGCAATGAATGAGTAGTTTCTGGGAGACAGGTGAAGCATATTTGGTAGATTAATTTTCAATTCACCTTTTCAGAAGAAAAGGACAAAACCCTCATTTACCATGATTCGAAAGAGATTTCCAGGCGAGTCCTTTGGCAGCCCTACATCAGTCTTTGCTTTGAAGTATCCATTCCCTAGAGCTTGGTTTTCTTGCTCAGGACCCAAACCTGTTATTGACCTGCAAGGGCTCCGTAGTAAAAATCAGCTCCTTCCACTGACATTCACAAGCCTGGTGTCCTCACAGGGGGGTGCGCTATGTGTATCAGGTAATCAATCTTGTTGTCTATCATCCTCTTTGTCTTTAGGACCAAGTAAGTTAGTGCATCCACAGCAATCACCTCACATTAAACTGCTTATTCTCGGTAGAGAGGTGTTCGGAGCAGGTAACACTTGGGCAAGGTTGGTTTGTTTGTTTTCTGCCTCTATAGATGCTGAGCTTGACAGCCATTGAAGAAGAGTTGGAAATGCTGTCTTTCAAGCCTCGTTTTCCCTCTCTGTTGAGAGTGCCCTGGAAGTGAGGACCCAGATTTATGATTAGTTGAGTCCTGGGGGCATTTTGTGGTTTCAGACAGAAAGCCATGGTCTCCTCATAGAGCACCGGACTCCCCATAGAGTCTTGGGGAAAGGGTTGTTTGCCTGAAATCAGTAGCCTACTACAGAGAATAAAAAACGACTTTGAAGCTCTTCCAAGATCAACTAAAGAAAGCTCTAACCACCTAATAAAGAGGAACCAAACAAAAAACTTGTTTTTTGTTTTTGTTTTCTTTTTCTTCTCTGAAGTCTTTGACAATGTGGGTTTTTTTTTGTTTGTTTGTTTGTTTTTTTTTTTTTTTCCCTTTTCTTATAAGGAAGGCAAAAGCAATTTCCAGAGCCTGGACTAAAATCAACAAAAATATAAAAATATACGTGAGGAGCAATGAGGCAACTTTTGATAACTTTGGAGATTCAGAAGTGACACCTATAACAGTAAAAGGAAAATGAGAAATTTCTGCTTTCTTAAGGCCAAACCAAGCACAGCGTGATCCCATACATCCACAAGCACCCTCAATTCATTCCCCACCTCTTTAATTTTCACGTTTGGGCATAATTAGCAGAGTCGCAGTAGAGGCTTATGGTGTTTTTTTTGTTTGTTTGTTTTTTGTTTTTTTCTCGTTTGATCCTTCTGCTGGTTAAAAAGTGGAAGCAGGAGAGTCAAGATTCAAAGTTGAGTGAAATCTTGGTTTCCTGAAAACCTCGGTCCCACTCCGAGGTAGCAAGCAAGACGCCTACATCCTGCCGCTGGGCTCTCGCCCAAGAGGCCAGGCTGCTGCGCACAGCTGGCTTGCCCACGCGCGTCCTCGCCTTGGGCCGCTGGGCTCGGGCGCGCAGTTTTCCTGCACGCGCCTGGGGCTCTGCAGCGGGAAGGCTGCGTCCGCACGTGCGCCTGCTGCGGGCTCACCTGCATCGCTCGCGCTTGGCCACGCCCTCCGCCCCGCCCCCGAGCGCCTCATTGGTCGCCGCTGTGAGGGGCGGAGCAAGGGCGGACCCGGAGCTCATTAGCGATGCGGTCTCCTGGCTCAGCTTGATAGTCCTGGACCCAGAGAGGAGCTGAGGCTGCGGTCCGCACAGCGGGGACAGCGGGCGGCGCCGCAAGAGGCAATGGGGACGCGCGCTCCGTCCCACTGCCCATCCGGTGTCCCCGCTCCGTAGGGAACGGAGGTGGAGAAGACAGACTCACCACAGATCACCACCCCTGTGGGAACCTTCTGTTGGTGGTCCCCCCGCCGTCGTGCTTCGCGGACTCCAGGGTGTGGAAGAGGAGCGTATCCAGAGTGGAGCTTGGAGCATGGGGACCGCGGCAGCAGGCGGAGGCTGCGAAGCGCGCCGATGGCTCCCGTGGCTAGGACTCTGTTTCTGGGCGGCGGGGACCGCGGCTGCCCGAGGTAAGCTCTAGGCGGACGGCGGTGTGCAGAGGAGCGGACTGAGGAGGAGCGGGACCTGCACCTTTGGCGTGGGCTTCCCAAGTTGTGCTTGCCTCTCTCCGCGTGCGGAGCGCGATTCTGTGGGAAGCTGGTGGAGGAGCTCCTGGGGACCACTGCCTTTCCATCCAAGTTTGCTATCTGTCTCAATCCTACAGGTTGCTGTGACCCGAGCCCCTACCCTTGAGTCTCAGCACCCGTCGGTTTTCTGAACCCCCTCTCTTTGCCGCAGGCTTGAATAGCTTAGCTTGTCTTTACTACATCCTTTCTCCTCTCCACTTTTCCTCCTTGGGCGAACTCGTTACTGGGTGGGTGCCCACGATAGTCTTAGGGAGTACCTAGGGAAAGAAGCAGGCTAGTGAGCTCCAGCAGAGACTGCGCTTTTTTCCCCTTCAAGGGAAGCAGAGGAGCTGGTCACTTCGCTCTGCTGCGCCAAATCCAGTACCCCTCGGGCGACCCTAGCTCTGGCTCTAAGCCAACACTGGCTTTGCTTCATGAGGCCTCGTGGATGCGGGGGCTCTGAGGAGCTGTGTGTAACCCCAGGGTTTAACAGCGCCTGCAGTGCATAGCCGGATAAGCAGTTAGCCAGAGGCTCCACTCCGGGCGCATCCTCTCCCTACCCGGTGCTTACCCTGCTTACTCCAGCTAGGAAGCACCGGCCTCCCTGAGCAGCAGGGAGATCACAGCTTCTCATAAGCTCAAGACCCCCTACCCCCCCCCCCCCCGCTTTTTTTTTTTTTTTCTGGATCCGCTGCACTCTAGCAGAGCAGCAACTTAAAGGTACACCCCACGGACCTGTTTTGAAGCTGATCACAGGCAGTTTTAGACAGCTCCTGTGCCATGACTACCTTTGATTATTATCCAGAAGCTTTTCATTCCCTGCCCCCCCCATTTTTATTCTTTGCTGCGTGCCATCCAGCAGTCTTAGAATATGTAATTGCATTAAACCTTTTACCTAACGCTTGTCTAGCAAGAGGTGGCATCGAGCTAACCACCTCACCTTCTCCTCCTCTGTCTTACGAACATATTTCTGGTAGCTGTGAAGCGTTTGGAAGGGTTGACAATGATCCCAAGAACTGGTATAATCTCATTTTTTATAAAAGCTATAGAAACTACCGTTGTTGAAAGCAGTAATACTGCCTGGGTGGATAGAGGTTTTCAGCTCTATGATCCTATTTTGTGCCTATCTGCATTTCATTTCCTGAACTTTTTTTTTTTTTTTTAATGGAGCAGGTTTAAAAAACAAAAAGCAGCAAAGGCTTTAAAAAAATGAGTGATTCCCACGTACTGTTACAGTGAGGCATGTTTCTTTTCCTTGCTGGAAGAAGCACAGGCTTCAGCCATTTAATTTACTACGGAGAACTGGAGACTGCCTCACACTACTCAGTCAACTCTGAGTGTTTTTACACGATTAGGGGAGAAAGTCGGGGCCCCTCCCCCTTTTCCTTCACGAGGATCAAAATGTCTGAGTTTCTACTTCCTGTTCACAGTGTGGAATAGTGCATGGTGCCTGACTCCAGGTACTGACCCTTGGAATTTGGTTGTGGAGTTGTCTTTAAGCCAGCTCAAAATAAGAGGTGGGAGCATGCCAACAGCCTCTTGGATGGAGTTTCTCTGGCTGTAAAACCAAGGCTAGCACCTCTTGTCTGCAAGCTGTTCCATAAAGGTCTCCTGGAAAACATACTGTACACTCTGCAGGCTTATTTACAACAAATGTTTTTGCACAGATCATAGAGATGCCTAAGACACATGGAGCAGTAAATCTCAGTAATGCTTCTCTTGCCATATTTCCATTCACCTTTAGCAGCTTTTGAAGATACTTTGTGAAATGCCCATTAAACAGGCTACAAAACCAGTGAATTCTCTTGCACCTGGCTTTGGATAGATGCACACAATAGAAGTTTTCAAATCAGTGCTTTCCATATTAAGTTCTATCATTTCAGCAAGGTATGGTGCAATAAACCAAGATGCTATGGACTTGTATAGCATTCTTATTTAGCAGATTCACAGGGCTGTGCATAGTGGATTGGTTCTATAGATAATTTCTGTATTTGCAAGTCAATAGTTCATAATTCTAACAACTTTTTCTTTTGGTGGTGCTGGGGGATTGGACCTAGTGCCTGGCACATGCTGGGCAAGTATTTTCCCACTGACACATAACTGTAACCCATTGTGGGTTTGACACAAGATGTTATAATAACTTAGTGAATAGGATATATAGAATTACTCTGTATGCTTTGATAGTATACTATTTCTGAGATGATGTGACATTGTCCTTATAATTTTTACCATATATCCATTTCCATGATGGTGGTACCTTCTTTTTCCCCTTGAATTTTTCTTTAGTGCCATACCTAATATTTAAAGAAACTGAAAATCTGAGGATAATTTCAGATGATTGGTTTCAAATACTGTCAGTGAGGAATCTACTTTGGAAAAGGCACTTCCCAAAGAAAGCAACCCTGACACAGAATGCCATTCTGTTTTCTGCCTTCCCAATCAATGCTTATGCCTTCAGAGAGAAAGTGTTATTCCTGCTGGTAAAGCATAAGGACAGCAGCCTGATATGGTAATTATTGTGGGTTTTGACACTTTACAACTTAGACAAAGGATGTTTAAAAGTTACTATGACCTGCCAAGTGCTAATTAAATCCACACCAGCTCATACTGATTCATTTTATCTTTGTAAGAGAGTGCTGGTGATGAAGTTGTGATTTCCACTATTGTGCAGGAAAGATCTTGTCATTAAGCCAGCTAGATGATGACATTTGCTTCCAGTAACTAGAGGGGTACAGTTATGTCAAAGAAGGTACACATTTACGATATAGACATCAATGGTCATATGACTTACACATGCTTATACAGCTGTTGGCACTTTCTTTGTGCAATTGAGAACCATTTCTTTCCTCTTCTTGTTTTCCTGTGTTAAAAAAAAAAAAAGATGTAACCTGCCACAGATTGAAGGTAAAGTGCCCTCTACCCTCCCAACTTCCTTCCAGGCCTTTTCTGATTCTTGACTAGAGCAGCCCTAAGGCACCTTCTCTTCCTGCTGGACAAAGCACTCTCCGCTCAGGAAATCTTTTAAGTATCTCAATTCTAAAGAGATTAATTGCTTTGACTTGTCTAATGAAGGTTGTGAAAGCACCTGAACTCTTTATGTGCTTTCTCACTCTGTGAGAGACCAGGTCTGAGTCTCATTCTTTCCGAAGTACTCTGTGGTCCAAGGAAGGCTTGTCTGTCCCAAGGGTTCTTCCTGGGTCCTCTCAGAACTCACAGAATTAGCCAGATACCTAGACCAACCTTTCTGGTGAATGAAAGATTTCCTTTGTTCTTCTTTCCTAGGTGATTTGTAAACTTGTGTTTTATGTATTTATTTATTTTTTTCTAGAATACAGTTCCCATCTTGAAATTGCTAAAATGGAATTTTATGAAAAAATTGGTTTCTTGGGAGATATAGGCTGTTTGATATTCTTCTCTATGGCCTATTTTGTTTTGTTTTTAGTCATTAGAGGACAGATTCAAGCCACATGTATGAAAATTGACTCCAAACACTGTGGTGTTTAAGGAAGTAGTCGTAGTGGTATGGGGTGCCATCTTCACAAAAGTTTCACATGTATGCTCTCTCTCTGGGTTATACCTTCTCCATTAATCCTTGTAGTCTTTACCTCAGGCAAAGTCTCTATCTATGACACTATCTCTATCATCTCCCTTATGCCTATTCTGATGCTGTGATAACCTAACTATGAAACACAATAATAAGGGAGACTCATCGTGCCCACCCTAAGTCACATAAGTCATATAAAAGCCACATGTTTATTCTTTACTTTGTGTGTGCGTGTATGTGAGTGTTCATGTAAGTAGAGACATGGTGTCTTCCTTTTAATTACCCCATTTTATTAATTTTAATTTTGTAATTACATTTTTAATCACACACACACTTAACCAAGAGATGGGAAGCATTCAGAGCATGTGAGAGTCATGGTGTCTATATGGAGGTCAGAGGAAAATCTGCAGAAGTGTTCTTCCATTTCCAGCCTGTGAGACCCATGGATTGAACTCAGATACCAGGCTTGGTGGCAAACACCTTTATTGACTGAGCAATATTGCTGGCCTCTTCATTTTATGTCTTATCATAGAGATCTCTCACTGAACCTGGAACCCATTTATTGGCTAAGATGGCTAGACACCAATTACCATTGATGTCCTGTTTCTGTCTCCCCAGTACTGGAGCTGCAGAGTGTCCCACTTAAAGAATTCTGCTTTTAAGTGGACATTGGAGATCCCTTTACCTCACATTTTCTAAATTACTGGCCAGAGAACAGGCCTTTTTACTCTGTATTCTGGCTATTAGTTGAAAGAAGACATTTTTTTGCATGTTGGATATAAACTAATTTTGATATTATTCACTATCTGCCATTAAATATTCTGAATATGATAACCCATATCAGTTCATTTATTCCTTAAATGACTCAGTATGGTAAGTGTTGGGAAGAGAGGATCACAGGGTTAAATAAAACCCCAAGACCATGGAGGAGTTAGGATATGCTAGATCTTAAACCCAGTCAGTCTGACTTAAGAGCTTACAATATACAGTGTAGCTCAAGCTATGCTGGAAATAAGTGATCCTTTGCATTTTGTTGACAAAAGTGTTAAAATGATAGCTTCATAACTATCAAGAATTATAGAGGAATTTGAAGTAGCTTAAAGATATCTGTGAATATATTCAGATAAATCTAAGAGATTTATGTTGTATGAAAACAACACTCACAGCATTCGCTTTAATATACTTTGGGATTGGAGTCACGCTTAAAATGCTGAATACCACTTTCTAATATGATAGCTTGCTTTTTTTTTTTCTCCAGTCTTGAGTGTCAACAGAAAATATTACTCTGATTGAATACGCCATCCATGGAATGGCAGATCCCAAAAGACTATTTGTTGCATGTCTTGTATTTTTAGCCTTGTTTGCCGGGGAAATGTGGAGCATGAGATTTGAGAATAGATTGTTAACACGAGAGGCTGCTGTTTCTGCTGTTTTGGGTACTCCTGCTGCTGCTGCTTTTGCAAGGCAGATGGCTAGATTCATTTATAGAAAATAGATATTCGTTCTATTTTGCATTTCCACTTTGAAAGGAACTTTTAATTGTTTGTGCTACATTGCATCGTATGGCCTTATTGTGTGCACACACACCACATGTAGATAATTTTCCGGATTAGGAGGATGTTAATGTATTCAGTTTGGATGGTTCTATCTGCACTGCAATGCTAACACTGTTTTGGTTTGAAAACTCTTTAAGAAGCATGTCTATGATGCTATGTGCACCAAGACTTTTCAGCTCAACTTACTGCTGCTGTCTGCCTTGCTCCCACTACAGGGAGCTAGAACTCAGGAATAGAAATAGTTGGTCTGTGCTTAGGGGCCTGATATGAAATCCTACAAGAAACTTCAGTATCCCTTAGGAGACATACTTGGGAGCGTTTTGATTTAGAGATTGCTCAGTTTGGGATTTTGACTTATGTATAAATAAGGTATATTGGAAAGGGGCTCAAGTCTAACCCGGGTTCATTTATGTTTCACATTGAGACTGTCTCGTAGCCTGAAGGTAATTTGTACATCACTTTGAGAGTAAAGCTTGGCTTTCACAAGACCTATGTGGTCAAGTTTGAAATTTTGAAATCTGGCATAACATAAGTGATTCTAATCATCTTGATGTTAGAATTTTGTAGATTTGGATTTTTGAAGTACAGATGACCAAACATGTATTTTGTCTCTCAGAGAACATCTTACCTACCCCACAGGATATGAAATGTCTTCTAGTATATTTTTGTCTGTGTGTGTGTGTGTGTGTGTGTGTGTATGTGTGTGTGTGTGTGTTTGTGTGTAGTTACATGGGTATGCATGCGACACTGTGCATGTGTAGACCAGGGGGCAAGATTGTGGTCATTTCTCTCCTTGGTCCTTGTAGGGTTTTGTAGGATTTAACTCACAATACCAGATGTGCACTTATCCACTGAGCCATCTTGTAGGCTCATGGTTTATATTTATTCCTAGCTTTTTCCATGGCTTCATGAATAAGGGCACTAACAATCTGTCCTTCAAGGGAGGTTCAATGATGCACTTTAGTTAGTGCACATGTAATCATCCCTGGTGTCTGGAACCAAACATTCTATGCTTACTTATTAAAAACTGGTGTGGCAATCATGCCTAACCTGTGCGTGTCTTCCTGCATATATGATCCCTTTGTTTCTATAATTTCTAAAACAATAAAAGCATTATGTAGATACTTAGGGAACTGTTATAAAAGTTGGGTTTGTAGAAATGGTTAGGCAGCAATAAAATACAGTCTGTTCATGCTCAGTAGAAAATAGTATTTTTTTCTAATGTGCTGATGTGCAATTTATTGAGCAACTGATATAGAACAGATGTATGTGGGGGATAACTTGTTCATTTTATGGCCTCAAATTATGTTTTACAAACTTCAAATGAATCTATAACTTTATCACCTGGAAGAGAGCTCTGTACAATTATCACATGACTTCAACACTGCATTATAAGGATTGGAGGAGTCAGGTGGAAAACTGTCATGGCAGCCTGAGGGAACTAAGGATGAATTTTATAGATGTTATGTAGTCACCTGAATTGAATGTTGTAATATCTCAGCCAGAGAAGTCAGAAAATGTGACATCCATCTCACACAGTCCAGAAGGTAGGTTGCCAGCAGACAAGCATAAAAAATGGGGGACCCAGAGGTCATACTGAAGAGATCATAATGACCAACTCGAGACCCAACCATCAGAAGAATAAGCTATGTCCCTGCAACATCATGCACAGATTTTGGAAACATATTTAAAAAACAAATTAATTAGCTAACTAGTAATTTTCCTCAAAGTAAATTTGTGATAACTTTCTTAGACTTGTCCACATGTTTTTGAAGGCTTCTGCTAGAATAGTGCCTACTGTATAGTTATCCTCTTTATTTAAATTTAGTTCAATAAATCTATTGGGTATGGAGGGGGAGCCGTATGATCATGGATTATTAAAGCCACAGGGTGAGGTTTAGAACTCACAAATCAGTGCTTTTCCAATGATAATGTTTATTTGAATAAAAACAGATTCTTTTAAAGTGAATATTCTGATTTATTAGTCTGAGGAGGGGGCTGAGAGTCTGCATTTCCAGCAAGCTCTTAGATGATCCTGTCCCAGGGCCATAGATGATGATCCTTTGCAGTGCTGAGATTGGTTTTCATTTGCAAGTCAGTGTGAAGTAGGTTTCAAAAGTCCAGTAGGAAATGCCGATGTTTATCAGATAGACACACAGCTACTTATAAATGAATAGACATTCATGGACACTATTCTATGTCTTGGATTTTATTTTGAAATAATTAGGGGTCTTGTGTCTGTATCTCATTAATTCTTGTAATAAAGCGGAAATTGACTTTCCTAGAATTTATACAGTTTTCCAAGTGCTCTGTTTGTTGAGACGCTTCTCTAGCCCTCTTCAGTACCTCCTTCAATTTATTGTGTTCTCTTGACTTAATTTCTCTATACTTCAGAGTGATCTGGAATTCTGGGTCATTAGAGAAGTAAGAGGTAGAAGAAAAAGGATTTAAAAATCCAGCCATGCCTACCCAGGTTCCTGAGGCTCTCCAGAGGCCCAGGTTGCTGTTGATACAGTATGATGCAGGACCTTGGCTTTGGTCCGCTTGCCTCTGCTTCTGGCTGATGTTGCTCACAGTTGTTGCTTCCTGTTCCCCGGCACAGTGGCCTTTCTCACTGTAACCTGACTGTGTGAAAGTATAAATAACACTAGGGTAAAACTTCTAACATCTAGTATTGTGCAATCTCCCCCACCCCATGAAGCGAACTTATCTGTATAGTAATAATGCAATATCTGTAAGTGATTTTAAGGTATTTATTCCCACAATAGATTATAAAATCTGCATCCTTAGACTTCAAGAAGGATAGTTAAGGGTAATATGTGTCAGCATGAATGTCTTTTTTGAGTTATAGTGCATTTATATGGGATTTGAAAATTTTAGTTTCATTGACTGGCACTTGTGTTACACATCATGCTGTGAGGTGATATTTCAATAGATATAAAACCATGGCAATTAGCATTTCCATCTTTTTATGAGTACATTTAAATTTCTGTTCTCTGGTTCTTCAACAAATATGTAACAGGTTGTTATAAAGTATAGTTCCCCACTGCGATTATAACTCTACAGCTTCTTCCTGTGTTCTGTCTTACCTGCTTTACAGGGACTCTTTCTCGGTGGGATCATTTTCATGTTTCTCTCTATCTTTATTCCGAACCAGTCACAGCTGCCACCACCATCGCATCCTAGTTACATGCTGATTACTAGCACTAGAAAAAGAATTTGCGTCTGCAGTTGGTGTCAGGGCTTTGTCAACTACATTATCTTATACTTCTATTTTATTTGCGATAGATTGATTGGACTAAAGTTGGATGATATACTTCTGCTCATATTATAGTTGATTCATGTGAACATAAAGAATGAAAATTAAATGAATGGAAATTCTTCCAAATGTCTATGTTGTCCTCCTTGTCTGCAGTGTTAAGTTTCCTGTTATTTTCAGCAGAAAAGTCTTCTCGGGAAAAAGAGCAATAAGACATTGTTGGGAGACTGAGGGAAAGTACAGAAGTGACTGCATTAAAAATAGCTCATTGAAACATGGAGTACATGGTAAGTAAAATCACTTTAGGAGCTTTTTAGGAAACCTTATCATTTGAAATTTCAGAAGACTAGGCCTAGGGATATGAATCAATGGTGGAGTGCTTGAGCACAAAGCCCTCAATTGTTTTCCTAATACACACACACACACACACACACACACACACACACACACACACATGAACGCACGCACGCACGCATACACACACGCACGCACACGCATGCGCACAGAGAGAGAGAGAGAGAGAGAGAGAGAGAGATGCATACACATGCACATAGAAACACATACACACCTGCACACACACTCACACACATGCCCGCATACACGAACCTACACACACAAGCATGTATATATACATATTCAGACCTGAAGTAAGTTTATCTGTTTGTGTCATATTCTAATGGCTTGTCTTTATTAGTGAGTGCATATGCTCCCACCTTGCATTTTGTCATCTAATGAGGTCTAAAATCTCCTATCTTGTATTTGGAAGGAATTTAGTGACACAGTGTAATTAGACTTTCAGAAACATTTTCTGTAAATGTCTTTAATAATTATTTAACCCATCGTTATAAGCATAAGAAAAATTAGCCATTTTCCAAGATAAATTGTAATCCCAGAGAAATACTGATTTCCTTTGGAGTGAGCCATGTACAATACCTGTAAAGCACATGTATTCATCATTTGAGCTGATGACCATAGAGCTCTCAGCAGAAATCATGACAGCTTTCGGACACTTGTGTCTGGACTTTCCCAAAGTTGCTTCCCTTAAAAGAAAGAAAGAAAAGAGAGAGAGAGAAAAAAGAAGTCAGGAGGTTCACAGATTTTGCTGGTGTGAGGTGTGTGGGTGGGATGGAAGTGCTGGGGTTTGCTTTAAAGAAACATGTCAACTTAAAGATATGTCATTAATTTATTTTTTTAACTTTGGAGCAAAAAATAAATATACCTGATGTTTTCTGGAGTTTTCCAGTTAGCCTGAGATACATGCCGGCCTCTGGATGTCAATATGGAAAGACAACACTACCGTATCTCATGTGTCAGAGGAGACAGTTGTATAGCTAATTATTAATAATTGTCAAGGTACTAAGTGCTGCAATGCATGGATATTTCCGTGTGTATTATACATTAGTGGACTGTCAAATTTCAGCATTATTTCAAACATATATCATCAAAGTTCTAAGCCATTAGTTTAGATGACATTAATAACACTTAAACTGACGATACAGTCACATTTTGGACTTGAAAGTTGTTGTCTACATGATGGTGTTCTTAATTTTACATCTATCCCTCATCTCCATTTTTTCTTACCTTTTTTTATTATTTCAAAACCTAAATTTCCTTCATGCTGTTCTGGTACAGGAGACTGGAAGGTCAAGACTATAGATACCTATTGGAGTTTGGATATAAAATATTCTACCAAAAGGCTTGTGTTTTTGATGCTTGATTTCATATCACATCTTCAGAAGTAGTACTTCTGAAGTGATTGGATCATGAGGGCTTTGACCTAATCAATGATCAAATGGATTGGTATACTCAAAAATGATTGATTCAGGTGAAGTAATTGAAAAGTGTGTAAGGTGGGTACTGATTGGAGAAATGTTGAAGTGTGCCTTTGAAGGACATATTCTACACACACACACACACACACACACACACACACACACACACACACACACACACACACACTTGCCACTCATATTCTATCTGTTTCACAGTTGCCTCACTTCCTTGTCATTGTGGTCTTCCTCCCTGTGGTCTGTAACAGTGGAGACAGTTGACCACAAGCTGAAAACCTCTTAACTCGTGAGCTGAAATGGTTGACTTGATATTTGCCAGACTGCAAAGCCCAGCAGAAGTCAATTTTTTTCTAAGTTGTCTTAAATTTGTCTTGTTGTAACAAAAAGTGACTAACAGTTCTGTTTTAGACATCAGTTTTTCCTTCTCATTTTTCAAAATGAGAAGAGTTGACTCAATAATTTTTTAGCTTTCTTCCTGATTTACCATTATGTGATGCCAGCTTCTATTTCTAGGAACACTTATTCACAGCAATGTGATCATTTTATAAGGTGTTCCTTGACACTTTTAAATATATATCAAAATCTTCAGTGAATTACTCTGGGAATAAAATTTGTGAGACAAGTTAATGGGGCTTTGGGAATGATGCTGTAGGTCTTGGGCTTATGCCCTTCAGGGATGTACCAATAATAAAAGAAATTTATGTTTTGATTTCACTTAAATCAGGGTTTGTTAGCAAATATGTTTACAGGTTGAATATCTTCGATCCCAGAAATCTGAATCACAAATATTCGCCCACAGCATTAAATTTCTGTACTGGGGAGGCTCAGCCTGTAAGGATTTTGCTAATGTCTGTAAATCTGAACAGTTTTTAAACCTGAAGCACTTCTGGTATGAAACACATTAAATAGCAGGTGCTGAATCTCTGTGGACTGAACAGAAGTGGACCCACTGGGAACAGCGTAATGAGAGGTAAGATCATTTCACTAGAGCGTTTGGCTCTCCATTCCAGTGTGTGAGCTGAGTCCTGATAGGTTGGTTTTTCTTTAAGAAGAAATCAGATATATTGAACTTTATATTAATTTTCCATAATTAAAATCTCAAATTAATTTACTAAACATTGTTCAAAGTTCAAAGGATATGATTTCTCAGTGTTTGAGATCATCTGAAATCAATGAGGAGGGCCAGAGTGGACGTGTAACACCTTTGCTCTGAGTGTGAAGCTCTGTTCCTGGAAGGCATAAAGCTTAGAGATGACCTTTCAGTTCATGCTTTCCTTTGTTTTGTGTGGAACCGATGGTCACCAGCGCGATAGACAAGTGCTCTACTACAGAGTACATTCAGCTCTCAAGTGACCTTTATTTAATAATTGATAGGTGCTGATTTGAACACTAAGGTTATGTGTCTTCTTATACTATTTTCAGAAAAGTCACAAAATTTAGTGTGGAAAGTATCTCTCTAGGGCAAAACCTGTATTTATATATGAACAAGCAAGATCTTGTTTAAAAAAAAAAAAATGCAGCCTGGCTTGCTGGGTTTGCATACCTTTCCTGTCCCTGAACCCAGACCTTCATTTCTTACTGTTGACCTTGCTTACTTTCTTTTCAGACTCAAATAAGGAAAATAATCAATAAAAACACAAAGGAATTCAAAAGAATGACACCAGAAGACTAAAGACAATTGATTATTTTTCTCTCTTGTCAAAGGATGTTTTTCTTTTATTTAATGTTTTTATTTTTCTGAAATTTCTTTGAAGTTAGCTCTTCCCCTTCTTCATTCCGAATCACTGAATGCTGGCACTGTGATTTGAAGGACTTGGCTTAGCACAGTGTTAGGATGGTTGACATTATTAAAGATGTTTGCTTGACAGCTTGTTTTGTGTTTAGATGAAATTTAGAGCTGGTCTTAAGCTTCTGTATCCTTGCTAATACATTTGTTGAATATGAATCCAGTAGTGGAGTCTAAATGTCTTCTGCACATAATTATTTTAAAAGAATCTATACATAGGAAAGAGAACATATTCACCTCTTTTCCATTAATTTACAAGATGTTAGTGCTATGAGTTGGAATCTCTAACCTTGTAGCATATCCAAAAGAAATCATTTTAGAGAGCGTTTTGCTAACAGCCCCTAGTTCTTACTAATTCCTGATTGTTCCTGGTTAAGTATGTGTTTTTCATAAGTGGAGAGGTCAGATTCATCTGTTTGAGTGGCCGGTTGAGCATAGGTTATCTGCTGGTGAGATTATCCCTTGGATTATTATGTCCCGGGGTTCAATGAGTGCTTATGTTGCTCACTTGAGAGGACACTAGGTGGTGCTTTTATTGTGAAACTTCATGCATTCTTGAAGAAAGCCTCTGATGTTGGCAGTGACATATTAATGAGACCCTTAAAAGCTACAGATCAGCCTCCAAGAGAGACTGGCTGGCTATCATATTAAAAGCTTTAGCTACCATTTTTCTCCTGTAGTCAATCTTGCTGTCTTGATTTTAATGTTGAATGCTGCATCTCTAAAGGGCACCGTCACTTGCTGCATACCACCATACATTGGACCTGAGTTTCTGAACATTGTGGTGATTATTCATGTGGGTGCCACCTTGCTGAGAAAATGTTAGACACGGGGGTGTTGAAAACTTCTGATTCTTGGAGATTAGGTGTCAGAATATTCAGTTTGGCTATATTTAGCAGTTATCAGTGAAGGATCTTGCTTCTGGAAATAGTGGATAGGCTTTAGCTCAACAAATCCGTTTTATCACCCAAAGCAGTGTTTTCAAACTTCTAGAGGAACAAATATGTACAGTAGTGCCACCCAGGGTTAGGTTGGAGCATCACAGACAGATGGCTGCTGTGTGTTTGGGTAAGCTAAAAACTGAGCTGTTTGAATCATACTTACTATTAGTTTCACGAAATATATACTAGATTGAACGCTGAGCTGTTTATAATGTACTAATACTTAATAGAAAATATACGTGAGTGATTTTAAATTCTAAAGATAAACAATTGGACTCCAATGTTAGCAGTCAGCTGATTACATAGCGTGGATCTCAGCAATACACTCAGCAATTCAGCAGAGGCAAGACCATTCTCTGTTAAGGTATTTGGCTGGTTCTTGATTTGGGAGCCTAAGATTGAAAGCCACTGATTTAAAGTTTATAAAAATGTAGAAACTCCATGTGTCTCTATGTAAAAAGGGATCAGCCTTGGGCTTGGGTGAAAACTAGTGAGACAATGAAGGATGCAGATGACTACAGCCTATCACTGTCCGCTGCTCCATTAGTCGGCTCTTTCTGTACCTAACTTCAGATGACCTGGATGAATGCAGCTGATTATTTGCCTTAGAAGGGGGCCTTGGACTTTCTTGTTAGGTTGGAAAAACTGAAGACACTTGTTAAAGGGACAAGATTGTGAGAGCAATTGTATGATAAGTCAGGAGACTTCAGAATAAAGGATTGGGGATGGACTGTAGTGCAGGGTCCACAAATGGAGACCCACCCATCCACACATAGACACACAAGCTCTATCTAAGGATTCTTATCTCATGTGTTACATTTCTGATGCTACTGTGGAATTCCTGAAGTCATTAACTTTCAAAGAGGAGCCCTTGAATTACAACTTTAGAGGCTGCAGTGTATGATGGGTAGTGCTTGTGGTGAGGCTGCTCACCCCAACAGGATCAGAACCACTCATCTTACAATCTTACAAAGAGAAAGATAGAAAAATAAATGAAGTTAGGCCTAACTGTTCCCTTCAGAGGGCCAAGGACAGTGGCCTAAAGGCCTCCTGAAAGGTTCCACAGCTTAAATGTTCCAGAACCTCCCAACAGTGCCACCATGGGGACAGAGATATTAACACACACCCAGAATTCAGAATGCAGCAGCCAGCATATAAGTAATAAGGAATTGGACTTGGGGGAGGGTGAGTGCATTTGACCTAGTCTAATCATCCTAAGGGGTATATATGACAGCATGTGGAATCTGGGAACTATTTTGTGATTTATTGTTGCATCTGAACGAACATGGGTTTTAAAATGTGTTAGATTTTATGGGTATCTATGAAGTTAACACTACACAAAATCAGACACTAATCAATGTCTGTCATTGGCTCTTTAGTCTGTCCCTCTTGTTTTTAACGGTTTCAGCCTTGAAGTCTATGCTTGCTCTTAACATTTGCAACAAGCATATACACTTAGTTGATTCTGACTCCTTCTGAAATGCCCTCATGCTGTATTACAGAAGATAATATTCGTATTTTCCAGCAATTAGCTTTCTCATCCGAGGTTGTCTTGTCTGTGCTTCTGTATGTAATGGAGCTGGCTTGCTTCCCTGGAGTACAGTGTTCAGCTAAGTGTCAGGAATACTTATGACATTAACAAAGTATATGTCTAATTGTTTCTCCATCTCTCAAGTAGGTTATTTGGACGTAGGGTGTAATTACGTTAATTTTCACGCATAGTGCTTCGTCATTTGTTTCTATGTATGCAACTTTTAACTTTCTTTTCCATGTTTGCTGATAAAGTTAAGCATTTTCCCTTGTATTTAATCACCATGTATGTATCAAGTGCAAAATACACACTTTACTCACTTTTGTTTATCTCTGAATCAGGAATGTTTTAAATGTGTGTTCCTGTGTGGATGTAGAGATGCTCCTGCACTAATGATGAATAAACGCAGGATAAAACCATTGTAAGTTGAAAGTACCGTGTTTTTAAAGTGCAGTACACCTAGCTTTCTTAACCACCAGAACCTAATAAGCTGGAGTCCTATCCATTCTCCTAACCACATGGGAAGCAAACATCACAGTTAAGCATCGTGCCATGCATCACAGCCCACAGGAAAACCAACATTCAGAATCCAGAGTGATAGTTTTTTATTGAACATGCCATTTCATATGATTGTGAAGTGGATATGTCCTATTTGGGGATGCCAGTTAGCATTTCCTTGGTGTGTTATATGTGATTGCAATTTCCTCTCCCAACTTGTTTTAGATGTCTTCTGATATATATATATATATATATATATATATATATATATATATATATATATATATATTTTAATGTTTTGAAACAGACTTGTACTCTGTAACATAGGCTGGCATGGTACTAATCATGTAGGCCAAGGAGGCCTCAAACTTACTACTTCAACCTTTCAGGTGCTGAATAAAATGATAAAATGAATTATCTGTTGTCTTCTCATGAACTAGAATTTTGAATGTGACCAGTGTTATAGCTCACTTTGTGTTTAGCTGTTTTGTGCTGTGCTTCCAGATCTTTCGTGCATTACATTAATGATACCTATGATGTTTCCCCATGACCTTTACATTTTTGATATTTACAGGTATGCCTTCTCTTGATGGTTACAATGTCACATTTGTAGTTCATGAAGGTTTCATACGTAGTTAGTCTGGCTTTGTGTGTTTCTCAGCAACCTCTTTTGGTTTGATTACTACTGCCCTCCAAATACCCTCTTCCGGTGACTTTGTGCCAAGTTTCACTACTCTAGCCTGCAATTTGTTCTATCCCCTTTGGTTTTGTGCTATTGTTTGAGCATATTGTTTTTTTTTTTTTTTTTTTTTTTTTGCTTCTTATTCTACTGTAAACTATTGAAAGTACCCATGGTGTTTTGTTCATTATTGATCCCCTTAGGAATAATATAGAATATATTGTCTTCTACCAGGAGAGTATCTCATAAATCATTGAAATAAAGTGGAAATGATTGTGAAATTATGCAGCTCATCATATTGGCCCACCAAGACTTGCTTTAATTTATAGGCTTTAAATGTAATGTTCAGGTGACATACTTGGTAGAAACCTGGTTGCTCCCCCCACCTCGCCCCCTTGACCTTACTCCAGGAAGCCCTTCACTTTCCATTATGAGCATGGCTGATTTCTTAGAACCTCTGCCCAAAAGTCTGAGACACTAGAAAGGAGATACTTGAGAACCAAATGAAGAGACAAATAGACAATAGCACCAAGGCCCTTAATGATGTCTCTTAAGCAAGAATGAGGTTTGTTTAACTTCACAGCAGCTGGCATTTACAACCATAACTTGGATTTGAACTTCTATGCCATGATTTCATCACTTAACATTTGACACTGTCCATATGTCTCCCCAGCAGTAGATTTTAAATTCTATGGAATGTTGTACCTGCCACATCTCCTGTCTAGATAGCAGGTTCTGCTGTTGCACCAGGCTGGCCCCGTCTAAGTTTATTTGCTATAAGTAAGGTTTACAAGATATTCTAAATGCAAAACCTATACTAGCAAAGAACCAAAAACTCTAAGTAAGCTTGTAAATCTGATCAGCCAGCTCACTGCTTAAATGTGTGTTCATTTGGGTAAAATGATGGTGCTGTCTTTCCCCAATAAAGCAAACCTGTGAGGGAAGGACACTTGAAAAATTTGCTCTTAGCAAAGCAGTCTAATTTAGCTAAAGGACTTGAAAGATGTATTCGGAGGCCCTAGTTAGGGAAGTTTTGCAGAATAAAAATGATATACTGGGACTGTGACTGAACACCCATGGTTGAGAATCCCAGGTTTGGAATGTTCAGGGCTGAGCCAGCCACACAGTCCAGCTTGCTTCAGCATTCTTGTGAGCTAGGAATTTTCATCCCATGAGCTATGAGCAGGCTCGTGGCTCTTTCCTTTCTTCTCTAAACACTTCAGTCTCAGTGAAGTGTTTCTAAATTCTCACATCTTGCTCACTTGTTGAGAGAAATTTGAAAACAAAGGAAAATAAGTAAACAGAGCTCCTCAGGAGGGTTTCCAGATGTAGCCATCCCTGGGAGCCTCTCAGGTTCACCCTACATTCTTCACAGAGCCCCTTCAGGATGGCTGGTCTGCCAGTTTTCAGCATTAGGAGGAAAAGCAACCAGTTATCTAAGTGCAGAAGCCAATACTTGTGTCTGAAGTTCTGGATGGGTCAGAGTGTTCATGTCCTTGTACCAATAGCATATAGGATCCTGCATATTTTGTACCTTTGGAGCTATGCATGTGAAAGAATAGTAACAGTACATTTGTTTGCAGCCCTTACCTCGAAGAGTGGCCATGCCTGTTGTAGTGCCCAAAATCACAGCAAACGGTTCAGGCAAGTGGTAGGTGATGCTTCCTGTGAAGTAAACCAGTAAGACACACACACTCATGTCTTCAGTATTTTTTGTTTGTTTGCATGTTTGCCAAGATGAAGGTAGTGTGTGGTAGTTTGGACCTAAGTGTTTTGTTCATTTTAAACTTTGCCAAGGTACCTCTCAGGCATAGTTTCTCATTTCTGGTGTGCTGTGTGTATGATTTTTATCTCAGCATCACAGTGAGTGTGAAATTCAGAAGTAGGAATGCCGTGACTCTTGTAGACATAGGTGGATTGGCAAGCATGTGTTTAGAAAATTTAGTGTTTTTATGGGCAAGAACGTTGGGTCATCTGGGGTGGAACATAATCTTGTATTAGCTATGACATCATATGCATCACCTACTTTTACTTGGAATGAGATGGAAATAAACAATTAACAAATTTGATAGACAAATTTAATTAAGGTTAGACCTAGTAGTCTTTGCCAAGTTCCTTTCTACATTTAAAATTTGATTTATTAATATAATGAAATTGAAATAATTAAGAAATAGAAAATAAAATCTGGAAACCATATATATACACACATATGTGTATATACACACACATACACACACACACAAACACATACACACACACACACACACACACACACACACACACACACACACACACACACACACATACATACATACATAGAGCAAAGCTGTAACGCTGAATGGAGATAGCCAAAGAGAGAGACCACAATTGCTGCAGACAACAGGACTGGAAGAATGGAGCTATTCTGTTTTGTGTTAGCTTTGTTTGGGTTTCATTGGTTTGGTCTGATTTTTATTTTCCATATCCCAATTCCTCTGTTATAGAACAGTAATGTTTACTCTATGCCATCTTATTGGATTGCAAGTATATTACTTGAATTTAATGTTATATAGATTTTACATTAAGAGATTTCCTTCAGTCCCATAGGGGACTTTGAATGATGTTACAACTGGGACTTTTGAACTTGTGATGTCTAGGAGTGGAAGACTATAGGTGGAAGTGGAAATGTTTTGGTCCCCAGCTGGTTGCTCTCTTTTGTGGAGTTGCAGAAGCAAACAAGGGACTAGCCTTGAGGTTAATATCACTGGCCTGCTTCTGCTTTGGGGTGTATTTCTGTTATCATTAAGGTGTAAAGACACAGAGCTGGAGAGGTGGCTGAATGCTTAAGACCCCGAGTGGTTCTTGCATAAGACCTGAATTCAGTTCCCAGCATCCATGTTAAGTGGATTATAATTGCCAATTACTCCAGTTCCAAGCATCTCACACCCTCTTCTGGAATTCATGAGAATCTACACTTATATACACATTTAAAAATAATAAAAATCTTGAAAAAAAATATAAGGACATGAAAAGTCCCAGTCATATGGTTCTGACACCACAGTGATGCTTGCTGCTATGCTTTCCGAGCCAAAAGGACTGTAGTCTTTCAAACCGTGAGCAATAAATCATCTTTTGAGTAGTTGAGTTTTATTGTCCTCATTTTGGTTTGATTGATTGATTGGTCAAGCATTTGAGTACTGCAGCTTGAAGAGTAATTAATAAAATGCAGTAGTAGGGATTTGAACCCAGGAAAGTTGAACTTCATCACATGTATTCTTCCTTAGTGTCAGGCCAGAGTGCTTTCTAACCTCATATCAAAGGTGTGGAGTTTCTGATTCTTTGGCTATATAAATTCCCCTAGAACCAGCTATTGTTAGTTGTAACTTTCTCCAGCCTTGCCTTAAATGGTGGATGAGGGCAGAAGTTCTCTGAGCAAGTGTAAGCAGGGACCCATCATTTTTGTCCTTTTTGTTTTCCTGTTATCTTTGTCATAGTCACTATAGAGTCCATAATAACTTCTCTTTCCTCCTTTGGTGCCTCAGAATCACAAAAATCACAAGTTCTGGACCTCCGAGCATTGGATGACTAGCAAGCCTTTTGGTCTCAGCTGGTGAGTGGCTGGATTCCCACTCAAACAGCCTCTGCAGTTACAGGATTTATGATTTCTGTGTATCCAGATAACTTAAGTTTGAAATGACAATAGTAAGATATCTTCCATGAAGTGTGTGTTATGTATGATATGACCTTGCTCTGGGCAAAGATTGCTCATGCATTGACCGGTATGAACTAATAATAGATGGTAGTGGGAATTATAGGCCAAGTTATGAACTTGGGTAAAAATAGTAACCTGCATTTCTAGCTGCACTTTATCACCAGAGCTTTAACCCATTTGTTGCCTTTGGAACAAGGGTATTAAGATATATTTAAATGGTAGCCACAGATCCTACTTTATTTAATTAAAATAAAATAAAAATAACATTGCAGAGAAGAAAGCAGAATTAAAAGTGACTATTTTCCCTGGATAGTAACAGACTGTCTAAGATGTATCTAAATTAAAAGAAATCTAGATAGCATTTGTTGAAAACACATCAACTGCATGTGTGTCTCAATATATCCTGCCATTGTTAACAGCTATGTTTTAAGTGTTCCCCAAAGTCCACTTGTTCAAATTTTAGTCCTTAGCTTAGGGCCACTGGAAAGTGACAGAGCCTTTATACTGCAGTGGTATGGTGAGGATCTGAAGTGTGCCCTACAGGCTTGTGAGTTGGAGCAGCTGGATCCCGGGTGGTAACACTGTTTGGAAGGTTGTGGGGCTTGGCTGGCAGAGATGGGTCATTTGAGACTGGCCTTTGCGGATCGTAATCTATTTCCTTCTCTCATTCTCTACTTCCTAGTCTGCAAGACAAGAGAAGCTGCAGCCACAGGCTCTACTGCGAAGGATCAAGTCACTGTCCTGTGCTGGTTTGTGTCCTTTGTAAGGATGAGCCAAATACATCCCCACTCCTTGTTTCTGCTGGGTGTACTGGCTAAAGATTAGGGCAGTAGCTAATATTTGTGGGCTCTATCGGACGGTGGTATGTCAATGGGGGCACAGCCCTGAACAGAATTGTGAGGTTTTGTTTCTTGGCTACCACACTGTGAGTAGCTTGCTCCCTGTCCAGGTATGTTGCCTCGCCCCGGGCTCAAAAGCAGTTGATCTGGCTAATAATAGAAATCGCTAAAACCAGGAGCCCAAATAAAGCTTTCCTATTTCAAAGTTGAGTCTCTCAGATGTGTGGCTATAGAAACAATTTGTTAAGTAAGCCAGTCCAATAACAAAGCCTGGGTAACTGAATAAGAATTATTTCTTGTAGTTGTGGAGATGAGTCAGGGCTTGATGCCTTCCCGTGCCACCTGTTTGACATAGAATAAAATACTTCTGTAATCCCTTGATAGGGGACTGATTACAACTGTTAAGACAATGGTCTCAAGACCTAGCTGTCCCTTACACTTCTTTTAATACTGTTGTGTTGAGGATTAAGTTTCAACCTGAATTCTAGAGTTACCCAAATATCCAAGTTATATGTGTTAATTTTTAATGAGGCAGCGATAAAGAGTTCTAAAGTACACGGTGGAAAGACAGACCAAATTAGTACCTACTACCCCTGCGGCTATAGGAAAATTACCTAACTTCTCTGTGGTCTCCTTTCCTAAAGAATCTATATTACTAATACTGTCTACTGTATTGAGATACCATGAAGACGAAGTAGATTCATATGTGTAAAATTCCTAAAAATTTTCAGAACACAGTGAAATATCTGTATTTTTGTTACCATATTAAGCACCATGTAGAAATTGGGAACTAGAAGTGAGATCATCTACCCCTGCTATGAAATATTCAGGGAATAATGAGATACATGTGTAGACTTTGTATGATGGTATTGGAAAGGAGAAAGCACAGTGTTTCAGAGAATAATAACAGAATAGCTAACAGCCCCTCCTCAGACTAAGAATTGAGTTTACCAAGGCAAGTGTTGACTGAGTCAAGTGATGGATTTTGGGAAAGAATTATCCAGGGATGCATAGGAGATGCAGGACATTCAATGGTTGCAGGTAAAAAAAAAAAAAAAAAAAAAAAAAAAAAAAGTCCTATTAAGGAATACTCTTACACTGATTATCTGCTTATCTAGTTGTGTTTGTTTGTTTGTATCTGTTTTATAATTGCCTGAAGAAGACCATCTATTCCACAGTGAAAGTTATACATGGAAGATCTCCAGGAGAGATATCATTTGGTCCAAATCCTTTCTGTGTAGTCATTCTTGATGGGGTGGGCAGACAGGAGAGCCAATGCTTTAAAGAAAAACTGTAAAGCAAGGACACATCTTTAGTGCAATCAGATCATATAGCTCGTCCTTGGTTAGAGAGGAGAGCTCGGGAACAGAGAGCAAGTTTTACCCACATCACCTATTTGTCCAGGGTAGCAGTGAATGCTGGCCAAATGTTCCTCATCAGGACCATTCTTTGTAAAGTAACTGGTTCCATCAGCAGCCAACACCTTGCATTGAGGTGTGCAGGCAAGTGCCTGGTGTCGTTTTCCAGGCACGGACTCAAAAGTGCTCTATATATTATTGTAGCTAACTCCTCATACCCACAGTTCATTTTTACCTTTCCAAGTGAACACTTTAGGCCGGCTGATTTCCGTTCTTTCCTCCTCTCTGAAATAGAGGAGTGCTCTTTAGCACTTTTACCCTTTGAAAGTACAAAATCATTCAAGTGCTTTCATATTTTCAAAGGGCAGAGGCAACTTTAGTGCTCCAGAGGAGTGAAAACAGCTGACTGATCTTTTTCCCCCTCTCTCTCTGTTTCTTTGAGTGCTATAATGAAAGCATGCATAAGACACATCCTCCAGACCCATGTGTGCGGGTGCCAATGTGCAGGTAAATGAGGGAACAGGAGCAGGAGGGCAAGGCTGGGTGCATATTCACACAGCCTGGCAGCTCCTTGATGGATGTCATCTTATGTTTTCTCTTTTAACTTGCTGGCAAGTAAATAATCGAGATGATTTTCCCAGGCCTCAGCTAAAATACAAATAAGAATGTGTGTGCCCCCTCACAATTTTAATTGAGAAAACAAATCTTTTCTACCTTGTAAACTGGTTGGCCAAATCTCCGACTCCTGAGAATAAAACCATCACCACCAGAACTAGCTGGTGTTATTCCTGAGTGAGTTTTGCCTTTGGAGTGACAGGTATAGTTATGTCTCCTTGGAAATGCAGACAGAATGGCTCAGCTGTCAGGTGGGAAACAAATAACCGAGCCACCACCAGGCACATTATCTCAGCCCTCACCATACCTCCTCGTACAGCAGGCGCCTCTGCAGCAGTCCATCATTCAAGAGGACCATATTTTAGCCAATGAGGTGCTTACAACAAGCAGCTGTAGAGATGATCTACTAACTTGGGCTTCGTCAGCAGCACCAGACACTGGTGTTCTTTTGGAGATGGGCCGCTTGCCTCCTCTGAAAAGCACACCGTTATTATGTGTAAGAGATTTTTGTTTGTGCTTATTATTAAATATAAATATGAACAACAGCCTGTGGGATCTTTGGTGGCTTTGGCTCAAAAGTGGCTTCTGGCAGAAGTGCTGTCTTTGTCTGGGGACCCCAGTGGATATAGCTTAAGCTGTAAACCGAGGATTTCTGAAGACCTTGTTCCAGAAGACCCCAGGGTACTGCTTGTTCTTTCTAGGAGTCTCTTTGGATTTCCTAACCTCAATCTGAATAAGATGCATGTTGTCATTTCACTAACAACATAATCTCTCTCTCTTTTCCTTCACCCTTCCCCCTCCCTCTCTCTCTTTCTTGTCTCTCCAGCATTGCTATGGTCAGGAGCCAGGGCCAGTCTTCTGAGTGGTTGAGTCACTGGGTTCCATGCCTTGAGTTTAGGGCATAGAAGTGATTAATTGTGAAACTATGCCTGAGTTTATGGTGCTTCTTCAGATGAGTCCCCCTATCAAAGGCCGCTTAAAATTCATGCACAGTAGCAACTGTGAAGGAATACCTAAGACTCATAAATAAGGCAAACCTATCTTAATTTATTGCCAGTACCTTCTATACCCACATTGAGCTATTCAGAACCCTACACAATTGATGTTTTTTCCTCCAGTTATTTCAGTAAAAAATGAACTCTATTTTATGCCACACAAGCATACTAATAAACCAGTGTTTTGCTGCTTATAAAGGCAAACTGTCACCTGTTAAAATATGTAACTGTCATAGAAAGATAAAAAAGGATCATTTAATAATGATGAACAATGTGCATGTGGCATAAATAGAATCCAAAAGGTAAACAGCAGTTTATTATGCTAGAGTCAGTCAAGCCAGTCCCCAGTGGAGGCCCTCAGTGCACATCTTTGTAATACCTTTGCTTTTAGGGGAAGTAAGATCAGTTCTAAACAGTGAGTTTATGTGAGTACCACGCAGGCACATAAGCTGTTTCTGACCATGGACATTTGCTAGGTAAAGGAGAGAAAATGTTTTACAGGCTTGCTTTTCTATTTCTAATGATAGCAGTCTTAGGTGCTTTGCTTTGTTGGGTACCCAATTTTATTTTAATAATATGTAATGTCTAGAAGTTTCATTGTCCTAGTAAGCCTAAGATGGAGATAGTTTGCAGTTATGCTCTTGAGTTTGTTTTGAAGGCCAATACATCTCTAGAAAGAATATATCTGATGTTACTCAGTATAGCTGGGGCTGGGGAGATATAGCTATGGTTATAATAGTCTCGTATTTCATCGTTTCTTTTTATCGACTTGTGTGAATAAGATCACCAAAGGACAGCATGAGAAAGGCCCCTTCACAGTGCTTCTGGGCAGTGGGACAATGATAAGAACATTTCATAACAGCTATGAATGGCTCCTTGGAGATAATGAAATGTTCATCAGGAAATGGTTCTCAAGGTGTAATGTAAACTTTAGGCATTAAGCTCTGGAACCCATGTCTGATTGACAGCTTTATCTCTTCCAATGTCATTTTACCTTGTTTCCACTTGGCACAAATTTATATTGATGAACATCTAGGAACTACAATCATGCTGATTGAATATGAGTTAAGTGATTCAAGATTATCTAAATCCCAGTGGAGAGTTTTTGACTTCTTAAATGTTTGGCCTTTTATAGACCATTCAGTTGAAATGGTTAAAAACTTACCTAGTACCTGAAATCATCCATATTAGCTAAAGGCAGTGATGACAATAAACTTTCCAACAATCCTCAAAGCTGAGTATAAAGTATTAAATAGTTGTTTCCCCAGAACAGGGCATTATATATTGACATAATGAGGAAGGTTTTGTCAAGGGTGATAGCAAGCATCTTTGGGAATGGATGTGGAACAGCTTAGATCCCAGCTCCATTTCTCAGTGCAGTGGCTTCCTCACAGAAAGGTTTTCTCATCTAGAAACTTTTCCTTAAAATAACTGCGGTATTTTGTAAGCAACTTAAAGATGGAAAAGTAATTTAAAGCATAATCTTACAATAGTGAACAAGATTTGACCACATATCACTTGCTATATTCCAATCCCAGCGAAAAGATAGCAGAAAAAATAACTGGAGGAATGTTTTGAATCATGATTTCAGTGGTGTTAGCCTATAGTCAATCACCTGTCTTTTTGTATTGCACCTGTTTCTTTAGAATGTTACAAGAGCCTTTCATAGCTTTATAGGAACCCGGAAGAGCAGGGAGGAAATCCTGGTGGGTTTTTTTTTTAATCCCCTCCAGAGAATATCCAAAGTGTCCTAACACCCTCTGCTAGTATCCCCACAAACAAAAAGGTCCATTACCTCAAGATGTACACACCTAGTGAATGACCTTTGAACACACGGGCTCTGGGTTACATTGAAGGTACAAGATATCACTCACGTATCCCATAGTCCACTTCATCTTCAGACGATGTTATTTTGTAGTTCATGAAAATCAAGTGTCTCTCTAACGTCTTTAACATTAAGCACATATTCAGTGACAATAAAACTTTACCCTAGTCAATCATTGCACTCACTTCCTTTGCTTTAGGAAAACCTACATTGATTTTGTGTGTGCATGAGGGGCTGCTCAGTACACGTGTGTGTGGGAGTCATAGAACAACTTGTGGTGTTTAGCTCTCTTCTTTCACCATGTGGGGTCCTGGGGTTGGGACTTAGGCGACCAGGCTTGGTGTCAAGTGTCTTTATTCACTGAACCATTTTACTGACTCCCAATTTCATTCTTGACTGCTCTTTATTCTATACTTTACACCAGCTATAAATACCCAAACTTCACAGATGACTGTTTTCAATATTTTGGGGCATGTTTTTTATCTAAGACACAAGCTTATGCCCCCTGTTAGCATGACAGACTTCTCAGCCTTCTGAAACCCTCCTATAGGTGGCCAGCACTGTAAATGTTTCCAGCAACCCTAAGAAACAAAAGGAGTTCCTCTCCTCTCAAGTTATTTATTAAAATATAAGATTTATTTTAATAAATTATAATTAAGTATATATTTTTGTATTTTAACTAACTGGGGAGAGAACATTCAGTAAGTGGTATATTGTCCATAGAATTTCCAAAAAATAATAATAACTTTTTTTATTCAGAGTAATTATAATGAATTACATTTGTATTATGAGAGAGTGTTTGAATGGTAAATCTTGGTAGTACTACAGTAGGTGTGAGAATGCACACTAATTGACCTGACTTTAGGAACTGGAATCAGGCGATTAAATTGTTTACTTTTTTATTTTTCTTAATGAGCCTTATTTTACTTCAGACTTGTCTTGTGGTTTTAGGAAGATTCTACACCTGCAATATTTTTAATTGGACAAATGAGAGTATAAATATCTACTTATACTGTATTGAATAAAAACTGCAGTGTGACAAAATTGCTGCAAAATATTATTTAATATTCTCAGGGTTTGTTATTGTTGATGCTAATTTTCATTTTTGTAAATACTTTCTCCCCTTAAAATATATTTCCTAAACATCCAACTTTCTAATGAGCTTTCACGGGTCAGCTAGTGTTTGGTGGAGGTAAAAACACAATCATAAAGTTAGGGAATTCAGAAGCAACAGGATATGTGCTGAGGGTGAGAACTGGGTCTGAGATGTCTAGCTGGAGAAATTAAAGACCAAATTGACAGCCGGAGCTGGAGCTTATCAGTCATTGATCTGTTTGCTTGGGCACTGCTGATGTTGTATATACAAATAAATAGGGTTGAATAACTGCAGTCCTTCAGAGTGGGGCTTGCAATAGATCTCTTGGGAGCTCAGGTACAATAGACTCTTCCATGTGAAATATTTTAAGTATTTAAAAAAAGATGTAACTAACTTCCAATGGTTATTCACATGTGCATACTCATACTTTATTGAGTATCCAATTTTTAATCTAAAAGGTAGTAAAACATTATTGTTTTACACACACACACACTGCCACTTGACTCTTCTATTTGCCACAATTATGGGCAGGACCATCCTATGCTGCATGAGTTCTCCTACATGAGGATTGGGGCTGATTGATGTTGCCCAGAAAGTGAACAATGGAAAACTAGGTGGTGCTGCTTATTAATGGATAATGTAAAATGGGTAGAGGAGTATATATAGTCTTGCAGGCACAGTTCCTTGAAAATGATTTTAATATGGTCGGATTGTATACTCTTCTGTATTGGGAGGAAAGCAATAATAACTAGGTCAGGTTTGACACGATACCATCTCTGACATTTCAAAATGACCATTTTGTCTGTAGTTAGAAATAAATGTTACTCACAGTTATATCAGTTTTTAATAATTTGAAACTATTAACTAATATAGATTACGACCTGATGTCAATGGACCTTTTTGCATTAGATATAATGCAAACTCTTCATCAACAATTCTGAATATTTAGACCACCAGGAATAGCAAGGTTGTATTATTTACTATTTCTTTGTTTAGTAAATGGTTGAATACTAAAAACATTAGACTTCGCAGGCCATGTGTTCTCTGTTACTGCTGCCAAAAATACTTCTGGGGAAACGGTTATGGACAATCCCTTAGTGAATCAGTATCATTGGATTCTAATAAAACTTAGTTAAAAAATTAGGCAGCAGGGCCAATTTAGCCTGCAGTCTGAGATCTGTTGATACAAACCAGAGATATATACAGATATAGAAATAATGTGCTACCCAGGAAATAGCATCACATACACCTTAGGAATGTAGAAGATGTTGCTTAAAAATATGCTATATTCGGATAATTGCCTATATTAGCTTATGGGTACACAGGGTTAATTATATCTTTTTTGCCGTGAATATTTAAAGTCTCCATAATAAAACAAGTCCCCAGAACATCAAGACTCTACTCTAAAACCTGTACTTTCCCTTGGTAGTGGAAATCACCATTCGTTCTACTATTTAACATAATTTCACAAAAAAATGATGATAAATGCTCACAAGCTTGTATGACGTCTCTTCTACCAAAAAATATTGGTTGTATTCTATTGGAAGAAAAGCTTACTCCTTTTTTCTTGTAAAGAAAAGAATGTGAAATCACATGCCCAAAGCACAGTATTTAATTGAAGTGTTTTCTTTTGTTGACAAATATCACTAAAAAACGTACAGTAAATACTACTGAGATTTGAAGGATGAACTATTTATTCTGATAAATGTTCGGATTAAAGTACAGAAATTTCAGTCTTCTCAAGCCATTGCTTTTAGTTAGTCCATGTTCCACCAGTGAAGTGCATAATGCTTGCAATTACTGTTATATCAAACTATCACAAACTTAGTGGGCCCACTGTTTTATTATGCTTGTGGCTTCTGTGGAACAGGAGTTTAGCATAATGTAATACTGATGGCTGTTCATGGTGTTTGAGACCTCTACACGAAGGATCTTAAAGATTGGAAATGACCAGAATGAACAGTGGCTGCTGGAATCAACCAGGACATTTATCGATCACGTATGTTATGTAACTCAGTACACTGAGGCTCACTCAGCGTGGTTGACATCAAACCTGAAAGGGTCTTGTTTATACAGACTCCCTTCTCACCTGGGTTCTAGGGTATTGATGGAAGCATCCTCTCAAGGTCTCCCAGAAGAACCAAAGAATAGTGAGGATAGCAGGTGAACTAGACTAGTTAAAGGACCCAGTGTTTGATATTGAGTTTCCCTGGGGATGAGAGAAAGTTATCATAACCATGTGTAAAATGGCCACAGGGACAAAATGTTCTTTAGTTGAACTGTAGTGGCAAAGGACGACCATTCAATTTCTAACTAGCAATTATTTTTAAAAGTATATTTTATGATTTTTAGTTATAAAAATAAACTGAAAACAGTGACCTTTGTATTTCTTTAGCATAGAACATATTTTAAAGGGGACTTTGAAGATGATGGCATTCAAAGCCTGATTTATATTGCCAAACACAATTTGTATTTCCTGATGCTCTATTCACTTAAAAAGCTTAGAAAGAGAATTTTATGAACTTATTTGAAATTGTTTAATAGTAAAGTTCGCAGTGGCTTTCAATCTAGTCACAGATAATCATGGAGTTTCGTTCTGAGAAATGTTCTATGTAGTGATTTGATTATTGTAGGAACATTGAAGTGCACTTACCCAAACTAAGGAGGCCTTTATGCTGTGACAATGTCCATTTCAAGTTTTTAAGTCCTACTGTGTCTCATAAGGCCAGTTACGTCGTCCTTTTGTTTGCCTTCCGTCTGTGCTTGTCCTGTAGGACCATCCCTGGTTGATGTATGAGTTCCTGGGCTGTGGACAATGCATTAGGCAGTTGTTTTACCTAACCTGAGCCATAATAGCCAGTGAGGTAGGTCCTGCTGGAAAGGTACCCCACAGGAAGCTAGTAAGAAGTTCAAGGTCATACTTCGTGAGGAGGTTCACATTCAGATCAGTGAGGTTAAAAGGATGGTCTGCAGGTAGAACTGCATGTTTGGTGCATATTGCTGCCACCTTGAGACCACTGAAGTCTGAGAGGTCTTAAGTGGTTCTGATTAGGATTTTAAGCTTGCAGCACAATGATTCCTTAGTCTGTTTTTATTGCTGTTTATCAAAACACATGATGCCTAGGCAAAGGATAGGAAGATCTCCCTTCCTCCTCCCTCTCCCCCCTCCCTTTCATTTTTGGTTTTTGTCTTGAGACAGATCTCGGTATATAGGCCCAACTGGTTTGAAACTCTTTGTTACCAGGCTGGACCATAAACTTCTAAAAAATTGCCTGTCTTAGCCTTTGCCTCTTAATGCTGGGATCAAAGCCTTTTGCAACCATGCCCTGCTAAAGAGAAGGTATTTATCTCACTGTTGGGCAGGCCCATGTACATGGTGCCACGTGGCAACATCATGTGACCTATTTATTATATATCACAAGAAACCAAGAGACATCTCAGGTTGCTGAATGTATGCTTCCTAACATTCCCATCTATGCTGACCAATCTAGTTCCATGACCTGTGTTATTTCTTCTGCCCCATGATAAAATAACCTCCTACTGGGTCCTAAGTCTTAAAGGTCTCAGTACCTCTCAGTGTTAACACTCTAGAAACCAAGTCTTAAGCATGCAGGACTTGGGGGATACATACAAACCATAGCCAGTTCATCAACAGCTAGTGAAGAGGACTCACATTGTTCTTTCAATGTTTCTTTTATGGATAGGGAAAATGAGGAAGAAGAGAAATAGCAGAATCAGAGAGAGAATACTTCCCCTCACTTCTTGGATTTAGCCCAGTTTTCATCTGTCTGGAATTCCTCATGTTTTTCTTATGTCTTTACCCTGTTCCATTTTAAGCAGCCATTCACTGTACCCTTGAGTGTGGCTAGGTAATGACATTATGTGGTATTCAGCCTGTGTCTCCAGTTTCAGAAATAAGGTTGAGTGCAGTTGTAGCTGATGTACAGGATCAGGTGCTAGATGGCTGTCCCACCTACTTCCACTCAAATCAGTCATTTAATTCAGCCAATGATTGTCTGCATCTAAAGGGAGTCACTCAAATGCCATGAAAATCTCCTTTTCTGATTCTAATCACTCCAAGTCCTTAAGAAACCCCATTTTCCCAGCTTTTGCCTTTTGAGGGGGTTATAGCTTTGAAAAAAAATAATACAACATATTGTATGTTAGTCATTATGGCATATTGATAGATTACACAATTATCTTTATAGTGGTGGATAATGCATTTCGGCCTATGACTCAAATTAAAAGTAAGACCTTGTGTTCTGTTGGATCTTAAATTATAAGATCTAAGATAGAGCTTCACTGTTCATTTATATTTTTATGAACCTCTTTGCTTTGTACAAGTTTCTAGCAGACACCTACTTCATGACCATTTAAAACAGTACTCATAACATACAGTAAATTTATAGGCAGTCATTTTTTTCAGTTGCCCACTTATGGCACTGTACTTGTGACTGCAATAAAAAAAATCACTATTTATGTCTTTAACTTTGAACATTGAAATGTGCCCCTCTGGTACATTATGGATATATTGCAGTAATGCTGGGCATGGACTCTTAGCGTTTCTCATCAAGCATACCACACAACTTTTTAAGTGAAGTCTGTTATTAAAATATGTATATGTCATCATCATGACTACTATTTTAAGGGAATTGGCAGAATTCTATTGTCTAATTACATTGCAGGGAAATAACCATCCTTAAAGGATGAAGCTAAGTTCCACAGAATCTCTTTTTATTCAACAAACACTACATGTCAGTAATTCGCTAGTCACTCTGATAGATGCTGGGATAAGGAAGGCTTTCTACCAAGGGGTTTTGATTTCAACTGATATGGTTAAAAGAAGTCTCCTGTCACTGCTGTAGATGAGAACATCTTTGCAAACACAATAATGCTGGAAGCTGTTCTTTGCTGAGCATGCTATATAGCCTTTGTTAGGTATATGCCATATGGTCAGTCTGCCCACCCCTAGCATAAACTCCAGAGAAAACAGCAGCTGTGGAATGGAAATAATGCTGTGCTGGCTTTCACATTGTTGGCTTTTCACATACAAAAGTTGTGAGGTCGAATTTCTGAGTGTTTATGCAGTCCCTCCCACCAAAAAAAAAAAAAAAACTCCAAACCTGTGAAATGATGTTTAAGAAATAAATATCACCTAAACTTTGGTTGACTATCTGGAGTATTTATTTATTTTTCCTATTTTTTTTTTTTATTTAAATTGACTTGCTCTAGTGACATATACCCATTCTTATACTGGCCTGGCTACACCCCATACAGTGAGGCCTCAAGGCCCAAAGGCCACGCCTCTAGGTCAAGGTGATATTGCCTGCTTCCTGCTACATAGTTATTGTACTCTTTGGATTTCTTAGACATAAACTCTGAGATACAAACTGGTATGAGACGTTTACTGGGACATACCCAGAGAACCAGCTCTTTGGGGGTGGAGAAGGCAGGGCCACAGACAGGAAAGTTGACCAGCAAAGACCTTGCAATAGAGTCCTTGGTTCATTATTTAGGGAGTACCTTTGAAATTAAATGGGCTTTTGGCTTGTCCCATATTATACAAGTTCCATGGATTCAAAGCATTACAACTCATTCTACTTCCATGCTCCTTAATCTGATGTGGTCTAACCACTGGGAAAAATTGATTTGGAGTTTGGTCACTTTTTCAGTCGACGACTCGTTTCTAAACCTTGCCCTGGAAGCAATCTGGCTCATCAATGGACTCCAGGGCCCTCAGAACTCTGTGTTTAAGGTCATTCACATCTCCATATTATATCACCATTTCACCTTTACACCAGAAATTTAGCCATTCGTTTGAAGAAAAGCCAGTGCATGCGAGATCAGTATGAAACAGTAAAAGTGGCCATGTGAGAGTCTGAAATGTGCAGAATTGAGTATAGTGTGCTACACTGTTAGGGCATCAAGGCTTCATTGTGCTATCACCTACCTACTACATTTAGGCTGAGCAGTCTTCTTATGTTAAAAAACATTGGGGAAGTCTCCCAGAATTAATACAGTTGGATAAACTCTTTTATATCTACAGTCCCAATAGGAGAGGACTAAGAATTTGGGAAGACAACTGAGAACTGCCAGCCCCAACATTTTTGTTAGTGAGGAAGTTCCTGTTGGTGAGGAAAGCATTTTACTCGAGAGATGGAAAGGACTCTTGCCTTAACACAAGCCATTCATTCATGACATTAACTACGTTTAAAATCACAGTGTTTTCCTCTCAGCCTTAAGCGTTCAAAGGTCAAAAAATAAAACAGAAAATTACTTCCTAAATTAGTCAGATAGAGCCAGCTTTTTTTAAAAAACCCATAAATTATGGGTGTGGGATAATGTATGTACTTTTGTATTATTTTGTTGTACTCGTAACAGCATCAAATTTGAAGAAATAGGTAGATGTTTCCGGATGGCTTCCGGTAGTGTGATTTCAGTATTTAAGCTCTAGCTTTGCATCCTGGTGGTATTACAGCTCAACTCAGAAGTGCCTGCACAGGCTCCTGTTCTGAGTATTTGTTGTGGTGGTAGGAGCTGGCTAGTAAGTGAACATGGTGGGCCCTAGGTTCCTAATGCTATCTGCTTCCTTAAATGGCCACAGTGTGAATATCTTCTGGCTTATGCTCTGCTCTCCTAAGGCCTGCACAGCAAATGAGCCAAACAACTGTGCATTGACATTTCTGAAACCATGAGCCAATATCTATCACCTCCTCCCATTAGGTAATTATGTTGGATATTTTGTCTGAAAGTAACTAATACTTGTCTTCACAGTATATCTTGATGTGATGGAAAAGCTTTAAACAAGGCCTCTTCAGGATTTAAATTATCAAACCACTGTGTTGTGAATCTGGATTGTGCCATAATGCAGTAGTAAATAGCTCCTGAAACGTGTGTGTTTTTAGGGAGATTCCCCCAGAAGAGGAATTTCTGAAATATTTTCTCTCAGGGATATTAGAGAACACTAATGGCTGAAACACCACAAACATATTCAGATTTAATTTCAGCACTTTATTTCCATTCACAATGGTTTCAGGATGGGTGTTTATTGGCTCATATAAAGTTAGTCGCTTTTCCAATGTAAACTTGGGTCCAAAAACTCTCAGCATGTATCTAGGTAGCTTGGAAAAGTTCATTAAATATAAAGCTCATATCTTTGCCCAATAATTGCATATACAACCCTGAGAAAAAGACAGACTTTATAACACACAATATTTAGTTTTCTCATAGGTATCTAGCATCATTTTATGCCTTTTTGGATTTTTTTATATTAGCATGAATTCAGTGTTTTTTTTTGTTGTTGATTCTTTGGGAAAAAAAAAAAGTTCTCAGAAATGAGAACTCATTTGTCTACTTCAACTGACTATGCATAATTATGTTTTGAATGGAGCTCATTTTAACATTTAAGAATTTCAAATCTTGTCTTTGTAAAGTTCAAAAGAGCTGGCTGGTTACCGAGTGGCATTTAAGGAGTAGAATTTTCATAGACATCCTAATGTATAGTTTCTCCCGTCGGAGTGTGAATGCAAGTGTTTAAAGACATCACAGTGGGAAAGAAGTGTCAGGGTGAAAAGCCAAGAGTGAAATGGCTTCTTCAGATGATTTAGCAAATCTCTAGAGAAGGATTTGTCTTAAGAACCTTTTGCGGAAGTTAAGCACAGCGGCTATCAAGTCCTAAGAAGCTAAACTGTCTCCGAACGGCGAGAAAATGATTCTCTGGCTGGACTGAGCCTGTGACCTATTTGCCCTGCAAATATTTGTTGATGATCAACACTCCTCTTTTGTAGAACATGATTGTGTTTGTGTGTATGTGTGTGTGTGTTTGTGTGCACAGATGCGTATACCCAGCATGAAAGATAACGAACTTGTGTATTAATGCCAAATATTTATGACAGCTTCTAGATACCATTGCTATGTGGTAATACTCTCTCTTGTCATTTGCTGGCAGAGTCTGGTAACATTAACTCATTGCCTTATGCAACACAACCTCCCCAACACAGGTGTCAACTTACTAAAAAAACTAATGTCTGTATTTGAAGTTCTGAATATAGATTTTTAAATATAGGCACTAATAGCCAGAGAGCATTAGTAGGCAATGTAACTTAATATACTATTAAAATGTCATCAGTCTGAGGGACTATGAATCACTCTTACTTTTGACCATGCTGTTTGGACTACATCTATCTGTATCCTGTTCCACTGCCTACTGGTTTTCTATCCACCCCTCTTAGTCAGAGGCTAGAATAAATCTAACACTCAGGATCAAAAGTTCTGACAGATGTCACCAGCTGTTACACAATACTGTGTCCTAATTTCAGACAAAGTGTTGGAAAACCTAATATTATAAATGTAAATCAGTATCAGAACATTGAAATAGGGCGAATAAGGCTTTCCTACAGAGTACATTTTTTTCTGGGCAATATATTTAATTTTTTCTATTTATTTTCCTAGTTGTGTATGTTTATTTCAGTCCCATGTAACTCCATTTATTTAATTAATCTTCATTCCTGGAAGCTGGGTGAGATTTTCAGCGTGATGATTGTAAGCTCTGAGCCCATCTTCCTTGTTTACTTGTGGTATGATATGGAGGTAAATACAGAATCTTCATTTGCCTTATTAGTAAAGTGCACATTTTTATACCTCTTGGTTCTTGGAAAAGTACAGTTAAAGTGGTTCTTACAGACCTCTTGCTTGGATTTGCCTTCAATTGATATATCTGTAGTCTAAATAGGTTTAATTTATGACTTAGATTCGTTTTTTTCTAACTGCACCAATTCCCATTCATAAACAAAATACTTTGACATTTCTAAGGGCTTTGGGGCACTTCATAGACAAAGGAGATGGGTCTTTGTTCTGATCCTAGATTTTGGAAGAAAGAATGTAGAGATATAAGATTTCCCTGGTGGCTTAATATGGGATCAATTTCTTGTTAATGATTCATGGAAATTGAAGATAAAATGTGTATGTTTTATTGACAGGCTTGTGAAGGTTTCAATGTACATCTGTTTAATTACCCTTTTAATAAATTTTTCAGATTCTCTGAGGAAGTTCTCATGACAGATTTGCCTTTCAATAACAGCGCTCAACAGCAGGGACTTACCCTTTAAATATTAAGTTGCATATTGACATATAATGGCTCAAAGCGTAGATATGTGGAAGTTTCATTGTTCTTTTCTCTATCCCCTCTGCCCACATATACCTCCAAAGTCACAACTGTTTCTGGGGCAGCAGGTTTGGCTGGAAGCTGATTGATTGTATTAGCATAGCTAATAAATAACCCATGGATTCCCAATGCTTAGAGAGTAGGAGTGAATGGGGCCCCAGGTGACTCTGCCAGTGCAGATGCTCACCAGATTAGGAGAGCTTCAGCCACAGGAACTCAGGGACTTTTATGTGGGTGCTGGGGATCCAAAACTGGGCCCTCCTGCTTGCTTGGCAAGCATCTTACCAATCAATACATCACCCTATCCCTGCGCTAGATATTTCAGTAATGGCTGTCCATGCTGTACTGTGGTATCGTAGTCCAACAACTTAAAGTTGATTCCACTAGTTTTCATTTTTCGGCTCTTTTCATTATTTTCTTCTCACACTCAGGAAGCAATCTTGTAAATTATGATAGTGTCTCTCATAGATCTGTAAAAATGCATAGTCTAGGTGTGGGGAGATTTGCATAATGATGTTTGGGGCACTCATCTCTTGCTTCAAATTAATAAATTAACACTGAAGTGATTGGCTTGCTAAAGGGCAATTTCTTCTCTTTTTTTCTTAAAAGACCAGTATACCAATTTTGCTTCTTTTAGAAGACTTCATTGTTTTATTTTATTTGTTTATTTTTATTTTTTGAGATAGGTCTCCCTCCTTAGTTGTGACTGCCCAGAAACGTGCTTTGAAGACCAGAATGTGATCTTTGGATTAGCAGATATCCTCCTGCCTCAGCCTCTTACATGCTGGGATTAAAGGTGTATATCACCATGCCAACTCTCTACAGATAGGTAGAAACACAAGCCCTGAACAGATCTTTGTGGCGGCCTTTTCTTACTCCCGATTTTTGTCTACTGTCTCATGTCAGTGTCCATTGTTGTTTTTCCTCATTACTCTTCTGGACTTTATGTTTGGCCCTGTGTCTTGGGATGCTTTTCTGCCTGCTTCTCAGTGCCGTCCTTGAGGGCTCTCGCTCTGTAGACCTGCTTTCCTGTTTTTCCCTGTCATTCTCTCATGGTCCTCTCCTTATTTCAGGGTTAACGTGTCCTTTGGAGTTTTATTAAAATAACACATTAAAACCATAAATTCCTTCCATGTATTGTTGTCTTTCTTAGGAAGATACGCACATGGCTTTTTCAAATTTTTGCTTGTGTATGGGAGGGAAGGAAATGCCTGTATCTTCCAGAAAGTGACAATTACAACATCGTCTTTCAGAGATGCTATTGTGTGCTCATCAAATGGATGTCTTTAATGAAAGAAGGAAAATTTTAAGGTCAGGAGCATGGGCTGCGAGGATGGAACCAAAGGAAGGACTCAGGATTCTTGGCTTGTTTACCAGTTGTCTTTCTATATTTAGTGTGGAAAAGTTAGGCTTTTCCAAGTGGTTGCTATTCGTGATGTTAGGGAAAGACATGCTTGTGCTAGCAATAAGTTCTGTATGTGCTTCCTGTTTAGGGCTTACATCACATAGTCTAATGTCCCTGTGTTATGGGTGTGGCAAAAGAATAAACAGATTCTTTTTATTTTATTAATTAATTTATTTTCTTTATTGTTCTTCATTAATTGTTGTTACACATATACTACATACACACACACACACACACAAACATGCATACACATATGTGTGTATACACAATCTGTTCAGTCCTAATATTGTTCATATGTATATATGTTTAATACGGACCACTTGGGATTGGATAACATACCTACCGGTGGTTTGTGTGTGGTGAAGACTGAATCCTCCTCTCTCAGCAATAATTGCTTGTAGCTCTCCTTGCAGGTATGGGGTCTTTTGAGACTTCCTCATGTATGTGGACCTATCAACGAATGTTGTCATTTTGCTGGTCTTGTTTAGGTGACTATATTGTTGTGATTTCATGGATGTAGATTCTCCGTTATGTTAAGAAGGCACTGACATGTCCAGTCTCCTAGTTACTTGTCTACTACAATCTTCCCTTTCTCTCTTTTTAGTTGTTCCCTGAGCTTTAAGTGTAGGGATATATTGAAGATGTGTCAGTTGTGATTTGGCACCCAATAGGTCCTACCTCTTGTGAATTTCTGTAATGGCTTCCATCGACTATTAAAAAGAAGCTTCTTTGATGGGAGATGAGAGCTACATTTGTAAGTGGGTATCAGGCTAAGTATGTTGAAGTTAGAAATCATTCTGATTTAGGGACGTGTTAATAGTAGTTTCTCCTTTAGACTCCATAGCCACATCAGTCATGGATGATGGGAAGGTTTACAGTACTAGGCATGACTTAGCTTCTATTAGGTGGTCTTCCAGTCTAATTTGATGATTGTGTGTTACTCCCACTACTGCACCCTTGAGATATCTTAGAAAGCTTCAGGGTAGCACAGGACTATTGCTTGCTTTATTCCTTTTTCCAGATTGCACAGTACCTCAGGAGACTCTGACAACTAATCCTCAGCGAGAAGCCTTCCATGTCAGCTCTAGCTCAAGTCTTGCAAGTTTGTGACCAGGGTGTCTTCAGACATAGTCTTACTTTCAAATTCCGGGAAACAGCTAAGAACAACAACAATAGCCTGTATTGGTTTTGGAGTCAATTAAGCTCTCTTGGCCAACAACTTCAAGGGAGGTTTCCTAAGATTCCTACTGGGGATTTTGTTAAAAAGTCTATGGCTTTTAGGAAAGCATTGTCACCCCATATGGTATAATTTAAATATAGTCTATATTAAGTGTAATGTATATCAAATATACTAATTAAAATTTTATTAATGCAATTATATGTCTAATATAATGCAATTACATGATGATTTATATGACTATATATACTATTAATAAGTACTGTTTGATATATTAATTATATTAATATAGGAAATGTGTGTATGTATGCACTTATATATGTATTTTTCGGTAAGCATAAACTAATGTTTCCCTGTTGCTTTTTGGAATGTCCTCTTTCTTGCCTTCCTTCTCTCCCTTGCTATTGCTGTCCTCTCCCATCCTCCATGAACATGCTTCCTGCCATTTTTCTCATTTCCTTTTTTAGAGCACTGAATCTAGTTGTTGGTCATTTCAGTAGACTGCAGAATGAAGAGTTTAGAATTCTGAGATCTAACGCTTGTGTTTCACACAGAAAAAAATATTTCACTGGGTGTCAATTTGTTTCTTTTAAAGTACAAATGGTATACATTTCAAGTGCACAGCATGATATATTGATTGATGTGGATACAGTAAAAATGCTCACTGCTGTCCAGCCAATGACTATAGTCACCTCCTTACAGTTATCGTTTTATGAATGGTGGTAGCACTTGAAACACATTTACTTCAAAACTTTCATTATAAAGTACAGTGTTATCAACTATAGCCGCCATGCTATGCATTTGATCTCCAGGCATCCTCATCCTGTGGTCACTAGATTGCATTGTCTTTCTTATGGACATCTACCATATCTCCTTCTCTTGTCCCATAATACCAAAATATGTTCTTCAATAGGGGACATTTTATATACGTAAATTGAAATATCTCACTGTACATAATAAACATGTGAAATTTCTGAGCCATTTTAAAATAAAAACATACTTATAGAAAAAAATGTTGGAAAAAATGTTCAATATGATCTGGTTTCCAGTTCTGGCCACCATTAGTTGAATGCCTTTCTACCCTGATAAAGATCTAGGGTTCACAGTCTGGATGAAATTGAGTTTTTGCTATGCTCCAGGCTCCATGTTCTGATCTCTAACCCAAGAAGTAGGAATGGCCCGTCAGGTTTTTTTCTAACAGAGTTGCAAGGAGAAGGCTGAGGGGACAGTCAAACCTGATGATGCTGTATTTGCTCAGTGCCTGTGTCCTCACTCACTCTGTAAGTAATGTCTCAAGTGGCAGAGTTGTAACATCTCCCCAAGGTGTTGTCACAAGAAGAAAGTTAATTTGAAAGGGGTAGTTGGGACTTCACTCATTGGTCTACCCTTTACTTGGTATGGTTTTATTTGCAGTGGGGAGAGATGATTTTGAGAATATGAGCCAGCTGTTCCTGGAATGTTCCTGTTCTTGTGCAATGTTCAGAAAACATAAAATAATATAGATGTTATGTGGTGGCAAATTCCTCGCGAGTGTACTGCCAGCATGCCTTTTCTGTAGTAGGTCACTGTGGGGAATAACAAACAGAGGCTCCAATCATTCCTCCATGACCGGGACACTACTACGGTGAACCTCAAGGAACACCAAGACTTCCTTTTCCTTCTTCATCCCTGCTATAACAATATACATATATCATGCTTTGGTAACTAGGAAGGATGAAGTCCCTTTGTTTGACCACTGAGAGACACAGGAAAAAAACAGGCTCAGGGTGAAGTTACTAGTGCATCTCCCATAGACAGAAGCACTTTCACTTTCAATCAGCAGAGAAAACTTCAGTCTAAACAGCAAACAGATTATATAAATTTAGGGTGGACAATGAAGTAGAATTCTGGATGCTGGGCACTATAAATCAGATACATAGGGTTATGTTCATGCCTTTGAAGAATAAGCATATACCAGTTTGTATAAAAAGTTGTCTTCTTAGGAGTGATGGTGCACACCTTTAATGCCAGCACTTGCCTTTTCTACCAGGACTACAAAGGCACAGGCAGGAGATCTCTGTGAGTTGATACCAGCCAGGGCTACGTAGCAAGGTTTTCATCAGCTAGGGCTATATATCGTGACCTTGTAGAAAACAACAACAAAATGTTATTCATGGAGGCTTACTTTCAATATCTCCATTCTTGAAAATATCTGTGAAAGAGTAAATTTGCAAAGACCTTAGTGATGGCTACTTGGAAGTTTGATATTTCACGAAAAAGTCCATCTTATCACAGGGAATAGATTAGACATAGAGGTAAGCTTATTGCTATTTCTCCGTGTGCCTACATGCTATCTATGAATTGTGGCTTATGGCCATAACTGTGTATTTGTGATGATAGAATGTGTTATGTGAAGACACAGAGCAATGAAGGTGAAGCCATCCTCCATTTGGAGGATGGAGCTCATGTAGGTTTGGGAATACTTGGAGGAATGATTGGTTTCTCCTCAAGCAAATTATATGTAAATTGCAAATACGCTCATTTCAAGTTAGTATTGGCTCTGGTTTTCCTCCTCGCTACTTCCAGCTTAGTCTTGACGTTCATCTTGCCTGCTACATTAACAGCTTTTTCTCTGCTCCCGACTTTCCCTTCCATCACTTTATTCCACACTTGGGAGGTTATTCTCCCCAGTGCTCTACCCTACTCATGCTTGTCTTCTGCTCATATTCTTTCTATTTTCCCATCGCCTATAAGATAAATCATCAAATGCTGTTTGTTTAAAGTCTATAAGGGCCTGACTCCCAGCTCATTCCAGCTGTCAGCTTGAAATTTTTACTCATCATCCTAGGCGTAAAATCCTCTTTCTGATCCCCTCTCCAGGACTCACTTGGATCACCAGCATGTCACCAAGCCTTGCTGTGCCTCAGATGTGTCCTGTGATCATAACTTTGTGAATTCTTCTTCCTGCGGGTAACCTCTTCCCTCTTCTCTCTAGCTCCCCTCCCACGTCGTCCCTCTAGTTTTCTGCCATGATGAAAGGGAAAGAGCTCCATGCTAACAATGTATTTTCCGTGTTCTACTTGTTCCCAGTGCTCTGTTCATAGTGCCGTCAGTTTGATGGCCATCCCCTGCTACATGAGCTTTGCAGGGGTGCAGGACTCCTGCCAAAGATCCAGGCCTGTGAATTGGGACTGATAAACTTGTTGCTAAGTTGAAAAGTACTTGGTCATAGTTTGTCTCACTTAGATATTCCTAGAAACAGAAGCCACCTTTTGGATACTGCACATGAAGGCATGTTCCTGGTTGGTTGGCTGACTAGCATGTTTGGGCAACTTTGCAAGTTTTTCTGCCATTATAATTTTTTTATTGCTAACTCTGGTTGACAATTAGATAGATATACTATCTTCTTTCATGAGGAGTTATAAACTAAAGTTATGCTAAATAGTTTTATCCTTGATATTAACTATAATCACTTCTATGGTTATCAAGAAATTTTTGAGTTTCTGTAAGGCATCTTTAGCAATAGGTGAGAGCTGCCAGAGATAGAAGTTTTAGGTAATTGTACTATTTATAACTTTGTATGGATAGAGCTATGCTATTATTGAAGTTGGCATGGAATCCAAGTCCTAACACTTCATTTGGCACGGCAATCCTCAAGGTAAGGCTGTCTCCCACTTTCTTTAAAAACACATAATATTTAAAATGTGTTTTAAATATTTTTATTCTTTGAAAATTTCATCTATGCAATGTCTTAATCATATATTGTCCTCTGAGTATCTGTTCCCCTGCACTCAAGTTTTGTCTTAACTTCATGTCAAACACACAAACAAGCAAGGAATCCATTGGATCCAGTTATCACTGCTCATATGTGTGTTAGCATGCAATCATCTCCACTTTGTCTGTTCAGTATAACTTCAGTACAGACATGAACCAATGTTCCTTCATTCTTGTTCTAGAGCAATGGTGGTTGCCAGTCCAGAGGTAGGTACAATAGAGAGCCTCATGGAACTCTTTAAGTTCAGGGATCCTGGTGTTTCATTTTCTGCTTCAGCTAAGTCCTCACAAAAGGATTTCTTGTTGGGACAAAGTTTCACACATGGAATCATTAGCATGTTTTCACAGTAGACTGAGCATGGATTACTACTTTAATTTTTAAAAACAATCTCCTATGAAGTTGGAAAAAACTATTGTGAAGACATATATAATCTACACACGTATTGGTTATTAGATGATTTTGTACACCCCCTTTTGTGTGTTTAAATGGTCTAAAACAAAATTGAACTTCTAAATCAGTAATCAAATATTTGAAGAAAGTGTTTATCAGTTTATGACATTTAGGCAAAAATATTACACAATGTACAAAGAAAACATTTTTTTTTCATTTCAGAATTACTTTTATATTTTTGAATAAGGGTATTGTTATGTATTCCTGGCTGTCCTAGGAACTGGTTGTGCAAAACAGGCTGGCTTTAAACTTCCAGAGATTCTCCTTCCTCTACCTTCTGAGTGCTGGGATTAAAAGTGTAAGCCCCCCATGCCCAACTGAAAAAGTTTTTAATTTCAAAACAGAGATTTTCTTTCTGATGACTAGAATGGGGTCATAATGTCAGTATTTCTTAAAAGTTCCCAAGATAGTTCTATCTCTGCCAAGTTTAAGGCCTTTTACATGGAGTCACTGAGTATCTGGACCAGTCAAACCAGAAATATAAATGGTTTTTTGGAAGCAATAGTTTCTAATAGCACTATTTTTAGAATGAGTTTGTGTTAAATTGAGAAAAGATTTAAAGAATTACAATAAAAACCTCAGCGTTGGCTACTTCTGTGAATAAATAGAAAAAGATAAAAATGTAATGCATAAAGCTATATTAGATTGTATTATACTTACGTATATTTTTGCTGAAGTAATCATACAGATTAGAAATTATGCACATAAAACAATTACAAACTCATAGAGCCTATATAAGTGGCTTTTATTAAACGTGCAAGAAATGTGTTCCTTTAAAAATATACAGGTTACAAAACATCTTTTTAATTAAATGCTTAAGCAACTTACTTCTTTTGTAGGTGGCACATTTTTGCACAAGAATGGCCACAACATCTCCTTTCTTCTCCCCACCAGCTCTGCCCATCTACATCCAAGGAGGAATGCAGTGGACTAGTGATGTGCCACCAAGTGACACTTACAGACTTATCTGTGTCCATTATCACTGACAAATTAACCACACCCATTTTCTGTCTTGGCAGTAGAAAATAATATTTCATAATACAATGTGGATATAAAAGAATCCCCTCTCTGTGTGTTACATGAAGTTATTTTATTCTATTTTCCTCTTTAAATTTGAAATATGTTGCTTTCTTTTAAGGTCAATTCCTGACGAGAGATTACAAAATCCGTTGTTCTAGATTCCTTGGAGATAATATACTAGCAGCTAACAGAGGCACTTTGTCTTTAAGCAGTGTTCCTAAGCAGTGACACCAGCATTTCTTCCTTTTCTTTTTGTTGTTAATCTTTCATTTATTTATGTTTTTGAGCTTATAATGTCATACAATAGTACCACGTGTGTGATCATAAGACCTTCGCTTTTATAAAACCCAACACCAGAATTCAACTTCACAGATGTGAAATTGCTCGGGGTTCATGCTGTTTTTATTGTTAGGTTCACAGATGAAGAAAAAGCCTGTGGATTCCTTTTGCCCATTCCTTGCAGGACAGGGTCAGTTTATCTCCAGGAAAACACCTGTCACTGCATTTCCCTGAGGGGATTATTCCATTTGTGGTAGGATGCCCTGTACCGTGGGGAAGATGATGGGTGCTTTGAATATGTGACTCAGATTTGTTTGGATGTAGTAAATGGTTTCGGATGGAACTTTGTGTAATTTCAATTTCTAGGGTTCTAGGAATTTGTAAATAAAATATTATCTACAGTAGATGATAGACAACTCTGGGAAACATTCAATGTACTGTTCTTGGTAGCATGTACTTTGCTATTATGAGAATAAAGAAAGTTATCAACTTGATGGATTAATTATATTTACTCATAGATTTGGAATAAGCAGACCAAAGGACACAATGATAAGGAAAAATTCACAGCCTTTACAAGAATCTTTTAATGAAGGTCCAGGAAAGATCATTTGATGGGCAGAGGAGAAAAGATACCTTTAACCTTGCCAGGGGCCAGAAACTCATGGATCCACTCTCTCCTCCAGGAATCTAAGATTGCTCTGAGCTGTTTCGTTCTTGTCTGTGGCAACCCGGAGGCCACAAATGAGACATTCCTATGAAGACACAGTTGGGATCTTTTCTATGATGGCATAAAATTGAAAAGGAATAGTTGAAGTAAAATTGTAAGTCACCGTTTACGGATTGTCACTTTTAGGGAAGAAAAAATAAATATAATTATTATTCATGGTGTCCCAAAGTTTTATATAAAGATGAGAAATCCACTGGGGTTTATGCCTTGCTTTAGCCTTCTGTTAAATCAGTTTTGATGGGAAGGCATTATCTGTTAAAAGGCATTATCGTCAGAAATTGGTTTGTATTTCACTCTCTGCCAAATATATAAAACACTCAAGACTTTAAGAAAGAATGACTAGAAGGTGTTTCAGAGTAGTTATTAAAAGAGACAACCAGGGCTGGTGAAATCACTAAGTGGGCAAGAGTGCTTGCTGAGCAAGCATGGGGACATATGTTCAAATCCCAGCACCCACTTAAGGAGCTAGGCACGAAATGGCTACAAGTACCTGTAACCCCAGCAATGTAGGTTATAGACAGTTAGATTCTGGGTGTTGGCTGGCCTGACAACCAAGCCAAAATGTGGACTTAGTACAATAACAGACAATGTCTCAAGGGACTATGATGGAGAGTAGAGGGGAAGATACTCAGATTCTTCTTCTGATATCATGCATGTACATGGGTCTGTACCCTACCTCACATGAATGCCCCATAAACATGTACACATGTGCTTGCACATGCTATACAGATAAATACACACACAAAAAAGATATAGCCAATGGTTGTCCTCTGGCCACTCTTGGGGAGAGGACTTTGGATTTTTAATCCCAAGATAATACCCAGAACTCCATTGAGAAATGAGCTTTTTCATAAGCTTAGGAGCAATAGATAAAGGAGTTCGTTGTATAAAGACTACGCAATTCAACCAAGAAGTTATTTAAAGAGAAAATGACGTTAAGGAAATAGCTCTACCACAGTCTTGGAATGTCATCTGTATTATTTTGTTCAGGATCAGTTGTGTTTAACTCAGGATCTGTGTGGTCCTCTAGAGCTTCCTCTAGGAAGCCCAGCTACAGTCAGTAGGAAGGAAGTACAAAAACACTGAGCTGTGAATTTGAAGATTTGCTTTGGGACTCGGCAGTCCTCAGGTATGAGGGATAACTCTTATGTACTGACTTCCTTAGGGTTTCATTTCTGTACCTGTAAGCCGAGGCAGGTGATGGGCTGTGACTATAAGATAATTCTGCTTCTCATAGGCTTAGGCTTGCCTCCACGCAACTCCACCAGTTGTAATGAAGTTGTGGTGAAAATTGAGAGCACATGGACATAGAACCCCCCATGTTTTACATGCTAAGACTGGTTTCCTATGCCTTTTATTTGGAGGAGTCAAAAGTGAGAGCTATTCGTGCATCTTCTGTCTGTGGTGATGTAAGGCGGCACCAATACAGGGCTCTGGAGTGCCACATGTGTTGAATGTATTGTTTTCCCACATACATTTTGAACAATGTGGGGTTTCTGATGGCTCTTCAGCCCTACAACAAAGAGGTCAGGCTGACTAGGGAACACACTTCTGTAGATACCATAAAGGGTGGTTTTGCCAATCAAGTCCCTGACTTATAAAACCCACAATCAGGGCCTTGATATGCTTATTTCCGTATTTCCCTGCCCATCTGATGAACCATCCCTCACATCATGTACAGTAAAGGATGCAGTGTGATCCCCAGAAATTGTGCCTAGGACTCAGGAACAACTGAAATCTGCCTTTAGCCAACAACTCCAAGTTTGATTTTATCTGTTTCTGTCTCTGGCATTTGTTGAGGTTCAGCTGACAAGTTATAGGACTGCCCCAGAGTGACACATCTACTCTAAAGATAAGGTTCAGTTTGAAGGCTAAGTGGGCACTTTGTATGTAAACCAGATTTATTCCTCAGAGGCTGGGAAAAAACAAAACAAAACAAACAAACAAAAAAAACCAAAAAAAATATATTTCCTGAAATTAATTTCCACAAAATATGCAAAAATATTTGTGTGACTCTGCTTTAAAAGATACATTTTCCCCAGTACATGTTTCTACAAGTTTCTTTAAGCTCATGGCTGTCAGTGGCCTCTAGATTTTGGCAATATAAACTGAATTAGACACCTGCTAAAGGTACAGATTTAATTGTAAGGTGGCTGGTTTCTTGGAGAAAGTTCAGCAAATCAAAGTAGGTAGAGGGAATTGTTGCAATGCAAATTCCCTTTTGGTTGCTGCGGCAAGATTGCCTTCTATTCTTGGTATTTCTCCCCTTCACCAATTTCCCCGTTTCTGAAGAAGGAACCAGAGGGTCCAAATTGCATGCAGGTCATTTAAAAGGAATTGGTTCTGCATCTCTAATTACCTTTATCTATTATGTGAGGATTTTACTCACTTTGCCAAATTGCACTGCTACAAAGCCCATTAGGGATTTTAAAAACTGGGATTAGTGTATGCTGCACGTTCAGAACTTCAATTATTAATTCATTTCTAGTGGAAAAATTTTGTTCTAATTGTGGAAGCCTTGTGAATTTGGAAGTTGGTCAAAGCTCTTAGCTGGTAATAAAGCAACTGAAATCATTGCTTTTCTATTCTTTTTTTTTTAAATCCTTTCTCCAATTTCATTGAGATAAAATTGACATAAACAGTATATGTGTAAGGAGTACTAAATAAATTGATACAAGCATGAACACTGCTCCACCTTGTAAAATAAATGTTTATCACATTCAATCTCAGTAACATCCATCATCAACTCCACATATATGTATGCTGAGTCCACATCTGGCTTTTTAATAACTTTTAAATATGTAATACAATATGACTAGCTATAGCCACAGTGAAGTGTATTGAATATCATAAATTTATACATCATATAACTAATAATTTGACCTTTGATTTGCCATAGTCTTTCTCATTTAGATATTTTAACTAGCATGACACTCTATAGACTAGTCAGTATTGTCATAAATGGTAGGCTCTTCCCCATTTTATGCATGAAATAGTCATTCATATATGTCCCATTTTTTTTTTTGTTTTTTGGTCTTCTAATGGCCCAGTAGATTACTTTCATATCTTGGCTTTTTTTGAATAATATGAAGTGCACATGGGACACATTAATCTCAGCTTTTTATTTTATATATATATATATATATATATATATATATATATATATATATATATAAAATAGCTATTACCATATGTCATGGAGTTTATTTTTAGATGGTAGTCTTTTAAATCTGTCTTCTACAGTGGTTGGATTAGTGTACCTTCTTACCCACCATGTTTAGAGTTCCCTTTTTTTTCACATGCTTACCAACATCAATCCTGGTTTGTCTTTTTGATAACAGCTATTCTTATATGGGTGCCAGACAATACCCTAGGGTGGTTTAGTGTTGCTCTAATTATTGGTGAGCTTAAATATCTTTGTTTGTATTTATTAGCCATTTATATTTATTCATTATATATTTTTATCCTTGGAGAATTTTATGCATGTATACAATGAGATATAATCCTGTCCACCACTCATCTCTCCCCTCCGATATAGCCTCCTCAGTTAAACATATTTTTACTGACAAAATAATGGTACCACTTCTTTTAACTTATATTTGTGTCATACATTCCATGGTCATTAGCAAATATGCCAATGTACAGTCTTTAAAGTTAACTACTAAATAATACTGCTGTTAATAGGTCTACTAGAGACAGTTTTCCTAAATATAAGAATAAGTTCAGGAGTCAGTAAGTTGGATCAGTTGGTAAAGGTCCTCCCAGCCAAGACTGATGTCCTGATGGATCCCAAAGACCCACATGGTGGAGGGAGACAATTGTTAATTGTTCTTCAATTCCACACATATGAGATGATGTATATTCACCCACACATACACGTACAAACATACACTATAAATAAACGTTATTTTTAAAAAGTCATTTCAGGACATTTATGCAAATAAACATTTTATACGGCTAGGAAGAAGGTCTTGTGGATAAAGAGCTTGCTGTGGAAGGTTAAAAACCTGAGCATGAATGTTTAGGAACAAAACAGAGCACATGTCTGTGATTCCATGTTCTTATATTGATATCACAAGCAGAGACTAGGGATTCCAGAAGGATATAAGACCTTGGCATGTGCACTAACTAACAACAGCGGCAACAACAGCATCAGAGACCTTGTCTAAAGGTTTAAGGTGAGCATTGACACCTGTGTTGTCCTCTGACTCCAGAAGCACACCATGGAACTAGTATGTCTGCCGTCATGCAGACTTATATGCGCACAACCATGTGTACACACATGTTTATATTTTTTTAAAAGACTTTTGTAAGTAAGTAAGAAATAAATGTCTATATAAAGTTTGCAGCAAGACACTTAATATTTGTCTACATTCAGAAGAACGTAACTGGGATTATCTAGTTCACATAGCAAAGTGTATACACAGGTGCTTATCTGCTCAAGACCTTCTGATGCTTCTCTCAAAAGTAAGCAGAGCACTTTCTTTTTCTACATAGAAAAGTCCTCAGAGATGCTCATAAAGTACGTTTTGGCTATTGGATTCATTTATAATAAAAGATATAATAAAAGAGCCTGTTTGCATAGAAGCCTTCAACAGCTCTCCCAGTTTCAATGAACTCTAGACACCTAGATATCAGAATGTATTTGAGTGGTAGGACTGAGGTGACCTTGCAATGGCTGTTTGTGTCTAGTGATATATACCTTCATTTTAAGTGATATGAGCAGCCAAGACAGAGATAGGATCACATGCCTTTGGGAGATGCTTTGGTTGGCTGAGGCCATACCAAGCCTTGAATTCACATCAGAATTTCTTTGATGCTTCCACATTGGTACAGGCCCAGCCTGTCCTGCTGGCTCTAAACTGAATTCCTTTCTTGCCTGTGTCAATTGGAATTACTGGTAGGGATGCACCTGGGGTGGCAGTCCTTGTTTTGGCCTGATTAAGTTACAAACTGAAGGTTGTATTGGATTCCTTGATAGTTATATTTTAGGTGCTTTTTAAGTTTACCAAATTTGGTAAAGTTTACATGCCTCAACAACCACATCGAATAGAATGTTAAGAATATTAAAGTCTCCAAATCACTCAAGCTAGTAAGGAACTGTGAGTTTCATTGGTAGGATCATAGCATAAAAGGCTTCTTCATTATCTCTTAGTTGGATCTTTGGAGCCTAAAATAGAGCTCAGAAACCTAGTCTTCAGTCAGTGTCCTCCATCACTCTAGAGTCAGCACCTTTATCTCTTTCTGGCCAGTCTCAATGATGCCTCTCAGTCTAGTACTGGAGCTGATTGACCATTTGCTGTATAGGGCAGCCTTTTCTGCCCTTGATCTAGGCTCTGCTTATAAGCAGGACTCTTCTATTCATAAGTACTTCATGTGCCTTGGATTCTATGTAGTATCTGAGGAGCCAAGTGTGATCTATTTTGGGGTATTTCTTACCAAGTTTACTGATGCTCTTTAAAATATATGTTGGGGATATATTTTTGCTTCCTTAATGTTTCTATTAACATGTATTAATTATACACAGTAATGGGTTTCATTATGACGTGTATGTAATGTAGCTTGGTCACATTAAACCAGATACCCTTTTTTAAATGATGTTGATTGTTGACTATCATTATTCATTTTAAAAAATAAAATATAATTACATCTATTTCTCTTTATTTTCGTGCTCCAGCATTCCCCATGATCTCCCTCAGACCTGTTCTCTCTCAAATCCGTGGACTTTTTATTTGTTATTATTACATATATATGTATTAATGCATAAATGTATAAATATAACCTGCTGAGTCTGTTTAGTGTTGCTTGTCTGTATGTAATTTCAGGACTGACAACTTGGTTAACCAATTAGTGACTCAGCCCTGGGGAAGACTAGTTCTCCTGTTTTCTGTTATCTTTCTTATTACTTCTGCTTCTCAATGAGCTCCCCTTTTACTTTCATGTATTGGGTATAGGACCCAAGGGGTTTCAGTGGTGGTGTTTAGAGGAACCTTTGGACCTTTCTACCAGTGGCTACCACTAAAGAAAAATTTTCTCCGTTCTTTATCGACTATTAACTCATATAACTCTTTAAGGAAGAGTAGGATCTTCCATTCAAGGCTCAGAGAATATCATGATTAAGATATCAAATGTCTGCCTTCCTTTGAGAGCTTGCTTTTATTCATTCTGCTACATGAAAATGGCAGTCCATTTTTCTTGATTCAAAGGCATGGTGCTCTTCTGAATATGTGTTGTGGTGGGGTGTCTGGAAAGCATTGTTATGGAACAAGAAGAAAATACAAAGTTATTTTCTCCTCAAATTATTTAAATCATCTAATTTTTTGTTAGATTGAATTCCAAATAATTTTATTTACTTTAAAATTATTTTTTAAAAGATTATAACGTAGTTAAATCATTTCCCTCTTCCTTTCCTTTTTCCATTCCCTCCCAAATACCCCCTTTTGCTCTTTCTTTTGACCTTATTTTGAAATAATTGTTGTAGCATATATATATATATTAAAGTAACTAAATTTATTTGCCTTGTAAGTATTTGTTTATATAGAAGAGTAATCATATATTCAAGCTCAATTAAAGCAAAGAGTGAAGAACTTTCATAAAACAAAGCAGAAGTAATAGAGAATATTCCCAAAGATTATCAGGAACTTGGAGGGATGTGTATTTACCAGTACTAAATGTTAGTATTGGAGCCTCGTTCTTCAAATGCAAGATCAAGAGAAATGAGAGATAAGTCTTATTTTGAGTAAAGGGTGATGCTATTTTTTTTATATTTTATTTACTCATTTTAATTCATTGGAAACTCAGAGTACCCTTGAAACTTCACAGTTAACCAAGATCCCCCCATTCCCATTATTGGAGGGTGTACATTTACTTGTGTGTGTGATGGGGGTCCCTGAAAGTGTATGGCCGGCAAATAAAAATGAACTGTGAAGAGGGGAGACTAAAAACTTTGTTCAGCCTGACTTAGTTTGGACCAAACTTCTAGAGAGTCAGATGCTTGGTAATTTATTGTAAGCATACCATAAATAAAAACAAAGTATATTTTGGAAAAAAGTTTCTAGGCAGCAGTCACTCCAAGTCTATGTGCACAGTAAAGCTAAAGGTGTGAATACTTAGAAATTCCTTTGAAAAATACATCTGACTATGAAGATGGATTCTATAGTTTATAGGTCTGGGATCTGGTGTCGTCTCTGAGACAGCATATGTGTCAGTAGGACATAAAGTACATGTAATATCTCCCCCAAGAATGGGTTTTATTAACAGAGAACTAAAGATAAAGATCTAGAGAGAGAGAATCTGGGACAAACATTCTGGGGAATTAGGGTGAGGTCTGGTTCCACAGAGAGCAGAAATCACCTAGTTTATTAATAATACCCACTCCTAGCCCTCTGGGCAGAGAATAGGTATTTCTTCCTTTGAGGGTACATCCCTGTGTGATTAACATTCCTGGTTCCCTATTGTTGTAAGTGTGAGGACCTTTGTGCCCTCAGTACTAACTAAAGAACAGTTGGACTTGCATGGATTCAAGAACATACTAGGTTCTTTGTGAATAAAGAACTTCTACAACACCAAGGAGTATGTAAGATCTACACCTGTTCTGAAGAGGTGAGGCTGACATTTGACCTTGACTGACAGATGAAACTAAGATAGACAAGTTGAGGTATGAAGGGCCAGTATATGGAATGACAAGCAAAACCAGCCTGTGGGCACAGCTTTCACTTGTGACCTGAATGCAAGCTGTCTAGCAGGAGCCGTGTCAAGAAAAATGTTGCTGAAGAGGAGATTAACCAAAAGCTATCCTGAAACAGCCTTGAGTGAGCTTTAAAAAACATGGATGCTTATTTTATAGGCAGTATGGAATTATATTTAACTTAGGGAACAATGTGCTCAGTTTTCTGGGTCAATTCTTTTTTTTTTCTAGGTGACTCCTTTCTCTCTCTCTCTCTCTCTCTCTCTCTCTCTCTCTCTCTCTATATATATATATATATATATATATATACATATATATATATTATGTATATATGTGTGTGTATTTATGGAGGGGATATATACATATATATGTATACACACAGATACATACACACATACACATCCTCTCTCACACACACACATAAACAGAAAGGAGCGACTGACACATTAAGAAATGAAGATGGCAAAGTCAAAAGTTTATTTGGAGAAAAACTATATAAGGCCTCCAGGGATCCAAAGAACTAGTCAATGTGAATCCCTTGGTCAGTGTCAGATGCCTGGGGCATCACATACTGCTCATGGGAGAGAAAAGTAGTGGTGTGTTATGGAGGAAGAATGGGCAAGATACATAACAAAGTATCTTCTGTGCGCTTAGTTTTTGACTCAGCTGTCCACTTCAAAGAATTTATACAAAAGGTCTTTCTTCAACAGTTTGAAATTGTAAAAAGATTATTTATAGCAGTTTTGTTTATAACTGCAATTTCTCAGAAACAATCTAAGTCAGATGAGTTGAATGACTTAGAGTGGATGTACCTAGTTGGAGAACTGTGTAGCTGTACATAGAGTAACAAGAGGGAGGAAGAGTAACCTGAGCTCATGCTATTGAGCCATTTTCAAGAAGTAGAGAGTGTTATATATTTAATGAAAGAAAAGATATATGCAAATAAGTATTTATACTAATTTGGGAAAAAACACATGAAGAACAAATAAGACTGAAGTCAGTGAGATAAATTATTTCTGAAGGTGAGTAAAAAAAATAATGAAATGGACTGAAGCAGTAGAGATGAGAATGATGCATTATTGAAGTTATTATTTTATCAAGTAGATCTTATAAAGTGTTAACAAGGAAGAAAAAGGGTTAGCAATCTTAGAACTTTTGACTACTAGGATTATGAGCCATTGAATATTGCCCTAAAACTTTTGCAATAGCTTATATAGTATTAGTAGAAATGACCTACTTGGCCATTTCTTGGGCTGAGAATGAAACTCATTTGATATAACACATGCCTAGCATGCAAGAAGCTCTGAATTAAATTATCACTGTCCTATTGACCATCTGTATTGGAATATACTTGTAAAATAACCATTTAGTAGGTAGAGACAAAAGAACCAAAAGTCTAGGGCCATCTTTGGCTAGATAGTATGTACCCAGTCTGAGATATATGACAGCTTGTCTCTAAAAGACCATTTATTAAAAGGAATAGGAGATGCTGGAAGAAATAATTGATGCATGTGTATTTTATTTCAGAAACTCCTACAATGTAGTGATTATCCTCACATCTTATTGTAGTAAGAGGTTTTCCAGCCTGGGATGACCAGAGGTCCAGACCCACAGGCTTGTGGTCCCAGACCCCTTAGCCACCTGTAGCTGATCAGGCCCCAAAAATGACTCAGACGCTTATATTAACTTCATGCTGTTTGACCTATGGCTCAGGCACATTGCTAGCTAGCTCTTACATCTTAACTCAATCCATTCTCGTTAATTTGTCTGCCACGTGGCCCGTGGCACACCTGTGTTCCTTATATGTCACTCTTTTGGGTGTCTGCTCAATCTGTTCTGACTCCGCCCTTCCTTTCCTACCTATTCTGAGTCCCCACCTACTTCTTCTATGGTGACTGTCATGGGCCAAAACAGCTCCTTTATTTAAAGATTGATATTCACAGCATACAAAATGACATTCCCACATTAAGAGAACCAAAAGTCCATGGTCATCTTTGGCTAGATAGTATGTGCCCAGTCTGAGATACATGACAGCTTGTCTCTAAAAGACCATTTATTAAAAGGAATAGGAGATGCTGGAAGAAATGATTGATATGTGTGTATTTTATTTCAGAAGCTCCTACAATGTAGTGATTATCCTCACATCTTATAGATTAATAAACCAAGATTCAGGCCAGCACTGTCTGAAAGAAAAATAGTACAAGCTACAAATATGACTCATAAATGTAATTACAAATTTCCTGAAGCCATTATTGAAAAAGGTAGAAACATAAGTTATGCTGGGTAATATATGTGATTTTAAAATTAATTTTATATAAAATATTATTTTAACCTATAATCAATATAAAGCATTTTAATTCTTTTTTTGTTTGTAAGTCTTTGAAGTCAGTGCCTATTTTATTCAGAGAGTAGTTCACTTCAGATGCTGTTAGCTGTCTAATGTTGTGATAAATGCCCTTAGATAAGTTAAGAGAATTTATTTTGGCTTACTGTTTAGAGAATGCATGAGCCTATAGGACTTTCTCATTCAACCCACAACAAATGGTAACCCTTCATTGGAAATACCTATTTCTTTGTTTACAGTTGATTGGAAATAATCAAATAACATGTCCTATTTGGTCCAACATGGTTGAGAAATTTTCACGATAACTAAACTGAATACCTATCTCTATATTTAAATTTAATGTTTTCAAAGTAATATGGTGAAGTTCTCCTCAATTATATTTGCAGCGTTTTATAGGCTCAGTGACCATAGGTGGCTGAAGCCAGACTACTTTTTTTAGAAATCAAAGTGAATGATTCTAGTCTGCCTGGGCCTTGAGTGCTGGAACTGCTCTCTCAACTCTGCTCACACAACCAACTCTTCATGAGTTCAGCTCTGACAGCTGTGCGACAGTTCTGTTGCTTAGCAGGTCTGTCAGTGAAGAGAGTTTATGCTACTAAGCCTTCCAATAACTATCTCTAAATTGCTGGGAGGAATGTCTTTACTCGGTGGTCATCATGAGGCAGCTAGCCTGGTGGAAGAGGCTAAGCTCAGAGATCAGTGAGCCTGCATTTCTCAGGCTCAGATGCTAATCTACATCATCCCTATAGTGAGACAGTGAAGATACAAAGGGTCAGCTCAAATCCTTTCCTCTGGAGCCTTGTTGGGTTTCACTAGAGCTCCCTGGCTTCCTCATTAACAGTCTGATTTGTGTGTCCTCTTCATAGTACTTTTAATTTTGTTTTTGCATCTGGGGCTCTTTCTTGTTAAAAAATACAAAGGCTATTAGACTTCACTTCCCATGGGACTCTGCTGATCTCCACACAAAGAGCTCTAACTTTTAAAACAAAAAGACTTCTAGACAAAACCCTTTGGGTGTCAGGGGAATTGCCACAGACTTAGTTCTTTTGTCCCCTCGTCATCTTGAAAACATGTCGATATTTTATATTTTTTATTAATAATAATTTACAAAACACAAATTCACTGGCCTTACTTTCTAGTACAGGTGTCCGCTGTTACACACAGCTGCTTGGGTGGGGACTTTCACTTGCGTATTTTGATAGCAGCTTTTTTCTCTACTTAAGGGGAAAAAAAAATCTGTTGAAAGAAGTCTACTTTTCAAGGTAGCGCATTCTTTTGTAGATGGCAGATTGTTTTTGCAGACGGGAAAAGAAAAGAGGGAAAGAAGGAAAATTGAATGACATGGAAGCAATTTTAGTTAATTTGATAATAACTTAATCTGTGTCAAAGAAAGTGAAATGAATTACAACCTGAAAGGAAATGAATTCTTAATGAAAATTGTTCAGGCATGCCATTTGTGTGTGTGTGTGTGTGTGTGTGTGTGCATGCACACATTCCTATTTCTTAGAGAAAATCTGTTTAAAACAAATAAAAAATAAGAAGATTGATTATTAAAAGGCTGCAGTAATTTTCTAAGCCAGTGCTGTTCTTCTCTTTAGCTTCCTATATGAAATGTTGAATGCAAATTATATGGGGTAAAATAATTGTTCTTTCCCTGAACTATAGTCACAGTGTGACCTATTGCGTTTGCTCTATTTACTGTGTCTGCAGCATAATTATGAAGACTTAGCTGCTCTCCCAAATAGTTACAGATGTGGGAGAAAAATAAATTACTTTTGCATGCTAGCCCTGGAAGTCGTGCTGTTGTAATATAATGTAATCGGCTACGAACAAAAGGAAGTTATTATATTCATTTATATTAGTTTGAAAGTCATGGAAATGTATTCTATTATTTTTAGGCTGAGGAACTGAAGTGGGCACAGGGATGATTGTTTCTCTATGATCATCCAGTTTTACTCTGAAGGTCACCTTAAGAAGTGGGACATTTTAGCCTGGTCATTTGACTTACTGAAGCTTTGGTGGAAGGACAGGAGAGTAGGGATATTTATTCCATATAATCCTGGGTGTGAGGAAAAGGAATGTAAGATGCAGGTAACATACTGGTTTTAATTCAATGTAAAGATGTCACCTCTCAGGACTACCTCAAAATCCACAGATGTGCCTGGAAGCTTCAGAGAGATAAGTGGATTTCATTTTATCTGCAAGTCGTTCCTTGAAGAACACCTTTCTCTTCTACTCCAGATCCATGAGCTCAACCATTAGGAGGGAGCCTGAGCATGGAGGATTGTGAATGAGTCGGTTGTATACTGTATCTCTGAGAAAATTCTATGATTCTAACTCAGACACACATCTGTTCTTTCTTTCCCTCTCTCCATCTTCTCCCATCTCTCTCTCTCTCTCTGAGTATGTGTGTGTGTGTGTGTGTGTGTGTGTGTGTGTGTGTGTGTGTGTATGTGTGTGTGTGTGTGTATGTGCGTGTGTGTACACACAGACTGGGAAGTAGTACTTTCTCTTTCACCACAGAGATATTTATCACAGCTCCCTGTATTGTTTCATATGATAAATTTACCAGAATGAACCGTTCTTCTGTATAAAGACAGATAAAGTTTCCTGCTTAATCTTCAAAGAGAATAAGTTGATTTCAGTCCCATAGGTGTGACTGGATGACTCATTTAGATGAAAAATACAAAGTTATGAATTCTAGAAATTATGATAAGCTTTACAGTGTTAGTTTGTTTTTGTTACTGAGATTGCTTAAATATAGTCTCACTTAAAGGCATTTGTTTGAAAATACCCACTGGGTGTTTTCAGTTTCTTAAGGTTACTAATTATGTTTTCAAATTTCAAATGTAACTGTACAAATTTAATTTTAGTGACTTAGTGTATGTTTATCAGTGTTCTCTCTGAACATGCATGTGTGGAAGCTACAAGTTGACCTAGGTGTAATCAATCCCCTATTGTCATCTACCTTAGTTCTCGAAGTAGGAACTTTGAACTGTAGCTGTACTAGCTAGAGAGTTACCTGTCTCTATGTGTCTGTGATGCCAACCCTATCTGCTACCCACCATATCCTCTGCTGGCCTAATATATAAACATCTATTAACACTGCATTCTCTTTTGTTCTTCTGGTTATCCAAATTCAAGTCTTACTTTGCCTTGCCACAGGATTTAGTTGTATTTTAAAGTAAGAGATATGATAACTCTTATCATTTTAAAATTTTCTGTGGCTCCCCTTCTTGCCCAAATCCTTACAAAAGAAGTATTTATTAAGATAAAATTAAAGTGAGAAGGAAAATCTGTGCTGCTGAAAAGCAATTGATCTGAGTAACTTTTCTGATTGCCTACATTTTAAAATCCTCAGTGAAATATAAGTACTCATTGGGCAGAAACTCTAACTACCTATTTCTGGAGAGAGATTGCTTTAGGCTTTATTGAGGAACTGGAGACAAAAACCTTTGTAAGAAATCATCTCTGAAGTGAGTCATCTCTGAAATATGACCCTGATTTTCACATTGTCCAGGGAAATTGAACTGCACTTTGGGCATGGCTAGACCTTGTGTAAAGTCTGGATATCCATTCCTTCTGTATTTTTTTTTTTTTTTTTTTTTTTTTTTTTAGCTGGAAGCTAGGACCCCAGTGATAGATTAATCTCATTCTGTTTTATTGTTATTTGGGTAGTTTTACTTAGTTTGGCATTTGTGGTTTCTAGTTGAAAAATCTGGCAAATCACAGATTTTGTTAGTATGGATGTGTTCACAGTTTGGAGAAATAAAAATAATAGTAGATCCCATGTGTTCATTATTTAGAATCTATTTGAGGTAAATAATGTACTTCCCAGTGACTTGTTATCATTGTAACCGATTACGAAGCAATGGAATCAGAGTCCTCCTCTGACTGATGTCCTGAATTCCAGATTTTGTGTTTTTGCCAGAGGTTCAGGGGAAGGGACTTCATTAATCTGAGCAGCGAGTATCTTGAGGATTCCATGAGCTAGTGGCAAGGATGTCTTTTGATTGGGGCCTCTTACTAATAGGATCATAAGAAGAGCGAAGGTTATTCTTCAGTTAGAAAAGACGAGTTCAAGACAGTGAGAAGTGATGGATAAGGGAAGAAGACATCTAAATGAGTGTAAAATCATTTAGATTACCTTAGATTTAAGTGATAGAGTTCGAAATAGAAAGGAAAGGCAGGCAATACATCATCATTTGCAGTGTACCTGGTTTAATTAACCTTGCATTTCCACTTGCATAGTCTTTTGGGTAGATGAAGAAAAAATACTGTAAGATAAAATTGACCTTGCCTTCCTTCACATGCATATGGAAATGCCATACAGGGACTTTACAATTAATATTGATTCAATGTCAGAAGGGCAACATTGATTGCAATAGAAAAGACTGGGCAGGGGCTTCCTGCAATTTTCATTTGAAATGTATGAAACTGCAAGCTTAGTTATTGATCTATGTTGAGATATTGAAGCTGTGTGCTGAGGCCTGTGGTAATCTACTTGTAATTTGTTATACAGACATCTTTCTCAGACTTTGATGATGATGCTATCTATATTTTTTACTTAAAAAGAAACAAATGTGTTTAATGTAAGCAGTTGAGATAACTATTTTGAGCTTTATCCATACAAGAATATACATAGATGCATACGTATAGATAGAGAACTTAGGCTTTTCCTAACAACGGACTTTTGCATACCAGCGGTCTATCAGAAGTAATTATGTCAGCAAGTAATTCAGCAAAGCCTTACATCAAATAGGAATTGCCTCATTCTTATTGGTCACTATAAAGCTATGCTCTCTTGGTAGAAAATTTTGTTTCATGAACTCAAGGACATTACTGCAGGGACACTGAAGGCACGTGGACAGGTTTTATGACCCCAGTTTTGAGTTAACAACCACTACAGGAAGTTGAATTAATAAATTTGTTCATCAGGGTGCTATTTACACTTCTGCTGTCAATTCCAATTACTTGTTTTTGAAATAAAAACTTTGGCCCTGGCGATATTCTCCAGGGCCTGTCAGTGAATGATAATGTGTTTGACTCTCTTTATGTTATAGTTCTCAGGTCTGCCATCTGCCAGGGAGAAGAAGAGAGCTCAGGCAATGTTTATACATTCAAAATGACAATTCTGGGAAGGGGAGCCTCAACTTCAGTGAACACATGGTTGACGTTTACACAGAGCCATGGTTTATAGATAAGCAGTGATGTTTTCATGCTGTGGAGGTTTGGATGTTTTATAGGAAGAGAAACAACTTGAAGACCTATAGGACATAAGACCTCTGCTTTCAGTAATTAAAGGAAAAAGAAAGGTAATGTGGGGAGATGGATGTTGTCTTAGGGATTTTATGGCTGCACTAACACACTCTGACCAAAAATATTGTCTAGAGAAAAGGCTTTATTTTGTTTATTTTACATCACAATCCATCTTTCAAAGAACTCAGAAAGGAACTCAAGGCAGGAACTTAAGCAGAGGCCATGAGGTATGCTGCTTATTGGTCTGCTCCTCATGACATACTCAGCCTGTTTTCCTGTACTACTCAGGACCACTTGCCCAAGAGTGTCCCTAACCCCTGCTATGGGATAGGTCCATCCACAACCACCATTAATCATGAAAATGCACTGCAGACTTGTCAACAGGTAATCTGAAAGAAGAACTTTCTCAGATGGAGTTCCTTTACCAGATACCTCTAGCTTGTGTCAAGTTTCCCGAAACCAAGCCAGAATAGCCTATATCCTAAAAGAGAAAATCACAATAAAAAATTTAGTTGAAGTGTTTAAAAAGAAAATTCTCAGGTGAGTGCCCCAGATTTGATGCTGTTGTAGGGCAAGTGTTGAAATATAAAACATATTAATTTTGTATATATGTATGCAGCTGTTCATGTGCATTTGTATGCATGTCTGTAGGCGAGAAGAATCTTTGATTTCCTTTCTCAGGTGCTATCCGCCTTTGTGTTTTGAGATAGTGTCTTTCCACCGCCTGAAATTCAGTAGAGGCTAGACTAGCTACCCACTGAATGTCAGGGGAGCCATTTCTGCCTCCCTAGTGTTGAAATTACAAGTATACATCATCGCAGCTAGGTGGTGTGTATGTGTGTGGGGGAGGTTTGGGTGTATGCATGCATGAAAGATTATGTGTGTGTGTATAACACCCTGTTCCCCATTTTTTTCCTATGTCCCCAATCTCACTTCCCAATGTTTGACCTCATCTTCTTTATTACACACACACACACACACACACACACACACACACACACACACACACACACACACACCACATACTTTACTACCATTAGTACATATATCCAAGACTGATCACTTAGGATTGTACAATTTATGCAGGAACTAGTATAGCTAGAAGAAGATAGCTCTCTCAGGAGCAATTGACCACCTATTGATCTCCATCTTGGTGGTGGGACTTGTGGAATTTCCCATGGGCATCTGAACTGGTGTTTTGATTTTATCTGTCTTGTTGAGGTACCATATTGTTGAGATTTTATGGGTGCAGTCTCCTTGTCATATCTAATGGGAATTATCTAGCAGCAGGTGTCTCGTCTTCTGGCTATTACAAATTAGTTGTATATCAGATGACCATTTGGCATTGGACATTCAATAATCACTTCTCCTCTGCACCTTGAGCAGCTATGGATGTCTACAATAGTCTTCATATGCTTCAAAAAGAGTCACTAAATCTAAAGGTGCACCCTTCTCTGAAGAAGGGTGAGATCCATACTTAACCTGTGGGTCTAACTGTAAATATCTAAGATTCATTTAGAGATTGCATCAGTTTAAGACATGGCAGTAGGAGGTTCTCCTCTCTGGATTATGATCTCTTTGACCATCGGTAGTGTATAAGAAGTTTATGGCCCTGTGTAGCCCTGAGGCCTGGCCCAGTACCAATAATGATACACAGTCTTACATTAATTACAAGTTGATTGGTCACTGGCTCAGGCTCATTACTTGCTAACTCTTATGCCTTAAGTTAGTCCATTATTCCTATCTATGCCTAGCCATGTGTCTTGGTGCTGTTTTGCTTAGTGTAGCTTCTCATCTCATCTCCTCTGTGTTTCACAGACATCTGCTTCTCTACTCTTCTACTTCCCAGCATTCACCAAGTCTGATTGCCCCACCTCTACTTCCTGTCTAGCTATTTGACCAATAGGCATTTTATGAAACCAGTAGGCATGACAAATATTTACAGTGTACAAGAGCATAGTCTCACAGCAGGGCAGTGAGTAGCTTTACAGTACTAGAAATGACTTCTCTTCCAATGAGGATGCCTTACGCCTAGTTAAAAAAAAAAATTGTTATCCCCAACTTAAACTGCCACTTTTTGAGCATTGAGGATATCTCTTCAAGCCAGTCATTGTTGTGGTTTATTTAGGACTGGATAAGATTGGGTAGGATACTGGCTTTTCCCTCTTCCAATAGTATGATAGGCAGTCCTGACAAATGGGCAAAGATAGTAGAGAATTCCTATGAGTTGTTCCTCATTGCTTTCCCTCATATATTCATACACTGACAGAGTATATTACTAAAGCTAAGAAAATTTGTACTGTATGTTACTATGAAATATTAATTAAAAAATCACTCTATTGTCGCTTTCCCTCAAGAATCTAAGGCCTAACATTGTCTTTCACCACTATAACATGTTGGTCTGAGAAGTAGGAGGGAGCAGAAGCTGGGAACAGCTTTCATACTGTTGTGAATAGGAATGGAAATAGGTTTCCAAGAGTAAGCTTCAGTAAGACAGTTCAGCTTTATTTCATAATGAGGGAAAATATATAGCATAAAAACAATGGATAGGGCATCACCTAATTTGCTTTTGGCAGCACAATCCTACATTTCAGCTGGAACACAATACCTAATTATTAATGGGCACCAGGGCAAAACTGTCTGCGGGTATATGTGTCAAAGGTCATGCTTTAGATAGATCAGGCATCCAGGCTTAGGCACAGCTTCCAGATAGGGTCAAGCCTCTCCTAGAGACACTATCAAGTAAGAGAGTGAGCCCTGCTTGAAAAGGAACCCTCAATTTTGTGCTGAGACCTGTCCCGACATGGTAGACTGCAACATTAAATACAGGGTCTTTCAACATTTTCTAGTTGCTGACATAGATATTTCATATGGGACCCCATGTGGCATTTTGATACTTGGTTTTGATTTGCTTCCAGTGCAGTAAAGGATGCTTACTTATTTTCAGCACATTTGAATATACCATTTAGATTCTTGTTAAATCCTTGACATAGTGTTTCCTTAAAATTAAATTTGAAATAAAAAGTAAGAATGTTTTCTCATTATAGGTTCGTAGGCTTAGCCCCACTCATGGTAGGCTTGGCCTTACCACATCAGTCACTAATGTAGAAAATGCTCTATAGAATTTCCTATAAGCCATCTGCATGGAGTTATTTTCCCTACTGGGAGTCACTTTTCCCAAATGACTGTAGCTTATGGACATAGAGTTAACCAGCACAGTAGAGGCAGTGATGTTAGAAGCTTGTTACCTTGCCTATCGCTTGCCTTATTCCTAGAACTATCCAGAGAAACTACTTTGAAGGAAAACAGTGGCTGAATGACAATTCCTACACATTTGGTCTCCAGCTCTTTCATAACGTACAATTCCGGGACATTCTAACACTTTGGAATTTCTTCCACTTTTTTGTTATGATATACCATAATACTGCACAATTTCAGCCAATATATATAGCATCAGATGGAGCATGATTGATATTAATGATATTTCTACCAAGTTTTGAAGAGAATTGGAACTCAGAGAGTTGTGTTGCAGGTAACACACTGAGGCATGAAGATATTGAGGCCAGTCTAGTTTGATCTGGTCATGTCATCCTTTGCTCAGAATGAAGCACAGAATGAATGAATATATAATTATATCCTTGTAGCTCATGAAAGATTACAGAAAGTATTTTTGTATTCTCTGGGTCTTTGTCGTCTAGGAAGTAGGTGTGTGAAAGAATAATTTTCTATAGGCAATGTCAACATTAGTCAAGTATGAGTATTCTTGAAATAAAGGAAGAGCACTGAAATATTACACCACATTTTTGATCATAGAAAGTTGTTTTTTGCTTTTGTTAATTTTTTGTAGAAAAACAAATTATAAAACACTCAAGTTCTGTGTAATATTTTTTGTTTTGTCAGTAAAAGTTTTGACTATTTACCTTGTAGTTTAGATATTTTTCAAACTTGAAAAGACATAAGCCCATCCTCAGATACTTAAGATGCATAGCCTCAAGAGCAAGCACCCTTGTAGCTCTGTATCAAGCTTACACTCAGCATGTTAAATGTATGTCCAGCTATGCCATTAAAGAATGTTGTTCACTTGGCTTTTACTTCTTTGAAAACATAATCTTTATGCATAGATAGTTTATTCACATGTTCTATTTTTGGCTTTTTTATTTGCTTCTTTAAAAAGACATATTTTTATTCTGTATCCCTGGCTTGCCTGCAATTTGCTGTATAGAACAATGACTCTTGGTGGCTCATCTCCCAAGGGCTGGGATTAAAGGTGTATACTGCAATACATGGCCATTCAAATGTTTGCTTGTTTTTTTTTAATCATTATGTAGAAAAATATTTCATAAAAACCTGATAGTTACCTTTCTTATTTTGCTTCTATAACCCAGTTCAGAAACAATATCCTAATAACATACATTTTTAAACATTAACCCAGTTTTTTTTTTAAAAAAAAAAAAAAAACAGGAAAGAGAGAAGGAAGAGAAGGAGGGAGGGGGAAGGAGGAGGATGTTGAGGAGGGGAAGAGGAAGAATAAGGGGAAGAAGAGGAAAGGAAGGAAGAGGAGAAAGAAGAAGAAGAAGAGAGAGAGGAGGGGTGGGGGTCAGATTCCCAGCTTATGGGACTATTAGGTCTATAGGAACTTGTGAGTAAATGAAGAACTCTTCACAGCACAAAGCATTCCGTATGCAGTTCTGTCCTTTTATATCTTTTCTATTTGTGTGGGACTCCCTTTCTCTGCTTCTCTTCTTTTACAGTTAACTTATAGTTAGCAAGCAAAGACAGGGGGCTGGAATATGACAGTTTCATACATGTGTAGTTATTTGTATTTGCTCTACTCACACACCCTCCCTTTCTAGAAGAGGAGTAATATGGAATTAGAGCACCATCCTGATGATTATTTTTTGCCTTTATCATCACTTTAAAGATGCTGATACTTTGTATGAAATTTGCATAGAATTAATTGAAACATATTTAAAAAAAAAAAAAAAAACCCTAAGACTCTGGATTCAAATTTGGTCACCCAGGGATGAGGGGATCAACTTATGGTTTAGAATAGATACAATTCAGTCATAATGACTGATAGAGAAGTCATAGTAAGATCATTGGGGTGATATGTTTGAAGAAAAGTGTAATGTGATTTGATTTTGGATTATATTTTTACTGTAATTTGAACCTTGAAAGGTCCAGAAGAATTGAAGCTCAGCTTGATGCTACTGGAAAATAGTGAGAACTATAGGCAGTAGGTATCAAGAGGCTTTCCATCATTGGAAGTGGGCCCACAGACATCCAGCACTTTCCTTTCATGGTTGCCATGAGATGAACGTTTGCCATGAGATCACTGCCACATGTTGTCTCACCTCAGGCCCCAAACCAAGTAGGTTAAACAATTATGGACCAAGTCTTCCAAAACAAGGAGCCACCTTGAATATTTTGCTTTGTTATATGATTACCTCAGGTGGTTATCATAGAAATAGAAGGCTGACTAGCCCACCTGGAACAACACAAGAGACTAAAGTATACATGAGTGATGAACACACCTGAGCTTATACAAGTACTGTTAGTCAAATTACTCAACCCCAGAAAATATTTTAGTTTTCAGTTTTAAAGTAGGAGTAATCCCCTCCCTCATAAGAATGCCATGAAGATGAATGAAATGATTTGTATAAATGTTTTTTCACAAAAAAAGCTCATCTATTTGAGTAGGCATTGGTGTTTCCTTCAATAGATAGTGCATATATATTCTGGCTCTGATGCTTAAATGATGGTTTGATTTAGATATGTAAACTGGTTAGAATTTGAAACATGCTAGAGATTGTCTTCATCACCAACCTGCAAGATAAGTGGTCTCAGGATTGGGTACAGAAAGGAGCAGTGAGACCAGACCAAAGCCATTTCCAAGGTCTGAAGAAGGCAACCTATGTTAGGTAATCCTTGAGAAATACGACTCATGGAATGTATTTTAATTTGTCATTTCTGAAATCTGTGTATTGATGCTCTTGGACTCCACCGTAGCATAATGCATTTCTATATATTTCTTAAAGTAATAAGGGGAAAGACAAGTATTTCCACATCTAGGGAAAACAATTCATTCCATTGTTAAATTCTGGGATTTTATGCTAGAGCTGTACTTCATTCAATCAGGATTTCATCCTCTGAGGTAAAGTCATGCTTCCCAAACTAATATTGTTTTCCAATTAATTAAAATCAGTTTAGAACAATTTAATTGAATGCTGTCACAAGTATCGTAAATCACTGTGATGCTTCACTGTTGTCACCTAACTCTGGAAAACACCTCTTGTGGTAGGATCCAGTGCAGTGTGGAGTAATACTCGAAACATTTATCTGGGCTGATTAATTGTCAAATCTGTAATTGTGTGTTTGTGTTGCCTGTAGCCTGCTCTACCATTTGAAAATGTTGGAAATTATCACTGTAGTAGAGCCAGCCACTTAAATATATGTTGCAAGATTTATTGTCTTCCAAGATTTTAAGAAAAGCAGCATTTTTTTTTCTTGATGATTGTAGGCTTTAATACTGTAGATATCAGGAAATGCCTGATATATGTTCTCACTACAAGACAAGGGAAGAATACAAGGTTGTATGGCTTCATCTGTCTAACTAAGAATTATTAGGTATGGAAATTGGATACAGGGAACTTTTGATGGAAATGAGGTTGGGTTCATCACACTGGATAATATTTCAAAATGAATTTTGACATATTGAATAGGCTTCATAACAACCTATTACTATCTTGAAATACTTAGACACTCCAGTGACACCCGCTGCCTTGTGAAGGATATCAGAGCCTAGCATGGATTCACCCAAACTAAAGGAAGTGTTGAGTTTGTGTTTAATTTTGCCCACTGTTTTGCACTGAATTTTTAACCCAGGACAATAATATACAATAGATACTGAAAGCATAGGGCAACTTTCCAACACAAACCTGCAGTAAATTATGACTGTTGTTTTGTAATTATTCATTGATTTATAATTCAAACTGTCACATTAGTCTCTTTACTGTGTATTTCTCCACCAGGGCCTCCAGTCTGTCGGTATGTCTTTTTATCTAAATAGCTCTGTATTAGAGCTGGCTGGTTTCTTTGACAGACAACAGGGTGACCACATTGCAAAACAATCCAACAGGTTGTTGGAATGTAGCAATTAGTTCAGATGCATTATATATGTCTACTTGAAGAGGAACATCCATGCCATAACTATCGGAATAGCCCATTGTTATCTTATTATAATTTACTTGGGTTATGTTTTCAGTATTCATATTTTTTTAAATTCACTATATTAAAAGGCAAAGAGTGAATACTCATGTAAATTCCAGCCCTCTATATGCAAAAACAAAAATAAAAATGGTATCAGTTCAAATATACAGAAGCATATAGTTTATGGACATCTTTTTTGCCATTTACTATAATTATGTTTTTTAATATTGTGATTTATTTTAGAATTCCTGTACTTGAGTGCTGCTACAAGAAAATTAAATATGCCATATAGAATGCTCATAAAATTTTCTCTTCCATTAAATGAAACAAAAACATATCGCAAGTGATAGAAAATATTATAATTATTGCATTTCTTGTGGAAGTTTGGGATTTCCTGGAGAATAGACAACACTTTATGACCTTCTCTGGGCATCTCTTCAATAGTAATAGTGAGAGAAGACTAATTGTACTGATTTGTCAGAGATGAATATACTTCATCTAGATAGTTAACCTGAACATAAATTAGGGCTGCTCATGTCCAAATCCTGGCCCTATATCTTACATATTATGGGACTTGACCCTTTTCTGTTTCTGATCCTTCATGTGTTACAGGAAAAAAATACTATAGTCTAATAGGATTATTTGTAATATTGAATAGGCTTTTCTATTGCCTAGAACAGTATTCAACACAAAGGAAGAGATGAGACAAGTTAGCCATACTTATCATTTTAAACTCTGGTTAATAGGAATGGATGCAATGAGGTTACATATGCTTATATTTGTTTTGATGCTTCATTGAATGCAAGAAAGGTGTTAGGAGTTTGAAAGTGCTGCTGTAATTTTCTAAATTGGTGGAGCATTTGGACTGTGAAAATAATAGTTTATGATAGCTCCTTTTCAAAAAAAAAATCTAGTCAAAACTGGTAAGCAAGTGGGTTTTGACCACTGAGAAAAAAGCAGAGTGTTCACTAACCATCATAATGTGTAAATTAAAAGCCAGTCATTTGAAAGTAGCCTCCTTTCATTTGGAGAAAGTTACTAGGTGGCTTGACTATGGGACAACATTCTAGGTCTATGATTTCTTCACCATGCTTTATATCAGAAGGAGGCAACATGAAGGTGATCAAGTGGAGTTACAGTTTCACAGTACAAACAGTGCTGCTGTGAGGTGCTAGGGTAACAAGCAGAAGCCCACTTATTTAGACAATTGTCTTCACCACACGAGCATAAGGCAAACACACCTATTGTGTCAGTAGCCCACATTTTAGAAGGGTTGGCTAATGATGGATACGTGTAAAGACAACCAACCAACCAAATAAAACAACAAACCACACAACAAAATAAAAGACTCCCAAGCCAGGCAGTTAAGGTAACAATGAATGAAATGAATGATGACATTTATTACACACACACACACACACACACACACACACACACACACACACACACAATCTCTTAGTTTATTTTTAAAAATTTCTCAAATAACCAAATGTTCTAGGCTTAACAGAAATAAAGTTAGAATATTTTGGACCTTGAAATTTACTAATTTTATTTTGGTTTATCGATGCTGAATGATTGGGTGGGGTTGGCTCTTACAGTAAAGAATGGTAGAAGAGGTGGACAGCATGTGTTGTAGCGGTGTGTCTATTCACAGAAAGGTGATGTGGGAAAGCACTCTTCAAGGAAGATGAAGGTGCAGTGCAAAAATGTTTCTGTGAAGTCATTATGCTTCTTGTGCATTCACAGCAGGGACATTGAACAGCACACAATGGTGTGAAGAAATCACTACAGAAGAGGATGTGGTTTAGTTAAGAGGGTGAGGTGAACTCCTACTGAGATTAAGGACATTGTTATTCTATATTGATCAACATTAAGGTGGTTTAAAGTTATAATTTTGTTTTTATCTATTTGTACACATATGCTAGGATATCTATGTGAAGGTCAGGGAAACTTGCAGGGGTAGGATATTCTCTTCCATCCTGTGCTTCCCAAGGGTGGTACTTGGTTCATCAGGCTAGGTGTTAAGTCCCTTTATCTGTGGAGTCATCTTGTTAATTTGTGGTAGTGGTGTGTGATGGAGACTAAAATGATATGAGTAGTTGTCTTAACAGGAAATAGGAAATTACATAGGTCCTCCTAAGTTACGATAGTTAGTGATGGGTACTTCTATCCAGCAGTGTGACCCTATTTTGCTTGGACCAAGTATAGGATTTGTGCATGCTGACACATTTTCTGTGAAGTAATAGGTTTGTCAATCCTTCTATATCTATAAGGTACTGTTCTTTTGGTATCCTTCATCCCCACTGGCTGTCACAACCCTTTCTGCTTCCTCTTCTGCATAATTCTGTGAGCCCTGATGGGAGGGATTTGATGAATACATCAATGAATGTTCTAAAGTCTCTCACTCTGTGTACTGTAGGTCTCCGTATTAATTCCCATCTACAGCATGAGGAGGCTTCGCTGATGATTGATTGCAGATGATCAAGACTTGAACTATGAATATAGCACAGTGTTTTTAGGCGTCTTTATAGCACTGTTTTCTTTTAGCAACAAAATAGTAATTGGTATTCCCTTAGGTCTTTGGCCTACTTAGTCTTAGGTTCATGCTATTGCCAGGGAAAGTGGAGGTAGCTGGATCACCTGACCATGGAAATCCTGGAATGTCTGCCTGACAGTCAGGACTTGAAGATCATCAAAAGGAGAAATGCCAGGGTTTGACCACATTCCTAGTCTCTTTGGAATAATTAAGGCACATGGTCAGCCAAGATTGAAGTCCATGTAAATGAACCTCATGTTAAAGAGTTAAAATGTATACAACTAATATTGTTTTTGTTTCAACTTAGAGATTCACGTTGAGGCAGGTGCTATTACTGTTAACTCTAGTTACGTCTCAGATACATAGAGGTTTCTTAACAAGTTTACTTCCACACAGCTAGTAAGTAGAGCTGGGACTTTGCAGGCAGGTAATCTGATATATAAGTCTGTTTTTTAACCACCAACTTCTATCAACTTCTTAGGTCAGAGGAACAGACAAGGGTGAACATTGTTTATTAAGATAAGAAGTTTGCTGTCTCTTTGCTTGCTTCATTTGCTATGCGTGAATGCTATGCTTTTGAATTTAAGTTTTTTTTAGAAAATAATTTTCATAGCTGTCTTAGTCAAAGTTCTCATTGCTGAGAAGAGACACCATGACCATGGCAAATCTTATAAAGAAAAACATTTAATAGGTGCTGGCTTACGTACAGTTCAGAGTTTTAGTCCATTATCATTGTGGGAAGCATGGCAGCATGCAGACAGACATGGTGCTGGAGATATAACTGAGAGCTTTATATCCTGTTTGCCAGGCAGTAAAATAAAGAGTGAGATACAACCTGGAATGATCATCTGAAACTTCAAAGCCTGCCCCCAATGACTCCTCCAACAAGGCCACACCCACTCCAACAAGCCACACCCCCTAATAGTACCACTCCCTATTGACCTATGGGGGCCATTTTTATTCAAACCACCACATTAACATGGGGCATTCAAGGCATTCATCTTTTTCATTCATTGTTCTTGTGTTTTAGTTTGGAAGTACATTCTTTGCCCTCCAATTTCTTGCTTGGTGACTTTATTGTTCTTATAGAAAGGCTGCTGGAACTGCATGTTTAATATTTTTCTAAATGTATCAATTGTGATTTGGTGGAAGGTTTAGTCTTCTAAGTTCTTTTGAATTTGAAAAAAAAATCGTACACAATTTTCCTTCTTATTAGTTAGTATTCCTGTTACTTCTTTACTTGGTTTGATTGCTGTGGCTTAAGCACTAGACGTAAATAAAGGTGACAAGGCTGGAGAAATGGCTCCTCGGTTAAAGAGCAGTTGTTGCTTTAGTATAGTACTGAAGGTCAGTTCCAAGCCCTCACATGGTCATTCACAGCTCATAATTTAATTCAATTCCCAGGAGACGTAATGTCCTGACCTCTGAGGATACATGCCAGGTGGACATATATACAAACACCATACACATCAAACAATAAAATACATTTTTAAAACAGAGGGACAACTGTAGATATCCTTGTCTTGTTATTAATTTTAGAGAAAGTTCCTTTTTTTTCATTTACTAGGATACTAGTTATGGTTTTCTTCTACGTTGTGTTAGGGAGTTACCCTTCTGTCTTAAGTTTCTTCTTTGGGGAAATAATAGTATGAGAAGAAAGCCCATGCTGTTGAGAAAGGTTTTGCAACATATTTATCTGACAGAGAATATATAATGGATAACGCTAAAACACAACACTAAATGAACAAAAAATAATTAATTTTCACATAGAACACCAATTTTAAAAAGGAAAATTGATCAATAATAGCATGAAGGAATGTTCAATATCTGTATTTGTCTGGGAAATTAAATTCAAACTACATTGAGATACTGAGATTCTATATCACCTCAATGAGAATGGGCATCATCTGGTCAACAAATGATAATAAATGTTGTTGAGAATTTAGGGGAAAAGAAATCTTAATACATTGCTAGTGGGGATATTAATTAGTCCACTTCCTATGAAAATCAGTATAAAGAATCCTCACAAATCTCAAAATAGGACAAAATATTCTATACAATTAATTTTTACCATTCTTCTGACTATTATTACAGGAATTAATTTACCAAATGATAAAGATGCCTGCATGCCCATATTCATTCATGAACTATTCACAATAGATAAGTTAGGGCAATCTGTTTACCATATCATTAATAGATGAATGAATGAAGGAAATGTGGTACTTACATACATGTATATATACACACATTTACATGTGTCCATATGTACACACATTTATGTATATATACATACATCTATATCTAGATACTGTCATATATACACATACACACAATAAAGTGTTCTTTAGCCATACAAATATAATCTCTAGAATTTACAAGAAAATAAATGGAACTAAACAGCTTTATATTTATTAAAGTAAGTCAGACTTAGAAAGATAAGAACCATAAGTTCTCTATGACATGGAATCTTGAGATACAAAAGACAAGTAAAAGGGATGGAGAGAGAATCAGGGAAGAGAGAACATGAACCTGGAAGAGAGAACTATTTAGGAAACCAAATCAATCAGGCGGGAGCTAGTAGGAAGGTACTTAGTGCTGGAATGGAGTATATAATATTATATATCATATTTATGTGCTATGTATGTATTTAAAGGACACAGTAAATCTATTAATATGTACTAATGAGGGAAGAAGTGTGAGTGTGTCTAAGAGAGAGAGAGAGAGAGAGAGAGAGAGAGAGAGAGAGAGAGAGAGAGAGAGAGAGAGAGAGAGAGGATATGTATGCTACAGTGATTCTGAAGGAAGGAAGGGGATGGGTATATTTTCCTGGGGCTCTAGAGACCCACTGAAGCACAGTGATCAGAAGATTGACATTATCAGCTTGACAGCCTAGAAAAATCAGTTGAGCTGCATGGTGGAAAATGGATTATAGCAAAGAGAGACTAGAAATACACTGACCAGTCACCCAGTCGCACATGGGCTGAGAGGATTACCAAAGGAAGCCTGATCTGAGGCAGTGATAGTTGAATTAATGGATGATTTCATTTCCCTCATTTGAAGAAATACCATGATAAAAATTCTCAACATAAATGCAAGAGTATTGATGAGGTGTTTCTAATGAACACTGGGTGTTCTTAAGAAAAACTAGAATTGTGCATATATAACCCATTTAGAGAAATGCAATTCCCTTACTGTTTTTTAATAAAGGACAAGTAATAAAGGAAAATGATTTTTCTGTGATGCAATAAGTGGTAGGAGTTGACAGTGTCGGCATACAAGAGACTTAATGATATACTTGCTTTATTCCCAATTCTGTCTCTGCAAGTGAGAATATAAAATGCCTGGTAATTGTCCATCTGCAAAACTACCTCAGAAGTTATGAAAGTACATTTTGTTGGAAGTTGACTGGTCAGCATCTTAGAAAAATCAGAAACATTGTCCTAAGTATTCAGAAACAAACGGGGGCTTGCTCTAATGAGACAGTGATTCTGTTGCTCTGGGTTTCAGGGAGGGCTGCTGAGGGCCTGAATGGACATGATTAGGGCTTCCATGGAGAATGTAACTGTTCAGGCTGAGTACGGTTTTAGCCAACCTCATTCTGTGTGCCGAGTGAGGTCAGGGATAATGCAGGCACTGCAGTCATTCATTGCTTCTATCACTTTGCATTTTCAGGAAATATTCTGTCAGATGGGTTGGCAATACTAGAGCCACCAGAGGACGTTCATTTAATCACGGAGAGCAACCGTGACAGCCAAGGGCCAATATTTGAAAGAAATGAAGTCATTTCAGCACAAAATAAATGGCCTGACTTTTGGAGGATAAGCTAACATCGCAACTCAGAGTGAGAGGATACTAGGGCCTTTGTAGGAGCCCAGACAGCATATATTTCAAGTACTCCATTTTATGGATAAAGATATTGAGTCTTGGGACAGTTAAATGATCTTTTCCAAGGTTATATAGCTAATTAGTGCAGAGTTATGGAAATAACCCAACTTTCCAGTTCCTGTTCAATGCATCATCCATCATAATGTGCCTATAATAGTTATGATTAATTTACCCCCAAATATTATATGTCACAGGAAGATTGGTATACCTGTTACTGCTAAAATAAAAAAATAGAATTTATTTGCTGATATATACCATTATTTTATCTTGCAAGAAGTTAAAGGGGTTCTATAAATGTCTGAAAGAAGGCCATTTGAGTCATTCTGGTCACCAGTTATTAATCAGATGACATCCTTGGCCACAAAGATCGTTAAGACACTATCTTGGTAAATTTGTTGTGGTCAAAGATATAACTTCTAGCTTAGCCATCCCCAAATTAAATTATGCCAGTATATCAGGATGTGTTCAACAAGGGTTGCTGAATCCCATTAACTAAGCCTGAAAGAGACTAGTGGAAGGCAGAATGCCCATCAGTTTATAATGGGAAGTGTCACCATCAGTCACAGCAGGTCGATGGGCATCGACCTATCGTACACACTCTCTCTTGCCTCCACCAACCTGAGAAGGGTAAAGTCAGAGTTCGGTGGAGGGTGAGTGCATTAATTAATGCTTTGGAGAGAGGTGTGGAGAACTTACTGGATATCCATAGAGAGAGAGAGACTTTAGAAGGCAGTTATTGAGAGAATTTGGCCATGTGATTATGGATGCTGCATTGCCTTATGGAAGATTGTCAGCAGACCTTGAGATGGCAGTATATGGCAGTTCTGTCTATTCTCAAAACTTCAGACCCAGAGGAACCAGAAGTGTAGCCCTCAGCAGTTACAGGGTGAGCCACCCGACATAAGTGCTGGGAGCCAGATTTGGATCCCTGCTAGTGCAGTCTGTAGTCTTAATCACTGAGCTTTCTTTGCAGCCCTAATCTATAATATTTTGGTGATATTTATTTTTGTTAAACATTTAAAATTTTTCCTTTTAATTATGTGTATGTGTGTATGCATGTATGTGGATATATGGACCTGAGTGTAGGTGTCCAGAAGCCTCAGCTATTCCTGGAAATGAAGTTACAGTTGCTTATAAGCTACCCAATTTAGGTGCTGAGATCTTAACTCTGGCCCTATGGAAGATTTACACACACCTAACAGTGAGACATCCCTCCTTCATGAATATTTGGTTTTCAGAGTTGTTTGAAGATTAGAAAAAAATTTTTTTTGTTTTGTTTTTTGTTTTACTGGGTGAGGTAAGTTCATTTTATTTATTTTTTATTTTAAAAAGTCTTTTTTGTTGTTGTTGTTCATGTCCCCCCTGCTTCCCCTTCCTTCCCTCTTTCTAATCCCTCCTAGTCAACCTTCAACCTCCCCTGTAAAACAAAATCCCATCCCCTCCCCAAAAGGGTAAGAAGTCCCAAGGTGAGTTGGCTTAGCAGAGCACATCCATTCCAGGCAAGTCCGATTTCCTCGTCCCAAAGTCAAGACTAGGTTCGGTATTCCTCTGCAAGGAATGGGCTCCGAGGTGCCAGCCCAGGCACAGGAACACAGTGTGATCCCACTCTTTGAGGCTCCACATACTGCCCTGCCAATGGACAGTTGCCTACCCTTGGAGGGCCTAGCTCCTTTTCCCGATGGTTTTCCAGTTGCTGTTTGTGATTCGGTGAACTCCCCAGAGCTAGTTTTAGGCTATGTGTCCTAATGCAAGCCTTTAGTCCTATCACTCAGAGGTAAAGGATGCAGACCTTTCTTGAGTTGAAGGCTGGCCTAATCTATATAAAGAGCTCTTGCACAGTTAGTTACAGCATTATAAAATTAATAGGCCTCAGTTAAAAAAAAAATCACTTAGAAATAAAGGATAATCTTATTTTAACTTAAAATTTTGAGACCATAAATTAATAACAACATTTCTCCCTTCTGCTTACTTCCTCTAAACATTCCCACATACCCCTATACTTACTGACTTTCAAGCTCCTGGCCGCTTTTCTCACTAATTGCCATTGTACATATATGTATTTTCATACACATATTCCTGAGTACATCTTAATCAGTCTTCATAACTTTACCTGAATATTTGTTTTCAAGGTTGACCATTCAGCACTGGAAAACCAATCAGTGTGCTCTTCTTCGTGGAAAAGCACATCCCTCACAGCCAGCATTCCTCAGTTGCCTATAGTTGTTTGTGTGGGCTTTTCCTCCACAGCTTTGGATGCATGTGGACAATCACTGGTATGACTTTATGGCTGTAGCTTCTTCTGTTGCTGAAGACACAATCTCACAGCACACTCCCTGGTCCTCTGACTCTTACAATCCGTCCACCCCTGTTCCTGCAACGTTCCCTGAGCCTTAGGTGTGAAAGTCTTTTTTGTAGATGTATCCACTGCAACAAGGCTCCTTCTTGTGCACTCATTTAGTTAAATTCTACTTTGTGTAACTTATATTTTCTAAGCAAATTTAGTAAATTCCTTATGACATCAATTTATTATTTCCAGTTTCTCCTATATTAACAGGAGGTAGTAACTGGGCTTCTTATTGTATACCTGACATGTGTTGATTGTAAGCATGCTTCAGTTATGCTAACTCTAAAATTTAATAATGTATTCCTTATGTAAAAGAAAAAATCCAAATCAAGGTGGGCTCCAAAAGACTTGCCTCCACCCTTCCCTAGTTAGGATACAATGTCAGGTCTTCAGGCGTGGCTCCTATGTTGAGAGTATTTTCACACCCCTTTTTGGCTTCCAGGAAACAGCCCCTGCCTCCGAGATACCTTTGTTGCTAGTTGTTTGGCCTTGCCTGTGTGGCACTATTGCTGTCACATAATACATTTTCTGATTCCCCCAGGGGAAACTGCTTTCTTCCAGCTTTCAACCCCTGCTTTCTGAAGAGCATTTCGTTATGTGTATGTGAATGGCCTCATTTGCAATGCAGGCTGTGTCTGCCTCTTTAAATAAAGTAAAGGTTAATATGTTGATTTCCTATTTATAGGTAACTTAATGCTTCTAATTTTTCCTAATCATGGCACAAGGTTTTGGCTCAGTACCTCCGATTTCTTTAATGATCTTTCTAAATCGTTGTTATAATGATTTGATGAGTTTACTACCCTCCAAAGAGGGAAGAGGCTAGATTGACAGGTTTAAAGAGACAAATCACATACTCTCTTTCTTACCATATAATATGTAGTTATAGCACTAAGTAAGATGTAATTCTTGATATATATGTTGTTTTTTTTAAGCCCTGGATTCTGCTCTGGCTTTCACTTTTAACAGTAGGGCTAATATGACCTTATTAGAAAAGAATCAGGTTCTATTTATGGGATGATAAGCTAAATACTTATTGGAAAGTGTGGATATCTTTTTTAACATACAGAAACAGTTGATATTTAAATTTTTATGTGTATTAAAAAAAAAAGAAAGAAAGAAAAGCAGGAGTGTAGGGTAGACACTGATTTGAGTTGGTATAATGGCCAGTGTCTTCCACACAGAGACTGCTTTGGAATCTGCCTCTGTTTCTGTTGTGTGAAGAAAAGTTTCTGAAAAGAAGCCCTGCCTTTCAAAACTGAATTGCTGCTTAGAATTTTAGTGATTTTGAAGGTGTTGGGATGTTGCAGAATCAGAGTTTTAGTTACAAACCACTATGGCATCTTTATCTTCTTTGAAAGGCTACTTGGGTCCACTTCTGCATGATTTAACCTCAGTGTAACTATTAGGTAAATTCTTAGCAATGTCTGACGAGACGTCCAGCTTGGATCAATCCAAAAGCTAAGAATATCATCAGATAACCTTTGAAGCCTATAGCAGAGATGACCATACTGTGCTATAACTTATCTACTCAATGTACCTGAAAATGTGTTGATTTATTATTTTGTTCTGTTACCCAATAAAACTTAATGACACTGCTATCACATTAGAACATGGAGTTTGGGGTAACATCAGTGTGCATTCCTGGGCAATGACCAGCCATACTTAGTTCCAGAGCAAACTATCGCTTATCCTTTTAAGAAGAGAACTGTGTGTTTGTGTGGACACTGATTGACACCCCACTCTTGAGCTCCTTGGCTTCTGGGGAAGTAGAGCACACCATGGTCAAGGTGTTGTACAGTGTGTGCCTGATGACTTAGAGTCAGTCCTATATTGTTTTAGAAACCTTTTTTAAGCTTCTTCTGGATGATTTCATTTATCTCCTTAGCAGATATCTGTGCAAATCATTGTTAGACAATAAAATATTATTATTAAATCCAAACACATACATGAGATTTACATTGTGACCATTAGTGTTTTTAAATAAATACAAATTTGCTTAGAACTACCACATGGGGCAGGTTATCTCTGTTATCAATAAAAACAAAAATTAAACAAACAAACAAAAAGCTGAAAGATAAGTGTCTAAAGTTCAGCTAAATGACAGCACTGAATCATTGTCCACGTAGTGTTTCTTCCAAATCTAGCCAATTCGACTCTGCATACATTTAACCATTGTACAAAGGTGACTGATGGCAAAGTAATCACCCTCATTGTACTCTCTGGCTGCTTTTTCATTTTTATTCATGGGTCTTGAGAACATATTTCTTACACCCATGTTCTGAGCAAGCAGAAGAATAAGATGAGCCATTCCATTATCAATTCAGTAACTGAATATTTCTTGAGAATTTAACTCTATCCCAGATGTAATGCAACTGCTGTTTTTGGTGATTATTTTACTAAGATCTTAACCTAATAGTGCTTATGGAATGGTTCTCTGATGTAAAATCTTGGACACCAATAAAACAGTAAGGGGATCTGAAATATTTTTGTGGCAAGAATAGACAGACGCATTTTCCAGGATAAGGAAATTCTGGGCGAGAAAACTGAAAACAATTTGTGGCAGACATGCTGGACACCTTGAAATGAAGAGGAATAATGAAAAGCCATTTGCCAATTTCTTGCTCGCTGCATAGTTTCCATATCTTGGTTTGATGATTCTTTAGATCCCAGAAAGTAGACACTATAGGCAATAGGCAGGTGTTCCGTAGGTCTAAAACGCTGAGCAAATATTCATTTCTATTGCTTGTTCTACTGGGCCCTTTTTATGTGTGCTTCTCATAGGTTCCTTCTGCCACTTGTTAATTTAATTTATATCTTACATTCTTATTAAATTTGGTTATGGTGGTTACTGACTAAAAGACGTTTTGTCAATCAAAGTTTAAAACTAATATGCGGTGTGAGCTGAACGTTGCTAAATGAATAGGATTCTTACCAAATAAAAGGAAGCTGCAAATTCATTTGAATTTTCCTATCAAATTAGCAATTTGCTTGTTAGAGAAAATAAAACCTAATTAGCTCTCTGTGCTGTGGAAGGCAGGCTACACCTGTCCCAAGACAGTATTTGTGAAACATCTTTCTTTCTCTAAGGACTATTCTTGGTCTGTTTTCTTTTTCCCTGGCTTTGACATAAGATAAAAAGAGGATGCACATGACAGGTCTGTGCCAGGGCCCATCAACAGCCCCTCTCCAATGGCAGCACAGCTGTGTACCAGGTAGTCCTGTCTCACGAAGTAGAAATGAACTTGGGCAGATGAAGTACATTATGCTCAGCCATCAGAATACTGAACGTGGGAATGGTCTCAAAGGCAGCCTCTAGAGTCATTAGGGAGAAACCGCGAAGCTGTTTTTATCCATAAACAAAGCACCCAGAGCTTGGTGGTTAATGATTGACCAGTTAACTCTAATAACTAATCTTTAAAGCACTTACACTAGGAGTCTGAGGGTTAGGAATGGAAGAAAAAAAATCTGGTGATTATTTTAACGGGGCTTAACTCTGTAATGCTACTTAAACATTTCTAGAGTAAATGTTGAGAAGATCGGGAAACTTGAAAAGGATCAATTCATGGCTTTGTGGCAAGGACATATTGAAGTTCCAGGACCAGAACTAAGAACTGTCAGAGAGGAAAAATAAGAAGACCTAAAATTATACTGCAGGTAGAAGGAGGTAAAAGCAGTCTTGTCCAGATCTGCTTTTCATCCAGCTTATTCTACAAGAATCCATGAGGACAACATGTTTCCCCCAAACAGAGTTACCATCAAAGGAGCAATTGCACGATGGGCTGGGCACAAAGGAAGTGGTGTAGTTTGAAGGGAGTGTTCTCCTAGCCTCATGGGTTTAAATGCTTCATCTTCATGAGGCGGTGCTGTTTGAGAAGTTGTCAAACAGAGTTTGGGGCCTGGATGGAGGAAGGGGATCATGGGGTGTAACCTGTCCCCTGTTCATCAGTGCTTCCTGATCTGTTGTGTGTTGTGGGATTCAGGTGTCAGCTGATAAGGTCAAAAGACACTTATACAGGGCACCGGGCCCCTGAAGGGGGCGGGGAAAAAGCCCATTGAAAAGGGGCTTCTGGAACATGAGACGCTCTCTTCCTGATTCCTGGATGATTGGGGATAGGATCGACTCCACCGTCTGTCCTCACCGTTCCAGACTCCAGTCCCTGTTCAGGTGCTACTGTAATCTGTTAACTGTACCCTGAGTTCTGATTTATATTTTAATAAATATCTATCTGGTACTGGTGCCTTCTAAGTAAACTCCGCCTACAGTTGTGATGTGAAGAAGCCATCCTTCTTGCTGTCACATTGCCACTTTCCACCATGGCTTTCTTGCTGTGAAGAACTATACCCTTGAGCTGGGAACGAGAAAGAAATCCTTTCCCCCTTAAGTTGTTTCTTGTATCCCGTGAGGTGGGATATGCCCTTCTGAGAAGCATGTTTAAGAGTCAGAACATGTTCAGCAATGTCACTGGGAGCTGTAAGGAACTGATTTCAGGAGAATTTATGGGATTCAGCATAGCTCAGCATATATCTGAGAATGATCTCCTCAGAAAGAAGGAGGGAACAGGAAAAGAAAAATACTTAACTGATGTTATCTCATGGTCTAGGCCTGTTGGATTTTGAATAACATGTTTATACGTCACATAATCATATCTTGTAATTTAGGAAATAAAGCTCCTCAAGCCTATAATAATACATATGTCTGTTCAGCAAACACTATGATATCAAAATTGAATTTTTGGTCTTTAAAGTCTATATTCCTTGTATTCTCCACTTGAACCTATCCTGTAGGGTTAGAAATGGGAATAGCACATCAAAACTTGAAGGATTTAGGTTTAGTATATGAGTGTGTTTATACCCGATTCTCATACTGGAAGAACAGGCTCTATCTCACCGCGAAGCTGTTCAGGCCAACTCAAGATGCAAGATGTCCTCTTTCTGGGAATGCTGCAGAAGGGGTTTGTTTGTGTATATGCTCCATGTTACCTTCTACACTCAAAGCGTGTTCAGAAGAAGTTCAGAGATTAGGAGACACATTTTGAAAGGCAAAGGGGGAGGATGGTCCAGTTTGTCATAAAGAAGAAATACCTTTCCAGATCCCAGAGAACAGGATTTCCAGTAGGTTATAAATGAGACACAACACACTAGTACATAACTGAAGGGGAAGTCTTGTGTCACCAAGAATCCCCAGGGAGCATGCATAGGGCAGAGTGCAGTACCAAGCCCTGGGGTTTTGGCCAAAGCAGACCTGTGTTTGGCTTGAAAGGAAGGGCTAGATCTCTGATGGAGCATCCTCTTTAATTTGTTGTGAACTTTACCTGTGGTGTAGTGATTATAAGCATTGCCCCCAGCTGGACTAACTTACGGGGAGAGATTTGTCTGAATTAGTGGAGATGGCCAGCCATGTGTCTTAAGAAGGGCAAGGCATGCAGGGAATATTATTACCTTAGTGCTTTGGCAGAAAGATGAACAGAAGGGATCTGTTAGAATTAGACGCCTACTGAGCTCTGCCACAGCTAAACATAATAATATTTTCTAAACCATGTTTCCCAAAAGGATGTTTCAGCAGAGATGAGCATAAAGCTCACTCACTTGTGAGTATGTAAATCAGCTCAGCTCATTTTCACATGGACTGAACGGCCCTCACAAATGATTATTAAAGCCATGCTTGTTTATTCAGACGTCATCTTTTTGTGTGTTTGGTTAATCACACCTGTATACATATCCAGTATCAATTTGACACCCCCAAACTCCCAGTCTAGAAGGACTGTCACTTATTCTGTATTTGGTCAGAGGACCATGGCACTAGTTGTGACTTCTGTGACCACATGAGGTGCTGAGTAGGACCCCTCTGCCAGGCCAGCCTTCATGTGTTCATTTCTGTACAGGTATCTGTTTGAATAAGCTATCCTGTAGCTAGAGCCTGGGTAGGTGATCCTAGTCTGCTTAATTGACTGCCACTGCTCTCTCTGACCCAGCTTCAGACTGTGGCTATATAGCCAAGGCTCTTCTAGTGCATGATGATGGATTGAAGGTGACAACCTGAGTTACAGTTCTAAGCACCCAGCTGGTCAGTTGGTTTCACAAGTACAATGTTGCAAGAATCATTTATCGAAAGTGTGAACCCAGAGATTTGTGTGCCTGAGGTGACAGCTGCTAGATACTTAGAGAAACATTCAGCAAAAGATGAGGTGACAGTATGGGCTCACTTGTTAACTGTGACTCTGGGATAAGAAAAAAGTCTCTGTTTACATTTGCATGTTTAAATGCCAGAATGCTTTCCTTCTATTGACTATAGTGTAAATAAATATCTGGGAAGAAAAATAGTTGATAAAATTCTTAGGAAATATATGGGGTGTGTGTGTGTGTGTGTGTGTGTGTGTGTGTGTGTGTGTGTGTGTGTGTGTGTGTGTGTGTGTGTGTGTTTCTTTCAGAGATAAGGTCTCATGATACTGCATGGGGTTTGACTTTGAACTCATGGTTAATCTGCCTGTTTTATCCCCTTCATGAGAATTAGACAAATTCTGGAATTCAAAGTCTAATAGCAGAGCTTGAATATCTGTAAATGAATTTAAAGTCTTGACAAAACATGTGTTTAGATAACAGATTTTTTTTTCTTCCTTTTGTGATGGACTTTATGTTTCCCAAACTCTCCATGTAAATGGGGATGACCTTGAATTTCTGATTTGTCTACCTGTACCTTGTGGGTGTCAGGATTACAAACAAGCACCACCACACACAGTTTTGGTCTAAAGTTTTGTTGGTGCTCTTTGCTAATCCCTTTGAGGAACCACAGAGTGTTTGGTTAAATCCTTTCAATCACAGACTTCAAAGTCAATGACAGTTCTGTTCTTTAGACAATGCACTTGTGTCTTTTAGTAGGAAATAAAGTGGAATAATCATTAATGGTAGTGTTTGGGTTTTGATTGAGAAGATCATTAGCATTCACTTCCAAGCAGGAACATGGGCTCAATATACTGTGTGAACAAATCATTCCAATCACCAAGGCATAGGCTCAAACTCATTTTTGTTCTTCCCTCTATAATAATTATTGAAATTATACTTCTACATACACCCACAGATATTCTTTCTTATAAACTTTAGTTAGTATCAGGTCTCTTGATGTTATATAGCAGTCCCCAAGATGGTAAAAGTGGAATTTGAGAGAGAATTTTAATACACTGGCTCAGCCATCATATATAAACTTAATAAAGTCAGATTGGTCCAAAGTGTAAGTTCTGTCTTCCGAGGCATCAGTCTGGATCTGGAGCTGCACTTGGTCTTTGGGCCACAGGAGTACCATTCAGCATATTACTGCTGAGGTGAGCTGTTTCTTTCATAATACATTTTGGAAGCTATTTTTGTTTCTTACTAGAACACACACACACACACACACACACACACACACACACACACATTTCTCTACCCTCAACCCAGCTTAAAACAACACACTCCTGAATTTGTGTCTAATCCAATCATGTTTCCCAAGATACTAGTGAGTATGTGTCTGTTTCCCCTTTTGAGATTTTAAAAAATGTGAACATGCTCTTTTCTTTTGTGTGCTTAGTCTTTGGTACGTGTAGAATTCACTAATCATCATTTTATGGTATCTATGAAGTTGATTTTAATTATTTCTCCTTTGTGCAGGAAATTATGCTCAGAGGTTAAATGCTATTCGCAGAGTCAGAGCCAGGATTTGATTCTGAAATTGTTTAAGTGTCAAGTCTGATTTTGGTCCACCTTCCTGGTGTTGTTAGAGCTTTTGTGATTTTCCTACTGTATAGGAATACTAATCCTTGTGACTACCCATCTATCTACCTACCTACTTATCCATGGATGGATGGATGGATGGATGGATGGATGGATGGATGGATGGATTCACTGACATCCATTTGCCTTCTGGAATGCTGGATTGAAAAGGCAGGAACTAACACATGTAGTTACATTCATATTAACAACAACAACAAAACCCCAAAAAAATCTAAAAAAAGAACAAATTTTTAACATATGAAATTAATGTAGCTCTAGAATATTTCTGACTTTCCATGCCTTCCATTGAGCTGGCCTCTATTTGGACAATGGTGAACAGAAGAATTCCATGTTGGTTTTGGCAGCCAAAGGAGTAATAAACACAGTTACTTCCGTTCTAGACAAAGATGTCACCCACCATTGCCATCGTCTCATTTCTCCTTTTGGAGTTCTTTCTATGTATCACACCCCAACTAGGTTTGCTGTAAAATTAATCCACTAAAACCTTTTACAAATGAAAATCAAAAACAAAACTGAAAAGCGGTAGAAGTCTGTCACTGGGACCCAGCCTGCTTTTCCCCAGGGATCCTTCATCTGCAGTTTATTTCAGGACTGCACTGCATTCTCAGCCCTAGCCTGATGATGTGCTCCCTGGGTTGAAGGAATTTTATTGTTACTCATAGCTCCTCTGCTTGACTGGGTGCTTCTAGCCCCTGAGAAAATAGGAACATCACTGTACTCAGCTATCATCATAACAACTGCCCTGGAATGGACTGCTACAAATTTAAGTTCTGTGTTAAAGGTTTCGATTGCAGCATCTTATTTAAATCACACAGTGGCCCCTGGGTGGAGGTCTGTGGATTAATTACACATGGCATGTAGAAGGAAAAACAAGGAGTGACTTCTCCAGATTTAGACCTCACCTAGCTCTCAGGGTACAAAACTGGATACAAACTCTTGATTTCTCTGACTTCAGAGCCCTCTTCCATACCCATAGTATCAATATGCTCCCATTGTTAAGGTTTGTCATAAATTAAGTGCTCAGTAAATCCTTACTGAGTTAAAGAAAAATATTGTTTTGTTGAAAATAAAAGAGTGAACAGACAGAGCTTTGAGTGCCTCCATTTTCTTCCTCTGTAAAATGAAAGAGGGTTAATTACCTCTAAGAGCTCACCTAAGTGGGAGAACAGGAGTAGTGACTGGAAGTAGAAATCTGAGCTGGTAGCTGATGCTCTGCAGACCTGGGCAAATAGCTACTGCATTATTCCAGTTGATCTTCAGTCCTGCAGTACTGGCGTAATTCCATTTAGATCCAATCTAGATAGGCTTTTGCAGGGCCTCTATCATTTTTCAGGATGTTTGAAAAACAAAATATATTTAGGCTTCTAACCCGGGAGTTTGGAAATCTGAAATATACATAAGATGATATGAAGAAACCTGGCTTTGATTACCATACAGCAGCATAGCTGGGGGCTGCCATAAAAACCTATAAAATTGAACTGGGCCTGAACCATGACAGGCCTCCTTAATGCATGGTGCTTTGCTTTTCAAGTGCATTCTTCCCTGTATTATACAAAATGTGGATGAAGTGATAAGTGAGTTTAAAAATGATTGTATAAGTGAAGTGCACTGTCACAGTGTGAAGAGTTTGCCTCAGGGGATGAGAAACAGAATGCAGCCTCATTTCCTTTTAAGTGTTTTCTCAGACTGCTGAGGATTTCTGATGATAGGTTTGTTTGTTTGTTGTTTACTAAATTGAGATAATCTTGGGCCAATTTTGTCGTTGTTTTGTTATGAGAATTTTTTTTTTTATCTGAGGGGAAAATTTTCAAGAATCAAAACTAAAGACAGATATTTATATAAAAAGGGGAAGGGTAAAAGGAGACAGAGAAGGAGATGGTGGAGAAGGCCACAGAGGAACAGAGAGAGAGTCCAATAGGGGAGGTTTTCTAAGTTGCTGTAGCTACTTGAAATGGCTACTGAGCATGCTTTAAGTCCAATGAGCCAGTAAAAATTAAATCCACAATTCAGTCCCCAAGACCACGAAAAAAAGAAAACTTTAAGCAGTGCTGGCTGCCTAGGGAGGGAGGGTCTGGCCTGAACAGAGATGCTTGTCACCTCAGTAGGGTGTCATGGCTGAACTGTTCTCCATACAGGGATAGAGTTGGCAGTGCCACAGAACATCAAAAGGATTTCCTGAAGACCAAAGGGCAAGACAAGTAATGCATCCTGGTGTATCCTTCTCTGTGACACCATTTGCCCCATTTGTGTGCTGGGTTGGTGGTTAATGAGAGAGCAAGCAGTCTGAGTCTTCATTATCAGTCAATGTAGGTATTAGCTTTCTGTCTCTTCAGATGGTAGCTAAAAGCCAAACGCAGACAAGAGGGAGCCATGCGGATATCAACTTCAAGGACACACTTCCAATGACATGACTTCTTCCCACTAAGTCCCACATCCTCAAGGTCCTGCTTCCTTTCATCAGCACCTTTGTCTACTTCTCTGCCTCTTTAGCACATTGGTGTTTAGGGGACATGTCAAACACAAAGTGTAGCACTAGTGACCTTGGTCCAGCCTTTGAGGGCTTCACTGACTCACAATCTTTTTATTGTTTCTACCATGAATGAACTGAATGCAGTCAGAGCCCCAGACAGACTGAAGGGCTGACTGAGTCTGGCATGCAGTCTGCTGCACTGTGGCTGAACATGAGAACTTGCCAGCAGCCTACTTCATGGTGTCTCACTTGAACAGTGAAAATTGTTTGCTTTGCCTTGTCCTACAGAGTCCAGCCTCAGGTGTGGGCTAGAGATCTGAGGGTCAGTAATGAGAATGTAGCCTGTGTCTCGCCCTTAAGATCTGGGGGTCTTCAGTGTGCATTTCTGTCCCACTTTCTTCCTTCTTGCCCAAACATAGCAAACTCTTTGTAACATTAGGGTACCCTACCTTGCACCATCCAATAAGTTCAGGTATCAGAACGCCTTGGCAAGGGATGCTCATTGAGTGATAATTGTAAACATTCAGATTCAGGCTCACACATACCACAAGGAGGCCTGATCTAATGATAGGTTCAGTGAGAAGACTTGTCTCACAAACAAACAATAATAGTTGAAGGGTGATTGAGGAAGATACCACTGGCCTCCAAAGGCACAAGTGCATGTGTTTGTACACACACATATGTTATACATAACAATTTCATTAATACACATGACTAATTGATTCCTAGCACTACAAGAAAATTCAAGAGACAATGTATTAATAATGAACTAGTACTGTTAAAGAAACAAGTCTCCAATATAGTACAGCTTAGTCAGGCTTAAGACAGAACAAAATTCTAGATAAAATTCATTTTGGGGTTAAGAATTTGGTTTGCTGGACTACAGCCTTTTCCAACTTAAAAAAAAAAAAACAAACAAAAAACAAAAACAAAGCACAGTGCATCTGAAAGGAGACATGGAGCATAGATACTTGGAGTTCTAAACGCTTGGGGACTGGGAAGAAAGACACAAGTTCCAGGTCATCAACTGTATTATTTTTCCAACTATTTGACCATATACTGGAAAGAAAAAAAAATTAAGAGGGTAGAAAGGTTTGTTTGTCTCACAGTTCAGAGAGATGTAGTCAGGAAGGGATGTCAAGGAAGGGATGGGGAGGAACGTGGGGCAGCTGGTCACGTTTGATCCTGTATCAGGAGGCAAAGAGTGATGAATGTTGGTGCTCAATTCACTTTCCCCTTTGGCTTTCTCTATTCAATCTGGGACTCCAGTCATAGAGTTGGTGCTCCATCATTCAGGCTCGTTCTTCCTCTCTGAAAATACTTTTACAGATCCAAGTCTCCAGTGTGGTCTCAAATCCAGTCAGGTTGACTAAGAAAATTAACCATCACATCACTCCTGTATTAACTAGGACATAGGTAAGCCCCAAGTCTCAGGAAGTATGGTAATCATAAAATTCTTATCAAGGCCAAACCACTAAAGTTTGAGCCACTCTAGGGAGAACATGGTTCCAGTCTGATGTCATTATGAATAAGATACTTTGAAATGTAAGATGAACTGTTGCTTTGTATATGTGTTTGTGGGTGCACATGGGAGTATATTCTCACATATGGACCCGAGTTTGGAGTCAAATGTCTTCTTCAGACACTTTTCACCTTATTTTATGAGCCCAGAGGCTCTTGTTGAGCCCATTTTCCCCCAGTTTGTCTAGACTGTATGGCGTAATGTCTTGGTTAGGGGATCTTCTTTCTCTTTATCTCCTTGGAGCTAAGAATACAGGCATATGGTCTTGCACCAGGCCTTCTTATATGGGCACTGTGAATCTGAAGTTAGGTCCTCATCTCTGTTCAGAAAGCACTTTACACATCGGTCTGCCTCCCCAGCTCCTATTTTAGCACTGGGCGCCTTTTTTGATATGGGCCTTTTCTCTGTCCGTATTTGACATGCTGTCTTATTGGCATTTTTCACAACTGTCTCACCTTTAGAATTTTTCAAAAGTTCAAAATTTATTCTTGGTTTTAATTATGATTTTGGAATTGACATGTTACTATCAATTAAGTTTAGAATGTGAAATGGTTTTTGATACTAAAAGGAAACCCAGATTTTAATTCTGTAGCATGTGTTTAGTATTACCTAAAGTTAAGATTCTGAAAAATTTGAAAAGTTCCAAATTTAGCTTTAAGTACTCTAGGTGAACTAGCCATTAATGTTAATAACACGATTCTATCAGAGTGTTTTACATTTATAGTGATAGGTTAAAACTTATTTCTACACACATCCTTTTTGATAATGTATCTCTTATATTTTGCATACTATATACGCGTATCATTTTTATTTTGCTTCACAGCCAAAGGTACTAAAGCAGTAGACAATGAAGAAACTAGATGAAATGGATAGATTAAACACAGACCCATCTAGGCTAGCAAAGGTAATTTCAGTGATCAGAGATAGCTGAAGAGGGATGGGAAGCTTCAATGAATACCCTGCAGTTCTGTGGGGCTATTCTGTGCCCAGGTAAATTGATCAAAAGTAAAGTGTCCCCAAGGAGCTAGTAGTCAGTAATTAGAACTCTATTGGTTGGTCTTTTATATCTTATAGAGTAAAAATACTGTGTAGAGTTAAAACAGGATTCATTGTCTCTTGATATCTTATGTGGTAAAGTGAATGATGTGCCATTAAAGCAACATTGAATTAAAATCCATATGCTGCATTTTCTCAGTAGTACTTTTCATTATACCAGGCGCCCTGTAGTGGATTTAAAATGTTACATTTTTAATAATTGTCCCACCTACAAGTTTAATAAAAAGTGCTGATTGGCCAAAGGCAGCCAGGAGGTATGGGCAGGGCTACCAGACTAAGAAAACTCTGGAAACAGGCAGAACAGAACAGAATGCCAGAGAGAAGCCAGAAGAAGCAGAAGACAATTATGCTGCTCTGAGAAGAGTACCGAGCCGCATGGCTGAACAGGATAAGAGTCATGGGTTAGATTAAGGGTAAAGAGTTAATAAATTATATGCCTGAACCTTAGGCCGATCAACCTAAAACTATTGTAAGCATCTGTGTGTTTCTGCAGGTCTGTGGGTCTGCAGACCTAAACCTTGAGGCTAGGCCGGAAAGTCCGGGCCAGAAACCTCATACTACAGTGCCCTGTGCTCTTGCTAATGAAGGCCAGAAGTTTTGCGTTTGAACTTCCTAGACTTATAAAACCTAGGTATAATTAATGTATAATAAAGTGCACAACTCAACAGTCTCTCGTTTGATGAACTAGCCGGCATGTCCAAAGTTCCTTTTTAATCCCTTTGAATCTTTCCTTACCTATCCTCTAATCTCTTCCTGGGCAGTCTTTGCCTTTGTATCAGTTTGAATAATCTTTTGTCTCCAGGAAAATTATGTAAAGGAAATCACATGACACCAATTTTGACTGTGCACCTTAACTTTTAAGAGTTAGTTTGTTTTGAGAATCATTCACGTTGAGTTTACTTGTGCTTTTTATTGTGTGTGTATGAAGTACCGATTATTGCTTATCAAGCAGTAGTTACTGGGCATTTGGATTGATTCTACATTTTTACCTATTTGTCAATTTTTACTAATTTATTTGGAAAACTGCTGTGACCCTTTTGTACCAGTCTTTTGTGAACATGTTTTCAGATATGTGGATAAAGGTCAGGGATAAAAGGGTCGGGTCATATGCTATAAATATGCGACTCCCTTGGATGTAAGTTGTGTCTTGTACTACCTACTAGCCTATAGCACTAATAGTCACTCACCCCCTTAGGTAATACTCAGGCAGCTACAATTTGAAAAATTCAGTGATTTGACTCATGGAAAGCAGTTACCCTGTCATTGTGCCTAGTTTCTAGTAATCATTCATCTCAATTGTAATTATTTTTCAACACCAAGTTTAAAACTTTTGAAAATTTCAGTATTCACTTGTCTAAACACTATTTCATTTAAAATGGAATTTTATTATTGTGAGTATTTATGGTTTCTCTCTGTCTCTCTCCCTCCTTTCCTTCCTCCCTCCCCCCATGTGTGTGTGTTTGTGTGTGTGTGTGTGCGTTTGTGCGTGGACGCACATGTGTGCATGAGCATCCATACCATGACATGTATGTGGTTAAAGGACAACTTTTGATAGTATGTTTCCTCATTTCACTGTAGGATCCAGGGACCAATTCAGGTTCCCAAACTTTCACGACAAGCACTTTTACCTACTGGGATATCTTCACATCATCTCCTCTTTAGTTGTGAGGGAAAGCCATTTATATGAAAAATAATTATTTTATCATACTGCAAAACAATAGGACAAGCGAAATTCCACATTTTGGAAAACTGTTGCATAGAAAGAAGCTGATTAAAAAAAAAGTATAGGCTACTTATATTGTCACACAAAGTAATGACAAACAAGCTTGGGATTTTTCCTTCATTTTGCACCTGTGCCCTTTATTTTGGGCCAAGTGATTACTCTGCATGTAGGCCTGTGTGATGGTTAGTGTTAATTGTTATTTTGACAGGATCTTGGATGAGTCACCCATAGGCAAACCTCCTGATACACCTCCAAGAGATGATTTAGCTTCTCAGTATGGCTGTGGGGGGTTATACTTATTAGGCTAATGGAGGTGGGAAGACCTATTCTAGAAGTGGGTGATATCATACTGTGAGCTTAGATCCTGGGTTTCACATAAAGGAGGAAGCTAGCTAAGTGACAGCATTCATGTTCTCCTTTTCTTGATTGGCAATAAAACATGGACTTATGTTACCACCTGTACCTTGACTTCTGCCATGATGTCCTGGACTCTTATTAATTTGTGACCCAAGGTAAACCCTTTCTTGCTTAAATTATACTTTATTAGAACAAGAGAAGAAACAAACAGCTTGTCAATCAGTCAAAGAATGTTTACAAACTGCAGATACCTAACCTTTATCATTCTCCTCCAGTGAGGAAGACACAAGGATAAGCCATTGTCTTAACCCTGCTGGCACCTTGAATTCTAAAAAAGTAAGGTTTTCAGGTAAGGCAAATCACTGCTGGGAGAACAATTGTGAAGCTGTAACCTGGAATGCATCATAGGTTAGAGGTTAGTCCTTTCAGCTGATGACTGGGAAGAACAAATTTCATGGAACACCCTGCAGATGCAGAGCTAGGACAGTAATAGGCAGAACTATTTAATTATGCATATCTTTTACCTCTGCCATAATTCTTACTGTATTTAAATTGAAAGTCCACCATATCAAGTCCAGAGCACTGACTTAGGGTTATTGGATTCCCTTACTAGTTTCTCTTCTCTGCGTGCACAGATGAAATCTCCTTTCTCTGCTTTTCAGCATTCCTTGTCTCTTTAATTGGTGCACTGAGGTAAGGGTGTGAGGCTAGCCTAGGATAGCTAAGGCTAACGTATTAGCTGCTATAACCATGGCTTTTGCCGTAAAACTTGAGTTAAAATATCTGTGCATGGCTGTTAGCTAATAAGTATGTAGAGTGATGGACACTACAGTGTCTATAAGCTACTTAAAATGAAAGTGATTGATAATCCTTTCATATATGGAGAGTCAATGGAATATGAAAGGGAAAAAAAAATCAGTTTTATTGTTTGATGTGTAGTGATTGCAGAATAATGTCCAGAGCGAAAGTTAATCCATCTGCTATTTAAAACAATTGCCCTGAGGCTCAGAAGTCTGTGATTCTATGACATATTATGTGATAAGATATTCTGACACTCTATGAAATCTGAATACTATGCTGAGATCATGAATAATTATGCCCACAGAGAATTCTTAAGATTGCATAGGTAGGGTGTCTTCAGGCCTCTCTATAGAAAGAAGTCCTAATGAGTGTCTGGGAGTTCTGCTGTCATTTTGGTCTCAAGGCTGGAAACTAGCCAAATGTCCCAGGGAACACCACAGGCTGCCGCCATTAGAAGGTCTAAGGTGGACCTCCCTTAGTTTTAGTTAATATGGCACTTGCCTGGATCTGGGTGAATACCTCCCCCCCCCCCATACCTCTATGGAACAGTGTTTAAAGAAAGGGCGATTTCCAACAGACACAGACTACTGTACTCAGGACTTGTCCATAATCCTAAATATTTTCTTTGGGTTCCCATAAGATCACCAGTACCCACCCCCCAATCAGCAGGAAGTAGTCTAGAGAACTAAGCCTAGATTTCCCCAAAAGATAGATTATGGATGTTTGTCTTTGTTTAGAATGTTGTTTTCAGGTTGTTATGAATAATTGTCAGGAAACAAAGCTAAATTAATTTGAAAATTAGATGTATGGTTCTCATTTTGAAAATTAAAAAAGGAGAAATGTGGGTTAATGTCCTTGTACATTATAAAGATTTGCTATTCATATTGGGTCAATAAAACATTGATTGTCCAGTAGGCAGTTAGGAAGTATAGGTGGGGTGACCAGGCTAGGAGAATTCTGAGAAGAAGAAAGACAGAGCAGACACCAGCCAGACACAGAGGAAGCAAGATGAGTATGCTACAATGAGAAAAGCTTCCAAGCCACATGGTTAAACATAAATAGAATTATGGGATAAGTTAACTGTAAGAACTAGTTAGTAATAAGCCTGAACTACTGGCCCAACAGTTACTATAATACTAAGCATCTGAGTTAGTTATTTGGGAAGCTGCTGCTGGGTATTTGAGAACTTCTTGTGGAACATCATACCAATTACAAATTATTTTTCAAGTGCACATGCTGGACAGACACAAGGACAGGACCCATTGTAGTTTTTCTGTATAGTGTTCCTTGTAGTGCTAGCCTGTGTGGAGAGAGCCCTATGGTGTATTTCATTTTTATCTGCGTTCAGCCTCACCTAGATAAGCAGATGTCAGTGAGTGATGCCTCCACCAACTGCCCATACTCTTTTATGTTTTCATATTTATTTATTTCTATACATAGCCACTTTCCCCCTGAGTAACATTTAGATTGTTGACCCTAACAGGAGAGTAATGATTTAGAAATCCTGCAGTGTTGATCAATTCTGATGTAATACATCAGAGACCTCAGCCAAGTGATCTTAATTTTGTGGTGGTGGTTTTTTTGTTGTTGTTGTTTATTATATATATAAAACACTTATATATATATGTATATATATATATATATATATATATATATATATATATAAAACACTTGAAGAGACTTTACTGTTCTCAATAAATTTATCTTTGATCCCATAACCTTCTTACCTAGTAGGGTTCAAGTGATCATTTGTGAAACCAGTTTTTCAAGCCATTTTTTGAGCCTTTTCAATTAAAACCTAGTTATTAGGGATTCTGGGAGGTAGAGGGAATGGAAGGCCTGTGTCAAAGTCTTCTTTAAATCTTGCCTTTAAATACAATTTTTTTCCCTTCTGAGGTAGAGAAAGCACATCAGGCAGATTCTGACATTTTACTTTTGCATTTAGCCTATTCAGTTGGTCCATTGGGACAGTGTTCATGTATTGACTTCACTTGCAGCCCTCAGGAAAGCAATCAACTTTTCTTCAGAGTTAAAAGAGTATAGGGCTATCCACAGGCAATCCCTTCTAGCATTCTGTTTTGGTTCAAAGCATACATTGAATTGTGCTCCCTTTAGTAAGTTGCTTGAATATTTTTTTCAAACAAATTCAACTTTTACTTATCCTTTTTAGAAAAACTATAAACCCTATTTTGTAAAAATATGCTTATAGAGACTCTAATCTATGCCTTTTCAAGGGAAAGAATAAAGTAAAACAAAAACTAAACCAGATAGCCAAAAAGTTCAGTGTTGACTTAATTTCAAAATTGCAACTTGGTAATCACATTTTAGTTATTACTGTCAGGGCTATAAATTATTCAGCCTTTGTGTTTGGGATATTGTTTCACTTCTCCATTTTCCAAATTGATTGGCATACAGTAAAGAAGGAATTAATTTGCCTTTGCTTCTCATTGCTTTACAATGTTTACTGAATGTAAATGATGACATTAAAATGATAGATAGTACAATGTTCATGGTTAAAGCACTCTTTCAAGCACACTTTTAAAGTAGCTCAGCATGGCAGCACATGCTTGTATTCTCAACACTGGAGAGGCTGAGCAAAGATCATGCATCAGAGGCCAACCAAGGCTCACTTGCAATGTATGGATCACCTGATGTCATACAAAACAGAACTGCAAAATTTTTTTTTTAAAAAAAAACTATGATGTTTTAAACTTGAACAGAATCCCCACAACTTTTTAGCCATGGACTCATTTGGTTGTGCTATTTCCTATGTTACTCCACACGTTTCTTTAACAAAAAGTAATGCTTTTCCATTCTGATACAGAAGTTCCCATAAAACTGATTTTCTCAGAATAGATCTTCAGATGCCAGTCTAATGAAAGCTTCATTCAAATTGTCTCTTCTATAATTTTTAGTCTTTTATTTCATTTATTCTTTTCTTCTATTTTTTTCAAAAGTAATGATTGACAGGTATGACTTTAAAATTCTATAAGTTCAGTAATTGATTTACTTAACTAATATCCTTTGTTCCTGTATGTTTGTGTAAAAAGGGCAATGTGATGGCCTGTTTAAACACAGTTTTCGATTCCCTAAAGCTGACTCAAGAGCCAAGTGATCTGAGCCATGAGCAAGCCTGATGTTATATACTCACTTTCTCACTGACCATAGAGGCGCTCTGCTAGAAATCAGTTCCACGGGCCCTTTGTGGGTCTATTGTGAGCTTACCGTGTGTTCACTGCAGATCTATTTTAGAATCAACAGCAAGTCCTCTGAAGATCCACTGTAGACACAGGCAGACTTGCCACTGGCTGGGATTAGGCAGAAGTTGCAATGGAGACCCTTGGTTGAATGGATTACGGAAAGAGCAGAAGCTTGGCACAAAATGGTAGGGTTGAAGTGTGGCAACGTGCCAGGAGAGGAGATGAATAAAGCCTCAGCTGAAGTGTGTATCCTAGGATATTGGAATATGGGATACTCACCAAAGACAGCAGCCACTGTGGAGTGTAGCTGACATAAACCTACTGTGTATGCTGTGGATGCAGAGCAAAGGTGAAACTGTCCAAGCCCTCTGGAACTCAGAGGATGAACAAGTCCAAGACATTGAAAATGAGCGGTTTATGCTGTTGAAATTTGTTTGATATGATTGTAACTGTGCACTGATTCTGCCTTCTTGGAATAAGAAGGTGTGTAACTAATTTTGTATTTTATAGGATCCACAGTTAAGAGACTTTGGACTTTTATGAGGATCTTGAACTTTTAAAATCATTTAAAGATTACAGGACTTTTTAAGTTGTACTGTACTTTATGATATTAATGTGAGATCTTAGGGACAAAAAGAATTAAGAGGCTATAGTTTAAACCATATTTGTGAGTCACAGTTGAAAAGAAGTATAATATCATAGTTTTCCTCAACTGTCAACTTGATATGGACATAGAATAATAGTGAACTTCAACTGAAGAATTGTCCATGGCAGATTGTCCTGTGGTTGTGTGTCTGTAAGATGTTGTCATTAATTCTACTTGATTCAGAGCACAATGTTGATGGTGTCATCTCTAGGCAGGCAAGTCTGGGTGCATGAGAAAGACAGCTGAGCCAGCCAGAAGAGAGCATGGCAGTAAGCAATGTTGCTTGTAGTCTGAAGTTTCTGGCCCATCTGGACCAAGGTTGGGAACTGCATTCCCACAGCTGCTTAACCCCAAATAATGACCCAGATGCTTAGATTAACTACAAACTGTTTGGCTTATGTCTCAGGCTCAGTGCTAGCTGGCTCTTAAGTCTCAACTTCTTTCTTCTTACCTATATTTTGTCACGTGGGTTGAGGCTTAACTGTACTCTTACATCTTATTCTTTTGGCAGCAGCTGGCAGCATCTCCCTACAACTCACTCTCCTTCTTTGTACTTGGAATTTCTGTCTGCTTCTATGCTGCTTCGCCATAGGCCAAAACAGTTTCTTTATTATCCAATGGTAATTCACAGCACACAGAAAGACATCCCATATCAGTTCCTTCTCCATATGTTGCAGCTTTGCCTATCACTGATGCTCTGTAATCTGAGAGACAAATAAATACTTTGGATGATGGTATCTTAGTCCTTGGATAGGAACTAAAACTTAAAATGTATGTTATGTGAGGTATGAAATTTTCTGTCCAAAAGTATTCACTTGATTCTCCCCACTTGAGATTAGAAACCATCTTTAGGAAAATATGACTTTATGGTCCTAATCTTCCCTAATTTACAGATTGATTTCTTAACATGGAGACAGATAGTGACCATTGTGTGTTGAAGCAGTAGTTACCTATGATATCTCCCTACTGTGATTAATGTTGCTGTATTTAAGTCACAATAATTTTCTCCCATTTTCAGAAGCTATAACATTCAAAGAAAAGGTATTTTGGGGAGTTTAAATCATTTTAGGATTGTTCATAATAATAATCTAATAATTATTATGAACATTATTAGACTATAATGAATAATAATGTTTTGTAAACATTAAAATCTTAAATAAGAAAGTAGTGTAGATACACACACTAGGAGGAAGGAATAGCGAAAAAATTAATTAAAACAATTGTCTGTGAGTATAATTGCATAGGTTCTATTTCTCATATCTCCCCTTTCTAATATATTGTGCTGGGGATTAAACCCAGAACCCTGGCATTTCATGGGAGTATTCTACCTCTGAGCCACACTCATGCTCCTCTTACTACTCATGCTTTCTTGTCTTATCACTCCGTGGTCTTTACCAGTAATAGCATGTTAAGAAGGGGAGCTCAAGCATAAACACGTAGGGGGCAGAGAGAGGAGCTTTTGCTTTCTGAGAGACTGAGTTAAGGAGTGAACTGGCCATTTAATACTCTGGCATTCATCGACCCCATTTCTTTCTTTCCTCTTTGAATACCTTGAGCATCTTTAGTTTGTTATCTTGATATAACCTTTGTACAACTACTCAGAAAAGCAAGATGCTTAATAATTATGTAAATTAAGCAGCAGAGACACATCTTTGACAGGAGAAATAACTAATAGCAAATATCTTATTAACTGGTGGCCGTAGATGTGACACATACTTTGTGTAAATGAAATTGATAGTGAGACATGCAGCAGCCAGCTAATATGTTTTAGAAATGGGACATTCCTAATTAATTCAGCTTTCTTAGTCAAAAGCACTAAGATTTTATAGAGATGGTTTATGCAATAACCGTGTTTTCCTTTTTTTCAATACCTTTAAAATTTTAAGAACAGGGAAAATAAAGCAAATACAAAATGGCACTCTTTACCCTACTCAAAACTGTTGGATACCGTTTTTCTTTTCCTGACTTTAGTGCTTTTTGCTGTCAATCTTATAGCATGTGGAAAAGTTTAAGTTAACACTGATTCACTGAATTGATTTTCCACCACTTATTTCCTGTCTGAACATACCCGTCATGGAATTTGTAGGTCCCAGTAGAGCTCACAGGCAGGAATCATATAAATAATTTAAAATTGAGTAAGCCAGGTCAGAATTCAGACCTTTCTCTGGGAACCTAGAATCCAAAGTAGATCCGAGCTTTCTCTGAGAGCAGTTATAACAATAGTTTTCTCTCTTTTTGTTGTTGCTTGTTTCCAGGTTTCCTCTGCTTGTTTGAGTGTCTGTGTGTATGCTACATGTATACAAGTGTCCACAGACACCAGAAGAGGTCACCAGATTCCCTGGAACTGGAGTTATAGGGAATTCTTAGTGATGGGAATGGAACTTTGGATCTATGCTAAAACAGTGTGTGTTCTTAATTTCTGAACCATCACTCTAGCCTACAATATATCTTTCTAATGTCTTTCTGCAGGACTTGCCCCCTCCCCATATTAAGTGATTTTATAATAAGTTTTATGCCTTTTATTTTCTTCCTGGGAGCATAGGAAGACATGCTTTTTCATTCTAGGTAGGATACTGACAACATACCCATGAAACCATTCCATACAAGTCAAGCTTCATAAAGCAGTGAATGTGGGGTTACTTACACGAGGCTGAGGGAGAATTTATTTAGAGGAACAAGGATGCTGAATCACAAAAGTTGTGTCCCAATGTTACATGCACAACTATCAGACAGTTCAACTGACTGTGAGTCTCTTCTCTCAGGCATTATCACTACTTAACATAACTTTGGGATGGCACTTATAAATCTTGTGCCTATTAAAGTCTTCCAAGCCTTATAAGTTTGGTGTTTATTTCCTTAAATCTAGAGGGCCTCTCTCTAGGAAGGGAGTGTTTGTAGGAAATATTCGTACATGTGGTTTTGAAATTGTTAGCCATGTTTCCTTCATATTAGCAAATGATGGAAATGCAGTCTGTGATGAAATAAGGAAATAGCAATCATCAAATACAATGTTGAGAGATCACTGTTTTCAAATAACTGGAATGCATATGAAACTATTATAGGTTTCCCAAATTTAAGGAATTATTTATGCTTATGAAATTGGTGTCTAAGGAACGAGGATGACTTCTAGACCTGAGTTGCTTGGTGTTGTGTTAATGTTCGGCCTGTGGAAAAGTCCAGGTTCTCAGTCAACTCTCTGAGTCCTAGACCTTGGCCCATTAAATCTCACCCTCTACATATGGTTTTCACCCTCATTATATTTCTATTTTTGCTCAGGTGAAATATAGAAAGGTATTGTTTCTTTTTCAATTTCAAGGTAAGTTTAAGATACTATGATAGTTCATTTCTAACTGCTGTAGATGACATTTTAACAGCACCTCTAATCTACATTTTATGCCACCTATGGTCTGTTACTAGCTTTCTGAGCAGGGGCTTCATTCTTTAGTATGTATCACAGTCCCTGGACTTCAGCTTAGCACCATCCCAGCTCCACACTCAGAGTTTCTGGCTCAGTGGGTGTAGGGTGAAGCAGAGTGATGCTCCAGTTCTAGACACAGTGCTTGGGGGGATCTTTGCTGTGTCATACTCAGCTGCAAATCGTTTCTAGTAAGAAGCTGTAGTAGATGTAGTCTGGTCTAGCAGGTCTACTCCATTGCTTTTCTTTCCTGTCTCATTTCTATACAGCAGAGGAAAAGGGGTCATACTTTCTACTTCACAACCAGCAAAAGTTCTTCATTCCCACCAATTGTGTTCTGATTTTTGGTTACTGACTTCATCAATCAAGCAACAAATGTCCCAGATTAGAACACATACAGACCCCATGATTGCTGAGCCATTATGGCAGGTAGTTCTCCCAAATCTCCATCCTAAAGGCATTATATATGGTACCCAGACATAGGGGGTGAGGATAGTGTTGTTTCTTTTTAACGCATTTGATGTGTATAGCCACATTGACAGGTAGGATGGGGGGCACCTTTTAAGTGATATATGGATTATTTTGTAAAGACATATCTTTGTAAATAAATAAGACCTATATGTCTATCTTTGATTGAGCATTCCAGACTCAAGGAAGCATAATGTCAAAATATCTAGAACAGTGGGGTCAAAGTAAGTGTATCCTTTCCCTAATCAGGGACAGTACAAAGAACATACAACAGCATGTGTCAGAGTAGTTGCTGTGGTCTAGAGTCCCCTGTTCTTTCCCTTCTCCTTTTTCCTTTTTGAACCTATGCTGTCTTGTGGTGTCCCCAAACAATAGGCACAAGAAAACTCTATTAGCCTATGTTACCATAACAAAATATCTGATATGGGCTATATTAAAAGAAAAAAAGACATTGGGTCATAGTGATCAGAATTCAAGATCAAAAACAGTATTGTGCTTTCAGGGGAAAGTCCCTTTGGGCTGTACCACATCATGTCAGGAGTGTGTGTGTTTGTGACTTTTCCTTCAAAACCTAACAGGATTTAATTATGATGGCTCTACCATAAAGATATAATCTAATTATTTCCTCAAAGCCTCACCTCTTAGCCCCACAGTTATATTAAGTTTACATGGTTTTAGCACCATTAATATAAGACATTGTGAGTTATGCTTGTCAGGGCTCTCTAGGTTAATATGTCTAATAGATAAATATGTTGTAAATGCATATGTTATATTGGTTTATATGATAGCATCTGCATGGTCTAACTATGCCTGTCTCCAGCATATGTATGAGTACTGAGGCCCTGGTGAGTTCCTGGAAAGCTATCAATTTTTAGACCGTGTTGGAAGCCCAAAGACATTGGACTCTGATATCAGTGCTGGAATGCAACAGCAGCAGCAGGAGCAGCAAACATGATAGAAAAACATGTCGGTGAGAGTGAAAGCAAGTGGGAAAATGGAAAGAAAAAGAATCTTCTTTTGTCACCTTTTGTCTGGGTGCCACTAGAAGGTACTTCCTATTTTAAGACATCTTCCGACTTCAAATAATCTGATGAAGAAAATCCCTCACTGGAGTGCCTCAGTGCTTTGCCTTTTAGTCAATTCTAAAACCATTCAACTTGACACAATTAACAGTAGTTAAAGTCCTACAAGAGTTTGGGGGACAAATAATACTCAAAGTAAATCTAACTCATTGGTTTGTCTTGTGAATGGAAAAGAATGATTATTTGATTATTTTCTTTACTAAGAAATGTACTGGAAATTAAATGTGTGTGTGTGTGTGTGTGTGTGTGTGTGTGTGTGTGTGTGTATACATGTTTACATGTCTGTATGTGCTTTACAAGGCCGGATTTGTATAATTCTTCATGAAGCATACATTACATTTTTAAGAATTGGGTTTCCAACAGAAGAATCAGACAATTTCAGTAGCCAAACACCGTATATTCACATTATGCAGCAACTGATTGTAAAAATTACACACCAACACGCAAGCCTCCTATGACCCACAAGGCAAGAGAGTAATATTGCATTAAGGAAATTCTAGGTGTTGTATAGCATTTTCTCAGGTTCTGGCATGGTGGGATTCTCTTTGAGAAGACAGGTTATCCTAAAGGGATGTGAAACATCTCACGCTGCAGGGAAGCTGCATTAAACTCAGAAAGTATACTACTCAATAGATTCAGGAAGTCCCTAAAAATGGAGCCAATCTCTCTTTAGATTCATATGAGATATAGGCACTGCCTCAAGACATCTAGGAACAACAGATGGGCTTTCTGGAAAGACTCTCCAAGCTTTTGTGATGCCTGCAGCCTGTGCAGAGTGCTCTAGGTTCCCCAGCTTTGTGAACTGAACTGTCACTCAAGCTGGGGTGGGCTTTGGTGACACAGCTGTCTTTGAGTCATTTCTGCTCCTACAAGTAAATGCTGACAGATGTTCCTGTAAGTGAGCATGATAAATCTCATTGGTTCATCTAGTTGGACTTTGGTGGTGTGTCTTTTGTTAGCACATGAAAGAAGTTTGGATGAAAAGTGATAATTTACCTCTGATATGTTCTCATTTCTTCCACTTCATTAAAAACTATTTCTCCTTAATTTAAACTCCCTTCTAAAAGAATTTCACATCAACTGAAGTGAAGTCTTCCTCCACATATGAGAATAGTTAATGCAAGACAAGCTGGTTCACTATACATGTCTAGGATCCCAGAACCCAAAAGAAGGTAGAAAGAGGAGGGGAAATGAAAGTATCAATATATTACATTGCTTCAGCACACCTCAGTTTTGTGTGACTGTGAGCCTCACAACACATGATATACTTTGTCTTTAAATAATTACGTATGCCCAGACATCATCATCATCATTAAATGTGTAGATTCAGTTAAGATTAAAATTTATTTGTCCAGTGTTCTTTGACTTGATATGTGTAGTATTTACATGTTTTCTTCTAGTATACAATGTTCAGCCTGCCCATTTTTAATTGCCAATTTGGTGGGTTTCTCAGAATAGCTCATGGAAGTGTAATTACTGGGTCAGAGATTGTATTTCTGAAGTGTTTCGATGCTTGATTCCAGGTTGTCTTCCAGAAATATAACTGTTGTTTTTAGCTAGTGCTTCAAAATTTCTTGAGGTCACCATATTATTTCAATCTTCACTTATCTGGTTAGGCCAATAATGGATTCCTTTAAACTCATAATGTGTGAACGTGTTTCATGAATAATTTTTTGGGCGGGCATTATTCAATCCCCTTTGAATTTCTTGAATGATTTTTAGTTTTATTTAAGAAGTAAAACAGTATACCCATTTGTTAGAGCTATTTTCTGTCTTGCCATTTTTCTCTTTAATATATTATTAAGATTTCACGGGAATTGTTGGTAGAACCATGTTTTCTGCTGACAATTTTAAATATCTGCTGTGCCACAAGAGTGACTCAGTGGTTTCGAAGCTTCCAGCCATAGAAACTCAGTGTCACTGTTGTCTTGGTTTCATCTTTTTTTTTTTTTTTTTTTTTTTAGCTCCTAAGCAATAAGATGCATCTGGAATTTTTTTTTAATGTAAAGAAATTTGTTTTATAATTCTACTGAGGGTACAGGCTTTTCTAAATTTTGCAGCTGAAAGTTATTAAAGGATCCATGGAGTTCAGCAAGGTTTCATCTTAGCACTATGTAAGATTTTCAGGCCAGTGCTGAGAATTTCACAGAAGGCCTTAGCAAGTTTCCCTTAGTGCAGTTGCTTCTTGTGAAAGACAGTGATTTGACTTGTCTCTGTTGGGATCTGAATAGGTGGAGAAGAATTAAAATGACGGTTTAAAGTCAGGTTGTCTGGAAGAGGAGAAGAGGGCTCTTCCAATGTAAAGCAACCAAAGGAGACTAAATGGCAGTGCCAGGCCACGGGCCACCTGCTTATCCTAAGTCATTGTAGAGCAGCAAGATTCTCCAGTGTATATTGGGCGCAGCTAGTTTCCTGACCTATTTTCTACATACCAGGTAGCACAGTGGTGGCTTTGCGTACTGAGTCAAATGTGTTGCTAAGAAGACATGGCTTTAATTTTACCTGGAGACATTCTTGGCCTCTTAGCTATATTTATTTTAGGTTTATTCACTTTGGTTCCAGTGATTATCCCGTGTTACCTATTGTACTGAGTAACTATGTAGGTATATAAATGTTATTTATGAGGACATCGAGACTGCTTTAAATATTGTGAAAATGCTGACTTTGACACATTGAGGATAATGATGCAAAAACAGTGGCTTTTTGTAAACTGTTTAATGGTAACAAGTTTCTAAATCAAAGCAATCTACACTTCCCCATTTACAGTTCCTCTCCAAGTACTACAGTCTCATAACCAGGTTTCCTATACAGTGGCTTTTGCTTTTCTGAATAGTGATTTCACAATCTGGTGTCTCAAATCATTTACATTATATCATTAAATATCATAAAGGTGTGACATGGGGAGGTATGTGCCATTTGGGACAAATCATAATATCATTAACAGATAGAAAATTTATTTAAGGAAGGTAAAGCTTAGGAAATTTGAAATGATTCCCTCATTTTGTGAGTGCTTAACACGCTAGGGAAAAATTGATGCTTTGGTAAGTGCATTTGTGTATGGAAAACAGTAATCTACATGTGCTGTTAGTCTCTTGTTTAATGGGTCTGCAGAAGTAAATACCAAGAAGATTAAGAGGCCAACTCAATTACCTTTAATGTTTCAGATATGGCAAAGTTTAATCTATATATTAACTTTCGCATTTCGTAAATCATGGATATTTCCTGAAAAAATGAAAATATTTTCCTCCATGGATGAGCTGGAAAGGTTTGTAATCTAATTACATTTGATCATAGCAGCCAGCGCTGTTTGTATTTCATGTCTCCATTTGTTTCTGACCTGCTGTGGCTTCAGTTAATGAGTTTCTTCAGGAATTTTTCTTGACCTCATTTGCTTGTATCCAAAGAGAAAATTGATAACACAAAAATAGCTGAAATATGAGCAAGAAATGCCTCATGAAAAAGTGGCAGGCCTTTCCAAGGGACCCAGGAAAAAAGCTTCTTGTCACGGGCCTTCTTGCCATGTAAGTCTTTTCAATAAATGATAATTATGCTGCATTTGTCTTTGAGGACATTCAGATACCAGTCCCAATTCCAGAAAGCTGTCTGTCACATCACTTTTATTTCCATTAACGGAGTAACTTATATTCAGGAAAGTAAGCATCCTCTCAAGCAGGTTAGCCATGAAGTAAGAGTTAGCATAGCTGTGTGCTCAGAACTGTAACAAGCCAGTGTTACAGTAACATCTCTGGGACTTGGCTATAAACTTTTATTTTAAATGTTCTGCGTGCTCACAAAAATTTAGAGGATATGAAATACCTTAAATTTTTTTTAAAACCTCAGACATTGAATAAAATCACATGCATGAAAGTGCCTAATAAAATAGATAATGTCCAAAGTAAGGAACAGGAATTTTATGAATTTTATGATTCTAATAGAGATCTGACAGGGGTGGAAAAAGTAAAAAGAGGTATGTCATCTTTTTGTGAGGAATATCTCTCACCAGTTAAAACACAAAGATCTGCATGCATCATTGCTGGTGGTCCCGGGTCATTATTACCTTCCAGGTCATGTATATTTACTCTAGAAGGTTTCTAAAGCATGTTTAGCTGATGAAATCTGTGAGTGAAAACTGTGTGTCCCCCAACACCTGTCCTTGGAGTTTAATGATGCTCTGCTTTACCTGATACTGGGTTTCTGTTTTGTATATTCTCTGGGCAAAAGAAAAATGAGTTCTAGTTTAGAGGATGTAGGCTACTCTATGAGTAGTCAATACAGGAACTATAGATGGAAAAGGTTGAAGTTTAAGAGCAAAATGGAAAATAATATTAAAGAGACTTGTCACTGAACATTTTTTGAAAAGACATCACGATGAAATTTAAACAGTGCTCCATATACAAATGTCATGTATAATATATATATATATATATATATATACATATATATATTCACTTCTACTGAACATAGAATGTTGTTGCTCTAGATATTAATATCTTTGCTGCAGCATTAGTTCATTGATTCTTTTGACTGGATAATAAGCCTTTATTACTTTAACATGTGTATCTTACTGTGGTCCTTCTATGCCTTTTGTGGTAGAAATTTATATATAGTTTTTGTCTTTTATGTGTGCTTCTGTAAAATCATACCAGACCTTGTTAGGGGAGAACAAAGCAACTATGCACACAAGATTATGTATCTGTAAGTCCACAATAGCCATTATTCTTTAGGTCACTGATGCATAGCAAACATTGGAATAAAATTAAACAAATGTAAAAGAGAAATGCTTATGACTATTAAAAGGATAGTGAAAAACAACCAATATCTTGTAAAAATAACCTTGGAGTCTTCTAATATAAAGGTGGTCAAGGTACCACAACAGTTAATAGGCTAACACAGTTGGTTCATCTGGAACAGAATTAGGTTCCTTGTGGCAGGGTACCAAAACAAAGTTCAGCCCATGAACAGCAGCTATGTCAGGTCATGAACTGGTAGTCATTCCATCCATGTAGTGGGGTTTATGGGACATAGAGACCTATCCATTCTCCTTTAGGGGTTTGCCTTCTAATCTGGACTCCATTGTCATTTGAAAGGACTTCCTTGCACGCTTAATGCACACATGGTATTTACCAAGTATTCTTAGTGAGTGGTTGAAAAAAAAAGTTCATGTCACATATCAATGAGATATGCTTCAAGAGTGAATTATTAGATGTCTGTGTTATTATCTCCGAGTACACTCAGGATCCCTATGAACAAAGCCTATCATGTACTTGTTCTATATTGTAGGGTCTATTTTTCATGGACAACACCTTAGAGCAATGTGCTGTTTTCAATATTACAAGCAGTTGTAACGATCACAACTAAAAGACTAATGGGTATCAGGAGTTTTGGTGTTCTATCAGTATATGTTGGGACCGTAGCTATGTGTGCTGTGTTCTTGACCATAGCGTTATTGTTGGATGCATATCTCTAAATGTCTCATCACAACTAATTAACTAACTAACTAACTTTATAAGTTATTAAGAATGTTACTGGTTTTAGCTTCTCCTTACTATGCTTAGAGCATATTCTTTCCAGCTTGGGATAGAGTTAGGTTAGAATTTAGTTTAAATATTAGAGTAGTATAATACAAAGTTGATAAAAATACATAAGGTCATTCTTTGTTATACTCTTGATATGATAATACATGGGAATGGTAGAAAGTGATTTAGACTCCCAGATCAGTGTGCCTTGTACTTTATGACAGTATTCTTAATTAATAATTCTTGAATAATGACTACATATCTCATGAATGTTCCATTCCAATAAGATTGACCTCTATGGAGTTTAGTCACAATTTATTTATTCAATATGTCCAATAATGTGTCATAAGTCAGACTTAGGACCACTAAACACATAAGAGAACTTGTGATTGGAAACTAAATACAAAGGAGAAGACAAAGCTTCATTTCATATTTCTGTCTTTGGATCCTCTTATATGACAACAGCAGTTTATCGCTTATCAATTGAAACAAATGAAGAAGAGGTTTAAAAGTAAAACTGATTGTTTGTTTTTTTTTACCAACCTACTTTGCGGCCACCCTTCCACTGATGCTACTAACATTGATATCTTCTTGTTTATTTTTCTGTCTTTTTAATTTCTGTGCAAATATTTAAATTGATTTAAATTCCCATATCAATTTTGATGGTTTCTAGAGCTGAAAAAATCATTCTGTGTATCAATCTGTAATGTTCCATTTTCAAAACAATATATTTTCTGTTTTATATATATATGGTATATATATGACATATATATATGATACATATATGTATATATATACATATATTGTGAAAAGAACAAGTTGTGCAAGTATGCAGATATGGCAAAAGAGAGCAAATATAAGTATTTGTGATGTTACCAGGCACGTGGAAGAAAATTGTCCATTGCTTTTGAATGGTAATGAGTTGTACTGATCAAGATGGGAACATGAAGAAGCAACTTTCACCTACCTGTCTCTACAGAAGCAAGATATATAAATGCTATTCTGGGCTTTGTGTCTCCATGGAAGAATCAGTAGAGACTATAGAGAGTTAGAGTAGGAATTTTAAGAGCATAAAAAAATGTTTGGCCATCAGAATGACCAATATTAAAAATGATTTTTCTAGAAGCTGAAGACTCTGGAGGAAAGAAAACATTTTTCTCACTCACTGCTGAAGTGAATTATGTAGAAAACTTTTTTTTTATTATTATTTAAGGAATGTAAAAGTTAGAGATGTGCATATTTTAAATCTCCAGCCGCCATACTGGCAATGAATGCACTTTATACCTGAGCTACTCAGAGCATGTCAAACAATTTTAGAATTTTAAAAATTCGAGATAATTACCAAGAACCTTTGTGGACACAAGCTTCACACATTGCTCTTGACCAGCATTGCACATTAGACTTTGAGCTATTTGAAAACAGTAATTGTGTTTAGAAAGAATGAATAAACATATTAATGTAGCTATAAATGCCTCTTTTTGAGAAGGGACTATTATTCTGAAGCAAAAATTTACTAAAACACAATTATCTTAATAATATTTTAATATATTTATGATATTTCTTGATTTTGCATTAAAACGTCATAGATGGTAGCTTTTTCAAGTGCAGTGGCAATGTGGATATGGATCCATGTGAAAGAAGGTTTGCAACATGTAGAGTCTGAAACCAAATGAAGGAATGTCAACAAACATCTTCTGTTAACATCCTCATTCATGCATAATTTTGTAACATCAGGAAAGAGCTAGTTAAAAAAGAGTGGGTTGTCATATTATCCATTCCAAGTGAAAGCATACTTCATACAGCCACATGAAGATCATACCCATTAATGTTACTGCTGATTTTCTCTAGAGAACTTCATTTCTAGGGTATTCTAGAGTAGCAGGTACACATGGTTTTAAAACAACCGACATTTTTATAACTAGTTAGGAATTTTATTAGTGCCCTGTTTTTAGTGGTAGTCTACATGAAGACTGAACCTCAATCTAGCACCTGCATTCTTATCTACTGTACACCCCCATTGATTTTTTTTGAGAAAATAACCTAATAAATACTTTTTAGAACTTTTCTACAATTTGAGATTTTCTATATTTTTAGCCATTTTGACATAAGTATAGTTGTATGATAAACAACCCATACTTAATATGTAATATTATATTTTAATAGATTTTCCTCAAAATCACTATTACTTATTCAGTGTTTAGTAAAATGGCTTTGTGCCTAAATTTTGGAACAAAATAATATACTCAAAGGTGCATGACATGGGATGTCTTTATGTATGCTGTGAATATCATTGGTTAATAAAGAGACTGTTTTGGCCTATGGCATGGTGTCTTAGAAGCACGTGGGAAATCTGATCATAGATGAAGGGAAGGAGGGCAGAATCAGCATGAAGCAATCCAGCTACTGGGAGTGCAAGACATAAAAGCAGAGGTGAACCACCAGCCACATGGAAATACAGATGAATGGAAATGAGTTGAGTTTAGATGGAAGGGCTAAGTAACATGTAATTAATATAAGCATCTGAGTCGTTTGTGGGGACTAATAATAGTTCCAGGACCTTGAAACTAGACTGGGGCAGAAACTCATACAACAGGTTCAAGTTTGGAAGTTTAGGTATTTTTATTATTGTGCCCTTATTTTTTTTAAAAGAATTTTAGATATAAGCACTATATTGATATTATTTTCATTTCTCTCTTTTCTTTCTACTTTCCTTCATGTCCAGATCCTCCTTCTATCAACTTCACTGTTTTTTTAATTATTGTTGTTATATGTGTATGTGCATATACCACACATATATGAATTGTATGTATGCGTGTGAGTATACCAGCTGCCAAGGCTCCTTCAATCTTTCTCATATGTATATGTGTTTAGAAATGACTACTTAGAATTAATTAATCTGTCAAGGAGGTCCTACCTGGAGAAGACTGATTCTCCTTTTCTCCTTCTATCAGCAGTCATTAATTGCCTGTAGCACTTAAGAATTGAGGCTTTGTGATATTTCTCCCATGTATGTTGGCATATTAGTTCTTGGTGTTATTTTTAGTTTTTTTATGGACTATGTTCTTGAGAGTTCATGGGTCAGATTCCACCTTGTATCTAGAAGACGCTCCCTTTCCGTAGATATTCTAGTCCTCTGGCTCTTACAAACTTTCTGTCCAGTCTTCCATGATTCTCCCTGAGCCTTTGATACAGACATTGCTTTATAGATGGATTAGTTGTGTGTGAGCACTCTCCAAAGAGTTATTCTCTGTATTTTGACCACTTGTGGCTTTCTGTAATGGTCTCCATATTTTTTTTAAGCTTCTTTGATTAGGTATGAACGCAACACCAATATCATAATAATGGATCTGACACTTAAGTTTACTATGAGTGTGTGGCAGCAAAGCATACAAGATCCCTGTTTAATAGAGTTCTGTTTTCTTACTTCTTTTACAGTAAAGTACTAGAGTTTAGGGACCATTGGTTTCATCCAATCTTAATCAGAAAACATCAGTGGAAAATTAGTTTCATTTTCTTATTATGAAGAAAGTAGTGTTTATTACTGAATCTTACAGAGTCTAGACATCCTCATAACAATTGTCTTAGGAATACATGCATATGTACACTAGGTAATACATACAGGATGTTTGCATGTTCATCATATGTAATAGAAAGATGTTTGTATGAAATTCAGATGGTTTTGCCCTGAAGGTATATCAATTGTAGGACAGTCTTCTAATGGAGCTATGAGTCAGGAATGTATAATGGTAGAAGGATTGGGAGCGTACAAAAGGGTACAGTTATCTAATGGCCCTATTAACCAATTTTTTTTCCATGAAGTATTTTCTTTCTTCCATTTACATTTGTGTTTAAAGCACCTCAAACAAAGATGACACTAAGTATATGTCTAATGCCTTAACTATTTCTATTAATATGTTTAAAATATACGAAAAGGGTCAGTAAGATGGCTCAGTGAGTGAAGATGCGTGCCACCAAGTGTGATGACCTCAGTTTGACTTTGAGGTCTTACGTGATGGAAGCAGAAAAACTGCCACTGCAAGTTCTCCACTGACCTCCAATCCCATGCTGTTGTGTGCATCCTCCCTCAAACTCTGATGAAAAAAAAATATATTTTCATCGGGAAAATATGTGAAAAACTCAAATGCCCACAGAATACTGAAGGAATATAGTATTCCAAACCTTTCCTTTTACAAATTTTAAAACCTGTTTCTAGTTCTCATATTGACACAAAAACTGGTTTAGACTTGTTCCGATGATTGTTTTGTGCATAACTATCTATAAACGGTCCAATTTCCTGTTCTTTGTCCCTGCCGAATCTCACTAAAAGTGCACTTTGAATTCATTCAGTGGGGAAATGGGAAGTATCATGTTTTAGGAAGCAGTGTGTAAACATGCTTTCTCTATGTTTTTGCATTCATTTCCAGTCTGTGTTCTCTCCCCTTCCACGGCCACCAACTGCTGCCTATTGTCAGATTGCCGTGGTTTCTGCTGTTTTCAGCACAGTCTCTTTTCTCATTAAGTGGGCTCTGTTTGTGTTCCAGTTAGTGGGAAAGATCCTGAAGATTAATCTAAAAATTGTTTCAAACTGACATCCGGTGAGGTACCTGTTATTTCCAGTGAGGTTATCATTGCTGTCTTTAAACAGAGGCAGGTGTATGTGTGTGTGTGTGTGTGTGTGTGTGTGTGTGTGTGTGTATGTGTGTGTGTGTGTGTGAGAGAGAGAGAGAGAGAGAGAAAGAATGAATGTGTGTGTGTATCATGTGTGTGACATAGATGTGTGCGTGAGAGAGAGAGAATGAGTGTATGTGTGTGTGAGAGAGAGGGAGAGAGAAGAGAAAGAAGAGAGAACTTGCACATTTTGCATGTAAGTGCATGTACCTCTGTATGTTTAAGCTTTATAAGCTAGAAAGTTTAAAGCATTATCATAAATAAAGTATTATATATAAATAGCAGAAATGTTTATGATAGAAATGATGGCTTCGACGACCGAAAATGAGATGTAGGATTCCCCAACGTGTGGCAACTACTTTTAATAGAAGTCCTTCTTTCTTTTTAAATTTTATTTTAAAGCTTTTGATCACATTCATTTATTTAGATGTTTGTTTGCAAATGTGTGTGTTTGCAGGCACAGATAGATGTGTGGGTGTCACACAGGTGCCATGATGCTTGTGTATCAAAGTGCATATGTGGACCTCATAACATAGCTAATCCAGGTAAAGCTGGTTCTCTTTCCACAACGTGGGTCCAAAGGATCGAACTCTGGTTGTCAGACTTGATGTCATGTGCCTTTTTACCCACTGAGTCATCTCACAGTCCCTAGTGATCCCATTGTGAAACCTCTGTGACTGACTCATTGTGTGCAATAACAATAGTAATCCTCCCCTAGCCTCCTACCCGTCTGGACCTCTACCTGCCATGAACTTTTAAAACACTTGATTTTCTTAAAGGTGGACGTAACTTTATCAAGGGAATCTATAATATTTGAAATAATGGTACATAGAGCAAGCTAAGTCAGAACATAGAGTAAGCATGTAAGCTGGGCTTTTTACTAATGGGCAGAATGAGGAATGTCGGTGTGTTTAACTCTCCTGAGCTTTGGGGAGTGCAATGAGCACTGTACTTTCCTCTTCACTCCCTCTAATTTGTGCTCTATGCTCTACTACCCAATGGGTTCTGTAAGATCTTAGGAAGAAACACTGGTTACTCTTCACATTAACAACTGAATGTTCTTACCCTGAAGAAGGAAAGATGTCTCGTGTGAATTTTACTAGTTTTACTGCCTCAAGCCTAGTAGACAGTCATTATGCTGTATCTTAGAATGAACATATTCATATCCATGTTTGTAGTTCATGTGTTCACAGAATTACTAACAATGAAGGCTTTAGTTGATTTTAAAAATTATTTACATTAATACAAAATTCAAATTATAAAATTTTTTATTGTGAATAGCAGAGAGCTAAGAGTTTGATATAACTCCTGTTGTTGTTGGCATGGCTGTGGCATATGAGCATGTGGTATTATTTCCTTGTTCATTCATACTAATTTACGTACAGAGCAGTTTGTCAATAGCATTAATGTGTCTCTTACATTAACATATGTATTTTAAACATCGAATAAATTATAAGAAATCATGAAAACAATACACATACACAACTGTTTTATAATGGCATTTTAAAATAATTTTACTTTTTATGATAATTAAAAACAGCAATCAACATCATTAAGTATTAGGTGATTGGAAATATTAATTGATATGAAAAAAATAGTTCAGGTTAAAACCATTGCCCCAGACTTGTAGTCATTGGCAATTATTTTAACCCTTTGTTTGTTAGTTTTACAAAGGAAGTGAGATGGAACTATGATTGATCTTTCTTGTTTGTATTATCAATAATTTAGAAAATTAGACACATTATGTTTTTTTTGTACAATAAATTTGTCATGGAAGGCAGTAGCCTTATAGTGCTAATCTTAGAGACAATGGAATTAATAAGGTTTCTTTTTTTGCAGATATTATAGTGTTGTGAAATGTATTAATCATTTTTTAAGTGTGCTTTATTTATGGTCAGTCACACAGACAAGTTTACTTTCATATGACTGACACAAAAGATTAGAATGTGAAGTTTTCAGTATCAAATATAAGTTTTGATTAAAGACTGCATATAAATGTGTAAGAATACACCACTGGAAAGATGCGTATAGGAAGCAGTTGTGATCAAGGATTTCTAAAGTTTTTAAGTTGATCTGATTAATCAATTTTATTTTTAAGTTTTCATATTAACTATGTGTTGCATATATGATTATAAAGCAATGGAAATGCTGGCAAAATAAAAATTATATGGAAGTTTCAATTGTCTAGTGAAAAGAAAGTAATAATGTTTTATTGCAGAATAGAAATGATGGATGATCCAAATATTGCTGGAAATAAATTAGTCATTAATGACATGAAAATTTTCTCCATGATAGTGCTTCTTAATAATGTCACATGACTAATAATATTTTTTTAATAGAGCACAAAATGTTCACTTAAAATGAAGTAAATCATCACTCTGGGTCTCACAACAATGACTAGAAATTTAGGAGCTCTTGAAAATGTTTCATGAAATCAAGTTTACTTAAATTTCTAATAGCAAAAGTCATCAACCAACAAATGTAGAAGCCATTCCAAAAATTAAATTTTGCAATACCTGTTGCAGCCAGAGAGCCGTTGTCTATAAAATAAATAATTCATAAGAAAACCGAGAAGACCAACAATAGCACAGAAGAGAATAGAGAAATTATTTGGTTTGATATTTACAGGACAGTCAATATAAGTAGCTCTTTCATATGGATAGTGAATAGTAAATTATGAAATAAAATAAATGCAACCCTCCTTTTACTCACAAAAGTGCAAATGCTTAATATAACTATTCTCATCTCTAAGGATAAAATCATTCATTACTTTTAGGAATGTGACTTTAGTTCTGTGTCACTAAAATTGACAGTGATTAGCTAAATTATGACCTATATACCTTTTTATCTAGAAGTTTCACACTTTGCAAATGCTTTCTATATTGAATAGTAGAATTTAGTAGAGAATGACGTTCCTTAACCAAGCACTAAGGGAGAAGCATTTCAGGCGTCCTGGTGTTTTTCAGGATGTATTGGTTCAAGGGAGAACACTATGGTGGTGCATTCCATTAATAAAAATATGGTGTGTTTCTATTTATTACTATTAATAAAAACAGAAAAATATTGAAAAAGGAAGAATACTACATGATAATTGTATATAAAGTAGAAAAGTTACATTGTGTACATAGGCACTCACCCTTTATAAATAAAGAGACATATTTGGATAGATAATAGGACCTATATTTTTAATATTATGCACATGAAAGCCAATTTGCATTCATTTTGCTTATATAGAAGGAAATGTTTCTAGAAATATATGCACAAAATTGATATTAGTTTTTGCCTCCTTGGGAGAGTTGATGGATATGAGGCTGGGAGTTGACTTTTCATTCTGCTCTTTACAAGGCTTAGAGTTTGAATAATGTGAACACATTACTAAGCCAGAAAGTCAATGAAATCTATATTTAAAATGCAATTGCAAAACATCTTAATATGACTGCCTGTAGTAGTTTGTTCTGGGTAATATTTGGCAAGAGATTTTTGTATTGAACATAAGAAAAATTATTGAAATTACAAAGTTCTATTGTTTTCTTTGTATTTCCCTAAAGTTTTATTTGGTGTCACAGTGTAAAGCAAGATATGGTGGAATATAGTTCATTTCTTGAAATAGCTCTGTGGTCTCCCTGATCCTCTCTTGTGTCATTTGATCTAATAAGGAAAGCAAAACAGTCTTCAGGTGTGAGGTACACATTGTCCCTAAAAAGGTTCACGTGGGAAATTTTATTTTTATGACATCGGTGTTAATATGCACTTATGTTGCCATCTTATGAGCTGTTAACAGAGAGGTCCTATGAACCCCAGTGTCTCTGGAAATCTTTCATGTGAATGTGTCTTCATGGCAACTGAGCTGTGCCCTTTCATTATGCATACATGATTTCATTTTGCTTAATATGTCTATTTTCTACTTATACTCTCACTCAGGAATATGAGAGATGTTGTCCCCAAACCATAAATGTAGTTAAGGACTTAATCTCTCAAAAAATGCCCTTGTCTTCTTAATTCACTTAAAATTTTATTCCAAGTATCCTTTATCCCATGACTACACTTATTTCGTTTTAAGTGTTAAAAGAACAATTCGTACAAAGGGACGGGGTCTAGCTCATTGCACATCTTTCACTGGACTTCGTTGTCATGACATGAGGAAATGAGGGCTGCTTAGTGACTTGGTGCTCTGTTGTGACATAGGTATAAAGTCTGTCCTGCCTTCATGCATAGGGTCATGAACCCAGATTTGGCTCAGAGTCAAAGAGAGAAAATCGACTCCACATCTAGATGGGTAATGAACCAATTAATTTGTGACTCATTTCCCCACACCCTAAAACGTTTCTATGAAAGGACCTTAAAAGTATCCTAAGAATTTTCTCAGGCTGTCAATATCAACTTTTTGATGAAACATCCCTGTGTTCAATTCTCCTTGCTAGCAATTGACTTCACTTCTGCATCTAAAAAAACTGGGCGTCATCTTATTTTGTGAGGAAGCAACTGCCAAAGCAGGGACTTATTTCCTCAGCCTCTGATACCCCTCTTTATCATGACATACTCCATAGCCTTTATTTTATCAAATCTGACTTATTCTTTTTTCCATAAAATCCTCATGAGTGTAGCACTCTTGGTCTTCATTCTCGGTGTGTCTGTCATTCAGATACTCTCATGGAACCTTAGGAACCGTGTCACTACAAACAGAGAATTCCTCATCCAAAATGCTTTGTACTAAAAGAGCTTCAGATTTTAGATTTGGTTCTGAGCTGATACTTGCTTAGGTTCTGATAGGCCTCTTTCCCTCACCACACCAATTAAAATGACAACATTCTCCCAAGTCTAAGGCTTCATGAACATCTTCCACATTCAGAGTTAAGTGTTTTAGAATGTATTTATTTTTCATTGGGCCTATACGATGCATATTAACAATGAGACACAAGATTCACCCTCATTTCTTTGGTTGTCTTTCTTCTGAAATAGTCACCCATTAAGTAACTGACAGCCTCGCAGTGCCAAGGGGCAGGAAGTGACTCAGCCACCAAGGTGACTGTAACATGACTTTATTTAAGTTGCAAGATAGGAGGAACAGGTCAGTTGGCCCTTTCCCTGTTATGCGACATGGACAGCATGCCTGGGGCATACATCTCTGTGTAGGGTGCTTGGGGAGCAGAGAATATGCCCTCAACAGGCAAGGAAGTTATCTGTGGTACCTGGATCTTGGACACTCTGGCTTTCGCAGTGCTTATAAACAAATGTGGCCTCTTTATGTCGTATCTAGTCTCAGGTATTTTATTATTCTGACACAATGCATCGAAACCTGCCCAGTCAACAGTGTGTAAGGCTAGCTCTGCATTTTGCCAGCTCTTTTTTCCAAGAACAAAGAGCTTTGGGAATAGGATTGAACTAAGCATATTACCTTTATGTATAAATAGTGATTAAAGGGGGCCCTCCTTAAACTCTCATGAGTGTAGCCAGCTTCAGGCTGTGTCTGACCCCACTACATCTGCTTTGAGGCTTGGTAGTTTATGTCTACTGGAGTTTTTGAATATGTTTGCTCTAGTTCATTTTTCACTTTACAGTTGAAATTACTATTCTAAATTTTAAAGAAGCTGATGAAGTTTTCTTGATGTATAATATATATGTTAAATTAATGGGTCTATTACCAGCAGAGAGAAGTCTCATATCTCACAGCTCTGCTCAGGGTGGCTGCTGCTTTTTTCTAGCTTTTTCTACACTTTGTTTCTCTTAACAGGTGCTATTCCAAATATGTCTCCTATCTTAATAAATTTAATTTGTTGCCATTTTTTTCTTCATAAATTTGTTTATTATGAACTGTCTGTATAAGTCTCCTCTCCCCTCTTTACAGTTAGGTTTATTTAGTGTGTGTGCATACATGTGTGTGTGTGTGTGTGTGTCTGTGCAGATGTGCACACCCATATATAGCATTGCATGCATGTATTGCCATGGCACACATATGGATATGAGAAGAAAACTTGAAAAAGTCGGTTTTCTCCTCACACTACCTCGAGTCCTGGGGATCACACTCTTATTGGTACCCATTTCTATAGCCCTCCTTGCTCTCTTGACTTTTTAAACTCTTGACACTTTCTATGGTTTCAGCATGAAGAAGAGTTCCTTCTGAGGTCTGCCCTTGACCTACACTGAGTACATTTTTCCCACCATCTTCTCCCCCCGCCAATAATAAATATTACTGGTTATTACTGAGTTGAGTTTGTATGTTTCCTGGTGTCTGTCTTTTCTTAGACTGGAACCATGAGCAAGAAAGGATGGGGTTGTGTATTGCACAGCCTATTCTTAAAACCATGCTTGATGCTTCCTGAGTATGTAAAGATCACTAGGTGAATAAGACAGTTCATAGAAAATTCATCTTAGCTAGTGATTCTTTGACTCAGGCAGTTTTACATGTTTTTATTTACAACTTGCTTTTTGCTAATGAAGAAGTAGCCACTTCCTCTTTCTCTTCCTTCCTTTCCTTCCATCACTTTTTACCACCTTAACAATCTTTAATTCAGGAAGTGAGAGTTCTGAACATCTAGTTCTAGATGAATTATTACTATAATATATAAGATCTCATTTTTGTATCCAGGTTTAAATAGGATAAAGTGTTTCTCTTAACTCTATACTCTTGTATACTAACGTAGAGTTTTAGAGCAAGTGTCCTGTTCCTTTATACCATCTGTTTAAATCACAGTCCAATGTCCATCTCTCTCAAGAAGAGTGTTTGAGAGTCTTAGCTTAGATCTGTCATCTCAGCTACTTGGGAAGCCAAAGCAGGTAGATCACTTCCTTGGACACTTTGTTGACACTTGGTCTTAAATAAAATTTCTAGAATGTGACTTAGTTGATAAAGTGCTTGAAATACTTGCATGAAAATTTTAAATTTGAAAAATGTCAAGCCTAGTAGTGTTTGATTATATCCCCAACTCTGTGAAGGCAGAGATCTGCAGATCCAAGTTAATTGGCCACCCAGCCTAACCTTGTCTAATCAGTAAACTTCAGCTTAAATGTGAGAATGTCTTCCACAGGCTCATATATCCCCTAGCTTGTGTGTAATAGTATGTTTCTGGCCTGAATGGCCAATGGTCCAGACTCACAGTCCCACAGAGACATGCAAACACTTACAGTAATTTTATGCTGATTTACCTAGGGCTTAGGCATATAGCTCGCTAACCCTTTACTCTTAAACTAACCCATGATTCTTATCTTGGTCAGACATGCAGCTTGGTACCTTTTTAAAGCAACATTTCAACTTCTTTCCTCTGCAGCTCACTGTTGTCTCTCTGGCATCTCTGCTCTGTTCTTCCTGTTCCCAGAGTTTTCTTAATCTGGTAACCCTGCCTATACTTCCTGTCTGCCTTCTGGCCAATCAAATTTTTATTAAACCTGTAGGATGGACAAATATTTACAACAAACCACTTGTGGAACTATTTGGCAATATTTTAAGGTTTCAAAAGCCCCACACAACTCCCAAACTCTCAACTTTGTTGAGAACAACAAAGTTCTCACTTTGCCCACCTCCTCCTTTCAAGTAAGATGTGAGCTCTCAGCTACGTCTCCAAATGCCATGGCCTGCTTGCCTGCTGCTATGCTTTCTGCCACTCTCCATCTGAAACTGTTAGCAAGACCCCAGCTGAATTCTATCTTTTGTAAGTTGCCATGTTCCTGATCTCTCCTCACGGCAATAGAAAATTCAGTAAGATAGTTCCTGTTTCAGTAAAACAAAGTGGGTGACCTGGCCTCTGGTACACACACAAGTACACAAATATATAAGCAGAATGTGTGCTCTCCTCACTAACTCCACACAAAAGAAAGACTGAGATAGATGGAGTCACAGGCAGACAAGAGAGCTAGGGATGTAGTTTATTGTAGAACATTTGCTTTAGGTGCACAATTGTGTGGGGAAATTGTGCTGTTGCTCTGCAGCCAGCCTATTCTTACCTTCTCTTCTACGAGATGCTCTCATATCTGCATTACTATGCCCGTTGCTGATCATTCATGCTTTTCTGTTATAAAAGATTTTAGGGGCTGGTACAATGTTTATATGGTGGTTTTCTAGTGCAGTTAATGTTATAGGAGGTTTTTTTCTTGATTTCCTGGAATAAAGAAGGTTTCTATAAGTGAATTCTCCCCATTTAAAATTATCAGTGCTGTGAGTACGTTATGTAGGATTGGGAAATGTCCTTTTAAGTATAATACTCCTTAAAAAGTAATTAGGTATCTGTATTCATTTAAATATGTTTTTCCATAGCTTGCATGAGATCAATAGTATGTATGTTTAAAAACTCAAGTTACAACTGTATACAGTGTGCAGTTTAAAGCCTCCTACTATGTTTGCTGAATATATGTGTGTGTGTAATTTTTCATAATCTTTTGGCTTACATTTTGGTTTCTGATTTTGGTCATTATTGTCATTTTGGTTTCCTCCCCCTCCCTTCCTTCTTCCCTCTTTTCTTCCCTCCCTCCCTTCCTACCACCTCCCTCCATCAGTCTCTCCTTTCTTCCCTCCATTTCTCTGCCTCTGTCTCTCTCTGTTCCTCTCTCTGTGTGTCAGACATGTTTTTTTTATGTGGTCCAAGCAGCTCATATGTATAATCCTTCTGTCTTAGCCTCTGGGAGCTAGGATTATAGGCATGCCCTGTCATTTTTGGCTTGTTAAACATTCTCATTTAGCAAAATCTGAGCCTTGTGGTTTCTTTGACACTTGTGCATGTGGGCTTTTAAATCTCTTAAGACAAAAATCCTTTACCAAGTCCTAACTCTCATGTGCTTGCCAAACCAATAATGAGAACTGTTTACTTCCTAGAATATAAATCACATCCTGTGTATGTGTATTTGTGGACAGTTACAGCATGATTGAAGTTTCCATGAAGACTGTGGATTTTGTGATAGTCACTTGTAAAAATACTATGATTCCTTGGCATGTGACAAATTTTTGTTAATTTAATGTGTTGCTTGCTAAAGATAGCACATGGTGATTAAAATATGCAATTGCATCTAAATTATGAGCATAAATTATCATGGTATTGTAAAAGCTTGAATGTAAGGGTTGACAGATAGCTTCTGTCCAATGGCTAGCTTGTAACTGTTTCCTTCTTTCCCCTGAATTGGATAGTTATTTTGCTTAGTGTGCAAGATCAAATAATGATTCACTGGGAATGTGATCTGTCCTGGGGGGTATTTTCATGCTCTCCTGCTGTGGACAATCTCCCTCCCTATCCTGGGTGCTTTTGTCTGAAGCCTTTGTATCCCCTCCAGATGGATATATGGTTTCCTGTAGGGGGATTATGTTGTTCCATGGGAAATCATTGTTCCCCACCTATGAGTTTAATAAAAAAAAACACTGGTTGGTCAAAGGCAGACAGGATGTGTGGGCAGGGCTACCAGACTAAGAAGACTCTAGGAACAGGCATAACAGAGGAAAATGCCAGAGAGAAGCCAGAAGAAGCAGAGGACAACTATGCTGCTCTGAGAAAAGGTACCGAGCTGCATGGTTGAACAGGATAAGAGTCATGGGTTAGATTAAGGGTAAAGAGTTAGGTTAGCCAGTTATATGCCTGGGCCTTAGGCTCATCAGGCTAAAATTATAGTAATCATCTGAGTGTTTCTGGAGGTCTGTGGGTCTAAACCTTGAGACTAGGCCCAGAAATCTAGGCCAGAAACCTCATACTACAGTTTCCTGTCATATCCCCCCTTCCCTTGTCCTGCCTAGTTTTAGGTTTTATAGTTTTTAAAGAAGCTAAAGTCATTTGAAAGAAGACAACCTCATTTGAAAAAATGCCCCCATAGAGTCAGGCTGTAGGCAAGCCTGATCTGTGTTTTACTTAATTAGTGGTTGATGTAAGAGGGCTCAGCTCATTGTGGGTGGTAGTTCCAGGTGCTATAGGAAAGCAGGGTGAGCAAAGCAGCAAACAGCCCTCTTCCATGGCCTCTGCATCAGCTCCTGACACCAGGTTCCTGCCCTGTTTGAGTTTGTACCCTGATTTCTTTTGATGATGGATGATGATATAGAAATATAAGTGAAATAAACCCTTTTCTCTCCAAGCTGCTTTGAGTAATGGTGTTTCATCACAACAGTGGCAACCCAAATTCTCAGTGTTGTCTCTCTGTTCCTTTTGCATACATATGTGAAATGACTTTCCAGAATTATGTGGCTTACAGAATTCTATGAAACTGGGAAGCTTCATAGGATGCTTTAATTACAGACTTTCTATCCTGAATTAGCCTCAGTATGTTGTTTTTTTCAAGTACCTTTTCTGGACTTCATAGAATGAGAGTTGGCAAAGACATACGGCCTGACCCCAGACTCTGTTGAGCCCCTGATTGACTTACTGTGGAGGTAGGCATACCCATTTTCATGAGTGGTGCTACAGAATTTTAAGATTTGTCCTGTTGAGAACTCTATTGCATTCATGACTTGGTAAGAACATTGCCTTTTCTGTTCCCTGTGTCTGATTCTTCACTGTCACACCATTACAAGACAAGTGTGTACATATGTGAGTTTTATTGTCGAATAGAGGAGTATATGGACCAACCCTTCCTGTCATTATGTATAACTATAGCTACAGAGAGTATCCAGGTTAAAACTTCTACTATATTTTCTCCTTGGTCCCCCAGATGGGAAGAACCATGCGTGACGGCTGGAACACCATTGCAGAACTGCTTTTATTTTTATATGGTTTTATTTTTATTCAACTTACTTTTAAAAGATTTTTAAAAATATATACCCTCAAACATAAGAAACAGATTTAGGCTCATTTTTTAAAGAAGGAAAGTAAATTTAAAGGAGGCCAAACTATCCAAAAGCTAGCGCTCTGTAAGGATTGTATAATGGTTTGTGAGTTAGGCAGAAGTTGATGGGTGATTGCAGATCTAAGTAAAATTTAATGCATTAGGACTTAATTTATATCCAGGATGGAGGGGATCTGGATTTTAATTTGGGATATGCTTCAATATATTGTCTTTCCTGTCTTTTGTCAAGATGTTATTAGTATGCACTGTCTTTACAAAACGATGGGTTTTATCATGTTATTTTCAAACATGCATGCAACAAGTTCTGACTCTAAGCCCTTCATCTTCCTTTATCTCCATCCCCTCTTCCATCGGTCTGCCCTCACCCCACAATTTGTCCACTTTTGCATTTAGGTATTTATTAAAAATAAAGATATTTTATTTGCAAGATCTTGCCTTTCTAAGTTTGGCTAATTTTGCTTAATGTGATCTCTAGTTCCATTTTTTTTGTATAAATTATGTAGTTTTGCTACATAATAAAACCTCAGTGTGTGTATATACCATTATATATATGTGTGTGTGTGTGTGTGTGTGTGTGTGTGTGTGTGTGTGTGTATGGGTATCTGGGCTATTGTGGAAAGCAAAGCAATAAACATGGAATGGATGTACATTTTGGCTTAGAGTACTTTAGGTATGTACTCAATATTTATATAGCTATACTATACAGTACGGTTTTTGTATGTACATTTTCCTAATTAGTGATTGATATTGGAGGATACAGCCCATTGTGGTTGAGGGCACCCCTGGTCTGGTGATCCTAAGTGCTATAGGAAAGCAATCTAGACAAGCCATTAGGAGCAAACTAGCAAACTGCCCCCCTTCATGTCCTCTATGTCAGCTCCTGCCCTTTGTGGGTTTTTCTTTTTTATAAGAAGGTTTTTTTTGTTTGTTTGTTTTTTGTTTTTTGTTTTTTGCTCTCTCTTTTTATTTGTAATAAAATTCCTCTTTGTCTAATATCTTAACTAAGTTAATGGTGGCTTTGTTTTCCCCTTAGTTTCAGCTGTCCTGAAACGCACAGCAGTCCTTCTCTGTCAGGATCTCATGTACTAGAAATACAGGCACATGTCCAGTATATTCTGCTTTTTCTAGAGCTTATTGATCTGCTTTTGTGAGGAAACTCCATCCATTTCTATAGAAGTTGTATGAATGACCAACAACATTCGCATCAGCCATGCTTTTTCTTACTGTCTCTATGTTAGTATTCTCACCTGTCTGGATTCTCTCTCCCCATCTGTAGAAACGTGGAGATGGCCTGGAGGAAACCTAAGTATAGATATGTGATCTCAGACTGCCCATGGTTCTGATATCATCACTGCACAAGGGAATCAATAGGATATGTCTCAGATTCCACTTCTTCTTCAGAACACAAATACCTATGGGAAAAGCTCAGTAAGATGGGCCAGTGTGCTCAGTATCTTCTGAATACTTACATGGTTTATTGGTGGGTCACTTTCTTCCAGGTGGATGCTTACTATTGGTGCCACAACAGACTAGTAGACCTGCAGAGGTGTGCGGGCAGATAAATGCCTGGCTGCTGGCCACCACTGTCGCTGCAGGATGTTCCTGCATGCCAAGATTACTTACATAGCTTCAATGCCATTCTTTAGAGCTGAGATGTTCCAGTTTTGACCAGCATTATGAGTCTTAGCAATCGTTCTATGTGGCCATCTGCTTCAATTAGTATTTTCTTTTTTAAGAGAGACCTTGAAGGAGTATCATTCCACATAGAGCTCCAATTAGTGAATTAATTAATAAAAATTGCTACCAAGACTATATACTGTCGACACACTGAATAGGTTCTATATAATTCATACCAAAGGCATGCATTTTGCATTTTGATGTCTTTGAATTTGGTGTTATTGATAAATAATGTTGTTTTACAGCTAAAATAGTACTGTGCTTTTAGTATAAAAGAAACATAGTTTAATTTATTCTGTGATGTCTTTGATTTGATAGGCAATAGTAATAATATTCACCCACCAGAAGTTAAGTCCCAGTTTTCTCTGAACAATATTTATAGTGGAGGCAAAGCCATCATTAACTCAGTTTACATGTCTGACAAAGGGATTTTGCTGCAAACAACTCCCTTACAAGTAATGATTCACAACTGAGTCAGCTGCCATCCGCCATCTTCTATAGCCCATGTTCCCTCACTCCATTAGTTAGTGAAGTGTTTTCATGCAGTGTAAACTCCTTAAGCAACTGGATTTCCCTCTTTTCAACTGTACCTTTTTTTATGAGAAAGTTGTATAAAGCACTCATCCTACAGCGTCATGTGAAGTTAGTGGTAAACAGGAGCTACTTTTTTGGTGGAGCACTTTCTAGTTCAGTGCTTGCCTTTTACATTTCCACATTTAGTCCTTGGTGAGGGAGGATAGCTTTCCCCAGATTAGCGAAGAGCCAGCAGTCCATACAGTCAGCCAAGGCACCGCTCTGATAATGGAAACATATAGGTTCAAAGGCCTATGTGATTATTATTCTTTTCTTTTGAGTTGTTTTCACACAAGTTACAACCTTAAGGAAAAAGAATTCCTGTAAATCTTTCTTTGGAAATTCTCTAAGCTAATATATTTAAAAAGAAGGTTTACTGTTACATTAACATTTGTGCATTTCCCAGGGAGTATATATGTATAAATTCAAGTGCCTTGGAGACCCGAGGGGTTGGATGTCCTGAGATCTGTATTTAAAGACAGTGATGAGCCATGCCATGTGGATTTGGGGAATTGAACTTGGATCTTTTGGAGGGTCAAGAAAGGCTCTGAGCCTCTGGGCCATCTCTTCATTCTTGAGTCTATAGAAGTCCAAAGGCTTCAGACTAACTGTGATGTAGCAACTGTGATGGGATCCATTAATGAGCACTGTTTTTGTAGTAGGCCAGAGAAGAAGTATTTTGCCTCTGCTACTTGTATGCTCTTTCTAATGACTTCTATTGCTGTCCCTGTAGCAGAAGAGAAGCTATAGGAAATACTTAAATGCATGCATGGCTGGGTTAAGAGGGGGTGATCAGACAGCTTGAGTTTGCCAAGTGCAAATATTATTAATAATTTGAAAGATTCAGGTCTCATAGCTTTTCTCTGTCCTGTAGTTCCATCCTGGATCGCATGCTGAAGACTGTCCTTGTATGTTCTTAATATCTAATATGAAAATTTTTCTCAAAAGTTCATAATGATGTTATCCTTATATTTTATAGGCTGTCAGTTTGGGATTTTCTCATGTTTATTAATTTATGTATTGAAACTGCCTTTTCATTAAGCACAGAGTAGGGACCATGTCACAACTTGCTTTGTGTATCATATTAGGAAGCACATTACTAATGTGCTTGACTATTGTGTATGTCATCTGACTGGCTTCTACACTAGAAGCTTATCCTTCGATGTGTAAGAAGACAGTTCTCTTCCCTTTCTGACTTTGCTGCGGTAAGGTAGCTGAGGAAACATATGCAGGATCCATTTATACATTCTAGGTAACTTTAACAGTGTTGGGTGACGCTGTCCTGAATCTCCATACTGTGACTGTTGCCAAATGGTCACGATTTAGTTTTTCTCTTGTTCCACAGTTAACACTTTGAGGTATATTATCTGTAAATGTCTTTTCCCAGTTCTTACTTGTGCAAATGAACTGAACTCACAATTTCATACTTTTGACCAAATTCTATTGCTGTTAGTATATTTCTCACTTCTCAACACTGTCTTGCCTTTGGCTTCTGTGAGACCCCGACGCTCTGCTGCTCTGCTGCTTTGAGTGCTTTCATCATTTCATAACATTTTCCCACAATTTATGCCACCACCAGATATGCCAGGCTCATTCCTTGGCCTTGGAATTAGGGCACTTTACAATGGAATCTTCATTTCTTTTATCATAGACTGAAGAGCATGTAGAATCTAGGAGCAGAGGTACTGTTTGTTGTTACTACTGGTCTGTCTTTGTTCCAAAAACTGCTAGTAAAGAAAACTAGAATGAATTTGTGCAAACTTGGGCAGAAATGCTAGTGCCCGCTGTCTCGTTCTAGTGTCTATCAACGTAAATTGATGGAATCCATATGTTCCTTGCAGTGCCTCTCTTTTGGTTTTTCCTCATGAGAATCTCTCTTCCTGTGCTTTCATGAGGAAGATGGCTTCTCTTATATGTGTATTTTCTTGGTTATCCAAGGAACTAAAAAAGGCATTGTTGAGCTTTATAAAAGCAAGGCTATTGTTTAAAGGTAATTCTTGTTGTCTTTAGCTTTCAGCTGTATGACGGTATTTTTAAGGTTGGGGCAGACAGGTTTTCATCACTGTGATAAAACATCTGAGCTGTGCATCCTAAGGAAGAATGGCTCTTTTCTTGTTTTGTTTATTTGTTTCTGTTTCAGAGTTTTCAGTTCATGATTGCTTTTGCCTGGTGGCCTTGTGGCCTGGCAGCATATTTTTTTCCAGAAGGAGCATGTGTAGAAAGGGCCTACCGAGGCTGACAGTGGCCAGGGTTATGGAAAGTGATAGGCAGCCTATTATCACTGTTGAGAGCATGCCTCCACTATCATTCACTGAACCCTACCTCCCAAACTTCTGGTACCGTTCAGTAGGATCATCACAAGCCGGCAGCCAAGACATTTGGAGGGCACGTGACTTCTAAACTCTATCAGTTACCTAGGTTTCCACTGCATTTAATGTGGTCAGGATGTTGATTTGAAATACAATGGTTTCATTCTTAAATGACTGAAGACCATCATTCTACACTTATTTTAATTATATATGACCCGGTACACCAAGCATTACCATAGGCCTAAACTCAGGAATGTATGGAGTTATATTCAGAGATACATTCTTCCCTTAATCTTTTCTCCTATAACCCCACTCTTAACTTTTAGTCCTTTTGATCAGCTCTCATTATCTTCCATTGTTTCAGTCAGTCTTATTATTGCCTTGTACCAGCTTCCTATGTCTCATTTTACATAACTGAGCTGACATGTGAGGTTTCTAATTCTTTTCATAGAACCCAGAGCCTCATACATATTAAGCACGTGGTTTACTACTGAGCTCTGCCATAGTCCTTAGGGTATCTTTTTTATACTCTTTTCTTTGTACAATAGTAAATGGATTTTGCAATCCACCATTGGGTGTAATGGTAGTGCATGGGAGTTATTTCCATGTTTATATGGGTGTGGTTAAATTGGCAATTGTCCATCCAAGATGGGACACCAGGTTTCTGTAAAAGGAAAGAATAAGAGAAGTCCTCACGTGAAGCTAATTCCTACAGACCGGCTTGTGGAAACAGTGGAGAATAATGTGTGGACCATTGGTGACTGTGGAGACAGGCTTCACCTGGAGAATGTAATGTGCCCCTCCCACTCTCCCTACCATTGCTTCTGCCTTGAATTTTCTCCCTGGAGAGTTACCAGTTCAGACTCTCAGTTTGTAGTCTAATCCACATCGCTGCAGAAAATGCATGTATCAGGGATAACATACTTAAAAATTACAAGTGCAGATGTGGTGAGGCAGAGGGATTTGGAACTCCATAGCCAAGAATGACAGGGACCAGTCACTGAGAAACATGGACAAGAATGTCATGACACAATGTAGGATTCCTGATAAGTAGTGTTGACGGTTGTCATTTCTGGAGCCCAGCTTGAATTTAGTATAATCAGTGCTGAGTGTACATTTCTGGGGAGGAGAGAGTTGAGCAAACAGGTCACAGTGCAGGAACCCCACTTTCTATGATCGTTACTCCAGGAAAGAACTTATGTTTTGGGGTAAAGATCAGAATATCAAGTAGAAACAGGTACTAAGTATTCAGCCATAACAATGCAAAAATCAAAATGTCAAACTAAATTCCTGCCTTACATTGTGTCTTCAAAGTATTAGGGATTTGGATAGAATGTGAGGGAGTAATGGACAAAGTAGTGTCAAGGGCTCTTGGGAAGCTTGGTCAAAATGAAGGCATGCCTGAAAGTCAATTCAACTTAAATCGTCAAATTACACATTTCTGTTTTCTAAACCAAACACATAAAAATGCCATTGGACATACAAGTACACAGTTTTTTCACAGGGTTTTTTTTTTTTTTACTTTATCCTTCTCAGGAGAGGTACTCTGAGTTCTTTCTCTTTCTCCTTTATCCCATCTCTCTTCACATGATTTCTGTACTTACACTTTATTTGGACATACTGTTTCTTAAACAACCTTCAACACACACACACACACCTCCTCTTAGTTTGTTAAATATGCTTAATCCTCTGGCCTCAACCAAGATGTACTTTACTAGGAAATTTTCCTCTCCCTCTCCATCAGAATTCGTTAAACTTGTGTTTATCATGTATTTTATCAGTGAGCCTAGAAAACTGCACTTTTTATGCCTCTGTATCTCCCCACTTAGCCATTCAGTGAAGACTTTGACATGCAAAAGTTCTATATCTATCTATCTATCTATCTATCTATCTATCTATCTATCTATCTATCTATCTATCTATCTATCATCCCATGTCATTAGGCCAGTATTAACCACCCATAGAGTATTTGTGTAGTGCATCAGTTTACCAACAACTTAATGATTTTGGGTCTTAGACAATGTGGGTCCTTTTAACCATAGGAATTTTAAGGCTATGAATATAATTGGACATATATTTGAAATGATGAAAGAAAAATGGTATGAGACACATCGAGATTCATTACACATTTTTCATCATATGATAGACAACTTGATGAAAAGCCTAATTGCCTAACATTAGTGGAAATTATTTTCTTAGCTCATGTCATAATAGAGATTATTAGTGTAGTGTAGTCTTCCTTTGTATAATTCCAAGTAGGAAAAGATTAATAAAATAATTTCAAACGCGTAGCTGTTTGACATGCCTGGAGTGGTTATAAATTGGCAAAGTGAGAACAGCCTGCAGATCGCTTGACTTCTGATGTTGCAGAGGTCTCTTGCGGAGGCTCTGATGATACCCATCACATCTTCCTCACAGCAGGTCCCAGGGTATTTGGTGAGGAGTCCTTCCAAAGTGGTCACCAAGCCTTCTGTCTTCTTCCAAAGTCTGGTCTTCTAGCGCATGTCCTGTTACTCTCTTCTCCTACAGAGAATGTCCTCCCCTCCCTCACTTCTGTGTCCTTCCCTTTGGTTTTTCATTTCTTCAAGGATAGAATGAGTGGGAAGGAGGAAGGAAAAGAAAGAAGATTTCAGATATTCCTGTGACCGGACCAGGAAGCTTAGTCCTCAGCGTGCAGCCTTGCTGGGGAAATCAGTGTGTAGATGTAAGAATGCACCCTACAGTTTCCCCCAAAGGGAATTATTTGTAGTTATTAAATACAAGTTGAATCATTAGGCATATCACTACTCTGTAAAACCTTAAATGCTTATGTTTTGCTTGTATAACAGCTGCAAACAGGAAATATAAAAAATAGTGTCAAAAGTGAAATAAAATCCCTCATTAATCAAAGACATTCATAAAACTAAACAGGCAGGAAGAGCTGATACACGATGACAGTACTTTGGACTGTGGGAGATTTGAAGTTTGTCTCTGCAGGTTTGGCTTAGTCTTGGCTAGTTCTACCACGTAAGACAAACCAGTTAACCATGCTGTCATGTGGCAAGGGACTGAACAAAAGGATGCTAGTACATAAGTCATCTGTAGTGTGCTTTGTTCCCACCTCTTCCTGCTCCTCTGTTTCTCTCCTGCCTTCAAGTCTTTCACCTCCCTTCCTTTTTAAATTAATTAGTAAGCCGATTCCTCATAAAGTCTGCCTGCAAGCACAGGCATAATCCTACCTTACTTTTATCTTGAGGTTATAAAATATTTAAAAATACCTTTTTTAAGTTAGCATATAAACAGATAGGTCCTGTTCTCACTGGCTTTCTGTTTCAGTTTGGGGGAGAAAAGGGTTTGTTTCAGCTTTCAGTTCCAGGTAACAGATAATCACCAAGGGAAGCCAGAGAAACACCTGAAGGAGTAACCTTGGAGTGCCACTGCTTCTCTGCTTGTTCACTTCCTTATGTTTCTACAGTACAGACCTAGGGTTAGCTCCACCCATAGTGGGCTGGACTTGCTTGCTTCAACCATCTATCAACATTCTCTCACAGAAATGACCAAATGGTCTGGGAGGTTCTTTAGCTGATGTTTCCTCTTCCCAGGTGAGTCTGTGCTGTGTCATGTTGACAATAAAAATGAGCCAGAGCAGGTTTCATTGTGACGTTTTTGAACTTTCTATCACTACACTTCTGATGTGTATCTTTCCCCCACTGCCCTTACATCTCTACTGCTCCCTTTTTAAAAATGTTTTTATGTGCACACAGTTAGTCATTTACGTGTGTGCATGTGTGTGTTTATGTGTTCACGTCACTGGGCATTTCTTGAGCACTTACAAGAGTAGGTTCTCTCCTTTCACAGTGTCAGTCCAGGTATCACATTCTGGTTGGCAGGCATGAAGGCAAGCCTCTTTACCTCCTGCTGAGCCATCTAGCCAGCCAGACCCTGCCACTTTCTCCTTGGTCTCCTTGCATCGCAATAGCTCTCCTGTCACTTCTATCATGTCACACATATCCTATGTCTTCCTCTTTCATACACTCTTCCCTCTCATTCTTGCCACTTACTGTACTGTTTCTTACCATACATGCACACATGTGCACATGTCCATGCATGGACACACACACACACATACACGTACAGTACACACATACATTCACACACACACACAAATACACACACAAACAGACACATACACATACCATAAGCACACACATACACATTTATACATACACACACACCTACAAACCCACATGCACATACACACATATGCACACATATACACATACATATACACACATTCACACACAAACACATACAACAAACACATACACACACATAAAAACACATACATACATACATACACACACACACACACACACACACAATTTTATACTCTGTGTGAGAGAATATGTAGCATTTTTATTTCTCACTCAGGCCTTTTTTGCTTTCCATAATCGCCCTTTGCTGCATCTATCTCCCTGTAAATGTCATAACTTCATTGTTCATTATGGCTGGGTAAAATTTCATCATGTATAGGTATCATCATTTCTTAATCAATTCATGGACCAAAAGAGACATTATTCCATTAAATGATAATCCAAATGTCTAGTGAGACAAAAAAGTGACACAATTATAAGACAATATTGTTTAAATTTTAAAAATCTCACTATGCCAAATTTATTATTTTCTTCAATTAGAGATGCTGAAGAAATAAAAGAAATAACATTTGTGTCTGAGAACCTCGTCCAGCTTTCATGTGTCAAGTGTTGCAGTATTTTCTATTATTTATCCATTTTGTTTTAAAATTAGTCCAATTGGACTCTGATAAATTGAGTTCATTGTTTAAAACTTCAAAATATACTTCCTGCTGAAGACAAATTCCTACAGATTAGAAAATCACCCTACTAAATCACACATGTAAAATTCAATATAAAGTCATTTTATGTGAATTTAACAGAAATTAATATATTTTACATATATACAAGACAGTATTGATACCTATAGGTATTTATATAATTTAAAACACGTGTGACAATTTTAATGAACTGAGGGATTGTTATGTCCCATACTCTGATATTTATATGTTAAATTTATGAGCTTCTTCCTAATGAGGTAGTGTGTCGAGGTAGTCAGAATCCTGATCTTGGACTCCTAACTTCCTGATCCAAAATAATATTAATTTTTGTTGTTAAAGCTTTCAATTCTGTAGTAATTTGCTAGAGTAGTCTGAGATAAATAAATATGTATATGTACTATAATGTAGCTAACATTGTTGATAATTTATTTTTATCCTATCTTAAGCCTATTTTATTGATGAGTTTGAAATTTAGAATACTAGTCTCTTATACAATACTAGTCTAGTGTTGACTATGCAGCACAAAGTAGTCCCACACTCACGGCACTCCTGGTGCTGGGATTGCAGGTAGAAGCCGCCATGCTTGGCACATGTAAGCCTCCTAACAGTCTCAAACAATCCAGTCTTCATCTAATGATATCCGTACATTTTCAGCCTCGCGCAATGCTGAGTGAAATGACCAAAACAAAGGAAATGGTCCTATTTTCGGAATTATTTCATTGACAGTAATAGGATGATGCTCTTGTAAATAACCATGTTTTGTGGTTTGTGAAATAGATTGTTTACAAATCCCCATCAAGGATTGTGTTTGTCGTGTTAGATGGAAAACAGTGATGGGCAGTGGATGTGTTGTTGATGGTCCCGTGTGATGCTTCTTACTAGTACCAGGAAGGCCTTAGTCCATTTCATTTCTTCGTAGTCTCCAGTACCCAGCAGTCCCAGAAGTATAGTTTATATATTTGGCAGGGACCACCCACAGATCAGTCTGTAGGAGGCTACTTTGTATCCCTGGCTTGTTTTCGCCACTTACAACTTCTCTGGAGGTTACACTAAAAAAGGGCTAGAATATCAGTAAGTTGTGTCTTTCTGAATACATTTTCTTCTTTATTTTTCTTTGACTATAGAAGGAAGACCTATGTCACCTGAGCTATTGTTTGGCAGAACAATGAGTTACCTCATGCTTTTTCTGTGACTCAGTCAATTTCCTATTGCTATAACGGAGGGTGAAAACCAGGCAATTTACAATGAACACTGGCTTACTTAACTCATAGTTCTGCAGGCTCATAGTTCTGCAGGCTCACATGCTTCCGTCTCCTCATCAACTTGTGAAGAAGCCATGATATATCTGTGCATGGTAGATGCCCCATGTGATAAAGCAGAGCACGTGTGCTCACCCTGGGTTTTCTAAGTCTTACTATAAAGTTGCTGAGACAGTCATGAAGACCTCACTCTCAGGAACTCTTTAGTACCAATGATCTCCCAAGTGTCTTAAGTTTCAATGCCATGGGAGGGTGACCTTGAAGATAAAGATCAATGTGAGTCCTGGAAAAGACACAATGTGTGTTCCTATTCTCCTTATCTAACCCCAATCTGAGAAGTATTAGAAATGAGCTTCCCACTCTGCTTTCTTCCTATTTCTTACACCTTCAGACTAGATCACCCAGGAACCTTCCACATGTCATTTTTGAGAATTCTACCATATGTTTTGGAGAAATGGCGTTGTCTCATTAAATTATACCTGGGGTCATTGTACCTTGTATCCAGTGAACTGTGATGGTGAAATTATTATAGACCAGAATGGGTGCCAAGTGTTAACTATGGCTACTCATTTCCAAGAAAGAATTCCAAATAGGAGAGCAAAAAAAAAAAAAGGCATGTGTGCTGTGCCCAGCATATGGCAATGCAAATAAAGGAAAAAAAAATAGTTTTTAGTGACAGATGGATTTGAACCACATTTGGATCTGTTGAATACTTCTTAATATTTAATTTATAATGAATCTTTAATATAACATTTAACTAAGTCTTCTGTCATATTCCTTTGAAATGTATAAAGCCTTGTCAATGTAATTGTGTCTAGGAGATTTAATGGGAATATTGAGTGCTTAGAATTAAAATTGTTGTTAAAAAATGGTAATTCTCTCAAGATTTTTATGATTCACTTATATTTATTTGTGCTGTTTAGAGTGTTGTATATATTTTTAACAGTCTGTCAGCTTTTTTATTCCCTGTTAGGAAAAGAAAAAAATGATATCAAATAATGAAAGTAACTTTTAGCTATGGAAATGAAATGCACATGGTAGCTGCATATGGCACTAGACCCAGCCTGCTGCTGATGTGAAGAAATTCCAATAGACACTACAAGGGATTATGGTTGTAGCAAGATGGTGGCCACTGTATTCCTGGAATAGATGGGGTCAATGAGGTCACCAATTGCTAAAACAGCCTCCCTGGTCTTGTCCAAAGGAACCTAAGACAGGGTTTTGTAGAATTACTTATAAAACACTTGTTCAAACATTTCATGTGTAATTCATTTTTAGTTTTTGTTAGTTTAGAATGGGGAACATCGCAATGAAGATGGGCTTTTATTTTGGCCTCCCCATGTTTAACCTTGGCATGGCCATGTTCATCACCACTGCAGCACCTGGTTCCTGTAACCGGGATCAGAAAATGTCAGTGTTCATACTTCTTACTGAGATTTATTAAACACTCCCTTTCCTTGCATTTCATGATAATCTGTATTTTGACATGTGTTGGGCTGACTTGATGCTTCTCAAACATTCAGGGGGGTAAAGGGGTTGATGAAGACATGTGAAACGCATCAAGGCTTGTGGCTCAAAGTCAAGTCTTTGTCTAGTCAACACCTGCTGTGGAAGACAAACAGTGGCATTGATGGAGGTCTGTTTTCAGGGTTTGGTGAGGGAAATTTGATCTGCGCTCTGTGATTATGCACATTCTTAGCTGTCACCACTACAGACGTTCCGTTGCAAAAAAACTATTGGTCCAGGTCTTTATTCTGCTGTGCTCCCACCCGTTGACTCGTGATGTCTTCTTTCATAATCCTTTTACAAGTATTTTGTTGTTTTTTAGTCTTTTTTGCTTCATTTACTTGGTATAGTGGTGTTTCCAAAACAGGGTTTAGACTTAAAGTCAATTCTATAATCCTTCTTAGTGAGAATTCAAGAGTGGTAATGATGAAAAAAAATTACAATAAAGAATAAGAAAGAGTATTAATAAAGAAGAGTTTTCTGACTGGGTACATTGGTGCAGTGTGATGGAGTTATGTATCATCTCATTGGATCTCTAGCATTCACTTTGAACTGAGGCTAGCTATTTTATTTCATTTTTATTCCCCGTCCTCATCATTTGGTAATGATCTTGCAAGACTTATGGATTTGGCTCATCACTAGTCTTTGGCACTTTGATCCTAGATTAAACATCTACAGTCTGAGGGATTACAGTACAGTTAATTTATATACCATTAACTATTCCTTTGTTTCTGAAGCTGAAGAGGAGAAACATGAGTGAAGCATAGTTTCACTTGATCCCACAACTCATGAGTCTGAGACAGGAGGATGGTATATTTGAGAAAATCCTGGTTGGGCTTCATTGTAATTTTTAGTTCCTGTGTAATTTCTGTGCTATGTATTGGAATCCTATCTCAAAATAAAAATGATAATACAAAAAGAGGAAAACCTCAGTTCTTAACGGGTCAAATGATGGGACCATCCACAGTTGTTTGGACTGTTTGTCCAGCCTAGTGAGTACCACAAGCTTAGGTTGTTTGGGAATGGGGCTTGTTTGATTGACAGTTCATAGAAAAAGAATCATTCCTGATGTCCATTTGACTCCATTCCTACACACTGACTAAGTTGAATATAATACCGCTCCTTCTTTCTTCAGAGTCCTCTATTGGTAAAATGGAATAAATTCACCAGTGCTCAGCCAATCCTGTTGGAAGTACATCAAGTGGCAATGCTACATCTCAATACAGTTTAGCTTTTTAAACAAATAAGTCTGAAGTGAAACAGATTGTGAGTTATTGGTGCTCCACTGCGGGGTGACATTATTGCACCATGTGGTGCTTACTGAATGATTTCAGACACACTGGGAGAAGTTACCCATGCCACATACAGTAGCAATTCCTTTTTAAAAATACATGTAGCAATAAAGCAAGACTTATTCATCCTCCTTCTGTCAGACCTACTCTCTTAACACAGAGAATAGCTAATAAGCATCACATAATAGGCTGTGTGCTTGTGCACTGGGACATGTACATGAACTGGTGGAGTTTAATTACTGTCCCTGGTACAATAACGTAAGCAGTTCATGAATCCAAAGAGACCCTTGTTAAGGCAAATGATATTGTCATTTTGATATCAGCAATGGACTTAGGATTGATTTCCCTGGAAAGGCACAGAGAGTTGAGACAAGTATCAGAGTCAGCTGTGTGTGGTTGTGCCCAATTTGAAAGTGCCAGCCTTAGAGTTACCTCAAATTGCAGGTCTATAAACTTATCATCACAATTTTATGATTCTTTTTCTGAAATGGGTTGGGAATCATTTTGTTTTACGGGGACATATTAGGGAATGTGTGAATTTATTTAAAGAGTTTAATTAAATAAAAAAAAAAAGAAAAAAGAAACACAAAACAGATGTATTTGCCACAAATACCATAAGCTTTGCAGAGAGTTGGGTGGGTTTAGAGGTGACATACTTGTAGTTTTATGTGAATCTTTAATGTGAGTATTGATAACACTGCATTTCAGTTGAAGAAATTACCACTGCATCTTAGCTTTGCTTTTTACAAGAAATGGTTTCCTAGCCATTTAGTGCCAGAAGTAATTCACTTCAATGATGACAGAAAGTACGTGTTTTCTAATAGAGTTTGCCTGGGACTCCCAGCCTGATGTCTACAGATGATGATGTCATGTTGGCACCTGAAGTTGTTCTGGTTCCTGTGAAGGTGAAAGAAAGAAAATGGAGAATATGTTTATGAAATGAATTTGTACAAGGCTATAAAGTTAATATAAAAATATCTTCAGATGGAGCATTTGGATGTTCAGTCTTTGTTTTTAAAGAAAGGGTTATGAGTGTTGGTCTGGGTTGGGCTCATAGAGTGCAGTTGCATGGAGGCTTTCAGAACCTAGCATTTTATTCAACACTTTTGTGCCTCATGTTAATTATCACTGTGGTTCTCAATGCTAATCTGTTTCTGTCTCAAAACAATACACTAAATTCTTGTTTGGTTTATGCTTAGCCTTCCTCCACTTTCTTGAAGAGCTGTAGCTGTAGATGTGGATCTTCATTGATTCTGAGCCCATAGGACCGAAGCCAAGCTGATGGCAATTTAAAAACCTTTAGATGTATTTTGAGTTTCAGTGTATAATTATTTTGCCTTTGTGTATGTCATGTGTATTACATACATGTCTAGAGATGATGAAGATTAAAAAGAGGGTCTTGGAACCCTGGTGACCTGGAGCTCCTGTAATCTGGAGTTGTAGATAGTTGTGACACCCGTGCAGGTGATGGAATACAGACCTAGGTCAAGCGATCTTGACCTCTGAGCTCTCCTTCTAGCTCTACTTCTGATATTTTTCAATCGCCAACTTCAAAAAACAAAAGGCTTTACAGAGATTGTGTAATAGATTGAAAATTAAAAACTTGAGTTTTGACTGGGATTGAGATCAAACCTAAAGCCTTGACAAGCAAGTATTCTGGCACTAGCCTGAATTGCCTACCCAAATACTTGATTTTAGTAAATAAGGCTGTTAATTTTAAGAGGCTGAAAAAAATGCCATAGATGTCAATAGCACTGACTTCCAGAGAACCATGATTCAATTCCCAGCACCACTTGGAAGCTCCTAATCATCTGGTAACTCCAGGTTAAGGGAATCCAATATTATCTTTGGGCTTCTATGGGCAAAAGCATGAGGTTGGTTCACAGACATACATGCACACTCAATACATCCATATACTTAAAATAAAAATAAATATATTTAATTAGCAGATCTATATTTTAACATACTCAAGCCTTGCATGAAGCATGAAAACATGATGATATTAAGTTTGCATCACCTTATGCTTTTATTCACTTTTGTAGTATTGTTTCTTTTATTGTGCTAGGGATAGCATGCAGAACCTTGCACACATTAAGGTAAGCTGCATCCCCAGGCCTTATAGCTGTTATAGTCCAGTGGAATGATGATTTCCAACAACTGTTTTCAGATTAGCTTACTAACGTTGGTAACAAAAGTAGAAATTAATGAAATTGTCTTATAGGGGAACTCTTTAAACTATAATATTGAGTAAGAAAAAAATCTTTATTTATGTGTAGTTCTTCATGTATAAATGAGGGGAAATGTCTTTGGGTTTTCTTATCTATATAAGTCTTTGTACCCAGGAATCACAAAATACTTGAAGTCTAAGTTTTTGTTAGCAATCTTCAGCTAAAGGAGACAAGATAATTACTAGGACAGTAAATATACCTTTCTAATGTTGGACATCGCATAATTGTCACAATTACTGGTGCTGGGACCAAAGTGGTGGGAGGTGGAGAAGCATCATGATAAAATTTACAGGTGGAAATCTAAAGTGGTTAATGTATTTAGCTCACAAAGCAGAAAACATGCACACCAAAAGTAAACATGAATTACATACAATGATGGCAGACCAATCCTCATCTAACAACAATAGAAAAAATTAAATTAATGACACTGGCTCTACAATCTATACTTAATTTTAACAGTAGAATTCTATTTGGTTAAAATTGCCAGCATTTTAGAAAAAGCAATAGAATAAATAAAGGTCATTGAGAATTTTCTTCTGTAATCCAAACTATTGATTTAGCAGAATCTCACAGAGTCAACAGTTTCTAAAGTTGTAGAGGAATTGTTGGGCAATTGGACTTGTTCTGTTAGTTTATTTTTTGGTTTTGAAGAGAAGAATTATATGTTTAATCCTTGTAGAGCAGGAGCCCAAGGCAATATATGGGAATCCCAAAGGCAGATCATTTTTAGATTTGCCTTTAACAGTCCAATTTCAGATCTAATCTAAGTGCCCCCTTGTACTTTCTGCCTCCAGATTCAAGAAAGAAATTTGAGATATTTCAAGAAGATGGTTTGAGTCAATTATACTTTGTATCTTCCTCTGCTGAAAATACATGCATTTGTGATCACACACAATAGTTTGCCATTCTCTATCTAAAGTAAATTTGAGGTTATACAAATGAACTCTTTAGTGGATAAAGTGAGCATGCTCAATGCTGCTCTTTTCAGAAAACTTTTGCATCCCTGGTGTTATTTTTTTAATTTATTATTTATTTATTTATTTATTTATTTATTTATTTATTTATTTATTTATTTATTTATTTATTTTGCACACATCAGTTTGTGAATGCAGGCAAGGCAACAGAAGTGGAGAGGGACATGCATGAGTGCTAGCTAACTCCTGAAATATATTTACCTAAAATGAGAGTTTAGTACTTCGATAATCAGATGAAGATTATTCCTGCAGAATAAAGCATAGATCCTGGAGTACCCTTCCCATCAGAGAATTGATTTGACACAAAAATCTGCAATGCTCCCATCCCTTGTACAGGTATAACATGTGCAGACACCCGCTTTAGCTCACTATGATGCACAAACCTAAAATAATGAAAAAGCCATTTATAGTTGTAATACTCTATTGTGTGGAATAATGGCAGGAAAAGCATCTACATGTTAATTACAGATGCATTCTTTTCTTTGAATATTGTTCACTCACCTTTGATCTTTGGCTCTAGAGCGTATGGAAGACTAACTGGATTTAGTGAAGAGGGTGCAGTTATATTATATCATCAGCCAGAATAAACTCTCCCAGTCCTTTTCAGTCTACAAACCATCCTCTGAGGACAATTTTATATTTCATCTTCTCAGACAAATGTCCTTGGCCAGCTTCTCCTGGGTAGAACTTCTTTTTTATTTGCCATGGTTAATCTTTGGTTGCCCTTTGGTTTTCCTTTCTCCCATGTATTTATTTTGTGTTTTTGTTGCATCTGTGCTATATCCACAGTCTCTCCAGGTGGCATATCACTCAGTCTTGTGCTCCGATGACCATAGCACCCTGATGCCTAGCAGTTCTTTGTGTGTGGCTCTATGGAACACTGCAAGCCTTTATCACAGAAACACTTTAAGCATGCCACATATATTTGGATGCAGCAGCCCCTCACCTGTATTATACAAATAAGACTGAGTGGGTGGAGTGTCCCTGTGTGTCCTGTGCTATGGTAGCACCAGCCTCTGATCTGCATTTGTAAGTTACCTTCCAGACGCCCAGCAATGGCTGAGCAAGGCTTCCAGTAGGGCACAGCAGGTGGTACAAGGGCAGAGTGAGTACTCTGTCTCTGCAGGTCCCAGGTTTGCAGTTATTAAAGCAAGAGTGTCCTTGTAATTGCAGCTCAGAGGGGAAGCTCACCAGGCCACTTTCCAGTCTGCTGACCCAAGCTTCCTACTGAGCAACCTGGGAATATATTAGTAACCAGCCACCAGACTGCAGGGCCAGCATGAATTCCTTTGATTCATCTGCCCTTGTTCCTCTGGTTTATCTGTGTTTACATAGAAAGGTGATGATAGATATTAGAGCAATCTTTGGGTAAAGCAGAGAAAGCCTATTATATATGTGCATACAGCTGAGATCCTGTGACATCCTAGGTCACTGTTTAAAGACCTTAGCAAAGCTGTTCTATGTGGACTTTTAAAATATGCTCATCTGAATTTCACAGTGGCCTTTGAGCTCACAGACTCCCTCCTGAGAGAGGGGTTTATTTCAGTTATAGACACATTTTTTTTGCTTTTGTATTTAGGAGGTTATCTTTTAACATCCTCATACTACAAACATAACAAGTCTTCTGGGTCCTGGCTGACTTTGAGCTTTCTATTTGTTACCTAGTGATTGACTCATAACACATCACTGTGAGATACTTTGTAGTGGTCACTCACTTTCTGCACACCTGTAGACCCCAAATCCTCACATCTTTTTATATGTGCTGGCCTACAGTGTTTCCTGACACCCCTTCTAACAGTATAATATATATGATCCTTAATGAATTTCCTTTTTGATACAAAGACCTATATGCAACCAGTCTCCTGCATGGGTTCCAAGCAGAACAGAAAAAGGTTATTGCAAGCTGGTCTAACTCTGAAGAGTCAGGCAAATATTCTGAGCCATCTCAGGCCTGATTCCTTCACATAATGCTGAAGCACAGACTCTTGTCCTCGGCCATCACTGCTGGATCTTCAGAGGCTATGTATTCTAGGGCTGTTTTGACCTTAGTTGCTGACACAAACTATTTCCTGGTCTTCCTGATGGGGACCAACTACAACATATGACCTTGAATATTAATTTAGGTTAGTACTCTGAGGCTTAGCATATAGTTTTTCATATATCCAGGACTCTGACTGACCTCTTAGGTTTGCCATATTTCCCTATATGGAAATCTCCCACTGTAAATGTGAATTTTCTCATATTCAAGCTGTTTTAACTACAGTGCACAATGTCCATGCTTTGGCTTCACTTGCCTAATCTTGGTTTGGTCTCTGATTTTCAGTCCTTCTGGAGAGTATGTGAATAGCCAGGACATGGTACCTGTACCATCCATTCCTTAATTTCTTGACTTAATCTCTCTTGTCATATTGTGTAAGGAAGCACTAGAGACTACACCTGGGTTGTAAAGGTGCTGGGAGATAACAGGGTACTAACGCAGACAGAGCACGGAATGGAGCAGGTGTGTTCAGGATTTTTCCTGCAGAGCATCAATTTCCACAGCACCCCTAGTCACTGCTTCCTCATCACTGTGAAAACCCAAAACACTGTCTCTGGTCTTTGTAGGTGCAGGTGTGGATATGGTTCAATGGATGCCCTTGATTATCTGGAAAGTACTAGAAAGAATGATTGCAGGAAATTATCTCATCTTATTTTTAGAGCTTCTCCTCTAAATTCCAAGGTGGTAGTTTATGTTGACTTCCTATGTTGTTGATGGAACAAATGGGAATATAACGGTAGAGGTGTCATCTGCTGAAGTGAGGACAGACTAAGAATCATCTCATTTGGGCCTCCTTATTTGATGAGTGATCATGGATGATTTGTCCTCCAGTGGTCTGAGTGACACAGTGTAAGGCCCTCCCCCACCAGCATTCTTTCCATTCACTCTAAATCTGAAAATTATTTAGCAATATCTCAGCTAGGTTCCCACTCATCCAATGAGTCCACTACTACTATGGCCTTTTGCCTCTTTGTGTAAATAGCATGACAGCTTCACTGCTTTCCCTAAGGCAAAGGTCTTCGTTTCATACTTTTATTCCAACCTTAAGGTGCAGTTGCTAAATCTAATTGATCTAATTGTATCTATAATGTCATACCTCCTCTTCCTTCCATTATCCTCATGTTCTTTGCACCTGACCCTTAGTTCTGCATGGTCCCTTTGCTTTTGCATTTTTCAATCTCATCATGTAGCCAGCTCAGAACCACCTATTGGATGCATCTCTGCTTCAGTTGCCCTCATCTTAGGTCTCCCAGGAATATGATGCCTAAGAATGTTGACTATGTTTTTTACTAAGAGAAAAGTAAAACTAATTTATATTTACATGAAGTTCACATAAAGGACAACAAAGAAAATATTGGCTTTCTTGACTATTTGCCTGAACAACATCCATTCTAAACTAAGGATGACTTTACACACACACACACACACACACACACACACACACACACACACACACACACACACATGTAGGCGGAGCTTACCCACAAGGACACAAATACTCTATAGATATTTATTAGAATATAAACCAACACTCACGGTACAGGTAACCAAGTACAATAGGGACCGAAGTCTGCAGACGGACGGACGAAGGGGTCCTTCCTCCAGCAGCCAGGAACCAGGAAGAGAGCGTGTCGTATCCGCAGACCCTTTTTAATGGGGCTTTTCCCCCGCCCCCTTCAGGTTGGGGGGCCCGGTGCTCTGTATAAATGTCCCTTGACCTTGTCAGCTGACACCTGAATCCCACAACATCTCCCCCCTTTGTCTAACTAAGAAGGTTCTAAACTAAGATTATATACAGTAAGAATTATTATGAGGTAGCATCTAGGAGAGGTCAAAGTATAATTGCTAATCAAAGCCTAACTTATATAAGGTATATCTAATAGTTTTAGAATATTGGTAGATAGTAGGGTGTATAGATTATTTTAAAGGGTTAATCTGGGAAAGCGAGAATCTAACACCTGAGTGTTCTTATCTAAGGGATACTAGGGTGGAAACCTTAAACATCTATTCTTCAACCTCTTCAAGACCTGAGAAGGAAGGTAAATTTGTCTGAAAGACAGAAGTACATGGAAGCAGCTACTTCCAAAATTTGGGAGAGGACAGCAACACAGCTACCTGGACAATCACCTCTGGATTTGTGCACCGTTAGAGCATCTATCGGATTGGCTATAGGCCTATGGCATCTGACAGATCTTTTTACAAGCAGAACAGTTTTGAAGGGACTGTCTTATCCTGTCTAGGCAGGTTTCGTCAGTCTCCATCTCAATTTGTTCATCCAGCTTGACATCATGTGTGTACTGTCAGCAATCAAGGTAAGGACAGTTCCTTACTCAACCGGCCATTTTTTGCCAAAAGGACCAACTCCAATGGAGTATCCTTGATGCTCAACACCATCTCGTGAAGGGAGCAGTGACACCAGGAGTCGTCGTGTCTCTCGTGGCCAAATTTTAAATGTTAAATGCCATATTCTCTGGGTCTATGAAACGGTTGAAGATTCTTGTCCATCTATGATATTCTAACCTGTATCTGAAATGACTGGGATATGATACCTTAAATAGTGTTGACTGCAGATCTTATCGTCTTAAGGAATAAACCCTGTACTAAAAATTAGAATACTTATATAAGGGATGTACAATCTCTGAACAATGACCCTTAGTAGAACTATCGAGCATTAGCCAGGGGTATTTTACCAGGTAAAGTGTCCACAGCATTTTAGACATGTAAATACATATATATCATCTAAACAGAGGTATATAAAACATCTTGTGCATATATCATAACTAGTGCAATCATACATTATATCTAGTATAGTTAAATGAAGGTAGTAATTGCATAGTATACATGACAATGATGTGCAAATATTTTAAACAAAGGTATGAGCATACATAAAATATAGCAATTTTAGATTCAGCTTTACATAATAGTTACAGATTCAGATTTATATCGAAGTACAAGTTGCTTTGGTTACATAAAACAATCTCAGATTAAACTTTGTAAGATGTAGGCGGAGCTTACCCACAAGGACACAAATACTCTATAGATATTTATTAGAATATAAACCAACACTCACGGTACAGGTAACCAAGTACAATAGGGACCGAAGTCTGCAGACGGACGGACGAAGGGGTCCTTCCTCCAGCAGCCAGGAACCAGGAAGAGAGCGTGTCGTATCCGCAGACCCTTTTTAATGGGGCTTTTCCCCCGCCCCCTTCAGGTTGGGGGGCCCGGTGCTCTGTATAAATGTCCCTTGACCTTGTCAGCTGACACCTGAATCCCACAACACACACACACACACACACATCTTTATATTACCTATAGTAATACATTGTCCCATGAGTCTTCATGAGGTTGCAGATTGTACACAGAGCAGTGGGCCTTTATATCATCATTTTGTTTGGTGAGATTGTAGTCATCTTTGTGTGTCTAAGCATAATCTGTGGCATTGGCACAGTGACAATTATGTGTTTGATTAATGATGTATTTTTTAAAATGTATCATTTAATTCAATCATGTTATTTCAGTTTCTAAGGCCAATGTAGTCAATGCTATGAAAGGACTCTGAAGAATATATCTTTATTTCCCTCATTTGGTGGTCTTAGGGGATGGAATAGCTGGAATGTCTAGGATTCCAGGTGCAGACTATCAAGGTAGCTTTTTTCCCAAGATCTCTTTTCTTGTATACAGCCCACAATGCTGAGTACATATGGCCTCCATTCTTTGTGAATAGAATGATTGGAAAGGGATAGATGGGGTGTATAAAGATCAAAGGAAGAGAAGAAGAGAAGGGAAAGAGAGTAGTGGAAGAAGACCACTTGTGTCTTACAAAAATACCAACCCTGTCCTAAGAACCTAACCACCATATCTTCATCAACCTAATGTCTCCCAAGGTTCCACATGCTCATGCTATCCCATGGAATATTAGTACTTCAACATCTGATTGTAGAAGGGCACAAACACTTGATTCCTTGACATTTGCTTCCATAGGTATCAAGAATCAATCTCTCTCTCTCTCTCTCTCTCTCTCTCTCTCTCTCTCTCTCTCTCTCTGTGTGTGTGTGTGTGTGTGTGTGTGTGTGTGTGTGCGCACGTACACACATGCACATGCATGTGTGTATTTGAACTGCATACACATGGAACGTAAATTTTTTTTTCATGTTTGAAGGAATAGCTTTCCTTTATGAAACATAGTCTTTCAAAAGAATTTTGACATTTTGCATGAAAGGTTCTTTAGGTATAACTTCTAATATTTATTATACTTGTACTATAATTTTATGTTATTTGCACTCTAATTTTGATATACAAATTTGATAATAATTATTAGTTGAACTTGTACTCTTAAGGCAGAGGGAGGAACGTTTGTATGAAACTATGAATTAGGCAATAGAATATCTTGGGTTTTAGAGCTGGAAATGGTATATGCTGAGAATTAAAGCAGTGTCCTGGTCATGTACTGGAGTCATGGTCCTTAGGTCCATATCAGATTTTGTAGACAGTTCAGAAAAAAATCTCTAAAGACCAGGTGATTTTTCTTACATCACATATTGCAGGGGATCTGGCTTCTCTTGTCTGGTTCATGGCTCTAAATGTTACATTTTTAACAACCAGAAATGTTCACTGAATGGTGATGAGAAGGAAGTAATTTTACTAAATACTGTGGATAGATGCAAAGGTGTGTGTGTGTGAATAGTTTACCAGTAAGAAGTATTGATTCAGTCAAATGTATCATGCAGTAAAATGTGTATGACAACTGGCATTAAGAATCAGTCTCTTAAATGTTCCAAATGAATGGAAATGAAATTGTCTAGGAATTTGAATGAGATCCATGTGTGCCAACTGGGACAATCAAGAAAGATTTTATGGAGCAAATGACACTTAAATTTTTGCCTTTAGAGTCCAATAATTTATCTTATTCTTTTCTAGCTCTACCTCTTCTAGGGCCTGGATTCTAGATGATTTATAACAAGAATTGTGCTTGGAGAGGCAAGCACTAGCTGTGATAACAGACTCCTTCCAGCTACAGCATTACCCAAGTCCGTTTACTCAGTGACTCAAGTTCCCTGAGAGCCAAAGAGAATACCAGCTCCACTGTGCAGCCTTTTGCAGGACTCAGCTGTGGGCTGTGATGATGCGTTTTAGCTATTATTACTTAGTGAGTAATTTAATTCAAGGGAAGATGATCTATATTCTTTTAAGTTTCATTAAGTAGTCATTAACAGGCTTAATCTCATGCATCTTTTTTTTTCCAGTCTGAAGCACTGCCATTAGTTTAGAAGGCACTTATTAAATATGTAGTCCTGTAAAGCCACTACAGCACCACGAGTTATGACGCTTTGTTTCCTTGGCTTTTAAGCATAAGGTCTCTATCATGACATATATGTGGGCTCATGCTTTGCTCATTTGGCTGTATGGACATCCCAGATAAGTGCCTCCTTCTTTCCTGTTGTTTTATGTTGGGCTGGCAATTTTACTTACCATTGTCTTCATTACTTCAATGGTGAGTGGATGTGGTGTAGCAATGGTTCCATCAAACCCTACTTGAATGTTGTAGGTGATAGCTGAAGTGGGTGCTGTGATGTTTTGAAAGAGTTCATTTAGGCACTGCAAATAATCTTGCTATTGTGAATTATTTCATTGCAAATACACTTAAGTGACAAGTCTCCCCAAACTTTGACACAATAAACAGAGCACAATGTAATCTCCATTGACCTTGAAGGATTATTTATGGATGTGTGGAGATGGAGATAAATTCGGTCAAGGTGAAATCTAAGGCATCTCAAAGGCAAGAGCTGGAGGTTCTGTATGTTCCCTACAGCCCCTAGTGACAGGTTTGGATATGGAACTCTTGTATTTCTTGTATGTATTACCCTCCTTTAGGTATCTGTGATATCCTTAACTAAAAAATAAAATAATATTGGAGAGCTGTTAAGGTTTGCCTCTAGTCACCTTTCCCTAGTGAATAACTCACTCCTTCAGGGCCCTTCACTTACCTTGCTGTGGGGTGTCTTTTTATAGCTCTGAATATGTGTTTCTCTCATTGGTTGGTAATAAAGTTGTCTGAGCCTATACCAGGCAGAATAAGGCTGACCAGGAAAGCCAAATGGAGACAGAGTGAAAAGGGAAGACTTGGAGCAGATGTTGTAATCTGCCAAAGGAGCAAGATGTGAAAGAATTGGTAAGTAATGGGACACATGGAAAAATATAAATGAATAGAAATGGGTTAATTTAAGTGTAAGAGCTAGCTAGTAAGGAGCCTGAGCTATCAGCCAAATATTTATAATTAATATAAGCCTCTGAATGATTATTTGGGAATTGGTGGGGGAAATTTTCAGGTCGCAGAGAACTATCTATTCACATTACCTAGAAGTGAAAAGCAATGTCCCTTTTATATTTTTTTTTATATTTAAAACAACATATGTTTTCCTTTGAGTGATTCGGGATTTTAAAGATACATTATTTATTTAAAGATATAGTTTTCATTCACCTTAAAGTTTACTGGCTAAAGTTCTTTGTCTTTTGTATTGTCTTGAGATTCAGCATTAATATTTTATTGGTAATGCCTTTTGGAAGCTGAGTAAGAGTTTCAAAGGCAGCATTTACTTTTTAGATGTGTGTGAGTGGTCTGATCTAAGCTCCTACTGTCAGATCTAAAAAGTACTTCACGGTTTTCTATCTGGGCTCCCCTATGGTAGAGGGGATGAGAAAGTGGACTGCCAACACAGACATGTGCAGTTCTACAGACTCATTTCTTCAGCCTTATATATCCTCCACCCAGATTCCAAGCCATCCTTCATTGGCTGTGGATGATCAGGTGACATTGTGTGGCCATCCCTTATTGGCTGTAGGATGGTTTCCCCTAGCTCGGTTCTCTCTCTCCCTCTCTCTCTCTCTCTCTCTCTCTGCCTTTCTCTCTCTCTCTCTCTCTCTCTCTCTGCCTTTCTCTCTCACTCTCTCTCTGTGTCTCTCACTCCCCCACTTGGTCTCCAGCATCTTGTTACCAATCACCAGGCTCACCTACCTGACTCAGCAGGAAGTGGCCAATGGGCATCCCTAGGCAAATTATCCAGAAGAAGGCAGCCATGTTTCCCCACAGAAAAGGAATTCTCAGAACCAGCTTTCCTTCTCCTAGTAGTTTGGTGAGGTTCCCATTAACTTTTAACTGAAATCACATCTTTGATGCTTTTGTGAAGATGTGCTTCACTTTTTACATTTTTTATCGCAGTTACTTCTCTATTCTATAGATGTTGATAAGCTTTTAGAAAAACTGTTCTCAACTTTCACTGAAAATTCCAAGAATTCTATGTTGAGGCTTAGCAAATATCAGGTGTGGAGTCTTCTTTCCTATAACACTCCCTCAGAAGATGTAGAAGACATGATTATATGACCAATAGCAACTAGAGAACCAGAAACATTTAACGGAAGGCCTTCATGTCAGCATCACACCTGAATATGTCATTAAGTTTCACACTAATTTTTAGGTCAGGAAACTTCATTGGAGTGATGATAAGTGTTGCCAATGTGTAGCACATCATCATGGCTGAAGGAACATCTTAGGCCAAGCATATGGCAGCTGTGTGTGTGTGTGTGTGTGTGTGTGTGTGTGTGTGTGTGTGTTTCTCAGCCCCCATTCTTTTATTTTGAGAACAGAGTTTATTTTACTGACCTATGATATATATATATTCAGCATTTTTCTCGGACAAGTGGTTCAGTTAGATACCCTAGTGAAAAATCATACAATATGGTAATTGGATCACAAGATAAGGTTCCAGAGTTACTGTGATATCATAAAGATGAGACCTGTTGCAATATTCGGACAATTAAGTATCCATTTCTTTAATTTAATAAATTGTCAACATACTGTTGTCTGAGAGTCTTCTAGGGAAATGATCATTGTACCAAGGTTTAAAGGATGACTTTGGACATAGAGACCCAGAGTTAGGAAAAACGACATGGTTTTATTAAGAGAAAGAAAGGAAGGAAGGAAGGAAGGAAGGAAGGAAGGAAGGAAGGAAGGAAGGAAGGAAGAAAGAAAGAAAGAAAGAAAGAAAGAAAGAAAGAAAGAAAGAAAGAAAGAAAGAAAGAAAGAAAGAAAGAAAGAAAGAAGGCATAGTGGGAATGAGGGTGACCTGTGCTTGTGCAAGGCAGGGGAAGAAGTGAAGGGAGAAGAGATTGGATGTGCTAGCTGTAAGTCAGCTACAGAATAACTCTGTTTCTTTTGTGGTGTTTTGTTTCGTGTTGACACAACCTGGTTTCTTTATTCACAAAGCTAAACCTGCCACTTACATGTGATGATGAGTAAATGACTACATCATAGTAATATGGCCTTAGAAACACAATTGATAAGTAGATTTATTTCTACAATTCACTATTATTTTATTATTATTATTATTACTAATTATTTTAACTCACTAATGGAAAGAGGTGGTGACACAGAAAAAAACCTTAGTGAAAACTGGGCTTCATGCTATAAATGTAGATGTCTGTAACCGTGCACATTCGGACACATCATGTCACACGTGTTTGATGCCTGTAACGGTGCACATTCAGACACATCATGTCACACGTGTGCTTTTCCTCCTTGTTCCAGTTTAACTAGGACATCAGCTGATTTCACTGTCCACTTTGACAAAGTCAACTCTCTGCAGGAGCTTTCTGATGTGCACCTGTGTAGGGGGGAACATTTCTGCTTGTCCCCAACACACACATTCTTCTAGCTCATAAAATGCAAAACTCTTACACAATGTTACAGATAGTGGGAGCTGTCCAAACCCAAATGGGACAAAGAAGAGAAAGAGGGGAGCTGCTGACCCACATTTACACAAAATCCCCAGTATTGACCAGGACAGAGTTTCAGTGTTTTTTATTCCATCTTTACCTTGGCAGGGTTAAGAAACATATTTTTCCTGGAAAAGGAAGTTTAGGTACCTACTACCTACTTTAATGTTCCATGGCTTAGTATGTTTCAAGAATTGCCTTTGTAGAATAAATGATAGCAGCCTGGCAGCAGTATGGGGTGGTTCACATGGGAATTCTTTGGAAAGAATAATACCTTTTATGGCAGGAGCCCTTAGAAAGTACTGGCAATATTGAGGTAAGAAAAGAAGAGAATATCTTCTCCTTGGTGTGTTGAAGACACACTCTCAGTGATAATCAGGGGTGCTAGTACTTACTGAAAGCAGAACATGAGAGACACAGCATTTGGCTCATAATAACTTCTGGCAGAATTGCATGCAGAAACAATGTTTGATTTGATTGTCATTGATTGCCTTGGTGTCTCTTCTAAGATGATACCTAATCCATGTGGTGACATAATTTAGTAGCCACAGAATACTTGTATGTGGTCAAAATCCAGAGATTTATTCTCCATTTTAAATCATAAACTTCATATCCAAGTAATTTATTTTTTTCTTTCCTATGACTTTTCTTCAGTAAAAATTCCAAGAGAATAAAAATATAAGCTTCAGTTGCCATGGGTTTTTGATTTAGTTATCTCTAAATCTATCAAAGCAACACGTTCTGAATTTTAAAGATAAATTACCAATAAGTGATTATTCACAAAGTTATCTAAGAACAAAAAATTGATGCATGTTTTTTCTAGAAGTACAAGTACATATGTAGGTACACAAATGCATGCTCATGCATATATATGCACAAACATGTACATGCACACGCTCCTGTACAATCACAACTAAATACATGTACTACAATTTACATAAGGAAATCACTCAGCCCTGTGAGCCTGCAAGTCAATTGCTTGCCTTTGTAGCAATACTACCTCATTGTTTTTAACTAGAGGATGGAATGGTTTCTTCTGTTAATTTTTTAAAAGTGAGACATAGTGCTGTGAAAGGTAAATCTACTAAAAGCCTGAAAAAGTAAAAAAAAAAAAAAAATGCCAAGATTGTATTTTTTGAAGAGCTATCTCTAGACTGTTAACCAAACTCCATCTGCACCAGGTGCACCGAAGCTCTGACCTATGAAAAATTGTTTGGATTCTCCCCATTTATCTTATTTGAGCAGTAAAGAAAATATAATTGAAGAAATGGCATTGAAGAGTTTCCTGGGTTATTTGTTATCAAAAGTGGCATGCAGGAGGCTTTCCACATTAAATTTAAACATATGAAATGACTAAATCTGAAACTATGGGAAAGGCTGATTGGAGCTGACCTGTTTTTGTCTTTTGTTTTTTCCAAAGTCTTGATAGAAAATGATATAGATAGAGCTAGTCTGTGCACGAGCTTTCTCCTCCTCCCTTCCGCCCTCCTCATCCCCCCCCCCCCCCCCCGCGCCCTAGTTTCCTGCCCTTTCTCCCCCTGTGTGTCTGGTGTCTGTTTCTGTCTCTATTTCTGTCTCCCCACCCGTGTTTCCCCCTTAACCTTTTATCTGAGGGCAAGAGTAAGGGGAATTGAAGCTTAAACAGAAGCAGAGACTTGTATTTAGACTGTGGACTGGAACATGATTATTGCAGTTTGTAGATGATGGATGGTGAGAAGGAAAAAATTTCCCCTCTGCTGGAGTGGGGCATCGCATCCTTGAGTACTTATCAGAAATTCAAATTCCAGATCCTCTAAGCCTTTCTGATGTGCAGTGTCAGAATGCTGTAAGTCTGATCCCTCTTTCTGTAAAGAAATTTCTTCCCCTGACCAAAGCACTTTCTTATTGGCCAATTTTTCAAAGTTCTCTACTGTTGCATTAATGCTTTTCATCAACTGCAAAGAGAAGGGGACATACAGAGTGGAGATTCATTATGAGGAGCCATTAACTGTGGCTGGTACTTGTTTAACACTAGATAGCACCTTACCTGGCACATCTACAGTTCTCACTGTGTAGAAAAAGGATGAACGCAATGACTGTTATCAGCCATGTTAGTGAGTCCTTGGACTTTAAAGCAGTGCCTGGAAAGTAGGAATCAAGAATTGAGAAATTTTAGTTATGACTCTATTGCCTTCCCAGCTGTTTCTTCTTCTTTGTAACCAACACTGTTGATGGTAAGAATTAGAAGGCTGAAACTCATCTTCAGCCATCTTGCTTCAATGTAGGCGTCTGTTCTCTGTGTTGTGTGGTTATACAGATAATGTGGAAGCTAGTTCAAGCTATCACAATTCTAGCCTGCTGATTTCCTAACTAAATGTTATCTTTTGGTTGTCTGATTTTTTGAATTGACTTCAGATTTATTCCAGATTGTATTTGAGCTAAATATCTTCAGAGGTAAATTTGGACAACAGCCAGGGTTTTAGCTTTTAGAGATGGAAAAAATATGCTTTTAGTCAGAACACCTGAGGTTTCTTAGCTTAGTGAATTAATGCAACATTCTTTCTGTGGTTGTAGACTTTCTTAGAGTTGTCATTTATACTAAACTCCTTTAAGATCACCATGGTTGCTTTTTGTAATTCATGGACTTTTGAATACATAACTGATAGAGAATCATTGTAAGGAGTTGTGTCCTAGTAATTTTGAACTGAGTAAACACAAGATTCTCAGTTTTCCACATTGAATCTTAAATTAGAACAATTCATGGAAGTTTAAAAGTGTATAGACACTTAGGATCCACTTTAAGGCTTCTGATTAAAAGTCACATTCTACCCTTTTGTTCACCAGACCTGTACACCTATAAAGTTTAACACCCCTCTTGATTGCAACAGATAAATAGCCTTTTTCTTCAGAAAGCAAAAAAACTTGGATCATGAAAATCATTCGGGGTCTTGCTAAAGTAAAGTAAGGATAGGGTCACTGTGTCTTAAGTTCAAGGCCATAGATGCTGCAGCTTCTGAAATAAGCTTTGAGCAGTGAAAACACCATCATTCTTTTTCTTTGGGAAAAGAACACTACATGGTGATGAGAATTCTGGTGCCCACTGCTTAACCTCCTTCTTTCCACACTGTAATTTTTACATTCCTTTATCTTTTGTAATCGCCAGAAAATAAACTAAACACCTTACCTTCCCTTTCTTGGCATGATTAAATGATTAAATACACACCACCAAGACTGAAAGTGCCTTCACAGCATAAAAAATATTCTGTGACCATGGTTCTTCTCCTTAATGGAATTCTAGAAGTTAATGTTCTGGGTGATAAAATAGTCAATCTTATGGTACAACGTATAGAAGCCGTGAGAAGTAAAAGGAAGGACAAAGAATGTGTGTGTCTCTCCAGATGCCTTTGTGCCCACTTGGTCATTGCCAACTAAAAGAGTGACTGCCATAACCGTGTGTTAGGAGAATTAAAACGTCATTGAGGAAATCTGTATATTCACTAAGTCACCAATAATTTGTCATCACTGTCACTACTGTTAGTGTTCGCATATATGACATGATTATTGTTTCTTTATAGATCTAAGAGAGCACTCTCGGTGTTGGTTATAATGTAGTACAAACAGAAACAGAGACTCAAATTCCCAGAGAGAAACAAAGTCTTTACAAAATAAAATACAACCTGTATAGGAGCATTTGAAAATATATACTTATTTATTTGCTTGTTTAGCTGATATATGCATGCCAAAGTCTGCAAATAAATGTCTAAGGTCATTTTGGGGCAGTCAGTTTTTTCCTGGCATCAAATTCAAAGATTTGAACTTAAATCATAAAGCTTGTCTGCAAGGGTCATTATCTGTCGAGTCATCATGCCAGCCTTTTTGAAAGTATATTTCTATAGCAAAATTGTTCTTTGTGTTCAGTGAACTGATCTAAAAGAAATAATTTCTCTGTTTGAATAAATACTCTGATATTTTCATTAGTCTTTGAAAACTGTCTCTAAAGTAACTGATGCATGTGTTCCATTAACAAATTCTCATTCATTTCTCTTTATGGCTTAAAAGCCTGTACTCACTAACAAAAACCCCATTTCAAATGATGGGTATAATTTGAGGTAATGGATTAAATTTTTCTTCATTGTTACCTGAACTGGTTACACTAATACCACAATATACTATCCTTAAAAGCCCACTATAGAGTGAAAACAATAAACAGGAGAAAGAACACTGAGTTCCACACATGGCCAGGCTGTTGACATTGTGCAACTTTTTGAGGCCCTATGAGGCTGTGTCCCTGTCCTTTTATCTGTGAACTGTGAGCAGCCATTTCTGAGGGGAATAGAGTTTGAAAGAGAGTTATGCATATACTACTCTGTGCCCTGTGGTACAGGTGGTGAGTCATGCTGAGGATTTATGGGAAGAAACCAGAAGTGATTCTGCTTTGGCCAGTCATTCGTTTAGCCTTAAACTGTGAACACAAGGTCACATGGTAGAAGAAAGTCCTGCTGTGTACTGTCCCTACATGGGCCATTGGATTTCCCTTCCTTAACACCTTTTATTTCTGTGTAATGAAAGCCAACCAGACCTTTACTGGAGGCTTCCTTAGCCTGCTGCTGCACAAAGATACCTACATTTTAGAGCTCATATGCATCTGCATGTGCAGCCCAATAACCCATTGTGGAATTTAAAGAAGAAGAAATCTTTCTCGTGAATGTGTTTGTGTGTGATAAGTGTGCCTGTATCTAGAGGTCTTGGCTGTCAGCCTTGGTGTCATTCCTTAGGCATAGCCTATAGTTATTTATTTTTAACAATTTTTGACGTCTTTGTAGATGTTTTCAGTACATCGTGATTGTGTTCATTTACCCATTTTAGCCTTTCATGTTCTCTTCCCATTCTCATTGGCTCTGCCTGCTCCCTACATTGATTTGGCTTGCTGTGGGGTAATTAGAACAGCTGTTTACTTTATGTTTTATTTTGTTCTATTTAGTTTTTTGATATGAATTCCTTTCCTGGCCTGGAGCTCACCAAGTAGGAAAATTTGGGCCAGGTAATCTAGGATCTGCCTGTCTCTGCCTCTCTTGCCCTGGAATTATAAGTATGCATCATGAGGCCCAGGACATTTACATGGGTTTCGGGAATTGAACGCAGTTCCTATGTTTCCTCCTGACTCAGCTATCTCCTCAGTTTTTAAGATATTTCCTCGTTCTTATAATTCCTTTGTTGTGTTTTCTCCTTTTTAGATTAATGAGTCTGAAGTATAGTCTGGGCTCCATTTTGTATCCTTTATGAAGACATTTACAGTTATCCAGTGGAATGAATGCATGTCCTAGGTCATGTGTAACCTCCCCTGAAAGAGGGAAACTATAGACAGAAGAGGGCTCAACTCATTAGACACTGTAAAAGCAGAGAGTATTAGCCTGGAGGACCTTAGGACTAAGCAAAGGAAGGAGTTGATGGAGAATATATGTACTCAAGAAGCTTGACCTCAGGAATATAGTGCAGGCTCAACACAGTGATGGGCTGTTAGGATCAGGTCTTTCTATGAAGTTTGATGGCACAAGTAAATGTAGGCTCAAAAAGGAATATTATACTTTCTAGTAAATTACCTATTATACTTGTTTTTAAATCTTTGGAAACCAAATATGTCCTTTTACTATTGCCCACAATTTTTTTTTAACATAGAGTATGAAAACAATGTTTGTTTTGGTTTTAAGCTGAATAATGAAAGAATAGATTATATAGTGTCCTGCTGTGGCCACAACTGGTCACTTCGCTAACAGCTCCAAACAGTAAGGATTTGGAAGTAAAATGCCCATCATGGGTTTCACTCAGAATTCTGTGTGTTGGACTTTGTTCTGTTCTGAGTGGTTTCCGGAGGGAGGCTCTTTATTTTTTTCTTTTTCTTTATCTTTCTTTGCTCCTAGAAGTTGCCAGCATTCCTTGGCTAGTGTGTCTTAATTTTAAAGCCAGAAAAGTTGCAAGTCTTTATCAATTATTTAGAAAGTCACAGTTCTGTCTTTCACTTCAAAAGAGCCTTGGGATTCTCTAGGACGATTGGATAGCACAAGATATTCTGGTTGCTGGAAGGTTATCAGTGCAAAAGCCTTTTGTCCCATAAAGAAATACATTCACAGGTTCTGAAGATTAAGTCCTGGCTTTTTAAGGAAGGGTGGTGCTGCTTGGTTTATTGCTTAAGAGATTAATTCATAGAAGCTGAAAAAGCCTTATTTTTCTTTTTTTCTTTCAGGTTTTCCCTAACAGAATCAGCTTGTGGTTCAAATATCATACTAGTTTTTATTAGTGTATTTATTAGTGTATATGAACTAACAAGAAATGGAAAAATGATGTATGTCATTGCGATCAACTCAGAACACTGGCATTTTGTTCTTCCTTTAAATAGTCTCTCCTGTGGTACGTTTTCGGAAGTTTACTCTGTTCATTGTAGGCAAGTTAGACCCAAGAGCCCATGGAAAACTGACTAGAGGTGATTATTTAAGAGGAACTGATGGCAGGAAATAAGTCTGTTTCTATAATGGAATGGTTCAGTGAGCACAGTATGGCTTCAGTTGTCTAGGGAGAGAAGTGCCTTGTGTTCATCTCCTTCCTCCCATACTGTCACATGGAAAATCTTTGGGAATGCTTTATATACACTAGCAACCCTCCCTTCTCTTCCTCACTGTATAGAAAGGACACATCAAATAAATGGGTCAGCAGGTCAGTCTATGCAATTGGGAAGTGATGGGTAGCAGCATGTGTGCCTCCGAGTGCCCTGCTCCACACATGAGATAAAGGACACTTTTGATTCAGAGGTAACTACTCCATCCCCCTTCATTACCCAAAGGTCCTCCGTCTATGTAGACGTGCAGTCACTCAACACTTTATCACAAATTTTTGGTCCCTGTGTGAGGGATGATTTTAGGGAGCAGTAAAGCAGTTGCTTTGGATGGGTCAATGTGTTTTCTTTGGAATTTTTGCATGAGATTTGGATAACTGGCTTACAGTTTGTATTAAGGAGGATTCGTTTTATTTTGTTCTAACTTGAGAGACAGTCTTAATCTGTAACACAGTCTGATTTTAAAACCATGATGATGTTTCCTACCCCTGACTCTAGAGATCATGCTGGAATTATAGGCATGAGCTTCCATATACCCAGTTCTTTCTTTTTCTGTTTTTTTTTTAATTATTTATAAATATGTCCCTCTGCTACCCTCCCTTCCCTCCCTATCAGCTTTCAGCCTCTCCCCTCCCCATCCCCCATCCCCTCCCCCGAAAGGGCAAGAAGTCCCAAGTCCCAAGCTCAGTGTGGCACATACACTCCAGGCAAGTCCGATTTCCTCATCCCAATATCAAGACTGGATTTGGTGTTCCTCTGCAGGGAATGGGCTCCAAGGTGCCAGCCCAGGCACAGGAACATAGTGTGATCCCACCCTTTGAGGATCCACATACTGCTCATGCCAATGGACAGTTGCCTACTCTTGGAGAGCCTACCTCCTTTTCCCAAAGTTTCTTGATTCAGTAAGCTCCCCAGTCTCCAGCCAGCCATCTCTGTTGAACTTTCCCCCTTAATCCTCATACAGACTCTCCTCCCTTACTCTCAGTTGGATCTCGAGTTAGTATGGATCTCTGCCCCCACCTTTTTTCATTGTTGGATGTAGTTTCTGTGATGACACTTAAGAGTGGTTATTCATTTGAATATAGGAGAAGTCCTGTTACAAGAGTTTTCTGGCTAAGACTAGCCCCATTGTCTGGATCTGTCCACAGGTGCTTCCCCTCCCTTCAAATGACTAAGTTGTTTATATTAATTTCATACTGTTTGGCCTATGACTCAGGTGTATTGCTAGCTAGCTCTCTCATTTTAACCCATTTCCATTAATCTGTCCTGCCATGTGGCCTGTGGCTTACCTTTGTTCCTTTACATGTTGCTTCCTTGGGCATCTAGCTCGATCTTTCCATCTGACTCCACCTTCCTTCTACCTATGCTCTGATTCTTGCCTATTGCTATGGTGCCAGAAAAGGGCCAAAACAGTTCCTTTATTTAAAGAATGATATTCCCAGCATACAGAAAGACATTCCCACATCAAAGTTCTGTTTAGACACCCCTTTCACTATATATTGGGACACTAGTCAGGGACATCCTGTGAGTTCTTGGAGGTTTCCCCAGCACCCAGTTGCTTTCCAGCCCCATATTGACTTCTTCTATCAAGATACCCCCTCCCTCTTTTCTCTCTCTTTGTTGCTCTTCTCACTCAACAATCTCTTCTCTCATGATTTGTCCCACCCATAATGACCCCAATTTGCTAAGGAGATCTTCTCTAATTTACTCTTCCTAGGTGAATCCCTAGATGTCTCCCTTAAGTTCCTTCTAATCCCAAGATCTTCAGGGGCTGGGACTTGCAGCTTGGGTAGTCTTTGCTGTTGCTTTAAAGTCCACTTATGAGTGAGTACCTCCCATGCCTCTCTTTCTGGGCTTGTGATACCTCTCTCAGAGGGATATTCTCCAAATCCATCCATTTACCTGCAAATTTTAGGATGCCATGTTTTAAATTGCCGAGTAGTACTCCATTGTGTACTACTTATGTATATGATGTATAAGATCATATCATCTACAAATAGAGATACTTTGACATCTTCCTTTCCAATTTGTATCCCCTTAATCTCATTTTGTTCTCCCATTGCTTTAGCTAAAACTTTGAGAACCATATTGACTAGATAAGGAAAGAGAAGATAGCTTTATCTTGTCCCTGCTTATATTTGGATTGCTTTGCTTTTTTCTCCATCTAGTTTGATATTGACTGTTGGTTTGCTGTATATCATCTTTATTTAGGTATTTTCCCTGTATTCCTAATTTTTCCAGGACTTTTATCATGAAAGTATTGGATTTTGTCAAAGGCTTTTTCAGTATCTAATGAGGTGATCATGTGTTTTAATTTTTTTTCCTTTCACATTGTTTATATGATTGATGGCATTCACAGTTTTTCATATGTTGAACCATCCCTGAATCTTTTGGATGAAGCCTACTTGATTGGGGTGGATGATTTTTTGGAAATGTTGCTTGATTCCGTTTGACAGAATTTTATTTAGTATTTTTACATCAATGTTCATGAGGGTTATTGGGTCTGTAATTCTCTTTCTTTGTTGCACCTTTGAGTGACTTGGGAATCAGGGTGATTGTGGCCTCATAAAAAGATTTTGGCAATGTCCCTTCAGTTTCTACTTTATGAAACTGTTTGATGAGTATTGGTATTAGCTTTTCTTTGAATGTATGGTAGAATTCTGCACTGAAACCATGTAATCCTGGGCGCTTTTTTTTTTTTTTTAAACTTGGGAGAACTTTAATAACAGCTTCAATTTCCTTTGTGGTTACAGGTCTGTTTAGGGCACTTATCAGATCTTGGTTTAATTTTGGTTAAATGGTACCTGTCCAGAAAGCTGTCTATTTCTTTTAGGTTTTCCATTTTAATGGAATATAAATTTTCAAAGTATGATCTAATAATTCTCTAGATTTCCTGGCTGTCGATTTTTGATGCTGTTTATTTAGATACTCTTTCTTTGCTTCTTGGTTAGTTTGGATAAGGGTTTATCTATCTTGTTGACTTTCTCAAAGAATCAACTCTTTGATTTATTGATTCTTTGTATTGGTCCCTTTGTTTCTATTGTATTGATTTCTGCCCTAAGTTTTATTATTTCCTGTCCTCTACTTTTTCTAGGTGAGTGCTTCTAATTGTTCTAAAGCCTTCAGCTGTGCTGTTAGGTCTCTTGTGTGAGATTTCTCTAGGTTTTTCATATAGGCATCTAGTGCTATGAGTTTTCCTCTTAACAATGCTTTCATCGTGTCCCATAAGTTTAGGTATGTTGTGGATTCATTTTCATTAAAGTCTAGGAAGTCTTTAATTCCTTAAACTCCTTCCTTGACCCAGAGGTGGTTCAACTGAGAGATGTTTAGTTTCTGCTAATTTTCTGTGACTTTTGTTGTTGTTGAACTCTAACTTTAAATCATAGTGGTCTAATATGATTCAAGGAGTTATTCTCATATTTTGTATCTATTGATATTTGCTTTATGACTGAGTATGTGGTCAAGTTTAGAGAAAGTTCCATGGGATGCTGCGAAATATATATATTCCATTGTATTTGAGTGGAAGGTTCTGTATATATCTTTTAAGACCATTTGGGTCATAACATCTGTTAGATTCCTTATTTCTTTGTTGCGTTTCTGTCTGGTGGACCTATCTGATGGTGAAAGTGGGATATTGAAGTCTCCCACTATCTGTGTGTGGCATTGGATGTGAGGTTTAAGCTTTAGTAGGGTACATTCCTAATCTTTAAGAATGATTTTTTTTGAAAACTTTTACTATGGTGAAAAGACAGTGAAGAATGGATCTATCAGAAATATTTTCCTCTATTTCTTCCCCTTTCTTTCAGCTTTCTATTTCTCCTCATTCTCCTTCTTATCTTCTTTTAATTTTCCCTTTTTTCTTTCTTCCCCAGTCCTTTGGGGTTTAAATGACATTTCTTATTAGCACACCACTTAACTACCATTGGCACATGGGATCTTGAAAAAGGGCTGGTGTGGGTGATTTTGTTTGGCTTATCACATAGAAAATAGATTCATAGAAATTGGAAGAGGCAGTAAGGTTTGTGTTTCAATTATGGTGAAGGAAATTATATACACAATCATATTTGCTACAAAATTATTTATATGACCAGAATTGGAAAGTATGTAAATATACATCAAACAAGTTAAATTAAATACTTTACAAAAGCTGTACATTCCTAGTGAACATATGCTGTTGTGGGAAGTTGCAGCATGTCAAAATTTAATTTGTAGTATATTTATATTTCTTGATTTGGGCACTAACTGCAGAGGTCTGAAGGTGTAGACTCAGTACTAACAGCTAGCACTTTGGGTGCATGTACATTATTTTAAGTACCATTTGAAGATACTGCTATATTTCTTCTATGTAAAGTAATATGGAAGAATCTGTTAATAGAATCAATGGTAGCAGTGTTTTATCTGATATTTCTGCCTCTTACTTAATATATAGTTAGATCATTAACATTTGTGATCACTGATCAACATTCTACCCTGTTGAAGAACAAGAGTAATTTATATCTTCAGGGATTTTGTTGTTATATATCACTATGCATTGAGTAATTGTATAGCTGATGACAATAATAAATCATAAAATGAAAAAGACTTTTTCTAAAGATGTGGTTATCAGGGGCAGAGGACTGAGTCCAACAGGAATTTGAATGTAGATTCTGAAAGGACAGTGGGTTTTAACTGCATGGACAGTAGCATTTTAAGTACCTTTTCAGGGTCATATGGACAAGAAATCCAGTCAGGGGCTGATGGGAGCAGGCTAGTGTTATGATTATTTAAGTTTTTTTTTTTTATTCTCTTTTGCCTGTTCTGCTAAAATTATCATTTTGTAATTAAAACCTTTTTAAAAACTTATTTAAATTCAGTACAAAAGCATAAATCATTTCACATAGTAGAGAGGTCATAGGATATGAACATATTTATTCCTATTATCACACCACACTGTTAAAATTCTGTGTTTAATGTGAGCTTATACCCACCAATAATTAGTACACAATGGCTAACATTTTCTTTTCACCAAAGGAAAAGGAAGGCACCTTTTATTTCAGGAAAATATGTGCAAGCCTGTTGCTCAGCGTCTCACAGTTTCTTCAGATGTTAGTTGGTTTCAATGAACCCTTTTGTCACAATCCAGCGTGTTCTGTGTGTACAGTTGTGGCCCTCAGACTTGATTGTTTAGCAGACTGTAAGGCCAGGACACTGGAATGCATTGAAACTTGACCGAATGTTGATGGAATCCTTTTTGTCGTCATTTCATCCTAAGTCACGATGCCTCTATCTTCTTGGAGACAAGAACTAAGAAATAATCCCTATAGCATGCCTCCTATAAATGTCAACTCAAAGTGGAGTTAATATTTGTTGTGATTGGACTAAAGATGTTCTGGAGTCAGTTCTTCCATGACCGCTCTATGCTTTACATCCTTCCCTTCCTGCTTTTGCTATTGTATTTTTAGCTGGAAGCCTTCCTGTTCCAGCTTGACCACTGTGCCATGAGATGCCTGGACTTTAATCATTGAACAGGAGGACTCCCAAAACTCTGAATAGAGTTGGATCCAATTGTCAAGATATATTATACCAAAAGTCAACAGAGAGAAACTCACAAGGGTAAGAAGCATATGCACAAAGCCAGGGAAAGCCGGGAACTGCCAAGAGTTCAGTCCCACCACATTCATACTCAATCTTTATGGCCAAGTGTGTGAAGTGTTGCCAACCAAAGAAGCTTGGCAGAAATTTGGAGCCTAGGGATCAAACTAGAGTTGGTACCAAAATTCCAGAGCCCAGTATAAAAAGTCTCAGCTCCAATGAAACTATTCTGTCTGTGTGCCAGCTTAGCAATGGGAATATTGTCAGTCTGGCAGTGGTTCCTCATAAAACAGGAATTTGAAACATCAATCAAAGACAAACCTAGTAAGGAGACTTTTTCGAGAATAACCACTGGCCAATATTCACCTCAGTCTGCACAACTCTGTGTAATACACAACACTTGTATCTTGTTTCCTAGAGAGAAGAGATTATCTGTGCTGCATTTCTTAGACACTTTTCCCACGGCTGATGTTGTGCTGATATGGACCAGGTGCTATGTCCATCTTGACTCCTGATTTCAGAATGCAGTCCTGGACATGTTTTAGCTCATTTGTCTGAACTGCTCTCTGATGCTGTCCAACTATATTCCGTCCTCTACAGCATCCTAATTCTCTAATTCCTAGCAATATCCCCTGTGAGTGTTTAAGCTGTTTCTCTGCTCTTCAATATCTGCATTTTTGTGCATCCTCTGTGTTGAGGATCAAATCAACATTGTTGCACTGCTGCTGTGCTCCTGTACTATGTCGTTCAAACAGTGTAAAACAAATAATTTCTTCTTCATTGTCCTTCTTTTTTTTTTTTTTTGAAAGGCATAACCACAGGTCTCAGTTTCATTTTTGGTCAGTAAAACCAAGCCCATCTCTCCTTTTCCTATGTCTTCCTGCAGGCCATAGTAACAACTTGAAAGCATCAGGGCCATTTTTATAGGACTGACTCAAAGACATCATTTGAGTAGTTAATGAAATAAACGTTGTCCAAGTCCATGACATCTCACCACCATCACAGTGTCCTCACATGTGAGATTTACTGCAATCTTTGGTTTCTATTCCCATCCCTCCGTTTTTGGGGGATGGATTGACAAATCAGAATGGAGAATTCTTTACTGCCCCTGATGCTTGTTTTGGAGGCATTTGTGTTTGTATTTATGTTACTGAGTTATGTTGCCTGCATTGTATCGGGCACATCATGGATAATACACACGGCTACTGGGAAGAAGCCTCAGAAATGCCTCTTACAGGTACTCAGTCTCAATGATACCTTAGCGATAATCATACCACATGTTTTCATAATATTTCTGAAATCAGAAGAAATAAGCTCCCGGAGTATACAGTTTTAGCAATGCCAGCATAGGCCAATTATAACTTTCTTCTAGGAGCAGGCACAATGTTCATTATTTAAAGAAAAATGGTCTGTGTAGGTAGCCATGAGAAAGATACTGATGAGAAAAATGAGAGCAGCTAAAAGAGATGAGGAAACCAGATGAGGTCGGAGGTTCTCCAGGTATCTGGACATGCCATCTCTGCTTGCAGATCTATTGAAGCTCTCCTAATAACAGCATCAATTTCGAAAAATGAATAAGAAGGTACCATGTCTTATTCTCATTCCTAGCTCTGTTTGAGGTAAAAGGGGTTCAGCAGGCCCAGGGTTAAAGTATAGCACTCGTAGGTCCTCTGCAGGCTCTTAAACCTGTCAAAAACCAAGACAACTCCCAGACTGTGCTTTTTGTTTGTTTATTTTGTTCTTACAAACAATAATTATCCATTTGCTCTTGTGGCAGATGCATGCACATGTCTCAGTGGACATGCATAAGGTAAAGGGCATCTTACAAGGATTTGTTAATAACCTTCCACCACATGGATCCTGGGGATTGAACTTAGAGGTCTTCAGGCTTGGCAGCAAGTGCTAGCACCTGCTGAGCCATCTTGCTGGCCCTGAGCTCTCTCATTGGAATGCAAGAAGCACTGGTTCTTTTTTTTTTTTCTTTTTTGTTAAGTTTGGCTCACAAATAATATACTTAACTTGGAAAGCCTTACTCACTGTACTCTCTGGTCAGATATTACCTACTTGATTTTGTGTTCTGTTTTCTTGCTTTGTATCTTGCTGGGTCATTTCGCCATACTTCTGAATGGTGAGACCTGACCTAGAAGAAGTCTGTTGGATGAGTTAGAGCAAAGAACAATTCTTTTCTGATTTGTTCAGTCAGGACTATCTCCTTATGTCTGTTAGAATGTGAAAGTTATGCAAAATTTATGCCTTTGGAAATGCACTGGGAGATTTGTGTCCTCTCTCCGCTCTCCGTCTTGATGACAGACAATTTTATGTGTTTGACAATAGCCTCTCACCCCAACCTTCAAACGTCAGAAGCATTAGAATTCTTCCTTAGAAGCCTGTTGCTTTTTTTTTCCTATTTAGTCTTCTAGAAAATCTCACTATCACCATACTTTTTTTTTTCTTATTTGCCTCCAAAGCACAGTGTAAACTTGATTGCTCTGAGTTTTGTGGGACCCTCTATCACGCCATCCTGTATTTATGTTACCCAGAATGTCTGTGTAACTCTCCTTGCCCCTGTCCAGTGGTCCAGTATTCAGTCCTTGCCCTGCTCCAGCCTTTAAAAGGCCCAGTGATGAGAACAGCTGCTTGACTGTATAACCCTGTCTTTGTTCCTCTTGAGTGCTGGTCTCAGCTCTAGCTAAGTTATTGCAGGACACACACTGTTGGGTCCTGAGAGGTGCAGACGGTGGGTAGATGCTAATTTCTATTAGATTTCTATGGTTTCTGCCTAGTGCTTCCTATGTCTATTAGGTAGGATATAGCATTATGCTCTCTCTCTCTCTCTCTCTCTCTCTCTCTCTCTCTCTCTCTCTCTCTCTCTCCAGCCCCTAATGTGAGTTGGCCACTATCCCCACACCAATGCTACATGGATGCTATCTTTGCAAAGTTGCACTAATGGTTTCTACTCCACAGAGAGCTGCGTGTCCACCCCTAGATGTTACTGCTTATTCTCTGTCTGCAGGAAGTTGGAGGGGATTTCCTCTGCATCCAGCCAAATCCCTGCCCCTAGGAACGGACTGGCCCTCAGCCTTCCATGTGTCGTCATTTCACATCCATTACTTATAGGACACTGCCTTGGACACTGAACATGTGAAAAAGTGGCCAAATGTCCTAGCCTGGATTTCACCTAGAGCATGAAAATATAGAGTATTATTAGAAGGAAAGGAACATCCTAACCGTCTTCTTCCCTGAGCTCTGAATTCAGTGAGTCAGTTTTCCCTCTGTCTGTCCATGGACACTGCCTTGTGCCTCCCAGGGATTCCTTGTCTGCCTGCACTTGGTTGCTGTGTAGGGATGACAATGTGACAGTGTAGGCGTTTGCATGTTCTGCCTGCACTTGTTCTGACAGCCCTAGGTCCTGCAGATGGTGTTCTTGTCTCTAGCCTTGACTCCCAGTGGCCAGAGACAGCCTGTCATAGGACATGGAGTCTCTGTACCCTCTTGTACTGAAAATTACCATTCTCATAGATGGTAACTTCTGGGAGGTCTGTTAGGAAAGAGGAAATGTGAGGTTGAGGCTGAAGATAGCCTTGCTCAACACCATCAAAACGTTCTTCATGAATAGACTTCTCAGTTTGGAGAGAAGGTAAGAAAATTTCACTCCTGTTGAACACATGTCTGAGGAGGAAGAAGAACAAGTGCCAGCTTTGAGGAGCATGGACTTGGAGAAGACTTGAGTTTACATGTCAGTCTACTTCTGCTGCTTATTCTGAATTGAGACCATTAGGGTTGATATTAGAAGTTATTAGAAATAGATGTATTTTAGCATAACTCATGAACCATGCTAAATTAGAATCTTCATGATAACAATATTTTCATGTCATTTTTTTTCCCACATTCACCTTTAATAAGCATAGACTCACTAATTGTGGCCAAGGTGATTCCATGTACTAGACCTTTATTGCCTAAGTATCCTTGTCCACAAATAGATATTTTAAATAGCAGCCTTAGGACTATTTTATTATCTTAATAATATAATGTACTTTTAAAAGCAATTAGGAAAACATTAAACATTTTAAAACAATGAGCAAAAGCTATAGAGGCCAACACTAAAAAGCTTTTCTTTTTTTTTTTTTTTTTTTTTTTTTTTTTTTGTCTAGAGGGACAAATACTCCGAGAAATCTTAGCCCAGGTCACAGTGGTTGTGTGCCAGTAGGAAAGTGATGAACAACCATAATCCCTCTCTTGGGAATCGGGGTGGCTACTAGTGGTATGAATTGTAGATGCCCAATGGTTTAGAAGAAGAGTCTACTAGCTTCCAGTGAAGTTTAGCTTTATACCCAGTCAATATACTTCTTGTTCTATAATTCTCTAGCTGGGTCAAATCTGAAAAGTGCAGATTTCAGAATGAGCCTGTCAGTTTACACATCACCTCATGTGTCGCTGCACCAACTGGCTTTCAACCATATAGAAAACCAACCTGGTGATGGAATTCTGATTTGGATGATGAGAGGAGTATTTAAACCAATGCTAAGTGAAAAGGAAGTGTAAGGGAAAAAATCTCCACGTTCTTTGTTTCCATCAAGATGTGTGTTCATTTGGCAGTGAGAGTTTCCTCATGTTCATCTGTTTCGGGAAGTTGATATTTTATATTCACAGCTATTTTTAACAAGCTTTGAAATTACATTATCACAGTTGATTGATTTTTATTACATTCATCTTCATTTCTAGTTCCAAGTCTGCCAAACTTTTAGAACTTCTCTCCTGCAGAAAAGTATTGTGACTATATTATTTTATTTGTGTGTGTGTGTGTGTGTGTGTGTGTGTGTGTGTGTGTGTGTGTATGTGTGGTGTGGTGTGTGTATGTGCGTGTGTGTGTTTGTGTGTGTGTGGCATGTGTATGTCATGTGTGTATGTGTGTGTGTGTAGTGTATGTGTGTAGTGTATGTTGTATGTGTGTGGTGTGTGTATGTGTGTATGTGTGGTGTTTGTATGTGTGTGTGTGGTGTGTGTATATGTGTGTGTGTGTTTGTGTGTGTGGTGTGTGTATGTGCATGTGTGTGTGTGGGTGTGTGTGTGTGGGTGTGTGTGTGTATGCTTGCCTGTATGTTGTACTCCACAAGCATGAAGGTGCCCATGAATAAGAGAATGCTGGATTTCTTGATTTGGAGTTAAAGATGGTTGTATACCATCCAATTCAGATGCAGGGAATGGAACCCTGACACATGTAACTCAAAGATTTATCTCTGTTATAGTCTTGTACATTTAACCGGACTATGAAGAAGGACAATGTAAAATTAAATGAGCCTGAGAATTCTCGACATTAATATGAAATTCCTGGATACTGGCTGTGAAGTTAAAAGACTTGGTGTCTAAGGAACTTTTGTTCTTTCCTTTCTTCCTCTTACATCACATTTCCAGTTGTGGTACTAAAGCTACAACTCATTTCCATTCTTTTGAAATGGAAATGTTTACACTGTGACATTGTATTTTGAAAATTTTATTTAAGGGGTTCACAATTAATAGATTGCCTTGAATCTCAGAAAAACCATTGGACTTTAGACAGTTCAAGGTCAAGGGGACTTTTAGAGATGGAATGAATATATTCTGATTATGAGGTGGAAATGAGACTTTAGGAATCAGAGTAAATTTCTGTGGTTTAAATTGATGTTAAGAAGGAGTAGGACCATAAGGCTAGAGTCACCCTGGAATCATTTGCGGGAGTTTTTATGAGAGTATTTCCACAAAGAAGGAGGCAGGAAAGACACAGCATGCAGGGTGGAGAGCACCATGGCATAGAATGTGGACCTGCGTTGAATAAAAAGTGAAGGTGAGGTGAGCTTCTGTGTTCACCTTCTGCTTCCTGACTGTAGGTGGAATGGGGCGAGCTGTTCATACTTTGGCCACCACCAAGGCCTATGCCTTCAAAGTGTGAGCTGAAATAAAGCCTCCCTTCAATAATTTCTTTAGGTATGTCATGGGCAGTTTGTCTTAGCACTGAGAATAATTAATATATTTTTAAGAAAATAACTGAAAATTCTTCAGTGATCTATGTTGAATGCTGAACCCACAAGTGACTATTATTTTTGCTCAGTTTTAATTATCTTATTTTAGAGAAACATTGGTAAATTATGCATGTTTTTACAAAACTTAAATAGTATAACTATAGGAACCACGTTTTTTCACAAGTTAGTTTTAACAAAGTGGGTTTTATGTGATTTATTATATTACTTACTGTTAGAAAATTCTGCCCCATTCTCAGACAGTGACTGAACTTAGTTATTTAATTTTCCTGGGTTAAAATTTATCATGGCTATGTTGGGTTGCCTTTGCAAAACTGGTGTTAGGCAAATTGATATAACAAATGTTTAAAGAATGAAAGATAGTACCGGTTTTGCCGTCAGAAATTATTACGTATTTTGCAGAGAAAGTCTGGCACAGGATAGAAGTGTGAGGACCAAGAAGGGAAAGTAAACAAGAAGGTTCTCACTGTCTTTTTGAGACAAGGTCGTTCGACATAGCTCAAACTGGCTTAGACCTTAAGACCTTGCTCCCCTCCAATTGCTTGAGCGAGGGAGTAGATTACAGGTATGCACTACTGTAATCTACTGTACTTCTAAAAGTGCTTTGATTTGATTTATGCTTCTGCTTAAAATTATGATATAGGAATGGCAAAACAGGAATATTCACATGTAAGTTGTAAAGGACAGACTCTTTCTTACCTGGCATCATCCAAAATGGAAATGATGGGTGGAGACCTCAGGAACCTTCCCCTGTGGGGACCATTGCTTCAGGTGTTAAGATAGCTACACAGAGAACTGAAGCTAGACAATGGAGCTATAACCTGTTGCTCCCTGATAAGGGCTTCTGTCTGTGTGGCCATGACTGGTAGGATGCAAGAGATTTTGTTGATCAATGTGTTGGAGGAGACAAAGGCATCAAAGCTAGAAGGAGCTATAACCGTATTAAAGTGGTGGCTGGTTTTTGTTGAATGTTTTATTATTACTGCAATGTAATGCCCATGTTGACCTATAAGACTTTAAGAGAAATACCACAAAGTCACCATATTAGGGAAACAGAAAAAATAAAATAAAATAAAAAAGTAGGAACATACCCTCATCCCATCCCCACATGCCCCACACTATCACATACCCATGAATGTAAGTTTCTAAAGTATGTCCCACACTCCTTCATACATATCTATTTAGCTAATGTTGGCCTAGAATTCATATGTAGCCTCGGGTATTTTTGAACTCATGATTATTTCTCCCGGCCTCCTGAGTGCTAGGATTAACACGTGTGACACCATGACCAATGGGTGAATTTTATATAAATGCACAAAGTTCAAAATGTATAGCAGCTCTGTCTTCCCTCTTCCTGTGCCTGTAGTGACTCGGCTCTATCATTCGTAGCCACCAATAATTGCTAAGTCTGGAGTTTTGCATTCTTTAAAATATTTTCTCTGCAAAATCATAAAACCCAACACGCAGCCCTTCCAGTCTGCTTTCTTTCAGATGGTTTTGTGCTTCTTTGTTCTTGTTGAATGTACCAGCAATTTGTCCACATTCAATTCTGAATAGTATTTTATTTGTGGATTTCTCTTTGCTACTCAATAATCATTAGAATATACTTGCATATTTTTTCTATACTTTTAGGCTGTTGTGAATAAAGTTATTTCTAAAGTTCCCATGCCGTTTCTATGTAGGCATAAACTTCCATTTTCTTAGGTAACTATATCTACAAGTGCAAGTTCTAGGCTGTGTATCTAATATATACTGACTTTAAATAGCAATAATCATGAAAAATAAATCCCAAACAAACAAAAGGCAAAACTCCTTGTAACCTGTCTTCTAATTAGACTAAATTATACTTTCTGTTTTTGTTTCTCACAAGAGTCTGAGGCCGTTGCTCTCCAAGTCCTTTTCCTTTGGCCATGCATCTTTTAGTATTTAGTACATGGACTCTGACATCTCATCATGTCAACTGATGGTGATGATTGACAGCCTGTGTGGTTGTTTACCACCTTTGCATTTTCTGAAGTGTTGAATGTACTCCAGTCCACTGTGCTCTCAGGATAGGACGTTTTGTTCTTTTGGCCACATGCTGTAGAGTTTCATGCATTCTCTATATGTTTTACAGACAAGACTTTATTAGACATGTGATTTTAAAGTATTTTTTATTTTATGGCTCTTCTGTTTTGCATTATGTTTTTTAGACTCAAAGTTCCCAGTTTCAATGAAGTCTGAACGATTTGGTTTTTCTTTACTCTTATGTTCTTGATGTCATGTATTAAAACTCTGTGTCTCCAAACAGAGTTCAACCATTCCCCAGAGCAATTTGTAGTCTTGTGTTCTATGTTGAAATCTTTGATTTGTTTTTGAGTTAATTTTTGTATTAATTGTGATTTATGTTTCTTAATTTCTTTTGCATGTAACATCCTGTTGTTAATATACTATGATTCCCCTGTTTTATGCTACTAAAATATTTATCTTATTTTTGAGAAACCATTACATCACTATCCCCTTCTCTTTTTTTCCTTCCAAACTCTCTCATGATTTCCTCCTTGCTGTCTATATATACATGACCTCTTTTTCATTGATTGTTGTTACATACACATGTATTTGGTATGGTGTGTGTGTGTGTGTGTGTGTGTATGTCTGTGTACATGTATACATAAGTGTGTGTGTGTGTGATTGTGTGTGTATTCCTGATATATACCTATCTTTTTATTTTAAAAACTGTAGGTGTGTTTGTATGGCTCTATGTTTTGGATATCACTGCCATTTTACAGATACCGTATTTCGTAGAATCATGTTCTTTCATCTTGAGACTTGATGTGTACGTGTCTTCCTGTGTTATACTTCTGAATTCTTGACTATTTAGAGCCTTTGCCATTACATTCAGTCTTGTATCCAGCTTGAGGATATTTCAAAAGTTGCTCAGGTTGTAATTTTATCTTCAGCAAATATATGGATATAGTTGAACAGAAGTGAACTTTGAAACTAACAAGTGAGTGCCAGGTCACGAAGTCCAGTGGTAGAGGATTACTCAAAACCTAATGAGGCTCTGGTTTCTTCCTCAGCACCCAGGAGGTGAGGTGGGGGAGGCAAACTTAGGGTATAGTTCGGCAATAGAATACTGGTTTAGCATTCATGAGGCTGTGAGTTGGATTCTTAGCAAAGCAGCATGCAAACAAAAATTACTGATGAAATAATGAGCATTTTAAACCACAAGCACAGTAAGTAACACTCTGCTTGGTTTTGAGTTGGCCTGTTTTGTTTTTTTCTAGAACTTGAGAAAATTTTACTATTGCCAATAGCAAATGCGACCTGGAATGTAGTAGCAATCACTAAATATTTACTGGAAAATGTAGTTGATTAGTGATGATACCTTTGATTTTTCTCTTTATATGCTTTTCAGCTAGGGAAACCTTGAAGGGTAAGGGAAATATATACATTTCCTTTGGGGGAATAAAAGCAAAGGAGGCCATTGGAGAAACTCATCAGTACACTCACTCCTCAGCAAACCTGCCCTAAGGACATTCTCATCTACCATGCAGGGTTCCTGTATCTTTGAATGGTGGAAAGAACAACTGTTTATGTGAAGCAGAGCATGGCACAGTTGGTTTTCAGGAAAGCTCTACACTTCTTACAGCTCCCACCACAGCCGTAAAGTCTGAGAGAAACTGTTTCTCATGCAGTCTAAGCATTATAGCATAGAAGAGTTCCCAGACTATCTCTTCCCATGTCTGTCAAAAGCAGGGTTTTTTTTGTTTGTTTTGTTTTGTTTTTGAAGTCAGGGTACCTGTTTTTCAAAAGAAATCTCTCCTAGAAACACAGTCAAAACAGATAAAAAGTAGAGCTGCTCAGGTTGAGCTGAACTCTACAGAGATATTTGAAAACCTCATATCATGACCACAATGATGAGAAAATGGGGAAAAGATTATGTAACTTGTTTGAGGTTGCACAACAAATTGGTGCTGAAGCAAAAATAGAGTCTCCATCTTCTGATTCTTAGGACAAGGCTCCCAGTGACCATCTCTTCAGATCTCTTTCAAGCTGGATTACATGTTTCTATGGGAACTGTGTTTTCATTTCTTCTGTATGCCACAGCGAGAAATGTGCTTGGGCTTTATCTGAGCTTCAATATTTGATTTGAGGGGAAGATATCTCATAACCCTTTCCCCAAATGAGAAAGCCTCAACAATTCTGCCTCTACTGCCAGCATTTTATTTTATGTTATTCTTGGAATCTAGGCAGAAAACATTGGCAGATGGGCAGGAAAAGAAAAATGCACTGAAAACTTTGTTTGGTGTAGGACCACACTGTTCCAGCTGTTTCCCAACAGTAATACAGGCATCTGGTGAGATGTTTCAGGACTTCATATGTCTGCTTTTATCTTGGACTAAGATGTGCATTGCATTTTCGGGTAGATGGAAGGCTATTCTGAGAGGAGGTTAAGTTCTTTAAGCCTGTTGGTTTTCTAATTCCTATGTCAATCCAGCAAGCCAAGAAACAAAACAAAACAAACAAAAATCAGCAGCAACAATTGCAAGCATGTGTTGCCACGCATTCGACTCAAGGCTACAAATACCATTCCCAACCTGAGTGTCTTGAGGATTCTTTCTCACCACCTCCGACTGTGGCAGAGCAGGTCTTCATGTGATGGCACTTATGGTCCATTCTGAGTACTCAAAGCAAGGCAAGTCACACTCTATACTCTGACCCCAGAAAGAGTTTGAATGCTCTGAATGAATGTCTGATCTCTAATAACACCTTTAAGGGGAGGCAGGAGCTAGTTTTTCACAATGAATAGAAGTCTCTCCTTGAAAAATAATTTATTAGCTGAGTGCTGGTGGTACACTCCTTCAATCTCAGCATTGTGGAGGCAGAAGCAGGCATATCTCTGATATCAATGCTAGTAGATTGGTCTGAAAAATGAGTTCTAGGATGACCAGGGCTACCGAGAAAAAAAAAAAAAACCCACCTGTCTGGAAAAGGAACACAATTTATTATGTCTTGTTATTATTGCCTGTTTACCTGCTTTTCCGTAGTTCTTTGAACATTTCCTACATGAATTATGGTTTGTTCTACCTTCTCCTCAGACTTTTTCTCCCTCTCATTCCTGTCAACCTTATTCTTTCTTACCTATGTCTCCTCATGTTCCTAACTTTTGCTTTTGTTGTGTGACCTGCTTAATCTAAACTGTGTGGCCATTGGATTGAGACTGTCCATTGGAGCCTGGTAGGGTCACCAGTGAGAATCCAACCGAATAAAGCCAGGGAGCCCGCCTTTTTCCCAGTCATCAGTAAGGAGTAGAGATTCTGGGTTCCTTCTCTATCCTTGCCAGTGTGTGGATGAATCCAGTCTTGAGCAGACTTGGTGTAGTCTTCCAATTTGATTATTGATTATTAATCGCACTTCGGCTGATGTCTATGCTGTCATTGGTAAATTCACATACTCCATTTGATTTCCCCTTCACTGTACATGCTGCAGATTTCTTCAGGTTGATTTTTTTTTTTTTTTTTTTTGCTGGGGGAGGGGGAATGAGGATGGGATTGGTGGTTAGCTTCCTTGAACCCCTAGCTAGCATTTGTCTTATTTTTAGCTTTCCCAGTTGGGCACCATTTAAGAACACATTTAAGTCACCCACACTGACAGTAATGGGGATAAAATTCTCTGTGCAGATGGGTGGTATCAGCTCCTCTGATCGGATCTTCTGCTAAAAATATAAGCACTATTGCACCGAGTAAAAACAAATGATTTGACAGCAACTTGAGAGCTGCCCCAGTGGGCTGTGGATGCTCACTGCTCAGATTGTCTGGCTTTTCACACATAAGCGAAGAAAAGAGTCGTTGAGCTATGAATCTAAATTTTCATACCTTTATAAGCAAAGTCCACAGGTTGTTTAAGGCTGTGGGTCCTATCTTAAACACCTGCCAAGGCATTATCATTATTTTTAGAAGGACAAAAATAGTGTCTATAGTGTCTTTTGTTTTTTGAAATGAAAATCTTAACAAAGATACATCAGCATTTGCAAACAGTTGTCTTGAGCTTTAGTAAGAAGTTTTCCCAATGAGGTGAAGTATGAAGAGACTTTGCATTCAGCTTCCTATGCAGCTGAGTTGCCCTTGCCATGTAAGGATGCCATTTGTTATCTGGGGTAAGACTGCCATGGCATTTTGCTGTTTATCACAGATAGCTAGCTGTATGACTTACTCCAGTGCCCAAGAAACCAAATGAAGCTCTGACTCCTTTGAGGCCAGTGGGTGTATAGGGAATTAGGGAATTCTTTTGGAAGGAAGACAGATGACAGATATGTCATCTACACACACACACATACACACACACACACACACACACACACACACACACACAGAGAGAGAGAGAGAGAGAGAGAGAGAGAGAGAGAGAGAAAGAGAGAGAGAGAGAGAGAGAGAGAGAGAGAGAGAGAGAGAGAGAGAGAGAGAGAGAGAGAGAGAGAGAGCTATGTTGCTCAAGTATGGGTCTGTTGCATTTTTTCTTCAGAATATGAAATGCCCTAGTTGTATTGAATGCCACTCTCTAGGTAGCTTCTTGTTTACAATGAGTGGCTACAAATGCGCCTTGTATTGGATTAGTGTCAGGAGCTGCACACAGAGATCACCAGTCCTGGTTTGCTTACTTCGAGAGGCAACTACAAATTTCACTGTGCAGTCAAGGAAACACGAGTTAGGTCCTATGCTCTGGCAGTTTCAGTCTCCAACAATACCTGTCAGGTTTTCTGATTAGATGTTGTGTGTGTATGTGTTTGTGTGTGTGTGTGTGTGTGTGTGTGTGTGTGTGTGTGTGTGTGTGTGTGTGTGTGTGTGTGTATGTGTGTGTATTCTTTCTTTGCAGTCTTGAGCACATTGGATGGAGATAGACATCTGGAGGCTAAGGTTTGAATAGACTTTGAATAAAAAATATAAACCATGCAGCTGTTAGTTCACGGGCCCCCTAAACTCATTAAGAATATAGCCAGGGGCTGCATGCTACCAGGATCATTTCATGGAATTATTCTGAATGTAAAACTAGTAGCCATCACCATGCGTCTGACAGGCTCTTATTAAATGGGCTGGTGATGAGGACGACAGTCAGTGATGGTGATGATGATTGCCCTTTGACTTCCTGTCACCAAGTTCAATGACAAAATGTGCAAGTAGACAATTCCATCCTGATGAAGGGTATCTGTACCCAGGGAATTTGGAAGAGTGTTCAAAGCTCTCTGTCCTTATTCTGAATTCCTCAAATCATCCATTTAGCTTCATGAATGGCTATGCTCTTTGTAAATGTCTGTGAGAGCTGGAGGCTGGCCTAAGAAATCATGGCCACTTTAGTCTCTCTCTTAAATCGATAGCACCAGGGGTTTCATTCTCTTGTATAATGGGTCTACAAATTTTCTGTAGTACAGAATTGTATAGAGCATCAATGTTGCTCCAGTGGGTATTGATGCTGGCTGCACATTACATTCATCTTAAGAGCTTAGGAAGAGTGAAGGAGGGAAGAAGGAAGGAAAAAGGTGAGAGGAAGGAGAAAGAAGGAGCAGACTGTACGCCCTAGGCCCACCAGGGTGGCCCTCTAATTCTTCACTAGAGTATGACATAGTGATAATGTGCCCTTTGTTACTTTTCTTCCTCAGGCTTTGTAGGTCATTTTCAAGGGCTGCAAAAGTTGAGAATGACCTGTTATGACCTTAATTGGTCCAACTAGACCCATTTCTCCAGAAGACCTCTCTCTGCTCATTATTTGGATTCTCTTGACATTCAAGAACCCACAAACCTTTGAAGCAGTTTTGATGATAAGCATTCAAAATCAGGAACAATGTATTTTGTCTTTGTGTGTGTGTGTGTGTGTGTGTGTATGTGTGTGTGTGTGTGTTTGTGTGTGTGTGTTCTGAGATTCTTTTGTTAAGCCTTATGCAAGTCTTTGGCTGTCATAAGATTTTAAATATATAATGATACTTTGTTGCTATGTAGACATCTAAGTCTTTTCTTAGAGCATTGTTTTCCCTTTCTCCTTTTCTGTATTTTATATGGCCTTGTTACCCTTGTAATTTATTAATTAAGAAATTAGTCAAATATATGTCTTCAGCTTAATATTTTTAAGTATATAACTTAAAACCCTAAATTGACTTCACTTCTTTCATGAAGATATGTATCTAGTACCTAAATTTGATGCTGTGACTCCATGATGGAAGGAAAGAAGCAGCTCATAAAAGTTGTCCTCCGACCTCCACATTTGCACTTGTGCAAGTATGTATCCTATTTTATACACAGACACACGCACTCGCACGCACGCGCGTGCGCACACACACACACACACACACACACACACACACACACACACACAGAGTAAATAAATAAAAATTAAAAGGAAAACCCAAATCTATTATCTATGGTGACATGCATTCTCTCATTTTTTTTTTTTTAATACAGAGGCTTGTTGGTCTTCCTGCTTCTGTCTCCTATGTTCTGGGATTGCAGACATGCGCCACCATGTTTGTTTTGTTTATGGAAGAACCAACAAGTGCATGTTGTGTGTTATTTAAGGTTACTCAGTAAAAGTCATGGAGGGGAGTGCTCTGTCTCATGAAGAATGACTTTCCCTTACTCTCTGCAGTAGCCAATTTCTTCATTCCATATTCATCACCAGAGTCCTTCCTACTAGAAAGCTATAAGCTTCTCTTCCAGGCCAGCTATGGAAAAGACATAGTGCCCCTTGCAGCTCTAATGATAAACTCTTCTGGTAGTGACTTTGAATTGCCAGTCATCCCACTTATGCAATTTTCCTGGCTTTTAATCCAAAATTAGTTGCATCTTGTTTTAATCTGAAAATAGCCCAAAATATATAAGTTATGAAGGTCATGGTGCTTCCTTTTTTTTAGGTCTCTGTTTTCCTATCATAGAACCTACCTAACATACTAAACTATTTTATAGACCGTAAAAGTGAGATGCTATGGAGTGATGCTATGATTTGGAAATAGTTTAGGAGTTATGACTTTGTTGGAGGAAGTGTGGTCTGGTTGGAGGAAGTGTGTCATTGTGGAGGCAGCTTTTAGGTGCCATTTATGCTCAGGATACCACCCAGTAAAACAGTCCAGTTCCTGTTCAATTGTCCTACACCATGTCTGCCAGCACAACACCATGTTAAACCATGAGGATAACGGACTAAACCTCTATAAATTGCAATGAGCGCCAGTTAAATGTTTTCCTTTTTAGGAGTTGAGGTGGTCATGGTGCACTTTGCAGTAATAGAAACCCTAAGACACTCTGGGATGACCTTCCTTACCCTAAGCACACAGAAATTGAGCCAGTTGATCATGGGCTGAAATCTTGAAAACTATAAGCCAGAATAACTTTTTTCTTTCAATAAGTTAATTATCTCAGGTATTCATTACAGTAACAGAGAAGTGACCCAGTTAATAAGTAGAAATGAAAATCTAGATATCAGGCATAGAGGAGAGGCAAGATAAAGAGAAACTCATGAAATAAGTTCACATATGGTTCACATAGTATTGCAGTGAATCTTAATTCCTAATTTAATTTATTTATTATTTATTTATTTATTGTGTGTGTGTGTGTGTGTGTGTGTGTGTGTGTGTGTGTGTGTGTGTGTGTGTGTGTGCAGAAGTGAATCCCATGGGATAGATGTGGAGATCAGAGGACAGCCTACAATATATTGGAGTATGTTTCCTCTTTCTACCTTGTAGGTCCTGGGTATTGATGTCAGATCATCAGGCTTAGTGTCAAGAATCCTTAGCAGCTGACCTATTTCACAGGCTGTAAACTGATTGCTTTAAAACTTAAAATGAATAATTGAAAGCTTGTGGGAGGTATAGGCCTTAAAGGCATCTAAAAGCCTGGGGGCCAACCTAGCCTCAGCCAGTTCAAACTGGTTATAACTGGTGTTTTAAAGCAAGTGCACATAGCACTTCCTCCTACCCATGAGGGCTGCTTAAGTGGGCACTTTCTCATAAGCCATCCTGGGGTTTGCATGTGGGCCTTGGCAACAGAGGCCTAATGTAAAATGACTTGAACCAGTAAGTAAGAAATGACTACAAGCAAAGCACAGCCCTTTCCCCTAGCTGGGCGGCGGCTTGTATCTTCTTCAAAATAAACTAAGCTTGTTTCTTTCAACTAGTTACAGGAATCAGAGACATTAATTCTAGCCTTTTTGCCCCTCCCCCAAGAGGAACTAGCAGAGCCCAAGAAATAGGCAGCAAGAGCTCATTTATATCTTGCACTTATGTTAGTTACAGATCTTTATGTGTTTAGGCAATGTAAGTGTAAAGTAGCTATTAAATCATGACACAAGACTAAGGACGACCCTGAAGAAGCATAACTGAGTGAATGTGGGAAGAAAAAGACATGGCTTTTCTGTCTTTAACATCAATGTTTTTAAATAAGCATTTGACTTTCAGATATTCCTTTTTACCACAGTAAAAGTAGAGTCAATTATACTATTGAGATTTCCCATCTGGAAGAGATTTCAAAATGGGCGTGGCCATAGATTAGCAATGTAGCATTCCACATTCAATTTAGCATTTGTTGCTGACTAACTGTATCGAGGAGCAGTATATAAACATATTACAGCAGTGGACAATACTTACCATCATGATCAAGTCACAAGCCCATTTACCTATGAGTTAGTAATTGGTATCTGGAAGTTCTTGGCTATAAACCTTTAGGCAGAGATTCTGCAATTGGGAACCTACACCACATGTCTTATTTGCAGAAAGATGAACATACAGAGCAGTTTTCACATCAAATCCAGTAAGAAAGGATGAATTTGGGTATTTGGATTAGGCTGGATATATTTTAAGTAGGATTGATGTGGCTAAGAAGTGAGCTGTATAGATGATTTATTTTTCCAGCAGAGCCATTTGAAAAAGACTAGTGTGCAGAAAAGCAATATAACATGGGATGAATCATCCAATGTAGCACTTCATTCTGATTTGCTAGAAGTAACAGGTCAAACATACAGAACTTAAAAAAAAAAATGACAGGAGTCTAGGTGTTACACAAATAAATTTTCTCTTTTAAGCATGCTAATGTCTTTACATACACTTATTTATTATGACATCTATTCACCTTACGGGTTATTAAACTTTCCTGTTGAGATGGAAGCTGTCTCTTCATTTTAAGAGTGATTACCAAAGAGATACCCTGGGCATGGGATATTTTTGCATCTGTATTTTTAAGCAGACCGATGAAAGGATCATTATTGTAGATTCACAGATGTGGGGGTAGCAGAGGCATTGTAGAGGTGTCACACAGTAAATCAGTGGCCCCAAGACAATGGAACTTCTGACTCCCAGTTCCAGATTTTAACTATGCTCATTTTCAACTTGGCTGAGCAGTGCTTAGATGAGTGGGTTTAAGCAGGGTTCTCTTTGAACGCCCCAAGGGATCCTCATTCACACCCTTGCAGGGTAGGTAAAATCTGAGAGCTGAAAGAAAGACAAAGCCACCCTGTAGATAGTTGGTTGTGGGGGTTTTTTTTTTTATCTTTTTTTTTTTTTTAATGTGCTGTTCCTCTCGGCCTCCTGCCTCTCAGAAATCTTCATTGTAGTATTCAGAAATATCTTCAGTTGTTTTTGTTGTAAGCTTAGTCTCCATTTTTTTCGTGCCCATCTCCCAGCCTCCAGAGACTGGTTGATATTAGAGTCTACTTTGTTCAGTTATGGATCTAAAGGATTTCTGCCTGCATTTCACCGCATGAACAGGTGCCAGAAGCTTGCTTCATAAGTGACATGTAAAGGCACTTTTAGCATATTATTGCCATCCAAGAGCCTATTGATGAGTTCAAAGTCCTTGATGCAGCCTATCTTTTCCTTAAGATATAGATTCTGGATACAAGCCCCCTGAATAAAGAATTATCTCCAATTATCCCCACAGAAACAGAATTTACAGCTTGTTACTTCATAGTTTTTAAATGATATATAAGTACTGGAGGTGGAGCTCATTGGGAGAGCATGCTCTACCCACAAATGTCTTTATCTCCAAAATATAGGTCAAAATGCCATTTCAATATGAGTTTGTATTATTCCCCTGTAATGGTTGAATTTGGGAAGGTGAAATATGAGGATTATGTATCAGAGGCCAGCCTGGGCTACATAGCCACATAGCCAGTTCCAGTAAAGCATAGAATACCCAGCTAGACTACTTAAGGAACTTATATTAAAGGACTACAATCTGAGATTCCAGATTATGATGCAAAACCAAGAAACACATGCTGTTAGAAATTAATTGGGAAGACCTTGTCCATGAAAGCCCCTTTGCCCTGTCCACCATGTATCACCTGTAATGTCATGTTATAGCCAATGCTAACAAGGTAGAAGTTTATTCTCTGTTGAAGGCTCTGGAACATCCAACTGTTTCCTTTGTTCCTATGGTATAATAAATATGATTTAGTGTAAAGCCCTCTAACCCTTATTGAGTCAATTAGTGCCTTCATATTGGAACCATGTAGTGATAGAAGAGTATGTTAATATTTGAGCAATTGTTTGTGTACAAAGGTAGCTAGAGAATCTATGTGATAGACACTCCCTTCTGCAAGGCATAGAGACTGAAAATCTCTTAGTAGTAGAAGAAATATTCATGAAATCCCTTAAAAGAAAGATTCTCAGCTCTACATGGTTTCCAAAACACAGCCACGAGTATCACAATAAATCAGCTCATTAGCATCTTCCTTTAAACCACTACACTTCCTAAGTGCCCTAGCCACCTAGCAGTGAGCATGGCAGGAATCACACATAGGCTTCTCAGCAGCCAGAGCCTCTGGTATCACAAGTGATGCCAATTAAGCTGCCAACTGGACTTCCCACGGGGAGCCATCCTTCACATCTTTGTGGTCATAATGAAGAAGAATAATTTGAGTAACTTTTTTTCTTTTTTAACAAGAGGATATAAAATTAATGAAGCCTCCTGGAGGAGACTGTAGAGGTTTTAATAATATGTATATAATTCAGTACACTAACAAACCTCAAACATACATGCCTGATTGGAGATTAAAGCACAAGATCTTGCATCCTAAGAGTCTTCTCATCTTAGTAAGTAGAACCCCATCGTCCCTTTATGTCTGTTTCTCCTTTGTGGAATCCTTCCTGGGAGTTTCTAAAGTTAGTTTACTTATGTGGTTCTGTCTGAGCTGCCTTATGTATGTTTTGAAGGAAGACATGAAAAATGAAGCTCAGGATAAAGTGCCTGCTACCTGTATTCATTTGAATACAATTGGAGTCTAGAGACGACAGCTGAAGAATAGACCAGAATGTTCATTTCAGATGATGCTGACTCCTCAAGGCAGCCAGAGGTCCTGCTTACCTTCTCCTCCTCCCTGCATAGCCTACAATTTAACATATGAGTGCATGGAAAGATCTTTCAAATGCCCTATTAATTAGGCTAAATCAGTACCATGAGTTTTTCTAAAACATTGTAACCAAAATTTGAAAATAACACATCCCCCCAGCCACAGCAGAAATGTAGAACCTAGATATCTAAAACGAATGTATGAATGAATGAATAAAAAATTACAAAGTATCTGATACAGCAAAAGGATGCAGGTCACAAATGCTGTGTAAGGACTGTTCTGGTATTTTGAGAAGCTTTGACTAAAATGATAGGTGTTACAGTTAGGTTTCTTGATCCTCGGCAGCCAGAGGTCCAGACCCACAAACCTGCTGTTCCAGACCACTTAGCTGCCTGCTGCTCTGCTTAGGCCACCCAAAACGACTCAGACATTTATATTAGCTTCATGCTGTTTGGCCTATGGCTCAAGCACATTGCTAGCTAGTTCCTTCATCTTAACTCAACCCATTTCCATTAATCTGTCCTGCCACGTGACCTGTGGCTCACTTGTGTTCCTTACATGTTTCTTTGGGCGTCTAATTTGACCTGTCTGTGTCTCCACCCTCTTTCTCGTACCTATACTCTGATTCCTCTGCCTACCTCTATGGTGTCTGCCATGGCCAAAACAGTCCTTTATTTAAAGATTGATAGTCACCGCATATAGAAAGACATTCCCACATCAGGTAGGTGGAGAAGTGATGCCTTTCTTCACTTCATTAATTCCCCCTCTCCCAACTCTAGTTAGGAATTTGTCACCAACTACTGTGACTTAAGCAGCCCTGTGCTCTCAGGAAAGTTTATGCTTTTAATCTTCATCTGAATGTGCTTTACTGTTTCATTCTTTCAAAAGCAGAGCAGAAGTAGGTAAGAAATTGTACCATTTGGAAACCAGTGATGTCTCCTTGGCATATCTGCCATGGCACATGCTGAAGATAAGTGCCTCTACTCTTACAGGGTTGTCTGGGTACCATACTAGCTTACTTGTGTCTAGATACTTCTCAGTTTCTAATTTTAGCAGGAAAGAGTGTAGCCCTCAGTTTGGGAGAATAAGCACAATTCAGGAAGAAATAATCTGGTGGTTTTTGCCAAACATGCCAGAACTCTGTTGAAGAGATTAGAATGTAAGTACTTATTTATAGAAACTTTTAAATCATTCTTCAATGGTAGAAATTTTGATTATTTTTGGGTTACTAATATTGTATTCACCTGGTGTTAGGATGTGATATGCTTCAGTGATTCAGTATTGATTCTCTACTTCTTATGAACATGTATTTTAGTAGCCATGAATAATACCACACACACATGCATGCTTATGTATTTGAATGCATATTTGTGTAGATGTTTGTCTACAAATACATAATAAAAACATTTAGGAGAAACAGAAGTAGTATGCCCAAGAAATTCTATTCTCTATGCTTAGGTTGCTCTCAACTACTTTGTTTTATCTTCTTTTAAATATTTGTTTAAGAATTTTATACATATGCACAGCATATTTTAAAGACGTACCCATTCCTCACTCCCTACCCTTCTCTGACATCCTATCAGATGCTCCCAACTGTGTATTCTCCAAATTCATGAACTTCTCTTTATCAGTTATACACTTAGTACAATTAGTACTACCCATATGCAAATGGATATGGAGATGCGCATCCCCTGCAACATGGGCACCTGTGCAGGGCCCCCTGGAAAAGACTGATGACCCCTTTCTTATCAGACCTTAACTTCCAATAATTCCTAGGATAGGAGTGGGGGCTTGTGAGCTTCTTTTTCCAGCCACACTGGAATATCAACTAGTTTAACCTTGTGCAGGTCTTGTGTAGGCAATCATATATGAGCGCATGGCTAAAGCCTTGCATGTCTAGAAAACATTGTTTCACTGCATTCTTTCCTGACTTAAGGTCTTAAATTGTTTCCTTCCCTCTTTTACAAGGTACCCTGCCTGAGTCTGCTAGGAAGAGGGTGTGATATAGTTATCCACTTTAGGGCTGAGCACTCCATAGTCATATATGCTCTTCACTTTTACCAGTTGTGAATCTTATTCACTGCTGTCACTGCAAAAACAGCTTCTGTGATGAAAGTTGAGACTTACACTAACATATAGATGTTATATAACAATTCTCTCTTGGATTGAAATATTTATCCTGCTGGGAAGTTCTTTAAGTGGGAAGATAAACACCTCAAAATAGATCCAGGAAGTCCCTAAAACTGACCAGATTCACCAGACCTCTCCCTCCTAGAGTACACAATAAAGCTGCAGAGATTTATTCTAATACAAACCAAGTTGCAAAAAAGAAAAAGAATATGAGACAAGACCAGCTGCCTGGAAGAAGCAGAAATTGGCTAGACTGCCTGAAAGAGGTTTAGCACAACTTGAATTGTTTGGAAAGGACACTCTCAAACCTATTGAGCTGACAGAAGGTGGGGCAGTGTGCTTCAGGATTTGTAGTTTCTGTAGATTGTCACTCATGCTGCATAGCCTTTGAACCATTTATGCTTCTGTATGCAAACACTCACACATACTTCTATAAACAACCCTAATAAAACTCATTAGTTGCTTTGGTGGTATTCATACTTTGAACTGTCATGGGATCCCTATCAGGATGTGTGTATTGCATCTCCTCAGGAAAAATTCTGTCACACAACAATGGGTATAAGAATAATTTTTAGAAGTTAGTTTGACACTATATTCATTCTGCAAAATAATAGTAGTAAATGATTTCCTAGGGCTTATAATCTCGCCAGCCTTGGTTTCTCAACCCTGTTTATGGTATGAAGCATAAAGTTTCTTCTTGTCACTTATGCCACTGTTGTACTCATGGGTATATTTTGCCAGGGAACTTGTCAGTATCGATGTCAGAGTTCACATTGAGGAAAAACTATTGATGACTTTTATCTGCAGCAGGTAGCTAACATCTTCTAACTATGAAAGCTACACATGAGAGAGAAAGGTTCCAGGTCAGTTCCACCTTGGTTTTTTCATGTCCTATAATTAAAGAATGTGGTATCTTCAGCAATAACTTCTTATTTTCCAATTCTCAGGAGTGAACAAGGATGATAGTGTCTTAGTCAGGGTTCCTATTGCTGTGGCAAAGCACCGCAACCAAAGGGCAAGTTTGGGAGGGAGGGGTTACTTTGACTCACACTTCAGCATTGCTGTTCATCACTGAAATAAGTCAGGACAGGAACTCAAACAGGGCAGGAACCTGGAGGCAGGAGCTGATGCAGAGACCGTGGAGGGGTGCTGCTTACTGGCTTGCTCTCCGTGGCTTGTACAGCCCACCTTTTATTAAAAAATAGATCCCAGGACAGCAACCCAGGGATGGCACCACCCACCATGACTGGACCCTCTCCTGTTGATCACTAAATGAGAAAATGTATTAGAGCTGGATTGCAAGTAGGCATTTCCTCAATTGAGGCTTCTTCCTCTCTGGCTCCAGCTTGTTGCAAGTTGACATACAAAAGCACCCAGCATAAATGGCAATATCCTGTATTGTTTTATACTGGGGGGTGACCCCTCTGCCCAACAACTTTAAGGATTCTATCCCACATTTGATAGTGCACTCTGATAACCTACAGCTTCTGGGAGGAACATTAGCCCTTTACATAGGATGACTCCAATTGAACTCTATTTAAAAAGACTGCTTTAGGATGCTTATAGAACACGTTTCCATATGGCCTGAGTGATAGTTATTCCTTTTTCAGCTTCTCAGTCCAACCCACTGGTCCCCTCCATAGTTAAGCCCCTGCCCCCATCATTTCTTCTTCATACTTCTTACCACCTATGTTCTAGCTCCCTCCTAGACGACATTTTCTCCCCTCACTGGTCCATTATTCTAAGTTAAATTACTAATCTAAAGATTGAAGATAGGATCCATGCATTAGAGAGAGCACGCTGTGTTTGTCTCTCAGAGCCTTTGGTGGTACTTCACTCAGTATTTTTTTCTCAATTCTATCTGTTTAAATTTCATCAATTCATTTTTTTCCTTTTCAGCAGAATAAAATTCCATTGTGTATTTTTTCCATATTTTCATTATCTATTCATCAGTTGAAAGAAAGCTAGGGTGATTCGATTTTATAGTTATTGTGAATACAGCAGCTCTATAGAAAAACATGTTTGGACTAGTAGCTCGGTAGTAAGGATGCTGCATTTCAATGTGTGACCAGGGGTAATAAAGATTGGTCGTGTTGCATCATTTGTATAATAAAATTATTTTAAAACAAAGTTTAATGGTGATATATCTGTCTATACTCCAAAGTAGATGTTATAATGGAAGTATTTTCAGTATTGACAGAAGACTCTTGATGTTTGTCTAATATCAATAAAACTACATTCCAGGAAGTGGTTTTTGTTATTTGAAGATATGAAGTCTGCAGGATTTTTTTTTTCTTTTTCTGTTGTTGAATGGTTGCTCACTGGAATAGAGAAACCCCTTCATGCACTCCAGGTACCAACTGTTGCAGGTTGTAATGTGGCCCCTTCACTGGAATTTTTTGCAGGATATATGACTGCTATTAATGGTACTCTCTAAATGAAAAAAAGGGAAGAATGTGTAGTGCTTAGAAATCATTTGAAAATGATTTTTGGGGGAGGACATTTTTTGCTGTTGCTTGTTATTTGGAATCTTTGTCTTTGTGAATGTGAGGGGTTGACTGAGCTTTACAGGGACATTCTTTTTTATTTATCATTAAAAGTCTAGATACATAATTGCGATTTTTCATGAATTAGTGAAATACACAGATACACAGATACACAGAACTGTCTGCACAGTGCAAAATGACAGAGGGTGATATCTGCTTTTGATCTACACCGAAGTTGCAAAGTTTAAAATGACTGACTTAAGGCATAAACTAATGGTAAGGGGCTCACAACCTCTAAGGAATTTATATGAAAACTTCAGGCTGAGAGAGTGTGTTCAAGAGCTTGCTTCAGATGCTGTTGAATGAGTAATGAATCATGATAAAATGTGTGGGCATACTGGACATTTGTACGGTGAGTGATGTGACATCCATGGCCCACCATATAGAATCTTAAATTCTTAGTCACATTAAACCATTAAAAGAAAAGGGAAAATATATTTTAATGATGTATTTCACTTAATTTGATCTATCTAAATTGCCACTTTTAACATATGACAAATATTTGACATTCTCTTTTTAGAACTAAGGTACTTAGAGATCCAGTGGGTATTTGATATACCGTGTTTCTCTTTAGGCTAGCCATATTTGAAATGCTCAGTGATGCGTGTGGTTAGAGGCTGTTGTACTGGATAAAGACTAACCCAGGCTTACAATTGAGGAATGAATAACAAAATTTGTGGTTTTTATGTGAGCTTCAGAATAATATTAAAGGCTAAAAGCAAAAGAGAAGGATTTTTTACTCTATTTGAAAATTGTTTGAAGTCCTGGGTGTGGCTTGGAATTTTAGTGTCTTGGTTTATGACTCTCTTGGTGATTTGAGGGGTAGGTCATTGAGGACTAACTTCTTACTTTAACCTCTAGGACTAACAGTTTTACAAGTGGAAGAAAAAAAATGAGGAAACCCAGAGGCCTTCTCTGAACCTAACATCCTCCAGTAAGGACTGTGCTACCTTTCAGGGGGCAACTTAGCATGAGACAGATTTATAGAACCAAAGTGTTAGAGATGACACATGGAGGCTAAGAGAAAAATGGCAAATTCTGAAGGACTTCCAGTTGATTTTGGTAACCTGTGAGCAGCCAAGTACAGAGATGAAATCACTTCTCTGGCAGAGGTGACCTTGGGGGAAGTAATATTCTTAGAGGTGCACTTCTTTCTAAATCCTGTCACCGGAGAACTCTCTCTGGAGAAACCAAGTCAGTATAAAAGCAGAAATTCAGGAAGGCTCTGTGTCTGCCTCTGGATAAATGCTTCTCTTAGCTTCCTTTTTGTTTCTCCAAGCTTCTGTTTATGCCATGACAAAATGTGGTAAATGCTGATGAGTACACTCTCTGACATTGCTAGCTTAAAACGCTGCTGTGCTCTATATACCACATTACCTCAGGATTGTGGTAATATCCAGGACATGCCCATGAGTTCAAGTCAGTGCTTCTGGAAAAGCAGACAGAGCTGTAGTATAGGGCAGACTCACTTGCTCAAGGACAATGTGTCTCAGGTGCCCTAATCCATCCATACCCCCTACACACACACACACACACACACACACACACACACACACACACACACACACACACACACACACACACACACCATCCCTACCCCATCTCTGCCCTAATGGAGGAATACATCAGCACCCTTTGAGCTTGGGTTTATGTTTCGGTCAGATACCAATGGCCTCTTTCAAGACCCTTTCAAAATTGAGAGGAACCTGAGCAACATACAGTTTTCTCCCTAATGGGGTTTTGACTATTGTTTTTAACAGCTTGGCATATAACCCCGCAGTTTACTTTTCAATGCCACCAATAACAAGTTTCTGCCACAGATTTGGTGGCAGCCAGTTTCAGGTTTAAACATCTCCTTCTACCTTTAATCCCTCCACATTTATTCTCTTGACTCTGTGTATAACATCTACCCTAGCAATCTGCAAGTGTTTGCAAACCATACTCTGGTGGATTTCTTCCCTCTCCCATGAACTGCACCCACATGCTTTCTTAAAAGAACATAACAGAATTCTGTTCCATGTTCCTCCCGAAAGAGGGATCTAATTGTCTTTACCTCATTTAAGTAGCATAAGAGACAAATCACTAAATTCAAGACTATAAATATATTCTGACCAGCATGAATGCATATACATTTTTAGAGAAAAGAAATATAAATACATAAGAAAACAGTACTGGGAAATTTCTTTTGTGATTCATGTAGTAATCACTGACTGGCCTAAAACTTGTTATATAGACCAATCTTGCCTTGAACTCACAGAAATTAACCAGCTTCTTATTTGCTTGGATTAAAGATATGTACCATTGTACCCAAATGCTGGTGCTGGTGCTGGTGCTGCTGCTGCTGATTCTTTTTGGTGAAATCAAGTTAGAAGAGCATAAGTTGTATCTTTTGTTAGATGGTGCCTTCTGGAGCAACACTAGGAAACTTAGTCTGAAGTTAGGCAATAGAATTAGGGACAGCTTTATGCTTCTATTTCTTAACATATATAAAAATATATGTCTATATGTGTTATTTGTTCAGGCAGTAGCTTAAAACTATTTTTAAAAGGGGTATTTTTAACTTCAAAGTTTTGTTTCCCCTACATGTTCCTTTTTAATGTTTGAAATTAAACCACAGGGTGATTTGGGCTGACTGTTCCAGGACCATTAGAGTTAGCTAGACCTCTGAGATGCATTCAGTTTTGCAGTGCTACAGAGTGCTTAATCCACGTCATTCCTTGGACTCTAGGGTGCATGCCCAATGGAAGGCATTTATTTACCAAATTAAAAGCACAGCAAGTAGGAGCCACGGTATTATTTAAACACATTTATCGACCCCTGTTCAGCTACTATTTACTAAATTTCTCAGTGATGGAAGATGATGAATGAGCTGATTGTTGCAATCACTTGGCTCCACTAAAGGTGAAATACATCTTGCTTGATTTATTCCTCTTGCTTTGACAAGACATCTTTTGCTGGGATTGGAGGATATCCAGTCTCAAGCTGGATACAGTATACAGTGTTCGGTTTTGTTCCCTCACTTTTGAATTGTTCTTTCCAGTTTGATAGGTAAAGTTACCCAGTAAAGCAATGCTGGCATGATGGAGATGTAGAACCTGTTCTTGCCTCTGTTTACCTGAGCCCCTTCCTTTGTCCATTGCACACACAGGATCACTGAGGACACATGTACAGATCCTTACTGGCATAGAAATAGATAGACAGAAACACATCCACAGGCAGATAATTTTAGTTACCTTGCTACCTTGCTTGGCTTTACAATAGATGGTTAAGCAACATAAAGAATCCAGGGATTTTTCAGACAATGGCTCTTTGGGATTTGACTTATTGAGCTGCTTTTTTAATGAAAAAAATTCTCATGTATTTTCATAGGATTTTTTTTTTTTTTTAAAGAGAGGTATCTTCGTCTAACCTCTCTTTCCCCTGATCCTGGTGTTATGTCTGTGATCCCTGCTAGTTCCTGATAATAAGAAAGTTGTGTGCATGCACATGTTTCCAATGCATTGATGCTGTAGATGGTAATCATGTGGGTGTATCCACAAAATTGTGATCTATTAACTATTTCTAATGGCAGCTCCCCCCCTTTTTCAAACTGATGTTTATGGAAGCTCAATATTTGATGTAGATTAATGATGTAAATGTCATATTGTATGATGGATGTGTTTTTCAGACTCCAAGTTCAGAGAAAGTTTAAAAGCTGGGTTAAATGTTTAATACCTCATTTGTGAGTACAAGTCTGAAATATTCCAGGGCAGGTAATATTACATCGCTAATCGTAGTTTTATAAAAAGTGAATAGATTTTACTGCCCTATCTAAAGGTCTTCTGTAACCCCTAGATCCTATATTACTTTGAGTGACTTTCCTTCATAAATTAGTTTTGATATATGACTAGCATAGATGATCTATTATGGTTTTGTGACATGGTTTGAATGGAGCCAAGCAAACAAAAATATCTATATTAGGAACAAATACTTTGCAAATGAAATACAACAACACCAATGACAGCATCACAGCAGAACCCAACAACTGAGCTCCAGGGATGGCTTTCTAGAACATTTTATTCAAAGACTTATGCCTTCAAATATACTGCAAGTCGTCTTGGAGAAAGAAATCAGCAATTTGCAAGGAAATCTAATACGGTAATTGATGACTGGGTGAGAAAATCAGAATTGCTGCTAAACTAACTTCAGTATGTTTCTTAAAAGCCTTCGCCTCAATTTGATGGTTAACCGGAAATACGGTGGTAATGAAAACAAAATCTGTTGCCTATTTTCTGCCTCATTGACATTGGATAGAACACACATTGTAGTTGACTGTCAGCTTGGAAATGGACTTTCTTCCTCCTTGAAGCTGTTACCATTACCTTTTATCCTTTTCTTGGGTAACTCAGAAGTGAGGGGCAGTGAAGATTGGGAGCTCTGATAAATCACGAAACCTGGTTGTTAGGATTCTGAGCTGGAGGGGATAAAACATGACTGAGGTTGCCCCTAGAAACCTGTAATTATTATACTCTGATTTGGGGGAATAATCAGAATATCACTAGAGTTTTACAGTTGATATCAGTGTGGCTTTGTTCACCCCTAATTTCCTTGTACAATGCCTGTTTTAATATCTTATATAGTTATCCCAGGCATCTTCTAACATTTCTGGATCCAATGCCATTCTGCATTTATTGTATATTACCATCTAAAATTGTGAATGTTCATTGGGAAATGAGTTTTATAAAATTTTCTACAAGTCATAAAGTGGTACTTTTTTCACTCTATTAATATTACCATAATATAATTTTTACATAATGTCATCCATTTAAAGTATGTTCTTAAATACATGTTAGCACTATTACATTGAAGAATTTGATTCTGTTTATTACTTCTAAATCTTTCTTAGTACATCATTTTAGTCTTTTGTTTACCCAGGATTTAGGCCATTCCAACCATTGGTTTTTTTTCTATTGTTTTTTCCGTTTTTCTGTTTTATCTCCTGCTATGGAGTCTAACTTTATTTTTATTTGGGCAACATTTTCAAAATTCAGGATTTAGTATTTGTATTTGGTACATACCAGTTTTCAGTTCTGTCTCCTTAGGTGCCATGAGGACTTCTGTGAGTATTTGTCTTCTACAGAGTATTATTTTCCTCAGGGTGCAGCATAGTAATAGGGATAAATGAGGGCAATAGTTACTTGATGACAAGTCTTATGTTTTACATACATGCATGTTCTCTAGGGCACAACAGGTCTTGGCATATGCATAGGTATATGATGTGTGTTCATACAGTGTTAATGTGTATATCTTGAGTATCAAATATCTTAAGTATCACAGTGTGCATAAATATGTAAAAGTATACATTAGAGAAGTCTACATTGCTTATTCTGTGTTTACCTGGTCTTTCCTCTATTGGTGTCTGTATACCTTTACAGTAAATGAAAATTTATAACATGACATTATATAATAATTAGGTTATTTATGTTTTGTTTTGTTCTTTGGCAAACTGCTGGATAAATATAAAAGCTAGGAAACTACTATAGACTTTGTTTCTATTTATTTGAACTTAGTTACTGGCATATGTCCATAAAACATATGAATGATACCTTGGTGGTTAGAGATTTCACTTGTAGATGTCCTTACATGGCTACTCCATCTATTAATTATTCATTTGAACACCTTGACTAGCAGTGGTAGTTTTGAATTATGCATAACTTTATATTAAATTTTAGATTTAATTATTGCTTGTTTAACTCATATTAGTAAAAGAAAATAAAGATCATAACTGAAAATTTATCTCAGCAGATTTGCTACAGGAATTGTAAAATGTTTTCTAGTTCGGAAGTGGTAACTTTTAATAGTGGGTACCAACTGGGATGTATTCTGGAAGGGGTTTGTGACCTCTTGTGCTTTTCTTTCCTTTTATATTTGGGCCGTGAATGAATACTTTTCTCCATGCTTACTTGCACTATAATATGTATCTGCCACACATGTACACAGTGATAATATAATCATATATTTAAACTCCAAAACTGTGTGTCAGATTATTAAAGTTTTTCTGAATAAGTAAGTGGCCTTCAACCAGTCCACTATAGTGGCTAAAAATAAAGAGTCACGTGATCCTTAGCATATCTTGAGGACCAAATAGTTGTACAAAATGAATATTTTTCAGACTTCAAAATGCATTTCTATAAAGAATAATGCAGAAAAAAATACATTCCATGGACTTTCCATTGAGATGGTATAATGACTTTAAACACAATTAATTATCTGCATAAAACTTCAAAATAAAATCCTGAGCAATCTACCAATTAGAAATGAATTACACATGGTTATAAATTTATTCCAAAATAATTTTTCTATGAAGTTAAGCAATTTAAAATTTCAAATTATAAAAAAAAGTTCTGTGACATTTTTATACCATATTTCAAAATTCACTTGCTGTTGGTATTGCAATAATGTATACTTTGTTTTCAAAGAAATATTAAGATACAACATGCCATTTAACAAAATAAATTTTACTTTATTTCAGAGTAGTATTAATGTAGTCTTAATAATCATAATGCTTAAGATAATGTAAATGATTCTATTTGTAAGTCATTAAGATACATTTTTAATAGAACATTTAAATGATGCTTGCATCATAATCTTTAAAAGCGTATTGATTTTAGTTGGAAGTTTTTATTTTATCATAGAAGTAAGTTTAAATTAGTGCCTCAGCAGTCAGAATGCTGGACTTACAGTACTGTGTTTTGCAGTATAATACTGGTTTATCCAAGGATGAATTATTTAATCTCAGTTTACTGTTTTGTAAATCAGCAGGTAATATAAATTGCATAATGGAATATATGAAATACAAAACATTTGAAAATAGAAAAATAGTTGAAATAAGGCTAGAAGGATGACTCAGCAGCTGAAAGTGCTTTCTCCTCTTGCAGAGTAACAGAAGAATTTGCTTCCTGTTCTAAACTCTATGGGACCAAGCACACATATGTACATACAAAGTAAACACATGTCGACTTAGACTAAAGCCAAAACATAAAAAGTAAAAACAGTGTCTGCTCTTTTCACCCCCAAATATTTGTTAAACTCTACTATTATTAGTGATGCAATACATTATTCTGACAGAATTCTGTAAATCATGGAATCCACTGTATTAGAGAATATTGGGGTTGTATCATAGTTCTTTAAAATGTATATTATCAGTTTAATGGTAGTAAATTGTCGACAGATTTCCTATCTGCCAGTTCCCAAATAAGTAACACAGATTCTTAATATTAATTAGAAAAACTTGACTGATAGCTCAGGCTTATTGCTAACTAGCACTTACAACTTAAATGAACTCATTTCTTTTAATCTACATTTGCCATGACGCTTTTATCTCTATCTTGTCTTCTTTGTGTGCTTCATTTTGTGTCTGGCTGAGGACTTCTCTGACTTTGCCCTTCTTCATCCCAGTATTCTTGGTTGGTTGTCCCACCTGTACATCCTCCCCAATTACCAGCCTGCCAGCTTTTTATTAGCCAATGAGAGGAATACATATCTACGGTGTACAAAAATGTTATTCCACAACAGCCTGAGTGAAAAATCTGTGATGGTGGGAAGTCCTGAAGAAGTAGAACATCCTTCACACAGGTACCAAAACTTCTTGTCTCATTTGTATTAAAATCATGCTTTTTTTATCTTTTTAATTTTCCCAATTATAAGTGAAGAAAGATTCTAAAATCTCTATTAGTTTTGCCAGACAAGTGAGTGTCCTGTCTGATCTCTTTTGATCTTCAGCCACTCTCAAGGCCAAGGCAAATTTTCCAGTGCTAAGAACAATTAATTCTTGAGACTCTTCTCAGGAGTATTTCACTATGTTTCACAGGTTCAAAGTTTAAAGCAAGCAGGCTTTGAATGCTCACAAATAATATTATATTACAATCAATATTTCTGTACTATATCAGAATCTTAAGTTCTTGTATTATGGAATTTTACCCTTATCTAATTTCTAGTGCCCAATTAAAGCTAACAGACTTATCCTTTTTGGACATATTCTTTGCACAATGGTGTAGATGACAAGCTTCTTTTTATATAATATATTTCTCTAAAAGAATTGAAGCTCTGCATTGGCTGCTCTGATCCAGTGGTGGGAGCCTAATACAAGTGGATTAGTGATACTAAACCTTTGGATCAACTTAGTAAAAATGGCAATTTTACCAAAAGCAATCTATAGATTCAATGAAATTCCCATCAAAATCCCTACACAATTTTTTACAGACCGTGAAAGGACAATACTCAACTTCATATGGAAGAACAAGAAACTCAGGATTGTCAAAACAATCCTGCTAAAAGAACTTCAAGAGGAATCACCATCCCTGACTTCAAACTATACTATAGAGCCTGGTATTGGCATAAAAACAGATCACTAGAATCAAATCAAAGATCTGGACACTAACCCACACAGCTATGAACACCTGACTTTTGACAAAGAGACCCAAAATATTCAGTGGAAAAAAGATAGTATGTTACAATATGGTTTCTTGCCCCGGGCGACCAGAGGTCCAGACCCACAGACCTGCAATCTCAGACTGCTTAGATGCCAGCTGCTGCTTAGGGCCCCCAAGTGACTCAAACACTTATATCAAGTTCATGCTATTTGGCCTATGGTTCAGGCACATTGCTAGCTAGTTCCTTCATCTTAACCCATTTTCATTTATCTGTCCTGCCACGTGGCCAAGGGCTCTCCTATGTTCCTTACATGTTGCTCCTTTTTGTGGTTGGCTTGAATTGATCTGACTCCACCCTTCTCATACCTATGCTCTGATTTCCCCATCTACTTCTTCTTGGTGCCTTTCATGGGCCAAAACAGCTCCTTTATTTAAAGATTGATATTAACAGTATACAGAAAGACATTTCCACATCAATAGTATCTCCAGTAAATGGTGTAGGCATAACTGGATGGTACCATGCAGGCGAATGCAAATAGATCCAAACCTATCACCCTGCACAAAGCTCAAATCTGAGTGGATCAAAGACTTCAATATAAGCCCAGCTACACTGAACTTGGTAGAAAAGAAAGTTGGAAATACCCTCCAATACACTGGCAGGGTGCTAGGGAAACCTCGAAGAACTCACAGGATGTCCCTGACCAGGTCTTCAACCAATAGTGGAGGGGGTGCCTGAGCAGGACTATAATCAAATGAATATCCACCCTAAGTGTCATCACAGAACCTACATCCAACAATGAATAGAGGTGGAGGCAGAGATCCATGGCTGAGCACTGAGCCAAGCTCCTGGATAGTTTGTATGAGCAAGGGGATAGAGATTACGAGGAAAACTCTCACAGTGATGGCTGACTGGAGCTCTGGGGAACTCCCTGAATCAAAATTAACCAAAGGAGATCCTAGGCCCTCCAAGGTTAGGCAACTATCCATTGGCATGGGCAGTATGTGGAGCCTTGAGGGGTGGGATCAGACTGTGTTCCTGTGCACGGGCTGGCACCTTGGAGCCTATTCCCTGCAGATGAACACCTTGCCCAGTCTTTGGGATGAAGAAATGGGACTTGCCTGGAGTGGATGTGTCCTGCTGAGCTGACCCACCTTGGGACTTCCTGCCCAAGAGTCTGTAGGTGTGAGGATAAGACACTAAGGCTATTGATTTAGGAAACTCTAAGTCAACTGAATTGGGAAAGGAAGAATTGCAACCTTTGTTAAAAAGCTTACTGGCATTAGTGGTATTTTAATACAGTACTAACAGTACATTAATAGTTGTGCTACCTTATTAATGACAATACAGCTAACTCTACTCAGAAGAATTGTGATTTGCTTTTGGACCTTTAGAAGTATCAATCATTACAATTCTCCAAAATGAAAGTATTTCTGTCTGAATTATAAAGTCTTAAGTTAAAGGGAGTACTTTTAAAACAATTTTTAATTTTCAGAAATAACTTTGTAGTAACAACAAGCAAACTATCCTCTTTCTTAAGTTTTTAACAGGATCTGCAAACTTGTTATTCTTTTTGAAGACAAAGAAATATCCTCCAGGATAAGTTAAAATTATTTCATTATTTTTAGCTTTATCTTTTGTTCTTTGCATACTGATTGCTTTCTTGTAGTAATCAAGACATTTTTTTGTGGAGGATTTTCACTGACAGTCACCTCATTCCTGGTTATTCTTGGGAAGCCATTTTTATAGTCACCACTTTCTTAGTTACCAGCTATGCTACAGCTTCTGTAGTTACCAACCATGTACTACTTACTGACACAGTTCTAGGCCAACGAGTGGCCTGAAGAGGGATACGACAGATCTCCCCTGAACAAAGTCCAACAGCCAAATACACCCAGACAAGCAGCATGTAGTTTATGATTTTAGAGTATTTTTTTTCCTTGCAAATAGCAGATGTAAGATACTTACTTCTTAATGGCCCCACCAGCTAGGGATTTAGTCTTTGACACTTGAGCCTTTTGAGTGATAACAGCAGGTAGATGGTCTTGGGAATTATGTCAAATAGTACCATGGAGCCACTTGTGAGAACCTAAATCCACAGGATATTTCATATTTTAAGCATTTAAAATAATGTGAAACTGCGTGTGGATTGTTTTCATGGATGTAGAATGGAAATACAGCCCAAGGGCCATAGAAATATGAAATCAGATGGGGGAGATTAACTGTAAACATAGAATTTCAGGTAATTGGACATTAAATTCTTGGAATTATGGCATGTTTGACAAGAAAACTATAGTGTTTAGTGTTTTCTTTGAAGCGACTGTTAACAGTGCAGACAGACTCTTAGCTGAATATCTGGCCCCTTGTGAGTTTTCTAGCACCTGAAAATTAACTCCAGGACTGCGGGAAGGTTACATACAATTTATAGTAAATATTTTGTATGCAAGCATTTATCAGTCTCTCGGAAAGATTTATCACAAAGCATGTGAAGCTTGAAATTCACTGTGCTAATATTTATAGGGCCAGAAATTTAAAATATGTGTAATTGCAATGTTTTATAATATTTGAACCTTAGAAAATAGATCATGCTATGATTCCATTTTAGATTTGGTAATTTGAATAATTAAGTTAGAATTGTGATTCTAAGCTCAGTTTTAATAATCCAATAAACATCATTAGAACTCTTCAGTTACACTTTGTATTTCTTCACATCACAGTTCAGTTTAAATGTATTTGATTCAGGTATAAATTGATTCTTAAAGTCTCAGTGCACTTATTTAAGTAGACTGTCAGATGCTTAAATGTAGTTTTAAATGTTTCAAGATTTTTAGGGGATATGATCTCACAGCAAACTGTTTCTTGGGTTCTCACAATCTTTTTGAACCCTCTGAAATGCTTTCTGATCCTTAGGTGAAGAAATTGTGTTGTCTAAGTATCGCTAGGAATAGATGTCACACAATTTCTTGTTCTCTGCATTTTGACCAGTTATAGTTTTCTGTAATGATCTCTCTATATTGCAGAGAAAATAATTCCCATCAAATCTCATTAGTGTAACTTGAGAATAAGACCTGAACAAGGGTGATGCCAATAGCCCTCCTAACGTGGAAGGGAGATAGCTCAGGAGGTCTCAATTCTCATCTAGGAGCTTCAAGCAACTGAGCAACACTAACAAATGAAGAGATATTCTTCCTCCAGGCATACCTTTCGGTTGGTTATCAAATACCAGGCAGTCAGCCCTGAAATCATATATATGCATCTAACATTATACAAATAGAGGAAGCTGAATTTATATATTTAAGAATAAAGAGAAAGAGGCTATGAATTTGAGAGATGGCGGGGTATGGGGTCATGGTATGGAGGAAGGAAAAGGAAGGGGGTATATAGTTATAATAACTTCACTTTTTTTCAGAAGATATGTTGAATTGGATTCAATTGTCCCAGATGCATGCATTTGAACTCTTCATCCATATTCTATTGCACTGTTTAAGAAGATTGTGAGAACGTTTCCACAGGAAGCATTGCTGTTGGAGGTGGTTCACTGAAAACCTTTAAGGTCTTGAATAGACCTTGCTTTCTAGTTCTGACTTTCCCACATGTAGTGAGCATTATTTACATGGTTCAGTCTCCTCATCCAGTCATTACCATGGCAGACTGTTCTCCTAAAAATGTGGACCAAATAAACATTTCTGTCAGGTGTTTTGTTACAGTAATGAGACATGTAATGAATATGGATGATGTTTAAATTTATAGGTAAAGTTGTCAATAGAATAAAAACACGATTTGAAAAGTCAGTTCCGTATGTATAAATAGGATAATATGACTTAAGTTTTAAGAATAAAAATAATCTAGATTTGGGAATTTAAAAATCTTTTCAGAAATTGACAATTGTAAAAACTAAACACTCCAAATATGATATCCCTATTGCAGGATTGTAGTGTCTTTCATGAGTACTTTTAAATGAAAATGCACAGTAGGTTTCCGAAGTTCCCTGCCTTGCTTCACTGTTTTTACCCCTGTGTCGTTGGATGCACGTTATTTTGGTTCATTTTATATTGAGTGGGAATGTCACATCTACTCTGGTCAAGGTAGTCCATTGGCTGCAATACGGGTAGGTGTTTGAGAGGAACATAAGAAAGCATTGCCCACAGCAGGAACAAAATGAGGACCTGACAAGAATTTAATGCCAATCTCATCTGGCCTCAAATTCTCTCTTCATGTAGCTTATGGGATTTAATTTCTAATATTTTGATCTCTCAGATATTCATTTATCTCTTTCAGTGATGGGTAAAAGTCAGTATATGTGTTAGTTGATTTGACTGGGGGGAGGGTGTCAAGACAAGGTTTCTCCATGTAGTCCTGACTGTACTGAAACTTGCTCTTTAGACCATGCTAGACTTGAACTCATGAAGATCAGACTGCCTCTTCCTCCCAAGTGCTGGGATTAGAGGTGTGTGCCACCACTGCCAAGCAGTTAGTTTGATTGTTTTGTTGTTGTTTTAAGGAGAAAGATTACATCTGTAGAATATCCTATTATGCTTCAGTAGTTCAGTCGTAAGATAACCCTTGAATTTATCATTTCAACTCAGGTGAGTTTTAAGTTCTTAATGGGGAACTATAAATTCTTATGGTAGAAAAATGAATTTTTCTTGAGTAAAATTCTGTAATTACTGTGCATCTTGGAAACTGTGCCTTTTATTCTAATATGTTTTTCCTGAGTTATTTTCTATAATACCCCATCCTCCCCATTTGTGTGTGTGTGTGTGTATGTGTGTGTGTGTGTGTGTGTGTGTGTGTGTGTGTGTGTGTGTGTGTGTGTGCAAGTGTGTATTCAGAAAACAATATAAAGGACCTTTATCTGGCTGGCTTATGTTATTTATAGCTTTAGGGTAAATTTCTTTTGACAGAGTCTCTAGTGAGACTTCAAATATAAGATTTGTCATCAAGCTAAACCTTTATGATTAAGAACATGCAAGACAGAGACACTAATTTAGAAAATTGGACTATTTGCTTACCTGAGATCACTAAACATTTATCAGGAGCTCACTTACAAGAAACACAATGGGGGCTGTTCTCAAATGTCAGATAACTTTGAGGTCAAGCCTGGTTTTCTAGACAGTGAGGCTAAGCCTGTAAGTGGGATAAAGCAGTCTTTGTTCTGGAAGAGGTAGATTCTGGGACTGGAAATATAACCTGATAAATCAGACAGCTCTGGCTCAAGTATTGATTTTGCAAGCTTGTGTGACCTTGGGCATGTTATTTAAACTATCTCAGCTCTTCAGATCCTCTGTCCAGGTCTTATAATGTGGACAATAATCCCAACCTCACAGTGTTCCTGTTAGGTTTGAACAGTACTTAAAACAATCCAATGAGCTGTCAATAAGGAGTCATCACCCTCCTAGGTCAGCACACAATCTGATTTAGTGTCTGTGAGAGTGAGTGAGTGTGTGTGTGTGTGTGTGTGTGTGAGAGAGAGAGAGAGAGAGAGAGAGAGAGAGAGAGAGAGGGAGAGAGAGAGAGAGAGAGAGAAAGGAGGGGGAGAGGGAGAGAAAGGAGGGGGAGAGGGAGATAAGTTTGTGTGTGTCTGTAAGCTGTGAGTGCTAAGTGTATGTGTATTGTGGACTGTGTGCTATGTGTATGTCTCTCTCTGTGTGTGTGCGTGTGTGTGTGTGTGCTTGTGTCTGTCTATCTGTCTGTTTGTATGTATGTGTTTCTGTCTGAGTGCTGTGTATGTTTGTGGTGTGTTTGTGTGTATATGACCCTTGTTTATGTGAGTTTGTTAGAGTGTGGTGTGTACATGAGTGAATATGTGTGCTGTGTATGTGTATGTGTTATGCATGTTAAATGTTTGTACATTTGTACAACTGCACCTGGACCCTTTGTGCGTGGAGACCAGAGGCCAAGCTGGGTGTCTTCCTCAGTTTCTCTGCATGTTTTTGTGACAGTCACTTCTGTATCAGGAGCTCACTGATTTGGTATGTGATCAGTGAGCTTCTGAGATACATATGTGCAACTCCAGCAGTAGGATTATAAGCATGTACCACCATACCCATTTTTCATATGGGTGCTGGGAATTCAGACTCAAGCCTCCATACTTGAAAGCATTTTTTTTTTTATGGGGATATGTCCATAGACCCATTGTATGCCATCCTTTAACTATATATATATATATATATATATATATATATATATATATATATATATATATATATATATATATATATATGTATTCTTAGTTTGTGGGACTAAATTGGTGATGGTGGGCATAGCTGACAGTTTGCACTCCTTGGTGGTTACTGTGGTCTGCCTTCCTGTGAACAGCATCAGATGACATCCTGGGGGATTACATCATATGAATATTTCATGCTGTTCTTCCAAAATCAGCAGATTCTAAATGCTTAATACTTGGGCAAGTTTGGAATCCAGTGTCCATTATAAAATACTTGGTCTGTCACATAACAAATGCTTTCAGAAGTTTCTGGCAGCCAGGGACACAACCATCCTAATTTCATAAGCTTCATTTCCCTATATGGAGAAGGTGTCATTAGAATATATCTTTATATACAACCCCTGCCTCGTACCTCCAATCAGAAGTTTAAGTGTTGAATAAAGTCTTTCCAGGGTACACCCTTATCTTGTAGCTATAGATTTCTTTGCCTAGTAATAGGCCCTTTATGTGCTACTGTACTGCATTCCTAATCCAACAGAGTCACACCCCCTGACACAGTTCACATTTTAAAGGTTAACTACAGGAGATAAGAACATTGTTTATATTTGTGAAAAGTCCTATACATAAGTGCTACACAAAAATACACAGGTCAGAAGGTGAACACTTTCAGAGTCAGTGCCCTCCAGCTGGCCTAAATGTTTCTTTCCAAAGTTGTCCTCAAGTTCAACTCTATCACTCTGATGACCTGTGCGGCTGAGTCTTAGCAGTGAGTCCCTGGGGGCTCTAACTAACTACATCCTTTCGTTGTGGAGAAATGCTTCTTTATAGGTAAGAAACTCCCGATCTGGATCTGGGCTTATCTGAGATACTAAAAGCCCTCTGGATATGTGTTGATGTTCTCATTTGAAAGTCCCCAGTGTATCATAGGAGCACATCACAGGAACACAAATCTCTGTTAGTAAGTGCAGTCTTCCAAAGCCAGTCAGCCTGTGTCTTTCAGAGAGTATATCTACTTTGGCAGGTTTTCAGAAAGCCTGCTTTATGGAGGTGGAGCAGGGATCTTAGTGTGTGTGTGTGTGTGTGTGTGTGTGTGTGTGTGTGTGTGTGTGTGTGTGTGTGTGTGTGTCTATTGAAATATCTTTGAAACTTTGAGTACCAGTTCAACAAGAGAAATAGCTCCTGCCTCTAGAATGCTTTCCTAATAGATCTGTTCCCTTTATGTGTCAAAAATCTGCCCAACTTAGAGGCAAACCTGTTTACCTCTTTGCCTTTTCCAGACCCCCCCCCCCGACCTCTCTTTCCCTCTATTTTAGATAAGAAATATTAATGGACATGGACAGCCCTAAGTGAATGCCAGTGACTCTGGGCAACTTTTATCTTCCCTGCAGAGCTGTCAGAACAAAACATTTGTCACAAATTAATTTGTGTTGTTTCATTGATCAATGGATGCTATTTTTATCCAACTAATATTATTTCTGATTCCTGAATTTTATATGTATCGATTAGAGATGTCCATGATGATAGTTCTAAGGTTTGGTGGGGCTCAGATTCTATAGGCTTCTGTAACAGATAATAAAGAAGAGTCTCCCATTTAATGAAGTTTGGTTTTTATAGAAGATGGCAGGTCTTTGGGACTTAAAGTCTTGGTGTCATGCTTGCTTTGTCCTTGGTCATTTGAATGTTTTTATGAGTAGGTCTTGACTTAAGAATCTGTAAAGCTGGGTACAAGGCTTATTAAGTGGGATTCAGTATTGTCATTTTACCTAAAGTAGTTCAGTCTTTCCTTCACACCTTCATGGGGATTCCTTGAGTTGTGAAATTTGCTTGAAGGGTGGGTGCTGATGACTGACATCTACTTAGTATAATAGAACGCCTGCATTCAATGTGGCTGCCATTTGAGTTCACTGGACCATGAAGAGGTCAGTGAGAAGATGCTGCCTGAAGGGTCTGCCCTGGACCTTATCTATAAGTGAAGAAAAAAGAATAAAGTCTATGTCCTGAGTACCTCACTATGACCATCAAAGGTGAAGGAAGTCAGTACCCAAGAAGAAGTAGAAAGTTTTGGAGAGATTGGATGAGGTATTATGCCTTTTTCAAATAGGGTTTTGATTATAGGACCTGTATGCTTGTGCATATATGAGTAATTTTATTACTGTCAATACACAAGACTCAAATAGCACGAATTGTTACAAAGCGCTACAAAATACAATGTTTACTTATTAGAAATTGAATTAGTTAACACTAAGTTCTACTATTTGTAGATTTATAGCTTTCTCCATAGTGGGATTTTTGTTGTTTTTCTTGATTCTTGTTGTAAACCCACAATTATTGATGGTCTGTATTTTTTTTTTTAATATAAATTACCTTTCTTATTCTAAAGTATACTGCGGGCCTCATTTTGCTGCAAACACAAATATTTACTTTAGAAAGGTAGCAAGTCTATAGCAATACTAGAGAGAAAAGGCATGCAGAGGTTCTAGTGAAATATTCCACCCCTGGCATATATTAAGATTGATTTTACATAGCTCAGTAATTAACCTCTAGATAATAGCAATTTTGTTAGGTATATAGTGACACAAGCCGTTAATCCCAGCATTATGGAAGGAGAGGCAGACAAATCTGTGAGTTTGAGACAAACCTTGTCTACATATTGAGTTTCAGGCCAGGAGCCCCTGTCTCACAAAGAAAACTATACCAGAGCAAATGCATCATTTCACTACCAGCATTTATAACCAGTCTTTCCTAAAGTCCTGAATCTAAAATCTAAAACTAGTTCTATATCAAGGTGTTGTTTTGTATAAATTCTATAGTCCATATTGATCATCTGTCAGTCAGTCTGTTTATATAGCTATATACTGAGAGAGCATATATAAGCATTTATTTTCCAAACATCTTAAATCTAAAATGATTTGGAATCTAAACATTTTGAGCACTTATGTTTACTTATTTCATATTTCAAAATGTTTACTTATTTCATATTTTAGAACATGTTAGAATTTTGGACTAAGAGTTCTCAACTGGCTATACAGATAGTATAAGTCTTGAAAAAGTCTGACATATGGAACCCTGTGTTGCCAAGCATTTTGGGTAAGAGATACTCAACCCTTGATTGTATGTATCATATTTCTAATGAGTCTCTATAAATTGAGCATCACAAAATTCATCAAGGAAAAATTAGTTCACAAATCTGTCACATTAGAAAACTTCTCTTGCTGATCAGAAGAAAAGATAGCTGAAGCATTTGTTGTAGGGGCTGTAAATTTTAGATGACCTAAGAACAAACACCCTCCAGGCAAAGAATTACCTATGTTTACAGATTAAAATTTTTATGATCACATGTTAATACACACATCTATGCCATATGAATCTCATTACCTCAAATAAGATTACAAATACCAAGATACTATGTAACGATGAGAACCAATTTATTTGAGGGTGATGCCCTCCATCGATGTTTACAGGTAAGAATTAAAGAGGAAGGAATAGCCTTCTGGTTTGAACTCTGTTAAACATGAATCTATGACTATTTTTAAAACTGCGCCTCCTGAGCTTGTTCTGGATGGTTCCAATGCACCTATTTAATAAGCATGATGTTCTTTTAACAACAACAACAACAACAAAAAGCATGTAAATATATACTACTGTGTGTTCTGTGTTAGGGAATGCAGATACTTCCATAGTAGTGAGCATGTTTGTTGTGTGTGACAGTGGGTTCAATGTTTAAGAAAGGAATATCATGATGATTCAAGGGAGAGTCAGAGTCTCCACTTCATCTTTGTAGGCAGATACGAGAGAACCACAGAAGCTAATATGATTAGAGAGAAAGAGATGAGAAGTGGTAAAGTAGATAAGAATGTAAATGCACATAGTAGATACTTAATGCAAGACATGAGTGGGCTTCATCTTGATGCAGCTTGGTACAAGTGATGCTGATGGGTTTGGTTTTGTACTGATTATCCAGTGGTAGATTCTGACTTCCAACTAGAACTTAATGAGTGTTTCGGTTTGTGTGATTTCTGTTTCAGGTATCTGCAAGCCCATGGTAGCTTTTTCACATTATGAGAGTAAGGTTTTAATTTTTAATAAGTGAACTTTCATATCTTGGAGGCCTTATTTATCATAAAATCAATGCCTGGGATATAATTTACAATTTGATTGGCATATAAAACTTAACATGTAACTATATCTGAATGTAATGTGTTATAAAAACTTAGCTTATCTTATAACAGTAGTAAAACTTGAAATTGTCTCCTATATATAAGCTTTCTTAACAGATATATAGAAAATCACTTTCTTATAGATTGGCTGATTGGTTGGTTTAGACAGTGTCTTTAGCCTGGACTAGTTTCATATTTCCTGTATCAATCACTAAGGATAATCTTAAATATATAATCCTGATGACTCTCCAAGTTTTGCTATTACAGATATCTGCCAACATATTCAAATTAAGTGTTTCTAGTGTTGAATGCAGAGAAGCAGTTATCAACATGGAAGTCATAATTCCTTTGGGGGGTTGTATACCAGATACCCTCCAAATCAGATATTTGCATTATAATTCCTAGCAGTAGCAATATTACTGTTATGGAATAGCAGTAAAATTATCTTGTGCTGTGAGGGGTCACCACAACATGTGGGACTGTATTAAAGGGCCACAGTGTTAGGGAAGTTGAGACCCACTTATCTAGAGCTTGGTTCCTGCTCTCTGCCTTCTGAGATACATCCCCAGTCTGCTGAAATATATTGTTTCATAATTTTTTTTCTTGTTCTTGCTGAGCATCATTTGGAAATATATTTTTACAAAAAGATGTAGTGTGGAATAATAAGATAACTCAATTTATTATTATTCATTTAATGTTAACAGGCATTTTAGAGGAAGTGTTTTTCATCCATCTTGCACAGCACCTCCAGACAGACAATGGCTGAACTTGACAAAAAGACTGAAGAACCATCAGCTTCCTCACCTCAGTTCTTCCCCAGGGAAGTGTAGTGCAGCTCTGTAGCAACCCTGATTCTCCCTTCTTCGTGATCAGCTGGCCAATTTCAGATTGCAAACAACTTCAAGCTAAAGTCATTCTGAATATTTAAAGTTTGATTAATGGGGTCACCTTGTGAAGGCATGGATTTATCTTTACAAAGCTTTGTTTCAGGAAAGGAGCTTTTGGTGCCTGAGGGCACGGACCATGTCTAGGAGTCTAGAGAGAGTCAGTGCCCCAGACAGCCAATAGACTCAAAAGTTAGTTTTGCACCAAAAGTTCAGCCAATTGATTCAGGGCTTGGGTTCATGCTAAAAGGGTAGCTGCTGTGACTCCTACCCCTTTACCCAATCCTGAAGTGCCAGGACGTGTGGCACCCTGCTTGCGTAGGCTTTTCTTTAAAACCCCTAACCTCTGGCTTGTAGCTGAAATCCCTCCACTGAGCTGGAACAAAGGGTTTCCACCCTGGTTCATTTGAACCTGTCCAAAAGAATAAACAGATCTGATGTATTTACATTGAATCCAGATCCTTGATGGTCTTCGGGGGGTCCCTCAATACGGATACAACAACCTCATTTCAAGTGCTTCTCTCCAGGTATTTTTTTTTTAACAACATAATTGTCCAAATTCTAGTTGGCATTATAATAAAGACCCCGAGCCAGATAATGAGGGAAAAATATTGAGTACCAGAGAGACAGAGAAACAAATCACAGTCACTTATCACCTACCAATTCCTCAGGCCTGTCTCCATGATTCTCCAATTCCAGCTTCTCTCTCCTCAGACCACATAGGAAGTGTCTGGGAAAGCTGAAACACCCCTCTTGTCTTCCTCCTCCCAGCTATTTTAACTTCCTCTTTCCACATTTCTAAAGCTAGGATTTAAGATGTGGCTCACCTCTCCTTGGTCTTCAAGGCTTGGCTTTGTGGTTGACTCTCTGATATTTCAAACTAATTGTAATATGAATCACCACAGAACCTCATTTCTTCCCCTTGTAAAGACAAGATTGATTGAATGTCCACATGTATGTAAGTGTGTTTGTGTATGCACATCTGTGCATATATACCTGTGTGTGCATTTGTGTGTACATGATTATATAAATTTGAATCTTACATTTGCCATTTTCTCCCAATTCATTATTCTTTAGAAATCAAGCCAGGAGTAAGGAACTCTTGCCTTAAGCCTTCCTGACAGGAGGAACTGGAATGGTAACAGACATGTAACAATGTGTGTACACAAGGGGTTGACTTCTGTTTACTCTTCCAGGAACTGTGAGTGAAGACACTGACTGTCAGGTTTCTCCTTTTTGAACTGTAGTTTATCTTTTCCTAACAGTACCAGCATCCCAAGGTTCTCATAAGGCTTCCCTCTTTTGACCAATAGAGAAGAAAAGTATTTATTTGCTTAATTGTTTTGCTATTTCAAGGAGAAAAGCTACCAACATAACCTCATCATTTTTGCTGTTTGACCTGTTTAAATTATCTGTAGCACATTTTTTTGCTCTACTTTTAACATGTTTCAGTTTAGATAAGAAATTATAGCTTTTCGTTCCATGTAGGCTATATTGTTTCTTCATCCCAAAGTCAACTTTTATCACTTCCATGCAAAATATTTCATTTTACCAGGTGGTGTGTGCCTCAGTCTTTACCATTTCTCCAGTCTGTTGCTGAGGATACCCCCACTCCCTACCTGCCTCTCATGCTATCTATCTAATTATTACTAGGAAGCGCTTTCTTTCAAACAACATTCTTCAGCCTTCATAGATCACAGAATTCTATTTTGAGAGTTGTAAAGACATCGGGATGAATAATTACCAAAAAATTAAACAGGACTTAACAAATTAACAGCTATACATTTCAAATTGTGGTTAAAAAATTTTCTCACTGTAATTTGATATTCCTAATGAAATATGAACAATGCTAACTTCTTGTCCTTGTCAAAATAATAGTGTATTTTTAATATGAAATAAGTGCTTTTCTGAGCTTTCTACCAGTGTTTCTTCTTTTAAGTATTGTCTTGATTGTATTGTGTGTTTGAAATAGTACTGTGTGCCTTATTTTTACTTTACAGATACAGAAATCAAAGCTTAGAAGCAGACTAATTTACATACTTGAAACAGTGGAAAGGTTGAAATCCATGGTAAAAAACTATTGTGGACTTAATGATCTCCCCAGGATTTCTAGATCTCAAACTTTTCTATAAACTTCTGATAACATTTCTTAATTCTAAATTCTAGGGAGGACTATTATTTCTATTTAAACTATGAACACTTTACGTCAGAGATAAAATTTGATTTGTTTTCCCTTTAGAGCCATGCAGCAGCCAGTTGAATAGAATCAGAAAGTCCTAGGGTGGAACCCAGCATCATATCCTGGAGAACTGGGATGCACAAGGCATGAGAACCTTGCTCCACCTTCTCTTATTTGAATTTGTTTGTCTTAATTTTTACTTAAACAGTCAAAAGCCTGTTTAGAAAGTCTGCAAAATAAATGAAAGTTTTGAACACAAAAATTTAGTTCATAATAGCTACTGTGGTTGCTATTTTATAAATTGCTAGTATTTTGTTTCTTTGTTGTAGCTAATTTGTTCTCTCCCTTCCTTTAAACTTTTTCCTGCATCCAATTCATAGAAGTTTCAGATGTATATAGAGTTTATTATATTTGAAAAGACTTTGCTTTGTTTTGTGTAAAACATTTTGAGATGTAATTATATAATACAGTGTGTTTACTTTCAAAGAGCCTACTATTCAAGATTAAGTACAAATTTACTTAACACTTCATATATTTACTTCAGAAATTTAATTTCTATACTTAACTTTTATAACCACTTGTGAATTTATTCAGTTTGATACTAGACAGAGGTTCAATTTTTCATTATCAAAGAAAAATTCAGTTACGATATTAACTCGCTGTCATTTATTCACCAATTCTATGATTCCTTTCAATTCTTTGAAAGGTCTTAGTGAAATAATTGAGTATAATCCAATCCATTGTGGAGTTGTCATTAAACTTGCCTTGACCCCCAGATGTTCTTGACTTCTTAATAGTTTGTAGTTCTTGGATCCACTTTCCATATTGTAGAGTCCAAGAATATTAATCTTGCTATTGAGTGTTTAAATTTTACTTCATATTGGAAATACAGCTGTTTCTGCCTATCAGGTACTTAGTGCCTGAAATGATGATTGAAGTGGTTTATTTTGCTCCAGTCCCTGCTCCCACCACTCCTCCCCACACACAACCCCTAATCCCAATGGACTCTGAGATTCTCCTTTGGAAGAAACTAGAACCAGTCTATGTCTAGGCTATTTTTCATAATTTTAGGAGTTGGTGTCTCTTGTACCTTTATTTGGCTACTCTATACTAAGCCCAGCATCTCTCATGACTGCATCCTCCTCCTTGCCATCACCCACAGATATAAAAGAAAACATGATGGTATAGGTGCTTTGAGTCTCTATTGTAAGTGTCCTCCATAGAGCTCATTTAAATTCAATAAACTCTATAGAATATGTAAAGTTCCATTTCATAGTAGCATAGAACTGGAAAGACTATTTAGTGGATAAAATACATAATAAGAGTATACTGTATTGGAGTCATGTCCATTAAATGTTTGTCTGTCTCATGTCTACCTTTACATATAAAGAAAATGTTATTCACTGGGGTTGTCCTTTGATTCAGAGTAAACCACTAGTGCCTAAGGGAGCTGCAACTCTACCTGAGACCTTCTGATTTCCAAATTATTACCAGTTCATCAAGGGCACTGTCCCTGGTGAACACCAGTATTGAATTCTTGTTCCTGTTTCTTTATTGACAGGCATTATCTTTCTGCCCTTCAAGTCATTAAAATTGACCATGTCTGTTACCACTTCTATCAAAGGGTGGGAGGTTGACTTTTTCTAGGACACATATAGTTTCAGATTTAAATGACATTTGAAATTCTTAAATGTGTATGTGTGTTGTGTAAACAACAGTACCAGTCAATTTCTAGTTTACATTCCAAGTCTACATGGTTTTAGTGAGCAGACTTGCAGATCTCATGAAAAGATGGATTAGTGAGCAGACTTGCAGATCTCATGAAAAGATGGATTAGTGAGCAGACTTGCAGATCTCATGAGAAGATGAATTGCAGGTAAAGAACAATTAGCTTAGGACATTTATTATTCATCCTCACAGCCATTTAATGCTGGAGATTCTTAGAAAAATCTAGTACTATTTTTTCTACTTTTTTGTTGCCACTACTTCCCACAGTTCTACTGAGGATCATGTTATAGGAGAACTACAGTTGGTATGGTTCTACCAGAAAATAATGTCTTTTATTTTCTCTTCTGAAAAATTTCCCCTCTGAATGCTTGGAATTTTTCTTTGAAAATGTCCTCTGAATTTTTTATTTTCTGCAAAATTTTCTAGAGTATCCTATATTTCTACTTCTTCCTTTGTCTATGGCAGAATTTTTGACCTGAAACAGCAAAATATCTTGTCATCTATTTTAAAACAATATATTTTAATGACCATGGTATCCTGGCTAAAATTTATGTTCAAAAAGGAAGGGGGTTGGGTAAAGCTGTTGGCTTCGGAAAATCCAGTGACTCCAGTTACCAACACCCACTGTCATCACTGAAGAGTCCAGACTAATTTTTAGTATACATAGTTTAGGACAATAGAGTTTAAGGAGCAAATATGTTGATTTCTTATAACCAGAAGTTTCTCTCAGTCCAGCCTAGCTTCACAGTATGGACAAATCTCTCACCTGCAGCCACGTATAGAATAATTACCAGAGGCTTATATTAAATACAAATGGTTTAATCTATGGCTTATACTCATTATTAACTATTTTTTACAACTTGACTAAAACCATTTCTCTTAACCTATGTATTGCCACATGGCCTGTGGCTTTACCTGTGTCCCATTACATCTTTCTTCCCTGGTGGTTTGCAGTGTCTGTACTGATTCTGCCTTTTTCCTTCCTCTATCTCTCTTAGATTCCCTACTTCACTCTCTCCTGTTTTGCCATAGGCCAGAATAGCTTCTTTATTAACCAATGGTAGCAATACGTATTTACAGCCTGCATACAGAAAGACATCCCACATAAATTTCTTTTCCCTAAGAAATGTAAAGAATATTTTGATTTATGTGCATTGGATCATTCGGGGGGTGGGGGTGGGAAGTGCTTTTAAGATTGTCTTGGGAAAAATATTTATCCATGGAGAAGTCATTCCAGTTGCCTTAAAAACCGATGATGGTAAATGTAACTATAGAAAGGTTGAACAATCCTAGCTTAGTATTGTTAAATACTAGTCTGTATTCTGATCATATATGGGGAGTGATTACAAGCTTAATTCTATGCTTCCTTAAACCTTCATAGCATACCTCAATGGTGCCCAGAAACCCTTCTTATGCTCAGTACACAAGGTTGTCTTCTTCTGGATTGCAGTACATTTAGCTGAACTTTTCCAAGCCCCTTTACCAAGACTTGAATTTATTTGTAAGCCTCTTTTATTCCTCACTTCAGGCTATTTTTCTGGATAGAAATAATCTCTCCCCTCTGTTTTGCTACTGAAATTATCCAAGATTCAGTACAGATACCAACTCACTCATGAAATAATTGGAGCCTCTCAGGCTGTTTGGCCCATGAGCTCAGAGCATCTTGAATCTTCCATATTTGGTGTTCATTAACTTTAAAAATTTATTGTCTTTAAAATTGGATAAGTCAGTAAGCCAAACAGGCTTTGAACTTGTTCTCATATATTCTCTAAGTTATTAGCTTAGAATTTCATTTGGATAATTTGAATCATTTTACGGAAAGGTATCATTTTGCTTGTTTTGGATACTCCATTATGTAAAAGCCTTTATGGTATGGAGTGATTATAGGTTTTCTTCTGCTCTGCCAATCTCTAAGCCTTCAGTCCTTTATTTGCACATATCTTTTTAATGTGTTTGAATTTCTTCAAGATCCTCCATCCTCTGAATGAGCTGGTCTTTTCCACTGACAAATATGGACTAGTGGCCAAGATATGGCCTTTGGTTCTACTATACTACTACAGACCTGTTATCTATAACTTTTTTCCTTCTCTGACCTCCAAGAAAACATCCCTGATTACCTTCCTTCTCCACAATGCCTCCTCTAGCCAGGTTAGCTAATACCTATCCCTTCCTTATGAAACTCAAGCCTTATATTACTTTGAATTATTCTGGAAGTGTCCTCATTTATTTCATGATATTTTGATCATCAAGTAACTGAATAATAGTAGTGTTCTTGTCTGATTATAGAGATGAGAGCTTCTTGTTGCCTGATGTTGGGTGTTTCTGTTTTTTTTTTTTTTCTACTAGCACTTTTCTAGGTTTAGTTATGCTTAGATATTCATGTAATTTCCGACATGTTGCTACAGTATAGTGGCATTCGGTATATATAGTAAGGTGATACAGGTCCATAGGGTAGGAACAATAGATTATGTGTTCTACTTTAGAAAGAAGTTTGGGGGATATATTTTGATGTGCACACCACAGGGAAATTGGTCAAAAATACATTTCTAAACACACACACATACACACACACACACACACACACACACACACACACACACACACACACACACCTAACTTGTTTAGCACTCAGTAAATTATCCTGTGCCTTTTTCATAGTGTGGTTTATATTAGCTTTAGTCAAGTCAGAATGTAATTTTTAGTGATATATAACCATCCATGTGCTTACTCATGTTTTCCTGCTACAAAGAGTAAAATATTTATTCTAAACATTTATACTATGAATATGGGAATAATACCTGGATTGAATCTGTGGGTAGAGTATGCATGTATGCGCATGTGTTTGTGTAGGATTGTGAGTGCCCACGTCTGAGCATTCAGACGCCAGAGACTGATGTCTGTGAACCTTCCATCAATTTTTCTCTACCTTATATTTTGAGCCATAGCTTCTCTGTCAACTTGAAGTTCACTGTTTCAACTAGACTGGCCAGTGAGTCCCTTCAATCTGCCTGTCTCTACTGATCTCTCTACAGTTCTGGAGTTAGAGATGTATGCCACCATGGCTGCTTTTTATGTTGGTGCTGGAGATCTGAATTCAGGTGCTGATGCTTGCACTGCCAGAGACCCATGGGGCATCTCTCCAGGCCTGGACTGTTTTATAGCTCAGAATTTTAGAAAAAGCATGATTGTTTTTGAACATGTTGCATAATAAAGTAATTTATTTTCTGTGTTTTATAACACAGGAAGTTATGGAAGATTATGTTGTTACATTGTAAATAATTGTTTTACCCACTGGTTTAATAAAAATCACTGATTGGCCAAAGGCAGGCAGGAAATGTGGGCGGGGCTACCAGACTAAAACTCAGAACAGGAAGCACAGAGCAGAATGCCAGAGAGAAGCTGGAAGAAGCAGAGGACAACTATGCTGCTTTGAGAAAAGGTACCGAGCCCCATGGCTGAACAGCATGAGTCGTGGGTTAGATGAAGGATAGAGAGCTAGCAAGTGATATGCCTGGGCCTTAGGCCGATCAGCCTAAAACTATTATAAGCATCTGTGTGTCTCTTTGGGTCTGTGGGTCTGAGGGCCTAAACCTTGAGGCTAGGTTTGAAAGCCCGGGCCAGAAACCCCCTACTGCGGGTAGTATTATTTTCTGCCTTTCCTGGAGAGTGTGTGTTGTTTATGGAATACACTTTAACCTCAGTAGTTTCTGAAAATACCCTGCCTTTCATCAATAAGGAACTAACAATCTTTTATAAAAATTTAGACTAGGGACTAGTTCATGTATTAGCAAAACTTCATCTAATAGTGACTGGATATCAGTTATGTTGTGGGCCTTTTTTATACATTTAACAAATTTAGTCATTAAAATAGTCAAAACTTGTAGGTAGTATTATCTCAATGTTATAAGTGAAAAAAACAAATCCCAAGAGGTAAAATGACTTGCTTAAGATCGCATAGTAAGTTATTCTTTAGCTGAGAATTTAACCACAGTCACGAAGGAGTTTTAACTTTTAAGCATGTCCTATGCCAAGTCTCTGGTTTTGTATTATTGTATTTAAGAGGTTTTAGGCCTCTGTATCAGGTGAAGTTGTCCCACTACTGAATGGAAACCATCTTAGCTTATACTTGTTCCTGACTGTCTCTGTCTCTCTAGGGTTTGCGTTTTTTCCCTCTCTTGGTTGGTTTCTCATCTTGACTTCATGTGCATCTCTACCTTGGGTATTTGGAGAAGGAAAATGGAGTCCCCTGGTTTGGGATTTTTCTTCATACAAGATTAAAGTTTATCTTTGTGTTATGAAGTCCCTAACACTTTGGGAGAGGGCACTACACTTCATCCCTTGCAGCTCATCCCCAGTAAGGAATGATAGTTTATACCATTTGCTTAATTAAAGGGGATATAAATGGACTTTCTGTGTATGGTGAGCTCTCTATCAAGAGTGAAAACCTTGAGATGCATAGTGCAGAGTTCTTCTGTCTAGTACATCATGATCAATAAACATTTGATAGATTGCTGTGTGATTCAACATTTCGGGAAACACACATACCAGCTAATTCCCTTGGTAGTGTACACATGCACAGAGAAGAAAATTCTAATGTCTATCATTATCAGGCTGTCAGACACACATGCTGCTCTCCTAGTTACTGTAATGTGGCTACAAAGGGTCATAGGCATAGAGGCTTCTCTGAATCCATTGACTTAAAGCATAAAATCAGCCTTGCTGATGAATTTGCACAACACATGCAGACAAAGAAGGACATCACATCAAGAAATAAATGGATATTGCTGACTGCTGGTGATCCACAGGTATTTATTGTCCAAATGGACTCATGTGAAAGGTTTCTGATGGAAAGATAACAGACTTATGGCCTCTTAGATGGAGGCATTAGTATTCTGATCCAGGAGCTTCAGGATGCATTAGTTTACTTTAATATTTTCATATCTTTTACTGCAGGGGCCCTTAGTATTAGAACAAATTGATGTGTAGAGTTCAAAAAAGCTGTTTAGTGTGTGATAGTGGTAAATTAACTAATGCATTTATGCTGCAGGCTTCTGATTTGAGCATGAATGTAAAACTCAGTAGACTATCCACAGCCTTCTTTTTTTTTGAAAATCCAGTGTCTTCATTGGAAAGTAGGGAAATCTGTTTGTTATCTGGCCTCATATGGCACAAACACATTTTTTTTTCCTTTTCTAACCTCAGAATTTCTGTCCCTGTTACCCTTAGCACTGATGATAGTGAGTTATCATCCCAGAATCCCGCAGTTCTTTTTTAAGTCATTGTGAGTTTGCCCATCTGTACACCAAATTTCATCAAATGGAGACTTGAGATTTATGAACAAATGCATTGTATTTTAAGGAGCTTCAAAAGTAGCTTTGCTAAAAAGGAAATCTAAGACAAATTTAATTTGAAAGTCTGTGGCATTTCCCAGGAAACTTTAAACTTGTGCTATCCCTTGATGGTCGCTATCTAAATAGTGGCAATTTGCAGCTCATATTGAAGCCAGTAGGACGACTGCATAGTCCAGAAAGTAGGCAAAATATGAACAAATCAGAGAAAAATTTTGTTTCTTTAACATTTGTTTCTAAATGTTATATCAAGGGACCAGGAAAAAAAAAGCTAAAGTCCTCTGGCATTTTCTGTTAATTTCATCTCCTAATTGTGTTTGGCCCAGTTCTGTGTTTATCTGTGTTCACTCCTTGCAGGCCTCTTGGCTGCCTTGCAGCTTGACAGGGTAGAGATTCAGGACTCTACTCTGAAACACGTGTTTCTAAAAGGCAGAGTAAGACATCTGCCATCCTCCCACTCTGCTGCCTACCAGGACATCCCTCATCTTCCTTTAGCTCTCGTGTAAAATTATCCTTCTGCCCACACTTGGTAAAAATGTCTGGGTTGGATTTTTCTGAGCTATTGGATTTTTGTTGGTGGTGTTTTTGTTTTAGGCTTTATTTATTTATTTTTTTTATTTTTATTTTTTAACTTTTCTCGTGGCAGAATGGTATCAGAAGGTTGGAAACAGCAGGACAGAAGCCATGCTTTGCTTCAGTTGCATGATGCATCTTTCTACCAACTGAACTGGGTTCCTAGAGCCACACTCATTTTGTAACTTCCAGTCTGGGCCTCAATTTGGACACTCTTTTCCTTGTTTCTCTCTGTTACTCTGTCAAGCAAGTGAACAGATCTCAGCTGCAGCTAGTAAGGTCATTGCTTCTAAGTGCTCAGCTGAGGGATAAGGGTTAGACCTTCATGCACACAGGAGCACAGCACACAACAACACACCCAAAGGAAACACCTATCTAGAAACTGGATTAGAGTGGACCAGCCCTAATTACACTGCCTCCTCAATATAAACATTCTTTTGCACTGAAGATAATTTAAGAAAAGTGAACAGAGAACTAGCTTCCTAACCTCTTCTGCCATAAAAAGATTCTGCTTTGTGAACGTGTCCTCTTCCTTTTCCTGCACTATAAAAAACAAGTCCTGTGACAGAAGATGGGAGCCAGGTCTTGAGTGGAATATAATGGACTCCATGATAATATCCTGCCACATGTTAGTTTATTGTATCTGTGTTTATTTTCCTATAGATTGCTGCCCCTACAAAACCAACCCCAATTTCTTTGTCTACTCAGTTTTCCACAGTGCATTGCCCTGTGTTAAAGTGGTATATCAACTCTCAAACTTAACTGCTTCTCTGAGCTTTCTTTTCCCCCCAGTGCACATAAAATTTGAAACAGTAAACACCTTGTGGTTTCCCTCTTGCTCATGTGTGAGTTTTATTTGCAGACCCCATTCAAATATCCTAAGATGGCGGAGGAAAAGGCCGTTTTGTGTCCCTCCCTGGTAAAGACTGTTCGTTTTTTATTTTTAAACTTGCTTTCCTGACCCAGGAAAAATTGTCTAGAAGACATTTGTAAGTTCATATCTAGATCTCAGATGAAAGCATCACTTTCCATGTTCTTCTATGTAATAAACATTTGTTAATATCACCACTAAGGTTTGCTTCTTATACTCCTGTTGCTGGAAGTCCAGCAGGACATTTTTATGCTCTATGGATACTTTAGGTTTCCTCCAGGAGAAAAAAAAAATCACTATAAAAATAGGGCACATCATGTGCTGTCTCAGCCTGACTTCTCGGTATGGGCTTGTTGTGCCTGCTTCCACATAGAAAATGGATGTATTATAAATAAACTGATAAATGTACTGATAAATTCAGTTAGAAGTAGATATTTTAATGCCATGCAGTATGTACTATGGTTGATATAAAATAATTACAGATACTTTGTCCTTTGTAACTTGTCAAACCTGGTGTTTTTGTTTTGCACTTTTAAATACTGAAGTTGGTCTTAATGTTCTTTATTTAAAAGACATTTTATATCTTATGCAGGTGTGTCGATGTACCACAAGAAACTAGCATGCTTCTAATTCTAAAATCTAGAAAGGAGTTCATTAGCGCATTGCCTGGAGTTTCAGTACTTTATACGTTCTCATTCTTACATTGTGCCTGAGTCACTAAACATTTTCTTTCAGAGGGTGGATCTCAAATTTGAAAGTGTTATCACAGTTATTGGAAAGTTTGTTAAAATACAGATAACAGAATCCCACCTCTGGAATTCTGATAAAGTCAAGAATTGTCACTTATGAGGGATGCAGTTTCAGGCTATTAGATAGTGGGCACACCCTCTGAGACCTACATTGCAGTTGCATAGGAAACTATAGACTTTACATGGGCTTAGATAGAATGGGATCCTTATCATGGATGCAGGTTTTAGCTTTTCCCTCTGTGTGCCATTATCTCTTCAAAGCCCTGAGAGAAAAGGGGATTACCACTCATTCTATCAGGAAGTTTTTCTTTCAATGTGTTTTATCTTAGCATCATTTTTGCCTAGAAAGGCCAATGGGACTAGAAGAGGCAGGGCCTCCTGACCATGATAAAGAATGGGAATGAAAGTTGTAGAGGTAACTGGCCGCTCTACCAGAGTCTATATTAAAGGTCACTAGCTAATAAATGTTAATGTGCCTTGCTTTGTTACAGAGGATTGTGTGTCTTATGATGCGCTCCTTTGGTGACATTTTCTTCTATGCTAGGAAAGGATTTGGTATTTTCACCATCTCCTTAGAAATGACAAGTGCTATGATGAAAAATTCATGTTAGGTACAGACAGATCTTGGTCCATTGCCACTATGTTACCATCATCATTCAGAAGTAACTATTGAACTATTAATTAGTAGTAATTTAGCTTAAGTGATGGATATTGGACCATTTTCTGAGTAATTATAAGATCATATCCACTAAAGAGACTTATCTCCATTAAATAATGCATGGAATGTCTCTGTCTATATTGCTTGTAATAAATTTGTATAATATCTTGATATCGATCTATTTCTATCTATCTATTACATACATTTACATATATATGTAACATAATTCTTTATTAATTCTTTGGAAATCTCACACTATGCACACCAATCCCATTTTACTCCCACCCTCCTCCATATATTCCCCTCACCCCTGAAGTATTTCCCCTGAAAGAAACCCACCAAAGTCAGTTAAAAAATTGTAGAAACAAACAAAATACCCACCTCATTCCTCCAACTTTTCACCATTTCTTCATTGACAGTACTTTATAAGTTCTCATTCTTACATTGTGCCTGAGTCACTAAACATTTTCTTTCAGAGGGTGGATCTCAAATTTGAAAGTGTTATCACAGTTATTGGAAAGTTTGTTAAAATACAGATAACAGAATCCCACCTCTGGAATTCTGATAAAGTCAAGAATTGTCACTTATGAGGGATGCAGTTTCAGGCTATTAGATAGTGGGCACACCCTCTGAGACCTACATTGCAGTTGCATAGGACAATGGGTGCTACAGTGTGACACACAATATACCCTTTTATCCAATCAATCAGTCCCACCCACAAAATGTTCATTGCAATAACTCATTGGTCTGGTTCAAGGTCTCTGGCATATCATCATCTCTAAACCCTCACTGAAATTCCTTTTGATTATCCTGTTCTTCCCTCAAGTCATGGGGACCCTGTCATTAATCTTTCCACAGGACTAATTCCTTCATGCATTCAAGAATGTTATATATGGGGTAAATGTTAGGGTGTGCCATCCCAAGGTCCAGGATATGGGTCTAGGTAGTAGCTGAACTGGTATTTCCTGGCCATTAAGACTGCCCATCTCAGGCCAGGGACAGAGACTGCTCTCTTAGTCCCATTATATGGGGTAGAGCCATCTCCTCCAAGTGTGGGGGACATCTTTCCCATGGGGGTAGGGCCATTTCTCCAGTCATTTCCAGTGGGGGGTAGGGCCAGCTATCCCAGAGCCAGTGAGGTGAAGAACTGGCTCACAATGGTCCTTGAATTTTGACACACATTATTCCAATGACCCCTGTGACAACACAGGCCATAGACATCACCCAGACCCCAGCACAGCTCCAAAAGAAACACAGACCCAGACATGGCCCTGAGCAACAGTTGAGGACCAGATACTACCATGGCCCCAGTGGCATCATAGGCTAGCCAGCTCCATATGGTCCTAGTTATAGAAAAGCCCTAGGGCATCAATATGGTCTTAGGTGGCTATCCAAACCCTAGGTATCTGAATAGCCCTGAGGGGTAACAGAAGCCATGAGTAGGGTGTCAACTCAGACCTTCGCTGATGCTGGGCCACAGACCCATACATAGCCCAAGGCAGCAGCCCAAGCCTGGATTATACCCATATCACCTTGTTGTAGAGTAGACCACCCAGACATCTTGGACTTGACTTAGAACTTAGGAGGGTCCTTGAGAAAGTTTCTTATTTGCTTCAATGATGCCTCATTTTCCTACTCCGTTGTTGGGATAACAATAGATCTGCAGAAAAATTTTCTGAGAGCATCTCATAAGGTTCTCAGTATCCTTTAACACCTTCCATTAATTGGGGTTGATTTGAAAATTAATTTAGCCTGTAAAATGATTGGCATGTGGTTCTTATCACTTTCTTTCCAAGTCATTTGCTTAGCATTAAAAATAACTAATAGTTAATTGACATCTTCTGATCTTTAGCACGATTGAAAAAATTCTTTGGTATTATGAGCTGTGAAAGTTTTTTTTCATTATTATAATAGAGGATTAAAATTTAAAATTTAACATCTTATAAATTCAAATGTGATCAGTTTATTACTTTATTAATTTTCTCTCACTGCCTCAACATAGTGACAATGGACAAGATCTGTCTCTACCTAGCATGAATATTTAGTAATAGCATTTGCTATTTCCAAGGGATAAGGTGAAAGTACCTTGATATTCTGAGGCATTTCAAGTTCTATTATGATTGAACCATGATCCAATTATGACATTGGGATACAACTACCCATTTGACTCGAGTGTAACTTTCAAGCACAAACATTGGTGCCTCATTCTGAGTTGTTTAGAGAAGAACTGAGAATATAGTGTACTGATGTCTATTATTTACAAGGAACGTATACAAAGAGAGCATAGTTTTCTGTTGCTTTGTAAGCTTCCAGATTCTTATCCCCTGAACCCTTTAGGAGAAGATGCCTAAGGCATCTTCTTTAGTCTCCTATTTCTTAGTTCTCATATTGAACCATTGCTTACATTGTAATTGCTCAGTGGTTACTTCTGAGTAATAAAGCTCATAACAAAAAGATATTAAAACTCCTGCAAAATCTCAAGTTGGTCCAGAACCATATGAAAGGTTCTCAGAGAGTTTTCTTGCAGACATAGTCAAGTCCCTGTTATATGCATCAGCCCACACTATAATAGAATGTGCTGATCTATAGTGAACTGAGAACAATTTTGGGGGTGGTTTCTGAAGAACAATGCTTACCTGCTATAAAATGGCAATGCATACCTGGGCTTTGACCTGAACACCTTTCTTATTCTACCGATGTGGAAGCTCACTTGCCATATGGTTGTGCTGTGCCTTCTGGCCACAGAAAACCTACCAGTATGTTTCCCAAATTATATTATGCCCAGCCGTACCTTCCATGATTCAGTACAAATGATTGCTAGGCCAAGCTTTACAGAGGAGCACCAGTGTTGACCCCATTACTTCCTGGCTGCTAAAGCCTCACCATGCTTGGTAGTTGAAATAGTGCTATAATTTCATGGAGATTGGTACTGACATGTTGGATATAGGACTCAGTCCCTGTTTTCCTAACACAGATTCCTTAGTTAGTGCCATTTAAAGGAAAGCAAATCATACAGTAAGGCTAACATGGAAAGATTTCAATTGTGTCACTAAGGAGAACCATAGAGTTGCTCTTCATGAGATAGTTGGAAACAGGTACTCAAGAGCTGAGCCCATGGGCATTAAAAATACATACCACACACCTAAAGTCAAAGAGTTGGATCAAAAGTAATCAGTGAGATACAATGGAGCCAGAAGCCTTTTCAAGACCAATGTAACTATGTATATTTCATTGTCAGATTCCATACTACTTCTTATCTAAATAAATGACAGTGTAATATTTTTTATTTATTTACATTTCTGTGCACAACTGTTTGGTCTTCTTGCATGTACCTGTGGAGGTCGAAGACCAGGAAAGCAATGGAACTGGAGCTATTGGTGGTTGTGAGCTGCCATGTGGGTGCTGGGAACTGAAGCTCCAACCTCTGGAAGAGCAGCCAGTGCTCTTACATGTTGAGCCATCTCCTCAGCTCACATTGTAATGTTTATTTACTTTACTGAAACTTGATATGCCTTGCTTTATTGACATCCATGGGAGATGTGCGCTTTCTTCAACAGAAATGGAGAAGAGGATGAGGGCTTAAAGAGAGGGTCAAGGAGAGACTGAGAGGAGAGGAGGGCGAGGAAACTGTGGCTAGGGTATAAAATAAAAAATAGATAAATAAATAGATTTTTAAATTTTTTAATTAATACAAACATTAAAATGTATACACATTACTGACATCCCCTGTGTTTTTTTTATTGTATCTGTGAGTAACGTAATGAGCTTAATCTGTCAGTCAAACATCACTACTTATAGCTAATCATTCTTCACTCTAGCTTTTGTGAAATGCTTTGCAATGATTTGTATGGCTGCTCTACTATGCAAGAGCATATCAGAAAGTCTTGCTTCTCTGTTAGCACCTAATAGTGCCTTTCCATTATCTGCATATAAACCCAACCTCTTCCTCTCAATTCTGCTTCTTTTCACCCTTCTCATTTAGGCTTCCAATTTCATTTGCATGTGTAGGGAGTGGATTGGATGGTCTTGAGTTGATATATTCCATTAAATTTATCAACTAGTATATTAGTAACTGGCTTATCAAGCTCTTTGCAGGGTAAAGGATGAGATGAGAGAAGGTATTTGTAGAAGAATTAATTTTGTTTGATTTCATGACAAGTTTGAGACCAGCCCATGCTGCATGAAATTCTACTGCAGGAAAAAACACATAACCTTAAACCTCTAAACATAAATGATAGTGTTTCCAATAAAAGGAAAAGCAGACTAATAACATTTCAATTTTTAAATTTCTAGCCCCATTTTTCTTTCATGTTGAAATGTTATTGCACTATAACTGCCTGCTGAATGCACATTAACTCTGGAATGTGTGAAGAATCCCATCATACACCACTGAATTGGCTGGACTGAGTGCACAAGGCTTTTGACATTTTAGGCCAAGTGTTCAAATCAGAAAGCTGAAGGTCATGGCATGTATTAGACAGGAAAAAATTAACAAGATATATACCCCGCCCAATCTCCTGCGCAGCTCTTACAAACCTGTCACCATCTCAATACATTATTCATTATATTATGAGAAGGACTTGTTTGTTTTGTTTCTTTGTTTTTAAACTATGGCTTCATTATGGGTCAGGGTGATGGCCACTTGTACTACCTGTCAAGTTAAAAAAAAAATATCTTGTTTCAAATCTGGACCCTTCCTTTGTACTAATGAGCCTCCTGTTTTGAGTTCTAACATGCTGTTGTATATATTTTTAGCCTGGGTTTCTGCCATCGGACAAGCCTTCTATAACTGAAAAACATGTGCATGAACATGGCTCATTATATATATTTAGATATGATGTGGCCTTTACAAAAGTACAATTCAACCACAGGGTTTCATGCTTTATGCTTTCGCCTCACACATCCTCACAATTGGACAGGTAGTACATTCAGGAGTGTTGGCCATCACATTAGGACAGAAGAGCCAATCCCTAAATAATCTGGAAATTTGAAATACAAGTAAATAAAATAAGCTGACTTTTACGTGCACAGAGCCCACATTTACCAACTTCAATTATCTCATTTTATTTATTCCCAGAAAAATTAATCAGATTAATTGGGCTGCAAGATGCCTGCTCTTGGCTCTATTGTTTGCTGAGCTATATAGAGAGGATTCTCTTTGTCATAAAGTTTCCAAGACTTGCTTTCCCTACAAGAGATTATCATCTCCTCAGGGACACTTTCTTGACAATTTGAGAGATACCAGAATAGAGTTTAATATCAGCATTCCTCGTGGAAATGTAGGCTAAAGCAAACTCCCCATCAGGAATCAGGCCAGAGTCTGTAAGATGAAATGCAAAACCTGGACTTGTTAACTTGAAATCACACCAGGACCACAAAACCTCTGCAACACACAAGTCTTCATCAAATTACTCCAGATCCCCTGGGTAGGTAGGTTTTAAACTGAGGAAGTACAGTGGTGTGCAGTAGCTACCTAGCTAACCACAGCTCCAATTAATTTTTATTCATCGATTTTTGAGGGCATGTTTTATTTATCAGGCCTGCGTCTTTCTCCCTTTTGTTTAGAATGTGATGCTGAGTCCTCCAAAGATCTGAAAGCTGCTTGGAGCCTTTGCATACATGTGGAGACAGTTTTTCTTCCCTGTCCTTTTCTGGCTGATTTTCCCATTTCTGTACCCCTTTCTATGCATTTGCCCTTTCTCTGAACTTCATCAAATTTACAGGCTCATTTCTCCTCACCATTATCATTAGCTTTCAGCTTTTTTCTTTCTATTCAGTTGTATATTTATTTGGAAAACAAAACAGGAAGAATATTCAAGATGGTTGTATTAGATAGTAAATGGATCCCTGGATTTTTACTATTATTTTATGTTTACTTTTAGGAAAAATGAAGGTTATTATTGTTCAAGGTATGCTATATGTGGCATTGAAGTTTGAAGCGTAAAATGGGAGGATCAGAGAGTCCAGACTCCTAAATGTAGGATAACATGCTGTTGACAATGGGGGTCTTCAGAAAGCTCCCTTGTACTTTGTCCTTTATAGGGGCTGATGGGAGGCCAGGAGTTAAGCAGAAGTATGTGAAACATGAGGCTTTCTGAAAATCCCATGTTCTATGGGTATACACAGAGCCTTTTTTTCCCCAGTTTTTTTTATCCGGATTTCAATCCCATACTCCAGCATTGTGAGTGTTAAAACTCTCCTACATTGATGCTTCCATCTGATGAGCAGAAGGCTTGAGGTCACATTTGGCAGGATTTTGGAAGCAAAAGCCAGGTGGCTTGTGTGTGGTTGATACAAGTCCCTTCATTCTTCAGAAAAGGTGAAAAAAATCCAATATATAGACCATTAATAGATATCAGCACATAATAATGCAATGTCAGTGCAGCTGGAGAAGAGGTGTTTCCATCTCACCCCTGGAACATTGTTCCTACATTCCATTTAGCATCACCAGAGCAATTACGAGAACATTGTTCTTCAAGTATACTTTTAGACAAGAGATACCCTGACACTACTTCATTAGTGCCCTCCAGCAACTCAGCATCTCCAATAAGTCCTGGAGAGTCAGCCTCTTCAGGAGAAGGATGGATAGCATCCATATGAAAACAATGTGCTAAAGGTCATAGCCATTGTTCTGTGAAAAGAATCAAAATTACACTGGGTTACGCTGTGTACAAGTTTGAGAATAAGACCAGTGGGGTATAAACTAAACAGCTGCCCAGCAGCTGAGGCAAAGCCTTCAGAAGACAAGAACGGGAAGCATTTGGGAGTCCCTTTAATCCAGGCCTTTCATAATGGATGAGGAGACAGGCACCCTAGGCAGATGCATGCTCTCTGTGGGAGCTTTTTGATGTTTTTGAAAGTGGCTTTGGTCCTTAGAAAAGATTATTTAAAGGCTATTTTCATTTTGAATATTAATATTCAATTTATTAAAGTTGCAAATTCAAATACCCAGTTCTTTCTTAAGCCCTTAAATTCAATTTACAGGTCTAATTATTCTTTTACTAAACCTAGCAGCTTTAGCAACCATTTTAAAGAGGTTTTTTCTTTTTAATCAACCTACTTAATTAAATAGCTTCAGTACTTTTAAATGAACTTATAAAATTTGATATAGTCTGTTTTCCTTTAAGTTCTTAAAATTGTTCAACAAATATAAATGCTGATTTACTTAAATAATTGTAATCTCATATATTACAGTTAAAAATATGGTCAGTCTTATAATTTATGCATATTATACGGTTAATTACAAATTTAGAAAAAGTCTTCACTAAATTTAAATCATGGCTTTATAGATACAAAATGATGAATGATTTTAACTTATAATACTAAAGAATGTATCTTAAACTCTTTAAAACAAGACCAAAGGTATATTTAAAACACTAATTATAATCAGAATATTTTAAATCTGAGAAAGATAAAATACTAACACTTATTTACACCCTGACTTATGTAATTTGTCCTGAATTACTGCACAATCGGATGACATCTTCAGCAAACAAGTTAAGGAAATGTCGTTCTCGGATAAACAAGTTGTCTTCTCTAGCACAGGAGAGTCAAGAGGCCCAGAGGAATAAGGAACACAAACTTGAGTTTCACAGGGTGCCAGTGTATGCACTTCAGAGCTCACACCAAAGAACTGGGCCTCTCTTCACCTCTGGATTTCAGTCCTCTGGAACTTCAATTCTTGCTCTTGCCTTTTAGAGCAGTCGTCGTCAATAACTTCCACTTCAAAGGACTTTTATATGATCAGTGCTAACTTCAGGAAGTAGGGATGCTGACTGCTCTTACATGATTCTTGGAAAATCTGTCTCTATTGGGTGTAGCCTGGGTCTGTGTTCCTAACACATGTTTCATTCCTGGAAGCGCTGTTCTTGCATACTGATTCATAGTGTCTCTAGATGGATTTCTGTCTGTTCCCTATTGCCAGACTTATTCTCACAGAAGGGACTTCTGGCCAACTTCTGCTGTACAGATTACATCCTTTCTTTGTTGCTTCCCGAGCTCTGGGATGATCCCATATGTTGGTATAACTATAGAGTTCTGAGAAATTTCTTACAGGAGAGAAAGTTTGAAGGTAAACATGAGCATTTATCTAAGTCTGGAATGTCCCTAAAACTAGTAGGGAAATTCAATTAATTTAAAAGGACATCACTTTTTCTGATGAGATGGGATACACTTAGGGTGGCATGGCTATAGACAGTCATTATTTTATCAGAATGTAATAGTAATGTAGCTTGAGAAAGATATAAGACCTACAGCTAGGAGACATAGTTCACCTCCTGCCCTATGACTTATGGCTATGTCGGCTCCCAGAAGTTAGTGATACCTGCTACATAAAACTCATATTTAGAAAGATCATAATCATCACTGGATGCATTAAATCCTCTTTACAGAAAGTCTGTAAAGATTACTCACTCCATATATGTGGCTATAGATGTTTTTAGAAGAGTGTTCAAAACACATTTGATTATGTAATTAAATATAAGGATCTTAGACAAAGATGGAAATTATAGTGCTTTGATAACTACTTGGTCAGTCACAGATTCCTGTCTTGTATCAGTTTATTAAACAATAAATGAATAGTGATCCTTATGCTATTATTTTATGACTGTATTCTAGAAATGTATGGCGTGTAGAATAAACCATTTGTAGAGCTGAGTTTCTGGAGTACTTAGTGTCAAGTGTATTTGTAATTTGTGGGGGCCGGGATTGTAGACCTTCTGTAGCTTTATTTGAACTTCTTCACTCCTTCCTTTCTCTTGTCCCTAGTCATCTTTGATTTTCTTAGCCTTTTATCATTGTCCCATCCCTCCCCTTAGTTGCCCTTTAAAAGTAGGCAACCTTTGAAGGTCAGTCTTTTACTGTTTGCTTTCATATTTAATTTAACATTTCTGGTTGATCCTGTTGATTCCTATAACTTAAAGAAACCCTGCTTAATCCTTGCTCCTGACCATTTCTCTCTATCAGGGTAATATCAATCAGGTGTTCTCAAGTGCTGATAAAGCATCTTCTCACAAGATTGAAATATCAGTATATTAAAATCTCCTATATCCTCTAGAATCCTGAGGAGCTAAGATAGTGCCTGCTCTACCTCAATAATGTTTTCCACACTTGGCTTTTCCTTTGGACATATCAATAATCACCTGGCTGCTAATCATCCTCTAATTGATTACCTACTTTGAAGATATCTCTGTATATCTACTGTAATAATTACTGCCATGATTATATCCTCTATAGCAGTGGTTTTCAATCTTCCTAATGCTGTGTCCTTTAATACGTTTCTTCATGTTGTAATGACCCCAGCCATCATATTATCTTATTGCTATTCCATAATTGTAATTTTTTTACTATTATGATTGTCTGATATGTGACCCTGATGGGATTCTTTTTGGTTGAGAACTGATGCTTTACAGTGAAGCTAAGTGATCTTTCTCTATTTTGAAAAGACAAGGGTTGGTCTCAGATATCACATATCTAATTGTGCGTTTGCTCAGATGCTCCCGTATGACTTTGTTTCTTTATGTTATGACTTACCTGATTACCATTCTCTTAATATTATTTTTTTCTCATGATGATAAACAAATAACCATCCCACATATCTGTCCTAAGCTCCAGAAGAAGTGAGTAACTTGCTGGCCAAGTGGAATGGAAAATACTATTGAGCTGAGTTTAACATGGCAACATTGCTCTCATTACTCAGGTGGGTCCAAGGCAAACAGGAGCATCACTTAAATCTCAAACTTGGATACAGAGGAGGAGAGAGGAAAGAGGATGTTCCTGTGTGAGAAGATGAAGTTTCAGCTTCCTGCTCAACTTTTTTTTGGCCTTGAGAATGATAGAAGGGGCTTTTCCTCATGTAACTGGTTTCTAGAAGTGGAAGAGGCAAAAGAAATTAACATTCCCTCGGAGAGTCCAGAATATAATTTACTGATGCCTGTATGTCTGCCTTCTGAACTTCAGGATAAGATAATAAATTTGTATATTTTAATGACTTTTTCTTTGTACCAGTGTTTCCTAAATATCAGCAAAGAAACTTATTATGAATCATGAGATTTAGCCTTAGCATATGTTTGTCCCACTAGATCTTATAACTTAAGTTAAGCCATTTTGTTTTATTGATCTATGCCATGTCACACACTGCCCATCGTGTTTCTTCCCTGTACCCCAGTGTCTCTTGTGTGCCTAAATTCACCTCTTTCTTCCTATCTCTACACCTGGAAGTTTTGCCTATGCCTGTAGTGATTGATTATTCAGCTTTTTATTGTGCCAATTAAACTAACGCATTTGCACACAGTGTACAAATATCCCACAAAATTTTCCCTACTTTATCTAAATAAACTGGAAAGTTTTTAAGTCTAATACAGTAAAATTCTATACACTAAGAACAATTATTGGTAAGAATTGTATCTACAATGTCTGATCTATTTGTATTTGGCAAATTCAAAGAAAGTACTGTAATATCTATCCTATCTCTGTGAGTTCAAAGTTTTGTACCTAAATCACTTTCTGTCCTCACTTGTATTATCAACCACAAACTATCTTTTAGACTTTAAAGCATTTTCTTAGATGATCAATTTAAGCTTCGATGTTTCTCAACCTTATAAACTTTGTATCTCATGTTTTGTTTTGTTTTGTTTTTTTCTGAATTTGTAACAAGAAAAACTGTATACTATCTAGTCTTCAATTCTCATCAGAGACCCAAGAAGCACATAATATTATCTGATTAATCAAGAAGTACAGAGCAAGCAAATTCCAAAGCTAAAAAACAACAGAGACATCTGACTGACTGGGCTCTTACTCAAGGATCTTCTGCAACATTGAGGCATCTATCTTCAGCTCACAGGCCTAGAATATTGGCCAGACTTTTCTGTGAAGCAGAAACTTTGAAACACTGTCCTACCATGTCTTGGTTGTCTCTTTCTGTTGTGTATTCCTTATCCAGTTTGAACAGTATACTGTCAACAACAGAGGCAAGGGCAGTTTTTTGCCCAAATGACTAGTTTTTTTTTTTTTTTTTCTCACATGGAAAGAGAACTCTATTTAGAGGTTCTTCAGTGCCCATCGACCTTTTTTGAAGTACATTGATGCTGCCAGGAACAGACATGTCTCACTGTCAAATTTTAAGTCTGTTTAGACTATATTAACAAACTTCTATCCATAACATCTGAAAGGATAACATGTAATTATAAGTCATGAAGACCCTGTAGCCAACAATATTTACTAAGTCTTATCCAGTCTTAGAGCTGTTTCCATGTCAAGGGATCATTATACATGACTCATGCTATATAATATAGTCTTTCTTGGCTTTGCCCCTCATGTCTGCAGTGAAGATCCTAAGAAAGTCATCCCTGACCAAATCTGATCTTTATTAATTTTAAAGAGAATCATAACTTTTTGTTTCCTCTCTCCCGATGCAACATATTTTCTAATTTTTATTTTGAAGTTAAAAGACACTCTTAAAGTGCATAAAATGGTTTGATTTAACAGTTTCCATAATCCAGTGTTTCTAAAGAGCTCATTTTTTGTACATTAGCTTTTAAAAAAATCAAAAGTCAGCAAAGTACCATACAAGATCTAGATACCTATGTATTTGCAATCTTTATGTGGCTTATTCTTTTTATATTACTTTATTTTCTCTTTAAATATTTTATTTTATTGTTTTTAAACGATTTTTTGTTGTTGTCTATACCCATTTTTTTCATTCTTTAGCATCAAATCATATTTTTAAACATACTAAACTATTCAGAGGTTTTCTAGATCTGTGCCTGTCTTTATTAGAGATTTGCATGCAACACATGCAGCATTCTGGATAACACATGAGTCAAACTTCAATCTGCTAAACAGCCACTCTGGAGCTCTGATGGCTGACTCTATACCCTAGGTTCTGTGTTAGCCTAGTGTTATGTCAGAAACTCTGGGCAGTAGTTACATTTCTCTCCTCTGCAGGTTTAGCTGGCAGATGATAACTGAGGAAGAACCAGTGTAGCCAGTCAATCCCTGGTGGTAAATGTCAGCAGCACTGACCTCTCCTATCCACCAGAGAGAAGTACACTGAGCCTGGAGTCTTGTCCAAGCAGGATCTCACTTTATTGTATTAGGCAGTGGGGTAATATAGGCTTAGGTAAGGGGGAGGCAGGAGTCTTGGGTGAGGGAAGAAGAAAGAGAGTTTAGTGCCAATGAGATTGTGTTACAGCAGCAGTAATTAGGCAGAGGTAATCTTTGGGTGGGCTATGCTGAGTCACTCATATGCAGAAGTCACTACCAGAGACTGGTCGCCAAACTTGAGCCAGGCTCAGGAAATCACACCAGATCCCAGGATCATTGTTAAGGCCTAGTAAGAGGCCCAACAGTCCCCAGCTCTGTGAATTTGCTGAGTCCCAGCTGCAGGCATTTTTACCTACCATGCTGGTTACTCAAGTTCTCTGCAGCATAGCAGAGCTTCTTAAAATAGCTATGCCTCTGTACACTGTGAGTAGTGGACTTGTGTATGTGTTCTACATTGGGCACCATTTTGCACAACCTTTTTTTTTTTTTTTTTTTTCTATCCCTCCGTCTCCCAAATATCAAACCAGAAACTTATTGTTAATTCTGAAAGCTTGACCTTAGCTTAGGATTGTCCAAATAGCTTTTATAACTTAAATTATCCCATATTTTTATTAATCTATATTCTGTCATGTGCTGCCCATCTTGATTTTGTGTCTCCTAGAATCTCTTGTGAGCTGAGATACATCTCCTACCTCCTTTTTTTGCACAAAAGTCCTGCCTTTATCTCTTTTCTAGCTATTGGTTATTCAGTTTTTTATTATATCAATCACAGCAATACATTTTCACACAATATTCAAATATCCCACAAAAAAATACTAAGACATTGAATTAGTTACATCATTAATTGGAGCCTAAGATGCCCATTTCATGGTTAAATTTAGGCTAATTGCAATGTTTATAATATTAGTCATATTCGTATTAACTTGCTAAATTACTATAAATACATCAAGGTCCAAAACATTAATTTTATCTACTCTAAGTCTTTTTCAGATTTCAGTAGACAAAGTTCATCTTATGACATTCTTCCATTCTTAGCTAAGTCCTATGGACCCTATTGACACTTTATATCATTTCAGGCTCTTTAATGTACATGTGTGCCAACCTTTGCATTAAGTGTCTAGGAAATATAACTCATATACCGTTTATCATTCCCTTCTCATACAATAGTTAACACAATATTCTGCCATTCAGACCAATGGAATCTGAACCAGAATTGTTAAACATGCAACACAATGGAACTAAAATGAAATTCATGGGTCCTAAATGCCCACAAGATGGAGATATTTCCTTTGAAAGGTAAGGTCTCTTATCCCCTGAGACCTGTTTTTACCACTTTTTAAAATGGAAATTCAATTTTTAATTAAAAATGAGGAATTTTGGATTTCTATAAGCTTATGTTTACAATTATAACAGGACTTTATTTTAATTTTATATGTAAAATGTTGAATATGAAAAAAATAGAAATTTATACACCTACATGTTTGAAACAAAGTATTTTGAACCCACAGATTTTTTTTTAGTGTGTTAATTTCAGAAAAGTATTATTTAATATATAACTGTTATTGGTCACACACGCATGATCCTCCTGTCCTGTAACCTTACGGTTGGGATTAGGTATGTGTCATCCAGCTCAGAATCTTATAGGGCTTTATTAAATAGAATGACTATGTTTCTACAGAGCAGCATTGCTCTGTAGAATATGAAGATGTTGTTGCCTTGAACATTGGTCAATGATATGATGGTGCTGCCTTAAATATAACTGCACAGTGTTTCTTTCAACAAGAGTATGGAGATGGGGGAAACATTGTCTTCCTGCATAGTAACTTTACTCTTTCTATTAGAACAGCAGGTCTCAATCTGTCTGCCATGATGCCTTTGGGGGGGGGGTTGTCAAACAACTTTTTTGCAGGGGTCACCTACGACTACCAAGGAAAACACAAATATTTGCATTAAGATTCATAACCACAGCAAGATTACAGACATAAAGTAGCCACAAAATAATTTTATGGATGGTGATCACCATAACATGAAGAACTGTATTAAAGGGCCACAGAATTAGGGAGATTAAAAACCACTAAGTTAAATTAAAAACTTACAGTCAAGGACACTTTCTAATAAGAGCTGAAATTTTAAGTTGTATTAAGTTGGGTGGCTATGAAGTTAGCATATGAAGACACTAATGTCTTCTTAAGCTTCATCATGCTGGTCAGTTTTAAGCATTTAAGTCGAACAGAACCCTGCCCAAGGTACCACTTGTCTTTACATCAGCTAAAAAGCTCCTGCAATTTCCAATGCCCACTGAGAACCCAGCTTAAGCTACCTGTACACTTCCTCATGCTATATTCAACATGCACTCTCAGAAATGAGACAAGGTAGTGGGAGGTGTGTGGACATACTGAGTTAGTTGGTTTTAAAGTGGGTGGATTGACAGTTTGAAAGCACAAATTAAGCTCAGAAGGCAGGGTGGAAGATAATTTAAATTCTGCCAAAATGCCTGAGATTGTCAGATCAATCCTCTTAGCTAATGTTCAGACTTACCCAGGACCATTATTTTAAATCTGAAACATCCATACCATAAGGAAACCATGACAGGCATATAAAAACACCATAGCTGTTTGAGGAACCTGTCAATATCTGTCTCCAAATATTTTTAAAAACGTGTAGGTAAGAGGAAAGAACTGACTTCATTAAGTGTATGTGACAAAGAAAAGCTAGAGCCTCTGGGAGAGCAGATATTAGAAGTGGGGGCTTAAGTTTATTCTGTGTCAGAGATGTTACCTTGTATGAGTTAGGTTAGTGTTGCCCATTTATGATGATCAAAACTTTATTCTACAGGTCTATTGATTATGATTTCTTGGTAGTAGAGGCTTATTGATAGTACTATAATTAATCATTGTCATATTGCTTTTCTTAGAATTTTTTTGTATTGTATGATAAAATAAGGCTCAGTATAAAGTCAGACAGGGATGGTGACATATGTCTGTAATCCTAGCACTAGAGAGTCTGAGTAAGGAGGATCATGTATTCTAGGCTACATTGGGGCATCTGGAGAAACCATGTCTAAATAAAGAAATTAGTAAATAAAGTACTCAAAAACTGGATGTACACATGCTTCCTTCATGAAGTCTTTAAAGTTTCCTTAATAAAGTCTAAATTGAACCCCGTTATTCCTCCTGCAGGACATAAAAAGTTTGTCATTATTATAGCATAACTTTTATTATGTTATTGTCTTTAATTGGATTAATCCCTCAAGTCAAGCCATGTTAATATTAAGAACGTGAGAGTAACAAAACCTCAGTTGCACACGTTTGTGGTATAGGAGTTGTCAAACAGTTACGTGATAAACACCACTGTGAACGTGGGATACAGAAGACTCAGACCTGTAGATAATAGGAAAGTAACAAGACCAAGTTCCATGTCTTGCCCTTTGAATTAATTAGGGATTTATTTCATTGGAGCTCTGACATAGTCAATTATCATTATATCGGATAAAAGGACTCAGGGTGGATGTTAATCCTTTTTTTTCTTTTCCTTTATTTTTCCTACAAAGGGGAGATTTGTATGTTGTATTAATTTCTCATTGCTATAGTGAAAGTCTTGAGATCAAAAGATTTAAAAACATAAATAGGAAAGCTCCATTTATGTTTTGTATTTGTAGCTTCCATTGGCTTTGGGATTCTGGAGCCAAGAAGCAAATGAAAGGAGAGATAGGGCCTTACCATGACCTTTAATGTGGTTCTGGTGTTCTGAAGAGTACCCAGATCCTAGGATTCTCAATATCTTCCAATAATGCCACTCAAGGGGTCAAGTGTTGTATCACATGACCTTTGAGAGGACTCCTCTGCACAAGTCAGATAGGCAACCCCACACAGCTGGGAGGACATGTGAGTAGTGCAATTATCTACGGCTTCTATCTCCTTCCATTATCATTTATGCATAATTATGGAGGTGAAGATTCTCCATTCTATAAAGTTATGTCAAAACCCAGAATTGTTTCCAGTATTAAATAGCTCATTAGCTAGCCAGCATCAGCAAATTACTGTGGAACTTTTAATCTTGCAAAATGATTCCAGTCACCTTTTTCTGAGTCTCCTAAGTAAAAGTACACCTTGTCACTGCACACAGCTCCTGACAAAGAAAGCCTGATTTCTACGGGACAGTGCTGGTGTCTTTTTAGTTAGGATTCTTCTGTTTCTCTTGTTGTATTAAAAGATGTATTAGAAGAAAACAGAAAGGGTAGAAGTACTGGGAAAATGGGAAAAATCTGTGCTGATTGAAGCTAGAAATAGAATAAAGTTGCCTGAGCAGCCTTGAAGAAGGTGGGATCACAGAGGGAGGCAGAGATAATGTGGAATCATCCATCCTTACACTACAAGGAAAGCAGGCTCCGGTCCTGGGACAGGAGCCACTCACCTGTGCTGATCAAAGAGAAATCAGGATTTAGAAGCACCGGTTATCAGACCTGCATGGAGACAAGCTTACAATTATCAAAGTTTTTTTGTGTTCATTGTTTAAAATCAGGAATCCAGCCGATTGACTTAAACCTAGCCAATTTACTTAGCCTCTCTGAATACCATTTTCCACCTCTTTAAAGAGGGGACAAAAATTCTTGACTAGTATATTGCTTTTCAGGTTCAAATTATTGAAACAGTGCACAGAAAGCTTTGGAGAATATTCATAAGTCAATCAGAACCAAAGCTTAGGATTTGGGGTTCCCCTAAATGATGTCTTTCCCCACTAACCACAAGTCTATGTAATGCTTTTGTAAGGACATTATATACAACTTTGATGAGGTATCTTGCTTTGGCAAGATTTAATTTTATGTTATTTCTGTGTCTTAATTTCTCCATATTTTTAGGAGTCAGAGAGCACAAATTATGTGCTTGTCTTGACAAACAATAAAAAGTGAATATTATAAAATCTATGTAATATTTCCATTTGACCAAAGAAGGACATTTAAATAAAGCTGCGGCCCATTTTCAAAAAAACCCCAAATGATCATTATAAAATTTTCATCGCCAAAGCAGCTTGTGCTTAACATATGTCATAGTTTTGTATATTTTAAATAGTAACATTATGGACACAATGCTTGGAGAATTTTAGGTGTACAGCTGACATATTTCCTGGGTACAGTAGGAATAAAGAGCAAGATGCTAAAATTTCTACTCTTCTGGAATATGATAAGATAACCATGTCCTTGGAAAGCCCTTCATTGTCTTTGGGGTATCATTAATAAAGTGTTGTACAAATAATTTATTTTAGAAAATCATTTAAAAGTTTGATTTTCAATAATTTTCTTACAGAACATATTTAAAATCATTTAGACTTTGAATAATTTGTGTACAGTACTGTGAGCAGACATTTGGTCAGGTGTTACAAACAGAAAGGATATAAATACAACTATCATCAAGGACCCAAGAGTGTTGAAATAATTACAACTGACTTAGATACACACTGACATAGGTCTTAGCAAACTGCTTGGAAACATAATAGAATGCTTTGGAGAATGACTCTTCATATGACTTTTTCTACAACATAGCATATAACTCAGTGTGGTAAATTTAATATAAAAAAAATCATTTGGGGCAGTAGGAATGGATTAGAGCTTAAAAGTACTCACTACTGTTCCAGATGACTGAGATTCAATTCCGACAACCACATATCACCTCATAGTGCTCTGTAACTCCACTTCCCAAGAATTCCATACCCTCTTCAGCTTCTTTAAACCCTTTTCCTACTTCTCCACATTTCATGCAGAAAATGCATAGACATACATGCAGATGAAACACCCATATACATAAAAGAAAAACAAATCTTTTTTTTTTTTTAATGATTATTGCACATCTTCTCTTGTGTCCCATCATTACCTGGGGCATGAATTAATGAGCTCGTGGGATGGCTAGGGAAGGATGACCAATATGCATGTATTTAGTGCTTAGCGCTCCATCCATGCTAGAATGGCACACAGTACAGAAGGGCAAACCCACTGGCATTTTTGGTGTGACTATGGTGAAAAGACACATTTGCTAAACTTGCCTGTGAGTATTTCCCTACTGGAGAAGAAGTATTCTATGACCTTGTCCTTTTCCAGCTAGGGGAGAATAAACATTCCAGGAGACTTGGTAATAGACAACCTCAGTATATTTATACCACAGAAGGTTTAATTGAAAGATTCCATGAAAATTGAGAATTAAGGAATCAGGCCCATCAAAACTATAATTCTACAAGGAGAAAGTGCCACAGAAAGCTCAGAAAACACCTTATTATTACGAAAATGAGTATAATATAATACCTTACAAATCAAGATGAGTCAAAATGGTGAAAAATATATTAAAAGTTTTTTTTTTTAAATTACTGCTCCTGTTGGCCTAAAAAGTAGTTTATATCAAAGGAAAAGAAGCATAAGCTTGCAACATTTGCTTTTATCATTTTCTGGTGTTTTGTATTTTTTCACTTATTATTGCCTCTCTTCTTTCCATCTTCAGTAGTTAAAATAATTAATATTCTAAGATGGAGGTGTTTTTGCAGTGTAGCAGACCATGACCACTTTTGGATGTTTTACTTAATGAATTAAACTAAGTCATATGGATAAAGACATCTTTTGCCTGGTGGCTATTGTAAAATGTGGTACTTATCTAAGTATCTAAGGACCCATTGAGTTATTAAAAGAAGGAGCTGCCATTATAATGAGATGGTTTGATTCATTATTGTGCTTTAGAGCAAGCCATACAATAGCTACATAAATTATCAGAAAACAAGTGTTCCTTTTGAAATTCTGTTCTGGACAGATAAAGCTACTGGCATGAATGAAGATCTCAAGATTTAGTTTGGAAATGAACTTTCTATTTAAACAGATTTCAGAAGTCAAATCCAGTGTAGTATGACAGTGGATTTGAGATGTATATATTTAGATGGTAAGAACTTCTCAAGAAGTCTGTCACTCCCTAAGGGTGGGAGGGTCCCTACTAGAGGAGGCTGTGTGTGCAGGATTGTGGGGCCTTACCAAGAGCCTGTCTTGAATGGGCTGTGCATATGGTGAGACAGAATTTAGGAAAGAGGGAACAACAGAAAATAACTGTGATGATGTCAAAGTGAGGACATTAATAAATGATCTTTATCTGGGATGAATGGAGAGAAGGAGAACATCAGAAAGGGGACTGGTTTTGAAAGTAAGGGGAAACTTCAGGCTTTGCAGAGCATTTATCTCAGTGCAAAATACCTGGCAACTCACCAGCCAGATGAGATCTCGCCATGTCTTTTACTGGAAATTGAGATCCAGTCTGACAAGGGTGATGGCATATTTACTGCTGTGGGATTATGCTTTTGTACATTGCAAATATTTGTCACTCCTACTGGTTTAATAAAGTGCTGACTAGCCAGAAAGCAGACAGGAAATACAGGTTGGGATATAAGATTAAGAAAACTCTGGGAAGAGAAAGAGGAGAGACAGATGCCAACAAAAGCAGAGGAAAGAAGACAATGAGAATGCTGCTCTGAGAAAAGATACCAAGCCACATGGCTAATCATGGCTTCTATGATTAATATAAGATGCTGGTCTGGACCTCAGTGCTAGGCCAGGTTAGAAACTTCTTATTACAACTTACAGGAAGGCATTAGGAAGTAGCTGACTTTTGTTAGGGGAGGTGATTCAGTAGAGTACAGAGGCTGAACCATCACAAAGTTCTTTGCTATATAAGCAGGGAAAGTGCTCTTGGATCATCGTCTATGAATTGAGAATTTATTGGAAGTACAAGAGAGATAAAATGACTTTCATAAAGGTAGAACACTCATTTTCTGAGATGGAAATAGACCCAAGTGTCAAAGTCATGTTATTAGTCCTGTCCTGAAGAGTGCTAGGTAGAAAATGAAAAAGAATTTGAGATGGAACATCATGATACAAGGAAGGAAAGCAGTGATCACATACAGCCATAAAATGGAAGCCAGAGTTTCCATGTGTGTTTAATGGATGTAACAAGCATGCCAAAGAGGCAAACCAGAGTCCAAGTCTTAGCAGACTGAAGGAGCAGTGAACCAAGTAAAATAGAAAGTGAAAAGAATAGTCAAGTTGTCAATTTTAGAATGCACTGTTTCTTTAAATGTGATTACCCTGGCAGGAAGTGACAGAACTTTCCAGAAAAGAATAAGACGATGACCTCCATCTAGGGAAGGTGCCAACTTTATTTGACAGTCTGGAAAGAATAAAAGAGGGCATAGTAATTGAGAACAGGATGATTAAGGTCACTTTGAGATGATGGGATAGGGAAGACCCTGGGAAACAACTCACTGAATAGATTATTACATAGGGAAGAATTCAGACATATTGTAGAGGGCAAGTTCTAAAACAAAGTACAGGGTTTTATGTCTAATCCCCTGCTGTAACAACATGGCCAAGGTGTCCCCAGGGTTGAGCCAATCTCTCCCTCTCCCTCAACCACTGCACATCTAAAGCTCTCCTCTAGAACAAAGAAAAATGTTTCTTTAAGCTAAAATAATTTTGTTTATAAGCCAATTAGACTCACAGCTCTTAGAAACAACCACCACAGGCTTCTAGTTGATACCATTTGCTTGGAAGGACTGAGTGAGAACCTCCACATTTCCAAAGAGTTGGCCACATAAGAGTGTGTGTGTGTGTGTGTGTGAGAGAGAGAGAGAGAGAGGGGGGGGGGGGAGGGAGGGAGGGAGGGAGGGAGGGAGGGAGAGAGAGAGAGAGAGAGAGAGAGAGAGAGAGAGAGAGAGAGAGAGAGTATACACATGCAGGACAGGGCACCCTCCCTCAGAAGATGTATGTTTGTAGGTCTAATGTTTCATTTTCAATGTTCCAGCCTACCAATTTTTTTCTTAATCTTATCTAATTTCTAATCTTAATATACACCAAGTTAGTGAAATATCACTTTTGTTTACCACTCATAATTACTTTATTATTAATTCCCGGAGAATTTTATACCATGTATTTTTTTAGTCATATTTTTCTTCTCAACTACTTCCACATTGATATCTTCCCTGTCCATCTGACTTTGAGATCCCAGTTGTTTTAAATCATTGAGTTCAGTGTGTGCTACTCATATACTTCTGGGTATGAAAACATTCACTGGTACATGTCAAAATACTAGGGGCCAAACCCTTTAAAAAAAATGACTTTCCTACACCAGGCAGTTATCAGTTGGCAATGGCTCCTCAGTTGGGCGTGGAACTTCATGTTCACCTGCCTTCTCCATGCTGAGATTTTGTCTGGCTTGAACTTCTGCAGGTATTATGAATGCTGTTTGTCATGTCCACTGTGAGTTCAAACATGGAAGAAATACCCGATTTTGTGCTGTTGTCTACTACCTCTCCACTTCTGGCTCTTACTTGCTTTCTCCTATTCTGTTAATGGTTTCTGAGCTTTGGAGGAAAGGTATGATATGGACGGATGCCCCATTTACTAGCGAGCATTCCACAGTGTCTTATTCTCTTCACCTTGATTACTTGCAAATTTTTGTTAATTTCCATTTACTTCATAAAGAATTTTTTTTGATGTGTGTTGAGAGATGGACTGATCTATGGGTATAATGATAAGTCATCAAGAATCAGTTTAATACTGTGTCTATTTACAGGATAACAGTAGTAAGCTTTTCCCTGGGGTCTGTTATCTGTCTAGCTATAGGCTCTTGGCCCCAGTGACAGTGGCAGGTATGGGTTTCATCATGTGGAGAGGACCTTGGTTACTGTCATGACATTTGTGCTACTACTGTATTGGTGGACATATCTTGCCAGGAAAGTTATTTATAACTCAATGATTCATGATTGGATACAATGGATGATTAATTTTCTCCTCCACAGCATCTTCTGGCACCATGAAGGCTAGCCAGTAAGGCCCATGCTTTTAGATGAATACCAGCTTGATCTCTCCATGTTCTCTTAGTCAAGTGTATGGTACCTTCACAATGGGGCGTTAACATCAACTTTTGGAGAGTAACCAAGATCACTGGCAATAGAATGTATGTGAATCTGTTGCACTTCATTGGCCAGTTACTCTAAAGTAGAGAACCCATTTGTAGCACTGGGATTTTTGTTTACTTATGTTGTCTAGTAGTGACATTGTACCCCCACTAAGGGGTAGTTCCATTTAAATTCTTTCCATGTGTGTGTACACATATATTTTAGAAAACATCTGCAATGACAGGTTTCCCAAATGACTTCTGTACGTGTTAGTTATCCTTCCCTAAATCTCTTCTCTACCCTACTAACCATCCCACTGGATATAAGTCACTATTTTCCTTTAGCTGTCTTATATACTCTGGTCTAGCCCCCTCAAAATGAAGGACATTTCCACTTTGCTTGATAGTTATTGTAGAGCTTTATATAAGCAAAGAATAATCTTCTTTGGATGAAGACCATGAGCTAGGTTAATTTACACTGGCTGATAAGGTTTATGTAAGTGGTAGAGAGTTCTACCAGAGCAGTAAGCCATATGGAACTCCTCTGATGAGTGAAACTGATAGCAATCAGTCTCAATAGGTGAAGTAATTCCTGGTGTGAGCAAAACAGAGAGAACTAAGGATGGGGTTGGAAGAACATCAGGAAAAGAGTGCCTCTACTTATTTGGTCTGATTTTTACATTCTGTAGACTTTAATAAAATTGTGAAATAAGCAAGAAGGAGCCTTCACAGAGAAGGCTGATTTTTACATTCTGTACACTTTAATAAAAATGTAAAATAAGCAAGAAGGAGCCTTCACAGAGAAGCTGAGCCTTTAGCTATGAATGACAGTCAGATTTGAGGACGAAAATGAGACCTGTGAGGTCAGCTGGGTGTGTTGCTAATTATCATTAGCATCTGGATCTGCCATGGTGTGTTGGGTATTCCTACAGATTGTCACATGTAGATTCACTGAGTGAGAAAATAAAATCCATGGCAACCATGGTGAGCCTCTCTTCACTGATGGCTTGGCCATGCTGACTCTATGTTCCTAGCTAGCCTTCTGGTTTCACTGAGTTTCGCTGTGCAGTGTTCATGGATCTCAGACATTGAACCAAATTGTCAGGGGAAAAAATGCACAGGTGGAGTGTCTTCCCAGAAGAGTTCAGGTGGGTTTCATCTGGGCTTTTGGATACCCTGTAGGCAAAGAAGGGGATATTTAGAAGTAAAGAAACGATATTTTTATTCATTGAACTGTTTATCTTGCTTTGTACTTGTGTATGTGGTATGTATAAATTTCAGTCCTTGGAACTATCCTTTTGCCTAACTTTGTGCCTCTACCCAGGTAGTCCTCCACGAAATTCTATCCATCACACAGTGTTTTCGGCCAAATCTCATCTCTTCAAACAACTGTGTAGAGAAGTACAGCGTTTGATGCAAGTTTTGGTCATTTCTTTCAGAATTATCCATTTGCAAGTCTTCTGACATTTTTGCATTGTTTTTTTTTTTAAGTAGGGGGTGAGAGAAGTTGGCATAAACCCACATTTCTTGTTTTAGTGTACCCTCAGTATAGATTCACATTACTGTTAACTTAGGGCCAGAATATCCCACGCTATTTCTTCTGTGTGTCTATGGGGATGATATGATAGTATTGTCAGTGGAGATAGGATTTCCCTCCACTACTGAACACCTGGGATATAACAGGCTTTGGATCCAAGCATCACTTTTACTTTAGTCCCAGTGTGCCCAGTAGGTATATGACCTGAACTAAGTGCTATAGTTTTTTTGATTCTAAGTTGCTTGAGGCCAGTAACTTTATAGTCACTGGCTCTGGATCATCTTGTTGAATGCACTCAAATACCTCAGGGTGTCTTGCTTTGATGTAAGGCAGTGCTGTGTGAGATTTGGAGGGACCATTTTGTCTGGCTCACAGCTGCTTGACATCTTATTCTTGCATTAGGATAACTCTCTCTGGGATTGCCTTTCAAAAGCCTTCAAATTACTCGAGGACAAACCCATTTGGACCATGCACCCTCATAAATACACAGGATAGGCCAAGGGCCACTCTTGACATCTACATTTTAGTTCCAGCCACTGCAAGTCTCTAGGTTTCTCTTTATCTGGCTGTGAAGATAGAAATCTAGACATTTTGCAAAGTTTTCTTCTCTAATTTGACAGATTTCTGATCTTTTCCTTCTCAAAATTTCTCCAAGGGAGTGCTTTCTAGTGTCTTGGAGAGGCAGATAAGGTCAGAGATGGCTATCTTCTGGAATATAGAAAAAGAACATCTCAGTCTTGACTGTAGACCCTCCTTAACTTTGAGTCACAATAATCACTGTACTCAGTGTTCACAGGTCAAGGACCTTTTCTTTGCTTGTGTACAAGCTAAGTTTCTCTTCTGTTGCCCCACGTGGTCATACACTTTCTCTGTCATGTGTACATTAGCCTCCTGGGACAGACACTCAGGCCACTTCTGAAAATTAGAACATCACTGGCTACAGCATTCCTTCCCCGTTTGCTTCTGAATCTTGAGCTGGGAAGGTGAAGGAGGGATTATGTATGTATGTTATGTATGTGCCTTTTCATTTCTTTCCTGCTTCTGACCCTGGGCCCTGGACATTCAGCTGTGATGGCCTTCATCACCCACGATTGCATTGATATCAATTTCCACTCTGCCTTGCCTTTTCCCGCGCTCTTGGAATTGCATCTGTATCTCTCTCTTTCTCTCATCAGTTCAGCGGGGTGCTCAGTGTGAATGTTCTGCAATGTCCAGTGCATATCTAAGGCAGCCCTGCTCTTGGGTCTTTTGTGTTTGTCTGATACTAGTGCACTTAAAAAGAAATGTCTCGTGATCTTTATGAATAATTTTCTTTGTGTTTTAAAAACAAAACAGAGGTCTTTTATGATTCATTTTATTTAATTTTGAAATTCTATAATCTAATGTATAATGTACTCAAAATTCAGAGTGTGGCTTCAACCTATCTTTGTTTGGCTTCAGAATTCATTCCCAATTTCTATAATTGTCCCAGTGCATAATCTGCTTAAAACCTTAGTGTTGTCTCTTTTCCTATAACTCTTCTTTTGCTCTTCCCTCAGTCCCCATCACAAATGAGCTGAGAATCCACCTGTAGAAGTCCCGTCTTTACCACACAGACCTAGCATAAGCCTCTTCCCTGCTTCATCACAGAAGGCTTCTTATGATACATGTTATTTAAAGATGTCTCTGCTAATGCTGTTATTTTTTTCTGCCAGAATAAATTCTTGAGCTTGGGAATCTTAAGGAAATTTGAATGGAGCAACATAGAGAATGCTCTAACTCTTAGGATACATTTAGTAAACAGTGTGAAATAGAAGAAAATAGTGTAAATTAACACTTTCTCTGGAGTAAAATAGCCCCATATCATAATAGTGTGTTTCTATTTTGTGCTTTTTATCACACCAATTAATTAACTCTCTGGTTATATCTGGATTCAAAACAAAGCTGATAATTATGTAACTTTCATAGTGTCTTGAATGCTTACTGATGATTTCAAAAGACTAAAGTAATTACTACTTCTATTTTATTTTTAGCATTTGTTGCTGAATGGTAATCATTTGTGTAGGAAGTTATCACTAGGCAGGATCCTCATACGTGAAAGGAAATTTTACCAGGACCTTGGGATTTTTTACTAGGGACCTAGAACAATTAATGGAAATAGATGGAGGACCTTATATCAATCAGTAGGTGATTTCATTGTAAGTAAGGAAACCGTATGCAGATTCATAATCCATGCATCTCCAAAATCTCCAAGCTTTACACTATCTTTACTGTTTTCAATGTTAGAGACTAAGTATTCTTTACTTCAATATGAAAAATTCTTCCTGAGAAATTGTAGCCCATATAAAAAGCGAGCTTATCATTGTATAGAGCACTTTAATATTCTGAATAAAACTTTCAAGCAAATTTAGCTATCCGCATGTACTCTCACTAATATTTCTATTTTAAAAACCATGTGTTGACCTATCCTTAAGTGACTTGGTAACGATTATTTGTTTAAAGGGAACCCAATTTCAAGCATTTGTCTGAGTTTTTGTTATTCCAGTTTATCAGTCTCAGTAAGAGGAAACCTGCCCTGTGTTCCCATCTTTAGTTTGGATCTTACTTTGTATTTTAAATACTTTTGAATTTCAGATTTAAAGTAGTGGTAGTAAAATGTGTTAATAGCTTTAAATATCCTACACTTTTTGATCAAGTGTGAGGTATCTGAGGATGTAAATACTCAAGTGTAACATTCTTTAACTTTTAATTAGATCATGAGGGATTTTAGGCACTGTTGGTTGAATTACACCACAACACCTTTTCCTTAGCTATTGAATTTATTTAAATTACATTTCAAACTAGGCATTAGAGAAGATGGTGTCAGAAAAGTTCCTAAGTGAAATACAGGGCAAGTCTTTAGATGATGTCTGCTTCAGAATGGAAGACTTAATGAATGCTACCTTTGATACTCAGATATAGCAATGTGGTTTGTAGAATCTACTTCTAGACTGGGCTGTTGCATGTTGTAAGCATAACTACAGTCCTGCTTCATTGGGTCTCTACAGAGTTCAAACTTAGTCTTTGGTGGCATGGACAGGTACAGAACTGGGAAGTCTACTTTTTGCAGACTGGGGAAAAAAAAGTCACCTGCAGTTTCTCATACATTAACCTATATCAGGTTTACTTCCTCAGCTTCCTCATGATAGTATTCTCTTTTTATTTACATTAAGTTCTCTCTCTCTCTCTCTCTCTCTCTCTCTCTCTCTCTCTCTCTCTCTCTCTCTCTCCCTCTCCCTCTCCCTCTCCCTCTCCCTCTCCCTCTCCCTCTCTCTCTCTCTCTCTCTCTCTCTCTCTCTCTCTCTCTCTCTCTCTCTGTGTGTGTGTGTGTGTGTGTGTGTGTGTGTGTGTGTGTGTGTGTATGTGTGTGCATGCATACACAAAGGAATCAGAAATCAGTGATTGCTATTCTCCATGTTTAATTACCGGGACAAAGAGATCAATTCTAGGACTGTGGGGCATCCATTGACAAAATGTATATGAATATGTGCTTAAGTCCTATAGAAAGACCACTCCCTTTTGACATGTGTTCTGAATGGTGATTCCATTTCCACTGTTTTGCTCTCTTCTGAACCACAATGAAACAAACAACAAAAAAGAATATTTTAACCAATTTAATTCTTCACAATTTTATTATTTTGTGAGTAATAAGTTGGTGATTTAGATGAAGAATGTTAAACAAGCCTTCATTTATGGATAATAAACTTCCCAATATTCAAATTATAAAATACATAATCATAATCATAATCCTCTTGTTCCGAAGAGAGACTAAACTTAAAAAGTAATAATACAGGATCACTTAAAGTACATGAATAACCCTAAGTGTGAATGAAAAAGAAACAACCAAGACATCCTTACTTTTCTAGAAGAATTGTTCTTCTGCTAGACTCATTGTCAGCAAGTTTAGGAATTCTAGATCCCGGGTAGTGCCTTGTTTTGGTGTTGCTGGTGATCTAATTCCTTTTATTTGTGGAGTTCTAAAGTGTTTTTCTGGTAGAAGAGAAAATCAAATTATTTCCTTAGTTCAAGCCTTTTTAAGTATGTGAAAAGTTAATTTAAAAAAAGATACATCAATTCTTATCAAAATGTTCATCATGTGTGAGGTTCTGTTCTAGGCTGCAGGGATATGTCTGTGACTGGAACTGACCAGGATCCTTTGAGACTTACATCCAATCAACTTTTTGGCAAAGTAAAAAGCAAAACATAATGTCTGACTTGGAGAAACCAAAAGGGTTGTAGGCATTGAAGGCGCCATTGGAAAAAGTAAGATATATGAATGAAAAGTCGCTACAGAGTTCCAAGCAAAGACAATCCATCATCAGCTATTGTACCCATCATCCATTTGTTCTTGCAATCTTCAGGAACTTAAAACATTTGGGATGAGCATGTTGGCAGAAATGGGTATAGAGGTATGGACTTTAACATGACAATTAGACATAGTAGACCAAGGAATAGTAGGGATACAGGTAAAGAACATCAGCAACTGAGATGTTAATGGATACTCATAGAGGTCTCTGGCAATTTTTCTTAGTTGGTTCTACAGATAAAGCAGTGTTTGTTGATGCCAAATGACCTTATTGGCTTTTAACATGAGAAGCTGAGCCATAATTTATTGATCAAGCATACTTCACCAGAGAAGGGTGTCATTGAGCTATTACAAAATGGATGTTCAACCCGTCTAATGGGTCAGAGGACTAGGGAGCAGAGGCCAAGATCCAAGGCCTTATTCTTAACAGAGAGGGGTAGGAAGGATCCTTGCACTGGAAAATGACCACCAAATATATAAACAAGTAAAAAACAAGCCCCAAACTCCACCTTATGCAATGAGTTTGAATTCTCTAAATACTTTAAGGTTCAAATTCCAGACTGAGATAATCTTTGGATAGTTATAATATTGAAAAATGGTTAAAATAATTGCCACAGAAGGCCAAATGCTTCTGAATTGCATCATCCCTCTTTGTTAATGATATCTGTAAAAACAACAACCATTATTTTTATTTTAAATAAGCAGATTTTCTCATTGGACTTTATACTAATATTATGTGCATAATTTTATAGTCTTAATTTCACTTAGTTGTATAATATTCTGGTACACATTTTGGTTGGGCCTCATTTTGGTTTGTTTTTTGATTATTCTACTTCAATGCTCTCTACTTCCAATATAACCAGTGATAGCACCCAGCTGATTTAGCTTTCCACACTATTGTTTATGGCATTGGATATATATCACAGAGACAGTCAAGACAATTTCCTGAAATGTTCATTGTGAAGTGTGAGAGAACCATATAGATAAATTATAGATGTGTAGTACACAAATAAAATTTGTGGTCCTTCTAGAATTTTCTTGAAGGAAAACTATTGAATTTCTTCTACAGTTAGACTTACTAGAGACCACACCTTCAGGTCCTCAGATACAGGCAAAAGCACCATCTGCAATGCCTTTCCCGTGCTCCATGGATTATTACCATGACTTTTAAATGATTTCTTTATGGAGTTACAATCAAGTTGACCTTACTTTCTTCTCCCTTGTTAACTCCAGTATTCATGAGAGTGTCTAAAAACGAATGGATACTCAATAAATGCTAGCTGTTAAGGTTGACAAATTTGATGGAGATAATACGTGCTAGAGGAAAAAAATGCATGTTTCTCTGTTGCCTGTGGCTATGGTCTAACAAGGCTCTTGCTTTTTATTCTTGGCTGTCCCTGACAAGGCCTGGCTTTCCTCCTTTCCCCACCTCAAACTTCTCCTCATCTTCTTCCTCATTCATTTTTTCTCTTCCTCCCCCTCCTCTTTCCCTCTTTCTCCTCATACTCCTCTTCCTTTTTTCTCCTTTCTCAGTATCCAATACTCCTTTTTGTGAAGTAAGTTATAGCATTTCATTTGTACCAGTCTCCCCCATCGAATCTGAGTCCCACGTATCACCTATGATGGATATTTGGACATCTGTCCATCCTTTATTTCACATTTTGATTTCAAAATAATAGTTGAGTTTGTCCTCTTAAGATAGGTTTTTTCCTATGTTTAAACATGCAGAATCCTTGGGGTTGATTTATTGTTTCAGTTGGTAAAGTGATTCTCACAAATGCATGTGGATCTGACTTTGGATTCCCAGCACCCCCATGACAACCCAGTTGTGACACAACAAACAAATCCTGTCATATGGGAAGCAGAGACAGGAAGATCCCTAGGTCTTCACCACCAACAAGCCTAGCTCAATTGGTTTGCTGAAGGAAGGGACTAAATGTCCACTGACCTATACAGACTTAAGAAAGACTTAAGGGAAGAGAAAGAGAAATATACAGACAGAGAGAGCTTTCTTCTATATTTTGTGCCTTGAAGTTGTATCATAGTGTACTTTATTATTCTTGTTTGTGTGTATGTCTTGGGTATTTTGTTTGTGACTACTCAAGGCACAGTATTGTGCTACAAGCAGCAGACAACTTTGTGGAGTCAGTTGTCCTACTTTGTATGTGTTCTGGGCTTAGGGGAGTGCCTTACACCTTGAGCCATGTGCCCAGTCCTTCCCAGAGCCTTTTAACACCTTCGGTTCTACGAGCAGCTAATCACAGTAGTGTGTTTTTGGATTATCCCTCCCTTATCCTTTATCCCTAATTTGTAATACTTTTATCATCCTCTTTCAAATATTTGTGACCTCAAACCTAATTATGTGCTTTTGTCTTCCCCCATCAGATATATTTACCATATGTCATAGTAAGCAGTTAAGAGATACTTTGTATATGTTACTCTGAAACACGTAAGTCTACATACAAGTTTTTTGTTCACGTTGAACAAAAAGATGAAGTCAATAAACATGGCATTCTTGGATGACATAGTCTGTCTTCGCAACCAATTCAGGAGCCTGCTGGTTGCTGTGAATCATATGTGGTCTGTCCTTCTGTTTAGTATCAGCCTTCACTTTTTGAAGTAATTTAGACTGTGAGCTCATTCTGCTTCAGTTTGGGGTTGAATCGTGCCTTCTATTGTTGTATGAAGAGTTCTTCTTCATGCTTTGCCTTTTGTTTGCATCTTGTTTCTATTGAGAACCATAATTTGTAAATTCATCAAGGGCACATCATATCATTTGTTTGCTGACTCCCTGGTAGTTGTATAATAGACCTTCACCTCACTTTGACTCTATGCTAGATAGTTCTGGAAGCATTGAACAATCTCCTTAAACTGGGGCTGTCAAACGTAAATCAGTTGTTCATATGAGACTCCAAAAAGAATATATTAACATATACCTATTTTTTCCCTAGACAGGGTCTTGCATTGTCCAGGTGGGCCTAAAATGTGTGACTCTCCTGCCTCAGCCAACTATGTAGCTGAGTTTACAGTGCTGTGCCGCAAGTTTGAGATATTTCTGTTTGTTTCAAGGACTTAAAGAACTGATGCTCCAGAAGCAGATATCAGACACAGAATCATAAAGGAAATAGACTAAGATTCTGACATTGATAATTGGGAGAAGCAAAATGAAAACAGTAAAGAATCTACACAGTAGCTTATAATTTGACAGAATATGTTTTTTGTTTTTCCCCAATGTGTTATTAATAATATCCTTCCTTTGTTGTTCAGTCTCAGTAATGAGCAAGGCAGCTCCTGTCACTGAGTGAGGGCAGGGGTGAATGATGGTGGGCAGGGCTCTGGTTTCAAGCTAACTGTTAACAGTGAAAGCTAAATCTGATTCTGTTTTTGAATACTGACACAGCTGCTTCCTCTTTTATAGGATTTTCCTGTTATTATGCTTTTTAATATTTATTTGGTTACTTATTTGTTTGTGTGTGTGTGTGTGTGTGTGTGTGTGTGTGTGTGTGTGTCTGTGTGTGTGTGCTGGAGAAGGACTTTCAGGACTGAGTTCTCTCCTTCTACTATGTAGCTCCTGGGGTTTGGCTCAGATCAATAGATTTTGTGACCTTTCCCCATCTCAGTGGCTTTTCCCTGATTTTTTTTTCCTTTTTATATAGTGGTTAAAAAAAAAAGCAATAAAAGCACAAAACAAACCTACACAGGTACACAATTTGTCCAAACTTATGTTCTCAGGCATAAGCTGAAGGGTGTGTTTGTGTGTGTGTGTGTTCAATCAGAAGCCATGTATTTTGAGACATACAAGTTTTTCTGAAGCACAGTTTAGGGTTGCTTTTATCAAAGGAAGAAGAAAGTAGTATAGAGTACTCTTCTAAGTAGAATATGGTTCTTTGATATTGGGCTCCCCATGAGCACAGAAATCCAACACTCAGCTCAAGTTCAAGGCACAAGGGAAAATATGTTGTGTTTCTTTATACTCAAATTACCATGGGAATTGGAACTTCATATTGATTTGAGAATATGAACCTCAGGAGCTCCAATTAAATCTATGTGTTGTTGGGGTGACTCTCAAGAGCCCGTAAGTAGTTTCGTTATCTGATTTTCTGGAGTTTTTGCTTCGGGAGTTTTTCTTACATAGGGATCTCAGTGTGGTGAATATGAGACTGCTGTAGTAAGAAGTTAAGGAAGTCCATGTGGCTTTCTGGTGTGGGGTGAGGAAGGACTTGGGAACAGGACAACCATCTGGCTGCCTCCAGAGACCTAGCTTCCATTTATAATTTAATCATATCTAGAAAATGACTCTTAAGGGGAAGCTGAGCTCTTCTTTTGCTGCCTGTAATGAATTGTGCATATTTGCAGACATCAGTGTCAGGCTTATTCTCAAAAGCCTGTTAAGTTGGAGATGGCAATGAATAAATAAGTAAGCTAACTGCTGCACCCCACATCACCTGTCTGTTCCTTTTCTGACCCAGGGATCCAGTGCTTAGCTTCCACTTTCCTCTCTCCCTTGTTGTCTCAGGCATGGCTAGCTGGCCACTCAAGTCAGAATCCAACCTTAAACAGATCCTTAAATGTTTCCTTAATGCCTCTTTTTCCAACATCTGTCCCTTGCATGGCAGGCTTTCAGCTTGCTTCAGGAGCCTCCGCTGGAACCATTCATTGCTGTGAAGCTTATTAGGTTCTTAGAGTCTTAAACACTTATCTTTCTCCTGCCTCAGGACCACAGTGAATGCCCAGTTTTCCCTTGAGGATGCCCAGTGATCTCCCTCTTGTCTTCCAGAACTCAGATTAAATCATCTTTCAAAGAGGTGGGCTTCACACGTCCCTTCAAATAGGGGCTCCACCATGGTTGTTTTCCTCATTTGCATCAAGCTTTCTTGTGTCTTCACAACACTCATTGTACACTATTGACTTATGCGTTGTTCTTTGTTCTGTATCTTCTCTCACAACACAAAGTATTTTTCGTAAGACCAGAGACAATCTCATTCATGTTTTCCTACCAGTGAGTCTAGTGTCTGAGCAATATTGTTTCTCAGTAACTAAAGGTTTATGGAAATAAAAACAGTACATATTTTCCATCTGATAGCTCTAAGTGGTGTCATAAAGCACAGCAAGTGGAATTAGATGTCCTTCTGGAGTAGGTGGCAGTTCTGCTTCCTCCTTCTAAGAGGAATGACTCCTGGTGCTTCCTTAAGTAGATGTTTAGGTCCCCCTTCCCATTGGACTTTGCCCTGTCATATGGAAAATAAATCATATGAGATTGTTTGCTCAGAGGCCTATCCAGTGCTCTCAAGGACTCTCTAACTTAATGATATGGACCTTAGCATTCCTGCTCTAAGAACTAAAGAAAATGTGTACGCAATGAATTGAGCTTGTGTTTAGAGCATTCCCTTTTTATTTGAAATTCCGTAATAGTTGGTGGAGAATACTGAGGGCATTACCATCTTCAGTTCGCAGAGATTAAGTTTACAGGGAATGCGCAGGTGGCTTACATTGATATAGCAAGCAGTGTTGAAAATAACTTCCTGTTTTAATTTATCTTTACTGTTTTATATTCTCAAACTTTTCAGTGTATATCTTATTTAGTCTCTGTTAATGGGGTTCCATGAGATAGATACAGCTCCATTGTATGAAGGTACAAAATGAGGCATGGAAGTCTTTATGCAAAGAACATATCATATCGATGGTGTTAACACACAAGGCTGCTGTCTGCAGTAACAACTCCAGGCTGCCTAGCAGCTCACACAGAATGGAGCACTGAAGATTTCCTAGACTTTGAGGTCAGGTAGACCTTGCTTTTTAGTTTTATGCCCCATTTAATGAACATGGAGTCTCTGAGTACATTTGCTGAGGTTACATTTTCTGAACTATAAAACAGACTTTATCAGAATGTTAACCTTGTTACACACATCAAATAAAATAATACATGTAAAACTATGGCAGATATGAGGGGCAATGTTTCCTTAGCAGGCCCCCTTGTTTGCACAGGTATTTTAGGCTTAAGCGGCATATGACTCCCCTCCAAGCTGCCCCTCTGTGGTGCAGATTCCATGTACTTTTTTCTCTAACTTGAGGATTCCAGAGGGAACTCGCTGACTGCTTCTCAATGTTTTAAATGTCATGGTGCTTTTTTTTCCCAGGCAGTAATTTACCTTTGACAGTGATGGATTATTATTCAGCTTTGATTCATAGCTGGGGAGCCATATAAGGAGAGAGTGGCATATCAATGAGGAAGGCTGCTGTTTTAAATATGGGAAATATTTTCAGTAATTTTCTAATTAGCCAGAGTTGCTGTAAAAGCCATTCCTGGGTTGCGTGAGAAGTGTGTGCTTATTGCTATTATGTGTCCATATGGCTGAATCCTTCTGTAGTGGATCCAGCCAGCTCATGCTTTCTGATGGGATCTATCCCTGGAACCTGTATCCAGTGGCCCCGTGTGATGACTTTGAGCTGAAGAAGATCACTGGCAGCTGATACTGATTCAGACGGTCCCAAGGAAGGATCTGAAATCCGCTCCAGCTTCCCCTTCTGATAAGTGTAAAAATCATCTTTGATCTCCTTTCTGCAATGGAATATGTAAGAGGATTTAAACCAAAAAAAAAAAATTAAACTTAGAGTTAAACTATAACATAAAAAAATATTGCTAGCATTTTACTTGATTTTATTTTAATCCTAGGGCCTTATTGGTCTGCTCCGTAAGATCAAAGTCTTTGCCAGTCAGAATGCCCGTGGTGTTTCTTAAGAGAATTGGGAAAGGAAGCAGGATTAAAGAATATGTCTATCTTTAAAGCTGGTGTGGGGGGAGACAAAATGAATACATACTTCAGTGATATATCCTGTTGTCCATATAAAAGTATCACATTTTAATTATCCCCTCAAGGAAGATCCCAGAAAATAGCAGAAGAGTTCTTTCATTTAGAACCAGAGAAACCTACCTTTGCAATGCTCCCTGTGATTGAACCCCAAAGTAGCCTTGGGTAGGAGTCATGATACATGCTGTAAAATTATTTGCGTATGATGGGTATTTGTATATGCTTGTGTACATATATGTATATGTGACTGTACATAGTGTTCAAATATAAATGTTGGATGTTGTCTTAGTGTTCTTTGCTATGAAGATATGCTATGACTATGGCACCTTTTATAATGTAAAGCATTGAACTGGGGCTTGCTTACAGTTTCAGAAGTTTAGTTCAATATCACCATGGCTGGGAGCATGGTGGAAGGCAGGCAAACACGGTGGAGAAGTAGCTGAGAGTTCTACATTTAGATCCAGAGGCAGCCAGAAGAAAGGAAGCAACTGGTCCTAACTTGGACTTCTGAAACTTCAAAGGCCCAGTCCCAGTGATGTACTTCCTCCAACAATGGTTTGTCTGCAACAACAAGGCTACCCCTCTTAATCCATTCCTGATGAAGAAACATTTAAACATTTGAGCCTAAGGGGGCCATTCTTATTTTAACCACCATAGATAGCCTCTTTGATCACTCTTCACATCTATTGAGACACAGTCTTTCACTTAAACCTAAAACTCACCACTTTAACTAGTCTAGCTAGCCAGCTTGCTCTAGGGATCCCTTGTCACCTCTTCCCTGAGGACTGGCATAACAGGCAGGCCCCCAAGCCTACCTAACAGCTACACGGTTGCCAAGAATCTGAAATTTGATCCTCATGTTTGCATGGCAAGTGTCTTATCCACAGAGTGATCTCCCCAGCCCAGGAAATATTTTTTTTGCTATGAAATTCAGAGAATAAAAAGAATTGAACTAAATAGTGGTAGAATTCAAGGCTGTTGTATCTGATCCCAGATCATGGTGTTATAACTAAAATGTAGTGGATGCCTTTTATTGTAGTAAGTAGTTTGGTTCTATTTCTCTTCGTTTAAGGCAAAGATCAGTCTTTGGTATCACTCCTTTTCTGGTGACCCAGTAGCTCATAGAATTCCACTTGATGAGACTGAAGTACTTTACATTAAAAATAGCTTATGTATAAAACTAACTGTTTAGTGGCACTTAGGTATTTGGTCAAATATTCTGGAATTTCTGAGAAGATAATTACATGGATGAGATTGTCATTTAAGTCAGTTGTCTGAGTAAAGATTTCCTTCCATTGTGTAAGTTCACCTCATCCAGTTGAACAGTTGGTTAAGACAAAAACTAGAATATCCTAAACTCAAAGGAATTGTTCCTGTAATCTGCCTTTGGGCTTAAATGAGATCTTTCCTGGGCTTGGTTTCTCTTAGAATGTTGGAATGTTAAGCGCTCAAAGATTGTGTCACGTAAAGATTGGGAACAAGATGGCTTCCCAGGAATAATGGCTTAGGAATCCAAGGATAGACCATCAAGCCAAAGAGGCTGATTCTTGAGACCCAGGGTCTGAAAGAGCTTACTCTGCTGCTCCCAGACTCTCTTGACTTTTACTTCGCATTCTTCTTTCTTCCTCTTGAAAATGGAATGAATCTTGTGCCTTCTCTGGAAGCAGTTAATGTGTCAGATTTTCATACATACACAGCTGGAGAGGAATTTCACTTCAGAATGAATCATAGCTAAGTTTCTACCCACGTCCGAATTAGATATTTTGAGGAGAGCTAACATTGAGAGCCATAGCTGAAATTTTCTAAGACACTGTGGTTTGCAGATGGGTACATCTTGCATGTAATATAAATGTAGATTTGGGGAGCAGGCAGAGTATAAGGCCTTAGGTTCAGTCATATCTGTTCCCGAATTGCCTGTTTTATTTACAATGTTCAGCAACTCAGAATGTGATTGTGTTTTGAATCAGAGCTTATTGAAGTTGTTCTAAAGTTAAGCATAGGTCTGGTTGCACTATACTTGATTAAGCAATCAAGCTACTACTCTGATTGGTAAAGAAATAAAAATTTAACCTCATCAAAGAATGTTGAGGAAGACTACACACATATTTGTGATCCAGGGAGCTTTCCAAAAGTCTATGTTGGCCCAGACTTTAATGGTGGATACCCACACACCAAACTGAGAGGAAAAAATAATCTCCTAAATTTCTCAGTTGCTAAGATTTTTCTTAAAGCAACACTTACAAACTAATAAAGAGAGCCAAGTTTTCCAACTGGATCCTCTAAGCTGTTCATTTATTACAAGTTTACCTGGTGTCTACCTCTATGAACATGATCCTTTTAGGGTACCACAATATGTGGATTCCACAACCTAGATGATTCTAACATAGCTGCAATAATGAACCAGCAGCACGGAGAGATTTGTCCGAAGGTTTATGGACTGTTCCCTGAATAACTACGTATGACTGATACATTTTTTATTGCCAATGTATTTTGTTTCCATAATTAATAAACACACACACACTCATAGGAGAGGACAGAGAGATGGACAGAGAGAATGTAAATATTATTCACACACAAACCTTAGTTTTGTTGAACTATAACTCAATGGAAACAAATATACTGTATGTACAGCAGCATGCTATTTCAGTGTTTAATTTTTAAAAGTCTTAGTTTTATTTTCTTAAATAACTGATTATTTCCATATCTAGAATTTCTATGTTTTCACTTTAGATAAGTCCAAGAAATATGAATTCCCAAAATCCTCACCTTGTTTTGATTTATTAAGGATTTTAGATTTTAAAAACTTATATCACAGAAATTTTTAAGAAGCCAAAGGTCCTGCATTTGTACCCAAACTGAAACTAGATGATCTTGGCTGCTAGTGTCCCTGTGTATGTTTTGTGATACCTTAACTTAGAGAGTCCGGGAGTGAGAGTGAACAAAATCATTTGGGATATTTGGCGATCATTTTCAGCATAATACTGATACTGGCCACTGCACGTAACAGGGATGTTAGAACGCTACAGAGTTAAACCACAGTTTCTTCCCCAGATTCCCTCAGATTATTTTCTCGCTTGCATTCTAGGAAACAATTTTGCAATATTCTTATGAAAAATTTTCAATGTTATGACTGTTTCTTATTTACCCACCTGTGGCATTCTTTTATTCTATTTTTTATCCTGTTTTTTTTTTTCTTACATTTTGATAGACTTCTGTTTAGATACTTGAATTGGTAACAGCTATGAGTAGGTATCCAGTGGATGTGATTGCAAACCTAATTCTTAGTATCTGTACTGTATCAATAGTCTATCAGAAGATGGCAAGCACACCCAGCTTCTACACATTTAGTTGTGGTCATCATGCAAAGGGAACATTATTAGATGTCATTCAAGTCTCTCTTTCCAAGTGAGCTGCCATCACCATCTTTGAAGATGTTGGAAAGTTGAATATACACGCTTTGTTTGAGATGATTTGTAGTCATGTAGTCATGTTGGATGTATAATAAAGCTTGAATGCAAACATTACTGAATAGAGAGATGGGTATCTTTAGCACAGCTATTATTGTATTAAGATTTGCATCTCGCAGCATTCCCTGGTTATAAAAAATAAAATAAAATAACCTTTCTTTGTTTTCTACCCATGTAAAAAGCTGTGGTTTATGTGTTTCTTGACACAGGAGGTCCTGACGTTATTTTCCTTCGTCTCTGTTAACATAACATTTGAAAACACACTCCAGAGAGTAGACACAGCAGATCTTTAGAAATGATTTTTTTTTCTGAGAGAAAGGGTCCACAGCTCGAAATGCTTCAGACTGCATTTGCAGCCTTCTTGAGTGCTCTTTAGGTCTTGACAAAATGGTGCTGTGTGATGTAAGCATCTTCCGGCCAGGTTCTGTCATGGATTTCCCTGTGTTGCTCCATTTTAAACAGTATTTTCCTATATGCCCCATACTCAGCCCTTTGCATGCCAGACACACTGTCTTTCAACCATGCATGTGACTGGATTAGGCTAAATAGAGATACTTACACATCTTGTCATCTGCAGCTTTTTCTTTCTACACAGTGTTTTCTCGTCACTCGTATAGGCCTGATAGAGAACGAGACCATAAGTTGGCCTATCTTTAATAGACAGCTTAGCATCTCAGATACTGCAGAACCATCTCAAATAGGTCATTATCCATTCCTGTTTAATTGTTCCCTGAGAACTGAACTTTGGAAAACTGCTTCTGCCTTTTCTCAGGCCAGAGTTGAATCAGGATTCCCTCAAGGTTACTTCCCTAAGCACTGAGTGAGCTTCAGTTCAGGTTGAACAAGCAGCCCTTCCCAGGGATGAATGTCTGTAAACCCAGCATTCTGGATCAGAGGCCGGAGAAGCCCTAAAAGTTGGATGCCAACAAAGGCAGTTCAAGACAGTTACAGCCACGGAGCCTTACCCTGTCTCTAGAAACTGGGACAAATTACACAGGCCAGTTAGCCTCAGAGCTTGTTTTTTTTTTAACTAAGATAGGGTGTAAATCAAGAGGACTAACTGTGGAACATACTGCTCCTGTCAGTTCTGGGGAAAGGACATGTATTTGGAGGAAACAGAAGCTCACTTACATTTGCATTTCTAATGGTGAGAAGGCTGGAGTTGGTCATTAGTGATTGAGATCATGGGTCCCTCAAGCTGTTGGATGCATAATGGCACTTTAAATTTTCTCTTATCCATACTTTAATTTCATTAACAATTAAGATCTGCTTCAGCGAAACCAGCACAGAAAACAGTTTGCTTTGTGCTTAAGCATCTGCTGCTAGTCCTGAGAGCAGTAGAGTGCAATTCATTTCCCTGGAAGAAGTGTATATATGTGTGTGTGTGTGTGTGTGTGTGTGTGTATGGTGTGTGTGGTGTGTGTATGTGGTGTGTATATGGTATGTGTTTGTGTATGCCATGTGTTGTGTATGTGTTTGTATGGTGCATGTGTGTTGTGTGTGTATGAATGTGTGTATGTATGGTGTGTATGGTGTGTATGTGGTGTATGTGTATATGTGGTGTGTGTGTGGTGTGTGTGTATGTGGGGGTGTGTGTATATATGTGTGTAGGGGGGTGTGTGTGTATGTGTGTATGGTGTGTGTGTATGTGGGGGGTGTGTGTATGTTTGTGGTGTGTGTATGTGTGTGTAGTATGTGTGTATGGTGTGTGTGTATATGTGTGTGTGTGGTGTGTGGTGTGTTTATGTGTGTGTATGGTGTGTGTGTGGTGTGTGTGTGTGTATGGTGTGTGTGTGGGGGGTGTGTATGTGTGTGTGTATGGTGTGTGTGTGTTAGGAAATGTGGCAAAGAGTGGTTGGGTACTGGCTGCTTTGAAATTCATTAGCAATCTCTTATGTAATTGGTCCTGACTTTTATAATTATTGAATTTCCTTTTCCAGTTGGCAACTAGTTTAAAAATGACTTCAGGTTATTCAGATCACCAAACAAAATACAGGAAACAAACAAAACTATAAATCTTCAGTGAGGATATAATAAAAAAAAACATTGGTTTTACAAATATGAAAGAAAATAATACGTATAGAACACTTGGCAAGTATTAAAACTAAATATATATCGTCATTTCTCTGTCTTCAATTTGTTTTTGGGAATTATTATAATGGGATTAAATAGAGACTTTTTCTTATTAATAGTTAAATTATCTTCATTATAAGGGATCCAGCAGTCTATTTTATTTTTTAGAATATATGAGAGATAGAAATTACTGTGGGTGACTGAATTTTTTTAAACAAACCCATAAAAATGTTTCGAGGCAAATTTGAAATTTAGACATTTTGCTTTCAAGCAGCTCACAATTGGGCAGAGCCAAAATGGATTTAATAATTTTTATGAGTAGTCAAATACCGCTACCACAATAGATGCCACATATATAACCAAATTCACAAATAATCTTGTTTATCTTTCTATCCTTCAGAATTTTCATCATTTCAGCAAACTTTCCTTTCTACCTCTAAATAAAAATAGTTTACTTGTCTTATTAGATGATTGACAGTGTTATAGTTAAAACCTAAATAAAAGATGCTATTTTGAGTAGCTAATTAAATCTTCGACATTTCTTCAGATCAAACTCATCTTCAATTCATAATGCTTCCAAAGAAACTAAGATGCTGTATTGCCTATGCTGATGTTCCCAAATCAATATACTTTCTCATATTTATTTTATCTTTTCCTATTATATTAGAGTTATTGACATAGTACGACTTTCCTAGAACCCTTAGTATCTTTTCTTATTCTAGAATGTTTTTGCTATTCTTTAAAGTACCCTATGAGAAAACCAAGCATTGTCATGTTCATTTTACAGATATATCATTGAAAATTTCTACACAATGTTCATTTTATAAGAATCACAGAATAACATGGTATTCCTGGATTCTCCAGTGAAACTATGTATGTCTGTGGATAGGCATTTAACTTAAAGCCTGCAGCTTTAGAAAATGGAGTCAATTGTTTGAAACATTTATTCATATCTAATTATCCAGAGTAATCGGATGGAGGAAAATGTTCTTTTCTTTAATGTTTCAATTTGTCAACTATAATCCTTCATTAGTTCAACTCTTCACCTGTCGCTGGTATTGCAATTCTGTTTTGTAAGAAGAGCTTCCCCCTCCCCATACCTGCCCCCAAATACTGCTCATGTTATGCATCTGTGATAGAGGACATTCCCAAGTGTGGCTTTGGCACCTTTTCTATTTGCCACTTCAGATTTCTTCTTGTGCATATGTGATATAATGTTCTGGACTTGGGCCCTGAGGATGGGCTGGCTCTTTCTCACAATTGTGACCCTTGGAGACTCTGCCTGAGAAAAGACATTTGACAGGTAACCTCATTGCCAAGTGATGGCTCTAAGCTTCTTTCTAATCACAGGAGAAAGAAAGAATGAGGACTCTGGACTTGCCAGAGGTGTTCAAGGTCTTCACAGCGCCAGAACTAGGTAAGCCAGTATAGGCAGAGAGGATAGTATGTCAAAATAACTTTTTACTGGCAGGATTTTTTGGAGGAATATGAACATTTTTATTTCGCTAGCAGAAATTCTTTTGATTAGCTTTATTTAAAAAAGCAGAAATTAAGTTTAAGGGTTTGTGTGTGTGTCTCTCTGTGTGTGTATGTGTGTGTGTGTGTGTGTGTGTGTGTGAGAGAGAGAGAGAGAGAGAGAGAGAGAGAGAGAGAGAGAGAGAGAGAGAGAGAGAGAATGTCCTGTTACATTCTGGTGCCAGCTTTCCCAGGCAATAGCTACCATTCTTTTATGCCCCCAGCTCATCTGTTTAACACAGGTATATTTATAAAGGAGCATTTCACAGAATTAGTGAATAGTAGCAAATGCCCTAGACTTTGACTCTTCCTTTAAGAAAGGAATTTATTTTCTTATTTACTCATTATCATTCTGTATGTCTTGCTGTGGTCCTTGTTATGCTAATGAATATCTCTACAACTAAATTATAACCCCAGACAAAGAAAGGTTTGGGTTTTTTTTTACTAATAAAATATATACATATTAAAATACAGAGATATTAAAATTTTTAGTAACAGAAAATCTGTTCTTGTTTATTGTTTTTTGTGTGTTTTTAGAGACAGGTTTCTTTGTGTAGTCCTGGCTGTCCTGGAATTATTTCTGTAGCCCAAGATGGCTCTAAACTCACAGAGATCCACCTGCCTCTGCCTCCCAAGTGCTGGGATGAAAGGTGTGCACCACCATTTCCCAGCTTCGAAAATCTATTCTTTGAACACTAATTTGTGGTCAGGTCCAGGCAGTAAAGATACAAACATACAAAAAAGAACAGGTTATTCACTGTCTGACCTTGGTACCTATGTGACAAGGAATGGCCATAATGTCCCCCATGTCCTCACAGCACTGTATGGGTAGAAACAAGATGGAGCTTGTTTACTCCAGGCAATAACTGTGCTTTTTCAAGAGTAGTAATCACTATGGCTGACTTTAACTGAAGGATCTAATTAAGTCTTTTCTGAGAAAGTATTGGGGTATAGCATAGACATGCACAGTCAAATGAAGAGGGTCAAGATAGTTGGTGGGAGCATCACAGACGAGGCGATGGGAGGTTGATGGACCCTTTAGATCTCTTTAAGGAATGTGGTCTTCCTTCAACCAAGACTATTACCAGAAAATACCCCTTGGCTGTGGTAGGACTTGTTTGTGAAAGGTACCAGAAACAATGGAGAGGTAATGGAAAAGATGGCATTATGAAGGCCATGATTTTGTATAGTGAATATTCACTAATGAGTATGAAAAAAAAAAGTATTTTAAAGTAGCTAGGAGAAGACAATGGTCATTGACACTAAAAACAAGGAAGATGGAGAAGACTGAATATATGAAAACTGTCTTGAAAGTCTGATGTGGATCTCAGAGATGGATTGAAAATACAAGGTGAGGACAGGGAGGGAGGAATCAAGCATGTCTTCACTTAGGCACAATAAGGTAATTTTATTAGGTATAATCTTATGTCACAACTCTCCATTTTCATTGTAGACCTCAAATTTTTAAGTAGAGTTTAGAGTTACATTCCTTGCCATCATTATAGTCTTGTTTCAAAGCATTCAGAATCCCCAAAAGTAACATGGCCCTTCACAGACACTGTCCCCTTCCCTTCCTGACTCTGGGAAACATCCAATCCACAGATATACTTTTTCTCCACATTTCCAATAATGATAATATAATATGTCTTCTCTTTTTGAGTGCAGTATTTATTTCACATGGATACAGGAGTAAAAAGCCCTATGTCAATCATTCTTTCTTGTGGCTGAGGTCCCTGTAAGAGAGAATAGATTAGCATGGAAGAGAAAAGCACTATGTATAGTTATATAGTTTTATATGTTTATTATGTTGACTTCTCTTCCCTCTTTTTTCCTAGAACATTTATCATGAAAAACTGATAGACTTTTGTCAAAGGAATTTTCTTCATCTGTTGAGAAAACTGTGTAATTTTTTCAGTAAGTTTATCTGTATGGATTATTACACAGTATTAGTTTGTGTATATGCAGAAACCATCTCTGCATCTCTGGGATAAAGCTAACTTGATCAATGTAGATGACTTGTTATGTGCATTTTATTTGCAACACTTTATTTAAAATTTTGCATTAATTTTTACCAAGAATATTGATCTGAAGTTATGGTTTCTCCTGGTTTGAATATCAGAATAATACTGGCTTTAAAGCAGGAGGTGAAAAGTGTTCCTTCAGTATCTGTTTTGTAGAGTATTTAGAGAAGTTGCTTGTAGTTCTTTATATTTTTGGTAGAAATCTTTTAGAAATCTATTGGGAGCTGAGCTTTTGTTATTTGGGAGATTCTTTATAACCACTTCAATATATTGCTTGTTTTGGTCTGTATAAATTATTGATTTCATCTTGATTTAACTTTACTAAATAATATATGGAGAAATCATCTATTTCTTCTAGGTTTCTCAACTTAGTAAAATATAGGCTTTTAAATTATGCACTTACACTGCTCTGGATTTCTTGGTACCCATTGCGAAGTTGGCCTGTTCATCTCTAATTTTGTTAACTTAGGTCTTTTTTCTTTTTAGTTAATTTGGCAAATACTTTGTTAATTTTCTTTTTCTTTACCTTAGGTGAATCTTTCTATCATTGATTTTTTTGTATTGTTTTGAATACTATTTCCGTTTTACTAATCCTGTTTTATAATTCTGTAATCAAGTCTGTCTTGGTAAGGTGAGTCTATTGATATTCAGAGGGATTTTAAAAGTATGGCATGGGGAGTGTCTTATTTTTACCTTCTTGGTGTTGTATGTTCCTATTGTACCTGAATGGCATATTTTTATTTCAATTAGGGAGATTTTCTTCTATAATTTTATAGAAGATACATTCTGTGCCTTTGGTATAGAATTTTTTCTTTCTTCTATGTTCTTAATTCATAGATTTGTTGTTCTCACAGTATGACCTAGTTTCTGAATATTCAGTTAATGAGGTTTTGTTTAATTTAGCATTCTCTTTTTGACTGAGTGGTCTGATTTCTCTTCTTTATCTTCACACAATGACATTTTCTTCTGTATATTAATCATTGTATTGATCAGATTTTTTTTTAAAATGGACTTTTTGGATTTTCTGTTTTTAACACACCCAGGGAACGAACCACAATACCAGTAACCCAGGCTAGAGTTTATTTGGGAAGCTTGTAGGAAGGGAGGAAGATGAAGATAGAAAAAAAAAAAGGAGAGCAGCATAGGGTCACAGCTTATAAGGGTGCAGATGATTTACAGAATTTACATGGCCATGCCTGGTCATATATATGGATGAAAGTGGCATGCCCTCTCAGGGTGTGGGAATTTAAGTGATCATACCTGCAAGTGCCTATGGATGAAAGAGGCATGCTTTGGTGGCATCAAGTTGGAATAATGCATCTACTAGGCATCTACCACAGACCAGAAATCCTAACATTTTCTCTTTTTGGATTAGTTTCAGTTTTGTATTCTGCAGTATTTCTATGCCTTTATTGAATTCAGTTTTCATAGTCTATGTTGTTTGCAGTAATTCATTCAGCTATTTGTACCTTCTTTGACCTTAATCAGTTACTGTCTCTGAAAGTTCATGCAGGTATCTACACAAAACCCTTTTGAATTCTTTAAGCTCAGTTCATACTGTAAGTTTCATATAAGATTTCATTAATGTTGTCAGGTACCTTTACTGTAGAGTTGATGGCTGAAGGGATATATTTGGCTTTTAGATTTTTCTTATTTCTTATAGGCTTTTTGTTTGTTTGTTTGGTTGGTTGGTACCATCAAGGCATCTTTAGTAGGCCCTTGGTTGTATCTTTTGAAGTTAAGTTTTAGTCTACTGGTCAGAAGTCAACCAACAAACTCAACTGGGGAATCTCCTAAGGAAATGGACCTGAAGGGAGGAGATCTCTTCGCAGGACCCTATGGGCTAGAGGAAACCACAAGAAAGCCCAGAGGAGTGAGAAGCCTGAGAGGTCTTAAGGGGTTGAGCCAAAGAGGCAAATCCTGAGTGCTGAAAACTAGTCTCTATGAGTTCGGGAGGCCCTATGAGTTGGGTGGGTGAAGCAGGTTTTAAGGACAGTGTAGCCATGACTATAGTAGGAGAAGCCATACCTCTCAAAAGTTGTTGGAGACTTCATTGCCAGGATGTTTAGAAAGAGGTTCCCAAGATGATATGGCCAAATCTGGATTTCTCAGTAAATGTTAGGAGCCGTATAGCTTCCATTAATGAAATGCTTGTTTCATTAAGAATGTACAGCTTCAGAAGATCCAAACCCTGGCCTAATTCAGGTCTGCTTGCAAGAGAATGTATCAGAAGGCTGGCTGAGCCTTTGCCTCAATCAATGATTGCAGCCTACCCATGTGGAGGAAGTTGGTTTCTAGCCATCCTTGGCAGAAGACTCAGCTTCTGTTAGTTGTGTTTTCCTCTTGGAAGTTTATCTCTTCCATGCATCATAACTTACTGACCAAATTACAGAAATTCTTTAAGCTTATCTGAGTCAATGGCTGCCCTTCATTCAGTTGCCTGGGAAACTTTCTCACTAAGGTGTGGTCTTTTAAACACATGCTCTGAATATAGTTTAATTATGGTTTGTTTTTTGTTTTTATTTTCTGGCATTATTTACCCAGAGGAAGCATCATTTTTTTTTTTTAAGAGATCATTTACTCTTACTTTGAAAGCTTTGGTTTTAATATTGCCCGACCCTGGAGAAAAGTAGCTTGTGGACTCCAGGGAGAAAAGAGTTCTGAAATCTCTTTCTAAGCTGTTTGCCATCTTTTCCAAATAGGATGTTAGGAATATGTAACAGTCAAAACTGTATACTACATCTCACCTGTTGCTCATTGAGAAACATTTGTGCATCAGTCACACAGGCTCACACAGTCCATGCTCTCTCACTTACACCCTCACAGGTTTTTTTTTATTAGCACTTCTGCAAGAAACTCTAAACATCTGATATGCTACATGCAAATGTAAGTATCTATGTGGAGGTAAGTTAATACCTTGCACCATTCAAACCCAAGAGACCATTGAGCAATATGACGAAAATGAGCCTTCACAGTCCTCTTTCATTTAAAACAGAGAAGTCCTTGGTTGAATAGCATTAAGCCATGTGTCCTGTTAGGTCATTTCTGAAAAAATATGTCTTTTATCTTTTGCTGACAGTATTAAAAGTATTTCTATTACATTCCTGTGTTTCTATCAAGTCCTCCATGCAGGAACCAGTAAAAAAAAAAAAATTCCCTATCTGTGACAACCATGCCTGCCATCTCTGTTTGATGAACTTCCCATAACATTTGCCAAAAGCTGTCATCATGCTGATATTAAAGGAGAAAGGACAGTGGATAATTTTTTTTAATTTTTATTTTAATGCAGGCTTAAGCATGAGGGTTAAGGTAAGGTAATGCTTAGAAAAATATAAGACACACCAGAGTGCATGCATGTAGACTCTCCAGGAGCCAGAGAAAGTTAAGATATACCATGTATCGCTCCTCAAAGGTTTGTACACAATTGTGTCATCGTTGGTCATATATATTATTTTGTTGGGTTTCAAAATCTCAAAACATTGCTAAGAACTCATATTTTATTTTTGGCTAGTGTGATTTTGAGAGAAAAGTTATGTTTTAAGTTTTAGTAGTTGTGTTTAAGAGATTCACAAAACAACAACAACAAAATGCTTGTAATCTATAAGCTGCTCACCCAAGGACAGATACTTTCTGAAATCTGTTTTCTTATAAGATAACAAGCCCCTAATTTCAACTTCCCTAAGCATCTTTGCTTGATCCACTGCTCCAGATGTGCTTGGTCACAGGTAGGTAGGAGGAGGTCCATAGGCAGGAAACGACCCAGGGAACGACCCCCAGAGAGATCACCTTAGTCCTGTAATAGGCGGGCGCCTCTAGAGCACCCCAAGACATTCCAAGACCACAGCTAATGACCACTGTTAACTTTAAAGAAAAAGAGAGTTTAATGAATATGAATACCGGTACACACATATGTGTGTGCTCCAGGCACTGTATAGAAGCCTAGAGCCCCGAATATTTTAAGGGTAGAATTTTTATACCATACTCTGGGTAGGGGAGGGGGTATTGGTGGGCTCGGTGCGATAACAGGGCAGGGCCAAAGGTCAGCTTAGGATGGAGTTTAGGAATGCAGGCAGGCAGGCAGACAGGCAGGCAAGCTATTCCCTGTGAAACAATAGGACCACCTGAAGACATTAATTTCCTGGAGCAATGGTCATGATGGGCAATTGTGCAAGCTACAGAAAGTTCTTGCCTGCTTAGGTTAACAGTTCTCAGGGTAGGGCTTTCCTGGGTGGTCCCACCCAGGTTGCTACATCAGGAATGTGGAATGGGGTCCCAGCCAAGTAATGGAGGAAGTACATCCTGTGAACAAAGCTTTTCTGAGAATCTGAGCCCTGAACAAACTAATTTAGTGATACAATGCAGCCGAAATTCTGTTCTGAGTAAGCTGCCATTTAAAAATGGAACTGAACTCTGTCAACTTTGGTTAGTTTCAGGGACCTCAGGAAGGGGTCGAGGGAGAGAGAGTTACAGGATTTTTCTATTTTCACAGTCCAAGGAATCCAAAATGCAAATGCAAGGTTTAATGAGTGTGCAATACAAGCCAGGCAGGGAACTTGTCCATACACTCAGCACAGAGAGGCCAGGAGGAGTTTCCGAGTTGCTAATACATATGTCTTTTATAGGCAAAAACTGAACTGGAGTAAAATGAGGAAACGGCTTCTTGTTGATAGCTAACTTGGCCTATGGTCAGGGTGGGTCAGGATTGAGTTTCTATTGACTAGTCCCAGGGTTGGAACATTATAAATTAAGCTAGGACCTGGTCAGATGCCCTTTTGGACAACATCTTTTGCAAATTTCTCAGAACTGAAGGGGGATTTAGCCTAAACTTTCCTGGACCTGTTTGCTAACATGGCTGCTGACTCTAAGATGGAGGAACTTTTGGTTCTTCAGAAATTTATCAGGATATATGCTTGTTCCTACTGGACAAAGGCAAAAAGGATGTAGTCTTGTGGGTTTGCTTTCATAAACACCTGGCCAATGTAACTTGCTTCCATTTGGGGGGGGGGGGACACACCATAGAATGGACTTGGCCAGAGTCCATCATCCTGTCCCGTATTTAACTAAAGCTTGTGTTAAATTTGGCTTAAAATTGTGGTAGTGGGGTTATTCTCCTATAGTGGGATAAAAAAGCTCTATAGATACCTTTGATGGACTTGATAAAGTAAAAATCAGGAGACACTATGGTTGTGCAAGGTGCTTAATGCATATAGTTTCCCTGTAAATAAGGGTTTCTGATGAGATTTCTAGAGGAAACCACTCAGTGGATTGTTACACAGTTCAAGGAATAAGATTCCAAGACAATCAAAATAAACCCATTTCTAAGGAAAAGTCTAGTGTCAGAGATAAATTGTCCTAAGAAATCCTTCACCTCAGACCCTGTCTGGTGGAGGTCAACCCTATCAAGGCCCCTCTGGGGTGCTTCTCCAAGCCCCTCTTCCTCAGGTTTTGCTCCCTTGGTTTTCCTTTTCATTTAAACAGTAGAAACCCTAAAGTGGGAGAGGCTTTCAAATGCAAATCACATGAGACAGCTTGGAAGTGAAGGAAGCCAGTGTTTTAAGACAGCTGGAATTAAGGGCCAGTTCAAGGTAAGTCCCTCTGGTCACCTGGAGCCAAGGCGTAGCTGTGCCCTTTTTGGTTCAAATCTCTCTGCAAGGGCAGTGGAACACTTGTCATGAAATAAATCATACCCGGGACCTCCCTGGACTGAACAGTGCATATCTTTAACAACAGCAAAGGCAGAAAGAAGCCAGAGAGAAAAAGAAAGTCCAAACATGCAGATTCAACTTTGACAATTGGGATAAGGAGTTTGGGGGAAGGCACTCCATTCTTAGAATCTAATGAGAGTGGAATTCCCTTGAGCCTCACAGACACCTTGCTCTGGGATTTCACTCAAGAACAAATTTAATTTGGAGTCTTGCCTGATGTGATAGCAAACAGCTGTCTGTGTATTCAGGAACTGTTTGCTGTTGGTCCAATGTAGTTTCCCGCTGTTGCCATCCCCCGCCCCCCCCCCCAAAAAAAACCAAACCTCTTATATTAAAGGGGAAAAAAGAGATAGTAAGATAGTTTATTCTGGGATCAAGTATGGATAACCATAGTGGAAACATATGCTTAGGTTACAGCAAATATAGTAGTTTCATGAAGTTTTTTTCCTAACAAAAGAAAAGGAATTCATGATCAAGGTCCTATTAAAAACACATAGGTCAGTTATGTGGGTTTCAACAAAGCAGGTTATATATGCTGTAGGTCTTAGGTGCTACCAGATGACCTTTTTAGCCTCTGGACTGGTGGAAACCTGAGGGTGGATTATGGGAGCTTAAATGGTAGTATAGGATAAATTGGCTGTGTGTTGTGGAGTAGAGCTGGAAGGAGGGACAAAAATTCCACCTACAGCTGTGGGCCTGTAGCAAGCCAGCTCCCTGCACAACCCCCAAAGTTGGAATTGGTTCTCACAGACCTCACAGAATCTTTAACATGGGCACATCCTTTATTCCCTAATGGAATTTATTTTACACTTTGTTTACTATTAAGCAACTGTGATCTGAACGGTTGTTTGTGATAACTTGCATTATGCATAATATGTAAAATAGGAGGTTTTTTTTTTAAATATATACAAATTAACTGAATCTCCATGGAGTGATAGATGAAATACATTTCGAGAGCTGGCAAAAGAGACCTCTGCTACTGGAGTTTTATGAACATATGGTTGTAAATCTGTTAGTCACTTAAGCCATTTTAAAACATATTTTACAGAAAGTAATCCTCTTAATTTCCATGGCATCTCACTGAGGTGTGCATTGTCTCCTGGAATTTCCTACATACAGAGCTCAAGGACTGGATTGATAGTCTCAGTGTCAAGTATCTGGTAGAGCAGAGGGCTCAAATGAAATGGGCCTTCCTTGCTTACAACCAAAGCCCTCTTCTGACCTCATTTCCTGTCATCTCCCCCCTCTGTCCCTTTGTCTTCCTTTTTTCTCCTTGTCCCTTTTGTCTTCAGATCTCTTTAGCTATCTCTTCTCCAGAGGGGCATAATCATATTTGGGGGCTACCCTTACCACTACTCTATGCTCCTTTATGTTGGAAGTTCTCCCAGTCTCAGGGATCCTGATACTACATAACTGAGTTATATTATATAAGGTATCTCAAGTTCTCAGGAATCATAACTCCCCCGTCTCTGCAGAAAGCATTTCACAGATACCCTGTGGTGCCTATAGGAACCTGGTTTCAGGACCTCAAATGGGTACCAGAACCAGAGGGTATTCATTTCACATCAGTGTACACATCTATATACTTCTTCACATGTACTTTAAAAAGATCTCTAGATTATGTGATAACAACCTAGTGCCAAGTAGATACTAAGGGAATCACTGTTACATTTTGTTGTGTGTGGAATAATTATTGGAAGTCTGCATATGCTGAGTGCAGTTACAATTTCTCTTCATGGATATTTTCAGTTCCTGGTATAGGGAGCTTATAGTTCTATGAACCGTGGGTAGGGGACTAGTCAGTCCTCTCAGCTCATCTCAAATGCTGTACTGTCCAGATGCTACTACATTCAGGTTTATAACAAACAAGAAACTGTGTTTAACCTAGTTGCCATTCAAAGTGTAGCCTACCAACTATGAGTGTCGGAACTACCCTGGAATTAAATAGAAATGTAAAATATCACAACTCATGAAACATTCGAGTTAAGAAAAAAAAAAAATCTTCCCTTTAACAAGTTCCTTCAACAACAACACTACACATTGCCATAGCTGGATTTAAAGATGCACCAGACACCAAAACTCCCATTCAGAAGATCTCCTGGCCCAATATCACAGAGCTGGCAATACTCCTCAGCAGATTTGACCTTGTGCCAGCTCAGAACTGGGAGACTGAACCTGTTAGGCGTACATTTGTATTCTCTCCTGGCGAGGCAAAGAGTAATTAGTGGCATAATTTTTTGTTAATTACTAGGGTTAAACACTGTGCTGGAAGTTTACTTAATGGGAAGGGAGTTAGAATGTTAATCCCTGTTGTTGCCAGCCAGTGTCCCTTCTTGTGTATGGTGAGATGATAATCCACAAATGTTAGGTTGCAAAAAGACACAGAGTTCGTCAGCCCTCTTTACATGCTAGCTGCTGACATCTAATGTGCATGATTTCAGTTATAAGAAAGACATCTGTGCAACAAGTAACAAGGAAGATGATATCCCAAACCTTTACCTTTGAAATGGCTACCAGGTTTGGGTGATATCAATGATATATAGGCCTTGGTGGATGGAGAAGATGCAGAAAAGCAAGGGGATATGAGGGTATTCATGTCAGACAATGACACAGGATACCATTCTGGGCCTCCAATAATTACGGACAATCTGAACAAATGTTCTCCCTTCATCCTGGTGCTATAGCAGTATTGTTGGGAAACATCAAATTTGGATCAAATCCTGGTTCAAACCCTGAATTAGTATTGACCAAACTATCATGGCTTAACCTCCCTTTTTGTACTTATAATAGGGAAAAATAGTAGTTCTTAGCACCCGAGCTCTGGAAACCTGCTGGCAGGTCTTTCATGTACACAGGCTTTACCTCTGAAGCCACTCTAGAAATACCAGAAAGTGGTAGATACTGGCACTAGGGTTAGCCTAGTGTTATGGCAAGTCTAAGAACTCTGTCCTCAGAAGAATTGTGGTTCTGCCGTGGCTTTTCTTCTCATGTGCTGACAAAATTCTACTTTCCCTTCCTAGTACTCAGTTTCCATCCCAAACTTCTCTCTGAAATTAAAAAAACAAAAAAGCAAAAAACTGTGCCAATTGCCGAGTTGTACTCAAGAAAAAAAGCCATTGTCCTAGATTGTGTAGACTTACAAACCCATGTGAGCATGTCAAAAGACTTGGACCAAATCACTCGGAAATGATGATGATGTCAGGAAATTATGGAACTATTTTATGAACAGAAAAATGTGGGTCCTAGTATGACTCATTGACCAGAAGCTACTCTGCTAGGTAGACTTGCAGAAATGTACCTCAGAGAGTCTGAGAATCGTCTAGAAAACACTGTCATTTAAACAGAAAGACAGTGGCATTGGAGTTGGCACTGTGGTGGGAGGGACAGGATGACAATTCTATTGGAAGACTGTGGTGATAATCAGTATAACTAAGGAACTCACAGATGAGAGCTGGAAGAGATTTGAGTTAGCAATTTCTGTGTGTGAAAAAGTACCTGGACTGTAGGAAGCAGGTGGAAACTTCACCACTGATGTAAAATCACCATTTCTTTCTACTACAACTTCTTGTAAACTATAGAGGTGGATTTATTTTGAAACCAAAGCCTAATGTCCCCATATTAGACAGTATGTATGAAGAAGTAGCTTTGCCTGGTAGATGGCACAAGAGTTAGTCTGCATTGGTCAAATGCCCACTCTACTCCTTACTGGGCAAATGGACCTGATGACTTTACCTCTGTGTGCTGTTTCCTAATGATCTCAGGGCCATCAAAAGCACTCAAGTTAATACACTAAAAGGCCTCTTTCTTTTCTGTTTATTTTGTTTGTTCGTTTGTTTTTGTTTTTTGAGACTATCTGTGAAATAGTCCTGACTGTCCTAGAACTCACTCTGTAGACCAGGCTGGCCTTGAAGTCACAGAAATCCACCTGCCTCTGCTTCCTTATTGTTGGGATAAATGATGTGTGCCACCTCTGCCCCGCCACTAAAAGGTTTCTTGAAGGTGGGAGTAGAGGCTTTAGTTGAAATGACCTACATCATTAAAATGTTTGCCACTTGCTGGGATATAGATGACTAACTCTGCACTTCAATGGAGGTATTAGACTTTCAAGTACCTTGACTTTTATGTTCCTACTTTCACTGTGTTGAGTTTCTTTTTAGGGTGGCTTTCCTCAGGTAGCAAATTTGCAACAGTGGCTTCTGTCATCCCATTCAGGCATAGAATTGCCCAGCTTTTCTTCTTGAGTGCATCCTGTTTGACTTTTAGGTCTCACATTCTCCATGGTATCATCATTCAACATATAATGACTAATGTTGTCTTCTCCTTCTACTCAGTGGGCTGCAAATGAAAACAGAGTTGCAGACCAGTTGCAGGGCCTCTTAAAAGAAGATATTAGTTAGGGTTGTCTCCAGAAGGAGTGACATAATGTGAAAGGGTATTTATCAGAGGTGTAGGATAGCCCTAAGCATCAGAGATAAGGACTTTAAAGTTCAAAGGTTTAAACAGCCTAGAGTTTCTGTTAGAAAATCAAGAGCAAAGTTTTGAGCTGTTTTTGTTTTCAAAGCTCACAATTTGAAATCTGTACTTTGCCACATGATTCATAGGCTTGCGTGCTTTGGGTAGGGCACACATCTGTTGAGGAGCCTGGGAGCACTGATTGCATCAGTGTGTAGATTGTCATTTCAAGAGGGATTCAGAAGCTCCTAGCTATGGTGGATTGTTTTCACAAGGCAGATTCACACGCAAGAGTGCAATCGCCTTCTGAGACAGGAAGCTAGGGACCAGCAATGGGTACAGTTCTTCTCTTTCCAAGAATGTCCTGGATCCTGTGATAGTTAGTGCCAGTCTTACTGAGGACAGTCCTCTCCCATCTGATATCTTTATGCAAGACCTAAATTCTTCAAGGATTACCACCTCTTAATTGACACCTGAGAGACCATCCCTCTAGTGAATACTCTTGGAGGATGAGCTAATTCTGACTTCTTTAAGAAAATGAACATCAGTGGCAACATTGTTTAACAGGTGGAAAATATTTGTGGGGTTTAGTCCTTAACAAAAGAGCCCAATAGCAAAGAAGGTCATGGCCCAGTATTTAGGACTGAGAAATTTGCAAAAGTTATGTTTGAATGGAACATGGTGAGACCTGAAATCCTACAATGGCAGTAGTGGCATTTCACTGTTCTTTGTTGAGGATATATGTAACAGTGACAGTCTCAGGGCTACTACAGTTGTGGATAGTTTCGTCTGTGTTCATATGATTTGAAAGTTCTTCTGGAAACTTTATGCCAGACTGATGCTCAGTTCCCCACACTGTTTGGACTTTGCTGCATCTTGATCTTCTGTTTTTAGTGTTGTGATATGTGTGTGTGTTTGTATATGTGTTTGCTCTAAGCAACATCCATCTCACATACTAGTCTAGACTATCCTTTGAATTTACAATGTAGCATAGCTGCCTCAAGCTCTTGGCAGTTTTCCTGCCACAGCTTCCTGAGTGTTGTTACCTAGGAGTCTTCTCTTCACAGCTAAGGTGAAGTACCAATGGGAAGATTAAGCTTGTTTCCCGTTGAGGTTTTCTGAGAGGAAAATGTCAGAGAGCAGGTTAGGGCAGTGTAGAGAGACCTACATTTTTGGGATGTGGGCTCAGCAGTGAGCTATTCAATCACACACACACACACACACACACACACACACACACACACACACACACACACACTCACACACACTGGCTATTCATGTCCAAGTATGCCTGACTTGAGGCTGTTGTCTTTCTCATTATAATTCATTATACAATTGGAGATAAGTTATTCAGAGGATACAAGGATGCAGGAAGAATAGAGCAAAGGGGTTTCCCATCACAATATCTCTGACAGAAGCAAGCGAGCATTCGATTTGAGAGGAAGCACAACTTCTCCATCTCCTGTGTGTCACTCAAGAAAAAAATAAGTGTGTTACTGTACCCAGTTAGTAGGGACAGGAACCAGCTGGGTCCCATCCCTTCCTTGAATGTTTGGAGATACACGGAGGACAGGAATAGGAGAGGAAGAAATATTGGGTATATTAAAGATTCCTGGGAAGATGTTTTTGGTTTATCTGCTGCTTTAGGGAAACAAGTAGTGTTGGGTTTTGCTTTTAGGAGGATAGAACACACTCCTCAACTACTTGATGTGTATTCTTCTCCCTTCCTGAGTCCTTATCCCATGCTTTCTCATGTTTTCATAAAAAACCAAACCAACCAACCAACCAAACAAACAAACAAACAAACAAACAAATAAACAAACAACCGAACAACCAACCAACCAACCAACCAAACAAACAAACAAACAAACAAACAAACAAACAAACAATCAAAAAACCTGGAAAAGGATGGGATAAGCACTTAGGCTTGAGCCTCTGTCCATTTGCTAGGACTTGGCTTCCCACTGCCATCCCTTCTCTTCAGCTAAGCCCATCAAGAGCTGAGAAAGACTTTATCACTCTCAAAACCACATCTAAGTTCCCCTTATCAGTGGCAAAATGTTTTGCCAAGGCGTCTTCCCATAGTTGTGGCCCAGGAAGCAGAGGGGAAATAACTTGATCTTCAGAAATCCACTGCTTGTGACCTACTTTTTTTTTTTTTTTTTTTTTTCCGGTCAGGTCACCTTCTAAAGAGTTTATACTTTTCAAACTAGAGTTTTCAGGTAGAGACTGTATGTTTAATACATGAACCTGTTGGGGGAGGAGGTGCAAATTCAAACCACAACACTCATCAATTGGTCTTTGCCAGACGTATGAGGTGTACAGTTGATCATTAAGCTGGGCCCAACTGAAAGAGTATGGGTCACCTGGATAGAGCAAAGTTTCCCCCATCCACCATTCCTGCTGCTCTGTGCTCTTGTCACCATCAAGGACTTAAGAGGAAAATTGATGTTACTAAAGATGACACACATAAATCAGTGTCTGGTATTTATATAATGTCACATGTAAATTATTAATTTTCTCTTGACAGGAACAAATGTACAGTAACATTTACTAATTTAGTCTAATTAAAGGAGAGGCCAATTATAAACCACAGCCTCAATTAACTGGAATCTAAGTAACAAGACTTCATTTAATCAACTGTTGTTTCTTTCCTGGTCAGAAAGATTGATAACTCTTAGCACTCTCAGACTTTCTGGGACTCTCCCTCTCAAATGGAATTCATAGATTCTACTGCAAAATCAGACACAGTTTCTGATTCACGGATCCTTCCAGTAACTAGCATCATGCCATGGTACATCTACAGGTAAATCTTTTATAGGTTTAATGAACTGTTGGCTAATCCTTTGTAGTCTCAGATCTATGCCCCAGATATCTAGGACTCCCTGTGTTTAGGCAGTTAGGTCACATTTTTACATGGTTTAAGCCATAATTTTTACAATATCTTGAGTACAGGCATGCTGTCTCAATGCATGTGTTAAGTTTAAAAGAACACATGTCTAGAGGGATACAGAAGATCTCTGTAGGATCCATCCTTCAGCAGGCAATAAGGGGATCTAAACCTCTGATAGTCAGCCCCAGAGTTAATGAGGATATATAATGCCAATACTTTCTGAACCTTTGAAATTTGGTGGAAGATGAGGTATTCTTTAGAGGTGAAATGAGGCACTGTCATTATGGGGTCAGGAAGAAGATGAGTGACATGTTGACAAGGTTCAAAAATCTAATCGATTGTTATAATATTTAAATTGTGTTTCAAGTCTGAGATACAGTGATTCTAACTTCACATCATACTCATTCAAACCGATTGCACTATTAGAATATAAACTATGATAGATAGATAGATGATAGATAGATAGATAGATAGATGATAGATAGATAGATAGATAGATAGATAGATAGATAGATAGATAGATAGATAGATAGATAGATATGGTTACTTTTTTTGTATTATAGGGTCATCTTAGAAAAACAGCACTATTAAATAGATCTGGAGTCCAGATAAAATGGAGGTGTTTGAAGACTTAGAAAAGCAGACTTTTGTACATAGCTGTAAGAACCTTTTCTTCATGAGTCTTATTATGCTTTAAATTACTTTTACATATGCACACACAAATAAATAAACAAACAAACAAATAAATAAATACTAGAAGGTTATAAAGTATTTTTTCTGTACTTGTGTTTATATACGTATATATTCCCATCACAAACTAGAATCTGAATATGAGAAAGAGCATGTGGAGTCTTTTTGAGATTAGGTCACCTTGCTTAATAATTTCTAGATCCATGCATTTTCTTGCAGATTTCATGATTTCATTTTTATTTATTGCTGATGTAGGCATCATATTTTTCTTATGCATTCATCTGCCTGCTAGTGGAGTTCAGGCCTTGTCCCCTTTCCTTGCTATATTGTAAATGGAATAGCAATAAGCATGGGGATGCAAGTACTTCTGTTATAGAATAAAGAATCTGTTGAGTCGGTACTCCGGAGTGGTATGGCTGGAACCATTCAAGTTTCTGTAATGGCTTTGCTAGTTTGCACTCCCACTAGCAAAGAATAAGGGCTCCTCCTTCCCTACATCCTCACCAGTATTTTTTCCAGGCTTCTTAATGATAACCTTTCTTAATAGGGTGTGATGATAGCTCAAAAGAGCTGAACTTGCATTTTCCTGATTACTTTTAGAATTTTACAAATACAGATTGGTCATTATATTTCTTCTTTAGAAATCTGCCTCTTCATTTTATCAGACCATTTGTTGATTGGCAGTTCTGTTTCTTTGATGTTTAATTTTAACAACTATTTTATGGATTCTGGATATTAGCTCCTATCTGAGGTACAGCTGCACAGATTGAATTTTTTGTCCTATTTAGTATGTTGCTTTTTAGTTTATCTGATAGAGTTATTTGCTGTCCGAGAATAAGTTCACGAAATGAATTCATTAATTCTCAGCACTATTTTCTATGTTGTTGGATTCTTTTAGGAAAATTATTGACTGTATCTATAGTTTAAGTACATTTTCTAAATTTTTCTCTAGCATTTTTAGGATTTCAGGTTTTAAATTAAGGCCTTTGGTTCATTTGGAAGTAACTTGTGTACAGGGTGAAAGACATATTTAATTCAACTCTTTTACAGAGGAATATCAAATTTTTCTAATATCATTTATTGAATAGTCTGTACTTTTGTATTTTTGTTCGCAATATACGTTTTTTTTTATTAAGTGGCCCTAGCTGTATGTATTTGTTTTGGGGCACTATATTCTGTGCCATTAACCCACACATCTGGTTTTATTCCAATAGCAGCCTATGCTTGTCACAATAGAGAGGTGTAATCTGAGGTCAGGTCTGATATCTCCACCAGTGTTCTTTTTTCTTTAGATTTTTTTTTTTTATATCCACAATGGTCTTTTGTATTTCTATATATTCTTTGCTTATTTGTAATGATTTGATGAAAAATAACATTAGTGTTTTGATGGGAATTGCATTGAATTTGTTAAACGTAGCGATTTTCACAACATAAACTCTTCCAAACAGGAGGAGAGTCCAGTATGTTTCTTTGTTCCTTTTTTCAGTGACTTGAAGTTTTTATTGTAGTGCTCCTTTACTTATTGTTAGCTTTGTTCCTCTGTACTTTATTTTGTAGCCGTTATAAATGGGTTATTTTGCCTAATTTCTGTTTTCTGGTTGTTCATTATTGGTTGTTGTGAAAGCTACTTATTTCTTTATGGTGATTTTTAGAACCTACAATGTAAATATTTATTAGATCTACAAGTTTTCCGGTAGTCTCATAAGTATAGTCATTCTATCTACAAATAGGAATACTGTACTTTTTTTCTTTCCTAGCCGTGTCATCTGTCTCTTCTCTAATTGCTATCTGTATCTGTGTTCTTATAGTTCTCAGGAACTATATACTGAGTAAGAGTGGTGAGGGAACAGCCCTTAAGTGTTTCAGAGTTGTGAATGAATGCCCAAAGTCTTTCTTCCTTTTGGTATAATGGTGGCTCTAAGTGATTTTTTTCATATGTGACTGTTATTTTCATTCTTTTTAATGACTTGCAAACCTGGTGACTAGTTTCACTCATTCAAGATTTCCCTTCAACATTCAAAGCACAAGCACTGCCCAGAGCTCTTTGCTTTGGGGGCGTTTTCCAGATCTGCTATGATAACTTGGGGAAAAAAAAAAAACTGTCGAGGATTATACTCTATTGTGTACCTGTGTCTTAATTGTGGTTTCTTTTGCTGTAAAGAGATACCATGACCATGCACATGGCAACTCTTACAAATAAAGAAATTTAATTGAGGTGGCAGCTTATAGTATCGTATGGTTAGTCTATTTTCATCATGGCAGGGAACATGATAGATTGCCGGCAGATATGGCATTGGAGGAATAGCTGAGAGTCTTACATCTTTCAAACAACAGAAAGTCAACTGAAAGTCACGTTTGAGCAAAAGCGATGTCTGAGCCTGGCTTCCCAGGGACACGCTTCCTCCAAAAAGGCCACACTTCCTAATAGTGCCACTCCCATTGGGGGACCATTTTCTTTCAAACCCTCACAGCCTCATATTTTCCAGGGGTATTGCAAGGAGCTTGATGTTCCTTCATGAGCACATGAAGAAGACCTCTTGTCTTTGCTTGTCTGACATATCAGTAGAGGTGGGAGCGAGTAAATATGTAGTGTAAATCAGTAAGCACAGAAGCAGGAGAGTGGATTGTGACTGTGCTTAGGAAAAGACAAAGCAAGTAGACAAGAATGTGAGGTCAAAGGATGAAAAGTTGGTCAAGTGGGCTTCCAAGGTCTATCTCAAGTATCAAGGACTCTTCTTCACTGAACTTCCAAGGCTTTATCTTCTTCCTCAGATTGACAATTGTTGTCCAGTGTCCTGTAAGACCTGACATGTATAATTGGTATTTGCTTACCCTCTCTTACTCTCATTTCCCTGTCTAGGTTTTGCTTCCATGCCCACATCTTTCATCATCATTGACTTTCTCCAGCATCCTTTTTCACCTCCAGGCTCGGTTAGCTCCTGTGCTCTATGAGCTGCCCCCTGGATACCCAGCTTGTTTCTTCCTTCGCTCTCCTGTCCTTTGTCCCATGGACATTTCCCCTTTACACCCATATAAGCTGCAGTTCCCTTGCCCTGCTCAGTTACAGTCTCTATGCTTTGCTTTTGTCTCTGCTCATCTAGTATGCTCTTTAGTTATTAAAGATATAAGTACTGACTGCTTTCTTTAAAGAACGCCAGCTACTTAAAGGGCAGGGTCAGTGTTTATTGCTGTTTCCTTGTTTATTTTCCCCAGCTATCACTTGGCCTGATACAAGGAATCCAGGACACTGTAGAATGTGAATGCTATGTCTGTGTGCTTTATGATAACTTGGCACAAATTCAAGTTATTTGAGAAGAGAGAGCCTCAATTGAGAAAGTGTTTCCATCAGATCAGACTCTAGGAAAACCTATAGGGCATTTTACTAATTAGTGAAGGATGGGCAGAGTCCATCCATTGATGATGATGCTATTCCTGGGCTGGTGATGCTGGGTACTAAGAGAAAGCTGAGCAAACTATGGGGGAAAGCCAGTAATAAGCTGCACCTTTCCATGGTCCCTCTGCATCAGCTCCTGTCTCCAGGTTCCTACCATGTTTGTTCCTGTCCTTCCTTCCTTCAATGATGAACAGCCATATGGAAGTATAAGCCAAGTAAACCTTCAGCCACAACATTTCTTTGGTCATAGGGTTTGATCATAGCAATAGTAACTTAAACTATGGCAGTGTACAGTGAAAATTTCTATTAAGTGGCATATAAAATACATGATGGAGACTTTGTAAAAATCAAATGATGTGCTGAACTACAAATTTTGTTTATATCATTTATTGACTTAACATTTTAATGGTGTTGTAGAAATACACTTCACTGATGATTTTTTAAATTTTTATTAAGAATTTCTTAATAATTTGTTTTACATACTACCACAGATCCTCCCTCATATCTCCTCCCACTTCCCCCACACCCTACCTCCCCTGAAAAGGTAAGACTTTCCATGGAGAGTCAGCAAAGCCTGGTACATTCTCACTGACAAATTTTTAAAGAAGCCCAACTAAAGAAATTAGAAGCAATTGTTTATCATTGTACACGTAAGCCACTTGAGAAATCTCTTGATGAACACAAAAGAAAACACCCTCCACATAAAGACAGTAGATTTAGTTAAGTTATATTTTGTGGTATTTCAATAGAACCCACACACTAGTTGAACAGTGGCATCCATTATGCATCTCAGCAACTGTACATACTCTGATGTATAGGCATCCTCTACAGGAAAGAATGGGTGAACGGTTCATGAGCAGACTGCAGATTCAGCCTGATAGAGTGCAGTTTTCTCTCCATCATTAATTGGCAGCAGATCCTTGAAACTTCCCCGTGTCACCACTTACTCATTTGTCAAGCTTATAATATACAGAATGAGTGAGCAAATTAAAGGTTTTGAGAGAATCTTTTATTAAAACCTACAGGAATATCAGAATATTGTATTCCTGAACATGGAAGAACATGGAAGTTGCTGCAACCATCCTAGAATAGTCCAGGCCCCCCAAATCTGCAGGCAGGTCTGTGCAACTTCTCAGTCTAAGGGTATGATCCTGTACAAAGGATTCTTTGTTTCCTATATCCCAGCCTGAAATTTGCTGCTACCCAGAACTAGTCTTTAGGACTGTTCTACTTTGTTAGAATTTAGCATTTTCCTCTGGCATTCTGTATCTCAAAATATTTCCCCATCCCTTAGTGGCATTTCAAACATAAAGAGAAATCAGCATTTTAAAATTTAGATGGACAGGAGTTAGCTTACAGTTAGAGATTTTGAGCACACTGCTTTTGTGTGATAATATTTGAAATTTATTTCCACAAGTTATTGCACATTCATTTCTGGAGTTTTCATTGCAGAAAATTGCCAGAAGGAATGGATTTTGTCTTCTTCAGTTGGCAGAACAATTTTCCACCTGTCGCCCAAATATTTGATGAGAAGGATTATGATGCTGCCTCTGAAAGTTTATACTCTGGATCCTTCTAAAATGCAAGGGTCTAATGAAACTACTATTCCGGTATCAGAGTCCAGCTTTCTTAAGTGTCTATGAAATGGGGGATGGATTTCCAGTGGCTAGGGCAATTTCTAAAAAACTAGCTTCAGTCATCCAAATAAACAGGCACTTGGTTCGGAATCTGCCGCATGGCAAATGATGGCTTTCTTCTGTTATGTTGCAACTGTGTTCTTGTGTTAGACAAGACTCTTACAGCCTCACTCAGGATCTCAATTAATTGTCTGAAATTATTGCTGTTGATCATGGTTAATGGTACAAAGAAGAAAAAGAGAGAAAGGAAGGAGCTCTGGTGCACGGGTATAGATGAAACTGTCATTTGATTCAGGTTTTAGTAATTGACTGCCCCCCTTGAGTTTTCTCTTTCCTGTGTAGTTTGTTACCACAGGGCCAGCCTATTCAGTGCAATCAACAAATAACATTTCAAAAATCCATGCATAATGGCAGCAACCTTTTAAACTGTCAGAGTGAATATAAAACTGTTTCCCTTGTTTCTTTGAACGCTTTATGGACATCATAAGTAATAATAATATTGCTGCTGTCAGAAGAATGTTCCTGAAGCATGGATTTCACCATTCACATTAGGATCCTTCATCTGGCTCAGAGCAAGGGCATGGCTTCTTGTACTCATAGTCACATGCCTGGGTAATGATGCCTGCCTGTGGCTTTTCTATTTTTCTCCTACCCCATGTATAATCTACACACAGCCCATCTCTTATTCCCTGAATAGTCCTTGGAAATCATCTCATCTCTCTCTCTCTCTTTCTTTCTTTCTTTTTTGGATGCCATTTCTCATTCTCTGTGTTGGTCAAGTTTAAAATTTGCGTGAGCATCAGGACCCAGTACAACAAATAATAATCTTATGCTAAGGCCTTCCATGAAACACAAAGAGACAGGGGCTTCCTTTCCATTCCAAACAGACCACTTTATCACTTTTGTTCATTGAATTTTTTATTTATTTTTATTTTTTTCCTATCAGTTGCTGCAAATCTTGAACAACTCAGATTCTGTCATGAAGAACATTGTTGTCATGGTCTCTTTAACGTGGAAATAATAGCTCTGCTTCATACTAATTTGACTATTTTTCTCAAGAAAATCTGCTCTGCTTCCATTGGCCTTCTCTGTATGTTGCAGTTTCTGTAACCTGGCTTCTCATCACCAATATTAAAGGCTTGTGTTCATGCTGAGGCTTTCAGTAGCCATCCGGAAGTTTTTATCATAATTTGTGCTGCATCTTGTCATTAACCCAAAGCCAAGGAGCTTTCAACTTGGAGATGCCCACTTTAGAGAGAAGAAAGAAACATGGAGAGTAAATCCTTCTATTCCTCACAGCTTTCACCACCTCAGCACAGAGGCATCACGAAGCAATGAGATTTACCTGAATTTTAAGGCAACCACTATGATAGAGCAGCCCCTTAGGAATGGCTGTGCAGTCTGCCCGCCGTGCCCATTCACACGCACAATACACACAAACAATACACACACAAACACACACACAAAAAAACCCACATACAATACACACACAAACACACACAATATACACACACAATACACACACACAAACACACATACACACAAACACACACACACACACACACACACACACACACACACACCCCTCCCAATACTAAAGTGGAGACATTTTAAGCATTTGATTTGAATTCCCATTTTTGTATTGGAAGTGGCCTTTACTCCAGTCCTCTCCAGGCTTAAAATAGATTAGCTAATGAGCTCCACCATGAATGCCTTTTAAGCCACTAATTTAGCCTCGGTCTATATACATTTAATTCTTTTGGCTTGTCTTCTAGGACTTCTTTCCTCAACCCATCTGTGAAACTCTAATAAAGAATTTTTCGTACTTACCAATGTCACATTTATGAAATTTAGAACTAGAAAAAAACAGCTGTTTTAAAAGTTATCTTTAGGCTCAACAGTTAAGTGCCCTGGCTGCTCTTCCAGGGGTCCTGAGTTCAGTTCCCAGCAACCACATGGTGGCTCACAACTGTCTATAGTAGGATCTGATGCCATCATCTGGCATGCAGAGCACTCATATAAAATTTAAAAAGAGATGTATTTATACAAAGCTGTCAGGATTGCTGCATAGTTTTTATATGTGACTTTCTATTTTTATGCTTCTATATGAGCATGAATATAACCATCCTTTATTCAGAAACTCCATATGGAGTCTACTTTCTTTGTGGCAACGGTTAGCCACTGGACAAGAACCTGTCCCTGTATGGACTGCTTGACTGTATGCACTTTAAACTGGATATGCAAGTTCCCTAGGAAAGTGACCTCTGAACTTTGACAGAACAAGCTGAGATGGTCCTTCAGGTTTCTGTTTTTCAGAGAAAACTGTCAGACATTCTTCAGGCCACAAAGAGAAGTGACTGAACTATTCCAGAATGGGCAGAGCAGATTTCCTGCTTCACTGAAATGAAAAGAGACTCTGGGCCTATAGGCTAAAGATGGATGCCCCAACTTTATAAAGGAACTTTGGGCAGAAAGGTGTCATCTCTGTCATTTCTAGATTTTGAAAGTTGCTTGCACTTCCTGTTTACTTGGGTAAATATTATTTCCTTCTTGGGTCTCTGAGGTAGTTAAAGATGAGACAGTATGGTCAAATATAACCATATATAATTACATATAGTTTATATATATAATATACATATTTTTCTAGTGACAGTTTTAGAAAAGAAACTTTGAAGTTAAAGTGTATAAACTTAAGAGATACCAAAATAATAGTTTTTAGTAATACAAGTTAGAAAGAAAGTTAATTATGTATAATCCTTTGGACTCATCAAATTAGAGTAATTAATGAAACATTTTTTTGAGTTGTCAATTGTTAATGGATTGGACATCACTCATTTATTGTTTGGATATATTGTATATAATTATTTTATCTATTGTATATGGTTTAAATTATGTTAGCTATAATTTTCTTTTAATTTTGACACAAAAGGGGATATGTGGGGATATGTTTCAACTATAGTACCACACAAACTGTCATCTACATTCAGAGGGCCTAATTTCATCCCATGCAGGTTCCTAGCTGTCTGTCTAGAGTCAGTGAACTCCCAGTAGTTTGTGCCAGCTGTCTCTGTGGCTTTTCCTGTCATAATCTTGATCCCCTTTGCTCATACAATCCATCCTTCCTTTTTTCAATTAGACTGGGAGTTAGCTAGGCCCAGTGCTTGGTTGTGGATCTCTGTATCTACTTTCATCAGTTGATAGATAAAGTTTCTTTGATGACAATTAGGGTGATCACCAATTTGATTACGGGGGAAGGCCAGTTCAGGTGCCCTCTCCACTATTGCTTGGAGTCTTAGCTGGTGTCATAGCACACTATGATGAATGATTTTGTTTTTTAAAAATGTTGAACAAGGTCAGGATTTGCTACTTAGACATATATTTAGTTGTTGATAAAGGAAATGACTCATTAAAATGTACTGAATGTTCAAAACATGGTTTTTAATTGAAAAACAAAAACGTAAGCAAACTTAAAAATCCATTAACTTGTATATACATAAGACATGGTGTATACACAGAACTATAGAAAAAAAATGTTTGGTCTTCAAGCCCATGCTTTGGCAGAGATGAATCTCAAAATCACTACTAAATTTAAAAACAAAGTCAAGAATGTAAACAAAGTCCACATGCCATTGTTGACTACTATGGAAATCCTAGTAAAAGCCAAACTATGTTCTTACATACTCGACTGGCTATGATTAAAAGAAAGATAGCAACAAGTGTTGTCAAGGATGTGGTACATCGCTAGTAGAAATGTAAACAGAAGTATCCACTTTATGGGGAAAAAAAGAATTTGGCTGTTTGTCAAATTTAAGCTCAGCTACACTATGACTTTGCAACTTCACTCCTGTGCTGTATGATATAAATGGAAACACATATTCACACAAAAATGTGCTCATGTGTGTTTGCAGCAATAACACTTCTAGTTATTCAAACAACAGACTTCACAACAACAGAGTACCATTTTGTGATGCTGAAGAAAGATTTCAGAGGCCCCCATGGAATTTTGGAAGTTTGTAACGAGCTGAGATGACATCCCAGGAGAAAACCATTTACCCCATGCATACAAGCAGTAGCACTGCTTCTATGTGGCTATAATAAAGAGACACAGGGTCTTGGTGTTCAGGATTCTATTTACTTATAAAGGGTCCATTCTACTTGTTGTCCAGACTTCATCTTTTTTTCTCTTCCTCCATCTAGAATGGAGGAGAAGAGCCAGTGGTCTACCCCCCAGTCAGCATGCACATTCCCAATCTGTCTGCAAGGCCAAGGTCACTGTGGCCCTGTCAAACAGTGGCATTGAAATGTTTCCACACTTTCCATCATGAATGGATAAACTCTATCACACCTACACAATGAAAACCTACTTTGCAATAAATGGGATGGAGCATCAAGGCTTGCTATAAATTAGACAAACCTTGAAAGCATTATACTAAGTGAAAGAAGTCGTTATCACAAATGATCACATTTTATATGATTCCATTTATATGAAAAGTCTAGAATGAGTGAATCCATATAGAAAATGTAGATTAATGGTTTGCAGGAGCTCTCGTAGCATAGCAACTTATAATTGACTCAGGATTTCTTTATGTGAGGGAAAGAAAATGTTCTAAACTTGTACTGTGATGAGAGCTGACCTCTCTAACTAGCATAAGACTGTTTAATTGTATAGTTTAAATTGAATAAATTTAATGGTGTGTGAATTATATTTGTTTTTGGTTTGTATATTTTTTATTTTACATACCAATTGCAGTTTGTCCTCGCTCGTCTCCTCTTATTAGCTCTTCTCACCTTCTTTTTATCTCCTCCCCCATCCACTCCTCAGAAAGGGTCAGGCCTCCCACATGGGAGTCAACAAAGTCTGGCATATCAAAGCTGAGCAATCCCACCATAGGGAAGAGGTTCCAAAGTCAGCTCAGGCACCAAAGACAAACCCTGCTCCAACTTCTAGGGAGACCCACAAACAGTCCAAGCTACACAACTGCCATCCAGAGGCAGAGGGCCTCGGTTGGTCCCATGCGGGCTTTCTAGAATCCCTGAGCTCCCAAGAGCTTTGGTCAGCTGTCTCTGTGTGTTTCTCCTTCACAGTCTTGAGCCACTTTGCTTATAGAATCCTTCATCCCTCTCTTCAGCTGGACTCTGAGAGCTCAGCCTAGTGATTGGCTGTAGATCTCCTTCCATCAGTTACTGGATGAAGATTAAATAATGACAATTAGGGTAGTCACCTATCTGATTATAGGAGAAGGCTAATTCGGGCACCCTCTCATCTGGGGTTATCCTGTGGGTTCCTGGGATTTTTCCTGGCACCAGGTTTCTCCTTCGCCACATAATGTCCTCCTCTATCAACATATCTCTTTCATTTTTATCCCTCCCTGTCCCTTCCTCAACTGGACCATTTTGACCCCTCATGCTCACATTCCCCATCCCCTTTCCTCAGCCCTCACCCCAGCCCCCAGTTTACCCAGGGGATCAGATTTATTTTTCCTTCCTAGGGAAATGCATGCACGTCCCTCTTAGGGCCCTCCTTGTTACTTAGTTTCTTTAGCTTATTCTTACTTTACATCTAATATCCACCTATGAGTGAGTAGTTCTGTGTTTGTCATTCTGGGTCTGAGTTACCTCAGCAGGATGTTTTTTTCCAGTTCTCCATTTGCATACGATTTCATGATGTTGTTGTTTATTAGTGCTAAGTAATACTTGAATGTGTATATGTACCACACTTAATTCGTTTTTTGGTTGAGGGCATCTAGAGTGTTTTCCAGTTCCCATTCATTATGAGTAATACTGCTGTCAACATAGTTGAGCATGTGAGTACGACTGAGCATCCTTTGGGTGCATCATGGGTCTCGAGGTAGATTGAGTCCCAGTTTTCTAAGAAATTGCCAAACTGATTTCCAAAGTGGCTACATAAGTTTGCATTTCCACGAGCAGTGGAGGAAGGTTCCCCTTTCCCCACATCCTCTCCAGCATAGGCGGTCATCAGTGTTTTTGAGCTAGCCATTCGGACAGGTGTAAGGTGGCATCTCAGAGTTGTTTTGACTTACATTTCCCTGATGACTAAAGATATTGAGGAGTTTCTTAAATGACTTTTGGCCATTTGAGATTCATGTTCATTTAGAATTCTCTGTTCAGATCTGTGCCCAATTTTAAAAATGTATTATTTGTGGGCTAGGGTTTTTTGTTGTTGTTGTTTTTGTTTTTTTTTTTTTTTTTTTTTTTTTGAGTTCTTTTTATATTTTGAAGTTCAACCCTCTGTCAAATGTGGGGTTGGTGAAGATCTTTTTCCTATTGTGTAGGCTGCCATTTTGTTTTATTGGTTATGTTCTTTGCCTTATAAAATCTTGTGAATTCTATTTGTGATTTTTAAGAAGGAATACAGGCTGGGAAAAGGTTGAGGGTAAGGAAGGAATGCAGGTATTCTGTGACAGTTTTTAGAAAACTCAATACTATGCTGTCCAGGGTTATGCACTCACAGGTTCCACTACAAATGTTATAAGGATAGAATAAGTGTCAAGTGAATAAGAAAAAGTAGCAACAACATGCAGTTATTATCTCACCAAAGAGGTTAGAGAGGGTCTCTCATCTAACTTTAGAGATGACAGTTTCTAGAGATGACTGTTTTCATTTATTATGTTTCATCTACAATGTTTGCAATATGAATATTGTTCTAAGTAATGATTATCATGAAAGCGGCAGACAGCCAATACTTCACAATGAGCTGTGAATGTAGCACTCTTTACCTGTGCACTTTGTGTTAGGGGAACAATCTGTGCTTATGCCATTTGTTTCTTGGAAAGATTGCCAGGAAGAGACAATGGATGACATCACAGTGTGATAACACATTGTTTACCCAGAACATTGGTGAATCAGTAGTTGGATAATTCTTAAGCATTTTGTATTAGAAAAAGAAAACGCTGCAATTTTGTTCTCTGAAAATAAAGACTCTTTCTCATCTTTTAGAGGGCATAAGTAGGAGAATTCAGTTAAAATGTGGGAGAAAGGGCAAATCAACATAGAGGAGCAGACTACATACTTTATGAAAGTGAGTATTGAACTTCCAGTGTTGACAGTGTGTACCTACCATGCAAATGCCCTCTGACTTTGTGGGAATTAAGATAAGTCTTCTAACCAATGAAGACTTCTATGTAACCAGATGTTTCTTTATTAGTTTTAGTAATGCATGAAAAGCTCTGTAATATAGGACTAGCTGATGTGACAGAGAGAATGGCATGGATAAAGTAAAAGCATGACCCAACAGCTGAGCCCATGGCATAAGAACAGGAGCTGAAAATGTCCATCTTCTACCCTCTGCCTTATAAACTTCCCCATCACATGAGATTACCAGCTCCCTGGATGTTTTGATTGCTTGGTATTCCATAAAAACCTGCAGGAATGTGGTTTCAGTTGATTCTAAAGTGAATATTTAAAACATTCTGGTCTGAGAAAAGTTTCAGGATAAATTATTGATGAGGAATAAGAAACTCCAGATTATAGTTTGAGGTCTGTAACCTAATTTGAGAAATGGCATTCCTGCTAAGGTTTATTCACAGTTAGCAGACATCTGGTCCACATATAATTCACCACGTGTACAACGAATTGTCCTGTTCCAACAGATCCTTAATTCCTTTGAGGAGATATGCTTTTTTTGCTCTGTGATCAGCAGCCTTCACCAAGCTCCCAGAGCCTGTGAAGATGCACTCAGTGACTTAAGACTTCTGAAAATGTCCTGAGATATTTTTCCCCCACAAGCTATTTGTGCAGAGTAAATTTTATCTATCATGAAAGAAATAGTTCCAGGAAACTTTGGGCCTAAATATATGTGTGTGTGTGTGTCTGGCTGTGTTCATGTGTGTGTGTGTGTGTGTGTGTGTGTGTGTGTGTGTGTGTGTGTGTGTGCATGCATGTATTTGTGTATGTGTGTGATATTTAAAGGTTTTTTTGTTTGTTTTGTATTTCACTTGAAACTCGGTATGATGTGGGAGATGGAATTCTATTAGGAGATATGTTTCTAATAAGCTAACTTCAACTCTACAATTGACTGCATAAACACTGGCAATCCACATGAAACCTGAAATGTATATACACTGTTTATGCACCATCTGGTAATGTTAATATTCAATGTTCTCAAAGATAGGACTGCAGTCCTAAACTCCTGTTGCTTTTTCATGGCAGATACCAAGTGTTCTTAAAAGCCTTATTGAATAATCTCATGTACATTAAATTGCACCCTTACTCTTAAAGCTTTCTTAAGTAAGTGTGATTGCTAAAACCCACCAACTTCTGAAGAACTTTGGTATCTGCCAATCTGGCATAATTACTAATTTGATCTGCACAACTATCTCTTCAGCCATTTTTGTGTTTTAAGTCTCAATTTTATTCAAAATTTCAATACAGATGACTTCTCTAGGGCTCTAAGTAATGACCAATCCCAGTCTCTAAAAAGATTCTATTTTTTACGCAGATAGATTTTAGGCAATGATAGGTATGGGTATTCAAGACATGGGCAATGGATCAAATACAGATATAGCGATTAAAATCCCTTTTGGAACCTCTGAAACCAAGAGAGTGTTCTGTCAACTTTTTAACTGTTCTCTCTCTTTTTTAAATTGGATAGAATAGGAACATGTTACTTCAAAGATATTTAGTTATAGTGAAATCAGTTCAGCTATTTAAAAAAGAATATCTCCTTTTTGTCTCTCTGCCTTGGAGTGTTCATAAAGTCTGCAAACACTGTCTGTTACTTTGTGGGGTTCCCAAATATAACTTCGATAATTATCTTCATATTTGGCTCATTAAGCATTACATGCTTTTGTGAATCACTGAAGTATTACAGCGGCCCAGCAGTAGAATGGTTTCCTAGAAGATGGAGAGAAAGCTTGATGTGTTCTAGTAATTTTACCTTCTAGTCTACAATTGTCAATTGAGAATATTCTCTGACATATAATTAACTAAAGTCTGGTATATCTGTCCTCTAATTGAAAAAAAAAGCAAAGGCTCATTTACAATAAACCCAGACCTTCAACCAAGTCCAGGGTTCACATTTATCTTTGAGGTTGGTGGTGAATCTTGCAGTTGCAGGAAAATCAGAACATTCTTCAGAAAGTAGCTCCTGAGTCCGTGGACGCAGGGGTTATAATACGTTAGGGAGCTGCATCATCAATCTCCCTTGGTTCCCCAATACAGACTCCGGCCCCCAGCATGCAGTAGGAAGCTAAATGGATCCCTACAGCAGTGAATTCTTCTACTGGTGTGGTAATTGTTTTAGCTGGGATTAGTGTGATGCCAGGACTACGTACTTTGCTTGCACAGTGTTTATATTGTAATCTTTGAAAAAATACATCTACCAGAATTTTGAATTAAAAAATTTATTTTTCTTGCAGGAAGATTTTTTGTTATCCAATAAAACGGAATTAATAAGGAAAAATAAATGGTTTATCTTATCTCCAAGGGCTTCCTATGACTATTTGGATCTTTCTACTCTTCTCCACCAAGTTAAAATGTAGCATATGATAGGTGAACTTGCTTCAGTGTGTATATAGATCCAGTCAGTTCCTCTGCTTCAGGTACTGTCTGTTTTTCTCTGACCTCCTTGAATGAATGCATGTGAGATTATTTGGACCCACCAATGGTCTCTTTTTACTTCTTATTTTGTTATATTATACATTAGATTTCACTCTGTATTGGAGAATCACCTGGAAAAATAATTAGTGAAGGAAAAAAGCTTGAGGCTGGTTATATGGTTTGGTGGTTATTAGAATTTTCTGGGTTTTTTTTTTTTTTTTTTTTTTTGAGAGAGAGAGCCTGTGTTTGCTTCCTAGCACTCAGATAGTTTTCCGTAGCTCCAATTTGAAAAGTTCTGATACTGTTGTCTTCTGGTCTTCCCGAGCACCAGATGCACACATGTGGATGTGTTATGCAAATATGCATGCAGAAATATCATGTATACACATAAAATTAAAAGCAGAATTGGAAGACAACTTGTGCGGTGATATATTTTATATTTAATAAAATCGGCCTGGAATATCTGAAAACAGAATCACCCACAGTTAAGGTATGAGGGTCAGAGAATGGTAACTCACATCTTTGATCCCAGCATGGGAAAGACCAAGTGGTGACCTATGCTTTTAATCCCTTTATTCAGGAGATAGAGGTCTTTCTGTGTTTCTGTGAGTTCAAAGCCTAAAAGCAACACAGCAGTAGCTCACATCTTTAATTCTAGGATTTTGATGCTTTGTTGAACCTGTAAGTGAAGCAATTGGACAGAGAAGATATTTAAGGCAGGCATAGGCAGACATTCAGGTATCCTGTAGGAGCAGCCAGCCAGGCAGAGAGGACCCTTGAAGATAGCTTTTACTTTGAGAAGCTGAATGAGTGAAAATTGACTGTAGTCTGTTTCCTCTTTCTAATATTCCAGCTTTTCCCCAATATCAGCTTTGAGTGTTCATTAAATACCAAGTATAATTCATGCTTTAAACATGTAAGTTGTTCTCTGTTAGCCAGTACTGTATCCTGATTCCTGATTCCTTCATTACATTGCCCTTCTGTCTAAACTGCTCCTACTAGGGTCCTCCCTTCTTTTTATCCCAAGTCCCCCGAAGCACCTCTTTTTAGCTTTTGTGGCAGATAATCAAGTAGAGTTACTGTCCCTTTGATTCTTTATATGTGATGAAAATTGTATATAAATATATAAAACAAGGGTTTTGTATGTTTATATATATGTAAAGTTCTTTCCCAAAATATGAATGGTCAGCTTAAGCTTAACCAGCAATATATCTCCTACCTTCTGGAAGGTAGGATATCTGAGAACAATGGGTCAGAAGGTCACTGACAGGCCGTGTTTGCTGCCTTGCAGATTGCCATCTTCTAGTGTGCTCAATGGTAGGGAGCACAGCTAAGTAGGAAGCTCTTTGGCATCTTCCTATGGGGACACTATCCCCATTGCTGAGACAGTCACAGTCAACCCCCTGGCCTAGTCCACTTCTACCGGTTGCACTTCTGAATGTCAGCCTTTTGGATATTGGAATTCCAACAAACTTCAGTTCATAATATCCAATAATAATAATTACATTATTATTATTATTATTATTATTATTATTATTATTACTACTAAGGTTGCAAAAACAGAATGTCTAAACGGTAACTTATGCTCAGTGTTTTCACACCAGGAGTTGTTTTCCAGATATGAAGTGGTTAGAGAGCATATCTATAGAGTTGTTTTCCTCCATGGTGAGCTACTTCTTTTATCTGTCTCTGAAGCTGTTGTTAGTCTGCATGGCTGCATATCAACGTTCATTGTTTTCTTCTTTCTTCCTGATTACACGAGAAGTTTACACTTGACCAGAAAATCTGAGAATGTTCCCAAAGTCACCTCTAGATTTTAGCAAAAGCTTCATTTCTCCTGGGGCACATTGACCCATTTGATTGATGGTTTAATATCTTCCCTCAAAGTACCAACTAGTGCTGGCTGTTTCTTTTAATTTTAAAATCTGTTCAGTAGTAACACAGGTCATTACTGATCTCCTGACCCAGACCCTGAATGCCAACAAATTTAAGTGCTTTCTGTAAGTTAGAGATAACCTGCAGGCTATCAACCTATTGGTGATAAATGGTACACTGTAATGGCCCAGCAATATGCACATGATTGTCTGATTCATATTCATTTGTACATGTAGAAAGGGTGCTGAGATAGCTAAATAATTGAATCACACAGTTCAATTAAATGACTGTATTAGAGTGCTCTTTTACCTCCATTCCTCTCGCTGGCACTATGCATATCAGACCTCGCCCCAGCGTAATTAAGCTCATTAGCTAATACTAAGCTACTGGAGGAAGTAGGAGGCATCTTGCTGTTGTTCTTCCTACAACTTTTTATTTGAATGCCCTGTAAGGCAAATGCCACATTCTTCAAGGTACAAGTGCAAGCTTCAAATGATGTATATAAAGCTCTCTACTAAGCACATTGCAGCAGTTCTAAGTAGCCTTACTTTTCTAAGAGCATCCAGGGCCCCAGAATTAGTCAATGGGTTATCAGCTTAGATATTACTTTTTAAGGAACAGGTAACATTTTTCACCTATGTGGAGTGCTCCTGAGTCAATGGGGCTTTAGCAGTTTCTCACAAACAAAGCTATAAGGTACAGGATGTAAACCTACCTGTATTTCGTTCTTCACCATTCACCCATCTCTTCATTTATCTTTGATGATTAAAATACTAGTGATAATTCCTATTAGAGAAGAATGTCCAATGTATCGCCTACAATATCTGAATTCTTTTCTAGTGTCATACATAAAATGTGCACAACAGTCTATAGCATAAATGATTCCCTTTATCTACGAGAACTAAGAGCTAAGGTAGGCGGGGAATCTTATGCATCATTACAAAACTAGTCAGAGCGTCTGGATTTAATAATACCTCTTAATTCCAAAGCCTACATTTCCCCTGTAACCTGGCTACAATTTGATAAAAAAAAAAAAAAAGATGCTACAAGAAACAATATGCCTTTATTTTTCAATACCAGTTGTTGTAAATCTGTTTCTGACAGCAACTAGCATAATTTGTAAAGAAATTAAGCCCCTTCAATTGTACGAGTTCTCCATCCCAATCATATAACTGTCAAATCATGACAGAGCTTCTGTTATGGGACACGAGTGCCATGCATTATTGTCAGTTTTATAGAGTACCACATCCCAGAAGGTTCAACTGTGTCTGTATTTTCAGAAAATAACAAAGGAATTAAAGGATTTCTTATGAGCATCAAATCTCCATTGTCACAGAGACATCTTAGGTGATTTTTCAGAAGTGACTTTGCTGTGCCAAGAAGGACATCTCATTAAGGCATGTTAGGCAGACTCAGGTCCTTTAGCTTTTCTCTCTCTCTCTTTTTTGACAATAATGTCCATATCCAACATTGATTTATTTTAGAGTATTCTTTGTATAGAACATTCTTTTTGTCTACAACTAGCAGTCTTCTAAAAATTCTCTGACAGAGCACCTAAACTCTTGGTTGTGATAATAAGATAACAAAATTTCTTTTTTTTTAATTTTTAACTATGATAAATAGATTAATTGGTGGGAAAAGATAATATAGCAAGGCATTGCTATTGTCACGTGTCCGGTTACATTCTTACTCACTTTTAGGTTATATAAACATAGTATACCTAAAAATATAAAATATAACATCTAATGACAACAATGTTTCAATATCCATAAGGAAGTAAATGAAATTATTTATATATGCTTTATTTTTTCATGTAGCATGTGGCTAAAGTTTATTAAATAATTATTATTGATTTTACATATTAATTATACATCTTCAAAGGATCATGATTAAAACTAGTGCAAAAGAAGAAAATTTCAAATTATTGTTAGGCTGTTGCCTATGAAATTCTATGATCTTTTTGGAAATAAAGTGAGCAGTGTGTTCCTTGCTCTTGCTACCTTAATGTTATAATGATGGTGGTCTCAAGGTTTCCTCACATTTTCATTTATTTGCTTATTAATAATTTTTAAAATTTATTCCACAAACTTGTGTTGAGTCTTGGAGCTGTTTGGCCACTGGGGATATAAATAATGAACAGCGCTCTCACATCCTCTGCTTTCATAGAAGCTATTGTCTAGACTGGGGGAAGATGCCGTGATACACATGCATAATTAAAGAGTAGTGTAAAGTTAGTAGAAGGAAAGATAAGAAGGATGTAGCCAGTACCGAATCTTTGAAGTTTAGGTAGAGCTTCACATAAGCTAAGGTGAACCTGAAATACATGATGAGACGTAAGCAAAATAACTCAAATGCATATTCTGGGCAAAAGGAAAAGTGTATATATATATATATATATACAGGGTAGAGGTGAAGTGTGCTTAAATCCCCAGAAGAATTGAAACAGTCTCTATGGTCTTCAATTAATGGAGATTGATTTAGCATGAACTTGAGATCCTTTGAGCAGAATGCAGGAGTATCAGCAAGAAACCAATCCTGAAAGGCTTGGTCAGTTATGTTGGAAACTAAGAATGTTAAACAAAAGTGGTAGTGTTTAAAGAAGGAGAAGTGTGCTTGAGTTATACTTGTTCACAGTTCATGCTGCTTTGCAGTTTATAGGATGATTAACAGAGGACCAACAAGGAAGATGAGCGGAGATTATTACTGCAACTAGAGTAATCAAAGACAGTGATGGTGACGACCAGGAAGAGAAGAGAAGGGAAGTGGATGGAAAGTTGATGCTGTGCGAGAAAGAATCTTGGGATGCTTGGGAGAAGCAATCACTAGAGTCAGTGATAAATAGAGGGAGGAACAAAATAGACAGTGATAACCATTTCCTAGAAGTACTTACAAAAATATTGAAAATTTCTCTTGTGTAATTTGGTGTCTTAGAGTAAATCAAAATTTTAAATATAGGCTATATTATCAAATATTAACTATTATACTTGATTTTTGCTAAGATAATTATTTTCTGGACAAATTTCCTCAAAATCTGCTATAACTATACTTTGTGTCACATAGTCAGAAAGGTGGCAGACATTTATATGTCAATTGTTTGTAGAGAGACTTTTGTAAAAGCTCTGCATTGTAGATGTCTGACAAATAACCTTAACCATGAGGACACCCACTATTTTATTTTTCCCATCTCAATGTGGCATGTGAAATATTCTGTCAAACCATGTTGCAGTCACTTTTTCCTGGAGTTAATTGTCAAACTCTGGGATACAATGCTCACAATCTGAATTTGTTTGATATGACTTGACTGCTGATGGAAGCGATTTATTTTAATAGGAATTTAGTATTTGTTCCTTACACTTCTGCTTTCTCACCTTTCCTTAATTTTGTCATTATAAGATGAAAAGTTCTTGCTGGCTTAGTGCACAAATCATAATGCACAAAGCTCTCCTTGAAAGATAATTTTCTAAGAAAAAAATGTATATGAATGCCACCAATTGTTTGGTTTTCTGTCATTCAGTGCTGCATTAAAACAACACTCTCCCCATAACTATGAATAGCCTCTTCCTTAAAACTGGCAGGTATAAATGCAGCACAGCAGTACTTTGAACATGAAACCTCCCTGCAAGCCCCACTAGGCTTTCATATGAAGTTGCACACTAGTCAGCTGCTCCCAGTGATGTGCAAACAGTATTGGTTGTTGGAGAGAAGAGTATCCAGATAATATATTCTCTCATCTTTATTCTGTTCAACTATCTAAAGTGATGATAATTACTACAAACCACTTGGGCAGATTTATTTATTTCATCCTTGATTCATGGAATGTACAACTCTACTGTTAGCATTCTTATTGACGTTTTGCATTGTTTTTCTCAGTAACTTACCCCAACTATGAGGTCATTATAAAAATTACTACGTCTTGATTTGAATCTTCAGAACCTAGAACATGGTTTGATCTTGATAGGAATGCCAATAGATGTCTTTTGAAGAAGTATTTTTTTTTAATAAATTAAGGGATAGTGTGAAGATTAGGGAATTGTGACTATATCTTTATAAACTCTAATTCAACTTTATGTGTTTTAACAACTGATAAATATCCTTGGTGACTTCCTTGCACTCTGCAGAGTTGAACTTCTGTTCAATGAAAGCATGCTAGACTGGCAGTGTATGAGATTAGCTTCAATGCCATGGAGAAGACACAGGGATGAACTTATTCACATCATTTGCAATTTTATTAGATCATGAGAAAAAGGCAAACAGGTTTATGAATTAAAAACTAAAAGTTAGGCAGAACAATCTATAACTGGAGAGATGGCTCAGTGGTAAGAGCACTTGCTGCTCTTCAGAGAACCTGGGGCCACTCAGAATCCTCTGTAACCCCAGTTCCAGGGGAACTGGTGCCCTCTTCTGACCTCCACAAGCATCAGGTCCACACATTTAAGTGATAAGAGCTCGCTAGCTAAAACCTAAGCTATCACCCGACCTTTCATAATTAATAGTTTCTATGTTGTCTCTTGGGAACTAGCTGGTGGCTTGGAGAAAGACTGACTGTAGTAATCCTATCTCATTTGGGAGATGTGTCATGAAGGCTGAGTGATAGAGCTCTGAAGAGGCTTACAACATCACCCATAATCACACAATAAACAGCTCTTATTTTGTTTTTTATTCACATAGTTTCCAAACTTCTTAGCTTTATCAGAACAGATAACAAAATAGTTTGTAAAATGCTTCCTTCTGCTTCTGGCAGTGATGTCTGCCAGATTGGAGGAGCTGGCAGATATTTCTGTTCAGACCTACATTCCTCTTTGATTTTCCTTGTGGCCTTTCCTAAAGGGAGAAAGAATGGCTGGTAAGAGCCACAGCTTTTACCAGAGAAATAAGAGCTTTTTGAAGGTTTCTGTCTGTGATCTTTGGCTAGACCAGTGTCTTACCATGAAAGTGTTCACAAAGGTTAACAGAGCAGCCTGACTCCCAGCATTTACCATAACCAGGATTTGGGAGAAAGCAACTGACTGGCATTAGTTACTGATTTTTAACATAAAATACCTTAAAATGTTTCACACACACAAAATAAAATAGTAGAAGATATACCAAGATTGGAAGTTGATTTTCTTTGAAGCACAAGTTCTTTGATTCAGTTTCCATAGAACTATTTACTACAGTAAAAGACCTATCCCTCCCTGCCACAGAAGAAAACAAACTTCCAAGACCCTAAGATAACTCTCACTTTTTTTTTATTTTGCTCATTTTTTTTTCTTTCCCCAGTTTTGTATGTACATATGTTTATGGTTGTATGCACAAGTATGCAAGCAAGTGTGAGTGCAAAAGCATTACATTCATGCATGCATGTAGAGGCCGTTAGTCAATCATATATTACGGAGCTGTCTACTCTGTTTCTTGAGACAGGATTTGACAGTGAACTCTGGACCTCACTCATTTCAGGCCAACTACCAGAAATCTGCCTGACTCTGCCTCCCAAGCATTATAATAAATGTGTGACACTGTTAGGCAGGTTCTAGGCATTAAACTCAGATCCTCATGGTTTTTTTCAAAGCAAGTATTTTATCAACTGAGCTACCTTCTAAGCCCTTTTCCTTTTCCTTGAAGAATTCCCTGGTGAGTTCCTAAGGAATTTACTCCAAACTTCTAGTAGTACTGATCAGATGGGTCATCTATGGAGCTGGGAAGGGAGATGTCCTGCTTGTCCCATGGGTCTGAGAAGCTGGGAAAAGCCATCTGCTGGATGATGTTAACATGGCAGGTTCTTCTTGTCTCAGGAATAGAACCTGGTCAAGTGAGGAAATGAGAAATGGAGGTGGGTGGGAATCATTCAAAGGGCAAACAAGGTCAGACAGCATTCCCAGCTCTCTCTGTACAAAGTCAGTGAAAGAAAGAAATAGCTGAGATTCAATTGTCATTTGCTTCAAATATTTGTTGAAGAATGCTGGTAAATGGTAAAAATATACAAATCTATATGTGTGAGCTCTCAAGTATAGATCTTTAACTGCTACAGTTGCAAATCAATTGTTTTATTTTGTATATACAATGATCCTAGCCTTTTTTCTTTTTCTGTGTAGGGCATGAATTGAGCAAAGCTTCTGTAATAACTGAGATTAAATATCTGCCTCTCTTTTCTGTCTCCTCAAAACATTAAAATCTACTGATTCTTAATGGTGATCTGTGCATAGCCAGAACATTTGCCCTCAGGCAGCTTCAGGTAGTCCCCTGCTCCCTATCTCTGATGAAAGCACAACTGATTTTTTTTTTTTAATCTAAAGACCATCTATTAAAATGGAAGGAAGGAAGCTTAATAGTTCTTGGATCTCCCTGTTTTGTGAGTTGGATATTTAAAACTTGATTTATTTTATAATCTCCTGCCTTTGTTTTATGGCATTTTAAAGTGTGTTCTCAAAATTTGCCTAGAGTTTGTAATATCTCCTGCCACCCCTTGCAGTTCCTTCTTCATATGTTCATACACTGTTAGTGGGTATCAATGCATTGGTAAATGTATCTCTGTGTCTATTCATTGGTAAATGTGTCTCTGTGTCTCCCTAAGTGGGACGATGCTATATATTCATATCAGTTACCCTTTCATGATCAATAAATTACTCTGAACATAGCTCAAGTCCCTTGTGGGGGTGTGAGCATTTGATGTCCATATAAAATCTTTTAATACCTTTATCACTTCCTTTAATGTATGGATTTACAAAAGCCTGTGGGGACTTGATATTTATTGGAAATGGAAATTGGCATGAGCAGTTGGTAATAAAGTAAATTAATATATGATCTGTTTTATGAAGCCATTCTAAATGTAATTTAATACAACACACATACATACACACACACACACACACACACACACACACACACATACACACACAGGCTTTTCTCACTACAATACATACACATCATATACATCATAAATATATATGTGATTACACTTTTTTTCCTAAGACAACTTTTAGAAGATAACTCCTTAAGCAGATCTCACAGTTATCCTGTATTGACAATCTTTCAGCTCAGATTTTTTTTTTTTTTTTTTTTTTTTTTTTGAGCTGGTGTGGATTCATCACTGTGATCTGATTTGGATTCATCACTGTGATCTGATTTGTGAGCTCTGGCTGCAGGCTATATTCTGATGCCCTCTTCAATTTTCCAGGAACCGACAATGGTGAAGTTCTTCCTGATTCCATCCCATCTGCCCCTGGAACACTGCCTCATTTCATAGAGGAGCCGGAAGATGCCTACATCATCAAAAGCAACCCTATTGCACTCAGATGCAAGGCAAGGCCAGCCATGCAGATCTTCTTTAAATGCAACGGAGAGTGGGTCCATCAGAACGAGCATGTCTCAGAGGAAAGTCTGGATGAGAGCTCAGGTAAGAGGCGCCTCCTCAGAACCTCACCTTGTTACTTAAGGCAGGGAGGTGCTTAAGACACCTGCCATCCCCTTATGTGGGTGAAGTTAACATTACATCATTTTGACATACATGACAAATGAACTCATCTTTCAGTGACTTGACAGCTCCCTTTGTTGTTTATTCTAGTATAGTTCAGAGTGATTTTTCATGCTTTGTATAACTTCAAACATCCTATGAAGTTAATATTCCCATTAGAAATAAAACTAGACAGTTGCTGTTTCTATTTTACAAATTCTAAATAGTTTTTAGACAAATATTAAATCTTTCATCAAAGCCATTTTAAGCAGTATAATTTCAATCACTTTTATCTTTCCTCCTGGATTTTACTCTAATGTCCTTATTCTCCACAGCTAGTTGTTTCTGAGGTTTTTTTTTTTTTTCTAAAGTTGTTTTGATTGTTCAATAGTGAGATATCTAAAACTACAGAAAGCATTTTAGTGAGCTTTCAATTTGAGTAGATTTTTAGGATCATCTTTATTAACATGGCTAATTTTGCTCATACATAATGAGAATATGACCACATTCAGCTAAGGTTAATGTAGTACTCAAACTATGCATATCTTATCTGGAAAGGCAGTATTTTAATATTTACAATCATTTATTGGGGCACATAAGATTATTGCATTCTAACAGATATGGAATTGGAGGCTCAAGGAGATCCTAAGTGTACATGAAGTGCTTGTACTAAAGTTTAGTTTAATATCTTTTGATGAAAACTTTCAAGTATTTTTAAAAGTTTAGATTTACTTTGAATGTTTTACTTGCAACTATGTATGCATATCATGTGCATGCTTGTAACCCCAGTAGGTCAGAAAATGGCATCAGATCCTTTGAAACTAGAGTTTAGAATGGTTGTGAATCACCATGTTGGGCTTCAGAATCAAACCAGGGTTCTGTGCAAGAGCAATGAGTAGTATTAATCACTGAGCCATCTCTCCAACACACCACCAAAGATTTCTTTTGCCTGCTCTTAAGACTCTTTTCTACCTTTGGATTGCCTCATCCAACCTTGGTATGAGAGCGTTTACCTTGTCTTATTTTACCATGTTTTGTTGTGTCTGGTTGTTGTGTCTTTGAAGCCTGCTCTTTTCTGAAAAATGATGAAAGAGACATGGATCTGGAGAAGAGAATAGGTGATGGGCGTGGCTAGAAAGAGTAAAAGGAGTGGAAATGCTGGTTAGAATATGGGAGAAAATCTATTTTCAATATTAATAAGATATCAACGAGGAATAAAAATTATATTTTTAAAAGTTGTTTTATATTTCTGCTTAAGACAAAAAAATCATATACGCTTTTGAACTTTATTTCTTCTTCAAACATCTTTCAGTTTATACTGACCTTATATTATTCTTTATTGTGAGTTCTGATTTGGTCAGTTAACCAGATGTTAGATTTTTGAATAAATCAGAAAGCCTCAATATACTTAGAAAGTTTCAAATGATTTAATTCTGTTAAATATAACACTGGCAGTCAGTACATTTTAAACTTCAAAATATTTAATTATAGGAAAGATATAGCTCAGATGGGTGTTCTGTAAACAAAGAAAAGAGAAGACACATATTCTAACGAATACAGTGTAAATGAAGTTTAAATATTTTAAGAGAGATATGTAGCATTATGGATTCATAGAACCCCATTGGGAATTTTATGCTCCAGATGGGCATCACTGATGATATACTCTGTAAAGGTATGAAGCATCTTTATGCTGTAAAGGTCATTATCACTAGGCAATAGACAAAAGCTTCATGTATGCACAGTAAGACATTGAGTTTGTTTAAAATGTAACATTGCTAGTGTAGGAGAAAGGCAGATGATTGAGGATGCAATCAGTGCTGTAGAAGGCATCAAAAGCTATTGTGATGAGCTCTGCCTTGGGTAGATGTATTAGTGGTCATGATCATGTTGTAATGCAGAAATGCAGTGATTAGAATGTGTTTTCCAGGACTTATCCTGCAGAAAAGTTGAGAATTGCAAGGAGAAGCAAAAGTGAAGTGATTTGGAGACTTGGATAACTTGGGTAAGGAAAGAAAAATCAGATGCTCGAGTAGGAACTGGATGCTCAGGATAAGAAACACTTCAGTAGCTATGAATTTGAGACTGTTGAATAACAGAGAACTTCAGAGCTGATTGGATAAATAGATAAATGGGGACAGATTAATATCAACTAACCTTCTGCTAGGTGGATGGCATATTAATCCAAATTATATTGACAGGGAGAATAATCCAGAGTTAGTTGTTGGGAAAAGCAAAATTTGAATTGCTTATGAGTTCCAGTAAGAGACAGAGGTCCAAGGACTGGCAGTTTAGAGACACATGAAGACACTGGTCAATGAAAGTATAGAGACAGAGGAGTTGTCAAGGCTAAAGGTTGTGTGAATAAGAAAAGCACCGAGGAGCTTGTCATCAGAATCCAGAGGGAGGGAGGGAGGGAGGGAGAGCCTTATCTGACAGAGAATTGACTGGAGTATGCAGAGTTCCAAAGGAGAAGAGGAGTTTGCTCAAAATAATCTTGAGGAAATATTCTGTCAATGCCTGGAAAAGGACAAAAATGAAAACGTGTTTGAGAGAGAGAGGGGAGAGAGAGAGAGAGAGAGAGAGAGAGAGAGAGAGAGAGAGAGAGAGAGAGAGAGAGAGAGAGAGAGAGAGAGAGATGGGGAGGGAGAGGGACAGGGAATGAGGGAGGAAGGAGGAGTTTTCCTCATGCAATTAACTTAATTAACTTGGGATAAAGGGATTAAAAAGTAACAGAAGTTTTTACATTCCTATTCTTCAGGGATTCTATGAGAGCAGAATTAGAATACTGTTTACCTTGAATATGTATTTCTTAAGATTATCATATACTTTGTAGAATTCTGGGATATAACAGCAGCAGGAGGGCATCTCGGGGATCATGTAACAGCTTTACACTTAAATATCTGAGTTTAAGGCTTACAGGTAGTTTCTGACATAACTACATTTAGATATAAATGCTGTGTTCACTTCCAGTATATTCTTCAACAAAATGAGCAAATTTCCCTACACATTCATATGTTATTCTAGAAAATATCGACAGGATCTCTTTATGATATCACAGTAAATTCCAAACACAAGTTATAGTTTTCCGCCATGAATCTGTTTAGGCTATTTTCCCCCAGAATAAAGCATCATATATACTTGACTGAGACTTGGTATTTCTGACCATATTTATGATCTCCTTGAGGGCCAATTCTTATTCTATGTCAAGTTATTTCTTTTATTGTTAAGCAAAGTTTTCAAGATTATGGGTATATTCTTCTTAAAACAAAGATTTGTTATAATTAAAGTAAAGGAAAAAAATAGACCTAAGTTTCTTATTTGCAAACGGGATGTATGAGGCCTTTTAAGATAAACTTGGTGTAGTGGTTGAGACAGAGACAACACAGACCTTGTTTAGAATGAGAATTTTGCAGGAGGTCACTAAGATGTGAGAACATTAAGAGTTACACCCAGCACATCAATGACGGATTACAAATACATTATGAAATATTGTTATGTCCAATGTGGTCTCAAATACCACCATCTCAATAGGGATGTATGACTCATTCTATTGAATCCATTCACCATATGGTATAAGATGCTTCAAATGTTAGAAGAAATGCTGTTACATGATCAGCCATTTTTATACCACTGCTTGGAAATCTCCTATCTATCCTCATTAAACGGCCTCGTGGTGAATATGGCAAGCTATTCAATAGTGCATCCCTTTGTAATTTCATGAAATTCTGTTCTGTTATTACCCTTTCAATTTGACTACCATTGCTAGGGCACTCCTTGTCTTGTGGAGAACATCATTGATTGTTGGTGACATTTTCTTCTAAAAAATTTGTCCTCTTGTTCCAAAGCAGGAGATATTATAGATACTAGGATTTTTTAAAATGACATTGGAAAGGAATTTAAATATTAATAGGTACTTCTTTGAAAGAAATTTAATAAGCACAACCTTTTCTTTTTCAAGTCATCTTGGTTGAATCAATAGGAAATAATTATCTCTCTTTAAATTTTTTTTACCATTCCCATGATGTTAGTGAAAAGTGCCATTTGCCACACCGTGTGTCTGTGCGTCTCCAGCTCTGCATTAATATCAGAATGGTGTGGACGGCAGAGAGAAGAGTGTATGTATTGGCCCCAAATCAATACACAAGTACAATTCAGCTTAGAAACAGAATAACAAAGGTATTGGAAGGTAGAAGATGGGCTAACCTCCCAGGGTCCTCCACAAGAAGGAGATGCTGTGACTAGACTAACCTTACAGTTTTAATGGCTTTTGATGAGACCAGTAAAATAATCCCTTAGAGTCCAACAAGACTAAATGGTACTGTGAAGCCGAAGATGAGAGACACCATTTGAACAGAGAACAGCAGGATTGGTTCACGTTTTGTTAAATCACTGTAGGAAGATTGTAGGAAGTCACTCTTGACCTGTGTTTGAAGATGTTTCCCAATTCTTTATGAACTACTTGAATTAATTGATACCCCCCCCCCCTTTGACTTATAGTCCTTAGTTTTTCAAGGGTGTTATGGGAACTGGGAACACATAGGACCTGATAGTACAGAGATCAGGCATCGAATCTTTTGTGTTTCTGAATTGGAAGCAATAAGTCCTTTCAGTTGTTAAAAGCTGCAAACTGCCTTTGGTCTTTCTGGTAATTTGGACCTGTCATCTAACCGTTCAAATAAGAAGAAAAAGAATTGTGTGTTTTCATGCAATTTAGCTTGGAAAGCCCTGAGTTAGAGTTCTTTCCTGCAAAAAGTACAATTTACTTGACATGAGTTACTGTGTTTTCAGGGGCATGGCTATACTTCTTCGTAAAGTACACTCTCAGTTCTCATAAGACAAGGGATCGGCTCTCATTTGCTCTGCCTCATTTCACTTATAAATATGGGATTCTTCTTCCTGGTGTTTTGCTTCTGTTAACATCTGGAAACTTTGAATGGAGTAGTATCCACCTCTGTGAAATGGTGATACATTCAAGTAATACAGGAATGAAGAGCCTGTGCCCATATGCCATACAACACCACAAACACCAAAAGAAATAAGCAGCATACACCCTCATCTTCACAATCAATGCTTTGTTACTTTGGGTAACTGCTGTTATCAATAAGCTAAGCCATCTTCTCAGTGAAAACCAAGAGGTTTTTCTTTTGTTTTTTGTTTGTTTGTTTGGTGGTTCTTACTCATTTGGCCCAAGAGCATTAAACTTGACCATGTGAAATGTGTGCTGGAAGAAAAAAAAGCCTCAACTTGGCAAACTTTTTTTTTTTTTTTTTAAAGAATATAATTTCAGGCTTTCACTCTGTGTGTTTCCTTTTTCCACTTGAGTTTTTCTCTTGGGAAGGAAGGTTAATGGACTGCATTAGAAGAGGAAGAAAAGTAGAAATGAAAGCTTGTTGAATCTTTGAGTTTCTGTCTCAGAACTTCACCGCATTGGTGATGAGGATTTGAATAGAGGGTCCTCCAGGAAAACCATCAACTTGCATGTACCTTCCATGAGACCCAAATCACCAAGGCACCTCAGGGAAACATACTTTATCTCACAGAACATATAAATAATCAGCTTCTGGAGTATTTTGCTAACATCTGTATGTTTAGAGCTCACTTTTATAGAAAGACTGGTTTTCACCACTCTGTACTTCATCTTGTTCTCAGAGAAGACTAACATACTCTTAAAAGGTTGGTAGACAATCATTATGAATTCTACCCAGCACATGTAGCACACCCTGAAGGACTTGTCTCTAGTGTCTAATTTAACCTTTCCAACAAAAGAATTCTTTGACACCGTTTCCTTTCAATCTATCTTCGGCAGTGCTAGAAGTCAATTCTTACTTCCTAACATAGGCCAACAACTACATAAGACAGACAGAGTCTTGCTGTGTAGGCTAGCCTGCTCTGGAGCTTGCTCTGGAGCTTGCTCTGGAGCCTATGAGCATCTGGATAATCCTCTGTCTCTGGCTCCTTTCTGAGCCTAAATTCTTTAGCAATGATTTTTGGATATGTTTGAAGTCTTTTCTGTTTACATGAATATTAAGTTGTAGTTTTTTAATTTGAAGTTCTAATTATAAAGATCTCAAAAAACTGAAACACAGTGAAGATTTTCTTATGGTCAAGAAGGTAGGTACAGATGTTAGATGACACAGGAAGTGTTTGGAATGTAGCTCTTCTTAAACAAATATCTCCCTTAGATGGTGTGTCTCAAAGCTTTCCTTTGTGTCTCTTCTTGAATAAAGAGTAATAAATAATCTACCATCAGTTTTTTGAGGGTTAAAGAAATCAATATGTATTACTTGCTAGCCCACTCTTTGATATTAGGCAACATTAGCCTTAAAATTATTTTAAAAAAATGTTTTGGGGATTTTAAAATGTTTTAAAAACTAGAAAGTGTCTGATGATTCAAAAATCTACTGTGACTCTTTGACAATTCCAAAAAGAAAAAATATTAATTCATTAATTATTTGACTTCATTGAACAATAGTTTACTATTTGCCTATTGGCATGGCTAACACATATCAAATAACATGTGCTGTGAACTTAGGCTACAAAGAGCTATTTTTATAAACGTAGGAGAAAATCAATGACTATGGCCTTAGAATCATGATCTTATTTGTCAGAACATAATTTGGCATAGAAATAAGTCATGTATGAGATGGTGTCCTCTAAGTGACCCCACCAGATCCATTTCTGTCTCTGAAGTTTCTCCTTGCTATTATCATACAACACTATCAAGTAATTTGCTTTCCTCTGCCAGACACCTCTGAGCTGATTAATTCTGATCTCTGGTGTGGAAGAAGCTGGAGCGCTTGGATGTATTCTTTGTTTCTCTACTTGAGTCTGAACTTGGGGTACTTCTGCAGAATACTTGAAGTGTCTATTATCCCGAGGAAACTAAAGAGCATTCATTAAGCACAGAGCACACACGCATTCATAGGACAGAGGCTTTTTTCTTTCATCAGAATATATTTTAATCTAGTTGCTAGGATGAGGAGGCAAAAGACATTTAGCCCTAATTACTCATCTGCCAGTAAAATGAAATATGGTTCTGCCTTTTAATTTTCTATATTTACTATTTATAGTAGCAAACTATCCTGGAGAAAGTTAAATTCATCCAGGATATGGAATCACATTTTCATGACATCTTTTTCTAGAGATACAAAATTTCAAATATGTGGGGGATCTGTGCATACATAGTGAGCAAGAGAGCCCTGCTGTACAAACTAAGCTTCACATAAGTATATTTGGAGCTTTCAAGACTGAGCAAGAATGGTACTTGATGCTCAAGCAGCCTTTTCTTCCCCTAAGTATGGTCTTATAGTCTGCAGTTCCGGTGTCACAGAAGATGTCACTGAATTGGTAGGATGGTGGTAGCTATCTTGATCAGCTGCTTCTCATGACACTCAACACTTTTCATGAGGGCAAGCATGCATGAGGCAATATATATATATGTTTGTTTTTCAAGTCAATAGCTGACCCTGACTTTAGAGCATCTTTGAATTATTTCTTACATTATGATGCTTAAAACAAATTATTTTAAAAGCATTGACAAAAGCAAAGAGCATGGCATCATAATAATAACTAAAGCTGGTAATAAGTTATCATTCAAAATATAGAGAACTTTCAATTGCTCAAGTGTAGTTTTAGACTCCTCTAATCTTGGACCTGTAAGAAATTAATAGAAAGTGTTGCCTTATGTAAATGATGAAGGCTCAGTGTGGCTGAGTGTGGTACGCTATGCTTCCAGGAGAGTAGATGATTTACTGATTGCTCAGAATGTGGAGAAAAAAGGTGAGGCCAGGTCAGAGCGAAAGCCTGTCTTAGGGCTGAGTCTCCTAGGGATCTGAGGATGAGTAGAGAAAGCTCATGGATGCCGGAGGCTGATGCTGCTAATGAAGACCTGAGTTCCTCCCCTCCCTCCAAGAGCTAGGCAAGGACCTGTTACGCATGAAATTGTCTTGCTATGGAATTTTTTTTTTTTTCTACAGAAAGCAAAATCATCACTCACCTGTTTAGTCTCCACAAAATTATTAGAGATTGCCATCTGGAAAATAAAGCATTGAGTATTTGGAATGTTGCTAAAAAGACAAGAGAAAACAGATCCAGAGTTCCCCATAAGAAAAAAAAATATGCCACTCAATTCAAGGTCACTAGATAATTGCCACTTACATGTGGTTTGGAAAATTTGAAAAATATTAAAGGGCAAAAAAATGATTGTCTTTTTGGAAGATGTCCTTAGTCTGTATATTACGCTGAGCATCTTCCTCCACAGAAGGAAAGCTGTGGGGGTGGCAAGCTCTTGGGAACTGTGCGGAATCCCTCCCTAAGCGCTCATCACCAGGTGCATCCAAGAACTGGCGGTAACAATAACCATGGCTGGATGCTAGTGACGGGCTTTGTGCAAGTGTGATAATGAGCTGTAGATAAAGGCAGGAGGACAGCTGCTAGTAGGCACCGGGCTGTCGTTGGCATGGTTCTGAATGTTAAATACCGCTTCGGGATTCTTTATGTTCTAAGCACCAAGTCTGAATCTTACAGTAAGGTTGTGGTGGCGCTATTATTGAAAATTTGCCAAGTATAAATCATCATAATTCTTTTCCTCTTCGACGTTTCTTCCCTCCTTCTTCACTTGCACATTTCTCTGCCTTGAATTCTGAAGCATCTACCTTCAATTAGTTTGAAAATTCTCTAACTTTTCATCTCCCAACAGGATTAAACCTGTTAGAAGTAACTAGTGTTTTCCTATCTGATAAATAAGGGGATTACAGCAGTAACTGCTGTCAGCGTTTTTCTCATTTAAACAAATAAAGCTGACAAATGATGAAGTTCTGGGCTGCTCTGTTCTGCTTAGAACATGCTGAGCGATTATTCATTTGCTGCCAACATTACTCTATCCCCAACTAAGCCAACCCGGGGCTTGGGAAACTTATTAGCATATCAGTTCTGCGGTTATATGTTTCTATTTTGTGAGTCTCTACTCCATAGCAAAGGCTGATGGGCAAAATTTGCACAATAATTTTAAAGTATTTGGCTTTTTCATACAAAGAGTAATGGGAGTCGTAGGAGACAATGCTACTCTTCCTTATGATACACCAGCTTTATTAATCCTGAACTTTTGAGGCACTATCACATTTTCTGTGATCAAGTTAGCTGCCATCTCTGGAGATAGAAAAGTAGGTAGTTGCGTGTGTGCAACACAGATGGGTGAACTTTAGGAGAGATGGTAGGAGCTTCTGCCTTAAATAGAGAAGCTTTGCTGAGATGTTTCCCAAGTGTGGATGCAGATTTGAGCACGTGCACATTGACTCTCTATGTGTGTTCACTCATGTATAACAAAAAAATTGAAAATTTGATAAACAATGCTCTACTTTTTGAGAAAGATGCCTTATTAAAGAAACTATTTTGTTATGCTGGGAAAAACTCTATAGACATAAAGAAATCTTTTTTTTTTTTTTTTTTTTAAAGGATTCTCTTAAAAGGAATGATCTGATCAACCAAAAACCTTATGTTTGAAGGAGGCGTCATCAAGACATTAGTAAATATTTGTGTACGTGTGTGTGGCAATGTCCTTTGTGACCTGCTACCTTGATGATGCTGAATGGGAGACTATATTATATTCAGGAGCAGTTGGTTTGTTTGGCTTTGCTTCTTGGCCCCTTGAAGAACGTCTGAGGTGGAAGAGTGGACTTTGGTGATGTTGAATTTTAACTTACGGCTTTTCCTCTTGATCTTGGATGGAGGCTGGCAAAGGGTGATAGAAGTAGAGCACCGTAGCTCTGCTACCCATGGTGGTGAGGTCCAGTTTTTTTCTTTTCTTCTTCTCAAATAACCCTGTAAATGTTTCTGTGTGTTATAGTCAAAAGGTTTCAGACCTTATTGATCTTATGGGTACTGTTTTGGTAATTGTGCCTCTATATACAAACTAATCCAAACTCTATGCACATCCTTGATACAGCTCCTGTGTTCCACGCCATTGTTCCTTGTCCTAAAGCCAGGACTAAGTAAAATTAGAGATTAGATAGGTAACCAGTGTGTCACCAGGACCCACTGATATTACTCAGGTTTGACCACCCTGCCTTTTCAATTCCCTCTCCTAGGAACCACAGCAGAAAAGCTCTTGTTCAGTTTCCCCTACCCCTTCTGCCTTCTGTTTGCAAGGCTGTGTGCTTCCCTGTGTGGCTGAGTATGGTACGCTATGCTTGTTTCTTGCTAGCTATGTAAATATCTACCTTCACAACAGTCATTTGCATGTCTTCATGTCTAACCACACTTTATTAAGATAAATTTTGGATGCCCTTGAGGGGAAAAAAATAGCAAAATGGTGGCTTGGATATGTGCACTTCCTATTTTCTGGCTTGGATATATGACCCCTCTGAGCCACTCTGAGGTGGATTAGATAGACTCACAAGATGGGAAAGGTGAGGATGGAAATGAGGCACAATCATAATTTACCTTCCAACCTTACCATGCTGCTTTACAAATGCTAGATAGATTTTTGGACAAAATAATGGGGTTTTGTGACTTTTATTGTAGGCACATAGTGCAATTTGACCATATCCGCCCATCTTCACCCTTCATCACCTTTCTTCGCTGACTCCCCTCACCCTATGGAGTCCTGCTTTTACTTTGCTATTTGTCTTTGCTGTGTTGGCAGTTTGTTTAATGTGCTGCTCTCTACTTCCTTCTATTATCTTATAAATAAATGACATAATTTTGTCCTTAATGGTTGGATAATAATCTATTGTGAGTATATGGCACGTATCATTTATCCATTCATCTGTTGGTGATTCCCTGGGCTAATTTCATAGCAGCTATTGAAAATAGTACTGCACTGAGAATAGAGGTATAGTTGTCTCCATTGCTTTTTGAGTTTAATCCCTTTGGGAATATAACCAAGAATGGGCTATCTGGATCATATATCAGTTCTGTTTGTTTATTTTTAAGCCTGCCTACTGACTTCCATACCAGCTGCAATCGTTTCTCTTCCTACCAGCAGTGTAGACAGTTTGAAGGGCCTGCTTTACAAATAATGGTATGCTCTGTCTCAGCAAGTATCCCTGAAGCAGGACCATAGCACAATAATACCATTGCTTCATCTCTCACCTGTGCCATTGCTATGGTCCTTTCTTCCCTACTTAGTCTTCAAAGCAAATTATCCATATATCTTAAATTGAAGGAGAAGATATAAGCAAGGTCTCTTCTTACTCCTTTCCATCAACTCCTCAACTTCCCTGAACGGTATGTGTACCCCCTTCCTTGCCTCTTTCTTATGAAATGGTTGGGGTTTTTGTTTGTTTGTTTGTTTGTTTTTTTAATGGATGTTATTTCCAAGAACTGTTTTCTCTTATTCCCTTTACTAGCCAACCCTTCCATTTTCATCTCCTACTCTGTTTCCTTTTTTCACTGTTGGAACAAGATTTGGGCCCATCACATATTAGGCAAATACTCTTGCTTGAGCTATAACCTCAGCCCTTTATTGATATGCAAGGATGGAGGAAGTGCAGCAGTAACATCACCTTGACAAGTTAATGGTTCTTTGCTCTGAAGAAATTCAAAGATTGTAGGACTCAAGACTTTAAAAAGAAAAATCCATGATATGGGAGCTTTCCAAAAGAAGAAATGTGGATTGTCAGTAGACACGGAGATGAGTGGTGTATAGAGGAATTCCTCTTCCAATATTAGGAAACTTACCTCAAATTTTACATGATGCTTTATGTGTCTGTAACTGTCTCTTATCAGACATTATGAATAATATGTTGCTGGTTGTGTGACAGGGGTGTTTTACCCCATGTGACTAATTTACCTCAATCTTACTTGGTGGTTAAACCTTACCATGAGGAGTAGCAGGCTTAGTCTATAGCCTATTTAATCCACCCATAGCCTTTGGGTCGTTTTGATTGTATTTTTTAACTGGTTTTTGTTTGTTTGTTTTTTTCCTGAGGTTGCTTTTTTGCTGCTTGTTACTTATCTCCTTTTTTCTTTATTATTGAAAATAGATTCTTCTCTCATACAGTAATCCTAATCCCAGTTTTCACTTCCTCCACTCCTCCAAATTCCCTCCACCCTCCTTCTTCTCCAAATCTACTCCATCTCCATTTTCTTTCAGAAAGAGCAAACCTCCAAGAGAACACCCAACCATAACAAAACAGATGCAATAAGGCATTCAAATTCAGCTGCTGCCTGTATACATTTGAATTTAAATGGAGAAAGCCAAATTAGGTTTTTAATTTTTCTACAGTTCTTTCCCATGTTCATTTTATTTCCATAATTAAGAACAAGAAATTCAGTACAGGGACAGGCATTTTAATTCTAAAAAGCCATAGTGTTGGTTTGTAAGCCTTAAGCAGGGACAAATACCAGCTAATCCATCTGTAAGAAATGGCTGTGGACAGATGGCTGTCTCTTTTAAGTCATGGCATTTCTTGTCTACATCATGTGGAGAGAAGAGCATTTTTCACCTTTGGGTAATATACAGATACATTGAGTGAAGAAGACCTAGAGCTTCCTATAGTGCTGGGATTTCATAATAAAGCTTTGACCAAGTATTTCTATAGTGAAGCCAATGTCAGCCAGTGTGTATGGAATAGAAGGACATTCAACCTGGAAAATCTGCCCCCTTGTTTGTTACTAGTTACCTGATTTGGCTAGAAGAAATACTGCCTTTCATCCCTGGCACTTCATGAAGGTCAGCTGACCTTCCCAAAGAAGAACCCCAGGGGTCCTTGCTCAGAAGCATGAAGATACTCTAACTTTCAAGTTAGAAGTGTGAGGCATATTTCTAATGATTAGAAGGAAAATGCAAATTCAAAAAAATCTCATTGAAAAGGTAAAAGTGTTCAGCTTTATACACCCAGCTCAGAGATGTAACTTTTTTGCTGTTTCAACATCTGTTCCATATCTACTTTCCTTGGTCCTCTGCTAAGTTGTTAGACTTATATCAACTTGTCTGTTTCCTATATACCCTATCCATTTGTTATGAATCCCATTGGCTCTGTTGTCCTCAACGTTTGATACCTGTTTGGGCCATTTCTTGGAATCTTAGCCTGTTTATCCCATCTCACACACGTATTACCTTTTTTTTCTTTCAAGCCACACTATTTCAGTGACCCTTCCTTGGCTAGAAAACCTTCTAACCACTCTAAGAACAGCTGTGCTGTGTCCCCGAGCTTGGTATGTAAGGACAATTAAGTTCTAGACATTACCTTTGGTATACATTTCTTACAGTACATTTTGTACAGAGACTGAGAGCACCAGGTTAATGTAATAAGAATGCTGCTCTATTGCATGGCTCTATGCTGGCTGATAATACTTTGTGTATGCACTTTATAGCCTACTCAGCTCATGGAATTTAATTAGCAGTAATATATTACTGTCATGGTAATTAAAACCTTGCCTTGATTAAAAACAGAATTGTTTAATTAAAAAGTAAAGGTTTGGCTAACCTTAACGTTGTGATTGAAAAATACACTGTCCTCACCTAATGTTCTCTGTCTCCACATCAGGCTTGAAGGTCCGAGAAGTGTTCATCAATGTCACCAGGCAGCAGGTGGAAGACTTCCATGGGCCAGAGGATTATTGGTGCCAGTGTGTAGCATGGAGCCACCTCGGAACTTCTAAGAGTAGGAAAGCTTCTGTCCGCATAGCCTGTAAGTACCTTTGGGCATGCCCTTGGATCTTAGGAATATGGACAAGAGTTAAACACAGTTGAAGTGCAATTGGAGAGGTCCTGGCCTTCTACAGAAACTAGATGAGAAGAAAGTAGAATGAACTCTCCCATTTCTGATAAATTAGTGTTTAAAATATCATTTTAAATGTTTGATCATTTTCTCCAGAGGACAATCAGTAGATCAGTTTGCCTAAGAGTCTGTCTGAATTTTCAGAACTCAGAAGCCTTAACAATGGAATAAGAAACCCACACAAATGGACTCTGCTTCTCTCCATCCATGATGAAGCTTGGGGGGAGTAGTACATAGGAAGAATGACTCTTTATTCTACTTCCCAGCCAATCTGCAAAAATAAGGCATTAAAGACATTAAGAAATTTTTAGAGCCTAATGTTAAGTGTCTTTTCTGTGAATCTTAAAACACAGAAATGAGTTTTTGTCTGACCCATGGTTGAATTTTTTATTATTAAGCATACTTGAAAAATGATGAAGAAATAAGAAAGGAAGAAAACTGCTTTTCTGGGAGAGCTCAAGATTTCTCTAACATATCAACATCAGTGTCTTTATAATCTAAATATGACTGGTGAATACGCAAACCTCTCTTCCTTTACGTGTTCTTATCCCCCACACCCCATTTTCTCACTCGTTCCCACCATCCCACCCATTGCCACTACCTTACCTCTGTAGATTCTTAGATACCTCATTTTTATGCCTAGGACTGGGGGAAACAGCTTTAGAATGGAACTGGGAGGTGGGAGGTGCAGGGCAGAGATGCAGACATTGATCGTTATTATTGTTTTATTCAAATACTGCCTGTAGAGTGCCATAAAGAATATGGGACCAGAGGGATTTATTTGAGGACTGAAGGAATTCTTCAGAGCAGATGTTGATGGTTTAGGGATTAAGCATAAGTGTGAATTGCTATTTGCAGAGACATTTATGCTTCCTCGGAAATGAAATCTCCCTCTTAAAATATGCATTTCACCTTCACAATACTGGTGATTTGGGAGGCCTCTCCTGGATGCCGTGTGGGTCCCCATAGACCAAGACGAGGTCACCTCATAAGTCATCTTCAGTGTGAGAGCCTTGGGAAATATTTTTTTCAGTAGGTATTTAGTTAATTAAAATTAGCCAACTAATGTTTTATGACATTTAAGTAGCAGGTCATCTGAGAGAAAGAGTATTTGTGCATTCATTTGTCCCATAATCAGCCCAGTTATATGTTCCCTGTGTGGCCTCCATCAGGGCAACCAAAACGTTCAACCTTTGTCAAGGCAAGGTATATAACGATAGTGCTCAATCCGAACAGAATGGAGGATTGTCATGAAAGATGTCAGCAGGTGCAGCATGAAAGGTGTCAACAACACTGGTTTACGTGATTTTTTAATTCTGCACATCATTTTTCTTCTCCCTTCATTTTCCCCTTACCTTCCTTCTCTAAGGTAGGCGCCATTTATTCTTTGAACTGTTACAAATAAAATCACTCTGATCTGTCCACCTCTGGTGTCTTTTACCTCCATTCTTCCTCACTTAATTCCTGATTGCCAGGTGCCTGTTTGAACCCCCCCCCCCAATTTTGTTTGTAAACTTCATCCAAGTGTGATTCAAAGTCACCTGCTCTAATTCCCCATCACCTTGACTGTCCACCTTACTCCCATCCTTCCAAATGTCCACTTGTTGCATGTGTGAACTTGTCTTTCTGGCGCAGGGCTTCACCCACGCAGTCTGCAATTTTGCATGTGTATTGGAGCAGGAGAGAAGGGCTCAGACACTCCATACCTCCTCCCTTTCCATTTTCATTCTGCTTCTTCTTTGTTTTGTACAAGTGGACAGTATAGTTCATTTTCCTGGGTCTCAATATCCCCATATGCAAACTGGAGCTTTGTGGCACTCAGGAGTACTAATTAAACTAGCTGGCCCACCCTACCTTGTGGCATGCCAGGTCCACCCCAGAACTACAACATGTGCTCTCTTTCAAGGATGTAATTGAATTAGTGTTCTAATCTAGCCTTTACTTTGCTACTCTTCTAAGCAGGACAGAAGCGGAGAATAGAGGATATTAATCATAGAAAAGGCATGTCACTTTCTGTCACTTTCCTTTTAATCATTTGAACTTTGTAGACTCCTGAGGTCCTTTTCTGATAATAATCTTGGGATTCTCTCTAGAGATTTAAAAAAAAATCTACAAAGTACTGAATTATTGTACTTTTTATATGATAAGCTAATTTGTAATAAAATATCTTTTCAGGCAAAAATTGTCAGAATATCATTATAGTTCATACAACTCATTTAATGTATGCTCTAAGAGTATTTGTAACATATTTTAATTTCTTCTTATGTAGCAAGTTAGAGGATCTTTAATTTATTTAAAATTATTTATGCATGACAGGACATGATTTGTCATTAAATATTGCATTTGACTTGGGGACCAATGTGCATTAAAATGTAAATTGAAATTTAACTAATGTAGTGGCATCAAAAGTGTATGTGGGTGCCTTCAGGATCTTACTAGGATGTTTTATTTGCTTCCAGGAAAAACACTTTAAAAATAATTTTCCTTTTTTATTATACTGAGAAAGAAGAGTTCTGACTTTTATATGTAAGTACTCCTGGCAAGTAACACATTACACATGAGGATACTCTTCATTTTCAATAAATGAATAGGCAAATTATATATAATTGTTACCATGTTTCTTCTTTTTAAGATTGTTTTTTAAGTGATAAAGGCGTCTTAATGGGCTAAATAATCATTGATAGATGAATGAAGTTTATGAACATGAGAACCATCATCCGATGGGAATTTACAATTTACTATCATTTTTATAATACTTAGTAAACAGTTCTATTTCAGCATCTGAGATCCTTATGCTTCCTGCATTGAGCCAATGAGCCATTAAGGATTTAACAAATTTTAAATTGCACTGGGCAAAAGCTCCAAGGCAACTGGGGTGTTGAGCAGAGGGACTAACTGACAGGAGCATCTTGATGTGATCATGGTTACTAATCTCTTGAAAAACATCAGGAGGCTCTCTGAATAATATTGCTTAGAGATGGTCTGATTTTAACAGAAAGCAATGGTTAAAAAAAATATTCTCTTGATTTTTATGACTCGTATGTTTCTCAAAATCGATCCTTTAAGGAGGGGTAAAAGTTACTAATGGAGAGCAGTGTCTTCTGCAACAGATCTTTTGGATTAGACTATGGACGAAGCCCAGGAAAATGTACATATTGTTTAGAATTTTGTGATTCAGTGAATTGGTATCATTGGGGTGTCTTGTTGAAGCACAGTATTCCCAAAACCTCAACATACACCATCTTGCCAATTAGTAAACAAGGTGGTCTTTATACAATGCTGGAATTTAAATTTGGATAACTCAGGAAATTCAGGAATTTCTAATGAGTTTCCTAGACTTGAGTTCTGATAGTTGGTTTATGCTCTGTATTTTGAGTAACAGAGCTGAGAATGCCTTAATGGAGCACTGTTTGAGGAGTTTTATAATTACTTATTTAGCATTTTATATGTCTTTTGCTCAACTTGTTGCAAAAAGGTAGACAGTTTGACTGAAGGGATGGTTACTAAGCAGAGTACTACAGGCTCCTTCTATCCATCCATTGTATTCCTTTGGGCATGTGAGCCCTGTGGATTGTCTTCTGCTAAAGAGAAACTCAAGAATCACTATAGAAACCCTAATGGTGATTTGAGTGTTTTCTCAAAGAAAGCGACAGTTGTTTTCCACACTCTCTTGATTATGAGTCAGTTGTGAGCCTCCTCATGGTCAAGATCTAGTGTGTACACACATTGTATTGGGAGCCAGTGTGCCTGTCATCCATCTTAACTGTTTTCCCATAATCACTCTATGTTATAACTGGGAGAAGTTGGCTGCCCATCAACTCCTGGGGGCTGGAAATAGCAGAGACCTAGTTACCAAAGTGAGTTTAGAAAGGTAAAAATAGATAAATAAATAAAGCCAGCCTACATTGACCCCCACCAAGCTGGCACAAGTCTGTCTCTAGGGAACAACTCCCACAAGCCCTCCCTCATCCGTCTGGTTCAGCTGGGCTGCAGAAGACAGCATGCTGTGGCATCTGCTGCTGGACCACTGTCAAAACCAGGAATACTCAATTATTCGTAGTTGTTTATTTTCATGGGTGAACATTTGGCAGCTCAGTGCTATCTTTTATTCCTTGTTTTCTATCTCTCATTCATCTGCCGATGAGATGTTGTGCCTGTCTGTAGCTTTAAACCCTTGGTCAAGCAAACGCTTCTTGACAGTTGGGTACTTTGCCTAATTTGGGACAGGAAAATATTTCTGTCTTATAGTTGATCCTGTTCTAACAAGTTTGTCACTTGGAAAAATACACAATAGGAAACCACTATTTTGTTGATTTTTTTAAAAAAAAAAAACAAAACATAATTTGATACATGCTGAATAAAATGTAAATGTGATGTCTTCTGAGATGCTTCTAAAATATCTATGCAATTACACCAAGAATGAATAAAAAGATAGAAAAATATCATTTATAGCCACGGAGCTCTCTATACCTACATGCTGTTGTGAAAACAGGATTACTTCCCCTTGCTTTGAGGGATGGTTTCCTTTTGAAAACTGAAGGAAAAAACCATTAAGTTGTCTTAGTTGTGCATCTCAGCTTTCTGGCTTAAATAAATAATTTTATATGCTGAGAACTACGAGTGCCCCCTGCCTCCTACCTACAGAATTAAATATAGGGATAAATAAATATCTTTACACCTTTCAGATATAACTTTTATGCCTGTCTTTCCCATGATATCCTTACAGTTGTACTAGACTCCACTTAAGTGAATGGTACTGCTCAGATACAGCTAAAGAGAGAGGAGATTGTATATGAGCAAAGGGATCCAGAGGAGACCCACAGAGATGGCTGGCTGGAGCTTTTGGGAACTCACTGAATCAAAAATAGCCGCTGGGAAATTTTCAGGGAAAGGAAATACACCCTCCAAAGGTTCATGACTGCCAAATTGCATGGGCAGGATGTGGAACCTCGTGGAGTAGGATAAGACTATGTTCCTGTGCATGGACTGGCATCTTGGAGCCCATTCCCTACATAGGAACACCTAACCCAGCCCTATTATTGGTATGAGGGGATCAGAACTACCTCATGGATAGATACATCAGACTGAACTGACTTACCTTGGGACTTCTTGGGGAATAGAGGTGGGGATAGGGTGGGGGAAGACTGACAGAAGACTGGGAAGGATTGGGCGGAAGGCAGAGAAGTTGCTCAAGGGTACACATAGGAAGAAAAACCCTTTTTAATTAAAAAAATATTTTTTAAAAGATCAATGGTTCTCAATCTGTGGGTCACAACTCCTTTGGGGGAGAGAATAACTTTTCACTGGGGTAACATATCAGATATCCTTCATATAACAGTTATATTATGGTTCACAGCAGTACTAAAGTTACAATTATAAAGTAACAACCAAATAATTGTATGTTTTGGAGTAAATGGTCACAGTATTTTGGATGTTGAGAACCACTGACTTAGATGCTTGGGTGCAAATGCTTAGCTTAGATTCAGAGGTGTGAGGCTTGTTTGCTCTGCCTTTGCTTTGCCTGTGTTCACTACTCTTCCTAGAGCACATGCATAGTCTGTTTTTTTCTATCTCTGACTCTTTTTTTCTTACCTTATGCCTCCATCTTGGAACAATCATACTTGCTGTCTTAGTCACAGAACCCAGTTTAACTTAATCTCTTCATCCTGGTGACATCACAAGCCTCATAGAATAATTTAGATATCAAAAAACCTGTTCCTGGTTTCAGATTCCACAAACTCAAGTGTCTACCTCTGTCTTCCTTCAGGATTTTTGGACTGTTTACATGATATTTACAACCATAGTCATTTTTAATTTATTTGTGAATTCATTCCTCTTTATAGATTATAAACTGTCTCAAGTTTCCATCATTATTACCTATATTTTTTTGTTATTTCTAAGCCTCTTTCAGACCTTATACATCAACTTTGTAGTAGATATCTTCTTAAACAGCCATGCCATCTACAAAAAGGCCTGACTCCTCTTCATGAAAGGGCATCTGTTGGTTGGTTATTATGATAATGGCCAGCTGTCTGGCTTCCATGTGAGCCTATAGCTAATGAGAACACAGAAGAATCATCTTTGGCTTCCCTTGTCCAGAGCTGACTGCTAATCATGAGCAGTAGTGAAGCAGTTGTCAAAGGGGAAATGAAGTGATTAAACATTACAATATTACCCGGTGACTTACATATGTGACCTCGGTAGCTTACACTGCCTTCTCTGCTCCAGGGCTCTTTGTCAACATACACCAGTCTTTAATACCTAGTATAAACTTAGCAAAAGTTTGAAACTTTACTTTCTCTTTCCATGGAATAATGTTTCTAAAATTAAGAGAGACGGTATTATACTTTTCTTCCAAAGGTCAATCATTTCCTATAGCCTCATATTAACTTATAGGATATTATTGAAGGATACTAGAGTCTATGCCTCTGGATAACTACATAAAATCATCTAATCATGGGAAAAATGGTGGCTGAAATACAGCTGCAGTCCAGTAACGAGGCTGCACACCAAGGGATGAGGTTGTATCCACCTGAAGCCATGCAGATGCTGTTTTCTTGCCAAACCCTATGCTAATGAGTGTCAGGGTTGCACAAAGGTGCCATGTAGGCTTACATAAGCAGAGCTGGGAACATACTTCCTGAGCCCCAGTGCACAATAAACAAAACTCTGTGTTTAAAAGCTAACAGTTTGGACCATGAAAGCAGTCTATTAAATCATGCATGGAACCCTGGACAATTACATGAAACATAACACCTGTGAAGCCAGCTCTGAAAAATTAGCTCATATATGTAACAGTTGTATAAAAAAAGGAAATAACTGGCCTTGAAAGCCTAGGAACACCCTCAAATTGTAATACATAGGATTTTGGAGAGGACTGGTTTTACTATGAAGCCAGCTGCAGCATCATTCAGTCTAGATACTAAGGTGACAAGTGTTGAGTTGGGGCTGAGATATAGACATGACCGATGGCGGATCAGTGTTCCTTCTTCAACAGTTCCCTGGGCATAACACATGGAAAAGCAAGGTGCGCATGCATCTGGCAGTGACATTTCAGAATATATGGTTATGTTAGACATCTAGGTAAGATGGAGGATAGTATGGTTGTTCATGCATTTTGCAATAAAATGAGCAAAGGGTGTTGCTCTATTGATAGAGTGCTTGCCTATTGACAGAGGTCCTCAGTTCTATTCTCTGTACTCCATAAATAGCCTAAAATCCCAGCACCCTAAAGGTGGACACAGGTTCTAGGTCATTGAACTAAATGGAGAGCACAGCCAACATTAAAAACAAACTTTGACATAGTAGTCCTTAACAAACATTATGGCATACTACATGGGATTTCCTTAAGCCATTTACCAAAAATCTTTATGTTGATACTAGCCCTGGTTACTGTTACCTGTAGTGGGATTTTATGTTACATTGTAAATAATTGTCCTGTCTACTAGTATAATACAAACGCTGATTGGTTAAAGGCAAACAGGAAATATGGGCAGGACTACCAGACTCAGAAAACTCTGGGAACAGAAAGAACAGCAGAGATGCCACAGAGACACCAGAAGATACAGTGGACAATTGTGATGCTCTGAGAAAAGGTACCAAGCATGAGTGAATAGGATAAGAGTCATGGGTTAGTTTAAGAGTAAGCAAGTTATATGCCTGGGCCCCAGGTCAATCAGTATAAAATAAATCTAAGTGTCTGTGTGTCTCTGCTGGTCTGCCAGTTTGCCGTCTGTGGGTCTGCAGGTCTGTGGGTTGGCAGGTCTGTACCTTGAGGCTAGGCCGGAAAGTCCAGGCCAGAAATTTCATACTACAGTTACTACTCTTTCTGTGTTCATCTCTATGGACTTATGGACTTGTCCCACTCAGTAATGGGATTTATTTTTAGAAGTGTGTCATTATTGCTCTGTACTTTTGACCCAGGTGGCATAGAGTAATCATTCCATAGGAAACATTAAATAGTAGTACTACTGTCAACCTACTCTGCAAAGCAATTCTAAATTAGATATATTTTAATAAGTAGAAATTTGCTTTAAAATATCATAAAAAGAATGAATTGGTAAGACTACAGTCACCCATATATGTGAATGTCAAATACAAGACAACTGTTTGAATATTTGCACAACTGACCACATAGCAGGTCTGTTTACAAAAGTCATGCAGATATCTAGGGCTGTTGATCTAATGACAGCATTAATGTCAGTGGCAACATGAATTCTTCAGTTCTGTTATAATGTACATGTTTACACTGTCCTTTAGTGACTAATGCCATACCATTACATATATCTGCAGATGTTTGTGGAATTCTTCTCTACAGTATCATTTCTCCCTTCATTTTCCTTACTAAGTACACTTTATGTCATAGCTATAGTGTGATTATAAGAAATCTTTGATAGAATACTATTACCCAAAATCAAATAGCTATTCGTTCTCTGCCAATGTGAAGAGATGTTTGAACAGAACTCTAGTTCTCATGTTAAAGTGGGTGTGAAACCTCCTTTCCTTTTGGAACCCAAGTGATTCTCCAGTCTTCTTTTGTCCTGTGGGACATATAGTTTGGAAGCATAGTACTCATTTTGTCTAATGTCCTGCAGTATAATTTTTCTCTTGTACAAAATAAAAGCAACCACACAGAAGGGAGCTTTATTTGCTTGAATAATTTGAGCATAGAAATTATAACCCATTATGTAAGAATTTGCATTGATTGATTATCCATAGTTTCAAGAAAGCAGCCTGGGAGAGGCTTGTGGCTAAAGCATACACTACACAAGCATGGGAACTGGAGTTCAGATACCCAGAACCCCATATACAGCTGAGCCTGGAGGTGTATATCCACAATCCAAAGCCAGGGAGACAAAAACAAAAGGATCTTTAGTCTGAGTATTCAATTGGTGAGCTCCAATTTTACTGAGAGATCCTGACTCAAAAATTAAGATTAAGAACAACCAAGGAAGATACCTAATGTCAACCTCTGCTTCCACATCCACACTGATGTGCCCACATATGTACACACACACACACACACACACACACACACACACACACACACACACACACACACACACACAGAGCCAGAGACAGAGAGAGAGAGAGAGAGAGAGAGAGAGAGAGAGAGAGAGAATAAAGAAAGACGTGGGAAATTTCTTCCGTACTATAAAATTATTATGTCTATAATAATCTCAGTGAATACCAATAAGAAGCGTAATGGAGGCCAAAACTGATGGATAAAAGTTTTAGCGTTCTTGTCATGTTTATATAATCTCAGTCCATTCCCACATTTGCTTATTAATTATAAAGAAGTTAGAGGTAAATTTGTGGTGAAAAATCTCACCATACTTTATCCCACATAATTGGATTAGTCTAATATCACCAGCAATGAGACAGTCAATGAGATGCCTCCTCATTGCTCTTTCTAAACATGTTCAATCTGCACATACGTGTAGGAAGACATCGGAAGAATTACATTAAAAAGCTAGTGACATGAGAATTCATTTTGAACCATTTTCTCAAGATGTTGTCAGAAGAACAGACACTAAAGAAGCCACAAGATGACCGTGGTCCATGTGTCCGAAACTCTCATTATCCATAGCATTTTAGGGTCCTGCAGTTTAAAGTCTTGGTTGCTCGAATTCCTTGTGATAAATGCCGTCATACTGCTACTTCCTACTGTATTCTGGAAGTCACCTTTGGATTGCTTATAGTACTTGTATACATTGAACAGGCATTGTATAAAAGGCTTGGGCCCAGAAGGTTTCAGGTTTTAGAATCAATTAGATGTTGGAGTAACTGCATCTACTTTCCTCACTGAGAATCTCCAACCTGTATTCAGAAGTTTCTGTCTCGGACAGAAACTCTAAAATTGCCAGTAGCTGCTTTCCAAATAATTGACTTAGAAGCTTAATTTTATAGTAACTGCTTGACCAGTAGCTCAGGCATATTATTATCTAGCCTTTACACTTAAAATAACCCATAATTCTTTTCTATGTTTAGCCACGTGGTTTGTACCTTTTCTTAGTGAGGCATTCTCATCTTGCTTCCTCGGGGTCTGGCTGCCATCTGCTCTTTGCCCTTCCTCTTCACAGAACTGTCCTAGTCTGGTCGCCCCACCTATACTTCCTGCCTGTATACTGACTAATCAGTGTTTTATTAAACCAAAGAGTGACAAATCTTGACAGTGTACAAGAGCATTATCCCACAGCATCAACCCATACATCCAAAATAAATGCTCCAAATTCACACATTTTTTTGATAATAAGATTTAGAATCATTTTGGATTGGGGACTCTTTGGTTGTTCTTTGAGTTCTTCAGTGTTTCCTATGTCAATCTGTATGAATTTTATATTCTGGTTTATTGTTTAAACTTTAGAGAATAATAACAGAAATATGTATGTATTTTGTGCAAATACAATTTGTTTTTAATATTTTAAAACTTATTTTAGGTCTACTTTCTAAATATGAAACACATGGATATATTATGGTATGTTTCTCTTAGGTAATACAAATAATCAGTTATGGGACAGACTGTTGAATATAAATGAATTTTGAGGCTACAAGTGTAATCATCAATGGCACTTGGTGTGCCCCATTTTCTTAGATAGTATTCACAGATGGGCCTGCCTCTCTTGCTCACAGATACTCTTCAGCATGGATTATTTAAAAAGCTGAAATCCCTAAGAAGCTATGTTTCTGTGAACAAAGAACAATGGTTCACACAATACTGATAGAAATTGGTCCACATTTGCTTAACATATACATGTTTGTGAGTGACAATCTTAAAGATAAAGTCTACTGACAGAAAATGTGTTAGGGAGAAATGAAATTTTTGCAGATAATGTACTTTCATGCTACTTATTACTACTAGTCATTATTTTACGAAGGAGAATTTGCAGAAACACAGTCACTGTCTTTCAGTGAAATCACAGGTTAATTCAGTCTGGTATTCCTTTAGTTAAACTCACCTCGATTTTTTCTAAAAGATGGCCCTTTCTATAAAAGCTACAGGAAGGCTTTATTGGCAGAGAGAATATAGATTTTGCTTCAATCAGTGCTCAATCTTTGCACTAAGTAAGCCTTCAGACACCAACAGTTAGAAAACAAACAATAACAATGGAAAGACATTGAGTCTCAGCCTCTGAGTGCTTTCTGTGCTTAGTGATTTTTCTTAGGTTGGTGTCACATCTTTCTACCTAAGTAGGGAAAGACAGGATTTCATTCCAGAATTTTTTTTTTAAATAGCAGAGGGTTTCTGGCTTAAGGGAAGAATTGAATCATTCAATAATCTGAATATTCTAGGCATCCTAAGAACAAAATATTGTCCCTTTCTTTAAAGAGTTCACCGTGTAATGAGAAAGATACACTCATAAGTAAGAATTTTCAGTGGTCAATGGGTACTGATACATTCAGTGTGCATGAGGAACACACCAGGGCAGCTGCTGATCTCAGGTCCCAAGATACACTTCTTGCATTACTAAGAAGCATAATTATTGAGGAATACTGAAGATTTATCTGGAAAGGAATTTGCAAAAGGACATTAACATGAGCATATGACTGCTAAAACATGAAACTGAGAAGGTAAATTTGGGAACTATAGATACATTAGGCATGGGACTTTCTAGGTTTCTGGATTAAGCAACTGAATTCCAAGTTATTCTATTAAGTATAATTATGAATACAGCAGAAAAAATAAGTTTCAGGAACAAAGTATCAAGTTCAATATTTAGTCATGTTGAGTAAAAATACTCATGGCCCATGTGATAGTCAACGGACTAGTTCTTTATCATGTAGTCCTACTTTTGAGTCTGGAGCTGACCCTCAGTTTGTGTCCTTGGAAGGTCAGTGATTATGATAATTGCCTACTAGAAATATAGAAGGAACAGATTCCAGCAAGAATACCTAAGTACTACCCATGTAATCATAGATGGGGAAAATCCACTGGAGCATGGTGATCATACTAGGGATTATTCTTTTAGAGAAAACTGACTCTCCTGTTTCCCTGTTTTCTCCTGTGTTTTCTCCAACTCTAAAAGTGCTGGTGGGAATAGAAAGATGGTGAGTTATGAGTGGAATTCCATAAGAGCAGTGGGGATAGACAGAAAAGCCCATAAGGAAGGTAAAGATAAAAGCAGGAGAGTAGACAAGGAGAATTTGCAGAAACACAGTCCATGACAATTTGGAGATGCTTATGAGGAGAAATTAGTCAAGGTCTCCCCATTTTCTATCACCTACCTGCATTCCACATTTTCTTGGATATGTAATATATGTCTCATACTCAATATGCTTTACTCCAGTGTTGCTATAAACACATTAATGTCCTGGTCTTTTTGCTTCAGCAATCCCTTCTCATCTGTTTTTAGTAAGACATGGAAACTATATTGACTTTTCTTTCCTTTCATAACATACTATTCAGCATCAGCTCTGGATAAATATGCCTCCAGATAATGCTGTCAATCTGTCTATCTTATAATCATGGTTGCTATACTCTGCCTCCTCTTCTAACCCCTTCCATTCTACTGCCTTAAGATCCATTTCCTACTCTGTGTGCCTGCATGCGTGCACATACACACACGCACGCGCGCGCGCGCGCACACACACACACACACAACCTGAATGAGTTTTTTAAACTGCCAGTTAGTCATCTATATCACCTCCCATCTAAGGCTCAGGGACCATTACAAAAAGGAGAAACAAAAAGACTTTAAGAGTCAGAGTTTGGGGAGGACCAGAGAAAAACAGAGTTATTTTAACATGACTGGATCACCGCTTTCAAGGACTCACAGAAGCTGTTATCACCTGCACAAGTACTGTACAAGATCAAGCCAGTCAACAGTCTAGCATGGAGGCAGGAAGAACTCATTAGTGTCTACCCCAGCCGAGGAGCTGTCGATAGTTGGTCAATAATTTTGGGAAACAGAAGAGTCAGTTTTCTCTAAGAGAATAATCCCTAGTATGATCACCATGCTCCAGTGGATTTTCCCCATCTATGATTACATGGGTAGTACAAATTGTACTCCTTAGCTTATTAAAAATAAAAGAAGATATGGAGTTGAGAAAAAAGGTGTACAAGTGGATCTGGAAAGATTTAGGTGCAAAGGAGGAATGATTGTGAACAAATTATATTCTATAAGGTTCTTAAAAAGCACTGCACTTTTTTTAATTTGGAAAAAGAGAAAAAAAAATCACTGGATTATGCTGTACCCACAGTTCACTCTCAATAAATGCTTCTCCAAATGTGTCACTGGCACCTTGAGAATGAACCCCACTTCTATACCCCAGTACTTGCTCTCTCTGTTGCAACCATGGTGGATATTTTTCTTCCTCAGCTTTTGACAGTTGATCCCGGTTCAGAACCCTTTCTGATTCTCTTTTCCTGGAAAGTAGTCTCCAGAGCAAGTAGTTGGCTTTCTTTGTTGCTTTTCTTTTGTGTAATATTTATTAGGTCTTTTTTATAATATTTAACATCTCCTATAAGTTTGGCTCTAACAAGTTTTGGTCTAAGTGATGAACTGAATCTTTCATGACGTGGTGAGATAGGGTTAAGGAAAGCAAATGGGTTTTCTTCTTCCCACAGAGATATATTACAGGGCAAGGATAGGTGCTAAGTATAGTGGCTATTCTGTTGTTCCAGGACTCATAATCCCGGGGAGATGTTGTCTTAGCTAACTTTCCTCACCTCAGAGAGATTCAGGATGAGAAAGGATCAAAGATCTAACAATGCAGTTAAAATCTGTTTCTGCCTGCTGCAGAGTTGACTTTTCCTTTCTGCCTCTTTCTCCTGCTTTCATTCACCCTGTCTGCAGTCATGGTACCGAATTGTAATGAGGTGGAGAACACTGAATGCTTGGGGTGATTTTTAGGTCATTTCTTCTGAAACTCATTGCAAGTTCAAAGCTCTATAATTTCCCGTGGAGGGCTGTGGAGGTCGTGTAGGAAAGTCAGGGATGATTCTTCATGTCTGTGTCATTCTTAAAACTTGGTTCCATCAACCATGGAGTTCATTGTGTACTGGAATGCTCATCAAGATGCCGGGCTGTAAGCCAGTGCTTGTAGGTGAGAATAAAGCATCTTCAGGTTAGGAATTCTAACAGTAGAGAGATGAACTGTGCACGCGCTGCTTGGGAATTGAGCAGCCCAGAAAAGCTGACGATTTTGCCACTGGATCTGTTTTCTGTCTTTTTTCGTCAAAAGTACTTTGATTTGCTGGTTATCTGTATTCACCTAGAACTCAGTTTTCCCATTAGCATTGCAAAAAAGAGCAATCTTACTAGCATGTGGAATATGGGATGTATAGGTAAGTTCTCCCTATAACATTCCAAGGGGCATGATAAAAGAATATATGAAATATTCCATTACCCATATCTATTTTATTTAAAACTTTAAAATATGCTATATATTCAACTAATAGCTTCTGATGATTTTCATATTTTTTTCTGTCAAAGACTGTTGAAAAATGTTAGTATAATTCAGTGAAGCTTCACATTTAGTACAATCAAGATCAGAAATTTATTCCTTGTCACTTAGAGATAAAGCAAACACAAGCAATCCTTAACTTGTGTGTTTTCTTTGTGTGGCAGGCCCACTTTAGCTTCTTCCTGAGGAAAATCATCATATTGGTCCTTCTGTGCAACACACGTATACTACATATACCCATTGGGCTAAGAATATGTACCTAATTTATAAGTAGCTCCATATATTGACCATTATGGAGTCCCATTCATGAATATTTCTTGTCTGGGTATGACCTGATGCTAAAGAGAACTAATTGGTACCGAGAACAAAAAGTGCAAAATCACATGAGAAGCAGGCACTCAAGGCCATGGATAAGTTAAATTCACCCTGAAAGATACTGAGAAAAGACTGACTGGGGTGGGCAGAGTGTGAAATACAAGCGTGTGCTGAAAGGACCTAGGAGCAACCCAGATGATAGGGTTCTGCTGGGTCTCTTCACTGCTTTGAGTGGTCATTTTCCATGGGGGATATTATTGATATCTTTCTTGAGGTACGGTTCTTATACGAATGATTCTGCTGCACCAATAAGGGAAACTCAGAGCTAGATAACCAGGGAACAGCTGAGATATCAAACACCACAGTCGGATCTCACCCAGCTGTCTTCCACCTTCCTCAGCCTCGCTCCTCCTGACTTCTGCCTGCCCTGTCTTTCTATGCCTGCCTTAAATACCCTCTTCACCCAGTTGTTTCACTCCAGGTTAAGATTAAAGGCCTGGCACCACCACTGCCTGCCTGGGAGCCTGGAACTCCCTCTGTAAACCAAGCTGACTCAAACTCAGATCTGCTGGGATTAAGGATATTGTTCACCACTCCTTGACAGTACCTGTGCTGGGATTAAAGGTCTGAGTTACCACTCTCTGATCTTCCTAGACAGACTGTGAGTAGATCCCACTGATATTTCAGACTGGTTTATAATAAATATGAAACATATCCCTGCACGATTCATTCCTTGAAGCCAGAGCTTAATGCATATTTGATTCCCACCTCAGATCCATAATTAAGAATTATAGCTTCCCAATTAAAACATATTTTCAGGTTTTGATTACTTATTTTTTGTCCTTGTAGACAAGAGAAGCCAAACACAGTTCAATGTGCTTTGCTGGGAGCAGCTCAGTAGAAAACAGTTTCAGTTCTCAAAGTGTTTTCACAAACTGGCAGCTGTCTCTAGCCACAAGCATCCCTACTGCAGGCAAAGCCAGACCATTCCCCTGCACTGCCATTGCTACCTAACAGTCTGTGAAGGTAATTAATGACAGACATGTTAGTCATAAAATATTTTATGAATGACAGCCATCTTCCAGCAGGATTACAAGACACAAAGTATCTCAAGTTATTTTATGATCATGGTTTGAGGAGCCTCTCTGTGTGTCAGGCCTCTTTACATTGGCAAAACAGCACAGGGTGTCAGTAGGTAGAGTGAGCAAGACTGCCAGTCTCTGAGGAAGGGTGCCACATGGAGAGTACCATGCTAGCTCATCTGTGGCAGAAGTGGCCTTCTACTGTTGGTACAGGGTTTACTAGCAGGAGTTAGTTATAGCTCTAATACTTTTATTAGATTTTAGGACTTCTGGCATGTCAGAATCTTTATTTGGAAGTCTGTCTTATGACCAGTTATTACTCAAGAACTCCTAAGAGCAGCAATTACACTTGGGAGACCCAAGACAAGATGACTGAATGGTGTGAATAGCCAGGCATCAATATGAGTCATGAAAACTTAAGAATTTTAGCCAAGCTGACCAGAGAGGCACAGAGAGTGTGCTGTCACCAGGCAGGGTGCTTTTTATATGCTTCTCTGGGGAACTGGAGTCAGTAACTGAATTCTCAGGCCATTACTGTTTAGGGCCCAAAGACTGAAGCAGAACCAAATAGAGGCATTCGGCCCTGACTTCCATTTTCTGCTGGGCATTTGCTATGCGTTTGAATCAGCCCTTTTGGCTGAGTTACAAATTCCTTTTATGTATGACAAATGTGGTTTGTTTTTTCTTCTAGAAAAAAAAAAAGTGCTAAGATTCAAGCCTGATTTGAAATCAGTGTGTTTGGACAACTGATGGGACACTGTGTCATCCTCCTGCCTCTTAACAAATGGCTTTGACTATGACTATTAAAAAATGTCTATGATTTTTCACTGGATGATTTGGTTTGAATGAGTAAATTATTTTTATTTCATTGCATTAACTGCCAGAACATTGAATGAGCTGATAACTCCCTGGTGTTGCCAAGCTGCAGAGAACTATTTTTCGGAATTGAATTTTTATTGATTTTCATGTGCTACAATGACTTTTCTAACATAGAAGCATGCAAGGAAAATAAGAAAAATGCCAAATAGGGCATGGGGTGAGGAAGGGCTGGCTGATGTGTCCTATGGCCCAGCCTAAAATATGCCACTTAGGGGCAGGTGCTGCTTACTCTGGATGACTTGCTGCTGTTTTATAACCAAGACATATGCCTGGCTTCCTCACTTCCTAATCCTCTTCTCTACCTCTTTTGTTCTAGTCATCTTGAACCTTGTTGACATCCTACTGTAGAAATGAGCTAGTAACAGAATGACAGGGTAAAGTTGCAGAAATAGAAAACACAGTGAATTGGTTTATATGATGATGTCACACATGAGGATGTCTCTCTCTCTCTCTCTCTCACACATACACACATACGGGGGGGGGTACTGTATGTGAAGAGGACAATAGATAAGTACATAAGTTTTAATAACATTCTTGTGTTTATCACATCTCCCCATGGTTTCTTCATGTTCATAACTTCTGAGAAAGTTATCAGGTGATATGAGCTGAAATTGAAACATAAACAACTAAATTAATTTATCCTGTCATTCAATAAATAGCCATCAAGAGACAGTGTATGCCATTCCAGATACCAGGGTTATTACCTTACTTGCTGGAACTAAAGGCCTACAGATAGATTTATTTTAGCTCTGCTTTTTAAGGCAGGAAAGGCATGGTGGTTAAGAACAATTGTCTCTGGGATTCAGAAAGCAGAGAGATATTTGAGCTATAACTCTTAAGCTCTACACTTTGGGTCCTCTATTGGAAAGATCTCACAACCTTTCCAGACAGTACCACTGACTGGATATGAGGATTCAAAGACATGAACTTGGTGGAGGGGATGTCCTGTATTTAAAACAAAGCAGTGATGTAACAGTAAACCAAAGAGATGAAAAGTTTCCTCCCAACCCCAAAACTAAAATAAAATTGGAAGAGTGCTAAATTCACAGTTTACTGAGTTTTGAAGGCTATGTAATTTTTAGCTTCTTTCTTTGATAAATGTGGTGAGAGTGAACCTTGATGCAATAACATGAAACAGAATGTTCTTCTGCCCTAAATCCTGGTTCAGTGTATAGTATAGACAAGATTGAAGATGCTGAAAACCGTGGGCTTGTTTTTCCTAGTGCTTGGTGTCTGCGGGTGTGAATGTATCTGATCATTCCAGAAATTTTGCCAAACACAAAGAAACATAAAAGTAATTAGTGGTAGCTATGATTATTGAGAGGCAAAGGTTTGAAATAATTTTGTTTCGGAGTTTTTCCTACATCATAGAGCATAGTCTCAAACAATTTACTCTTTACAACTGAGTTTTATCATCTTCAAACACATCTAAAATACTTAATATTGTTCATCATATAGTATTTAAGGTAATTTCCTTTGTATAGAATAATACTATTATTATTTGATATAGGATTATGATGAAATCAAGGGGTAGACATTCATTCACGCTCCACCCTGTCAATTAATGCTGATAGAAGAAATGTCAAAAGAACATCCTTCTCCCACTCAAGAGAGAAATAAGAAAATAGTGTTGAAAAGAAGGTGATAGTGAAGTGAGGGAGTGTGTGAGGTGGGATGGTATGGTGTGTATGTATGCACATTCATGCATGTGTAGGTGCAAGCATGCACATGTCTAGATATCAGAGGATAACCACAGATAGTGTTCCCTCTGTGTCTTCAGTCTTCAGTTTGAGACAAGCATTCTAGAAGACCAGGAACTTTGCCAAACAGAATAGGCTAGTTTGCTCTCCCTGCCTTCTCTCTCACTGAACCTGGGATTATAAACTTGTGCCCCCATGCCTGGCATTCCATGTGTGTTCTATAGATCAGTACTCCAGTCCTCTCCCTTTCATGGCCAAGTACTTGACTGTGGGGATATGTTTCAAATTTAATAAGAAGAGTCTGAGATATCAGAGGGATCTACTCACAGTCAGTCTAAGAGGATCAGACAGTGGTAACTCACACCTTTAATCTCAGCCATAGGGAATATCTGGGAGTGGTGGCCTATGCCCTTAATCCCACCAAATCTGAGTTTGAGGTCATTTTAGTTTACAGGAGTTCCAGTCTCCCAGGCAGACAATGGTGTTGTCACCCCTTTAATCTTAGACTGCATATAAAACAATTGAGTGAAAAGGGTATTTAAGGCAGGCATAGAAAGACAGAGGAGGCAGAAGAAGCCAGGAGGAGCGAGGCTGAGGAAGCTGGAAGACAGCTGGGTGAGATCTAACTGTGGTGTTTACTCTTTTGATATCTCAGCCTTTCCCTGAGATCTGGCTCTGAGTTTTCTTCATTTGTGAAACAAAGGCCAAGTACTTGATGACTGAGACATCTCCCCACCCCTAGAGAACCATGCTTTAAATTAGTGAAAATGAGACACTATAAATTCTGTTTAGGGTATTCCAAAGATGGTGAGATCCTCTCTTTCACCTGGAATACTTCTCCATGCAACGTTCCTCTGGGCACTTAGCCAAGTCACTGTGTTTCATGAGAGGACCTTCTTTCTTCTCTGCCTCTTACTCATTCTACCTCTTCATTGCTTGTTTACTGGTAGAGGATGTATGGTAGATGGACCAGGATGATGTATGGCTGGCACCTCCACTAAAGTACCTTCACTGATGGGGACCAGCTCCTGCTCAGCAATGAGTCAATCAAGGTAGATGAGGCACATTTTCTGAACACTGACGTCACACAAAGGGAAGGGCTACCCAGGAAAGAGTTTTAATTTTTACTTCTATACTGTCATATGGATGTAGGTATATTTTGTAATAAGTAGATATTTGCCTAGTGATTGTCTTCTAATATAATAAATATGTATCACATGTATAAATAATATATGATTGATATTTATCATACTTATTATCTTGTTTAGCATTTAATTGTCTATAACTTACAACATACAAGACCTTCTACTCTCTTATTTCTGCATAGCATTCCATTGTGTGAATGCACTAAATGAGATTAACTATTTTCAGATTATTATGTATTCAGCATTCTACCTGTGATTCAGCAAGGGTTTGAGGCACTATCAACCTACATATATTTTTTTTTCCACAAAGCTCCCTAATCATTTTCTTAACTGCACTTGGAGAATTATAGAGCTATATCAGTGGAACTTTAAAAATTATAGTGTTACTGAAATATCCAGGGAACATGCAATTCTCTTAAAGATAGAAACCAATAGTTGTGAATACAGTTACAGATCTATAACAGTCATCCAGGGCAATTTTCGGGTTTTTCTATTAGGCAAAAGGTCATTATTAGTCTCCTTCCCTCACTCAGCTTCAGCCCCAGCTGACTTCTAACCTATTTACTCACTGGCATTACCACCTATTATGGATGTTTCATATAAATGGAATCATACAATTTGTTCACTTAATATATGCATTTAAATTTTAGCCATGCCATAGCATATACTAGTATTTTGTTTTTATTGCCAAGTAATATTCCATGATAGACCACATATGTATCTATTTATCAGAAAATTCCCATAGAATTGGACCCCCAAAAATAATTTGATTTATTTACAACATGTTCTTCATATATACCTGGACTTTTCTTTTAGCAATATCCAAGACTATTCTAGCCTGATTTCATTTCCAACCTGGGAATTAATACAAAGAAATAAATAAAACTGGTTCACTTGGAAGAGGAAAAGCGAAGTGTTGATATTTGCTAAGCTAGGGTTTCTGTCCGAACTGTTGATGCTGTTCCATCATTCTCTTTAGACATCTGTGTCTTTTCCTTTCGAAATGGTTTCTAAGCCCCTCGTCATTTTATCTCAGGGTATCTATAATTTACATTGTACTTTATAAGAAATTTTTAACATATTAAAGCCATTAACTTTACAATCTTTTGCTTATGATGTTTTAGGGAAAATAATTTTATTTTTTAATTAAATGATGCCTACCAATCATTTTCTTAATGGCTTGTTCTTTAAGTTAAAAGAAATCCCCCCATTTTTAAGGTTCTGTAGATCTTTTATTACTGCTGTGGTTTTCTGTTAAAATATTTTTATTATTGTGGCATTTATTTTAATATAAAGCAAGACATAGATGTACATTTTTTTCTTCAGAAAGGCAATGACTCATTTTAAAACCTTTCCCACTTAATTTATCATCTACTAAATTATACTTTTTATTTGAGTGCCTCTGAAAAAATGCTCCACTTTATAATTAATTTGTATCTGATTTATGGTAAAATCATTGCATATTAATCATCATAGATTTATCATAGGATGTAGTAATATATAAGACCTTAACCCTGTTGTATAGCCACTGTGCTTATGAAAGATTTTTATGTGTTAATATTTAATCTTTATAAAAGCTGCTTTTGGCCAGGTGTAGTTGCACATGTTTTTACTCTCAGAATTTGAGAAGCAGAGGCAGCTGAGTCTTTGTCAGTTCAAAATTATCTTACTCCACATGGATAACTAGGACTAGTTGGTTATCCAGGCCAACCAGGGCCATAGAGTGAGACCCTGACTGTAGAGGTAAAAAGCTATATGTAGAGGGAATTGTTGTCCTATATAGGTACAGATTCTAAGGCAAAGAATTTAAGATATTTATTGAATGAAGGTGTTCATACTATCATGCTCAGATTCAAACAGAATTGCTTGATCTCAAATGTTAATGTATCCACAAGACTCTATTTCAGCTTCCTGATTGCTGTTTCTTTTTGGTGTCTTAGAACTTTAATTAGAAATTCTCAAAGACATATCTCTCTTCTGGTCCTATCACAGGAAGATATTAATTTTTGTGCAGTGATTTGTTTTGCATGTCTGGAGATAGTTTGCCCATTATTAGAACTTGTGTAGGTCTCTGAGTGTCTCTTTCTACATCTAGAAAGATTGCCATTTCAGAAACTAATGTTTGCAAGGCTTGGGGTGGAGGGTCATAACTAGAACAAGAGGCATTGGCTGCTGTAGCAAAGAGTTTATTTCTGTAATTGTGAGTATGTTCAGGGACTAGCTAGTATTTTATATGTGGATCCTTCTTTTTAAGATTCACAGATGCAAACTCCTTAGGAGGATAGGTCAAGCATTCCTCTTGGTACTGGAGCAGAACTCTAAAGTCAAGGGAATTCTTATTGGAAATAAAATCTGGCTCCTGATGGAGTACACATTATCCCTGGTGGATTCAGCTTTATAGACTTTCTCTGCCCTTCCCCCTATGCTCCACTGTTTTGGTTTTTCTATCTACTCCTGGGAGAGAGATAATGTTCCCCCTCTTGGTCTCTTCAATTGTTCCCAAGTAGCAGGGGAATGGGGAAGCAGGATAGGTTGATCCTCACTTAGATCTGATTTTTCATATGATACCTACTAGAGATGCCCTCAAATACCTTGTTTGTGGGAAATAAACAGATCCCAGTGAACCAGTTCCTCCATTGGAGGAAAAATAATATCATTGAGACTGTCTTTCTGCTTGCTGTTGTAACTGGCATAAAGTAAGAGTAACCATTTATTGCTGTCATTGTTAGGATTTTATTGTTGTGAAGAGATACTATGACCATACAACTCTTATAAAGGAAAACATTTTAGTGGGGCTGAGCTACAGTTTCAGAGGTTTTGATAATTATCATTATGGCAGTGTGCAGGCAGACATGGTGCTGGAGAAGGAGCTGAGAGTTCTACATCTCGATCTGCAGGCAGCAGAGACTGTGAGCCACACTGGGTGTACAATGAGCACATGAGACATCAAAGCCAACTCCTACAGTGACACACTTCCTTGAACAAGACCATACCTCCTTAATAAGAATAGTGCCATTCCCTACAAGCCAAGCATTCAAACACATTCATCTATGGGGGTTATTCCTATTCAAACACCACAATAATGTTTTCATTTGTACTGCGTAAAGACAAGAAGCCAAATTAGAATATTTTAGTTGGCTAAAACCAGAAAATGAATGGTATCAAAACTCAGATGATCATTTGCTAGCAATCGATAAGAGTCCTCATAGTAGATAAAGGTGAGAAGCAACAGGCATGACAACACAGTAAACATGCTATCCACATCACATCTTCCATTAGCACTCTGACATAGCTGTTGGCCTCACTTTCATCCTGTAGATGAGTTTTGATGTCATTCTGAGCAGTTAAGTCCTTCTTGAAGGAGAGTTTTGGCTCAGCACTCCCTTGAGTGACAGCAAAACATGTTCTGTGGGAGGACTGTGTACTAAACAGACTTAGAAATCTAAGCTTTTTCATTCCCTTTGCCCCTTGCTTTTGTTGACAGCTGTGAGTCCATCACACCAAAAGTCAGGAACTCTGAACCACTAGGCCAACTTAAAGACCTTGGATAGAAGGAAACTACCTCTAGAATTCTACTTAGGAAAGCAGAGAATGAGAAGGCGGATTCTTTACAATCCAGGGACAGAAAAAGCCCTCTGTAAATACAGATGCTGGTTGTCTCTGGGAGAGAAAGCATTCATAGAGAAGTGAATATGTGCATGGCTGAACTAGTTATTCATCGGGTGTTTTTGACTTGCTAAAAGCAGGTTTAATGTATTTATACAATTCATAAAGATGTAACTGATTCTGGAGCTCTGCTCTTTACAGAGGACATATTTCATGTTATTGTAAGCACTGAAGAAAATTAAATCAATAAATCCACAGCCTGTAATTTGAGATACTCAATTTGAAGAAAAATACATTGTCAGGAAGGGAGGAGAGAATCCTTTTCATGGAGGAAGAGATGTAAACAACCTGTCTTGGCTCCACTGTCCTGTGCATCTAGGTGACAGCAAGAATTACCTTGTTCAGTAAGATCATCAGAAGGTTGTCCTGACACCTCCCTGGGAGCCAAGGCCAGCTGCCTACCCTTTAAAATGGCAGAGTACAAAGCTATGCAAATAACGCTGGTGCTCTCCCAGCTGAATGGTCCTCTTCCCTGAGAAGGCCAAGCTGGTTGGCAGTCAGACTGCATGTCAGGAAATAGAATGAATTTTCCCCTCTCACTGGCACTGATGCGTTCTGTGACCACTGGCAAGCCAATTAACCTCCACAAGTGTCACCTCTCCGTGTGTAAAAGGTTAATAGTGCAGCTTGTTTGCAGAGTGCCCGGAGCCCTGTGTGAAGGGCACTACCCACATACCCTGTATGGCTGCTTGACTAGAGGGCCTTGCATTTCTTAATTATATATCTGCTTGGATAGGTTATGGATTTTTGTTGTGACTGGCTATGGCCCTTTCTCCCTGGTTACAAATAGAAGGACTAATAGGTGATCTCACTCTATTACTGTCTTCTACAGCTCCCCAGAGGGTTAAAAGAATGACAGGGATTACAGATTAATAATGTATTCTTCAGTCAGTGAACAAAAAAAAGAAAGAAAAAAAGAAAGGAAAAAAAATCCTGTGCATCTCAACTTTATAATGGCTGCAGACCGTAATTTATTATGCCAAGTGTTTCATCAGATGCTGAATAGATAATGCTGGCAAACACTCATGAAATTATGAGGCTTTTTTTTTCCCCTCCTAGTTGTTTTTCTTCCTTCAAATCAATATTAAGTGGTGAAACCATTTGGTTAAGTTGTGTTTTGGATGCTTTTATGAGTATTGAAAGTGTGGCTCTCCAAAGTGTTAGAGAGTGACATACTTGTGTGTATCTAACTTTTGACACGAAGCTCACTGTTTTATCGTACTGGGGCCATGGGTGCGTAATGCCAGTCTTAGCTCAAAGTGCCATACACATATCTTGTGCTTCTTTGCAGATTTACGGAAAAACTTTGAACAAGATCCACAAGGCAGGGAGGTTCCTATTGAAGGCATGATTGTGTTGCATTGCCGCCCGCCAGAGGGAGTGCCTGCAGCAGAGGTAAGGAAGACTTTTCATTAAGGAGTCTGGCCTGTCCCCAGTGGGAGGACACAAGCCCATGTGGTTAAGAGAGGAGAAAGAACCTAGGCCTGGCTCCATGCTTTCTGGTCTCCCTTGCAAGACATAATGAAGAAATCATGGCAGGGAAAGTTGGGGACTAAACATACCTCTTGTCAACATTCTGATTGACACATAGTTCTCACTAAGCAGTCTGGATGGACTATGCCCATGATTCTTAGGACAGGCCTTGGTGTGTTCTTTCGGGACTGCCTGTTTTTTGCAGTGGCTGTGACACATCTGAATATTAACAGGCAGCAATGCATAAAAATAGGCCCGGAGAGAGAAGGGTTAGTTTCTGTTCATTCTTCACTTGCTTATAAACCTAAACCAAGCATCTTCTGAGCATTTGGTATGTTAAAGCCTCTGTGCTGGCATCATAGGGATGGTATGCAGTGGAGCCACAGTATAGCATCTAGAATCCAGAGTCGCCATGATTTTGAACTCCAGACATGTTTCCTAAAACCCCCTGCATACTGTGAGACATTAGTATCCTGTGGTCACACTGAAGGTTTTCTGAATCCTTGGGTCACTGTTAATGCACATTCTAATTGACGAGTAATATAATTACTGGTACTAAACCTAAGAATGGTGATGTGTAGGCTATCATTCATAGGGTTAAAAATATAAATGTACAACTTTATCTTCATTTCAGCAATTAACTGTTCCAGCTATGGCTCTTCTGTGTGAATCTAGGAACCTATGATTCCTTCAGTGAGAAATATACTTTAAAGAAGAAAAAACAGAAACAAAAAGAAAATCAGAAACATCTTCCTTTGCTCAAATATATTTCTTATTAGTACTGGGAAAGAACAAAGGAGGAGAGTAGAATGGACACACACACACACACACTTGCATATTGAGGCAGAAATCCTGCTGGATGGATGCGACTTGGCTCAGTTGGTTCACAGAAATGAAGTAAACGGACTTGAAAATTAAAGTGAGCACATCATGCATGATATGAAATAATTAGAAATGAAAATGCTTATTTTTAAATTTTTACTTAATGCAGAACAAAAGATATTAATCTTCTGCCACTTTCTTACATTCTGCAATCTGTATGTCACTTCTCTGAAGCAGGACACTCCATTTATGGGAGACTGTGGCATCTTGCTTAGGTCCTCCTGTGTTCCCAAGGGTCTGCCTGCCATATCATCATTCTCTGCAGCGGTCTTGCCTACCTTTGGGAATCCCACCTTACAAATAGTTTGGCACAGAGTCATGCAGCCTCCATAGACCCTCCAAACGGATGGTAGATCCAGGTGGGAAAGAGACTAAAAGATTATTCTGTTAGCAATCTGCCAGTAAGAAGCTGTGTCGTTAGATGTATGGGAGTGAATTTTGATAGCTGGGGTAAATTTTGTTATTTTCCTGGTACATCCCTGGCCTTTGAGAGGCAGGAAAACCAATGTTTAAATCAATAACTTTACAAAGGCCTCCTACCTGTACATAGTCTCTCTTCCAAACTTTCTAGGGATCTCTGGAGTACTTGTGGGAAATATGTATTTTTGTGCCTTCCAAGGTTCAGCACGTGGATTCTCTGTTATCACATCCACTGTTCAGTATGTACTGCTCTACAGCCACACCTTCTTCTTCATGTTTTCCCAAATGCACCAGCCATGCTTTGACCTCAGGTCCTTTGCACATGTTGCATCCAGCAGTGGCAGTCTCAATTCTTCTTTTAGGGCTCATGCAAATTATCACCTGATTAGTGTGGATTGCTGTGGACACTCTGGAAAAATCTCAGCCCCATCCTTCATACCCTCCACTTAGCCCCTTTCCTTTCTTCATGTCGTGTTATCTTTTTCCCACTCATACTGTATAGGCCTTGCTTGTTTTCTGTTGTCCCAATGGAATTGAACTTGTGTAAGAAGCTCTTCTTGTGTATGTTACCTATCCTCGTGACACCACAATATGAAATGTGCTCACATGGCTATTATCAAAAAGAAGAAACATGACAAATGATGGCAAAGATATGGAGAAATGTGAAATCCTTGTATCCTGGAGGTAGGGAGGTAAACTAAGGAAAACTGAAAAGTTTGCTAAAAAATTATATATTGACTGATCTGTGACCCAGAATTTTACTATGGGGCATATACTTAAAAAATAATAAAGTCAAGATACCTACAAGGCATCTACACCTCTTTGTTTACTGAGCACTAGTCAGATACATAATAGCCTAGGTATGGACTCAGCCCCCATCTGTCAGAAAATGAATGAAGAAAAGCAATGTGGTTCATGAAATGAAGCATCAGTATTCTTCAGCCTTTAGGAAGAATGTCATTCTATTCCTAAGAATGTGCATGAGCCTTTCTGACATCACGTCACATAAAATGAAGAAAGAATAGATGACTGGTAACTGTGTGATCTTACATTCCTAGGGAGGCTGAGACCATAAAGCTTACTGTAGACTTGGTGCTAGGCTAAAGGTCCAGGCTTTCATTTGAGAGGAATAGGTTCAAAATCCCTGCAGCTAATAATGATGATGATGATGATGATGATGATGATGATAATAATAATAATAATAATAATAATAATAATTGTGTTCTTAAATGCTGATATAATAGTCTTCAAGTGTTCTCATAAGAACATGATCAGCATGTTAGCTAACTAGCTAACATATTAGTTCGATTTAGCCATTCCACTATAAATACACATTTTATAACAACATGTACACACACACACAAACACATGCACATATATCCATATGCACACACAATTACACATATATACATTTTATTTGTCAAGAAAGAAGTTAGTTCATAAAATCCCAAAAGTCTTCTCATAACAAGATACTCAACGGAATGGGGGTGAGCCTGGCTTCTTCTCTCTGTCAATGAGTATTGAAGGTTCTATCAGACTTCTGAGTAGATCTGTTGTTTATTTCTTTTGTTGTTGTGGTTCAGTACTAAGAACTAGCAAATGACTACAACATTGCCCATCCAAATTTGGAATGCATGGATTAAAATAGAAAAAAAGGAAACCATACAGGGGAAAAATCTAATAAGGTAATATCCTTAAACAAGGTATAGCAGGCTTGGAAACACATACTCTCATATATCACTGAAGCACTGTCCTACTGTCCTATTGTCCTAGTCAATGCAGGCTCCCAAGCTGTGCAGGCTTGGTGGGGAATTACTGTGCAGGAGACTGTCATCTAAGAGTAAGCAATGTCCCTGTCTGGTCATATGCTTGAATATAATTGACCTGGCTCAATGCTCCAAAGCAGACCTTCTATTGGAATAGTAAGTTTCTGGACTAGCCTTTCTGGCCTAGCCCTGATGTTCTGAACCACTGTCCCACAGAAACACACAGATACTTATATTAATTTTATGTTGATCAGCCTATGTCTCTGGCATATTGCTAGAGAGCTCTTGTCCTTAAACTAACCCATAGTTCTTATCCTGTTCAGCCATGCTGTTCAGTACCTTTTCCCAGAGCAGCATAGTTGTCCTCTGCATCTGCTGGCTTCTCTGGCATTTCTGCTGTTTTTCCTCTTCCCAGAGGTTTCTTGGTCTAGTAGCCCCGCCTACACTTCCTGTCTGCCTTCAGTAAATCAGCATGTTATTAAACCAGTAGACAGGACAATTATTTATAATGTAACATAATCCCACTACATATTCCTCTTTTTTCTTTTTAATACAAGAACCCCAAATCTAATTTCCTTTGTAAAGTTTTTTTCAACATTCTCTATAACTTGCAAGCAACACTGTAAACAAAGACACACATCCATAATACATTTTGTGGAAATGTGGACATAGTTCTCTCAGCTACTTTCTGCTGAATAAGAGCACTGACAATCCCATGAGGATTCAAAAAATTTTAGGCTTAAGGACAGACAAGTCTTTAGTGGAGTAGTCTGTAAAGCTGGGTCATCTCAACCACTCTCCTTGAAGTTGTTTTGGATACAGAGCACAGAGGAAACTGCAATAAAGGTGCACTGAAATGCTGAATCGCCTGGGCCATCCTTTTCTATTGGAGACTTCTCAGGGGTCTTCCTCTATTAAACTTTATTTTCTTTAACCAGGAATAAATTCACAGCCTCTCATTTTCTGTGGAAATAAGAAAACCTCTCTTCTCCAAAGTAGCATATCTTTTGATTTCAATTTTAAAGTCAACTCAGTTACAAAATATATAAATTAGATTAATCCAGCAGCATTTATAATCAACTGGCCTTTAGAAGCTTTTGCTACTTTATTTTCTGTCAAAAAAAAAAGAACTTAAAGACAAGACAATAACATGCAGTATCCAGACAGTCTTTGTAGTTTCCATCTTTACATGGTTTATTATTTTTTACTCTATTTTTTAAGGACTTTCTCTATCCTTTTTTTCCTCTCTCAAGCCTATGTATATTTTTAAACACACTCTAAACCACTTAGAATTCTTTTTAAAAATCTGTCTTTACTGTATATCTCTTATTTCTTACCTTTTTCTATTTCTGATCTCACTTTTGCTTGGCCAGGGTAGCTGACTCCACCCAGCTCCCTCTATTTTTTCTGGTTTTGACAACACCTTTAATCTGCCAAAGCATGGCTGAGGATTAGGCTTTTCTAGGGTAGCTGACTCTACCCAGCTACTAATATAACTTCATGGAATTTAGCTTTTTAGCGGAGGTATGGGTAGGACCCACAATTACTACTCTGGGGAATTTTAGAGTCCGTATAGTCATCAAGTAAAGCGCTGTCACCTGCTGCTCATGAAATCCATTTAAATATTTGACAGGGCCTCTTAAAAGACTCACATGTATTTTGTCTCTAAGGCTGAATCAGGAAGCCTCACTTAAAAAAAGCCAAGTCTCTGCTTGCCTCCAACAGAGTTGATTCAAGAAAATGCTGCTGCTACTAAGAAGCTGTCTTTGACTGGGTTTTCTTTCTGTCCAATATAAACAGAAACTTTAAATATGCAACTTATTGCTTACACTGAGTCTTCTGTGAAACTTCAGAAATTGGCCGCAGTGCAGATTAAAAAGCCATTTTGTAATTCAAGCCCAAACACCGTAGTATCTCTATACCATGTCCCCATCAAAGACACAACTCAGATGCTATTTTGGGCTCTGATTTTGTGCTCTAGAACCCTTTTTATCATTCTCCGGCTTTATGTGGGTGTATATCACCCACATTGGGCTGCCGTTTATAGTAATAAGTTTCTGGCCTAGCCTTTCCAGCCTAGCCCTGAGGATCTGACCCACTGTCCCACAGAAACACACAGACACATATTAATTTTATGCTGATCAGCCTATGGCTATGGCATATCGCTAGCTAGCTCTTGCTCTTATACTAACCCATGATTCTTATCCTGTTCAGCCATGTGGCTCGGTACCTTTTCTCAGAGCAGCATAGTTGTCCTCTGCACCTGATGGCTTCTCTGGCATTTCTGTGGCATCCCTGGTCTGTTCTTTCTGACCCCAGAGTTTACTTAGTCTGGTAGCCCCACCCACATTTCCTGTCTGCCTTTGATCAATCAGCATTTTTATTAAATGGGACAATTATGTCAATAAAAATTATTTGGAAGAGGTGAAAAGAAAAAAAGAATATGCAGTTTATTGTATGACATTTACGTTCTTGTCCATTTGAAAGCTGTAGGCATTTGCTTCCTTAACTCATTTGTCACAATTTCTGTCATAAATAACCACAACCCAGAAACCTTAAAATGATAATACTTTTTTCTCATAGTTCTAGAAGTTGGAGTTGGGAGTCTCAGTTGGCAGGTCACTTTCTCCTGTGAGAGCTAAAAGGCAATCTGTGCAAGGCTTGTCTTCTAACTTCTGTTGCTTACAAACAGTCCCTGGTGTCCTTGGCTTCTGGACACATCAGTTCAGTCTCTGCCTCTACATATATGTGACCTCCTTTCTATATCACGGTGATCTGCATACTCCTGTCTTTATAAAAAAAAAATCACCCAGTGGACTATGTTCTGCTCCAATCCACTATAGCCTTATATTAATTTTAAGGGTCACAAACATTTATAAAGCCTTGACTTCCAAGGAATAAGAGAAATTGAATCTTTATTCATCCCTGTATACTTTCTGCTTTTTGTCTAAATAATATATAGTTTGTAAATTATATTTTAAATTTAAGCCAGATAAAACTAGTTACAGGTCTATTTTAAGCAGCCCTGGAGACTGGAGGATGATTAAAAATAGATTCTAAGTTGAGAATGGCCAGAACTTTTGTTTCTTTGGTTTTGTATTAAAGGTGGCTATGGAGAAATTTCTGTTCCATTGTGGATAAGGACTGCAGCAGAGCCCAGACCATTATTTCTAGCATCACCTTGATTCAGGGATTCATCCCCTTGACATCATGGAAATGGCCATTGAATGACAGGAATCTGAGCACCAGTACTCACAGCTCCTTGAATTTTATCAGTAACACAGATAGATGTTATTGTCTCATGTCTGTAATTTTTCTTGGATGGAAGGGAGACCGGGAGAAGAAAGAATAGTGATTATGTCTGTATATCTATACTGTTATGATTCCCCAGGTTGGACATCTCTCCAATGTTTGTTGAGTGATCTACAAATCAGAGGGCATACTTGCTTACCACATGAGGAAAGGGCGGTTCTATGGGGAATTTCTACAGTATGGTAGTATCTGGGAACTGTTTGGAAACTGGTCAGTTATGTGATTAACATTGTCAAATAAAGTCATAGCTATTGTATTAGTATTATAATGCTGTGAGGAAGTACCATGACCATAGCAACTCTTCTAAAAGAAAAAGCATTTAGGTGGGGCTTGCTTAGCTTCAGAAGCTTAAGTCCAATGACATCATAGGGAGCGAGGCAGCAGCAGACAGATGGACATGGTGCTGGAGAACTAGCTAAGACTTCTAAATCCACAGGCAGCAGGAAGAGAGAGAGACACTAGTCTCCTAATGGTCTGTTTTGAAATCTCAAAGCCCACTCCTGGTGATGGTGACACACTCTCTTCAACAAGGCCACACCTCTTAATCCTTCCAAATTGCTTATTGCTGGTGACCACGTATTCAAAGCTAAACCTATGGGTGCCATTTCCATTCAAACAACTACATTTATTGACACACTGAAGGCCATATACTATCCCACACCAACATGTGGTTCCTGTTCTGAGCCTTCTTCACTGAAGGGGAATGTGATGTCAGGGACACTGGTAGTCTCCTACTGGGTTTACTGCAAGTCACTGTTACGATAAGGTTTCTTGGTCCTGGGCGGCCAGAGGTCCCACAGATCTGCCGCCCCAGACCCCTTAGCTGACTGCCACTGCTCAGCCCCCCGCCCCCCCAAATGACTCAGACACTTATAATAAGTTCATGCTGTTTGAACTATGGCTTAGGCACATTTCTAGCTAGTTCTTTCTCTTAACTCAACCCATTCTCATTAATCTGTTTGCCACGTGGCCCGAGGCTCACCTGTGTTCCTTCCTTACATGATTCTTCTTTGAGCACCTGGCTCAGTCCGTCTCTGACTCCACTTCCTTTCCTACCTATTCTGATTCCCCACCTACTTCTTCAATGGTGCCTGTCATGGGCCAAAACAGCTCCTTTATTTAAAGATTGATATTCACAGCATACAGAAGACATTCCCACTTCAAGTCACTTCTGGGGTACGACTAAATCTTATTTGCAGAAGACATGTATTAATACAATGAGCTTTCTCTGCAACCAACTTGGAAACCAACTGATCTACTTGGTCAAAATATGTGGTTTTTATAAGAGTATAAAGTTTCCACGTATGGGGCACCTCCTTATTCCAAACACTGAGTTTAAACTGCAGAATCAATTTTGAATTACTAGAATGGTACAACATTTTAAAGAAGGTCTTACAGTAACTGGGTCAGATCTTTCAAGTTATTAGTCAAGATTTGACACTAACCCAAAAGTTCAGAGCAGAGCTGTTCTTTCTATATTGTTTTTGCTTATGGGTTTCTTTTGCTGTGGTCATGGTTGTTTGTTAGGTTGATATTGAGACCATATAGTTAGAAAGTTTCCCTAAGCCTTTCTGAAGCTTGAGGACCTTGTGTCAGAGAGAGCAGATCTGCTTACTGTGTTCCTGGACAATCTACTCATGACCCTGAATCTGCTGTGCATGCTGTGTGTTTCTGAAATAGTAACTGGGTAGTGAAAGAAAGATGAGAGGAGAGAGGGATGGAGGCTCTGGAATTGAGGACCAAGGAGCCTAGAACAACAAATATTAAGATCCTTGCTCAGTACAAGGAGACTGGGTGATGCTCTCATAAGGCTGAGGGAAGGAATTAAATGCTCACGGGCAGTTTAAACAGGTTTTAAAGGAGAAAAAAAAGAAGTTGTAGAGTGACTTCCATGATGTTTTTCCCTGTTTGGGACTGCCCTTGACAAAAGGAGTTGTCAGAAAAAACACGGGTTTGCTCTCAAGGGTACAATGTGAAATATGAATCATAGGGTTATTACCCTGGTGTTCATAGATGTGCTGTGGCAAATGGCAGGACAGGTCAAAGACTGTCAGCATGGTAAAGCAATGGGAGCCATCATGGTGATTCTCAGAGTCAAATGCTTACATCATTCTTGATGCTGACCAAGTGCTATGGCAGATCACAAGCTACCCTCAAGTTTAGAATTCTCACTAAAAAAAAAACAAAAAAAAAAAACAAAAAAACAACAACAATATTTTTGGTAGGATTGCTAGGATTTAAAAAAGAAAAAAAATGAAAAATATTTAGTGCAATTTCTAAAACTACATTAGATATTAATTTCCATGGTTCCTCCTCTTTTTATTTATATTTTATTATTGATTTAGTTGGTATGAGCATGTGTTTATATGTGGATGCAAATATGCATATGTGTACATGTGGAGGCCAGGGATCAACTGTAGGATGTTGTTCCTCAGGTACTCTGTACTTTGGTTTTTGAGGCAGAGTCTCTCATTGGCCTGGTGCTTGCCTGAATAGGCTGGCTGGTCAACAAGACTGAGGGATCTCCCTATCTCTACCTCCACAGGTTCTGGAGTTACAAGTGTATATGCTATTATATCCAGGTTTTTTGTTTGCTTGTTTTTATTTTTTACATGTGTTCTGTGGATGGAATTCAGTTCCTCACACTTACATAGCAAGCACTTTGTTTACCGATTTATCTCCTCAGTCCCCACTTGATTGCTTTTAAAATTAATGAATTCCTGAATCTCAGAGAGAGAGAGATAGAGTCTTGCTGTAGTCAGGGAACTTGACCAAAGCTGCAGTCTCCTGCAGTACACTGTTTCTAGTATTACTGAGGGCTGCTGAGAAGCCCCTTATTCTAAGCTGCCACAACTTGCCATTTCCCAATAGAAGGGTATTTTGAAAAGCTTCCTCCTTCCTTCTTTTGTTATGTAGCTCATGGAGAAATTAAATGTTTACTGATGAAGGTCACTTTGTTTACTATCCCTCCCCCTGGATGTTATTAGGGATGGCATTTGTTAGTAAAATACCTATCAGCTTCTTGTAAACTTGAGTGTTGCCACCAGACGTATTTAGACCTGACTTGAATGAAATTATTACATGAGTTCTCACCAAATACCTGAAAAGTGAACTGATGATAATGTAAACTGTCCCAGATTTCAAGATCCCATCCTAATTTTTGGCTGTATTAGAACATATATCATTACAATTACACTTAGAATTAACCTTGGGGGCAGTTGTAACTAAAAATAGAAACTTTAGTGCTGGACACTTCTTATTTCACTAAAACCCATTTGCTCTTTTCAAAACAATTCATTATCCCACACTGCACTTTTTTATACTGGCCAATTAAATGAAAAATCTATCTTTCATAAAAGTTAGAAATTATGTCCAATGAAAATCCGACATTTTAATGGTTTTCTACAGATTAAAATTGTAGAGTTCTCAATAAACCCTGATTTACTGATGCTGGCTATAAAATGGTTATTGCTGTTAATAAAGCCTATAAATCTTAACAGGTTATATTTGCCTTGGACAATAAAACTTGCCATAAAGGCTTAGTGTCTAGGGCTAATTCTGCTCACATCAAGGTAAACAGCCTACTCAAAATAATTCAATGTCTTTGAGAATTAAGGCTCTAAAGGTAAGCAGCAGACAGATTCTAGCCCCGAGCCATTGCCTGCCAGGAACGAGTTTTGTTTTTTAATCTCACCAAGGAAATATCAAAATGATATTGAAATTAGAAAATTCAAGGTCAAGAGCCTTGTCGAAGCCTTGACATCAGTACAATTTGGAAGAGGAGGATTTCTAATTTGGGCCCAACACTAAGCTGAATCTGCCACTGATTCATCACCATGAACAGAATGAACTGCTCCTGCTTGGTAGTCTTATAGAGCAAGGCAGGTATTAGACACCAGACTAAGGAGTGTCAGGATGGAAAGAGGTTACAAGAAAGGAAATTGTTTTCTAGTAGACTTTTTAAAGGTCAAGGGTGCCTTATGAGGTTTCCTTAATTGTGATCTCCTTGGACATTTGCCAAATTTTGCTAGTGTTTGAGGATTTCATTCAAAGTTTTACTTATGTGAAATAAAATTCAAGAAAGTGGTCACCTAGTCACTTTTGTGGTCAGTTTTCAATCAGCTTTCCTTTGGTGAATGAGATGGAGAAGTAGGTGGAGTTCCCCTCTGGAGAATGTGGTCTACATTCTCAACTTTCCAAAGATCTAGACGAATGTAACTCTTCCAAGTCTCCCAGTTATGAGAAGTGCTGTGTATTCAAACTGCTTGGTGTTGACAACTGTACTTACTCCATGATGTGATTGCGTATTATTTCTGTCTTTGTAGCAACCTAATCTGGCTTCTTAGCCCTCCTGTTCTTGGCAGGACTAACATTCTTAAGTAAAATCCTTTTTATAAAAGAGTTGGTGAGCATAACAGAAGCTGAGCAATGCACTGTGTGCCATGTCATTCCCTTAACGATGCCATCAGAAAGAGGAGTTTGGAGAAACACAAGTATCTGGGTTAGATGTTAGACATCTCTTATTTTGATATAAAATTAGGAGGTGAAATACTGAAAGCTCCTAAGGCCCCCTTTTGTATTTCTCATTATTTTTGAAGCATAGACATGAAGATCTGAATATTATCTGATAGTTCTGCTCAGATTGGCACTGAGTTGTTTGCAAGTGAGGAGCCCCTTACTCTTCTACCCTGTGAGAATATTCACAGTGAAAGGATCCTTTGTTACTATTGTGCTCACCAGCATAAAACTCAGAAGAGAAGCTATGTGTTTTTAAGTCTAAACACCAGACTATTGTGTTTAACCTCAATCAAACAGACTATGAAATGAGGATTTTATTTTTTTAAAAAATAACTCTTAATAATTAACTAGAGAGATGTGAAGTGAGGTGCCCACATTCCAAAGCAGTAAGCCTCAGGTATAAATAATTAATCTAATTTGGCGTAGCCAAAGCACAGAGAATGTCTAATAGTCCAGATAAACTTTGCTTTGAGGAGACTGATAATGAGGACCTTTGCAGAAAACTGTATTTGATTAGAATGTATAATATTATAATAGAACCCTAATAGACTTTAGAGGAAAGAGAATGTTGAATTGGTTAAATACTAGTAATTAAGTGCCAAGAAATTACTACTCTGAAAACATTCCTGGAAAAAAAAATGCTGTTCTAAGAGAGATGGGAACAAGTTATTTAAAAAGTGAATGTATGCAGCCCAGATACCCTAAGCATTAAATAAATACTCACACAAACCTCATTTCTGCACTGACTTCTGCATCCTTAGCTTGGAAGCTTCCTTCCCTTGCTTAAAAAAAAAAAAAAAAAAAAAAAAAAAAAAAAAAAAAAAAAACAAACAAACAAACAAACAAAAAACAGGCACCTGAATCTGCTAGGTTTTGGCTATTTTTCCTTTCCTTCTTGCTTTAGATGCCTGGGGATGGGGAGCTTAAACAAGGTCATTAGCATAAAGATGGCAGTCATCAAGGCAGAAACTGCTGGTCTTCCTCTTCTTTCCTTGAGTTCTACAGGTGCCAGTCAGAACCTACCCATCCAGCCTTCTTTATTTCCAAGTGTTTCTCTTTTGGGCAGCAGTTCCTGTGCCCTATGTGTGTTCTTACCCTTGTCATCCTGCCCATCTCTTATTTGCACAATTTTAGGTGAGTATTTTTTTTTTCATACCAGCCCTTAGGTCTTCTCCACTCATTCCAGTGAACACCATGTAGGTCATTTATCAGTAACTGGAATGGAAACTTGACACAAACAACACAGAAGAGGGAAGGGTTTTTAACTTGATTTTGGCTCCTAGATCCAGAAGCTGCAGTTGGCTCTCTGCTATACTCATTGCCATGATCCTGTAGTGAGGCAGAATAGTTTGGCAGCTGGAATGTGTAATAGACAAGGCTGCTCATTTATGGTGGCTGGGAAGCAGGGACTTGGGTGAAGAGTCCAAAGGCATGCTCTCAGTGACTGATTTCCTCCAGTCACACTCTAATTTCCACATTCTACAATTTTCTACAGCCTCAAGATGGTTGGCTCAACACTGAGACTAGCAATGTTTTAATCCATCTATTAGGGAGGCATGTTTCAATATAATCACTTTCCCAGAGTCCCACCTCTAAATAATTCTGTCAGTCAAGCCTTCAACACTTAGTCTTTGGAGGATACTTTCAATCAGTATAATACCCCTATTGGTCTTTCATAGAAATATGCAATTTAACTGGTATGAACCATTCAAGCATTTTCTTCTTTTCCCAATAGGTTTTTATAACATATTGATTTGAATACTTTTCATTCTACTTCTATTGCATTTAATTTTTCATTCTAGTGGGTTATAGTTCCTCAAACTAATATCTCTTGCGGATAGGAAGTAAGAATTACTGTTTTCAGTAACCCTTCCCACCCATGCAGTAGATAATACAAACAGTCGACAAGTGGCATAGGTAAGGCCAAGCAGATGGATTACTGCCAAATTGTGCATACAGTAATAAATGCTTAAATTTGAGTAGGACTTTACAGTTTAGATTTTACTTAGATCAGTCCATTTGATCCTTAAAGCTAAGCATATGTAGTGGAATCTCTGCTTTTTGAATAATGAGTTTAGTTTAGAGAGCAGGAGGACCCTTTGTCCAAAATGCTTGCAACCAGAACTGTCTCAGATTGTAAATGTTTGGGTTTGTTATTATTGTTATTGTTGAATATAATGAGATATCATGGAGATGGGAAACAAGTTAAATATGAGAAATGTTATGTTTTATATTTATCTTATAGCCTAAGGTAATTTCATACATTATCTTTAATAATCTTTCTCTGAATGTTTGCTTGTCATATCCGTGTTCATAAAGTCCTTTAGTTGGGCGTCCGGGGAGAGCTCAGTGGTAGGTAATTTTCACAGCATGTGTCTCCCTAGGTTGAGTTCCCAATCCACAAAAATGGTTTATATTTTGGAACATTTTGAATTTTAGATTTGGAGATTAGGGCTGCTTACTGGGTATACTCACTGGAAAACTGCAATGCAGCTCATCAGTATTTCATTTGTACGCTAATCTTCCCAACAGCTCTCTGAGGGAGGGATGGCAGTTTTATAGATAAGGAAACTTACAAGTTTACAAGGTATTAGGCAATTACTCAAGCACATGGTTACTGAGTGAACCAGTATTGGAGGCAGTATTGGACAGCTTGACTGCAGAGCCTCTACCTAAAAAAGCTTCTTTGTTGGACAGACATGCCATCCTATGCTTTAGGGAGGCAGACTGTTTGCATCTCTTTACCTGGCTCAAAATCTCCTAATAGGTACATACCCAGGCAATATACATAAGATAAAGAAAGGCCTCTAGTCCCCCTTGTCCATAGTAGTCAGGCCTCAATGGATGCCTGAATGTTTATTTTTCCCAACCCTGTATAATATTTATTTTCCTATACAGATATAACTAATAGAAATCTTAGTTTATAAATTAGATCTAGTAAGAGTTTAACAAAACAACTGAAATAAATTAGAACAATTTTAAATCATGGAGTTGTAAAGATTATATAAATGTGGTCTTGTTCTCTTCTTCAAAAAAATATTTGACAATAGATTGTAGTGATCTCATCGTTCATGTTCTTTTCTGCTTCTTACCTTTTTACTTGAAGGAATTGTCCCAATTGTCAACATTGTCAACATTACTACCCCTGTGCTTTGGGTCTGTTACTAAGTAAAATAATGGTTAACTTAAACCTTAGCTCCACACCCTGTGATGGCTGGGTGATAAGAGGGATGACTACTGAATGATGAACGGGCAGGTAGCATATACAATAGGGAAACCTTGGACATGGTGCTTTACTTACTAGTCAGGACACAGTGGAACACCAGTTTTAAAACTTGGGGAATATTTATTTCTGGAGGTGTTTGCTTAATTTTTATGTACCACAATTAAGCACGAGAAACTAAAGACATGGAAAGTAAAACACTGGCCAAAGGATGACTATTGAATAAGAATATACAGACCAACTGCATTTCATTTATTTTATTGGGCTGAGGAGAAGCTCGGGAATAGAAAGAACCCTTGCCTAGCATGTACCAGATTCTTAATTTTATTGTTAATGCCACAAAAAGGAAAAATATTAAATACCTGTATTCTACTGCTCATATTCATGATTCAAGGTCTAAGCCTAATTGTTCAATTAACAATTATTTCTGCTATTTGCTGGCATCGGAATGTGCATACCTTGGGTCTTTAGGGATGGCAATGCAGAGTTACTTTACCAGGGATGGGATTGGAGCCAGCTTTAATAACAATCTAGCTCACAACCAACCATTCAGTACTACAATATTTTTTTAAGTCATTCATAAAGAAAGCAAACATCCTTCTTTTCTAGATTTTCATAATGAAGATGTAGAACTATTTCTCTATCCTAGGTCTTCTTACACAGTTTAGCAGCAATAAACCGTCTTTATATCTTGAATTATGCAGAAGTAAAACAGCCTAGGAGGCCTCCTCACACAACAGCAACAGATCTGTAACTCAGCAGTAATGGTCCATGGGTGTGAATCAAGAGCTGCACCCTGGTCCTGCTGAGACAGCATGGTTTTAATGTTTCACGACAGCACACTCCACACCACTCTGATTCTCTTTGCAAATGCAGGCTGCCTGTGTTTTTCAGCTCATTAAAATGGAAATAAGCAACCACATCCACACCATCAGCAGCTTCTCCTGGCAGTCCTTTGCAACTGGGTCCTCAGGTTCCTCATTGCTCTCTACAATCTGCTCTGGAAAACAAGATACCTGCAGCTACTGCCTTTTGCTTTTAGTTAATTGTTGGTGACAATAATGTGCACTAGCCTGTGGACATTTTTTCACGTAACTGCCAGTAATAGAGAGTATGCCCACTTCTCCTTCATGGGTGGTTTAGACACCTGCAGAATAAGCACCTGCCTACAGGTGCTGTTGAGATGCATCCAGCTGATCTTATTACAGGGAGGCTATAATTCTAAACCTGCTGCTGAGGGAATCCTAGGTGGCCTTTCATTATACCACAAGTTCTCAAGTTTTCTCGGCTCTATAAAATCTTAAGGCATCATTGTGATCTTCCCTGGGAGCCACCTAGATTCAGCACCACAGTAAACACATCAAGTGATAAAGTGACTTACTGCAAGTCCCTAGGCTTTGGTTTGTACAAATTGCAGTGACTTCCACCTCAAAGATTACAGGCATAGCATCCCAGCCTAGCAACGGCACAGCTCACTTCACATGTAACTCAGACTCACTTGGCTCTATCAGTTAACTTTCCAAGAAATACATCCAACACTCAAAGCCGAACAGCTGATAATCCCCTGCTGTGGTGAATTTTGATTTAAATATAACTCAGTCTCTCTTGGCTCAGGCTTAACTGAATTGGAACTGTTCTTTTCATTGTCGATTCAGTATTGGCATGCAGATCTGGCTGTCTATTCCCCTGACTTACTCTCAATGGATGTATTTATTAGTTATATGCAGTATTCCTGAGCCCTCTATGGGCTGCCAGCAGTGACCATTGATAGCCACAGTGACAGCTTAGACCTCCATTTCTGTCTACAAGATGGTGAACTGGCTCTACTGGTTTCCTTGAAGATCATTCTTAGAGTTAGTAATGAGGGTACTGCCAAGGAACAAGAACCCTATTGAGCTAGATGACTAGTCTTCAATATTGTCATCTTTTCTGTCTGTAATGCCTCATAGTTACAGTATCTGGTTAGATTTAGATGGAATTCAGTGCGTAGTGTTAATGAACAAATTTCCCTTTGTGTAGAAAAGTGTTTGTCTTTCTTTAGAACTTACATACTCATGAACTTGGCCCAAGAACAGGGATTGTGGATGTGTACTGGAGGCATGTATTAGAAATAAAAAGAAAGAGAAGGAAATAAACACATCCAATATGGAGAAGAGGCTTCAGGATAGATATGGATGCTGACAAAGGCCAAACTTGTATATGTAATAATTTCTTTGATGCTGTGGTCTGTCAGAGTGATGGTCATAACTGCCACAGTAGTCTAAGGACTGCATGCCAGGCTTTCTATGAGGCATTTAATGTGGAAAGTTCTAGTTAGCTCTTTTTGCCAACTTACTTTTTTTTTTTTTTTTTTTTTTTTTTAATCTTATAGACAGGGTAATTGAGACTGCGGATAAGTAAATGTGAGGAAGTCCCTCGGAATGTAAGATCCCTGGTTCCCTTTGATTTCAAACATAATTTTTGGTGTGTCACTTTCTAAATGCCAGAAAGTTGCCAAATAAGAGAAAAGACTGTGTGGCTATAAAATTAACACCAGTGTATTCTTAGCATCATCCAACACAGCATTCCTCACTGAATCTACTCTGTTCTCCATTTACAGTATTAGAGCTTGGATTAAGGACTGTTCATAGTCAGTTATGGGGTTGCTTCAGAAAACTGTAGCTCATCACTGCTGATTTCAATTTATTTAATAAATGAGGGGTTTCTTTTTGTCATCAAGTATTTGGCAATGGATGAGATAATTTCTCTTTTCTTAATATGTTCAAGTATCAAATAAACAAGATAAATATATAAATAGGACTCTAACAGGTGCCTGGAAATGGCTTAGTCGTTAAAGTGTGTATTACTTGCAGAGGATCTGAATTCAGTTCCTAGCACCCACTTCCCAAAGCCCACAAATACCTGTAAGTCCAGCTCCACTGGTTCTGATTCCTTTCTTTGGCCTGTGAAGGCACACAGATGCACATACCCACCCACTCACAGGAACGAATACATACACATAATTAAAAATAAAATTTTAAAAGATGAATCTGATCGGAAGTGTTACCTATTACGATAGTAACAGTAAGTTATAGGCGATATGTCTCTTTCTTCTGGCCAAGACTTTTCAGAATAGCACTCTCGTGCATATTTTGGAAGACTGATTATAAGCTCATTGTGTTGACAGGGTTATATGTAATGAGAGGTGAAATCACATAAATGTGAAAGGATGCGATTGGTTAGGAAGTACTATGCGTTTGTTAGCTTCATAGTGATCTATGAGAGTGAAGGTGTAAGGGAGTAGACAGGGGGTAAGATCAGACAATCTACTGGGCTGCAAGCTTGGACTGCCTGCCCAGGTGCTAAAGAGACATGGAGGGACATGCCCCAGAGAAGTGACTACTGCCTGCTGTACTTGTTTGTCCCTTCACAATTTGCTTCAAGGACAATCTTCTTTCTCACTTCTAGAACCAGGAGTGAGTGAGACTAAGTCGCAAGCTGGTAGGAAGAGTTAAGTCTGCGTAGAAATTTCAGTACCATTGTTGGAAGTACCAACCAAAAATTGATTTATTTTAAATGATTTTAAAGTCACATTAAAAGCTCAAGAATAAGAATGGAAGTGAGGGACAGCACTTCAAGGCGTACTCTTGAAAGGACCACACGAGTGCTGTGATAGCCAGCTTCCCTTCCCATAGCAAGTAGATCTGTGTTTTGAAGCCCTGTAGTTAGGTCAGCTGACCCTGTCCTGTGGAGCAGATAGAAGGCTAGGTAGACCTGCACATGCTTTGTTCTCCTGACCCAAGGCATCCTGTCTCAGCCCCAGCCCTGTGGTCACTGCCTCTGAGCTCTATTGTCTAGACTCCACATTATCCATTCTGCACCGCTAATGGGTGTGCTACCGTCCTTTGACTCAGAACAAACATTGCAGCTAGAAAGAGGTCACAAATCTTCAGATCCTCTGATGCCCTGGAATGAGCTCTTCCCCTTTACGTTCCATGTGGAATCACAGAACTCTCCGATAGATCCTTTGAAGATGTCCTTTCTCTTCTCTGCACTTGCTCCACACTCTGCTCTGAAGACCCAGGGAGCTTCCCATTTTCCAGTGCCTCTGATCCCATTAGAGCCATGTAGGAGACCCAGGCATCTCATGCTACATGGTGTCATTAGCTATTCACTAAAACCTGAGCCGAAAGCAGCCCAAGGCTGGTGGAGTGCTGTCATTATTGTTTCCATGCAGCAGGATCCTTTCAGCCACATAATGATGATATCCTCTTGGTGCTCCTTTGGTACAACACCCTGGCAGATCATTCCAGTGTCTTATTGTGTGAAGAGTTTCTGCTCACCTCAGACCCTCACCCCATTGTTTGAGCTGCCTGTGCAGCTGCTTTATCCTGAATGCATTGCTCTCTTGGCTTTGTTCTGCCAGGCTCGATCATACCCTTATGACTGATTAACCTCACTACCTACATTGAAAGTGCCTGTGGTTACAGTTTTTTTCATTTACCTTCATCAAAGCATGAAATTTAGCTCTGACTCACTTCTCTACCTGGCCAACTCATGCTCTTATTGTTCAGTTTTCCTGTTTCAGTTTTCTGCTTTCTGTTAATTTCTTTACTATTGTAGCAATTATGGATTCCTAAGGCAACCAAGGGCAGCTTCTATAAAAGATAGTCTCTATCCCCTTACTGGTACCTGTCAGTTGATCCTTGACCTTGACTCTATCTATCTTTTAATGTTATTAAGCCATAAATGCCCAGCCAATCCCCAAACTGTGTCCAGGCATTGCCAAACATCTGCTATTAAAACTCAGGCAGAACCATCAGTTTTCAGAGAGTTTAGAATTTTATTCTAATACTATAAAGGTTGGAATATAACTCAGTTGGAGAAAGCTGGCTTAGAAGAGAGAGAGATCTCAGAGAAAGTATGTTTAGGGTTTTTACTCATTGTGTATAGTATACTTGCCTCTCACCCACAAAACCCTGGGTTTTGCCCCTAGCATCATATGAACCCAAGCATAATGGCACATGGGGAAGTAGAGGCAAGAGGTACACAGGTTCAAATTCACACTCACCTACACAGCATGATTGAGGACAGCATAAGCTATATTATACTGTGTCTATCAAAAACAGAAAGGTAAGATGGGAGGAGAGGGAATATGTTGTATACTGTGGTTAATATTATGACTACTGTGTAATTTTGGTTAACTTCTTTATGTTGAATAGAGCTCAGTATCAATAAGTGATCTGTAACATAGGCCATTGGGAATTGGCCTGTATATTAACTGAAATCAGTTAATATACTGTTATGTTTAGCTCTTCATATGGCTATTTTTTAAGCCTTAGCAAAGTATCTGTCACCTAATAGATACTCAGAAAAAAAATTGTTGAGGGAACGCATAACAATAAGTTCAAATGAGAATAATTTTATGCTTGGTTTTGTGATCATATGCTTGGTTATATGATCATATATTACATTGAAATATGCTATACTGCAAAGGGTGAGTTGGATCTGTATGAGCACTGAATAAGGAGGGAGTGAGAAGCACACTGTGTCAGGATGGTGTATGTTCTCGCCAGAGCATGCTCACCATCTGTGTTATGCTCCTTCTCCCAGGCGGTCCACTGGCTAAACTTGACAAAAGCAAGCAAGCAAACCTCACATTGAGCAACTACCGACTGCAGCTCTGTCCTTGAACTGGTATTTAAAATCTACTAGAACAATGTTTGTAGTGAATGTGAATCATATCAGGAGGTAGCCCTGTAGAACAATTGACCATAGTTTTCCCACAGACCTACCAATAGTCACACAGTGAAGAACAGAGCATTTGCCCAGAGCATATGTTTAAGTCTTCACCAAAGTCTCTGGGGGAAAAAAATCTAAGATAGACCAATGAATTTAATGACTGAACTTGATGAGATTTCAGAGAACCTGTGGCATGTATTCAGGAGATCTGGGTTCTAGGGCAAGTTCTCAAAAAAGTTACAATTCCTTAAATGAAGACACTACTATTCTTCCTGTATAGAAGTCACCAAAAGACAACTGAGGTACTCTTAAAATCCTTCAGAATATATTACTTAGTATAATTCTGCTCCTTTAAAAACTCAGATTATAAGCCACATGAATTGATTTGCTTCCAAAATCTCAGCTGCTGCTATGGAGGCTGAGGTGGGAGGATCATGTAGTAAAAGGTTTCTGGCCCAGACTTTCGGGCCTAGCCTCTAGGTTTAGGCCTGCAGACCCACAGACCCTCAGACCCGCAGAGACACACGGATGCTTACAATAGTTATAGGCTGATTGACCTAAGGCCCAGGCATATAACTTGCTAACTCTCTACCCTTAATGTAACATATGACTCTTATCCTGTTCAGCCATGCGGCTCAGTACCTTTTCTCAGAGCAGCACAGTTGTCCTCTGTTTTTTATGGCTTCTCTCTGGCATTCCGCTCTATTCTGCCTGTTCCCAGAGTTTACTTAGTCTGGTAGCCCCGCCCACACTTCCTGTCTACCTTTGGCCAATCAGTGCTTTTTATTAAACTCATAGGCAGGGACAATTATTTACAATGGAACAACATAATCCCCCTACAGGATCACTTGAGCCCAAGGTCTTCAAACCAACCTAGGAAATATGGTAAGAGATATCTCATCAAAAGAAGCAAGATGTGAACCAAACAGGCTTTATCTATTTTCATTTGTATCTCTCTCTCTCTCTCTCTCTCTCTCTCTCTCTCTCTCTCTCTCTCTCTCTCTCTGTGTGTGTGTGTGTGTGTGTGTGTGTGTGTGTGTGTATGTGTGTGTGACAATAATAACCAAAGAGAAAGAGGCTATTGACTTGAGTTTGAGGAACATGGGAGGGGCTTCAGATAGAGTTGCTTGGATGGGCTGAAGGAAAGAAATAGATGTGGTAGACAGTGATGTAATTCTATTTCAAGTTTTAAAAAGAACATATTTTTAAGAGGCAGGGAAAGGGAGAGAGAGGGCCTTTTGGAGCCAGCCAGGTGTAGTTCATGCACCTCTTAGCAGTCTTGTCCTGATGCTGTTGTCTCAGAACTGGTGTACTCATATGAAAAAGAAGATAATGCTGCGTAATGATGTTGGGAATATAACTAAAATGAGAAATGCCTTTATAACATCTTGTTTGGTCCAGGGCACATCAAATGACTATAGTTAGAAATAGCAGTAGATAATAAATCCATTAGGGATTTGAGAGCAGAGCAAGGGCTAGGGATCAAATTCAATGCCTGGTGCATGCATGCTAGGTGAGTAAGCATTCATTTTATCACTGGTCCCAGAGAAACAGCTCTGCCCAGGTGCTATTCTTACCTGGCACCTTGTTGTTAAGGCTCAGTGTGTTCCAATTTACATTCAGATTTCTTTCTTCCTCAAATGATTTTTCTCTACCTTCGTGTCTGTTTTTTTTTTTTTTTTTTTTTAACCTGGGAGAGTTTAGCACATTGCAGGCAGGACAAATGCATTCTTCACCAGCGATCATAATCTCTCTTAGCTTTGGGGATCCAGCAACTGCTGGGGGATTGTTTTCTCAGTGACAAATCCATTTACTTTCAAAGTAAAACAATGAAGAATGCGAACAACTTGATTTTGTCATTGAAAGTGCTCCATACAAGTCAAGGTGGAAGATTCAGAATCAATATGACTAATGGATCCCAGGTACAAGTGAGAGAGTCAGCAAAAGGGATAAATTATCACTTTGCCATGCCTCTCAGATGGTAATTTCTTCTTGCTGTCTGATCCGATACCCATTGCTGTATTCCCATGACGGCCGTCAGCCCAATCATAAGCCAAGCCCGGAAACACATGGTCAGTACATCAGCGTGTTGGGCTCTGACTCATTTTTATGTTTGTTTGTCCTTATTACTTTCTTTGCCTGAGTAAAATCTCTATTACTTTGGGCGCAGGAACAGAGAATGTGCTCTGAGCACCCGAGGCATACATTTTATTTTATTTTTATTATTTTTTGTGATGACTTCATTATTCCCTTATGCCAGAGTTTTTGCCAAAATTGTTTTTCTGTGTCCTCTTTGCTCAGAATCCTCTCCTTTGCATTCTCCATTTATTTACTCCATCTACACATTTGTGAGCTTATGCCATTGCTCTTTCTTTTCCTGCCTTCTGTGTGTTAAATGGCCCCCTGACTTCTGGATTTCATAATCCAATAAGAATTTCTTCTAATCCATAAGACAAGAAACTAGCCAAGTGTTGCCAAATTCTCATTCTTTTCCTGGGAAAGGACTTTATGATAAAGACTTCTTTGTTCAACAACTATTATTTATTTAGAATACAACCATTAATAATAACATATAGTTCATAATCACAATTTTCAGTAAATTTACATTTATAATGAATTCATTATGTTGTTCATTTTTCCTACTTCTTAAAAAAAAAAAAGCCTAAAAGTTATTGTAGATCATGTGTATTGTGATAGAAACACCAGATTTAAAGATCCATCATCTTCATGCATGTGATGCTAGAGAATTAGAATTAGAAATGTTTTCTGACATCTGCAGTGAGAGTAGAAGTCTCTTTAATGAATTCCTCTGCATATTTCTAACATTCAGAAATGTGTCTGCAATGACATCAGCATGGTAGGGATAGAGATCACCTCATATTTCTCTTCAATGCTACAGCAGTAAATGGAGCATCTGAGGATGTGCAGATAGCCGTAGAACATGATGGGATCCATTTCAAGTGCCAGCCCTATGTGTGACAGGAGGACTGGGAGCAGAGTTGGCTGGCTGGTGTTTAAGACGGACGCCATCCATCACTTATCACAGCATGCACAGCCTCTGACCAGTGTTGTCCTTTTGCTTTTCACTTGCACATTCATCACCAAGAGGCTTGAACTCTGGAATCAGCAGTCAGGAATCCAAACTCTGCTTTTGGTGGCCACTGGTCTTGGACAAATACTTCACTGCTATCTAACTCATTTCCTCATTTATAGAAATGAAAGTGATAATGAAGACCAGTCTCTAGACTGTTCAGGTATCTTCCTGGAAGGACGTATTCACAAATGCACAAATAGCATGTATGTTCACGAGAAAAACACTTTCCCCTGCTTCCTTTTTACTTAACTGTGTGTTCCACATGATAATCTAAGTGAATAGCTCCAAATCATCACAATGTCTCCATAAATTAAAAAATTGATATGTTTTTTTCCCTACCTAAAGTTACCCAGCCATCATGAGTCACATCACATAGATGGCACTGCCTAAAAACACCCTGTTAATTCAGTCTTTAAAAGAGAGTCCTTTTCAATTATGAGGATGTTAATTATTATTTCTTACCCCTTAATTATTGCAATCTACTCCGTGTCTATATTGAGTGTGTGCACTGGTGTGTTTGCTGATCCAGCAGTCTGTGGGAACTGCAGTCTCCAGCCTTTATCTCCTTGCAGATCTCACCATTTCATTTTGGTTCGGGCACGGTGTTCTGCTGTGATGGGTTGTGTGGTTGCTTTACTGACAAACATAAACTTCACTTTATTTTTGACTGTTCTGCAGGGGTTGGTACAATATTATAAAATATCTTTAGAACTCTATCATTTGAAAAAAAAATCACAGAAATGTGCCTTATAGGTGCTCTTTTATCAAATGTTTAACACAGGGTTTGGCACTTTAATGGGCTCCCCTCAATGTTTTCGTGGATATCTACATAAATTCCGTGGTTTATTTACTACTGTAGCTTTTAATGGAAATGTAAAATAATTTTTCTTCTGGGCAGCAGTGACTTCATTGCAAACACATCAACAAAACGTGAAATTCACATAAAACGCCAACTTGCAACTATCGCTGAAGCTGGAGTTGTTGTTTTGTATTTTAGATGGGTAGTGTATTTACAGCTCTTATACACATACCGTAAAATGTAATGTGGCAGGATTTCTATATTCTAATAAAACAATGTGCTGCTTGCTGAGGAAAAGAAGGGGCTGGTGAATTATTGTAGTCATTGTACCTTGTTTCCCGTTATTGAAAATGGAATATGATTATTAAATGCGTGCAGTGTGCATTTTACACACTTAGTTATAGATCTTGGTTTTTATGTGTGCCTAGAATATCAATATTTGCTTTACTTTTAAGGAACATTAGTTACAAATACAATAAGTGTGTTTCATTTTTCACTGAGGACACACTGACTTCAGTGCTCAAGTCAGAGTATGCAATATATGTCTCAATGATTATTGATCTGAAGACCCACTGAAAGTAACCAAGACTGCTTGTGTAATAAGCAAACAGGGCGACAGCAGCTGTACTTGGAAACCTATGAAACTGGAGGGAATAGCAATAAATAAGAGTTTAATTAAATTGCTTCTTGGCAGATAGCAAGGCTGTCTTTCAACTGTGGTTTAGAACCTGTGGGGTCTTTTTTCTCTCTCGATATATGAGTACATTTTCGTTAATGCTAATGAGAATTGTATGCAGTAAAGGTGTAGCTGACCTTCTGTTTCATTGTGTCTGCAAAGTACCACATGGGTTCTTTTTTTAATCTTTGAAGCTATTTAGGGTTTTTTTTTTTTCCTTTCTATTCAAAGAAAGAAAGCTCTCAGTTTATAAGGAAGTTTCAATGTATACGTTCTACATTATTTTCAAAGTACCTTAAAAATTCAAGTGTAATAATCACAGTATCTTAGAAAGTCCGAAAAATTAGCCATCTCTGACTTGTTTAGGTCTTAGTTTCAAATTGTAATTATAACCAAAAGATTAAAATATAGCCTCCCCTTAGAATTTAGCTCTCTGATTAATTATGTGCATATATGTGATTATTGTGCTTGGTAAACCATGGAAACCATGCTTCCAGGCTTAAAAAAAAAATGAATGAAAATAACTAATTAGATTCTGTAAGGTGTTGCGTTTATAGCTGGGCACATGTAGCCTTCAGCTCATTTGGGTTCAAAGCTGTCTGCACGATACGAGTGCTTGAAAATGATTAAAGCAGAGCTAGCAAGGTACAATTTCCACTTGCTGTGTTGCTGTTCCCTTCCCTGGAGCACAGGCTGGGAATATGTATTATCCAGGCCTCCTCCGCGCTCCAGCAAAAGAGCTCTTTCATTATTTCTTTTTATAAGTTCAAACATTCTCTGGATAATAGTATCCTGCAAACCTCCATCTGCATGTGCAACCCAAGTCTATCTATGAAACTCTCTTCCTGGTTTGTGCCTGATTCTGTTTCTCCTAAGACAACCGGCTCGTTGGTAGTTAAGAGTGGTGCATTTGTTTTAAAAGTCTGTAATTCTGGGTTACTACCACTAGTTTGGGAAATAGCTACTACCAGGAAGGAAAAAAAAAAAAAAGATTTCTAAACTACACTTTGATGAATCTTCAGTATCTATAATTTAGGACATGCTAACTCAACATCTATAGAAACTGTTACTGCTTGTACCAGAGTACTAAGAAGATTCATTAATCTTGCTACATCAGGCCCAGATGCTAGCAAAACTGCTACCTGGTTTTGTTGTTGTTTTTTAACTTCTACAAGACCAGGGAGAGGCAGCTTCCTGTCCTTTCACCTCGGGCACTGCAACTCCTGGCTTTCTCGTGTGGTTCATCCAAACCTTCCAGGACAGTCCAGTGAACTTTTGTGCAGACTCAGACATTTTGACTATGTCCAGAAATAATCATCCAACCTACATATGTGATTTCTGCCTTAATTGGTTTGATTCAGCACCTTGTGGGGACAGGGGACAGTGTCCGCAGAGTCTGAGTCCGTTCAAGGCATCTTTGGTGTATTAATTTGTCACAGCTCCCTTCATAGCAGGTCATATGGTCTTTTGATCTGATAAATCATTTATATGATGCGAGTTTTCTCTGTCTAAAAATGCAGACATCTTAGCAAAATTCAGCCTCTTGTTTCTATGGAAAATGACCCAAGATTTTCAAATATTCATCAACACAGAAGACTCCAAATGCCACCCTCTCTTATCACGTGCCATTGGTACATTATTTAAAGGGGATTTCTACTCTTTCTCTGTACTTCCCTTCATTGTTGACTGGAAATTGTTTCATTGTCCTTTAAATATAGCATTGTTGTGTCTGTGACATAAAACCATGTCTCATAGACTTGAAGATGTCATCTCTCCTAGAAACATGACTTTATACACCACTTTCAAAGCTACTTTCACATTTTAAGATGGCATTCATTAAGAGAAAGAAATCTGATTTAAATTATGTTAACAAGGAAAATCATTTGTATTTCAGAATCTTAAAAATGTATGATTTCTATTTTCTTGACCACTTTACCTTTAGTGAAATGACGATTCAACAAATGATTGTCTTTTTAAATACTCTGATATTAATGTTTTTAAGGTATTAATTACACGTACAATTCTTACAGATCTGATAATCCAAAATAAGTTTTATAGGTTCTAAAAGATGGTAGATAGGGATAAAGGAAGGCCAGGTATCAGAGACACTGTAGGGAACTAGCTCCTCCCTCACAGAGTAATTCAAGATTTCCTACTGTGCAATCACTTTGAGAACACTTGTGCCCTGTGCTTTTTCATTTTCTACTTTTATTATTTTATATCTTTTCTGGAAACTAATTTTTTAAAAATTTCATGCTGTTTGGCCTATGTCTCAGGCTTATTCCTAGCTAGCTCTTTCATCTTAATTCAACCCATTTCCATTACTCTGTCCTCCATGTGGTCCATGGCTCACCTGTTTTGTTACATGTTGATTCTTGGGCAGCTGGATCGAGTCTTCATTAACGCTGCCCTCCTCCTTCCTTTGCTCTGATTTCCTCGCCTACTTCTACGATACCTGTCAGGGGACAGACAGTCCTTTATTCACTATACAGAAAGACATTCCCACATCACTTTCCCTTTTCTGTCTAATCAAAAAAGGTTTCAATTTTAACATAGCAAAATTACATATAATGAAACAGCTAACAAGCAATATCTAGTCAATTTGTATTTAACAAAATTAAAGAAAATATTCTATATTTTACCTTAAAATATTCATATTACCTGTATATACAAAAAGGCTTTATTTGAGTCATTTTTTTGAAATAAAATGAACAGCTCCAATGAAATAAATTCAGGAGAATTCCCAACAGCAGCTAAGTTCTGAGACTTTCACACTGTAGTTCATTTACCTCTATAGGCAATGTTGATGGGGTAGAATCGCCTGGTATCCCGATTAGTTTTCTTGTTACGTTAACATTCTTGTGGAGAGGGAAACACAATTAAAAGATTGCCTCCAGGTGGCCTGTAGGGATGGCCATGTGACATTTTCTTCATTGCTGATTGATGTGAGAAGACTAATTCCACTGTGGGTGATGGTATCTCTGGGCAGGTAGGCCTAAGCTATATATAAAAAAAAGGGAATTGAACATGAGTTATGGACTAAGCCAGTAAGCAACATTCCTCTGAAGTTTCTGCTTTGAGCTCCTGCCTAGAGCTCCTACACTAGGTAAAACTGAACCTCATGACACAACAGAGGTGCTCTGCTATGTTTTAGTATGCATCAGGCCAAGGGAAGCATGCAGGACAGTGGTCTATCTCTTTCTATCTAGATATATTGCAAATTCTTCTCTTAGAATAAAGTTGCGTTTGGTTTTTTTTGTTTTTTTTTGTTTGTTTGTTTGTTTTTTTTTTTAAACAAGGTTAGAATGGCATCATCTCATCACTTGCCCCTCTATCTGGTGATTGCTAGAGAGAGCAAATCTTCACTGACCTAATGATTTTGGCTAGGTAAAGCACCACCAAAGCAGATTGGTTAGACTTTCATCACAGGATGCATGTAGAGAGAACCAACTGAATGATACAGGGTTTGGTTGGGGCTCTCGTTCAGAAGTTCAGGTTCATGTTGGCTGGCTCCAATATTTCTGGGTCTCTTGTGAAGCAAGAGCATCATGGCAGAAGAGTGTGGTAATGAAGAACGTCTGATTTCACAGCTGCCCAGAAGGAGGAAGAGGAACAAATTCCAGAATAGGTGGAACACTCAAGAACCCTCTTTTCTTCAGATAGCATTGCTGAGGGGGACCAAGCTTTCAAAAGTTCAGTTGATGGAAGACACTTCACATTCTAACTATAGCACAAATATATACATTGAGAATTAGAAAAAAATAAGGTAAGGAAAAACAAACTGTCCCCAAGACTATACAGCCCATCTTCACTGTCAGCAAGACTTCTTACACACATGAGCAAAATTTGGGGCTTAATTCCTTTGGGTGTGAACCATCATCTGGGGATAAAAACAGTCTCTAGATATTGGATCTCATTCTTCTAGAATATGAACACATAGTCTTGAGCCAAGAGTCTTAGAAATCATTTGATCTGGGGCTGGAGAGATGACTCAGTAGTTAAACGTGTGCACTACTTTTACAGAGGACCAACGTTCAGTTTTAAGTATAACAGTTAGCTTGTAGCTAATTTTAGTAATTCCAGCTACAAGAAGATCTAATACAGCAGGCTCCTGTATTCACATACACATATACATGATTACACATAATTAAAAAATAAATATTTAAAAATAATTTTGCCAGGATACAGCATTATTAAGGTTATATAAGACTCAGAGAGACCTTCAAATTTACCTAGACTCACATAGCTCCTCAGACTCTGGTCAAAGGTTCTTTCATCTATACCATGAACTGCTGGGTTTCCCTAAATGGCTTTATTAGGAAGGTGCTGACTCAGTTCTCTCTGTTAGACGTCAAGCCTCATTTGTCTTGTCACCATGGGACATGTATTGAAAAAGGAAATGTGAGTTTATTGAAGCAGAAAAAGGCCTAAAGTGTTCACTTCTGTGGCAGGTAGTATGAATAGAGCAGGTAAATAAAGAACTAAAGAACTTATTTTTGTTTAGACTTCTTAGGAAATAATCATATTGTCCTAGCTCATAGGTTCCTTGCCTGTAATATGAGGACATGGACTTTGATAATGCATGAGCTTGATGCTTGGTGAGTAGGAAATATTGATGTGATGGTGCATGCCTTCAGTGTCAACACTTGGAAGGTAAAGTTGGCTAATCTGAATTTGAAGCTAGTCTGGTCTACGCATGGAGTTCAGAACAGCTAGGGTTACACAGAAAAACCCTATCTCAAAAAACTAACAGAGCTGGAGAGGTGGCTAGAGGGGAAGAACACTGGCTGTTCTTCCAGAGATCCTGGGTTCAATTCCCAGCAACGACATGGTGGCTCACAGCCATCTATAATGAGATCTAGTGCCCTCTTCTGACCTGCAGGGATACATGCAGACAGAATACTACATATATAATGTTAAAAAAGAGGGAAAGAAAGAAAAACAGAAAAAGGAAAAAACATATTGGCAAATGCTAGAAAGCTGATCTGTGTCCTAAAGCCTGCTTCTATATCCCACTATTACTACCCTTTCTCAAAGCCTATTGTAATATTTTGGCTTGATTCTTCTATTATTAATTATAATCTCATATTAGCCAGAAAAAAAAAACTGTGCATCATTTATCCAAGAGCCAGATGACAAGATGAGATGAATTTCTAACTGGGATCTGAGTAGCCATCTGTACTCTCTATGTGCGTCTTGTATTTTATACAATCCTTCATGCTTCTGATAAAAGCCATCCCATCCTTTCCAGCTTTAGCACAAAAATCAACTGCACTCCAATAGAGCAATCAGAATCCCCTCACACTTAAGACCAAGAAGCAGCCATAACTCAACTATCACATCTGCATGTGACATGAACTTAGTGTCGGATCTGTAATCCACTGTCGCTGGACTTGCATTCATTTGGGGCAGCAAAGTTTCTATTCTCTCGCTGAGGGATGAGTTCAGGCCTCTTTTTCCACTCAGGCTCCCTTGTTGAAGATGAAGTGCAAAATCCTGCAGTATTTAGAAAATGAACCTTCTTAACAAGGCATCGATTCTTTTTCTAAGCTAGAGCTGAAATAGCTGCATTCATTTTGCCCATTACATGGGATGACATAAAAGTCTTTTCTCTGTGACCAACAGTGATGACCACTGTGATAAAGGCTAAGGAAGGGGGGGCTAGGATTCCAAAAGCACCAGGGCTATTTGACCTCAAATCCATCTGATTGTTCCCCAATTCAGGTCACCTCTTTTCTAAAAGAATCGAAGAATATTCAGCCAACAAGTCTCCATCCCTTGTTGTTGTAGATGCACTCAGAGGTAATGAGGAAAAGGATAGTTTGTCTGGAAGATCATATCTCTGAAGCAAAGGCTTATCCATCATTGTTCTTTCTTGTGTGCTGTTGGAAAGTGCCCATGGTGAAACCAAGATCAGTCTTTGTCGTTGCTCTATTAACCCACATCTACAAGAGTACTGTGCTTATTTAAACTGGTTGTTTATCTTTCAGGCCAATGGGGCCAAGGCAAGGAGGGGAGCCTTTAGTGACTCATGAGGGGTATGTATATAAGGGTTAGCTTTATTTAGCCAGCTCAATTTGTACTCTTGATTTCACAAAATTAAGTGTCTGCCTCAGTTACTCTTCTACTGCTGTGAAGAGACACTATAACTAAGCCATCTTATAGAAGGAAGCCTTCAACTGGGGGCTTCCTTGAAAGCTTACTTATAGTTTCAGAAGGTTAGTTCATGATCATCATGGTGGAAATCTTGGCAGGCAGGCAGACAGGCAGGCAGGCAGGCAGGCAGGAAGGCAGGCAGGCAGGCAGGCAGGAAGGCAGGCAGGCAGGCATGGCTCTTGAAACAGTAGCTATGGACTTATGTATTATCCACAAAATTAAAGAGGATTAAGAGTGAGACTTTGCTTGATATGGGCTTTTGAAACCTCAAACCCTACCCACAGTGGCATGCCTTAAACAGTCAACCAACTGGGTCCAAGAAATTCAAATGTGTGAGCCTATGAGAACTTCATTCACATCACCACAGAGCCCGTTTCTACATGCAAACTCTCCCTGCCATCCAGCATTTCTGCAAACAGCCTCTCCATACTGTGTCCCCTTCTTTGGTCTATATCCATATTATTTAGCCTCTGCCTTATACAAGAAGTGTTATGCTAAATTATCCTTCAGTCTTTCTAGGTCCCAAGTAGTTCCCCTCAAATTTTGTGACGGATTGGTTCTTGAACCCATATTGCCAAAGTCCTAAAAATTATATATACCCACTTACTCACCTAAAATAGTACAGTGTTTGCATATGATATTTGCATAATCCCTGCTTGCTTTAAACATCCATATTTTTAATGATGTTCAGAGAATACAATGGCTACATTGATAGTTAAAATATTGTTTAGAAAATGACAAGGAGGATGTCTCTACATGTTCAGTAAAAGTGAAGTTTTGTCTTGGATATTTTCAATTCATAATTGGTTGAAGTTATTAATTCAGTGCCTGCCAATAGAGAATGCTAACTATGATTTTCTCTCGGGTTGGCGTGCTTGAGACTATTTTCTTTTTTGTCTTCCCTCAACAATCAGGAATGACTATAGAGCCTGGACCTGCTGTGTGTGATATTTTAAATTAATTTCTATTTTTTGTATTCGTATGTGAAAAACAGAAACTTAGCTTTGGTGGGCCAATCATGAAAGTTTGTTAAAAAAAAAATAAACAAACAAACAAAACACAAAACAAAACAAAACACAGCACATACCACACAGACTTTCAGGCTTGCTAGTGAAATCAACCAGAACCCTAATGATATGGCATTGATCTGTAGCTGGAACACGATGACTTGCCATTTTAAGGTTTTTAAGCAACAATTGAGGTATCCGTTGTGCCCATATGGTATTAAATTTTTAAATCAGGTATCTGTGAAAGGTGTGTTGTCAACTCTTAAATAATAAGAACCTTTGGCCATGTTTTTTACATTGCATTTCTAGGCATTTTCTAGAATCTGTAAAATTCTGTTCAGTCAAGACAACTGCACATTGCAGTCACTTTCCCAAAAAGCAGAGAAGCTCCCGTTTTTCAGTTCTGTGGTAAACTGTAAACTACTCAAAACAATATACACAGGAGAAGGAAACAAAGGCTGCCTAATGGAAACATTGGAATGAAACATCTTCTAACGGAAGCAGTAGTGGGGAAAGTTTGCAGGCAGTGTGACTGTCTCTCCAGATAGCTCCAGTTAGAGCTCTGTGAATTCATTTACTAGGCCCCTGGTGACCTAAGTACATCCATTTGATAAAATTAAGAACATTTAGCAGAATTATACCGAGTTCTAGGGAGCAGAGAGGCAAGTTATTTAGTTTTGAAAGGTTACAAATACTGATGCACAAGTAAAAACAGACAATGAATGCTGTGGCATGTATTGATTTTTCAAGTGCTTTTTGTGCAATTATAAGGTAAGCATGGGACCAATTTGTGCATCAGTTGTCCTCTCATAGTTTCCCTAAAAAGTAATGCAAACTGAATGCTAACTGCTTAGAAGATGTCACTAATACTTTCCTTCATGTGTTCTTCAGCACCGACATATACCTTTTGTTTGGGGGACTTTTATTATCATGGTCTCTTCCCTGACTTATTCCTCATCTCTGTTGGGGTTCCGTGGGGAAGTATACCTGTGCTTCTGTCACCCTCCCAGTTGGGCAAGAGGAATCTGATGATGTTGAAAAGGGTGTACGTTTGCCCCTTTCATCCATGGCATGTTTGCTGTCTTCTTTTTCTGTCGATCGACCACGGTTTCTTTCTTCTTCAGGAAAGCAGCTCTGGCTCTGAGAAGGTTCCACTGTTAATAAGAAGTTGAGCAGAAGTTATAATAACTCATTGCCTTGCCTGCTTGGGAAGCATGATAATGCTCCTTAGTTGTAAGAAATCATTTTAACAACACTGACTGGTGGCAGTTCATTGATGAGGCCTCTGTGAAACCTGCTATAAATAGCACATGATGCATGTAGGAAAGGGTTCTTCAGTGTGGCTTTTATTTATTTGTAATTTATATGCTGCCTACTTTCACAAAAAGATTTGAGCCAGCTAACAATAAAAGACACATATACAATAAGGTTGTTATGTATGTAGAAATTGAAGATCAAAAATCATATGGAGAGGAGAAGGGAGAGAGTTATGTTTGCCATTTGTTCTTAAGCCTCCTCATGAAGGAAATAGAATGTTATGCTGCAACCATCCTTCTCTTGGGATTACCAGAGCATGCTTAGCAGGGGATATGCAGTTTCTCCCTCATTGATATCAAATCATTCAAACCATGGTGGGCACACAACATGAAACCCAGTTTTAGAAGAATTGAAACTCTTGCTTGGGTCGGGGGTATAGAATGAAAGCCCTAGAGCAGGCAAAACTACAGACTTAAATTTCTTTAATCACTTAGAGTCCTCATTACCTATTGCCTGATTCTCTATTGTGCTTGCTTGGAATTATACAGGAACTATTGATTTGCTCTAAACATGGTTGAGCAAATTCGTTTCATAGAGAGGAACAGAGAGTAGACAGGGTCTAACCATGAGTTTTGTGCCAGGCCATAATAGTTTTAGTGACTGATTATCAATCACTGAGCTGATGGTGAATGGCATCGAATTAAACCAGTATGGGTTGTTTCCTTTTTATTTAGCCTGAATTGTCTGGACAATGGCACAAAGGGCATTTGGGGCCTACGCATTTCTTCTCACATAGTGACACTGACTTACATTGTGTTTGGTAAGAACTGGACATGTAGAGCTGTACCACCAAATGTTTGTCCGGATGCTGATGGGTAGAAACCCTGTCTCCTCACTGAAGAGAGTGTACCTTTCTGGGGAAACCACTGATTGAGGTAGAGTATTAGGAAGTCTCTTTTTGTAGACTGCCCATGGAGCAGATAACACCACACATCCTTGCTGGAATTTTGTCAAATCTTGAATCTGAAATTGAAAATTTCCTGTATCCAAGGCTTGCTTGCCAACTTATTGTCTTTGAGGAGTAACTGGGTAATGAAGAATTTGACCTAATCTACTGATGAATGAACTGCTAGATTTGTCTATTTGTGGTTTTAGATTTATGGCATTACTGGCACAGGGTGGGAACTGGAGAATTGGAGCAATAGGAAGAAACGGGTTCTTTGGGGCTCATTTGGAAGAGTATATCTTTGTAAAAATATTTTAAAATTCAATTCTAAACAAAAGGAATAAAAATGTTTTACAAGCAATATATTTTGATACTTTCCTCTTCCCTCCAAAATATTCCTCTGAAATCCTTCCTGCCCACTCTACTTCCTTCTGTCTCTCCTGTTCATACAAAAGTAAGCTATAAAATAAAAAAAGAAAGGCTAAAACAAACAACCAGCAAGACAAAAAAGGGAAGAAATACACACACACACACACACACACACACACACACACACACACACAGACCCCCCAAAAAACCAAAACCTTGGAATTTTTTTTTCCATGAACCAACCATGGAGTCCAAGGTTTGTTGTCCAATTATTTCTGGGCTTAGAGTCTCCCTGGAATATGGTTGAAATACAGAGTGACACTCATTGATTGGATAAAAGTGATTTTTCCCAGTAGGTACCAATTGCTATTAGGGGGAACTTCATACCCACATCACCTTTTGCATGCTGAGATTTTTCTCTAGTTTGAAATTTCATATGTCTTATGTATGCTGTCAAGGTCTCTGTGTCTATCAGCCTTGTTTTGTCTGAAGGACTCTGGTGTTTTGGAGTTACCCACCACCTCTTCCTCTTATTATCTTTTCACCTTTTCTTTTGCATAGATTTATAACCCTTGATGTGAAGAATTTGTAACGAAATCCTATGTTGGATCAAATTCTCCAAAGTCTCTTACACTCTATACATTGTCCATCTGTAGATCTTTGCGCTAATTGACATCTACTGTAAGAAGTTTCTCTAATAATGACTGAATAATGTGAGGGCACCTCTTACTGATGTTACTGAATATATAGAAATAGCACTGACACCCAAGTAAAAATTTCACATCTACTGACTAGTGATCATGTTACCAGAAGAAAAAAGTAACCATCATACCACCCAGCTACAAATCCCGAAGATGACATTGCATTAGTGAACTGCCAGAAAAATATACCGGTGTAACAATGGAACACAATGTTGTGAAGGGACCCATCACTTTTGATTCACCCCATGAGATGGAGCCCATATCTGTCACTGCTCAAGTGAACAAGAATCTGAGACAAGACAGATCATGTACTTAAGGGAAAGTCTACTACTGTTTTTTTCTTCTAAAGTATCATCGCAATAAAATGACTCCTAATGATATATTGCTATACCTATAGATCAATGCATCACCTAATTCTCATCAATAAAGATTGCTTCTTGTCCTTTATTGTACTCCACATACCAACTTCCTTGAGGTGGGCAGCATTGTTACACTTCATGTTTCCCACCGCAATGTTACAACTTTGCCTTGGATCCTTGGGAAACAGATGACCATGGACTAAAACCTTTGAAATCACAAACCAAACTAAATTGTTCTTCTCTTAGTTGACAGTGTCACATATCTTGTTACAGTGACAGAAATGTGCTAAGTGCATACTGTCATGTTCAATGAGATGACAACTATTTGCCATTATAGAACCCTCATCAGAGGTCCAAGGCATGTTCTTCCTACCCATGTTCATACAACCTCTCATATCTTGCCATCCAAATATATTGGGAAAATAGCTGCATTCCTTGACACTCAATGGGTAAAAGTCACCCTGGCAACACTGAGAATTACCCCCAACAACATTCTTGGATAATGTAACAGCAGATAAAATGTAAAGGCTAGCCACACAGATTCCATTATCTAGAGTAACCAGTCCTTCATGTCTATTTGAAGTTCATACTAAAGGCATCCTGACTTATGCTGAATAACACTAATCTCCTCTTTGCAATTCAACCAGTGAACAAGAAATGATTGAAATGTGGCGAGTGGAATGTCAGCTTGCTTATGTTAAAACATGTGGTGGTTTGAAAGAAAACTGTGCCTTATGGATTCACATATTTGAATACTTGGTCCCCATTTGGTGGTGCTGTGTGAGAAGGTTATGGACCCTGAGACTTAGAGCCTCATAGGATAATGGAAGTCATGGGGGGTGAAGCTTTGAGAGTTTATAGTCTCACCCTAATTCCATGTCACTTTTTCTGCTTCCTGCATTCAGATAAAAATGTAATTTCCCAATATCCTGTTTTGGATGCCTGGTACCCAGATTCCTGATGTCATTATGGACTCTTCTTCTGCAACTATAAGCAAAAAAAAAATTAGTTTTTATTGGTAATTTTTGGCATGGTGTATCACAACAGTGGAAAGTAATACAAAGACATACTGTCACTCATTGCTGTTCTCCATGTTCACATTCGACTGTTCTTCTATAAAGTTTCTAATCATTAGTGCACATGGTTTACATATTTAATCGAGAAGCCAGTTGGATCTCTCATCCTTTTTATGATCATGGACCTACACAATGGGCACATGCATATGTACATAATTCAAAAATAAATCATTAGGCAATTCAAAATTTGGTATCAGAAAATCAGCACACGTGAAATATCAACACCATGGCTTCTTACATATGACCTACGCAAGAGTGATACCAGTATACATGCTAATCTAGAAAAAATAAGCTCATGAGGCCTTAGCCCTAGACAAAGAACTGAAGGAACTAAGGCATGTTACAATTAGGAGAAACAGTCTTCCCCAGAACAGTGCATAACTATTGGTTTTCCAATACCAAATGGTCAACCCTAAAAACATATGTATACAAATAACATTATACAGACTGAGCAGTTTATAATTAAAATACATATGTGTATGCATATAAACATATATATTGTGCACACATATTGTACACACACATACATATGGGAGCTATTAAACAAAGAAAAAGAGACCATGAATTTAAGAGAAAACATGAGTTTTGAGGAGAGAAATGATGCATTAATAATGTCAAAAAATATAAAATAAAATAATAAATTTTGGGGCTGAGATGTATTCAGTGTTTGATCACTTGCCTTCAATTTGCAATTAAGGGCCTGAGTTAGACCCACAACACTGAAAAATAGTAACAATAATGGTCATAATAGTGATAATCTTACTTGGGTTCATATGGAAGCAAAAGTTCCCAGTGCTTTGGATGAATTGGCTTATATGTATTTTTATTTATAAGTTTCAATGTAACTGTGGAGTATCACTTTAGTATTTATTATCCCTCTGTCATACTGAGGGAGAGCCAGTGATAATGAGCCCATTTTAGGGAAGGCTATGTGTTATGGCCTCTCTAATTGGTCTGGCGTAGTCTAGGATTGGATCATATCGGTATATTAAACTCTGATGATAAAATAAACACATACTGAAGAAAATCTTAACAAGAGAATCCATCCTATCTATTGGCACTGACATCTTCTGTTGTTAATTGGAATATTTTCACATTTAAATCAAATGCTGTGCTCCGTTTCCAAAGAGAGGGCTTCTTCATTCTTGCCTCATAATGAGGATCCTTTCAGGAGATGCTCAGCCTCTGATATTATTCAAGAACTGCTTTTTGAACTTGATTTTTGTTAACCCTACTTATAATCCCCATCTCTAGCCAATGAATGGCACAAGGGACTGACTCAGCCTCCTGTGCTTCTAATTCCATGCCAGCTGTCACTCTCAGCCCTCACCACAAAGCAGCAGTGTCCCAGAAGGTTCTCTGTGCCTCATGAAGGACAGAGAGGTAAACAATGAAAAACCCTGTGGTTTTAGCATTCATTTTTATTCCAGAAGCAACACCTTTCAATTAATTCATTTTTAATCTCTGTGAAAACATGTGTATTTATATGTACATTTTTCTTCATTCATAGCCAAAAGGGAAGACATTTTTCCTACATTTTCTACATTTTTTGCAGAACACTATTCTTATAGCAATGAATCATAATATATAGCAGCTTAAATGCAGTGCTCTCACAGAGATGGTAATGGAATCAACTAGAATTGATGCAGTGCATGATATGAAATCTTGTTAGGTCAGAAGTCATTACTTGAATAAGAATTCGATTGCTGTAACAGTATCTTGTACATAGAGGTTCATTTTGGCTGCAGGAATGGCAACTAGAAGAACCTTCCACATCTTTGTTAAATCTTTGTATGTGGTTGGCTGTCATCTAGTTAGATAAAAAATAAAATTTAATTCTGAGAAAAGCCTGAGGCACTGAAATAATAAGAGTTACAGGGGTCTAGGGAGATGGCTCACTTGGTTAAGCACCTGCTCTTCAATCAGGAGGATGTGAGTACCCAGTGCCTAAGTAGGAAGCCTGGGTTGATGGCTCATGCCTATAGGACCAGTGCAGAGGGAGTCAAGAGGATCCACAGAACCTGTTATCCAGCCAGTGCAGCCTAACCAGTGACCTCTGGGTTTAATGAAAAACTCTGGCTCAAAAATCTAACGGAGGACAATTAAGAAATATAGTCGATATGGACCTCAAGCCTCCACGTGTGCATATATACTCTGATACATACATGATTATTTTCCAGAGCATAAACAAATAGATAAAAATAAAAATGGACACTTAATTAATATTGATGTAGTTAAGTCTCCAGTAAAAATAATAGAGGTAAGATCAGTTTTTCTGTCTACGATTCATTTCATTTTTCTTCTTCACATTAAGGCTCCTGGAAGTCTGTTCTAGGAGTGCAGTAGACACAATGATAAATCTTTCCCACAGGGAACTGCCAAAAGCAAACTTCAGTTGTGATGGGAATGACTTGGGGATCAGTGAATCGGACTTGCCTGGAAGGGATGCACTGTACTGAGCTGGCACACCTTGGGACTTCTCACCCTTTTGGGCAAGGGGATGGGTGGATAGGGAGAGGCGAGGCTGAGAGCTGACTGGGAGGGATTGGGAGGGGGAGCAGGGGAATACATTGATGGAGATGACATTTTTAATGAAAAAAATTAAATTAAATTTAAATTGTTTTCAAATATACATTCAATTCTGTGTTAGGGAGAAGTGAATGAAACCCTGAGAGTGATGGCCCAAACACCATAGCTGTTTCTATAGGCCTGAAGAGCAGGTGTTCCTGACGGGAACAGAGGTGCGATGAAATCCAGAAGGAATATTTCAGAGAAGAAAGTAAACTCATCGGCTGTTTAATACACTTGCTTATGCAGTCACTCTGACAGTCCTTTGAGGATTTGGGGAAAAACATACCTTTATCAAAAATGAATGCAAGTGTCAACTACATGATCATAAAAAGTTAAGAAGGCAGGAAAGTGATCGTAACAAAAATATCTACTTTAATAAAAATAGTATCAGGTTGAATAACAATATAAATTCCATTAACTTAATTAAATGTAAAATAGATCACTTAGGGTGGTAATATGGAAATGTGATGCTGAGGGAAATATAATGCTAAATCTTTTTCTTCCATATGAAGAATAGATGGTTTATTTTGCTCTTTGTTCTTTAGGGCTTGCTGTCCAGCTTCCAAATAAATACATAAAGATTTATTCTTGCTTATTAATGCCTGGCCTTAGCTTGGCCAATATCTAGCCAGCTCTTTTTTTTTTTCTTTTTTTTTTTTTTTTTTTTGTTTGTCTACCTTTGACCTCTGGGCTTCTCACTTTCTCTATCTATGTGTCTTCTTACTTAATTGTTGGCTGTGTCGCTGGTGGCTAGCTCCTGGTATATCCTCTCCTCCTTTTCTGACTCCGCCTCTTCTCTCTCCCTTCGTAATTATTCTCTCTGCATGCCAGCCCCGCCTATCCTCTCTCCTGCATAGTTATTGGCTGTTCAGCTCTTTATTAGACCAGTCAGATGTTTTAGGTAGGCAGAGTAACACTGCTTCACAGAGTTAAACAAATGCAACATCTCTTTGCTTCATTAAACAAATAATCTACATATAGACAAATGTAATACATCTTCAACTAATATTACACTGCAGTTGCAAGTTTCCATCCCTGTCAGAAACTCTCAAATACCCTACAGTCACTTCCCACATAATTGTCTTGGAGGCTAAATACTATAGTGGCTGTTAGGCCAGTAGTTCAGGCTTACTATTAACTAGCTCTTACATCTTAAATCAACCCATAATTCTTATCTATGTCTAACCATATGACTTTGTACCTTTTATTACTACAGCGTTCTCATCTTGTTTCCTCTGCATCTGGTCTCTATGGCATCTGCTGCTCTGCCTTCCCTCTTCCTCTGGCTTCCCCACCTCCACATCCTGTCTAGCTACTTACCAATTAGTGTTTTGTAAACTCATGTAAATGGTAAGGCTTTACAGTGTACAAGAGCGATGTCGCATAGCTTTCCAGAACAATAGATAACCAATAATATAATTAATAACCATAAAACACATTGTTTTAGAATATTAATATAAATTCTGAAGGAGAAAGCTCAAAGGTAGAATTCAGAGTAGCAAACTGTTTTTCTCAATATAAATTTTATTTTCATATTTTTAGTTTTATTATGGTTAAGATGACCTTTATTATGGTTTTTAATGTGCACATAGAATTTACTTTTATGTTACATAGGCAAAATTATAGTGTAAACATGTAATTCCAAAATTTGTAGGTCTGAGTCAGTAGGATGGTATTCAAGTCTATCCTGGCCATGGAGACCTTGTCTAGGCAAACAATTCAGTATATTTTCACTTTCTAATTTTTTAATGAGAATGGCTCATTTATTCATTTAAGGAATATTTAATATATTTCTTGTCAGTTTTCATAAAATTAAAAATGTGAAATGCTTATTTTTACCAATGATTAAAGCTCAGTTTGGGGACTTAGAGAGTTAGTCAATTGTCAGAGTACCTATCTAGTATTCAGGAGGCCCTGGGTTCAGACACGCATGCACACACACCCCTACCTCACACACTGGTGGGGCGTTTGTGAGCTCAGATTTACTTTTATCAGTCACAAATTCATTAAACATACCAAGATTAAAACCAGAACAGTTACATAAGATAGGAGGTGTATTAACTTCTTACCCTTACAACCTAACAATTCCAATGTGCCACACTCAGTGTTCTAGAATAAATACACATACTCCTTTACGTATTCATGGTCAAATGACTTTTTACATCCTAGATATAATGTTTTATGGAGTGGAATACCTTAAAGTTAGAGTCTAGAGTGTAATTTTGGAGGCATGTCATAAGCTGTCATGAGCAACTCTCTGTGAGCAGGAATCTCTGGTGTTACAAATCACATGCATCTCCCACCATCAGTGGCCTACTGTGAGGAAGGCAGCCAGGCCAGATACTAGAGTTGAAGGTTAAGACTGCTCTGATTCCAAAAATTATGTCTTCTGAAAGCTAACATCCCTGAAAGCCCAGAGAGGCTTTTCACATTTCTAATCTTAACTATTTTGTCATTTGAATTCCTGTCTGCTTTAAAGGTCCTATTTAATAGACTGTAAATTTTTAAATGTGTCGAGGTCCATTTATATAAAGAAGAAAGTGCTCTCTGTGAAATACATTGTTGAGGAAATGTCTACCTGCTAAGATCTTCCACCTTTGCATTAGCTACTTTTCCCAACACTGGCACAAAATATCCAGAAGTATCGAAAGAGGAAGGGTTTTTTTAGGACCCATTTTGGAGATTTGGGTTCATTGTTGCTTGGCTCCATGAACTTGGGCAGAACATCATGTCAGTGACAGAAAAATGTTCTTCACTTTGTGTTGGAGAGGTAGAAAACAGGGTAGGAAGGAGCCAGGAATAGAATAACCCCCAAATTCTGTCCCCAGAGACTTATGACCTGCAGTGAGTCTCCACTTTCTAAAGTTGCCAGGATCTCTCAAAATGCCATCTTCAGGTGTGGACTAAGTAGTCAGTGAGCCTGTGGGGATACTTCATATTCAGACCACACTAGTCCCTGAAGTCAGTCTGTCTGTGTTCTACTCACTCCCTTCCCATTGTCTCCACTTCTCCTTTCTTAACTTTCACAATCTAGAACATGTTTTTATTCATGCTTTATTTTTGCTTTTTAAAAATCATAGTGTTCTATCTGCATATAAGCTTGCAGGCCAGAAGGGCGCCAGATCTTATTGCACATTGTTGTGAGCCACTATGTGGTTGATGGGAATTGAACTCAGGACATCTGGAAGAGCAGCAAGTGGTCTCAACTGCTAAGACATCTCTCCAGTCTCTTATTTCCACCTTTAAGAAGAGTTTTTCTCTTGAGATATGAAGTTGGATTAGATTTGAGCCAGATCAAAGCCCACAACTGTAAACGGGTTAGTGGAAACATTAATGAAATCTAAGTTAGTTTGGTTTAGAATGTTTTTCAGTAAGAAAAGTATCTCCTATCTCTGGAAATGATATCACTGCAAATAATACTATTTCTGTGTTCCTATGTATTCCCTTACTTAGTAACAAGGCAAAATTACTAAGCAATATTAGTGCTTTCATTTCAATTTTAAACCAACAAAATTGTGGTTTATGCCAAGTGGCGAGGGAGGAAAATTCCATTGTCTGTGATACCTGAAAATCCAAGGATCCATGAAATGGAGAGTCTGATCATATCTGTGTGGTTTTCTTTGATGCCCTTCTACGGAATAATTTTCCTCCCTTATAGAGAATATATATGGCTTTGAAAAAAAAGCAATATTAATTTGTTTTAGAGACTGAATAATATTCCACAATTTCTAAATATTTTGTGGCAGCCATTGCTAACCACCATAGTTCTACCATAAAATGCAAAATGATTTAAATTCTATGTCATTTCACAAGTGGAAAGGAAAGTGAAAGCTGAGGTCCAAGTCATAGGCTCCATTGATTAAAAAAAAAAAAAAAAAAGTTTCTCTTCCAGAATGTCATGGGAAAATTATAATACAAACCCCTAAGCAGACAGAGGTTTCTATCTTGACATTCATAAATCCAAACTGAAAATTCAATCCTCTCACATCAGGATTAAAAAAAAAATCTCAATATAACAGGTTGGTACAACCTCACTGGACAAAGTCTACTCAGACTCTTATTCTTGGTGCAGTGGCACCATGTTCCAACTAGATGCTCCCCCCCAAAATCTCTACTGAGCCTGAGACACACTGCCAGAAGGTAGGTGATGAGATATGGGTTCCTGATATACCACCACCAAACAGCTTATGTTTTTGGTCAGACCCACCAGATTCCCATGCTCGCCGAGTTACTTTAGTGAGCAAGGCTTTACTTTTCCTAATTTGTTCTGCTGTTATGATCAAGAAAAATGGGAAGTCACAGCCCACCATTCTTACATTAATGTAAGCGGCATTAACATGAACAGAGCATGGATGCTACCTCTCACCTCATTCCATAGATAAAAAATTTGTCACCCCTCCTGTAGGACTGGGTGTTAATGCAAAGAACAACTAGGCCTCAGGTACTGAGATCAAGAGATTTGGGGTTTTGGCTTTCTCTGTTTCTCTGTTCACTGCATCTCTTCTTTTTGCACATGTTTTTACCAAGGCTGCATTTTATGTCACCTTTCTGGTTTCTATAAAATCCAGAGGAACAATTCAGTTCAATGTTTTAGGAGGGTTTTTTGTTTGTGCATTTGTTTTTCTTAAGTTCTCTCTTACTCTTCAAGAGAAAGGTCTAGGTGTAGTTTGTACATCCAGCTTTAAACTCAGGCTTTGACTAGTAATATGATAAACGATACGGTACTGGTTAGTGGTACTGTCTGAAGCATGCAAAGTTCAAATCAGTTCAAGATACTTTCAGAATTAATTAGGGGAGGTAGCATATCAACAGATTGCTTTTCTTGCTGGGTTCCCAGCTAATCTTAAGGCATTTGCTAAATTTAATTAGCCTCTACACAAAAGATTACTGGGAAGTACTCCTTTTTGAAAGGTACAGATTTGATTTTAATGAAACATTAAAGTCCTATAAGACATTTTAATGATGCACTAAACACACTGTGGACACATTTTTGAAATAATTGCAAACTGATTTTTTTTTTCTATTTGGTTACAATGCATGTTATTACCTCTTATGTCTGATATCTGGCAGAGTATCTTTCTTTGAACAGTGTTAGCTCAACATCCATGTGACAGCCCAGGACCAACTTTTATTCCAATTCTAGAGGATATGATACTCTCTTCTGATCTTCAAGGGCACCAGAAAAAGAAGTGCACACATGTATGATGATGCAACAGACATATAACTTTTTAATTTAGAAAAAAAACTTAAAGTAAAAATAAAGAACAAAACACTATGGTCAGTTTAAATGACTCAAGACCTTCATCTTTCCCTAAATTCAGAAAAAAAAAAAAAACCTTCTTGTCATATGTGAAATATAGAAGCAAAGAGTAAGCATGTTTGAGTGTTGAGCTACCAATCATTTCCCACCAGCTTAGTCATCTGCTAACATCTTTCACGTGCATAGTCCAAGTTTGTTCCTCCACAAAATAATGTATTACAGCGTGCCATAGGCATTAAAATTATTGTCTAGTAATCACTAGTCTAAGCCCTACTTGATGAAAGCAAGCTTGTATTGAATGAAGATTTCTGCTCTCCTCATCCTTTAAGTAAGTCAGGAAAAGACTGAAATGTACTAGTTATCCAAAAAATGGAAAATAGTTGAACAATAATAGCATACACCTTTAATCCCAGCACTCAGGAGGCTGAGGCAGGAGAATCTCTGTGAGTGAGAGTCCAGCCTAGTCTATATAAGGAGTTCCATATGGCTATAACTGTTTCATAAAAAAACCTTCTCCCCAATAAACAAAAAAAAAAAAAAGGAAAATAGAAATTTCCACTGGACAGTTGGATCTATGGTAATACTTGAGGCATTTAATGCAAGCTCTTGGTTTTTATTCATATAGAGGATGTTGCTAACAGGAAACCAAGTTTATACTCACTGTGGTTGATTTGTGCAGATTCAATAGCTCCCCTGTTTTTCTATTACCCCCAGATATTTATAAGCCCTTGAGAACTAAAGCTCACTATAGTCTGTGGGATGGAAACCTTCTCATCACACACAAATTCTGAGTCAACAGTCTAACATCACTGTGTTCAATGTTGAAGTCCCTGGAATAATCATATCAGGCAGAACAACTGATCACGAAAGATTTTTATTCTGAAGTGTAGTGTCTATCAGCGTCAATGAGCACCTAAGACTGTATTAAAAGTCCATAGTATTCTCTCCCTTCATGCAAAGCTCTTCTATATTCATCTTAAAAGCTGTAGCTCCTCACATGAACACACAGCTAGTGGGATTCCACAAAAAAATAATTGAAATACCAAATTGTCTGGTGCCTGAAATTTTTACACACACACACACACACACACACACACACACACACACACACACACACACTAAATTTAGAGCAGTTGCTCACTGGAGCAACTTTTCTTCTTTAGACCATTGTTCCTTGATATGAAAGAAAGGTATTTTTGCAGAAGAATAAACACACACACACAGACAGACACACATACAAATACACATGTGCACACACGTGTATATACATATACACAATGGAGGGAGCTTGAGTTGCAGTATTGATGATGGGATTATGAAGTATGTGACATGAAATAACTACAAGGAATAACTACAGTGATTTCAAGTATATAACACAGGATGTGGGCATACAATTTATCAGTTATTACTTTCTGACCACTTACTATGTATAGTAGGTTTGAGATTAAAATCAGCTCATTCTTGCTGTGCTGTTGCCAGTACCATCTGTGGTTCAGTTATTTTACACTTCCCTTTGATTCCACTAAGTCATGAGAGAGAAGTTGGGTATCTCTTTTTCTCAGTTGCTTGAGACCAAAGAACTTGGAACCAATTGCATGAATATTACCTGGTTGTGTATTCTTATACTGCAGCATCTGAGATGTTCCAAAGTCCAAGTCTTTGGAGAATTACATTTAAAATATTGCAGTATTAGAATTTTCAGATTGGGAACATTCAACTTGTACTCAGTATTGTAAAGCCATATCATGGTTAATATTTATGTGTGCAGCCCTACGAGGAAACTTTGAATGATGGCTTTATATTTCTAAAGACCAGAACTTGTATTTGTAGATCTACCTCTACCATTGTCTATACATACTTCTAAATAATTTTCATTTATAAGTAACCAGGAAGTGACTGCACACTGTCAGTAAGTAATGTGTTCAAAGAGCAATTGTAGATAAGAAACAGGTGATTATACTTTATATTATCTCCCAAGAGATGTCATCAGTCCCTCGAGCATTCATTTCAAACATTAGAGTCTAGAAAATAATCCCCAAGCTAATGCCAATCACCGTTTTATGTGTATATTCAAAGGAGCAAAATCTAAAGTGCAGTCACCAAAATAATAACGCTGTTTACTCTTGAGTTATGAGATCATTGCTGATAACTTGTTCTTTATTTTAATGTTTCTTACAATAAACATGTTATCAGTGATAAGTAACTGTTAATTTTAGAAGAAGAATTGTGACTTGATTTGTCCTGTATAACAATACAAATGAGTATTTGCTTCTACAACAATAGAATAATGTCGGTGATATGGTGTATTTTCCAGCATGACAGACTCAATGCTTGCTTACCTTCTTGTAGTTAGTATTCATGCAGCCCTACCACCTAAATGCAGCACATTTGTTCGCCAATAATTGTATTGCTTCAAACATAGAAGCAGCATTGAGTTCAAATACTTGTTCTCAGTACAAGTAAAAGGATGATTCATTAACACATCTTAATGATGTTTCTATCTGTTTGGCTTCACCTGAACCTTAAAAGCAAACAAAAATCACACTCTATGAGAGTAACTGTTCAGCAAAAGAAAATGCTATCTGTGTGAGGCTTTCTGCTTAGCTATAACAACTGAATAGAATCACATATAAACTTTAGTAGGTTTAGACAGTGCAGAAATATTCAAGTTCCTGCTGTAATCAAGAATAAAGACCACACAAGCCATAGTGGAAAATAATTTATTACTTGATGACATGTTACATTTATCAAGGTGCTTTGTTACTATTAAAATCCTGGCCTTAAGGGCTCTCTCTCTCTCTCTCTCTCTCTCTCTCTCTCTCTCTCTCTCTCTCTCTCTCTCTCTCTCTGTGTGTGTGTGTGTGTGTGTGTGTGAGAGAGAGAGAGAGAGAGAGAGAGAGAGAGAGAGAGAGAGAGAGAGATATGCAGGCAGAGTTTATATATAATTATGTGTCTTTAGAACCCTCAGCTTTATACAAGTATTGCATGTATTTCTTACTTGTAATCACTCTTTTTAATGCTTAATCTTCATACTGGGAAACAGAAGCTATTCAAGGGGGAGTTTATTGGCTTGTGGCATTAGTTTTCTGCAATTATTGTCTAGATTCTAATCTTTGAAATTAATGCTCTAGGGACTGATGGCATCTTAGCAGATAATATAAAAATACAATCTCCCACATTCTTATCTACTATTGCTCTTTGAACATTTTTATCTATTGGCAATGTGCAGTCACTTTCTGGTTCATCATAAATGAGGACAAATTTATAACAATGGTTCTGACTTTATCTTTAGATCTAAATTCATGGAATCTGCTCATAGAACATTTCAGACAGCAAACTTAGGCATTTGTGGCATTTTTACTTCCCAAGTCAGCAATCAAAATAGTGTAGTATTCCATTTAATTGTGCAGTTTGCTGCCCATTCCCTGAACTATAGTCAGGAGAAATAATTTTAGCAACAAATTACCAAGATGCCATCAGATACCTGTGTTGTATCTCATTGAAAAGGGAACACAATGCCCTGAACAGCTGAGTCTTCTCACAGTATAGCATCAGCAAGAAGGGAAAAATATATGAGTGTTTCTCTTAAAACAGAAAAAAAAATCACTCTTCTTTACATAGTGCCATCTTTTATTATTATACTCATTTTTTAGGTACAGAGTGATATGTAATTTTGTGGCCTATCTTTATTTGGAGAATGTTGTACCTTTCAATAATGTTATTACATTGTTGACATCATTAGCAAGTAGAACAAATGTACCGGCTTTCACAGTTTCCTCCTGAGCCCAGATGCAAAAAGGAAAAAAAAAAAGTGAATATTCTCAACTACTTTTGCAGCCCTGTAGCCAATAGTAAGACAAGTGTGAACTCTGGATAATATAGTCATGTCACTGACAAATGGAGTTCATTATGTTTTGGTGTGATGTTGTAGCAAGGAAGTGTATTGGGCAAGTTAAATATCCACTCTGAAACCTAAAGATTATGATCTGAAATGCATAACACTGGTTTATCTATCTATAAAAATTACAAGCAACTGCACAGGGTCTATTGAGGCAATAATACGTCAAGAACAAAAGCAATCAGGAGGAGGTGGGATTGCATTTCTGTCATCTACTAAGAATTAGCTTGCCTTTGAGCTTAGGTTTCTAGTGAAAGGGTTTGTCACGTTGCCATAATGACATTTGTAAATCAGTTTTCAATAATTTTTAGATTAAGATATTTCTAAAATGGAAAAAAATTGATCAAAATAATATATAAAGGAATTATTGTGATGAGTGACAAGGGATGTCGCGAAGCTTCAATTCAGACCAAGACAGCCAAGATAAAGAAAGCAATATTTAACATAGAAAATTTACTCCACAGCACATGGAGGTAGGCATCGACGGTTATGACTTGTATAGTACCGGGAACTTAGTGTAGACAATGATGGCTGAGTCTCTGGCCTCAGTTTTCCACTACCACTGCTTTTGTGTGTATCATTGAAGTGTCTTGTACCTAACTCGGTTGTGTTTTGCTGTTGCTGCTGTTCTTCATGGAGCTCTTGTTAGCCTTGAGAAGCCAGTCTAGTATGGCAGAGGTACCTAGTAGAACTTGGGCATATTGTACAGAAGAATAACTACCCTTTCCATAGAGGTCTAGAGCAGCAGTCACTTAAAAGTAGCCCACAAGCTACAATTTTCATTGCTATAACTGAGAAGCTCTTGGCCAACTATCACGATTTTCAATGATAATAGGCTATTTTGTTAAGAAATGTGAACATTTGTATCTGTTCTGCTAGGTGCCTTCAACATCTAATATCAGTAGTTAGATACGTGTTTGGCTTTCTGATTGTGTAACAACTGCTGCTCATATAGTGTTCTTTATGTGTTTATTAGTAAGAATGAGATATTCATGTGGCCTGTATCCTGACTCCTCCATCTATTCTGTTGGATGAAAGAACTGAGTAACTATGACTTCAAGGAGATGTCCCTAGATTAGGAGAAAAGATAAGTCTGTTACACGTCCCAGCATATAAATATAAATCAACTCTGGCTGTGGGGGTTATATCAATGTACTCAAGCATATAAATACACACACACACTCAGAGAGGGGAGGTGTACCAAAACTAAGACTGTTTAGCATATAAAGTGTTATCCACATATGCTTTGCATAGAGCTCCTTTTAATAGTTACTATAGCATACATGCTGAATATATACTTATTATACTGTATTCCTTCAGAATGATGGCCAAAATAATTAATGCACATATTCAGCATAAATAGTTATTAGAGTAGTTTAAAGCACTGTATTATATGTTTTATAAAAATATACCAAATTAGACTTTGACACACCCAGTGTATATAGATGATAAAATGTTTAAGAATGAAAATCTTACCCTGGAGAGATCATTACGTATTTTACATATTTATCCACTTAACATGCTGTTCCCTATGAACATGTACATTACTTATGTCTTCATTAAAATATAAGACAAAATAGTTTACAAAGAGATAATACAAATAAACATAATGAGTCAAAATGGGTAAAGTAGTAAATATCGAAACAGTAATGATGCTGTTTTCCAGTAGTGATGGATGAAGTCATAAAATAATACTTATAGATAGTAATAATAAAATATGACTGAGATGTAATATACAGTTATGTAGAAATACTCCTAATAGAAAGCTAGAGAGATGGCCCAGTGTTAAGAGCATTTGCTACTCTTTCAAAGTACACGAGTTCAAAACCACCTGCAATTCCAGTTCTATGTGATTCAGCACTCTCTTCTAGCCTCAGAGGATACCAGACTTGCATGTAGTATATAGACGTACATTCAGGCATAAAACCCATACCCATAAAATATGTTTTAAAAAATACAGAAGCACATGTGAATACACAATAGATATGTGACATGTATATATAAAACTTGAGTTATAATGTAGTATTGTTGCATTATCAGTGATACATATTTATGTGTACACACCCACACATAAAACCTACAGAGTCCATCTAGTGTTATTTTTATATACATGAGTTTCAGGCTGACCACCACTTCACATTGGAGAATGTATCGGAGAGCTCATCCCTGGATAAAATTGATTCTCTGATTCCCCCTCTCTCATACAAACTGATTGCCTGTGACTATTCCTATAGAGGTGGGGCTTTCTAAGATTTTGCCTATCTGAGGCAAACATGTCAACTGTAATTGTCATTACACACATCTTGTTTGGACAACTATTTTTAAGATTTCATTGATGTAGCAAGCTGGTCATTTTCAAGAAGACACTAATTAGCAGCAAGTATCTGGTCCTCTGGCTCTTATAGTTGTTCTGTTTTCTCTTCTATGGTGTTCCCTGAGTCATGGATGTAGGGTTTGCGTTATTGAGGTAACAACTGACACTGTATGGTCACCTATACTATGTATTTCAACCAGGTGTGATCGCCACAGTAGACTCTTTCTCCTAAAAAAGAAGAAAATGCATTTTTTAAAAAGCCCACTTTCTGAGGGTTGAGAGCTGCACTTATCTCTGAGTGTAAGGGTATTTAGAAAATAAATTAAACCAGTTTAGGAAAATGGCAGCAATGGGTTCTCCTGTAGGATCTATGACCTCTCTGACCATAGCTTGTTGCTTAGTTTTACAGTACCAGGCATGAATTTCCTTATTTTGAGCAGGTGTAATTATACAGCTGCTACTTATCCCCAAGATGATAGTACCACTGTTGTTCCATTGTAATATCTGTCTGGATAATCATTTCTGTGGTTCATAGGCTTTACGGCAAGGTATGAATATTGATTGCTATTATTCCTTGGTATTTTGCAAGCTGCTCTCCAGGGAAGACATTTCCCAGTCAGTTCTAGCCCAATTCCTCCAAGTCTGTGTCCAAAGTATGTGCTGTCTCCAGCAATAAGAACATAGCTTCACATTATAGAAGCCAATCAAAGGCACTGGCAATAGCCTATATTGTTTTGAGAGGCTCTTGTAATCATTGTCCCTATTAATAACTCCAAAGGAAGCTTCTCATGCCTGGCTCTGAGCTTTGTAAAGTAATCTATGGTGCTTGGGTGATAATTGCCATCTTACATGGGGAAATTACACTTAATACACACACAAGTAAATACTCACATATTTTAAAACAAACATAATGTTATGCAGAGATTGAACAACAAATGATACAGCTACTTATTTCCGGACTTGACAATTAACAAAGCTTTTCTTTTTAGGATCCCCTAAAGATACTGCTGCCTCCAAACAGCAGAAAGTAAATTTAAAAACATGGTGTCCACATTCCTAAGAGGTGGGGTGGGTGGTTTTGGTCATTCAGTGGGTTATGGATGATTGTCATTGTTTAGGTTAATTGGTTAAAATGTTAATGATTATGGTTAGAAAAAAAGTTAAACAAGATCGATTAGATTCAAGATTTGTATTTCAAAAATAGAAAGAAAAAAGGGATACAGATATAGGATGTAAGGATAGATTGTTGAATCTTCTTGTAAAGGAAAATTTTCAAATATAATAAAAAAAAATCAATGATATCAGAGGACAGATCCACCTCTTCCAGTGTTTTTTGTTGTTGTTGTTGTTGTTATTTTGTTTTGTTTTGTTTTTCCAGACAGAGTTTTCTGTGTAACAGTCCTGGCTGTCCTGGAACTTGCTTTGAATATCAGGCTGGCTTTGAATTCACAGAGATTCTCTTGCCTCTGCTTCCCAAGTGGGGAGACTAACAGTGTGAGCCATGGCTTCTTCTTCCTGCTCTGTCTTTCTATGCCTGCCTTATATACTTTCTTGGCTCAGTTAAGGCATGGTACCACCACTGCCTGCTTGGGAGACTGGAATTCCTTTTGTAAACTAAGATGACCTCAAACTCAGATTTGATTGAATTAAGGGCGTAGGTCACCACTCCCAGGATATTCCCTATGCTGGGATTAAAGGTGTGAGTTACCACTGTCTGATCCTCCTAGACTGACTGTGGGTGGATCCCTCTGATATCTCAGACTGTTTTTATTATATTTGAAAATATTCCCACAGTACACCTATGATGTTTTCAAACATTTTTAATGCTATCTTCCTTCTTTCTTTCCTTCCTTCTTTCCCCTTCCTCTCTCCCTTCCTTTACTCTTCCTTCCTTCCCTCCTTCCTTCATCCCTCCCTTCCTTGCTTCCCTTTCTTCTGTATTGCCCTCCCTATTGCCTTCGCAGTTAAGAGCCATCCCCTCATTATTTCCTGTTCCATAACACCCATGTCCTATCATTTTCCTCTCTGGGCTCCTTCTCTCTTTCCCACACAGTCCCTTCCTATCATCCTGGCCTCTGATGTTACTTCAAATTACACAGTCAAATCTAGACTCTGAGTTAGGATCCACAGATAAGAGAACTCACATAGCATTTATCTTTCTGTGCCTAAGCTACTTCGGTCTGTAAAATACTTTTCCACTACTAACAATTAACCTGCAAATATAATTTTATACATCTTCATAGATAAATAGTATGTCATTATGCCCATGTACCCCATTTTCATTGTCCATTCATCTGTTACAGGACTTTTATACCTCTTGGCAAACAATATACTATATGAAAGAGACCCCCAAAATTTCAGCAGAAAACCACAATCAATACTTTTGTCATAGTGGCAGAAGACAAAATCAACTTCTAAAACTCAATGCTTTTTTACATACCAAGGTCAAGCATGCTCAGAAAGAGAACATGGAAACATTCACATTTATAATAACCTCAAAAGCTATGAAAAGGCTAGGAAAAAGTCAAACCAATAGGTGGAAAACCTACAATGAAAACTTTATAATTTCTGAACCACAACAACAAAAAAATGAGGACATTAGACAATGAAAAGACCTCCCATACTCATGGCTTGATAGACTTGATGTAAAATGACCATCCAACCAGAAGCAATTCACATATTCAGTGCATCCAATACAAAGCCCATGGCATTCCAAGAGAAATAGAGAAAGAATCCTACAATTCAGATGGAAGCACAAAAGAATACTGTATAGCCAAACTAATCTTGAGCAAAAAAAAAAAAAAAAAAAGTTCATTTTGTTGTTGCTATGTTGGATGGATTAGCATACCAGATTAGCATGCTAGCTACATGACAAGCCTATAAAGGAAAACAACAAAAACCAACAGCAAACCAACCAAACAAAAACCTTTCATGAACCCTGGAACTAGTGCCACAGTTCCACCACAGCTTAGGTTCCGGTCCTGAGATGTGGAAGGGCCATAGGCAGGAAGATATGAACTTTCTGATCACCAGATGAATTTCACTTAAGTTACTGGTCCCAAATGGCTCCATCCATCTTCCTTTACAAGGAAGCCTATTTTTCCATACTAGCAAACAAGGTTTCTCTATCCTCCAAAGTTAACCTCCGGCAAAAATAAATATGCCAAATATGTTTTTCCCCAAAGTCTACATCAAAACGTCTTTAAACCAAATAATAACTACCAGATTGCTAGCTTGTCCAAATATTGAACAAGGTACATCCTGTCTTTCTAAAACTAAAAGATGATCGACAACAATCTTTTTCAAAATATATTTACAGAGATAGGGGTGATCTGCCTCCAGTCCTGTCAGCAGTGAGTCAAGACAGCTCCAGGGCTCAGAAGTGATAGCTGGCATCCCCAGACAAGAAACCTGAAAAACATCAACTCCCAAATAAATTTAGGGGAAAACATTCAAGAAAAAAAATGAGGTTTCCAGGAATGATCACATCTGCTCCATGTATGATTGAAAAATGACACTAAAAAAGCTAGGAGAATCATCGATATTATGAGAGAGATGACAGCCTGCAGGCTCTGAGGTCTCAGCAGTACTCTGAACTCTCTCAAAGTCCACTGGTCTTTGCTAACTGTGACTGTCCCTGTGGGGCTTTTGCCTCATCTGGAGACCCACTGAACAAACATTCATACACTGGTCTGAAACTAGGCTGCAAGGCTCCTTAAAAAAAAAAAATGGTACAAAAGCAGACATGCAGACCAAGGGAACAAAATAGAAGACCTAATAATGAGTTCAAGTAACTACAGTCATCTGATATTTCATAAAGGTGCCAAAACTCACAATGGAGAAAAGACAGCATCTTTAACAAATAGGACTGGGGAAAAAATACAGTTCTGCATGCAAAAGAATGAAATCAGAGCTGTATCCTTCATCCTGCACAAATTGTAACTCCCAGTGTCCCAAGGTCTCAATTTTAAACCTGAAATGCTAAAATTATTAGCAGAAAACAGACGCAGTGTCCTATAGAATGCAGGTGTGAGAAAGTCTCTCTGGATAGGCCCCCATTTGTTCCAGAATTAAAGCCAGTGGCTGACAAATGGGACTACATAAAACTAACAAGCTTCTGTACAACAAAGGAAGACATCACTCAAGTAAAGGAATCTCACAAAGAGAGAGAATCTTCGCCAGCTCCCTCTAATAGAGAATTTAGATCCAGAATATACAGAGAATAATGAGACAAGAAAATAGACAATCTAACTTAAAAATTGGGTTGTGGATCTGAATAAAAAGTTCTCAAAACTGGCAACAAAAATACTAAGAAATATCATGAAAAGTGCTCTACAAACTTTGAAATTAGGGAAATATAAATTAAAATAACTTTTAGATTTTCTTTTCTCCCAGTCTGAATAACGATGGTCAATGAAAAACTTACAATAAATACTGGCAAAGACATGGGGAAAGGGTGACCCTCATTCACAGTTGGTGTGTGTGTAGATTGGCATAACCACTATGGAAATCAGTGTGGAGAATTCTGAAAAGGTTAAAAAATTAACATGTGAATCCAGCTATATCCATCTAACTTCTTAACACATACATATTTTTTTGAAGAACTTAATGTCCTACTATAGAGACAATTGCCCTGCAATGTTCATTTTCATCTATTCTCAATAGCTAGTTTTCTATTTCTATACTGCATATAACATATCTCTAAATAATATGTTGCTCAGTTTTAAGTACTATGTTTTGTATATTCTCTATATATCTTTGAAATTTAGTCAGGTTGATGTGCATTATTTCAACTGGTTATCCTCCTGCTATGTGCTCTCCTAATATATGCCTCTTTTCATTCAGTGTTGTTAGCCATTGTTTTTTGTTGTTGTGTAATCTTTGGCTCTGGCTGGGTTCAATTCCTAGCATTTGGGGGTACATTGATTTGTATTCCGACTTTGGACATATTCATACAGTGGCATGTTCTGGTCCTGTATGTGTTTACTGGTGTAGAGTGTAGGGACTTTCCCAGAGCAATCTCAGAAAGATGGCTTAGGTGACAGACCTTATGAATAGCTGTACTTTCTATAAGACATCAAATTGAGTTAGACAATCTAAGTACAGTCTTTATCACTGATCACCAGTTGAGCAAAGGGGTTGAATGACATTTGATGTAAATGAAATATGCCTAAATTGGAAGGGAAAACATGGTCACAAAAGCTTGCTAAAAAGTTAAACTACTCACCCATATCTCAGAGTCAAGTTTTAAGTCATTTTAGAAAAAGAAAAGAGAGACACTTCCATCTAACTATGGTGTGTAATGGAATTATGCTGTTACATTGTAAACAATTTTCCAACCTACTGGTTTAATAAAAATGCTAATTGGCTGAAGACAGACAGGAAATGTGGGCTACCAAACTAAGAAAAGTCTGAGAACAGGAAGAACAGAGCAGAATGCCACAGAGAAGCCAACAGAAGCAGAGGACAAATATGCTGCTCTGAAACAGGGTACTGAGCTGCATGGCTGAACAGGAAAAGAATCATGGGTTAGTTTAAGGGTAAAGAGTTAGTCAAGTTATATGTCTGGGCCCTGGGTCAGTCAGCATAAAATTAAGCACCTGTGTGTCTCTGTAGGTCTGTGAGCCTGAACCTTGAGGCTAAGCTAAAAGTTTGGGCCAGAAACCTCATACAATTTTGAGTCTCTGCATTAACACAATGCTAACTGTATTATTTAGGAAAATGAAGAATTCCCTTTCCCACTCTATGTCTTTATGCCCAGCAGCCAGCTTCTCAACTCAATGGAATACATGCTGATGAAATGATAATATGTATTCATATGGAAATATAAAAGCTATTTCCCGATTGGCAGCATGTTCTCTCTGGAGAGTAATTATTAGATTTAAATTGTTTTCTTACTTTTGATCAGGTTGTCATTCAGTGAAGTCCCATAGTTTTTCCACTGTATGTAAATCATTGGTTTGTATATGGATGACTGAATAACGTGGACTGTCATCTTAAATCCTCGCATATTCTGACCCAGATTGACTTCTTTCCAAGTTATATATACTCTTAAAACCTCTATTGACTATGACTTGCATTCCCTTCTATGTGTCTTATAATCTTATTGGTTGTCTTTGATGCTCTTTACCATCTGTATAAATGACCGTTTCCTTTGAGTCATTCACTTGAGAGCTACCCATAGCTTTCAAAATTTGAAGTTAAGTAATAATTGCAGTAATTTTAAGTTATCTTTTCATTGTTACTACATAATTACTTTTAGTGGGATTATGTAGTTACATTATAAATAATTGTCTCACCTACTGGTTTAATAAAATTGCTGATTGGCTGAAGGTAAACAGGAAGTGTGGGCAGGGCTACCAAACTAAGAAAACCCTGGGAACAGGAAGAACAGAGTAGAGACACCAGAGAGACACTCGGAGAAGCCAGTAGATGCAGAGGACAACTGTGATGCTCTGAGAAAAGGTACTGAGCCACATGGCTAAATAAGATAAGAATCCTGGGTTAGTTTCAGAGTAAAGAGTTAGCAAGTTATATGCCTGAGCGCCAGGTCAATCAGCATACAATTAATATAAGCATCTATGTGTTTCTATGGGACTATGGGTCTTTGGGTCTGGACCACAGTCTAGACAGGCCAGAAACATACTACTATAATCATTTACATATCCTGTGTCAGAACCCAGACTAGAGTTAAATGGACTAATATTTCTCAAAGTACAGATTAAAAGCATTGGCAGGAGGGCTTGTGATAATCAAGATTGCTACAGTGTGACCAGACTCCATTGTAGTCTAGGAAATTGTAATGTTGCTTGCGGCTTTCCTATACTAGGATAAAATGTTAGACCCTCACATACTGCTTTTCTTGGTTCTCAATCCTTTTCTTGTAGACCATCTTTTGCTGCCTAAGTACTACTCCACCTCATTGCTACTTTTGATAATTCTTAAGCTCACAAATTTTACAACTGTGCTTTTTATATTTTGAGTTTTATTCATTTATATTTTTAACAGTTATGCTTTTACTTGTAGAAGTTCTGAAGTTTTATACCTTCTTGGTTAGTTTTTATGGGCTAATTTTAGATCATTAAGCTGTGTAGTCTAAGTTACTCTTGAACTCATTACATAGCCTGAGCTATCCTTGAAGTCTCAGTGTTCCAGCCTCTGTGTCTCAATGCTATTGTTATGGATGTGTACTACCATGCTTAGCCTGTGTTAGAATTTCATACATTCTTGATTTAAAACAGTGAAACTATTTGATATTATTCTCCAGTTCATTATAATGTCATCAGTCTCGAAAAGTGGATTCTTTGTCTATCATTTATAAGAACATTAGAAGCATTTGTTTCTTTATGTTATTGGCGATTCTATTTGGTATGTAGCAAGCTCCTGTTTGTTTAAATCCATCTTCTGGAAATCTCTATGGTAAATTTTGATAGTTAATATTGATTATTGCCTTGAGAAGATAGAGAATTACCTAGGAGATAAACCTTGAGGCATTTCTTTAAGGGACTGTCTAGATTGAGTTCATTGAAATTGGAAAGGCCCACCATAAATGCAAGGCAGCATCATTCCATTAGATAAGGTCCTGGACTGCTTAAAAAGGAGAAAGGAAGCTAACAACCAGCATTCACTTATCTTTCTTTCTTGCAGATACATTCTTACCTGATACCACAAGCCCATGCCCCCTTTTCTCCCCAACCAGGATGGACCACACTCAACCTATGTGTAATAGGTGATTTCTGGCCCAGACTTTCAGGCCTAGCCTCAAGGTTTAGGACCCACAGACCTGCAGTCCCACAGTCCGGCAGTTCCACAGAGACACACAGATGCTTTCAATAGTTTTAAGCTGATAGACCTATGGCCCAAGAATATCACTTGCTAGCTCTCTACCCTTCATCTAACGCATGACTCTTCCTGTTCAGCCATGGGGCTCAGTACCTTTCCTTAGAGCAGCATAGTTGTCCTCTGCTTCTTCTGGCTTCTCTCTGGCATTCTGCCCTGTGCTTCCTGTTCTCAGAGTTTTTCTTACTCTGGTAGCCCCTCCCACACTTCCTGCCTGCCTTTGGCCAATCAGTGCTTTTTATTAAACCAGTGGGTGGGACAATTATTTACAATAAAATAACACAATCTCCCACATCTATGAGTCAAAATAAACCCTCCTTTCTTTATGATGCCCATTATCTATATGTGGTCACATTGATGGTTAAAGTAGCTAAAATGCCTATGCTTCTAGAGTCACTTTCTCTAGGATTAATTTGTAAATTAATTTTGCTAGATATTCTGATACTTCTATTTTTCTATAAGATTTTCTATTGTGTGAATTCTTTTAGAAATGGACTCTTTAAGGTAAACTTCTAGTTTCTTCCCCCCCCACACACACATACACACTTTATGTCTACTTTAATTAAAACCAGGACTGTTTATTCTTCTTTGATTACAAAGTATATGCTTGTCATTCATCTTTTGTGAGGGTCTGTTCTTTGTTCATGCTGGCTTTTTTCAGGGGTGTCTGAGATGATCTTCCATTACCTCAGAGGTGTAGTATGAAATTTCTTGCCTGCCTTTCCAGCCTAGACCTGAGGTTTGGACCCATTCACAGCTCCACTTTTGCCTAGCCCCAAATAATCACTCAAAGACTTTTATATTAATTTCATGCTGTTTTACCTGTGGCTCAGGCATATTGCTTGCTAGCTCTTGTACCTTAACTCAGCCAATTTTCATTAATCTGTCTTGCCACATGGATTGTGGCTATGTATCTAGAAAAATTAAAGAATATTCTATCATCTACTTATACTTGTGAGTCCAAAGTTTTATATCTAATTTAACTTTTATTATAACTAAACTATAATTATAACTATCTAATCTTCAAATACATCAAAGACCTGAGTAAGGAAGAGCATTATAAGTATCTTCCAAATTCTAGAAACTACAGAGACATCTGGCTACCTGAAAGTCACCCAAAGGTCCTTTACGATATTGGAGCATCTATTTTCAGCCTATAGGCCTAGAGTCTCTGGCAGACATTTTCTTTTTGAAAGCAGGAAATTTGAAGGACTATTCCTTCCATTTTGGCATAGGTCTTCAGTCTCTTCTTCCTTGTCCAGCAGAATGTCTGGCAGTTTTCTCTGCAAAACAGGAACCTGAAGAACCATCTTGGCTTGTTCTGCCAAAGTTCAGAGGTTACTTTCCTATGGATTCTGCATGTCCAATCTATACAGAATACTGTTATTCACTTGAGTTGAGAACAGTTTCTTGTTCATGTTGGGCACCATTTATAGTATGAGGTTTCTGGCCCTGACTTTTGGGCCTAACCTCAAGGTTTAGGCTCCACAGTCCCGCAGTCCCGCAGTCCCGCAGTCCCGCAGTCCCATGGAGACACACAGAAGCTTACTATAGTTTAGGCTGATCAGCCTCAGGCCCAGGCATATAACTTGCTAACTTTGTACCCTTCTGTTTCTTTCTGATCAGCCATGTGTCTTGGTACCTTTCTTTAGAGCAGCATGGTTGTCCTCTGCTTCTGGCTTCTCTCTAGCATTCTGCTCTGTGCTGCCTGTTCTCAAGAGTTTTCTTAGTCTGGTAGCCCTGCCCAAACTTCCTGCTTGCCTTTGGCCAATCAGCGCTTTTTATTAAACCAGTGGGTGGGACAATTATTTACCATGAAGCCACACAATCCCCTACAGTGGCTAGCTTTTTCCACAAAATAAACTTCACATGGAGTTTCTTTGATGCCTGTCATCCTCTTGAAGTAGATGGGTGCTGCCAGGAGAAGACATTTCTCACTGTCCAGAAAAGTTTAAGTTCTTAAAATATTTTAAATAACATATTCTGTAGGTCTTTAAAGTGTTTAAAGATTACCTATCTAATTGAGATATAACTTTGTATATCTAAAAAAAAAATCTAACATGACTAAAAGTTTGATTATCACACTAACTGTTCATATATATTTCTTCATTGTAATTTACAATTTTTAAAGTAATTGCATAAACATAATATTTTAAACAAAAGCAGAAATATACATAAAGTATTATAAATTGTCCTTAAATTTATATAAATAAGCCAAAGTCTATACCAATGTAAAATATTTTGAGATTAACAACCATTTTTTGGATTAAAGTAAATTCAATAATCTGACTTTTTATCATATCTCCCTTTTTTCCTTAGAAAGGCATATGACCATTATGCATTCATAATAAAAACAAATATTTATAAATAGTATTATGGAAATTTGGGTATAGCTTTTCATAAACTACTTCCTACTGATTAAGGGTCCTGGCAATCTTATGGGAGTCCTGAGGCAGGATCAGCTTAGTTGGCAGCCTTGAAGCTGATGTGGCCATCTCTTACCATCAGAGATTTTTCAAGGTATCTTCCTTTATCAAACTTTCTTTTGACTTCAATTTTAAAGTCAACTCATTTACAAAATATACAGATCAGATTAATCCTGGAGCATTTATAATCAAAATCTTTTAGCAGCTCTTACTACTTCCTTTGCAGTCAAAAAAAATTTGACCGTTTCTCATCCAGTTTAGTTTTTAGTCCAAATTATCCCCAAAATCTGGACCTGCCTGCAGGTGCTTAGCTCTGCCTAGCCCTGTGATCTGCACCCAAATAATCACACAAAGGCTTATATTAATTTCATGCTTCTTGGCCTATCACTGAGGCATATTGCAAACTATCTCTTTTATCTTAACCTAACCTGTTTCCATTCTTCTATTTTGTCACCTAGCCCATGGCTTACCTGTGTTTCTTTTGCATGTTGATTCTTGGGCAACTGGATTGAGTCTCTCTCTAACTCTGCCCATTTTTCCCTTTATCTATGCTCAGGTTTCTTGCCTGCTTCTAAGATGCCATGCCATAAGCCAAAAGAGTCCCTTTATTAACTAATAATATTCACAGTATAGAGAAAAACATTTAACATCACAGGGTTAAGGTTTTTATTTTCTATTTTATGTTCTTGACCTATTCCAATGATGATTAGAAGATATTGAGTGGGGAGTTCTGCTTTATAAAATCATTTATATGACCCTAGAGAGTCCAAAACCCTTATTACATGTTTTCAATAACAGCCTTGCCATGCTTCTGAGCTTTTAAATTTGTCTACCATGCATTTGCTCTCTGTGCATCTATACTGTGACATATCTACCACTGACACTCCCATGTATTATTTTTCTATTTTCTTTCATGTCCTCTAAGCTTGGGAGTTCTTTCCATAGTGTGAGTGGTTACCAGTTTATCTATCAGCCCAGAAACTACAAATTACTTGATTTCAAGTGACCTGTGTCACTTCCCCATAATTTTCTTAGATGGAAAAGAAGAGGCATGGAGGTAGACAGACACCAAATTCCTGACATCTGTAAACTCTTATGACCTGGGAGCTGTAAAGGTAGTGTATGTGCCAAGACAATCACTAGAAATGTGCAGACATGTACAGTATCTGTGCTCATAAAGTAAACAATTTAGCTTTTCTTTTTTCTAATAAGATAGTAACAAGATTACAGAAGTAATTTTTCCCAGCCTGTTTTGGAAAGGATGTTTTTATGTTTATTGGATTATAACTTGTTTTACATGAGTCCTAAAAATGCTCAAGGCATATTTTTTCTATAATTAAGTTTTTCAGTGTCATCTGGTTTTAGCCAATTATTGCATGGATAGTAGCCAAAAAATATTATCTTCTTCTTTTCCTGAGATGACACTCCCTTGGCATATATAACAAGCAATTGTGCACATTGTCCTGTCAATTGATGACATTGGGCAAATGCCCATTTTTTTAGACTATTTAATTTTAATTTAAGCAACATATATGGACACAAAGGGCTTTATAACAATCTCAAGCACTTTTTCCAGCTAATTTATTAAAGTAGCATTCATCATTTCTGCATGTACTCATCAGGAAAAAAATCTCTGCTCATTCTTTCAATAGTGACTTTGTCATGATAAACACAAGTAGATATTAGAGATAACAAAGGCAGGTTTCACTGCTTTATAAGGAGCTTCCAATTTAACTGAGAATACAAACTTTGTAGAAAGGTGTTTAAACTAGAAGACGGAGAGGTGGCTCAGTGATTAGCAATGCTTAATGCTCTTGCAGAGAAGCTGAGTTCAGTTTCGCACACCCATGGCAGATGTCTGAATACTGTCTATTTCTCTAGACTCAGGGGATATATTACTTCCAGCTCCTATGGGCACCTCCACACACATACACAAACTCACACTCATAGGAATAATAAAATAACCATAACTATAACCATATATATTATAAATATAATGTATATATTTATAATAATATGTTGTAAGTGTCAAGCCCTATTTTTAAGTATGAACAAGGGAACATAATGCTAATGAGAAAATTGTAACAAACATGTATAAGGTTCAGGTTTATGTCTGGGATTTACCATGTTATTATATATAACATCATATTAAAATTGGAATGGCACATATTTCAGTCACATATTTATAATTGACATTATCTGAGCTTGCATTTGATGGTACACAGTCTGGAACCTTTTTTTGTTTAGCAAAGAGAACATGTTACAGTTTTCAGCTACTTCTGTGTGACCTAGGCATCAGTTCCTCTCTCTACAATCACAGGCTTCTTATTTTAAGGAGAGACGGTCTGGATCACATCCATGCCTCAGCCATCTGTCTGTCAGCTGATTAGCCCTGGCTTGTGCTTCTTTCTGTGCAGAGCTATCTGGCTTTGCTCTTGGCCTTTTGTAACTGCTGCAGTGCAGGTGGCTTCATTGCATAGGCTACATGTTTGGCAAGACACTGCATGCCATCTTCTCTCATCTCTATTACTACACTATGACTATTAGGGGCAAACATGAGTCCCTTTTGCAAGCTCTTAGTCTTGTAAATTAAAAAATAATAATACGCTCAGATAGTCCAGGACAATGTTATTGGAATTTGAGGGGAAAATTGTAGATCAGGCAAACTAGTGATCTCAGCAGCTGCCTGCGTGAGAGAGATGGACAAGAGGGAGAGAAAAAGGCGTGCTTTCTGAAGTGGAAGTTGAGGAGACAGTCAGACTCAGCCATTGAAACTATGAGCAGCTGAGTGGAGAGTGGTGTATTCTGAGGGAGGGAGAGAGAGAGGGAAGGAGAGAGAAGAAGAGGAGAGAGAGAAAGGACACGGAAGGAAGGAAAGAGGAAGAGTTATACTTTCTGAGTTAGAATTTCAAAAGAAAACCTATTAATATAGATCCATGAGCAACCATACTGACAGATAGGGTTTGGGGTATAAAAATATATAATCACATAAGAGACATAGTTATTTATCTTATTTATATAGCAATATTGGGGTGTCTTTGAGAATGACAGTCTTTGAGAAACGGGAATCATGGGAAACATGACAGTTACCAAAGCCACCCTGAGCTGATGTCAGGTTCTTGTCTTGAGAGTTCAAGAATGAAGTTCATGTGCCACAGAGAGAAAATTTGTTAGAGATTCGTAAGTGAGAGTTTAAGAGAGAAAGAGGAACCAGAGCTCTGTAGTCAGAAGTTTCTGGCCTGGCCTAGCAGAGAGCTTCAGTCCTGCAGTTCCAAAGCTGCTTATGAAATATTAAAATTGGAGGCTTAATATTATAGTAACTTCTGGGCTGGAGCATATTATTGGCTACCTCTTTCACTTAGACTCACCCGTAATTCTTTTTGTTATTTATTTATTTATTTATTTATTTATTTATTTATTTATTTATTTATTTATTTATTTATTTATTTAATTTACATACCCACCACTGTTCTGTCTCTCTCCCTTCTTCCCAGTCATCCCCTCCTTCCCTCAACTCAATCCCCCATCCATTCCTTAGAGAGGGTAAGGACTCCTGGGATAAGTCAGTGGGGTCTGGCATATCCAGTTGAGGTGGCGCCAAGTCCCTCCTCCCAGTATCAAGTTTGAGCAAGGTGTTTTTCTATAGGAAATGAGCTCCAAGAAGCCAGTTAATGCACCAGGAATAAATTCTGGTCCCACTGCCAAAGGCCCCACAAACGACCCAGGCCATTTGACTGTCATTCACATTCAGAGGGTTCAGTTCAATTCCATGTAGGTTCCCCAGAGTTAGTGAGCTCCCAATAGCTTGGGTCAGCTCTCCTTGTGGGTTTCCTCATCGTGATCTTGACCTTTTTGCCCATATATTCTCTTCCCTTACTTTAGTTGGACTAGGAGCTCCACCAAGTATTTAGCTATGGCTCTCTGCATCTGCTTCCACTAGTTACTGGATGAAGGTTCTTTAATGGCAATTAGGGTGGTCTTCATTTGATAAACTGGGGAAGGGCAGTTTAGGCACCCTCTCCACTATTTCTTGGAGTCCTAGCTGATGTCATCTTGTTGGTTCTTGGGTGTTTCCCTAGCACCGGTTTCTCTCTAACCCCACAATAGCTCCCTCTATCAAGATATCTATTTCTTTGCTCCCCTCTTTGTTTATCACCCCACTCAGCCATGCCCTTATCTCATGCCCTTCTCTTTCAACCTCTCCTTGCCCCCTCCTCCATAAGGTCCCAATTTACTTCAGAGACCTTATCTATTTCTCCTCCCCAAGGGAATCCATGGATGTCTCTCTTAGGTTCCTCCTTGTTACCAAAGTGGTCTGGGGTTCTAGATTGTAGCCTGGTTACCCTTTCCTTTATTTCTAAAATCTACTTATGAGTGAGTACATACCATCTTTATATTTCTGGGTCTGTGTTACCTTACTCATGATGATAATATTTTTTAGTTCCACCGATTTGCCAATTTTAGGATGCCTTTTTTTTTTTTTCTACTGAGCAATACTCCATTGTGTAAATGTACTACAGTTTTTAAATATATTCTTCATCTGAGGGGCATCTAGGTTGTTCAGCTCATAGTCCAGCTAAATCCAGATTCTGGATATTACAAATAATGCAGAGTATAGTTAAGCTAATATCCTTGTGGTAAGAATATGCATCCATTGGGTATATTCCCAAGAGTTGTTGTATTTCTGAGTCATGAAGTAGATTGATTCCAAGTTTTCTGAGACTTTGCCATACTGATTTTCAAAATGGCTGTACATGTTTACATTCCCGCTAGTAATCATGAAGTGTTCCCCTTCCTCCATATCCCCTTTAGCGTAGGCTTACATCAGTGTTTTTGATTTTTGCCATTTAGACAGGTGTAAAGTGGTATCTCCCAGTTGTTTTGGTTTGCAGTTTTCTGATAGATAAGGATGTTGACCAATTTTTTAGGTGTCTTTCGGCTATCTTCTGTTGAGAATTCTTTATTTAGCTCTATACTGTACTCTTCAATTAGATAATTGGGGTTTTTGACCTATAGTTTCTTGAATTATTTATATATTTTATTTTTAGAGGTAAGACTTCTGTCAGATGTAGGGTTAGAGAAGAATTTTTCCCAATCTGCAGGCTGTCATTTTGTCTCATTGACTGTGTCCTTTCCCTTCAGAAGCTTCTCAGTTTCAAGAGGTCCCATTTATCAACTTTTGCTCTCAGTGTCTGTGCTATTGGTGTTATATTTACAAAGTGGCCTCCTGTGTCAATGCATTCAAGGGTAGTATTTCACACTTTCTTTTATATCAGGTTCAGTGTAACTGTGTTTATGTGAGATCTTTGATCCACTTGGACTTGAGTTTTGTGTGATAGATATGGATCTATTTGCATACTTCTACATGTTGACATCCACTTATGCCATTACCATTTGTTGAAGATGCTTTCTTTTTTTTATTTTATATTTCTGAATTCATTCTCAAATATCAAGTGTTCATAGGTGTGTGGATTAATATCAGGGTCTTCACTTTGTTTCCATTAGTTTAATGCCAGTGCCAAGTTTTATATTACTGTAGCTCTATAGTACAGCTTGAAGTCAGGGATGATTGTAGTGGGACTGTATTCTGTTATATTGTAAAAAATTGCTTTGCCTACTGCTTTAATAAAAACACTGATTGACTAAAGGCAGACAGAAAGTGTGGGCAGGGCTACCAGACTACGAAACTCTGGGAACAGGAAGAGCAGAACAGGGAAGTCAGAGAAGCCACAGAGACACCAGCAGAGAGCTAGCATAAGCAGAGGAAAGATGCAGAAATGCTTCTAAGAATAAGTACCAAGCCCTATGGCTAAAAAAGATAAGAATCATGGGTTAGTTTAAGAGCAAGAGCAAGCTCGCAATATGCCAGATCTTAGGCTGATCAGCATAAAATTAAAACAAGTGTCTGTGTGTTTCCTTGGAATTTTGGGACTGATGGTCCAGATCTTGGAGCTAGTCCAGACCAGAAACTACATGCTACAGATGATGATGCTTCCAGAAGTGGTTTGTTTTTTTTTTTTTGTTTGTTTGTTTGTTTGTTTTAATTGAAGAGGATTATTTTGGTAATTATGCATTTTTACTCTTTCATATATTAACATATAATTCTTGTCTATGTTTAACTGTGTGTCTTGTTACTTTTTTCTTAGTCTAGCATTCTAATCTTGCTTTCTCTGTGTCTTGATGACATCTCCTCTACCTTTCCTCTTTCTAGAATTCTCCTTGTCTGGTTGCCCTGCCTATACTTCCCATCTGCCTAGCTTCTAGCCAATCATAGTTTAATAAAACAATATGAGTAACAAATCTAATTTAATCACTGTTGTAGTCTACAAAGACCTGTTCAAAGTATAAAATTTGGGGGAATTGTTTAGTTCTAGCCTTGGTTTGAATCTTTTGGCAGCATGAACCAGATAATATTAATAATGACAATCTATTTATAGGACTCTCCATCTGCACAGGTGTAGAGGTGAAACCCTGGCTACAAATTCTGAGTGGTCAGGTTACTGTTTTAATTTAGGACCTTGTAAATCACCAACATGTTGTCTGAACTGGTAGTCTGATAATTTTTGTAGGATTTTGATATTAGAAGATCATCTACAAGTTTGAGATATGAATCAGTGAATTCTTAGTTTTTAGAGAACAATTTTATGAATTGAACAACCGATCAGAACCATCTAAACATACAAATTATTGTGATGTTTTTAAGACACACAGCAAACTAAGTTATCAGACAAATTATTTTATAAGACATTGCCATATTTATTTTATATGGGAAAAACCTCACCGAATGGCATATGCACTAATAAATGTGTCTCTCATTGCTTTCTAATTCTTCATAAACTTCACACTACCTTGGGTAAATTTCATGTCATCTAATTGAAATATTTATTATAGGGTTTTAACATATTAATCGTTCTTTGAGTGTCAAAATGTTGCGAAATGAACAACTTCTCTGTTGAGATTTCAAGCTTTAAATGTGCTTTAAATATTTAAATGAATGAATAGTATATGAGCAAATAGATATTTTCTGAGAGATGCATTTTACCTATATATTTCTCAGAGTGTGTATAGAGAACATCTTGTATTTGTATAAATGAAACAGTCTTTCCTCCTTCAAACATTGTACTACCTTTAAAGCCAAGAGATGTACTGTTTACTGTTCTTTCTTATTCTGTCTAGAGCCAGGAAAGTACACGCCATGTTGTAAGTGCTCCCTAAATAAATACCTACGCTGGTAGCCTATGAATATCCTGATGCTGCATAGTGTCAGATAGGTGAAAGAAAGGAGAGAAGGAAGAGAAGGATGGAAAGAGGAGAGGAACAGGCCATGGATTAGATGAGTAAACTTAGAAATTTAGGAATGACTTACATACATGCATTTCAAATGTCCACCTGTGTATGACAGTAGATGTTCCTACTATAGTACTACCGAAATAGTACTGGGAACTATCAGATGTAACTATGTAGATGAGACATGAATGGCAGGATAGTACTTCTACATGGCTGACATAATATTGTGCTATGCATTTTTACCACACTTTGTCACTATTTTTAAAAAAATTATTCCTGGGCCTCAGGAACCAGAAGTAGAAGCTGATTTATGAGTTGAGAGTTAGTGCAGAGTGTCATATTTCTATAATGAGATTATATATTAAATCTAATGAAGGGAAAATATGCTTACCCAAACCAAATGACAGCACCATGATTAAACGACTCAAGATCCCTCCATGGATTTGTTTAGACAGCACAGTAGGTAGAGTGACCTCCTCTTTGCTTAGCTTTGTGATCAGTTCTCTGAAATGAAGATTTATGTCTGTTGGTCTTCTGATGACACAAGAGTCTGATCATGACAAACTTAAACAAGATAGAACTAGCAAAGCGGATGATGCTATATGTGTGTGCTGGGGCTTCAAATCCATCTCTGTTTTCACTTATGCTGGCTGCTGATTGCCTTGCAGCAACTCAGCTTTTCTGTCCCTTCTTTAACTTGACTGTTTAAGGTCCTGCTGCCGGCACATGTACATATCTGCTCTCATGGCCACAGAGGCAGGATTTTGTGCTCCATTTTGAGATTGATAGAAGTATAGCCAGATTTTTATCCCCATGGCAATTATATATGAATATGAATGACTTCTAAATCGTACCACCACATGGCTGAGAAGAATATTGCATCAATGCTGAAAGCCTTGAGGTACCCAGGCTGGAAGTACCTCTCTCTAATTCTCCACCACCACCCATTCTTAAAAAGGAAAGGAATCAACAATTGTTTTGAGCAGTTTGTTGTCCAAAGCCAATCTTTACATGGTATTTGTCAGCTAAATGGTATTATCATAGTTCATGTGAAATCATTGTTGTGGGGCATCATCTTCTGGAGACTTCAGAAATTGCTGTTAGAATTTATTGTTCACTGTGGAAAACTTAAACATTAATATCAAAACAGAAATTTTGTGGTAGCACTATATCTAAAAAAGAATCTTAAGAGCCAAGAGTAAGTATGTGGAGAAGTAGAATTTTGACATCAATAGTTCATAGAGCTTTGGTTCTTCTGTCTCACATCAAATGGCTCTTCTAATCTGAGACAGAAACTTGATTTTTTTTTTTTTAACTGCTTGGATTTTGAGAAGGAAAGAACCACACTCCAATTCCAAAGTCAGCTTTGATTTATAATTGAGTTGGAACCTCAACTTCTTTTAGAAGTAAAGAAATATAGATGTTAAGTAGTGATATTTTATGCTGTAGAATATATTAGTACCAATAGGCACAAATTTTCTTTACCTGTAAATTTTTTCTGGATAGCCTCTTTTCTGATCTAGACAGCTAGATGTTCAAAGTCTTTTGACTTTTTGAAGATGAATATTTCTATTTTTCTGCAAAGACAAAAACACAATCCTGCCCCACCCCTTGTTCAGTGAGCTTTCCTTACAACTTATAGAATTGTCACATTAGTGAATGAGCCATCATTTCTTTCTATTAAGAGGTTTCTCCTGTTCAAATCAAGTCTTTATTAATTCTGTTGGTATTTGTAGCATTTCTTCTCCTGCAGAAACAAAAGCAAAACCCCTTCCCCAACCTAGCACATATCCTGGTTTCCATTCTGAGGTAAATACATCTTTGAAGTAGACAGGCTGATTTAGCTCAGTAGTTTTTTTCTATAATCCATTGTTTTTCTGCTGCTGCTGTTTCTCATTTGCATTGAGAAAATTTAAAGTTAATAAAGCATTATGTAATCTATTTCTCAGGGTCTTTGTTACCCCTTTTTGTTTATTTAGTATATCTTTTAGAGTTATATTTGATCTTTCTATAACTGCCTGCCCTGTAGATTGTGAGGTATACCTGTAACCTGTAATATGCTTTATATTGTAATAAGCAAAAAAAAAAAAAAAAAAAAAAACACCCCACACTTTCATTTTACTAGGGCCATATATTTTGTTTTACTAGAGACACAATACAATATGTCACCATTGGTGGTGATCAAGGAACACAGAGATATTACAGCCAAGGTGAAAGGATGTATTTAGGAGGAAAAATTCTATCTGTTATAGTTTGCCTGTAGCTGGCCCTGTCAAAGTAGTAATTTTCTTTTGGTAGCTCCTTCTACTGGTTCTTGTTTGCTTCTCTGCTGTTTTCTTCTTTAATATTCATATATTCATGGCATGTGATCTATAACAGGGACCACAGTATTTAGAGTTGCCACATGCAGATTCTTTTAAGAGCAACTCCATTAGAGATCATTTCCTCCCGGTGCAAGTCTATGCTCTGAAGGTGTTTATCACCCAGCATTTAGCTGCTGATCCCTGTAATGTATGCAGAATCAAAGATCCTCCTTCATCATTCTGATTCTTCTGGGAATTAGTTTACATTGCAAAACAGGGGAAGTGGGAAAAAAAGGAAGCCAGAGGGGAACAAAACTGTACTCATACTGTGATCCATCTAGATAGAATAATACCAGGGGACTATCCTACCAGGGGGAGGTATGGGAATAGATGGATTCCCACCCTGAGGCTTTCTGTTTATAGCAAACTGTAGCTAATAACAATGAACTTCTTATTGCCCAACTTTGCGTGGCTTCTAATTTCTCTTCTTCAATGAACTGAGCTTAGTACAAACGACCATCCTCTAGGTCTAAGGTGTTTATTTAAAACTTTTTTCCAAAAATCACAACTTGAGAGCCCACAGTGAATAAAAACATTAAACATGAACTTGTAACGCTAACTGTGGTAACACATGTCTATAATCCTGGTACTCATGAAGTAAAGACAGTGAGTTCAAGGCCAGCCCAAGCTGCATAAAATTTTATTTCAAAACATGAGCATCAAGGAGTACTAATGTATTAATTCTGTCATTCAATTCTACTTGACTACGAGGCAATGAGATTCACCCTGCAATGCTTCATGTGTTCCAGACTCCCTTGATGTTGAGGAGTTGGAGATAAATACTGGTTCAGAGTCTCATCGCCCATTTCCAATGACTGAAAAAAATAACCCCATGTGGGGAGAACAAAGAACCCTTGGGCTGCTTCTAAACCCAGTCGTGGGTTGGGTATGTCAGTTGTAGGACCTCATGCGCTTTGGTGTCACTAGGGATGAGTTTTCTCAGCTGGAATTTCTGTTCTGTCGAGTTTGCAGAAAGCCAGGGACATGAAAATGAAACCCACTGTTGTAGTGTCTCTGTAATGGCTAGCTTTGTTCCTGACTGATGTTGCTGAATGCTGTCTCATCTTACTTTCTCATTTGCACTGACCCTGGAGTCAGATCCCTGGCTCACTTGTCCTCAGAAGTAAGAATAGATGGGGCACCCTGGGGGAATCTAACTGCCTTGAGTGGTAAGGATGTCAGCCCCTGTCAGTCAGGAGAGCAGATATGTCTGGATTCTGCAGCAGTTTTTCACTTTTCTGCAATCATCAGTCACAGATGAAGCAAGTATCATTTAATAAGCAAATAACTAAGTGTGTCTACTAGGTTGATTTCTAATTTCTCACTCTGCAGGTTTCTTGTCTGGGCTCCATTAAAGGACACTGCATCTCTCCTAGCCTAAAGAATACATCCCACGTCCTCTTACTTACTGGAGCTTCCCTTCAGCCACTCCAGCTTTTCTGGCCAAGGGTCTAGTATCATTATGCCAACGTTGTCTTCTTATAGTCTCAGATGCTAGGTTTTATGTCTGGGGCTTATTGATCTCCTGAGTGCATGTCAAATTAACCCCCCCCCCATGTGAAACATATAGAAAATGTGCTTATTTACACCTCTTGTGTTTCTTCATAACAAAGGGATGCATGGCATAAAGTTTACAAAAATCATACACGGTCTTTTTAGAGTTACTTTTGTGAAACCTGGTCCTTTATAAAATGTGATTCTAGCAATTCATCTATAGTCCATCTTAAAGGCCAGTCTTGAGTGGTACAGGCAAACCCTGTGTCTTTCTGACTTTATAGCGGTTCCTAAAGCAGCTTGTGGCTTCTGGTGATATTTCACTGCTGCTAGGTCTGGTCAGGATTGCAGGCAAGTGTATCAGAAAGTGCATGAGCACACCCAGCCTATGATTTGTGTAAAAATAGCTTTAAGGGATGAGCATTAGTTTAAAGCAAAATAGACACTTAGAGGAAAAGGGAAAACATGGTGCACTGGAGAGCTCAGAGCAGGTAATGCCAAGCTTTGCTAAGTACATTCATCATACTTCCACTAATGCTTCAGCCCAAACAAGACCAGGATAAAAATAACAGCTCTAAAATGGAAAACAAAACATAAAAGTTCAATTTTAGATGCAAGCTTGCTGGCAAGGCAAAGATCCTGCCCCGGCCCCATGCATTCCTAAGGGAATCATTAGGGGAACTGCTTAGGACCAGCAGCATGTGCAAATCCACAAAGAGTAGATGCAGGTAGGGGCTTCTGCTCAATACCAGATGCATCATCCAAGCCGGAGAGCAACTGACACCTTTTCCACCCTAGACAGCCCAATGCCAGGTAGAAAATCATTATCTGATCTTTTAGCACTTCCTGGCCAAGCATCCTTTCTGACCTTATTCCCATTAGCAGAACTCTGAAAACAGATCCAATCAACTCACATTTCTGCAGTGGTAGAGTACTAGACCGATTGGCACATTGATTGCAATGGCCACACGGTCCATTTGATTGTCTGAGCCTTTTGTCCTCGAGGTAATGTGAGTAAAACTGGCAAGACAAAACTCCACTGGGAAACGAAGAAGGCATCCATTCTTCTTCTTGTTCTGGTCTGCAAGTATGACACACTGGTGCTGAGGGTGATGCTGGTGAAGGAGAGATGTGAGTGATGCAGCACATGTATATAAAGGTAAGGAAGAGAGAGGGGGAAGGCAGAAAGAAGATGGTTTTTACTGAAAAGAGGGAACAAATTCAAATGATAATTATTCTACAAATGCAAAGCCCTTCTTACTATCCTAGGTACCTAGTCACTTAGCTAAATGATTTTTAAAAAATTTTAAAAATCCTTGAATGGACATCTATTTGGATTTATTTACTTATTTACTTATTTAATCCAGAAAATACAGGTAAAAGATGATTAATTTGAAAGACCAGGTAAAATGCCTCCTGGTAATTTTTGTTTCTTTAATGTGACTTTTAAGAGGAAAAAAAAATAGGCCATAAGCAAATGCATAGTGAGCACCAGTCAGCGTATTGACCTTCTTTATATGAAACCAGCTCTGGTGTTATCTCACATCTAGAGAGGATTGATTGCTGAGTCCAGGGTGCTGACATTCCTGATGCGATACTTCTGATGCTTCTGGACTCTGCTTATTGACCACAATGGGAAATCAGATATAGTCAAAGGGCAGAATGGCCTCCTGTTAACTCAAGAGCTGCAAAATTATTTTATAGTTCGACCTATAAGATTGTTACCTCTCACCCGAAATATGCAAACAAGCACAGTTTTCATGGACAGTATCTACATCCTAATATATATGCTTTACTCTCAAGTAGAGAGCCCCTGTTCACTATGAATTTTTTCCCAAAATCTAAATTAAAAAGGAAGGAGGGGTTATGGAGTGGAGGCTGTTGAGAAATCTAATTTTCAGGAACTCTTTTTTTTTTTTTTTTTTAAAGAAAGAAAATCACAAAGGCAATTTCGTTTATTTTTTAAATATTCCCAATAGTGTTCTGTCGCTTGAATAGCTGCTTTGAGATAGTTCATAAAAAGCAAAATGCGAAGAGAAGGGGGTAAACTGGATGAAAACAAATAGGAAAACATCCAATTTAATGGACCAGGCTGATTAAAGTGAGAAATGGAAACACCCTCTCCAAGTGAAAACCAGTTTCATATGCAAAGTCACCTCTTTCCAGATCCCTCCTGGAATGATTGTAACCCATAGAATAACCTGCGTTATTTAAACAATAAAACCAGAAATGAAAAGCTCAGTTCTGTTAATGAAATCATATGGTCAAGTGAAGTGTGGACCTGTCAACGCAATGTAGGTTCATTGCATTTCCCTCCGTGGATGCAGAACCCATTGTTCTGATAAAGGCTCATTGTGCCTGATTAATTTTGCAAAAATTAGGAAGCTATCTGAAACAGCCATACAAGAATAGCTATGAATATAAAATGTAGCTTGGGACAACCACTTAGCCTCATCTACCAATGGATTGTTTTTTAGTTTATGTATTAGTTTAAGGAACAGACATATAAGCAATATAAGATAATTTCTTTACTATTTTTAAAGGCTCTGAATAATAAAAATTTTTTTTTCAAACTTGGGTCCTTGTATTTGTTTGTTTAATGAAAGTGGCCTTTTATCTGATTATAAACATCATATAGGTTCTAGAAAATAGGACAAGCTAGTTTATGACAAAAGAGCAAACAGCCTAGAAATCTTACAGCCTTAAAGCAACTGATAGGTATTTTCTATGCTATGTGGCCCTTTGGTGCCAGCGGGGTATCTGGTTTGCATGTTACTGCCGAGGTAGTTCTAAGGTAGGTAGTCAGCCTTGGAAACCTGGTATATAACATGCTATCTATGGCAGAAGGGTGAAGTCTGGAAAGATACAACACAGAGAACTAAGATCCCTACCTGGAACTAAAAATTCACTTCCGTTTACAGTGTGCACCAACCTGCAAAGGGACCTACAGGCATGTAGCCATTGATACAATTCAGAAAGCCAGAGGTCGTTTTATGAAACAATCATGCAAAAAATAACTACAATCTATGACTCTATAAGAGCAAAAGTGGATTCATAAAAATTAAAACATTTGATGAACGGCTTTCCTATTTTGCTTGAACAAAGGAACAATAAAGACAAACTTCCTGTTCTGCTTTTCCACCCAGTATTGTCTCATTAAGATGTCCCATTTAATTTAAATGGGCATTGGGGTTTTTGTGAAGGCAACATTTGAAGTAAATGATTGACAAAGGATAGTTTATTTTCACTTACGTCAGTGTTATAATGCGCAAAGTTGTCACTAACATCATAGTATACATATAGCATCTCTTGAGAGTAATGATTATTCTACTAGGAATAGGAGGCCTCTACAGATTCCCAAATGTGGTTGGTTCCTGAAGACCATGCAGAGTCATTTAATACATAGAACATCCTAATGCAGACTATCTTAGTCACATTTCTTGTTATAATATATATGACCATAGCAGCTAAAAGAAGGAAAGCTATAGTATGGCTTAACAGTTCAGGAGGAAATTGATCATGACAGGCAATATTTAGTAGTAGAAGTGTGAGGCAGCCGGTTATAAGGTCCTTCAAATAAGCAAGTAAGGCAAGAAAAATGTTTGTTCTTGCCTAGTTTTCTAGTTGCTATTCAGTTCAAGACCCCAAACCCCAGAATAGTATACTCCACAATCAAGGTAATAGCTCGTCTCGCCTTAAGTAACCTAATCTAAATAATTTATTGTGGGCAAGGCCAGAGTCTAGACCAGTCTAAAGGATCCTTTATAGGCTCCCCAGAGGTTCGTCTTCTAAGTGAGTCTAGATCTTGTCAAGTTGACAGTATTAACCATCCTATAGAATACTATTAGAGAAGAATGAAACTTTTATTTCTTTATACCTTTGCTGACTTGAATGGATTGCATTTTAGCCATTTTATGAACTAAAAATTTGTAAATGTGTGTTTGTTATTGCTTGGATGACTTCTCACATTTTTCTATTTGACAAATAGTTTATTCAAGTACATAGATCGATTCAAATATCAATTTCTTATTGATTTTAGGATGCTTTTTGTATGTTAGAGACGAGCCTGATAGTTCGGCCACTTTTTATTAGTACAGCTCAACTTTTGGTTCTCTGCTTCTGAAATCCCAAAGCAAGTGAAACATATTTCAATCCCTAAGCAGCTAAATTTTCTACTGTATATACATCCTTAGCTGATCAGTATAGTTTCCCCCCGGATTACCATCATATTCTGTTAGTGATCTTCTCACGGGATCTCTCTGCTCCCCCTCTTTATGATTATCTTAACATATACCAGCCAACCAATAATAAGTGACATATCAGTTTCTCCCTTTTCCCCTTTCCCTCTGATGCTACCCATCCTCATAGTCCCAGTGAACCTACCATTCTTTTCAATAATAAGATAATCTCCTTAGTTTCAAAAGAATTATCTTTTCTCATTAATCTGTGATCTTAGAAATTTCTATCCACTTTTTTTTCTCTTTAGTTGTTGGGCGTATTTGATAACTAAATGAAATTGCATTTTTTTGCTATATGTAATTTGGATACATAATATATTGAATATTGTACAAAGTACATCTCAGTCTGCCTTGCCCTTGTTTCATTGTGAATGATTGGCAGGTATGGTGGGTGGTATATTGTATATTTCATAAAATCAGCCTGCAATATCAGAGAACAGAATCACCTACAGTCAAGCCAGGAAGGCCAGAAGGTCAGAGAGTAGTGACCTATGCCTTTAATCCCATCACTCAGGAGATAGAGATCTTTCTGTATTTCTGTGAGTTCAAGGCCTAACAACCAAACAGTAGTAGCTAATACCTTTAATCCTAACTGTAGGATTACGATGCAGAGTTGAACTCAGAAGTGAAACAGATGGGCAGAGAAGATATTTAAGACAGGAGGAGGCAGACATTCAGGCATTCTGTAGGAACAGCCAAGCTGAGGAATTTTGAAGACAGCTTTTACCCTGTTTGACCTGAGAAGTTGGATGGGTGAGAACGGACTGTGTGGTATGTTTCCTCTCACTGATATTCCAGGTTTCCCCCAATATTTGCCTCTTAGTTTTCATTATATACTAACTAGAATTCAGGTGATAGGCAGATCTGTGGGTTTGTCTGTCCTAGGAATGCTCACGGAGCAAGTGCTGGGAGCCACAGAGTTCCACCACTCCAAGATAGCAGATTAGGGCCTCACAGATAGTTTCGGTTTGCTGCATGTAACAACAGGTTGATACACAGGCTTGTAGAACTGCTTCTATTTATGGAGAGAACCCTATGGGTGACATGGACTCCTGTCTAAACCTCAACAGTTATCTCTGAACCACTACTGGTGGGCATAAGCTATTCATGCAATACCTGAGGGTTTGAATCTGGTTGTTTTGAAGCTGTGTTCTTACAGTAGGCATGATCTTTCTTCTGGCAGTGTGTTCTCTTCTTTAGTGGCAACTGCATATATTGGCTGAAAACAAACTTGTCTGGAATGTATAATCATCAAAAGAACAGAAAATGAATGAGCAGTGAACCTTTTCCTCTTTAATTGCCATTAACTCAGAGTCGCTCGCTTTTGCAGGGCACTCTTTGCTGGTTTGCAGCATCCCTTGTGGTAATGCGGTGAGCTGGCCTCTGGTGGTTGCCTTCTGTCATTGGAAAAAACTCAACCCTATGTTAATTTATTTATCCTTTACCATACTATATGGAGCTGAGCTAATCGGTACCTGTCCCTGCATTTCCCACACAGATTATTCCCAGATTAGCCTTGCACTGTGGCTACACAGAGAAAGATTTTGGGGTGCCTCTGTGTGTATGGGGTACTGCCTATTTATGTATCTTTATCTAGCTGGATGTAATTTTTGTCAGCTTTACAATCTAGTTTGTGTATGAGCATTTATAATCTCTCTGCTTTAATTTGTAGTAAAATAGGTATCTTCTGAGCCCTTGGGGATGCACTTTATAATAAGGAGGAGCAGGAAACGGGACCTTTTAGTTAAGATCCCCCCCCCAAATCCCTTTGGCAAACCTAATATGATGAAGGGAGGTATAAATGTAGATACAGGTCTTTCTCCCACTGAATGGCAGCTCTGTATCCATGTTATTTCTCTCCACCCCCAAATGAGTGGTGCACTAAGCTGTAAACCATTGACTTTTTCTTTTTTGCTACTGTGGCAAAACATTTAAGAGAAACCAAGCAGAAAGTTGTTGTCCTTTATATTTGGGCAGCAGTAGCAATGTGTGTGCTTCGGCCTGAGGCAATGGGAGCTTCGGGATGGTTTGTTCATACCTTGGCAGATGCTGAAACAGAAGGCTTAACTGGAAGGCCAGATTGTAACCCTCAAAGGCTGGCTCCTACCTCATGGCGTCCACCAGCAAAGTTCCATATTTAAACGATCCCACGGTCTCAGTAAGGGACTGAGTGTTCAAACACATGAGTCTGTGGAGAATATCTCACATTCAAACCAGAGCATTGATTAGAGAAATGGGCAGACAGAGCCTGGCAGCTCTTTAGTGGGGAGAGGTCAGAATAATTAGAGATATAGAATGTATGCACAGATGACATGGAGGACAGTGTAGAATTTGTGAAGACAGGATCCACCACACTCAACAATGCAGAAGAAAATGAATGGATGCCCAGGCACCACTCACAAGCATTCTTGATTCCATGACTGTCCTGATCTTCTATTTATAGTGAGTGCATCTGCATGAAGGTCCCCTTTTTTCCACTATCATTGTTATGAGTACTTTACATATTTCATTTCTCCTGACAATTAACCATCTAGGTAAGCCAGATATGAAGATGGGCCCTTTCCTAGGGACCATTTGCTTATAAAATATTTTTTAATTGCCACATATTTATGCCCACCATTGTACCTGAAGCTAGGAAGCAAAAGAACAATAGATGTGACATGAGTCACTGTCCATGAGATGCAGAGTATCACAATTGGCTGGGGCTTTTGGGGCTCCTGTCAATCATCTTCTTGAAGATCTATGAGTATGTTCTGGCTGAGCTCTTTAAATCTGTCACTTGTCTGGGGATGCTTCTGTGAGTTGACAGTACAGCCTCATTTCTACTTCTTTTTGTGATGCATAATCAGGTAAGTGGAGCTAAATGGAAGGAACTGTAGTGTAGGTAGCTTTAAAAATTATTGTGTCCAGCCTGTGAGAGAAAGCACCAGCACAGGGACCCAGGAACACTATGGAAAATAACTTGAAGGGCAGCTAATGTCTAACTCCCAAGTGACAGAGCAGTGACAGGTTCAACCAACTTTAGAGGATTGTGTGTTCCAGGCTTATCCCTGGGGAGATTGCTGAGTCCCAGCTTAGGTGTATGTGACAATACGATATCAAATTACAGGGAATATTGGAAAGTAGCTTCATCAGACCACTAAGAAGCCTAAGAAAATGGCAAATGCTTCACAGTAGACAAAACATTGAAGAGCCCTAATTCCATGCATGTAGCCTTTGACAAACCATAAAGAATACAAAACAGAAAAATGTGTAATATCTTCTTTTCAGATGTAAGGATCAAGCAAGATAGTGCATCAAGTTGTAAAAATATAGACACTAAGAACCTATAATTTCTTCTCCCTTCTTTTAATGGCACAAGATAGCTTCCTCCTCTTCAGAAACGTGTTCCCATCTGGTACAAAGGAAAGAACAGAATGTGTTCTAGCAGGTCACCCATTGGTGTGGGGATATGTTTCAAATTTAATAAAAACAGTCTGAGATATCAGAGGGATCTACCCACACCTGTCAGTCTAGGAGGATCAGACAATGGTAACCCACACCTTGAATCCCAGAACAGGAATATCTGGGAATGGTGGCCTACGCCCTTAATCCCAGCAAATCTGAGTTAGAGGTCATCTTAGTTTACAGAAGGAGTTCCAGGCTCCCAGGCAAGCATTGATAGTGCCACGCCTTTCATCTTAACTTGCATGTGAAACAACTGGGTGAAGAGGGTACTTAAGGCAGGTATAGAAAGACAGAACAGGCAGAAGAAGTCAGGAGGAGCGAGGCTGAGGAAGGAGCGAGGTTGAGGAAGCTGGAAGACAGCTGGGTGAGCTGTGACTGTGGTGTTTACTCTTTAATATCTCAGTCTTTCCCTGAGATCTGGCTCTGAGTTTCCTTTATTCGTGCTACACATTGGCTTGGCTAGGGTTGGTCTATATAAATGTGTGCAATCCCATTCATGTGTATGCAGAAGTGCTTGTATGTGCATCTGTACATTTGTTTTGTGTGTATTTATGTGTTTTTATGTATGTACACATGCTCACATCTGCATACACCCCACACACACACACACATATACACACACACATACACAGTGAATTGTGAGGAAAAGAGTAGCTCATGGCCATTACCTAAGTAAGACTAGATCTTACTGGCATCAGGATAGGAATATCTGTTATACCAAAATTCACAGTATGAGTTAAAGCTAATTTATTGACTTGACTAGACCAATGTCGTATGATGGAAAAGTGTGGTAGCTTCCTCTTCATTCCTGCAAACTCTGCCCTTACTTCTGCTAGCCCCTCTGTCTCTACCCATGTCACTGTACATATCTCAGATTAGCCGCTCAAGAACGAAGATATTTCCTCCCACCTATTCTCTGTTGTTTCAAGGAAGTTGAGCCATACTTGGTTTTATAGCATGGTGAACTCACAGACAAGTTGGGAGGTTAGTAAATTAGTAAGGGGCAATGCTGTGAGCTGCTCTGGATTTCTACTCTTGTCCTGATTTTACCTCACATACACCAACATAACCTTGTCTCTATCCCTCAAAACTATTCTCTTCTACCTTTCTCAGCCATTTTAAAGCATCGATGAAAGACCCGCTTATGACTCTTACATAGTTCGTACCTAGAATAAATAAATGAAATATAATATGAAGGAACATGGAGCCATTTAAAAATACTAGTGACTCCCCAAATATATTTAGAAATAACTAAATTATCCCCTTCCATCTCATATCTGAGCACATAACTAATATCTGCATTATTCTTCTCTCTTGAACTGATAATAAGATCTTAAAATTGTTTAGGAAGGAGCTTGGCAGTGAGTAGGAGAAAAGAAAATCATCACAACTGATGAGTGGAAGAGTTTTTGAAGTGCCGTAGATTATATCTATTAAATATATGAACAATTCTGTGTAACCCTGAGTCTAACCAGTTCCAAGAAAGGACACAGATTGAGGGAAAGTGCCCCTAGTAGATGGCATCAAGGAATGGTCCCTGTTGGCATTGTCTGAGCAAGGGACAAGAAAGAAGTTCTCCAGGTTGGTACAACCTGGAATTTAAATTTGGTCATGGGGTTTAGGGTGCTGCAAGAAAATAGCCATCCTTTGCTAGCGGCTCTCTCTTCTTCTGCACTGAGTGCCTTTTGGCTTTGGAACCAAACCAGCACCACCCCTGTTGCATGCATGAGAATGCTATGTTGGATATACTGTTGGATGACAGGGGATATTATGTTTTGCATTTGTCCATACATAGCTATGTTTATGAGTGACAACTAACAATGCAGTGCATCCTGGTATTACAGGTTACCCTTGTTTCAGATAAGCTATTCTCCCATAAAGCATCCTCCCCCCCTTCCAAAGGAATATCCCTCCACATCTGACTATGTATCACATCATCTACTAGCGATAGTGAGAAAAGTCCATCCACTTCCCAGCCACATATCAATGGCAAATCAGGATCTAGCTCTCTGGAAAGAAATATAATTGTCTTCAATGGTCTGTGTCTCCAGATTTGTTTATAAACTGGAAAAATTGACAAATTGCAGACCATCTGTACATAACACTGTGCTAATGAATGCAGGCATCCTGCAGACCCATAGGCTCATTACCCACAAGTAACTTGTTTCTTCACATGTTCCTTAGCAAGGCTGTCCATCTGAATGAAGCAAGGAAGTGGAAATCAAATGAAGAATTATTTCTCTTCAGGGTGAGGGCCAGATGCCAACAACCTTTAGAAATATTAAGCCTCTCTGTTCAAAATCTAACCTGCCAGCATGAGGTCACCTGGATCAGTGATGTAAATGTCTGTGAGCCTCAGGTGTCGATGTATTGATCCTGCAACGCTAGACAGAAAATCTGTGCCCTTTTATCAAGAGCATAAGTAACAATTTATAGCTCTGCCAACCTCTCATAAAGGATTTTTTTTTTGAATCAGTGTACTGTATAGAGGTTCCTAATTCTGTGATACTCTTTGGTCACTTCCATGAGAACACACAGCAAACAGAAAGACACCTGTGTGTGGCACAAATATGGAGACCAGGGAGGCCAATGCAAGAAGGAGCACTGCCAGCAGAGGATTCAGAACTGCCCATGGTAGTGCTGACTAGAGAGCGCAAGTTGAATGTTTCACTGTAGTTAGTGGAGACAGGATTCTAATCTGTATCTAGCTAGAGTACATGCTTTATCACATGGCTCCTGTAAAAAACCTCTAGCTCTGTGCTTTTTCATGGTGATGACAGTCAGACCCTAAGTAGCAAAGGCTTCTTTGTAGAGGTCTCTTAATCTATATTTCTCCTTGGATTCCATTTACCCAAGATTTCTGTCATGGAGGCTAAATATTCTGTAAGTCTGAAGAACTCTGTATAGTATATTAAAAACAAAAATAAAATTTAATAAAAAATGAAATTATTTTAATTTTTTATTCTACTAACACTTTCTCTTTAAAGAAAGTTTAATATTTCTAGCAAAAGTGAGAAAACAGAGAGACTAAAAATGTCACATTTTTAAAAAATGGAGTGAGTTCATTTCTGTGGAAATGGAATCATCTTTTAATACACAAGCAATGCATCTGTGTCTTGCACTCAGAACCACTGCACTAATTTATGGTGCCTTCTAAGCCCCAAGATAATGGAGTTTACAGCTAGAGTATGAATGCATGTGGTGTGTGTGTGTAGTTATGTTTTTACATTAGAAGCACTTAGCTCCTCAAAAATGTTTTAAAGTTTCTTTAAGTGATAAAACCATAAATCCAAGTACAATGTGCTAACTTTATAAGCGCAGAAAATAGCAAACTGATTTCCTCATAAAGATCCTGCCATCTGCTAAATGGATAAACTATTAGGCTACTAATAAAGGGCTCTGCCTCTAGGACTGCACTAATGTGTTGATTGTTTATAAGCACAGCTTGATTGATGGTCTTCAATCTTGGTACTGTTAACAACCAATGTAAAAGAAAGTGTACAAACACCTAGAGTATGTGTATACAAGTTTGTGTGACTTTGCAGGGCCAGTGTCTGTGGTGGCTCATATTGTGCATGGAACATCTCTAGGGACTTTATTGCCACATACAGAGCAAGATGAGAATACTCCCCCATGGTGCACAAAGACAGTGGGTCTCAGTATAGCTTCACACTTGTAGTTCAAGGGCTACGAATCTGCTGCTGGGAATCTTTCACTCCTGTGTCAGTCTCAAGATCTTTATTTTTATTTTTATCCAGTTTTTCATTTCAGGTTTTCAGAGAAGCTTAGAACTGAAGAAACACGCTGAGACTAAATATAAAGTTATAATTTGCTGTTACATGTTAACTAAACAAATGATCTAAAGTCAAGGTGTTTTGTTTTGGTTTTTTTTTACACATTATAAATGCTTTTCCTCAAATGTGTTACAACTTATAGTAGGAAAAGAATACAATCACTAAGATCTTAAATATGCATCTTCTACACTTCTGATCTTTTTAAGTGTATGTACGTCTGTGACTAGCTTTTCATTTTGCAAATCTATAACACTAAGTATATAATTTGGTATTTTAGCTTTCATGTTTGTTTCAATGCCTATATAATCCTGAGTTGAGTTTCTGAGTCATAATTAGTTTTCAAGTTCTGTTGTTTGGTATTATTTCCCTCTCTCCCGTTCCCCATTCTTATTTTCTTCCTCCATTTTTCTATGTTTTATATTAAAAAAAAAAAACTTACTATTATCAAATTTGCATCTTCATTCCTGTGTTGGTTAGCTTTATGTCATGCTGACACAATCTAAAATCATTTGGGAAGAAGGACTCTCAGTTGAGAATGTGCCTTCGTAAAACTGACATATAGGGACTTATTAGGCATTTTATTAATTGATTGATGTGGGAGAATTAAGTCCCTTGTAGACAAGTGATTCTGAGTTGCATAAGAAAGCAGGCTAAAGGCTGGACATCATAGCATATCCCTTTAATCCCAACACTCAGGAGATAGAGGCAGGAAAATCTCTGAGAGTTTAAGGCCTTCCTAGTCTACATTATTATGAGTTCCATAGGACTATGTAGAGAGACCCTGTCTTAAAAAAGAAACGGGAGGGTGGGGGGCAAGCCATAGAAATAAGCCAGTAAGCTGAATTTCTACATAGTTTCTACTTTTGTTTCTGCCTTGAGTTTCTATCTTGACTATTCTCTGTGAGAGTTGTAAATTGAGATGAATTTCTCTTCTGAAATTGCTTTTTGTCTTGGTATTTTATCACAACAATATCAGTCCGACCTAAGACAATCTCTAATACTTTGTTTTGGAAATTTCCTAGGTGTATAATGACAAAATCATATGCTAGATAATAACATTACTATGTTTAGGACTACCCAATGTTGATACATTTATTGGAAAGTTATATCACAATAGTGCTGGTGATTTGTTTTTTAGAAATCATCCCTGGGTAAGACATCTCAAAGAATATTGCATGTAATCTGAGTCCAGAATATCAAGTAAATGGAGTATGGGTGTCTCTGGCATTGGCCTCTAGGTCAGGAATCATCAGTGGAAGAGACTCAACTTCAATCTCTAGAAGTAGTTGAAGTGTTAGTCTATCTAAAGAGAATTAGGTGATCTGAGGTGAGGTGCAATGTGTTCGGAAGATCTGATGTGGGGAGCAGATAGAATCCAAACCACAGAAGAGGTTCCTTCATTTGGAAAAGAAGTGAACTCACTGATTAATTTCAATCTGAAAAGTTATTACATCTGATCAATGAAGCAGAATCTGGGGGAGAGGCAGGAGAAGAAATAATAGCATATGAGTGAGTGAGTCACCAGGTTGCTACATAAATTCTGGAGACAGCGAGGAAGGAATAAGTAGAAGCTAAACTGCCCTGTGGTGCAGTCTCAGTCAAAGAGACCATACAAAAAGACTGTATATCAATGTTGTTTTTAAGGAGAAAGTTGTGTGAATGAGTGTTGCGTGTGTGTGTCTGTTGGGGGGCAGAGCCTATGGATATATGGGAAGGAATGGCATTGGACAACCTTCTCTGTCATTCTTCAAGAACCATTCATAATCTCTGGAGACAGAATTTTTTACAGACTTGGAACTCACCAAGTGGGTTTGGCTACCTGGCAAGGAAGTTAGGGACCCCACCTATCATCACCTTCCTAACACTGAGATTACAAGCATGCACTCCAACACTGTCTTTTGTCAGAAGGCGAGTTCTGGTGATGAAACTCAGGTCTCCAGGCTTCCAAGGCAAACAACTTACCAACTGAACTACATCTATAGTCCAGGAGAATTGTATAATCATTCAACTTATTACTTAGTAATATAGAATGCAAACTGTTTAATTGTCATGTGCATCTTAATGTTATTTCTTTAATGAGCTATATATTTATATTCATGCCATGTTTATTGGAGGGTTCAACTTATTTATATTATTTTCCTTATATTATCCATACTGACAATTTTCCATTAAATTAATAGCACAGTTGGCTTATTTATTTCATTTTTACTTGTTCTTTTCTGTGGATTTTAAGTCTGCAGATAGATATCTGCTGGGTGACTATTTTCTGAGCCACTTATTCAGGAAAGCTGTCTTTGATTCCCAGGGTTCTGTACCCTGGAATTGATTTGCTTATGGATAGTCACGGGGTTTCTACACCCTCTGTGTAAGAAGAATATGGAAACAGGACAACATATAGAAAGTGCTTCCTACACACTATCGATAGCAAAGTTCAAGATTTAACTCTTTATCAGGCATTTTATAGCAGATTTTCTGAGCCAAGAGGGTGGAGGCAGAGCAGAGGCTCCAGACAAACTTTGTGGACCAGCTTATTGTCATATGCAATGAGTTAGAAGTGAGAGTTATTTACAAATCACTAATTGTGTTTACCCTGAAGGAAGCTTTCATCGCACAAGTTGGTGACTATATTTCATGGACTCAGCTTTTGTTGAGGATATGGATTCCTTTACTTGCCACTTAAAGTAAGGCCCTGGAAAGAAGTTGCCATCTTGGTTTGGAAAAATGGGTTTACCTAGCCTTCAGTACAATCTGTGATGCGCAGTCAATGTTTGTATGACTTGTTATGTGGATAATCAAATGACTGTGAAATTGACTATGTCAGTGGGAAATTAAAGACACTGTGTCACAGAGTAATATACAGATATGCTGCAAAGTGGGTTTCTCTACACTGTGTTGTTTAATAGAGCCAAACTGCTCAGCTCTGCATGATTAATAATTGGTGATTCTCCAGGTTGGATCATGGTAATGCCTGTAGGGATTCATGGGGTTAATACTTCAATATGCTTCTTAAGTCATGGTCTGTGAAACTTGGATGCTGTAGCTCTCTATTCATTCTTCTAAGCTTCAAGGTCTGTTCTTTTGCCATTTGGTATTTTTTTTCTCAAAATTCTTGTTTGTTGGATTAACTTTAGATAATGACATTTTTGGTATCTGAACATTTATGAATGAGCAATATTTGTGGAAAATATTGAAGTACTAATATTAAGTTTTCACCTGGTAAATAACTCCATTTTCATAGAAACTGGTACATCTTTGTAGTGGCAACCTGTTATATGACACATACAACTTTATTTATAATAAATTTGGATTATTTATGTTTAAAAAATAATTAAATGAAGCATCCTATGCTAAAACAAATTCTCAATTAATTATGCTCATAGTGGGCCAAGCATCCCCTGTGCAATGTTCTCTCTCTAATCTTGTTAGCATACCCACTGCCACTGAAGGAGTAACCCAAATGATTTTCTTCCCCCAAACAAAAATACACACATACACACACACACACACACACACACACACACACACACACACACACACACACTCTTCTCCAAATCTTGAGAATATTGACTCAAGATAAATTATAGTTTCCATATATTTGTGAAATTATTGTTCTTTACAAATGCTGATAACCTGGGCAAAATGCCATGGTGTCATCAGACAGTGAAGCTGTTTTGCTGTAGAGCAGAAAACAAAGAGGAACAGACACATTAAACCATGGAAGACCACCACGCTCATTGACCTAGGACCTGAGTATTATACAACTACCTACATAAAATAATACAAAGGAAAGGGATCAGCATGCTTCCACCAACATGCTCGATGATCTAGAGGTCCTAAGAGTAGCGCACCTCCATTAAGGAAGACTAGAGAATGGAGAATAAAATGCTTCCACCATCATAGTTTATGACCTAAGAAATAAGTGTGGTGTGCCTCCATTGGGAAAGAATAAGTAATAGGGAACATCTGCCTATGTCTTTTTCATGTGTCCCAGGAAAGAAAAGCAGAGTAACAGTAGGACCCAAGTGGAATGAATTCTCCTTCCAAAACCCAGATGAGTTCTAGTGAACCTTTGGAGAAGCAACCCAGAAGGATAGATCTCCAACTCTGGGGAAATTTTCAGAGTTAAATGTTTGATCCTATGATTTCTCAAACTGGATTTCTTTAGCCTGGCTATATCATTAGGCTCTATGAAAACTTAAGTGAAAACACACTGACTTGAAACCTTGGCCAATAAAGTATTCTTTCAGCACAAAGTAGAGGTCCAACATATGTGTGTTGATTTTTCCAAGTTACATTGCCCAGCTTTGAAATAGCATCATAATGATCATCACTGGGTGTCTAACAAAATGAAATAACCTAACTGTATCTTTGCTACTTTGCTATTGTTTGTTAACTTGAGTGTCTATTTCCCAAATAGAACGAGATTTACTCAGTAAACAGACAGGAATGCAAAGCAGAGTGTTGAACACACCTCTAAATGTTATATCCGTTTCTCTCCTAGAATATCAGAAATCCACACTTTCTACTCCTTGAAGAGGTTATACTTGTAATAACTTTTGAACATCATTTTCTTCCTATAGGTGGAATGGCTAAAAAATGAGGAGCCCATTGACTCTGCACAAGATGAGAACATTGATACCAGGGCTGACCATAACCTCATCATCAGGCAGGCCCGGCTCTCAGACTCAGGGAATTACACCTGCATGGCAGCCAACATTGTGGCCAAGAGGAGGAGCTTGTCAGCAACTGTGGTGGTCTACGGTAAGACCAGCCCAAAGGCCAGGAAGGGATAGGGAGGGCTAAAAGCAGAGACGTAGAGAGTTGTGTACTGTATTCAAATTTCCAGTCCAAGAGCTAAGAGGCCCCTGGGTCATACACCACAGTGCTGTCCCACCTCACTTCTTTACCAGGTGAGAAAACATCCCTAGCCCTATTAATGTGTTTACTGGTCCATTCAGTCTTGGACTGTTGTGAGACAGTCAATGATATTTTTTGCCTCTCTCACTCTTAAAAATAATAAAATGCTAAACTTTTTTTCTTTTCTGTTGTGTTTGTATTTGGATCATAGCGGGCAACTTTAGCTTCCAAACCTTTCCAAACTCAGATGCCCCCATTCATACCTTCACAGACATTCTGGCAGTCAGTTCCTCTCCTACCAGATGAAATGCACCAAAAACAAATATTATTGTTTGCTGATGATCTCAGGCGTTTTAATAAAGCATTTCCTAGCCTTTAAGTAAAGGCATTTCTTTCCACAATAGAGGAGTCCTGGGAATTATTTTTGAAGCCCTTAAAAGTAATAGAAATTCAAATGCTGATATTTTCTTCTTCTGCTCCCGATGGTCCAGTGCCTTAGAGATCTGTGGATTAGTTCTTCCCATTTTTAATAGTTCTCCACAAAGCCAACCCTCTAGGTTCCTCTTAAAGAAGGTAGAAGGATGGGGACTATGGTTGCCTCACAGCAGAGCAGCAAGCGGGACTCAGCACCATCTCTTCTTCCCAGATATCCGACCCACAGCACCTGGCGCAGTGACTTGCACATAGTAGGCAATCAGTACAAACCTCTCTCCTTTTTTCTCCCCTCCCCATTTTTGTCTCTCAGTGAATGGAGGCTGGTCTTCCTGGACAGAGTGGTCAGCCTGCAATGTTCGCTGTGGTAGAGGATGGCAGAAACGTTCCCGGACCTGCACCAACCCCGCTCCTCTCAATGGTGGGGCCTTTTGTGAGGGAATGTCAGTGCAGAAAATAACGTGCACTGCTCTTTGTCCTGGTGAGATATACACAGATTCCCTTCTCCTTCTAATCTGCCAATGCTATCAAACTGCTGTGAAGCAAACAATGTGCCCTTCCTTTCAAAGTCACTCTGGTCTTCAGTCCTAGACGTTTGCCTCTGTCCAAGGTGCTGATCCTGAATTCATTGTAAGGGCAAAATGGGTGAACCTCTCTTCTGCAAGGCTTGTGGTAGCTGCATTTGGTTGGACTAAGCCACCAGTTTCTCTCCTTGATTTTTCCACTTGATGGCATGCATATAAATATAATAACAAGGGACTGGGCAAACTGCCTTCAAGCCCAAAAAGCAACTACCCAGAACTTGACTTTCCATCTGTCTCATCTTGGCATTTATTTACAATACAATTGGCAGAGACTGTCCACTACATAGGTGTGCATTTACACCTGGCCTGCACTTGCTTTACTTTCCAAATCGTAGAAGATCTCATTTATGGAATTTTATCAATTCTTTGTTTTCTTTTCCTGGCTGTAACCCAGCTAATCCAATGAGAACCACATGAGGTGGAAGGTGGCTTTCTTTATGAAAAGCATCTCCTCCCACAGAAAACATAACTGCTCCTGAGTTTCTCATGCACCACACAAGTTTAATGCCAAGAATCTGGGACCATAGCCTCATGTCTTTAAATTTTCCACTTAGGTTTCTCTAGAAGGTAAAGTGAGACTCTGACCAACAGCATGTGCTCAGAGTTTAATTTGTCCTTGTATTTCATAAACATTTATTGAGTGCTTACTATGTGCCAGGTACTGTGCAGGACACTTTCATACATGCCATGCCATTTATCTCTCCATTGTGACTTTATTGTCCCCAGATGACAGAAATGGAAAATTGAAGTCATATGACTTACATTCTCTGCTGACAATTTTATAAAACCAAGACTGGGATGCAGACATTAAGGGCCACATTCATTACTTAAAAATTTATTTTTTTAATTTTTTTCCTAATTGGTTTAGATTAAAACTTGAAAGATCTTAACCTACATAAGCATGGTGAAAACTATTCCTAGGAGGTAATGGGGCAATTGCCTCAAACATCTGTCCTAGTCTCTTGGGCTGATATTTAATGGAATTAAAATCAGTATGCTCATTTCAATGTACAGCAGCAATCTATGACCCAAGAAATTCTATTTCTGTAGGCTCTGCCATCTTGGGGCTTCACTGACCTGTTTTCATTTAACACTCTCCGTTCATGTGGGTTTAACTTTTATTGTTTAGAGGATTTGGAGACTTAAAGTCTACTCTGTTTACCACTCCAAACAATAAGGCTACATTCCATCAATGGACATCCCATGGTACTGCACATAGTTACCCGTTCATCATTGATGCTCTTGGATATGAAAGACTGGTAACTAATGGATAATATCATTATTATCCAACTCAAAGACACCAGTCACTCAACAATTTGCCTAAATTCAATCATGAGTCTCACCCTCACATAACTTTAATTAGAAAAGAAACTGGAGAATAAAGAAGCGCTGACCTCTCACTTTGGTTATATTAATTTGGTGATCTGTTTAAAGTATGGGACAAGTTTCCCAATAGTTTCTGATTCCTGCTCACTGTGGCCTTTTATATTTTCCTTTGAAGTGGATGGCAGCTGGGAAGTGTGGAGCGAATGGTCAGTCTGCAGCCCAGAGTGTGAACACCTCCGTATCCGTGAGTGCACTGCTCCACCTCCAAGAAATGGGGGCAAGTTCTGTGAAGGTCTCAGCCAAGAATCTGAAAACTGCACAGATGGTCTCTGCATTCTAGGTACCACTGCCTATTTGATGTCTTCAGTATTTGTGGGTGCTGTGAATATATCCATATATTTCCAGAACAGTGTCCCACTTATTAGTTGGATTTAATAAGGAAATGGAAATGCAATAATTAGAAATGAAAATGAATATGTATAGGGCTGAAAATAGCATGGGTATGTTCTTGTACAGGTAGAGTGACAATCTTGTTTTTTAATTTTTTTTTTTTGATGTGCTGGAAATGAAAGCTAGGGCCTTGTGCATGCTAGACAAATTTTCTATTACTGGACTATATCATTGGGTAAGATGGAGTGATTTCAAGTGCTGTATTACAGCCTGCTAAGATAATATTTTCAAAGAAAGAATTTTTAATAACTCAAACTTTTAGAGTCAACCACTTTTAAGCTTAGTGAAATTCTGATGAAATGAATTTGTATCCTTGAAGAGCTTTACAAAGCTTCAAAAGTCTTAATATTTTTTGGAGTCCAAGGAAAACATTGCACTGTATCGGGCCAATGGTGGAGGGAAAGCAAATGACTCCTTGAATGATATCTAGCAAAGAAATACCACAACTTAGTAGGTTGTGATCACTTGCTGCATGCTACTGTTCATGGGGGGGGGGGGATGAACCTATGAAAGAAATACTTCTGTAAGATCCATTTATTCACATTCATGTGACTAGGTCTCTTGAAAACAAGCACACTCTAACTAGAGCATTTTCAGAATAAATATGCATGGTTCATGCATTGTTTAAAATGGTTAATGCAGTAAAATCAACACATTAATAACCACATTGCCTTTATTAGTTGATACAATTATCAAGTACCTGCACATGTTGGACCCAATGCAATGAATGATGATCACAGATGATGTAGCCAGAAAGTTCAATGTTGAGGCTTTTGTGCTCTCTATTACATGCATACCAGCCATCTGCTTCTGCACACAATCAATACTAAGATAGTTAAGGAAATGTGTTTCTGACAACCCTTGAATTTCACCAAACTTTTCTAAATCATATATTAGAGGTGTAACTGCCTTTTCAAATTGTGGACATGTTTTCAAAGTAATACAGTTAGGATTATGGATTTCATATGCCTTTTAAAAGACAATGGCTCTGTAGCTATTTGACTTCTGGATGAACTTTGGGTAACTGTAGTAATATGCTTTCCTAAAAATCATATATTAGACTTGAATATATGACCTTAGGCTTAGGTCTCTATGATGTAATCTGAGAATTATGCACAAAAGACATAGTGCTAACTCTTAACATAAGAAAGAAAGGTTATCTTATCTGTAAATATTACTTATATTTGTGTCATGATTCATACTTATTTACAAGCTGAGTAAGAGTGCTGCTTAAGGCCAAAAGGAATGATCAGCACTCACAGTAAACTGCTAAGAGTAGATCCATTGTAAATCTGAGCTGGCACAGTAGCCAATATTCTCCTAATAAATACAAGCCTGAAGATCACACATGTGATTCCAGTGTCTGGGGTCAAGGGTCAGGCAGTAGGAGTGTGATGTCATGACTAACATAAGCTACAGAGGGAGGCCCTCACACCAAATACCAAAAATAAAATTAAACCAAACAAACAAAATTAAATGAAGAAGAGGGGGAAAATTTTAGGGAAGAAAGAGGAAAGAAATGGAAATTTTTTAAAAAAATTGCAATTGAGGAAAGCTGACAAGCAGAGATATCTCAATAAACGTTTTAGTTTTAAGTTCATTGGTTGATTTACTGTTACAGATCCAATAAGATTTCATGTCCCAGCTCAAAGGCCAAAAGGCAGGGAAAGCTAGCATTTCAGTTCAGAAATTGTGTTTTGGTAGGGTCACCCTTCCTTTTTTGTTTTTTTGGGTTTTTTTTGTTGTTGTTTGTATTTTTTTTTCTTTGTCTTTTTTAAAAATTACATGCTGCTTGGCCTATGGCTCAGGCATATTACTAGTCAGCACTTTCCTCTTAATTCAATCCATTTCCATTAATCTGTCTTGCCATGTGGACCATGGCTTATCTATTTCTTTACATCTTGCTTCTTGGGTGTTTGGATCATGTCTCTGGCTGACTCCACCCTCTTTCCCCTTTATCTATGCTCAGATCTCCTACTTTCTTGTAAGATGGTTTGCCATAGGTCAAAACAGAATAACAATGATATTCACAGCCTATAGAAAGACATCCCACACCACTTCCCCTTTTCTGTCTAGTAAAAATGAAGGTATTAGTTTTAACAGAGCAAAATTAAATATAACAAAACAGCTATCAAACAAGTATAGGTACAATATCTAGTCTGTTGTTAAATTAAAGAAAATATTCTATCATCTACTTTATCCTTATGAGTCTAAAGTTTCATATCTAATATACCTTTTATAATAACTAAGGAAAACTATAAGTATAGTTTTCTTTGTAAGTCTTTAACTGAATGTATGAAGGCTATTTCTATTATTTCATGTGCCTTAATCATTATCCAGATTTAAAGGTTACTATCATCACCAGTACCCTCACACAAATTTCTAAAATAAAGCAAACCCAGATAGCTGGAAATTTATGGCAATTTAAGTTTAGAGGCACATAAAATTACTAAATGTGTATGTACTTAGGAATGTTTTTTAAAAGGAGTAGCTTTTCATCTCTTGAGCAGTTGTTAGACATAACTCAGAGAATGATTTTTTTGCAACTTACTGATTGAACAAACTCTTTCTGTGGACACTGGCAATGTGTAGGTTTAATTACACAGAGACAGCTTCCTGATAACTCTATTTGCATTTTGCCAATAATAAAGATAAACTATCCAGAAAGATACCAAGCCTTGCCTTGTTTTCAGTTTTTGAGATAGTTGGTCTCTTATTTTCCCTATTAGCTGAAAATGCAAGGTGAGCTTTTCTCCTGATATTCGGTTTCTTTATTTCTCTAAGAGATGGCCATTGCCAGCATATCTTCCACATATATTAGAATATCTGAAATATCAAAACTTTAAGGACTACAGTGATCAGTATTTTTAGCTTAAAAAAAAGTGGGGAAGTGAGTGAGTTTGAAGTGAGTTGTATTTGCAATCTGCATATTTGATATTTGGAAAGGGTTGGCAGTTCAGAACAGCAGGACCCATTTTGTCTTTCTAGATACAAGGTGGAGACAACTGTTCACAAAATGTGTAGTATTTCATTGTCTTTGTAGGAAGCAGTGAGAAGTGGTCCAGTTAAATGATATTAATATTTCTGTATACTACTATTTTATAGTACTTTTGGTGAAATAACTGTGTTCTGAGAGAGGGTTGCACCAAAAAAAGTTGGCTTTGATTAAAATAGCATTTGGCAACAGCTTTGCAAAACAGGACCTTTGTTGAAGGATCTAGGTCATGTTGCATTATGGGAATTTCCTTCAAACTAATTTTTTTCCTTGTGGCAATATATCACCATGTTTCCTATGTGCCAAACATGACCCTCTTGAACCTTCTTTTGGAAGTTTGACAATGACATTGTTCAGCTCTTGGATGACCTTCAATGATTTGATTTTACTTAGCTTTCAACAGCATATCTGAATCTCCTCTGTTATCCCGAGGGCTCTGTTTCTCCTCCAGATGGAGCTGCCAGCTCTGAATGATCACTTTAATATTTGGGTATGATTGTTGCTTGGTCACTTGTGGCTGAATCACAGAAAATTTAAGTGATGCTCTCATAGATAGCCACACCTAAATGCTCTTGACAAGAGAATAAATGCCCCAATATTGGTGAGGATAAAACTAGACAGTTTTTGCCAAATTAGAGGTGAATCCATGAGCTCAAATTACAAACATAAACTGGACATCACATCCCTTTATGGTTGAAGGTTGCCATTTCAGGAAAGAAAGATTATTATGAGTCTAATTGGAAAGAAAGGAGGATTTATGAGGGATGCTTTCTGAGCTTAAACAGAACCTTGAACCTGTCTATCATCCTTTCATCTACTCAACACATCTTCTGTGTTTTGAAAATCATAGCCAGGACTAAGTAACCCACGTATGCCTCATGGAGAGGAACAGAAAGATTAGATGGTGGCTATTAGATTAACCTCATGGGATGGGAGCCACCTTATCCATGGCTTTTATTCCAGTTTAAAAAAAAAAAAAAAAAAAAAAAAAAAGGGAGGGCTTTGGTTTGAGGAGATTAGATGGATCTGCTCCAAAAGATAGGATTAGCCTCCAGATGTGTTGTGTGAAAAGCCGGAGAAATGCCACCAGGGATTTAAAGAAAGAAGAAATCTTTGAGGCAGTGCTACCTGAAAACTAATGTGTTCTCTTTGTGAAGACAGAGCATAGGTCACCACAGTATTGGCAGTTTAGAAAAGGACAATGGGCTAAATGGTGGTTTGTTTTGATTTCTGATAGGCACATTGATAAGAGAAGTTTGAATGATGCTTTGGAAGCCACATCAAAGATAATGACATCTTACAATAATGGTTCAAATAAATATTCTCAAGCCCCAGCTAATAACAGAACCACTTTCTTTATTGAGCTATCCACTTAAACAACTTGTGGAAACTCCTGAAAAGGTGAAACTGTAATCTCATGGAAGTAATAGTTGCTTTGTTACAAAATTTCTCTTGCCTCATTGTTACCTATTACAGTAATTACCAGCCCTTCCCTTTATTTCTTGGGGCACTAAATAAGAGACATTTTATTCTGAAATAGCTCAGAGCACCTGTAACTATAAGTTTTTAAAAAAACCTTTTTGCCAGTGCTTTACATAGAGCATCAATTTTTCATACAAGATGATGACAGACAGGTGTCTCTTTACTAACACTAAACTCATGTATTTCTTTCTGTGGACAAAGATTCAGGAATCATAGTGTACATAATAGCTTATGTTATGAGCTAAACTTAAATTTTAGAATGGGATACACTGCATAACTACATAGTTTCTGCATGAAGTCTACATAGCAAAGACATGTCACCAAGATAATATCCCAACACAACTTATTATTAGATGGCCCTTAAATGGCCTACTGCTTTCAAATTCTTCCCAAGAGGTTTGAAAATTGAAAGAAACAGTTCCATTCCATGTCTAGTACAAAGAGGATAGGTCTCATTGGTGGAATGCTTGCCTAACATACATGCATGAGGTTTTGGATTCTATTCCCTACACTGCAAACAACTAAAAAATCCAGCAGTGACTGACATTAATATTGCTGCTCTTTTTTGAAGAAGGACTTGGTAGTTTGCCTTACTGTATAACAATGCATTAATTGAAAGTTGCCTTTGTGTGCACTGCACAATAACTGTGCATATAATATTGCAGACACACAGGAGTCATGAGGATGAAGATTTGGGCAGATGCTTAACAGCACCTTCCATATACCCCAGGAAACATTGTCATACTGTGGGACAGACCCCACATAAGAAGATTGGTATATAGTAAGCTTTAAGGAGACAGTGGCTCAACTCCAGGCCCAAGTTTCTATTGGGATTAATGTAAAAAGAGAACACAACTGAAACCCTGCAATCCTCTTGTGTCATAATGGAAGTATTCCTTTAAATTATACCAAGCTGAATGGGAGGAGAGAATGCAGGGGGGAACTGTGGTTGGTATGTAAAATAAAAAAAAAAAAAACAACTTTTAAATGTAAAAATGCTAAAGGAAAATAAATCCTACAGAGCTGAAACTTTTCTTTAAAAAAATCACTTTTGTACTGTATCCTTGGTAGAACTGAGCACAAAAATGATAGATAGATAGATAGATAGATAGATAGATAGATAGATAGATAGATAGATAGATAATAGAGATGTAGATAGACATCCCTTGTACAATGAATAGGAATTAGTGCCTTTGTGATCTACCCATTATATACTTTTCAGTTTTCCCCTTTTCATAACTAGAATAATGTCCATTTGTTTTAGTATGCAATCCCCTTTCCATCTAAGGACTGACCTTCATCCACTGGACCATGGTTGACAGGTACTTTTGAAAAGTCTCTTCTCTTTTTATCAGCTAGCTTTGAAACAATTAAAAGGCCTTTTGTCACCAGGGCACTTTCCATTGGTCACGTCCCTTTCTGTATTTTTCTCATGAATCTATGCTGCCTGTAACATATCCTGACAGAATTGCTTTTCCTGGTTTTTTTCTCTCCTTTTATCTATTTTAACTATTCCTATCCACTTCTCCCAAGGAAGTTGTGATGGCTTTTTCCACTCTGTTCACAAACTTGTCAAAGCCTATGCCTCATCCAGAATGGATGCAAGTTTGTATACCTTAAGCTCATCTACTAAATTTCTTCCTATCATGGAAAGGATCAAAGTAAAACTAGAAATATAAGGAGACTAGACTCTGAAGTTGATTTGGAGCAGCCGGAGAGTAAGATGATTTGTTCACAAACCAGGTTACTTACAGGAAAATATGAAGAAAATATAGAAGCATCTAAAAACAAAACAAAATCTAAACAAGCAAGAACAGGTCTTTGACAATGCATAATGAGGAAATACAGTCTTGACAAAGATATAAAATGTTTGTCATAGAACTCAGGAGTAGACTGGATGGAAATCCACTGGAAATAAAAGAGAAAACCTTTGCATGTAGCATCCTAAACAGGTACTGTCGTTGCAGTGATTCTGAATTTGAGGTTGTGAGAGTATGTAAGAGATCAGCTTCCTGGTGTGAGGCAGCAAGAAGAAAACTGGTTGGAGGCATCCAGAAGCACAGCTAAAGAGCCTTGCAAGGTCCTCTGTGATGATAGTTGAAACTAGTTAATCTCTTTCATAATGACAAGAAATGGTCATAAATTTAGGTTTGAGATCAATGAAAGAATGTAAACATCTATCCCAAGGCTAAGGAACAGGTTGCAAACTCCAGGAACTTTGGCCAGATTGCTTGAACTTTAAGTATGATTAAGTTCCAAGAACAAAACTACTTTGAGTCAACTTCTTAGTTTTCCTAACCTTATATTTGCTAATCTATAAACTAGAGTTATTATATTATTAGCTAGGTTTTTTTTAATTTATTTTTTTGAGAAGATGTAACCCCTGGAATGCACATGTCACATGTATTAAGCACTCTGTTTATATTACTAGTCAAACCACTAACCTTGTACACATGATTTTTAGTAAAGAGATTTTTGTGGCAAGAAAATATATATGTATATATAATATTTTCTATATTCTTCAAAAATATCAATAATGTAGCATTTTAAGTATTTCATTTAAGTATTTCCTAATGTACCTGATTAGTGTGTTTCTAATAAAAATGAGATCTATTCGTATTTAAAGTGTAGGAGATAGCAGACACTTAAACTGTTTCTGAGTCATAATTTGGGGAATACTGTCAGTTCAGAGAAGCAGTGTTTAGGAGAACCTATGTAGTTTGTGAGGATTCTTAAAATGTACCCTTCCTTGGCACTCATGGCAAACTACTAAATAAATGTCTTTTGAGTCTCTTACCTTAACTTGGCCCAAGGATGTGGTACCTTGTTGACCAGGCGACTCTAAAGGCCATAACCAGCCCTATTGTTTTATGGTGTTGACACTCATTAAGCAAACTTAAGGAAAAGGCTCTAGAGAGACAAAAAAGCATGCCACCAGCCTGGCTGATCCACAGGCAAGAATTATAGACCCCTGCCATTCCGGGAGAAAGATTCTCCCTGGTTTGCAGACTCATTGAAATCACCTGTTTTCTAACAACTTGACAACAAAGAAAATGTTTAAAGCCCAAATTCATCAAGACAAACTCAAAAGTCCTTTCTTATGGAAAGAGGGATAAAATCAAGCAGCTTGCACTCCTGAGGCTGCTGAGCCTCCTGTTGTTCATCCCTGTTCCCAGACATCCCAGAGCATCTCAGATTCCACATCACAACACCTTTAGATTATCATTCATCATGTTTTTTTGTTTATGTATTTTTGTTTTGTTTGGTTTGGTTTATAGCCAATAGAATGGCTTTCAGTAGCTGTTTTCTATTAGCAAACTTTCCAGCATGTAGGCTGGTTATATGAAGGATCAGTTCTATTCATTACAAATTCAAATTTACAGTGTAATTAGTTCAAGACTCAACTGCACAAAACTCTGAATAAAGAAATATTCAACTAGACTAAAGAAAGATTTACTAACTGAGCACATAAACCTGTTGGGCTATAAAAGAAATGGCAAGAACCCAGTCACGGAGGTGATTTAAAACTGAGAAATCTACTCTTGTACAAAATTCAGTGGCCTCCAGGGTGTGCTGAACAAAGCAAATTAATCAAAACAGAAGACACCTGGTGTCTTGGTTCCACCTTCTCTCCTTAAATCACATATTAAATACACGTGTGTCTTTAAGAGAACTGATAAGTGCAAGTCATGCATTGAAGACGACGTTACTTGACTCTACTATAATTAGAGCTTTCTTCACTCTGGACTCTCACTTTCCCTAGAATTCCATGTCATCATCATCATCATCATCATCATCATCATCATCATCATCATCATCTCTCTCTCTCTCTCTCTCTCTCTCTCTCTCTCTCTCTCTCTCTCTCTCTCTCTCTCTCTCTCTCTCACACACACACACACACACACACACACACACACACACACACACAAAGGTGCCATAGTCTCAGGTGTTCAATGCACAACAATGTCAATGTTAGATGGAAAGAAAAATTACCAACATCACCTAGAAAATATAATAGATAGATAGTATATATGAGCTAGGAGTCAAAATTTCATGGGACCACCTCCGATGTTTCGTTAACTAGCTGCGATGGCTGGCAAAAATTGTGATATTGTACCCTATGGAACAAGTACACAGTAATGTCTAAATTCCATCAAAGCTCTGAGAGTTGAAATCATTATCATCTGAGGCCTTTGCTATTGATCTCACGCACATATGGGTATATATACAAACACGTATGTAATATAGACATGAGTAAGGTACCACTGAAATGTAAGGACTCAGGTTTTTCATATTATTTTGAATAGTTTATCTATTTATATCACACAAATTTCACCATTTGAAAGGCCATTACACAGAATACAGAACAACTTTTTAAAAGAAATGAATTGCCCTATCCCAATGAAAGAAGACATCAGACTCATTTGGCACCTAATTATGAAATTCGATTGTTGTCACACATCCCTATACACCCATCATTTGACAACTGTAGTGTCCTAAGAATACATAATTTGGAAAATGTGTGGACTTGGCCTTTTTACTGCTTGAGATGTAACTGAAATGCAAGGCTTAGCACTGAGTCAGTCCACAAGTATTTACAGAGTGCTTGCTCCTGTTCTTGGTGATGAACTAAGGGGAGAGGCAGCTTAATCTCTAACAATAGGTGAATATGTGGCTAACAGAGGACAGGAATAGCTTCAAGAAGATGGGCTGGTCTTGATGGAACAGACCTATAGTCCCACCCTAGGGAAACTGAAGCAAAAAGGATGGCTCAGAAAAACCACAAAAGGGGACAGAAAACGGGGAAAATGGAGAATGTTTGAAATATGGACCTCCAGATTGTAGTTTTTCTTGAAGAACTTCTTTGTGAGGCAGGCTCCATCACCCACATATAGCTAGCACCAGCTATATTTTCTAAGTAGTTGATAAGTCATTATAGCCTTTTGCCACCATTCACTGCATCCCAGACTTCCCTCTCTAGCAATTTGTCAGGATAACCTATAAAACAGCAGGCAACTACCAAACTACCATAAGCCTACAAGTAAGCTGAGAGCCCCAGACAGGATGTTTTTATGAAATACTTTGCTCAGACGAAGTTGACAATTAAAAGTTGTTTATATTTACATTATACAGCCTGGCTATTTGCTACATGAATACTTGTAAAATAACATTACTAATTACTTAGCATATTTAGTGCCTCTCCTAAGCTCTGTCCTCTGAGCACATTCACAGGATAATACTGACTGTATTTACAAAGCTGGACATTCTTTCAAGAAGTTCCTGGTCCAACTGCAATGAAATATTGCATTTATTAAGTATCCCCTCTAACCCCAGAATTCCAATCATCAATCAGATTTCTTTGAGGAGTTCATGATTGTCTAAGGGGCATCATCTGGAAGATCCAAGGGGTTTTTGTTCTCTGTATGTGATTTACTGGATGTGTATAGATGGTGTTTCAAAGGGTCAGTAGATCTCATGATATGACATGGGCTGGGAAGTAGTTAAGAAGATAGAGGGAGGCTTTGACCTACCTTGTGAGAGGGTAATATGTGGTCTTCCAAGGATCTATTCTGATTTATTAGAAAAACATAATGAGGACCACATTCATACATGTATTCATGCATGTTAGCACACATGTGTCTGCGTTCACAGGCGCGCGCACACACATACATATATACACACACACACACACACACACACACACACACACATACACACACACGATAAGTAAAAAGAGCTCTGCCTCCTACTCTTCTATTTTGTGTTTCACTCACTGGACAGGTTTAGAGTGCACACAAATACTTGTAGCTGTTAGCACACCCAGGAGGCCAGAATCCTGACCTGTCGATTCAATGTCTGCCTGACACTGAGGCGCCTTTAAATGGCCACTGTAAAATGAGCATCCTGTTTTATTATTTATTTTCAGCACTAACATAGGCTATCAGGAATGCCCAGGACTTCCCACAGCCTTGGGTAACATTCAGATTGCATAAAACTGACTAGTAATAATTTCTAGCTATGGGAAAAGAGGTAACGAATGAATGAATATATGAAACACAGTAATAATCAATAACCTAACCTTTTCCCCCATCTTCAAATTATAAATCAACTTTTAATAAGTCTCTCTGAGTGATATGTTATATTTTGCACTTATGAGTCTGTAGTTTGCACTATGTGTGAGTATTATAAGGCATATAATTCTGAGTGTGAGTGTGTGTGTGTGTGTGTGTGTGTGTAGGCCCAATATTAAATTAAGTATCATTCTGAATCACTCTTCATTTAATGTATTGAGGCAGGGTCTCTCACTTGAACCTGAAGCTCATTCATTGGTTAATCTATCTATTCAGCTGGCTCCAAGGATCCCCTTGCACATTTTGGGATTGCACATGGACCACCATGCCCATCTGGGAATGCAAACTTAGGTCCCCACGCTTGTTTGAGATGATTTTCCCCGAGTCATTTCCCCAGTTCTCTTCATAGTATTCTTGCTATAGATCTATAGTTGCAATGCTACATAGACTCTGTAGACTCATCATCTTCTTACATGGTAAATTCTAGAGACCTGTAAATGACAGAGGCTGCAGGAGTTTAAAATGGATAAAATCAAACATATACAATTGTTAATTTTTTTAACTTATTCTGTGTTTTACTGACTATAATAAAGTAAAACAAACTATCCAGCGAGGTGAGTGATGTGTGCTCATGAAATCATCCTTGGAGATGTCATGGTCTGCATTTCTGAGGCCTTTTCTGGGAGATTGAAGTAGGAGAGAGTGTTGCAAAGAGAAGCAATTCCGTGAACTAAAGCTTGACATGGGGCTGGGAGTTAATAGATTTATCCCACAGTTACATGAGTTTAGTTGAGGATCTCTAGGAACAAATTCATATTTGTTATGGTGCAGCCATGAAAGCAGAACAGTTGTCCATGGTCTGAGCAGTAGAGGATCAGGGTTAAATATTGCTTGCTGAGGCTAGACACTGTTCTAACAAATAAGGAAACAGCCAGAGTATGGGCAAAAATGACAGATTATTCCACATTTGTTTCAACTGAACAATGTGAGTTTGCAAAATGGGCAAAGTAAATTATAATAAAAGTTAGTATCCTTAATTTGAAGACAAAAAGGGTTTTATAGAATGAAATCTACAAAGAAGGAAGACAAAGTGGTCTTTAGAAATAAAACACAATTAAGGGAAGTTAAATGTTGACTATGCTGACAGGCTTGAAGTGCAGTTTGGGGAAGGAGCTACTGTCCTGAACGTTATATGCTTTAGTGGCCCTATGAGTCTCAGAAGCCATGCAGACACTGGGAACACACATATTTATTTCATGATTGAAAATAAGAGACATAGGTGTCATAGACTCACGGGCCACGGCATTGAAGAGTTGTGGGGTGGAGATGGAATCCATTTGTACATGTGTACTGCCTCTTCAGGCCTGCTCTCTCAAGCCCCTAACATGGGAGTTACATGAGGTGGGCCACATTTAGTTTCCTGTAGGGGCTACCTGCCAGTGGGTGGCTTTATAAATAACTTTCAAGAACAATGGATTCCAGGGAAATGCTTTGGGAACCTAGATAGAAGGAAAGAGATAAAGACAAAATTCAGGCAGAAGAGGATAATGAGTCATCACCAAAGGTAAAAAATGAAGTGCTCCTTCCCTCCCTTGGTCCCTCCCTCCCTCCTTCCCTCCCTCCTTCCCTCCTCTCCCTCACTCCCTCCTATATCCTTTCATCTCCCATTTATCCTTCTTCAAGCAGTTACACATCTTTAGACACACACATATTGGCATGGGGGGTTAGGAGTCATAAAGCTTTATTTATATTACAGTAAATCATAATAACAAAAGCAGAAGGCAGTACAATAAGCTATGATTTTCCTATGTGAAAATGATATATACCTGGCAATTTCCTATATTTCCATGCTACCATAGATGTAAGCATATATGTGTATATTCACCATCATATACATACAAATCAGAAAAACAACCAAACATGCATATTTTTACATTAAAAGTATTATTTCTCTGTGGTGAACTTTTTTCTCCCTTTGTGTCTGTCTAGACTGCTTAGTAAGTAAGGAGCAAACATGAATTTCTAAGACGAAACACCTAAAAATACTGTTAAAAATGCTTTTGATGCATTCACTTGTAAATAAGGCAGAGCTACAATTACTTACCATCTATTCCCTTCCACTCCTTTGCCCTCCCAGGGCTTAAGGCAGACCTTGAGAAGTGGCTGTGATTTTCCAAAACTACTGCTGAGCTGCTACTGGCTCAAAATTGCACTATTTCAATGCTTGTAAATTGAAAACTGACTTTCCTAGACCTGTCTGTATGCTGCCACCTCACAGCCCCCCAGGGAAACAGAAACTAACTGGAGTTGACCACACACAGCCCCTGATTTCTTGCCAGGAAGTAGTAGTAATCACAAAAGACTCAAACTCCAATTAATCAGGACCTCTTGGAGAGGGGCCCAGGCATGGGTGTTTATTTTAAAAGCTCCCCAGGTGATTCTAATGTGCAGCCAACATTAAGAACCATGGCCCTAATGCATTAATTTACATTGAATATGGCTTTTGGAGAGTGGGAAATTAAAGTGGAGAGGATTTGGTTGACCAAGGCCAAATTGTTTCATGGCCTTGAGCTTTGTGAGAGAATGATTATGCAAACAAAATAAAACAGTGTGGAGCAAACCAAGCCTTCAAGTCAGAGAGGTGGCTAAATGGCCTTCTCTAGTGCATGCAGAGGGCCTATGTCAAGTTCAATGTTTTACTGAGGAAAATGCTGTTCGGTGGCAGCTTCCTTCTGAGGTATTTTTATTTCACAAAATACAGCAAAACCCAATTTTGATACTTATGACAGTGACTAATTTCTTTGGGCTCCAGAGCTTTCCAGCTTTTTCTACAAGAAGACTATTAAAACAGAAGACATGCTGGCCAGTAGAACAATGACCCGTTGGGGACATTTTACATTGCAATGGGAAACTCTTATGGATGGCTTTTTTCTCATACCATCAGTTGCCCATGGAGGCTATCCATGGCCAATAGAGTCAAAAGTTCCTTGGGGATTTCTGGTTTTCATTCTTTTTCTGCACACTAAGCTGTGACTTAGTTTAGTCTCACTATGACAGGGACACTAATTTAACTGTCTTTCAAGTACTTCCACCACCCCCAATCAACGCAGTTCCTGATCTGGAATTGTCTCCCAACAAGAAAACAAGTAAACATCATGAGTTGATGCATTTGTAACCATCATCATAGCTTTAAATTACTTCATCAACCACCATTTATTGTGGTTATTAAGCCAAACCTGTGCTGACCCCATGCTTGGTCTTATATGTATCCTGCTTAATCCTGAATACCAAACTTTGACCTTGCTTTTAATGGTCTAAGTATTTATTCTACATTGTGTATTAGCATTCTCAAAAGCCAGTGATTCAATTATTATTCGCTTGACTTCTGAGTCTGGTACCATTCTGTTTACTGCTGTAGTTAATCTGTGCAAAAAGTCTATAAAAGTTTCTTTTGGGCTTTGAATTGCTTTCGTGAATGATTCAGTTTTCTTTCCTATTTCTTCAGTTTGGTCCCAGGCATTTAAAGCTCCTATGTCATATCAATCCAGAGTATGTTCATTGTATAAAGACTGCCTTTCAATATCAGCATAATCTCCCTCCCCAAGAAGTAGGTCTTTTGAAACTTCTTTGCCTCTGGCTCTGCTTCTTTGTTCTATTGTTTTAGCCTCCTCCCTCCACCATGATTTCCACTGTATAAGCATCCCTGCCTCTAAAACAGCTGTAACCATATCTAACCAATCTTTAGGGGTCACCCAGTTACAGCATGACCAGGAATTCAACATTTGTTTGACAAAAGGTGAATGCATCCCATATGTTACAATTGCTTCCTTTACTCTCCATAATTCTAACATTTGTACTAGAGCCCAGCTAGCTTCTCTATCATTTGTTTTTTTAAAGGTTACTGGGTATATTAATGTTGCCTGTTTTTGCCTAATTTTAGATGACCTTGCTGAAATTGGTTCTTTGTATTCCTCTGCTTGAATTTGAACATCTTTGTATTCTCTCTTGACAGGCTTTTTAAAGACCTTTTTCTTTGCATTTATATTAATTGAATTTTTAAGTGATAAAATAGAAATCAAACAAAAATATTCATAATAAACAATATGATAAACATTATGATAGTCCCATCTACCTTATTTATCTTTTCCTTCACTGGTTGTAATATCAAATTGTCTAGTGAAAGATCACAGAAGGATCAAGCACCCTCCATTGCTTTAAATAAATTCCCTCTTTTAAAAATATTGATTTAATCACCAATTTGTTATCTGTTGATGATTCAATTGATTGTGAAGCAGGGCAGCTACCTAGTGTGATAGCAGCCCAAGGAGGGGTCCAAAAAAAAAAAAAAAATAGAAACAACCCACTAGGAAAAAGAGGCCACTGTCTGAAAAACTTATCCAGATGAAAATGAAATGGAAACACTAGTGGCCAGTCTGCCTAAGGCTGGAGGTTAACTCAGAACAGAAAGCCTAGCCAGCTAGTAATTACTCCTCCGGCCACGTGTTGCTCTGGCCAGCAAGTGTTGGAGTTTTTTTTTGGGGGGGGGTATGGAGGAGAGAATTTGTGCCCCAAGGTTGGATGCCAAGTATTGCATGAATGAAGGAAACTCAGGGCCAAATCTCTGAGAAAGGCAGAGATATCAGAGAAGAAACACCACAGTCAGATCTTACTCAGCTGTCTTTCAGCTTCCTCAGCCTCACTCCTTCTGGCTTCTTCTGCCTGCCCTGTCTTTCTATGCCTGCCTTAAATACTTTCTTCACTCAATTAAGGAGTGGTATCACCACTGCCTGCCTGGAAGCCTGGAACTCCTTCTATACTAAGATGACCTCAAACTCTGATTTGATTGGATTAAGAATGTAGGTCACCACTCCTGGATATTCCCTGTGCTGGGATTAAAGGTGTGAGTTACCACTGTCTGAATCTCCTAGATTGACTATGGGTAGATCCCTCTGATATCTCCAACTGTTTTTATTATATTTGAACCATATTCCCACATGTTACTATGCCTAGTTCACTTTAAGAACATTGAAGTCAAGATGTACAACCCCTAAAGTCAAGTCCTGTTCAAATTCCAAGTCTGTGTTATTTGCACAGTGCCAAGGTGCCAAGTACTACTATGGCACCACAATTGAGTCAAAGGGAAATGTAGTCTCCCTGTCTGCTGTGTACTTGTGGTATTGTCTCTGTCTCCAGACCTGAACCCTGGACTTCTCAGCCACATTCACTCATTTTTCAGAGTTATCCCCACAAAAATTCCACCACTCCATTTTTCTCATAGCTTGGCTATCAATAGGCCTCCTGAGACTCCATCTTGCATCTCATGGGTTTTTAATGGCATTTTATTTTGTTCCCTGATCTAATCCTTATTCCCATTTTTCAGAAGAGAAAATAGGGCTGACCTTAGCCAGAGTTCTAAAAAGACGTCCCCAAGTCCTCCTGGGGCTATGACAGTGCATTACTTCCAGGCATGTTGACCTTGGCCCACGAGCTTCTCAGGGCCTGTGCCCAGTGCTTTTAGATGCCTGCAGTAAGCAAAGTGGAAGTTTGCTCTATTCACCAAAATGGTTCCTGTCTAATTCTTGAAAATAGCAGCATCTAGATACCTCAGCTGCCACCTGCTCTAGGAGAAATGTGTCTAGTGTGTGGCACAAGGGGCGTGTAAGTGTTCTTAGAAAGCTGAATGAAAATCCTTCATGAGCATGTCAATATAAATAATATATTGTCCTCCCAGGAATGCTTCATTTTGAAAACAGTACTTACTGCTGTATCATCCTCTGCTACTATTAAATGATCTATATACAGAGGACTATAGTTTGCACCCAACATGTGAAATCTCCTTCCATAACAGGTCAGCTAAACACACAAAAGGCATATTCAAAGCATACTGCATTTATGTATGGTAGAGTTTTCTGTCAAGATCAATATAAAATTCAGAAATGGGTTTAGTTGGCAGAAATTCCTAGGCAAACTGACCACAGTAGCCTATCTGCCTGGGAGGTGTTACTATACAGTCAGTCGGGTAATATTCATGAAGTTCTAAAATGTGTATCATGCTGAGTTTGATTCTGTTAATACCATAATCCATAATAAAAGCCTCACTCTGTGTGGCCATCTTCAGGCTCACAGAGAACAAGCCTACAGAATGTACCCTCTCACTGCCTCAGCACTGTCACTGAGTGAGGGGACCTTGGGCAAACAAAGGAAGCCAAAGGCACCAAAGTCACTGTTAGATTCAGAATTAGATGCTGGTGGGAGACAGGCCCAGACAGTGCTTGATGGACAGAGAGCCTTGGGGAGAACTGTCACAAACACCTCTAACTGACTGTGACCTCTGAGGTCCAGATGAATACCTTTTCCTTTCACAGACTAGTCCCACCAGCTTGCTGCATATACAATGACACATTCTTCACTGAACGAGACAGCACCCATTTAAACAGATTAGGGAGGGAGGAAACAGAAACTCAAATCTAAAATACTTACACCACCACACCCATAACCAAGGAAGGGCTCAATAGACATTTTGGAAGTTTGCATCCAGACCATGATAACTGCAAGCCAGTGCAGGTTCCCCTTAAATATTTATTCCCTGGTTTATTTTTCAGACTTCATAAAGAGGAAAATGCCATCTTACCAGGCTCGCTGGGCATTAACAGTAGCAGGCAGCAGACCTCCTTGCACTTATTATGCAGATAAAAATCAAGCAGAAACAACAGAGAAAAATATGCTATCAAACTGGAGAGAAATTGCATTCTTAAATAAAATTGTTATCATATGGAAATATTTCAAAAAGAGGCAAATAAGAAATTAGAATGGAAAAGAAAACTGTGGGCCCCATAATCCATATTGCCTGCAAATCGAAGAAAATATATCATTTATAGAGGTCCATACAAAGTAATACAGGGAATAGATCTGCTCCGTGTAAATTTATTAAATGCAACTTTCTCTTTCTCTTTCTTTCTTTTAGATAAAAAACCTCTTCATGAAATAAAACCCCAAAGTAAGTTATTTTTCCTCTTGTGAATATAATTTATTCTCATATTTGCTGCCTTGCTGTTGTATTTGATCAGGAGCCAAGCAGAACTGAAGTCCTCTCACAGATCCAGGGCTTCCGGGGCCTCTCCTCATTGAGTTTGGAATCGCATATCAGAGGTTTAAATCAAAAAGAAATATGCACACCCTTCCCCTCCCTTAAAGCAAAAGTAAATCTTTCTTCTTGATTCTTTCTGCCTGTAAGTCCATTTCTCTGCAAATGCCATCTAGGATTCTTATTTCTGGAGAGATTTATAGCATTAAAATTAATAAATATTTGTCAGTACACACATGAATGAATGAAAGCAGCCTTGTGGGCGTATGCCTGGCTCCTAGCTCTTCCAGGAAGAGGCAGGAAAGAAAGGGTTCTGGAGAATGTAAAGCCAGAGTCTCACCTGCTGTGGCATCCATGGTAACAAAGTAGACTTGCAGCCAACATTCCACAGTGAAATAAGTCCAAGCTGAGTATTGGCATTGGCTTCAGTGCCTCCTGAAGATGCTTTTGCATCCTTTGCTTGCATCCAGGGATTTAGAGAATGGAGCGTGGCTTCAATGGTGGGAAGCTTGGCATTTGACCCTGTGGCTTTGACTACAGTTATGATAACCTGGAGGCCTTTGAAAATTTGGGAGTCGGAGGAGAGGGATGAGAGCCCAGAAATCATGATTTTTTTCAGAATTCCCCCATGTGATTCCATTATACACTCAGTCTGCAAACCATAGCCTTAGAATTTTGTGGATGAGAGATCAATCAGACCAGAATGTTGGAGTATGATGGAAAATTAATAAGCCTATCCTTATTAGTTAGAATCTCTGATGGGGATACTCCTAGGATCCACATGTTACTGTGTTCAAGTGATTGCACGTATTTAGGAGACAGCTAAAGCACTAAGGAATCTACAGCTATGGAGGAAAGAACCAGCCGCATAGCTGACATAGTTAGCAGAAGTAGACAGCTTTCCAGCTGCTTTGGAGTAAAAGCTTTGGAAAGCTGTCTGTGTCTAGCTTCTCTCATTTAATACAAGATGAATGACTTCTGATCATTGAGATCTACAGCAGTAGAATTCAAAGTTCTCAGGATGGTTAAAAGCTTTTATTAGTTAACTTCTTTGCTAAAGATGAATACCTTAGAGGATAGACAGCAGTAGGTACCAGGTGTGGACACCAGAAAGACGTGATGGGAAAACCCAGGCATTTTGTTTCTGTCCTACTGTTGCTGTGGGCAGCCTGTAGTACACAGAGGCCACTAACTTACAATCTGAGAATTCTGCAAACAAAAACTTTCTCAGTGTCTTTATCTGTTGTTGCTAGCTACTTGTAAAGGAACCATCGCCACACAAATCACACACTTCGGATTTCATGCACACTTTTGCATTTGAAGAATGAGTTGAGAGGCTAGATGTGTGTATGTACAGATATGTTGGTATGAGTACATGTTGAGGGAAGGAAAAATATCTTTTAATATACAGCCCATGCTTATGTCTTGACTTTCAGGGAGGTAGCTGGGATGGGTAGAAAGACTCTCTGCTTCCTCTTAGTCTCATGTGCAGGCCTTTCCACCCCCTTGTTTGGGTGTAGAGTATGACAAGATCGTGGGTGTTTATGAGATAAACAAATCCATGAGGATTATTTATGAATGTATCTGTGTTTTTAAAAATTAATTTCATGCTTAGTTTGTGAGTTCTGTGCCTTTCTAATTTGGTTACATCTGTATTTTCAGCCATAAACCCCACAGAAGCTATTCCTTGTCTATAGGGACCCCTGAATTCATTTTTGCTTAGGGTTCTCACTCCTAAGCACCATGCTTAATTGCTGGATACTGCAACAGAATTACTTAAACTGGTTTAATTTGTGATTTCCCTAAAAATAAAACCATAGCAGAATCAATGAGATTGCAAAAAGCTCCCAGAGGAATCCAGTCAGGGTTCTATGAGCTGCACGGTTAGAAGTGCATTACACAAATTCAAGCTAGTCGTTCAGTGGAAGTGGGGCTGGGTTTAAGACTACATGAATCATGACTGATGCAAAATCAAAGTCAATTATAAAGATAATTGAGAAACAACCTGTTTCTATATATAGCTACCAATATACATCATCTCCCACAAGTCCTGATGGGTAGACTCCATCACTCAGAGTGAGTTTTCTGCACAGTTCTCCAGAACAGACAGGCAAAGGAGCTAGCATTGAGTTTCATGTAGGTACAAAAGGAAAGTGAAGTCTTAAGATATGTGTTGGCAAATCATAATGACAAACTAGGGGAAATATGCACACTGCATAGCTCATGAAAGCACTTATTGTAAATGAGATAATTTAATCAATTACATTTCCTAATGTACTAAGCCGAATGTTTCATTTTCTGCTTCTGCACATCTTAAATTATCTTCAGGTGCTTTATGAGACTTAATCATAGTTAATAGAAACTTCATTACCATCAAATGTGCTTTCAATAAATGTTGTGTAACAATGTCAGGAGGTGCAGTAAAATATAGTAGGTTCTGAATGGCAAGTGTGAACCCCCAGAGTCAAACTGGAAAAAAATGGTTGCATTCTAACAGTGAGACTCCTTGGAGGGTTTTCTGAACGGCTTTAAACTCTTGAGGGGTTATGGGATCAGTGGCTTCACCACGAACTACACTGTCAGGATACAGCATTGCCCTAGAAAATGGTTCTGTGCTCTAATCTCTCTCTATCACCCTGCTACACAGTTGTTCTGTTTGTAAAAGTGAGTGTCTACAGGGCTGGAGAGATTGCTCAGGGCTTAAGAGCACTGGGTACTCTTCCAGAGGACCCAGGTTCAGTTCCAAGCATCCACATGGTGGCTCACAACCACCTGTAATTCCTGTGCCCTGGTATCCAAGGCTATCTTTTGGCCTTTGCAGGAACTGCATACATATGGTGCACAGACATATATGTAAGGAAACACTCACACAAGTAAAATAAAAATGAATGATTTTTTTAAAGAGAAAAATAAATAAATAAATAGATTCTTTCAATGAATAAAACTAATGGTCCCAACTGCTTCGGAGACATCTTCAGTTGAATAGTCCCAAGGAACCTTAGTTCCAACTTCAAAATTCACTTATCCTTCTCTGTCACTGTCTCTAGTCCATTGTCTTCTTACCTTCTTCATTTTAGTAAGCAGGCGGCCACTAAGTCAGCGCTCTGTGTCAGAAGCCTAGGTTCTATCTTCCTCAGCTCCTGCTTTTGTCTCTGTAACAGACAAGCCATCCCTGTCTGACTTTTCTGTGCTGAAACAAATCTCTAGAACACTGGATCCTCTCCATTTCTACTTAGTCATTTCTACCCATTCCCTCAACTGTTACTTATGAGTCCTCACTGTGTGCTAAGATATGTTCTGCTGAGTGGGGAATCTGCCCTAAGCACAACACATTATAGGCTTCATAAAGTTCATAGTTTTGGTAAAGAGAGAGAACAAATATGAATTGGCAATGATGGGACATGTTATGAAGAGAAATAAAGTAGGATGAGGACCTGGGGCAGGCTTTGAAGGAAGGTTGCTTTTTGAATAATGTATTGAGAAAAACACTAATAAAGTTGCATTTAGAACAGACTGAATAACTGAGGCAGCACAGGTTTGAAACCCCCCGGGGTGAGTACTCAAGTCAGTAGACTAGCAAAAGGTGAAGACTCTGAAGTGAAAACTTTCTAACAAGCTCAGGGGAGACAGATAGACAAGGACATACAGCACACTCACAAGATGAGTAGTAGTATTAGTTAAAGCCACAGAAGTGAGGTTAGAGGGGATACTCCCTTGCATTGTAGGCCATCATAAAGATGTTGACCTTGACTCCAAGGGGAAGTGGAAGGCCCTGGAGGGTTTTTATTCAGAGAGATATGGCCTAATATTTTCAAAGATACATTATAACTACAGTGTCCAGTGCAAACCCATAGGGAACTGGAGCAGAAACAAGGACATGTATTACAATGGTCCATCAAAACAGTAATTTGTTATTGTGATAAATCTAGGTTCAATGTGATTATGGCTTAGGCTGGATGGACAGTAGCAACATTAAAAATGCCGTGTTTTGAACCCAAGGATTTGATATAGATTGGTAAAAAGAAAGGGGGGGGAGGACGTTTGGGGTGACTCCAAGTATGGGGCTAGGCATAGAAAGGATGGAGCTGCCTTTACTAGTACTAGGAAAACTTGATGAATAATTTTGAAAGGAGAAACAAGAGCTCCCTTTGAGAGTCCTAGGAAGTGACAAAGGAAGTTTTCAATAGGATGCTGACTACATAAGCCCACAAGGCAGAGAAATATGTTAGCTGGTGATGCATTTTGGGGGCTTGTCACTGTCAAAGATGATATGTAAAGCCAGCAGGTAAGTTGAGGTCAATACATTAAAAATATGAATAAAGAACCGAAAATCAGGCCTGGCAGGATAGCAATACTTAGATGTAAAGAAGTCAGACTCACTTTAGAGAAGAAAAAGTGTAACTACAAAAGTAAGAGAAAATTCAAAGGAAAAGAAAATTATCCCCAAGTTCCAGGCAGTATAAACACCCAAATCACATATATACTGATGAGAGAAATGTAGAGGCAAATTTGTCTGAGAGAGAAAGGAAAAAACGGGAAGGAGAGAGAAGTGAGACACGAGGGAGGTATGTTCAAAGTATCCTATATACATTCATGAAAATGGCCTCATAAATCTCCAAATAATAAAAGTTAAAAAGCAGAGGTGGTGGGTGCCAATGTTGAGTTGTCTTTCTAGCAGAGATTTTCAGTCATCTCTCTCATACCTAATGTTTCCTTCAGTCAGCCTGACTGGGCATTTTGGAACTTATGTTCTCAGCCAATCACCTGCCTGTTAACGCCTCTTCAGGAACTCACTAGCATTCTCTGAAGCTGCAGCAACTTCTTTGGCCAGTTTAACAATCTGTCCTTTGACTTCCTGGCTCACACCATGGCCCTGCTCTTCACCAAAACAGAGCACTGAGTACCCGTTGGCATTTGGGCTTACCTGTGCCTTATATTTCTGTCATTTGTGCCTAAGATTTTTCCCTCCACCTAACTTTTAATGTGCTCCATTGATCTCTTAAGTTTCAGCCTAAGCATCACTTCTGCAAAAAGTATAATATATCTGGAACTTAAAATACAGTTTATGTTCATTCTGTGTATTGTTTTTGTTTTGTCCAACCCACCCAAGGCTTTCTTTTTAAGCTGATATATATTTTTACTTTTTTATTATATTTTGATTCATTCATTGAAATTTTCATGTATTTATATAGTATATTTAGATCATATCTATTCTAGTGAGTTCTGTCCATATGCTCATGTGTATGGGCATGGACATTCTAACAGCAGCCATGTCCTAAAAGGAGAATGAATACACTCCTCAGCTTCCATGAAATGCCAGTAGCCCTTCCACTGAGTAAGGGGCTTCATGGACACCTCCCCCGTCCATGCTGGAATTGATGGTTTGATCTAAGGTAGGTCTTGTGTAGGTATCACAGCTGCTTTAAGTTGGCGTATGTAAAAATCCATGTCATAGCCAGGAGTCAGCATTTCACAGCTCTCCTCCCTGTCCACCAGCTCTTACATTTTTTTTTTCCTAGATTTTCTTATATCATATTCCTCAACCTTGGGTAGGGGAAGATTGATGCATATTATTCATCAACAGCTTGACACTTTGAATTGTTATGAGTTTTTTTTTTTTTAATTAATGGCAATCCACTTTTTAAAAAAAAGTTTCCCTGATTGTAGTTAAGAGCAACACAAATCTAATGGTTGCAGGTATACATATTTAGAAGGAAGATTAACAGCATGATCATTTAGCAAAACAACAATCATAGGTTCCCTCTTAGGGTCTAGGGTTTCCCCAGTTATGAGCTCTTGACCAGGTTTACAGTAACAGACCCAGAATCCTTCCTGTGGGGTGGTGGACCTTTGATCAATTGAAAAGCAATTGGTTACCTTCATAGTCGTCATTCTACTGTTGCAGCACTGAGGAAATAAGGCCATCAATGTCTTTTTCCCCCCAGATTAGCCTACACAGAACCTTCTGAATTTCTAGTCATTCAAAGCTAATTTTTTTATACCCAGTATCCAAAGTAAATGGTGTCTTCAGTAATAGGGGTTTTACTATCTAGTTTTAGTGGGAAATCAAACGCAATGGCAATAGTTTGTGTTATATTGGATGCCCATCAGGTTTTTCTGACCAATAACAAATACGGAGATATCCTGTCACTGGCACTGAGATTTTCATTTTAAAAACCCATGTCTTCTGTGTGCAGCCCACTCAAGCAAGGGACGTTCATGCAAACAACACACACACAAATGTATCTATGTATACACGCATAGTATTTTAATTGTCTTACACACTACTGGATTTAAATAAGGCTTCTTCAAATATTCTTGGGTGTGAGTCCTAGACTCACTATGTGCCCAAGCTATCCTAGAGCTGAGGAATTCTGCCTTAGCCTCACGGTTATTAGAATTATGAATGAGTGTCATTTATGCCTAGCCAGTATAGAGTCTTATTCATCATTTTATATGTTTCATTTATACCATTAACAAATTCAATAATATTTATTGAATTATTGTTCTGAGTCTTCCTGATAATTTTTTTCTTTTTTAAGTTAAAAATACAAAATCAACAATTTTGCTTCTAGGTAACCAAATGTATTCATTAATGTAGTAGGTATTTATGATATATGATTATTTGTGGCTCAATGAAATAAGAAAGAAAAATTAGAAATGTATTGTTTTTATGATCCAATACAAGATGAATGATGAATGATTAGTGAAAAAAAGGACTGAAAAAAACTGAGGAATCACCTGTTGTACATAGGATATAGCCCACACATTTCCATCCTGAAATAGTTTCCACCAGACAATGGCCTGAATGTATGGCTAAGGCCTGGAAACTAGAATTCTCTCTGTTCACACAAGAATGTTTCATCCCATGCGTCTGTCCACAGTGCATTGGCTTGCAGAAGAGACTAATGTTTACCACCTAGGCAACTACTCAGAAGATGTAAGCTCAGTACTTGCCCAGATGGGTTCAATACATGACCATTCTGCCTTGGGCTCTAGATATGACTAGTACTTGCAACTGGCAGAATTGTCTTTGGTTCATTCCTTTAAATCCTCAGCAGATTTCCTGGCCCATCCAAGCTAGCATTAGTCCTATTCTTCCAGCGATACTCTAAAACATTTCTCCCTTATTCGGGCCATCATTTTTCTTCATCCCATGCTGATTATTTTCAATTACATAACTACAGTACTTTCCACAAATTGCATGATTTGCTTTGTCCTTCACAAATCATTCTTCCTTTAAATCAATTCAGCACAGATATGTGTGCAACATTTGTAATTTTCTTAGCATTTCCAACTTTTTTTTTCTATCTGATTTCTAGCACTTTATAAGGGTATGCTTTTTCTCACTACCATTTTCAAAGATTTCGGTGGTTCCGTCCTTAATGGAAATAATGGGATTTGTTCATTAAATGCTTCAGAACCAAGCAAAGACACAAAGAATAGGTGGTAGCCTGGTGTGTTCACTGGTAGACCAGCATACTCACTAAAATTATGAATCCACAATTACTCTTTCCCCAGTGCATTGAAATTTATAAAGTTGATATCTTCAGTGGTCAGACAACGAAAGAAATTAAGATGAAGAAATTTGTTCAGATTCTCAATATTTAGCTTTTATCCTTGTGTTCTCTCCCATTAGGAAAAGTACAGTGCTTTTGCAGACCAAATATAAATTTGCCAGTCAAAATACTGGACCCTTTACTTAAATTTGAATTTCAGATAAACATATAATAAATAATCTTTAGTTTAACTAAGATACTACATGGAAAATACTTATACTAATATTGCTAATTATTGAAGTGAAAAATTTAGATTTGCTTCTTTTATGATGCCAGGTCTCAAAGTTATAGTTCTGATTGGCCTAGAACTTACTATGTAGAGCAGGCTGTCCTTGAACTTATAGACATCCATCTGCTTCAACCTCCTGGGTGCTACAATTAAAGACATGCACCAGTACTCCCAGCTAGTTTTATATTTGTATTCATTATATCTAGTGTCCATACTAAAAGGTGAACTGACACATGCCTAACTGTTCCATAAATTGTATGGCTTTTATTGCCAATCTCAGAAGACTAGGTAGGACTGAAGCATGCATTATAAAATAAAACCTTTCCTTAAGAATAAGAAGTATGAGGAGAAAGTCTAGAAATTTGGTTAGAGTATGGTGTATGCAGATGAGAATTGGGTGAAGGGGGTTGCAGTGTAAGTAGGCGTAAAAAATTGCATGGCCTCCACCTAGGAATAGACTCAGTACATGGAAGCCAGCAATTGGAAGGTCTATGAGTGACAATGCCAGAATAATGCTTTAAATTTCCATGTGATCAAGCACTGGGACAAGAATAGGGAGTGATGGGCAGATGAGATTATCCAAATGTGGTCAATAGAAGAGATGTCTTTCATTGAAAATAAGTAATAACGGACAGTATCAAATCACTGAGACATGTGTGAGGAAGTCAGTGAATGAGCAAAGAGTGAGTGAGCCAAAACTAAGGCAAAGATGATTCTTATATCTTAAGACTACTCACTGGTGGTGTCGTTACCAGAAAAAGAGAATTCTTGAGAAGAAAATGCCCAAGGAAATGAGAATGACAAATCCTTAAATCAGATGACAGATGTGGGAGGTCAGGCTACATTGAAGGTAGTTGTGTCCAGCAAACAGGAAAAAGACATGGGTATGGGTCTTAGGAGGTTGACAGATATCTGCCCGAGACTGGAAAGGACCAGAGAGTAGTTGGCATTGCCTGTATGTGAGTCACTGTCCAATTGGAGAGACTGGAAAGAGAAAGGGGACCAATCATGGAACTCTAACCCCGTGCTTAGAATTCCAAGAACACAGGTTCTATACTAACCAGCAAGTGAGGACCAAGTAAGAAAAGCAAGGGGATCACATTGAAGGAGTGGTGTGTTCTACAAAGAGCTTTAGATAGCTTTGTCTTACTGCAGAGTTATGGTAAGGCAGAGATCCTCACTGCTGATAAAGGGACAGGTGAGCTTCAGAGTGGAACAGGACTTTGGGTAGGGACAGATGTGGAAGAGTGGGAGAAATGACATGGTAAGGCACAGGGGCTTGGTTTCAAAAGTTATCACACAGCCTGCCTATCAACTAAGCAAGTGTGGTAAAGGAAGACAAATTCTGATAAGGAGCTGTAGGTTTGAAAGACTAGAAACCATACGCAAGAATAGATCAGATGAAGCCTTTTGGGTAAAGAATAAGAAAGAACAGTGAATGCTGGATATCTGCACTCCTTTCCCTGAGAAGACTCAAGAGAAACTATGCAGTGGTTAGTTACACAGAAATGCTTGGAGGAAAAACCATTTTTCTTGCATAGTGTAACTTTGTATACTCCTAAATCTTTTTTTTTTTTCTAGTTTTACATGTGTTGCTTCTACATATAGAGTGTATTGACAGATATCTAATGCTTTAAAAATGCTAGAAATCTTTTGAATAAGGAGCTAAAATTCGGGAGAATAAAAAGCTGGTCAGAGTGAGCTGAAGGAGGGATTTAGAGAGAGCTGGTTAGAGGACCTAGACTACACCATAGACAAGGACAAGATGCCACTGTCAGGGAATACCTGTGAGATACAAGGCTAGAAGAATACACATGAGGACAGGACTTTCTGAGACTACTATATCCGCCAGGGTTCTCAAGAGGATCAGTTCTCAGAACCTCAAATAGATAGGGCTCTCACACCAGTGATGGAATGGGCTTTCTGGTGAGAGTGAGGGCAAGCAGAGAGCAAACACTTCTTTCTTCCAGGTCCTTACATAGGCTGCTGTCAGAAGGCGTGGCCCAGCGTTGAACTGAATCTTCTAGTAAAGGCAGGAAAGGACTAAGTCAGAGCAGGTCTGACACAAGGAAATGGGAAGGGGGAAAGAAAATGTTCACCCGAGCAGAGATGTTTTGAGGTGTACAGGAGTTCATGTAGAATGACCTCTGTTTTCTCAACAAGAAGAAAGACAGATGAGAATTAGGGACTTCAGAGAAAGGGAAAGATTACAGAGTGACTGTTGTGATGATGATACTATTTGGCCATGAGACATGAGTAACATGATGCTTGAGCTGCAAGGAAGACCCTGGGGAATTTGCACAGCATCTTATTTCTGATGATAGCAACAGGCTGTGACTTCCTCTAATCTAGGATAACTTGGGTACCAGCATAGAGGAGAAGAGATGTGAGGAAGGAACACAGTAGTCAGGGTTAGCAGTTAGGAACTGAGGATAGCAGTTTGCTAAGCACATGTCAGTGTGTGTAAAGTTGGAGATAAAAATTTCCACCTCAGATTTCTGTTTGAAAATGAGACTGAAATCATATCTACAGCCTTTGGAGATCTGAGCAAAGGGCTGGTGCTGGTTTCTGGTAGTTCGTTTTATTCAGAAGTGATCAGTCAGTGTGATTCGAACAGAAGTGAGCAGGTGGAGGACATGACCCAAAATATGACACTATTGACAGAGCACATGGGATTTATTCTCAGTTCTGTCACTCACTGATCATGAGGCTTGGGGCAAGCAAGTCATCATCTTCTTGCCTTTACTTATACACCTAAGTGAGGACATTTTCACCATGTCATTGGATTTAATACAAAGTATAAAATGCCAGAATGATGCCTGGTATACAGCAAGTACTGTTGGAGACTTAGCTCTATTGCCTTTAGTTACAATGAAACGCAGCCACTACAATAACAATAATGAGGTTTTCAAAGGGGGAAACTAGAAAAGTTGAGATATTGATTGGTAGTTAAGAAATCGGGAGCTGATGAGGAACAAAAGGGTAACTGACATCAGTGACTATCGTTGACCATAGCTGACCAATTTTAAAGCTATTTCTCGGCAAGTTAAAGGAAACTCTTATTGCTTCTTAGTAACAGCAAGGATAAACAAACCTACCAGAAACTTGTGAAATATTCTAACAGATCTGTGTGCCACCGACTCTGGCCACGTTGAAGTTGCTTCCTGGGCTGACTATTGGCTGGCTTTATGTAGTTGGCTTTTCTGGCGTTCATTTATTTGGCTTTCCTCTGCATATTTTCTTAATGTGGATTCCCTAGCAGTTCACTGCTGCTCATATCAGCAGTTTAATAATTTGATTTCCTATGATGGCCGTAGTTATTACTCTAGAACATCCACTAAGAGATGAAGCAGAATAGTGTGATTACAAAGGTACCCATCATGCTGCCATATCAAGCCTTTGGAGCTTGAGTCCTGAGGATAGATTCTCATCTTCTATGTGTTAAATGTCATGTATATTAAATTTCGAACATGTGAATTGAGTTATGTTATATTAGCAAATATATATACATATATATATGTATATATATATCATCGAGTCACTGGTTACCACAAATGACTAGAGCAGGCTTCATTCATAAAGCTATCAAACTCGTTACTAAGAAGGGGCTTTGAAAGTTCTATTATTCCTCCAGCCAACTCTGATAAATTAAAAAACATAAAACAAAAACTAAAATAATTTCAGACTGTTATAAAGTCTAAAGTCCTAGTGGTTTTTTTTGTTGTTGTTTTTTGTTTGTTTGTTTATTTTGTTTTGGTTTTTAAAGACTTTTTGAAAGGAGATTTCACAATCTACCTCAGAAAAACAGGTTTTGGTTTTTTTAGTAGCCCTCATTTAATGGCCAACCAGACACCTGATTGCTTTAATAAAAGGCCATATCCTTCCTTTCTATTCCTGTTAGAGATGGCAAAAGACTTTGTTTACTAGCTTCTTCCTAAGTGGACAGTCAGTGCCTACTGTGGGCCTAGTCTCCTCTTGGAACAACTATCGCCAAGAAGTAAATACTGTCCTTTCCTTTCCAAAGCCCTCCTTCATACTTCCCACTCTGTGGATGCTTTTCACTGCATTCGTACATCCACCTATGCTTTCTTCAAAACTTGGAAATAACAGGTTACTCAATAAAATATTTTAGTTATTTTTTGCTTTGTATATAGATGTAGATTATACTTAACTTTTTTTTTTTTTTGTCTCAGATATGCTGGAACCTTCCACGCTCTGTCTAATGCTTTTGTCACTTTTAGTGAGAGGAAGGTAGGGCTGAAGAGAACAGAAACAACAGTAACAAGGTTGTATGCAAAGCCTTGCCTATGAAATAGAAAGACCCAGGATCCTACGCCCACAAAGGCAGAGAGTAGCCCTGCTCAACCAATGCTTTCCTTCAGAATCCCTTAGGGCTAATAAATCAGCAACTCTGTGTCTGTGAGAAGACATAGTTACAAACACACATGTACAAATGGAAAGGAAATTCTTTTTGTTGTTATTATTACATATATGTCTTTGCATTGTTCTGTGCTTGTGAGTGCAGGCATACACAGAGCTGGAAAGGGGTATTAAATGCCCTGAGACTGGACTTCTAGGCAGTTGTGAGCTGCCTTATACGGATGCTAAGAACCAAACTCTCTGATCTTCTGCAAGAGTGTTCTTAAACATTGAGCCATCTCTCTGCTCCCTTTACTCATGTGAAATATGTTTAATGTGGTAATTTTTTTTCTTGATATTTAAGTCACATGATTCTGCAAATTTTTTTGGAAGAGGAAACATGATGAGCCATACCTAACCTTAATCTAAAGGGAAAGAATGGGGAACAGTGATGATAACTCTGCCTACTTTTATATCAAGGATCAAAATGGGAATCTGGAAGGGGAAGGCAGCTTTCCCCTGCCTCCCTCTTTTGTCTCACTGTGTTAACATCCAGTGATTTCCATTTTGAGCTCATGCATTTTAACCTTGATAATCTTGCTGGCTCCTGTTTCAGTGCTTGGAACTCTAAGAATGTCTTTATCTCTACTTCTCAAGCTCAGCAGTGAAGCAGCTTCAGTCAGTACGTAGCCAGGCTGCTTCCCTGCATGTGCTCCTTTATTATGAAGGTGTGTGCTCCCCCAGAAGTACCTTTTCAATGGTGGTATCATCGCTCAGCAATAAGCAAGGAAGGAAAAGAGCTGACTGGTCTCAATCTAAAGTCTGCTCACTGTGTCCGATGTCCTGGTACGATGTGTCTGCTGTGTTCAGTGTGCTCTCTGCCCTGAGTATCATTCTTCCCTCCAATGAAACACTGGGATGGGAGCATAATCAGGTTGGTGGATGCCTCCTTGTTCCTCAGAAGATAGGCAGGCATAGCATGGAAACTCTGCAGTGGAGATATGGTTCATTGTGCCTGCATTTATGGGTTTTGAGAGTAGCAGGTCTGTCAGCCCCCATCCTGGAATTAGAACAAAGCTTTGCATCATACCCTCTTGCATGGCACATCTTCATGATGTTTTGCTTGTTAAATGTGTCTGTGGACCTCTGACCTTTCGGCCCTGACTCTTCCTGATGATTATACTCCTCTTTGTCCATTATTTTTTATGTGCTTACTGCTCTATTGCTGGTTTGGTTCTGCCTGAACTCCTCATTCACTCTTTAATTTGGTAACACCTTTATTTTATGGCCCACTAACTTCGTTGAAAATAAATTCACTTTATACTTTGTGACTGGCATTACCCATTGGATAAGCACCATTTTAGGGTGTGGGAAATGCATAGTAAATGTTATGCAATTACAAGGTAAATATGTGATGTTTCTTTTATCCCCTTAGCCTAACACTGGATGACAGAATAATTATTTTGGACGCATTACATGTACTTACTACCTAATCTGTGGGAAATTAATTGTATAGTTAGTTCTTGCCACTTTCCATTGCCATACTCTTTGAGATAATGCCCCTTTTAGGATTACCTTGTTTCAGATGATTCTTCTTTATTGAGTTAAAATAGCCATTATCAATCTGCTTTCTATGATGGGCCACACCCAATATGTATCTGGAAAAGAACGGGAATTCAGCTGTAGCATATCCTGGGGGCTGGGGAGACATCAAACCAAACTAACGTTTTTATTTTTGCTTTGCCCATGCATTCAATAGGATGGAGTAGGAGAGGTATGGGAGAAACAGCATGTGCCCTCCGAGAGAGCAGCCCCCTAACAGGGTATTAGAGTCTAACTTTGGTTTGGTATCAGAAAACATTTAATATGGACACAAGAGCCCTTGGCAACAAAGATATTCATGTTTCACATAAAAATTGCTCTCATGATGATTACATATGCAAAACCAAGGTTATTACTGTGCTCTGCCCCTGAATATTTATACCAAACTTGACATATTTGTAAACTCTGATCTCTTCTCTTTTGACTCACAGACCATGTTAGCATCCCACCCTAGACAGCTTTGTGCAAATGCATGTGCCCTGGGCCCCACATGAGCAGAGAAGCTACCCTTTTCTTTGTCATTTGTGTGAGTCTGTTTTTCCTCAAAAAAAATATATGTATATATATACAAATATACATGTAAATATATATGTATATATATACAAAAACAATTTTAAGGTAACTATTACTTTTTAAAATAAGTTAAGGAATTGTCTGTTCTTACTAGAAAAAAAAATATGTCATATTTTCGGCAGAATTGATTCTTTCCAAGTCTATTACATGGTAAGCTACCTTAACCCAGTAGAGCTATTTGACCAACCCTGCTCTGATTTATATAAGGAGTTTTAGAAACATGACAATTAAGTGAATGAGAGTCTACCTTGTACTAGCTTCCTGTGTAATCTGAGCAGTAGGCTCCAGACTCCAAAAGCATATCATGCTAAGTCCTGGGGTGGCTCTATGACTTGAGCCTGTGTTAGCCACTTAGGTCTTCTCTTGTGTCTTTCAGGCATCGAGAATGCCAGCGACATTGCTTTGTACTCGGGCTTGGGTGCAGCTGTCGTGACTGTTGCTGTCCTGGTCATTGGTGTCACCCTCTACAGACGGAGTCACAGTGACTACGGCGTGGATGTCATTGACTCTTCTGCATTGACAGGTGGCTTCCAGACCTTCAACTTCAAAACAGTTCGTCAAGGTCAGCGGCATAGGTTCCCCCAACACCTGATTCTCAGGATCATGGGCTGCACTCACACAGGTGTCCCCATGTTCTTGACCCTGTGTGAAGGTAGCTCTTGGTACTGGGAGCCGCTACCAAATTATTTCCATTTATTAAAGCACAAAATTTGATAAAATGATCTTCTAGGTCCTTAACCAACTGTAAGGATGCATGGGTCTCAATTCTTTATTGGCGACACTTCATGAAGTAGCTTAACCTTTGATATATAGAAGGCTTAATTAGTTACTGTTCTCAAATTATCCAACTTTATCTTTGAAGAAACCTAATCTTAGTTTATGTGTTTAATTTCATAAATTAAAATACTGAGTACTAAAGGCTGAGAAGACTGTCGTAGCCCACATTTCCCAAATATATTAATTACAATTTTTTAAAAAAACATTTTCTTCAATTTTAAATATGTAAAAAGGATTTAAAAGATATTTGGGGGGTCAATTAGACAATGACAAAATGAAATTCCACCTTAAATGACTTTGAGCTATTGCCAAGTCCAACCAATGTTTTGTTGTAGGGGACAAAACGTTTTATATGTCAATGCACAAGAATTCTCTTTTTTAAAACAGAGAGAGTCATTTCATTCTCTAGTATGATCCAAAGTATTCCCAAATTCAAGGTGGGCTGAGAAGCATTTGGTTTTTAATTTTAGGCAAAAAATAAACCATCTCTCTTCAAAGGACGAAGTTTCTACCTTGACTCTCAGCATCCACATCACCCCTGTATTTCTATTTATCATCCTACAGGTTGAACAGTTTCTGTGCTCAGCATCTGTTCAGTAAACAGGCTGCTGAAGTAGAAACTGAACCATGCTAGAACAAGCAACTGAGATATGACTGGAAGAGACAGGCTTCTCTCATTGGCTCTTATTTGTGGGCACCTCTGGGTTAAGCTGCTATCATTAAGCCAGCATTGTGTACAACTTCACATACTTTAAAGCCTGTTATATTAGAGTCTGAAACCACTGTGAAGGAAAACAGCTATTCTGAATCACTGCTTCACAACTATAACATGAAAATGCTAAGATCCTCCTCATGGTGTTCCTGTGAAATTGAATTTGCCTAGAATAACATTGGGAGGCCCTTGGCATTTGGGAAGAGCTCATATTCTGAATATAGCACTCGATAGTCACATGTCCTTTGATCCAGGGATTTCAGCATGTTCTGTGGAACAGCAAGAAACAGATATAAGAGGTGGACAGTGGCTGGGCCTGAACATGCTTGGGGTACAGTGATTTACATAAGTCAGACACATCTTCATAGAGAAGTGTCTCAGAATGTTGGTGTATTGTGAATCTCTAAAAGAATCGCTTTATCAGATCTCCTGACCATCCTGTTTATGTTTGGCTAAGAATTTCATAAATCCCATGATAGAAGGCAAATTATCTTTTAGTAACTGCTACTCTCCCCCTATCCATTGACAGTGAACTTTATTATTATAGACTGTGACTTTAACTTCCACTGTCATGAAGATAATATCTTCATGAACAACATGTGTAGTAGCCCAGGCAAGAGACAGTGAGAACGGTCAGCAGAATTCTGCCCAAGTTTCATTTCTGCAATGAAATTGTAATAAAACCCCCCAAAGAAAGGAAACTCAAGAGAAAGAAGGTTTTTTGAGCTTATCATTGCAGATAACAATCCATCATTGCTAGGAAGTCAGGTTCAGAACTGGAAGCAGCTAGTCATGTCCAGTCTATAGCAGAAGGATGAAGTCTTGCTGTCTTGTGCTCGGTCCATTCTCCACTCTTATACAGTTCAAAATCCAAACCCAGGGAATTATCCTGCCATAGCAAACATGTTCTTCCCACATCAGTTAACATAATCCAGACAGTTCCTCACAGACGTACCCAGAGGTCAGTCTGACCTTGATAGTCCCTCACCGAGACTCGCTTTCCAGGTGATTCTGTGTTGTGTCAAGCTGACAGTTAAATTAAAGCTAACCATCCCAATATCATCCACTATAATGTGGTAGCAGACGAGCTCAGGAGATGTAAAGCTTTGGGTTCACTAGCACCGCAATATAATAGAGATATAAGTAGATAGAAGGGAGTAATGGAAATGGAAAGGAGAGGCCTACAGGCAGAACACTGTGGTTGGATTAAATAGGAAAATGGGTTTCTAAAGAAAAGATAGTGGTAACCAGAGGTGAGGGGCAGGGGGATGAACTGGCCATAATCAGACTTTAATCAAATTGACAAGCAACATTTTCAACTGTAGACTTGTGTGTGTGTGTGTGTGTGTTCTCTGTGTATGTTGTCTCTGTATGTCTCTCTGTCTCTCTACTTCCTTCCTTCCTCCCTCCCTCCCTCTCTCCCTCCCTCCCTCCCTCCCTCTCTCCTTCTCTCCCTCTCTCCCTCCCCCCCCCCTCTCTCTCTCTGTTTCTCATGATAGAACCCAGGACCTCAAATATGCTAGGCAAACAAGCTTCCTTGTGCTGTGCCACACCCTTAGCCTTGCACATACTTCTATAACCAGATCTGTGATAAGTTTCAAAAATAGTTTTCCCCAGAATATAGGTGAATCTTTTAAGAGTAGCCAAAAATTAAACCTCAAAAGTTGGTGGTAGTGAGACAGGGTTGTGACCAAATATGCAAGGAAACTGGTGTTTCAAACAGCTTTAAAATGTGTTACATTCATTCAGTGTTCCATTTTTTTCTTTGGGAAGACCACACACAAGAGCAGGGTCTTCGTCCACTGAACCTGGTGTGGTTCTGTTAAAAAGGACCCCAGTAGTGGCTGCATCCCAGTGTAGCAACCAAACGATGGAAAAAGGGCATCATGAAAGGGCCATTAGGGCTTCTCCTTTCATCTTGCTTATTTTCTCTGTGATTCTTGGTTCTTTGCACATCCCAACAAGTTATCAAAAAAGCCAAACAGATAGATCCCTCTTAGTGTTCTTACAAATTAGGAAAATAGAAAAAGCAATAGAGGCTATTACAATAAGCCTAGAATTAAAACATTTTCAAAAAAAAAAACCATTGTATTTGAAACATTTTTTGGTCAAGTCCCAAAGGGGAATTGTTTAATATGATTTGGGTTTCAATTTGAGCTGTCGTATTGACAAACTGATGTGCATGGGAGGCTGCGGAGTGAGGCTTGTTCTGTTGTTTGCTAATAAATGAGATTACTTCATCAAAAAGAAATATCACAGGCTTCTTTTTAACATTTGCTTGGGGGAAAATGGTGAACCCAACAGATGATTAAAGCCCTGGTCCAATTTCTTCTTCTTCTTTTTTTTTTCCTTTATGAGATTGTTTTGTTCATTTGTTTTAAGCCAGAAAGGCTACCTTTCCAAGATGCTTCCCACGTCACCTCATGCCAGTCTCTGCTGGAGCGTTCATTTTCTAGAAGAGTAACATATGTAATATTTAAGGAGATTGGCTCCTCAGACATAGTGATTCCTAAATTCCCCTGAACTACTTCCTCCAAAGGACCTGCTCCCCCAGCTCCAGCAACCACTCCAAATTCCACAAGGAATTTTCTGTTGCCTCTGTGGGCTCATGTAAGCCATACTGAGTCACCATGCTGTGGCATCTCTTGCTATTTGAAAAGAACAGATGCTATTTTGCTCCAAGCTGGATTGCAAAACATCTTTCTGGTTTCTTTTTTTGCCAGGTAAAATAATCACACAAACACTACCTGAGGCAGTTGCCCAACCCAGTCAGAATTCTTTATCTTGAATAAAAGGGGGGGGCATGCAAACAGTTCTGAATATAAAGGAGTGGGGCTCATGGCATTCAGTAAATGACCTAGAAGGTCAGAGGTTCCCATTTCCAGGCATTGGCATGTGGCTCCATCTGGGTGAGTAGGGCCAGCAGCTGCCAATCAGAGCACTCAACATTCATGCATATTCTCCTGCTTATAGAGGCAACTGGAAGAGTAATAGGGATATTTTTTAGTGTCTGAGTGACAGAGTAATTTTTTCTTACCAGGAAACTCTTTACTCCTGAATCCTGCCATGCAGCCAGACCTGACAGTGAGTCGGACATACAGCGGGCCCATCTGTCTGCAGGATCCTCTCGACAAGGAACTCATGACAGAGTCTTCACTCTTCAGCCCTCTCTCTGACATCAAAGTCAAAGTCCAAAGTTCATTCATGGTTTCCCTAGGAGTGTCCGAGAGAGCTGAGTACCATGGCAAGAATCACCCTGGGACTTTTCCCCATGGAAACAACCGTGGCTTTAGTACAATTCATCCCAGAAACAAAACACCGTACATCCAAAATCTGTCATCACTGCCCACAAGGACAGAGCTGAGAACAACTGGTGTCTTTGGACATTTAGGGGGGCGCTTAGTAATGCCAAATACAGGTGGGTGGTAAGTGTGTGTTTGCATATTTTCCTTGTTTGTGTAAATGACTTTTTATAAGTATGCAATAACATGCTTATAATGTTCATTTTGGGGAAAGCGTCAAAGCCTATGGCTGCACTTGTTGTACACGCAGCTAAAATAGGGCCTACCCGTCTCTGTGCCTGCAGGTACAGATTTGATGTTGTTGATAGCCATATTTTCAAAGGCAGTGTGGGTGGGTTTGAGACTCATTGGAACATGTTACCTAAGGAGGTAACAAACATAATTCCTTATCACAAATAACAAGTGTCATGTTTATCCAAAGCATATATATGCACTGACAATTTAATGCAAGAACAGTCACTCTCATTTTCTGGATGATGAGCACTCTCCATGACAGTGACCCTTGATAATTACATTGGTTCTTTTTAAATTATTGTTACATTAGTTTTTGGTAATCAATGGTAATGCACCTTTGCATTACTATTCTTTGAAGCTCAAACTTTAGTTCCAGATCTATGTCATATACACAACTGATTTCTAAATATGTGTTTCCCTCCTTTGAGTTGTAAAAAATGAGAGTTTTTGGATATTTTACTGGATATTTTAGACCCTGGCATATATCACTTTAAAACTGGCATCCTATCTGTAGATTGGTCTACAGGGTTGCTGCCTGAGACCTAGGTTCTAAGAGCTAAATAGTGTGGTGAGTCACAGGTGATGCTGACGGCTTAGAGTTTCAGGACCATTGAATCCGGCCATGTTCTTATGCAAAAATTTAATATAAAACCAGTACTCAAAGAGTCGACAAGGCCACCATTTTATCTCATAAAATGAACTTTGTGACAGGGTCAGTCTTAGAGTATGAGAGCAGCTACTTTACCTGTCTGGTGGTTAAGTGACTTAAAACTGAACTTCCTCTTAACTTGACAGATATTGTATTTCTCTCCTCTAGATTAGTTGTGTCTTACCACACAGCTTCAAATCGTATTTTATTTCTGGAAAACAGCCTCTCCTGCAGCCCTAATAATGATAATATTCTCCAAATCTTCCTTGGCAGTGTTTCATGGCACACTAGGATTCTTGATTCCAATGTTTTAATGTTTCATCTGAGTATCAATATATGATGCCCCTCTACCTTGTGGTTCTGGAGGATAATTGACCAATAGCAGATTCCTTGTAGAATGAAGTAGACATTCTTACTTATCATGTGTATTTGTAAAGAAAAATGAACGTGCAACCCTTGTCCCATCAAAGACTAGGATGTGAAATCGGAGTGATATAAAGCCAATGAGTCACCTTGCCTTTATCTTAGCTCCTCCCCCAGGTTCCCATCCTCACTTATTAGGGAGTATGCATACAGGGTGCATATGTATCATATTTACATATATTGAGTGAATGCCAAGACCAAAACATTCGTTGCCCATATTTTCTTAATTTTCATCAAAGAAACACATAAATTAAAACTGGAATGAACAAAAGATGTTTCTTTTCCCCTGCCTCTCTTTGAGGAACATTTATATTATAAACTAAAACTCAGATAGCTTGTCGACCATTTCACACAGTCCACCATGATCAGGGTGTTTCTAAGTCTCCTGACAAGAACCTCTGGACAAGATTGCAGCTGCACATTGCAAATGAGTTTTAGGAAAAATAAGCATGGGGAATTGAAACATGCTCCTTATTATTTGCAGGGCATAAATGCAAACTACTCCCTGGGGAACTGAAGTATGCAGAAAGCATGGCTCAGAAATTAGATTCCTCTAATGCCATCCATCCCAAATTTCTACCTCTGAAAATCATTTATTATGCAAAATATGAAAGAAGAAACTCAGACAGGTGGTTCTGTTGTCATACCAAATTAGAAAAGAGAAGCGCTCTCAGAGAAGCAGGTGGCATTGGGGACCTGCAATTTTTTTTTTTATTAAAATCAAAGATAGCTTGTGAGTGACATGTTTCAAGGGAGACATCTTTAAGGAACCATATAAAACTTTCCCATTGTATTTTCTTCATCATAATCCACAACTTGCCACCAACACACCAATGCTCTCTGCCTATGACATTGTTATTGTAACTAACTGTCTTCAACCTCCATGTGCAATGTATGTTTGGGTAGGAAGTATGTCTGAAGGCTGATCAATAATATAATTATATGAAGGTATATAATTTGTTACTGAAGAAGAATGAAAAAAACTTAAAGAGCCACTGCATGAGCTATATGTTTCTGGTTGACTTTAAGAATAGCATGAATAATGCTTTAAGCTAAACATAGGGAATTACGCTAACTTGAATGAAATGAGATATGATAGGCTCCACAAATATCTCCAGGCAATAATAGTCTACATGAGATAACATAACTCAGAGCCTGAGTTTATACTAAGAATTTTGAAACCTTTGCATACATTTTGATGCTGGAGTTACGTTTATTCTGTGTCAGGGAATGTGCTAAGAGTTGTTAATGTGAGGTGACACAGTTGCCCGACAGTCTCTTGAGCCTCTACAGGTAAATCATCATGCTTCTTTGTAATCACAGCATAGAGATCCAGAAGCAGAGGCAATAAAGAGACAAAGGCCAAACTAAGATATGGTTGAATGACTAAGGCACAGGTTCTAGGTGACATGTGAGCTTCCTTAATACCCCAAGTTACAGTCTGTGTTCAGAACCAGGAAGTGAATACCTACAATACAGACCAGGCCATTTGGCAGTTAAGGAAGAATAACAAATGAAAGGGGCATCTGTTTGGAGGTCCCCAGCATGTCAATTACAGTTATCCTACTATTGATGTGAAGGTGCAGAGTGTAAATGCATTTTCTTACGGAAGAGCTTTGAGCAGAATTTCAATTTGCCCCATTCTTACTTCTAGTGAAAGATATTGACGATTGCTAGCATGTTACTGAATAGTGATGCAAACGTGAATCACAAATGACTTGATTCACAATAAGGCGCATATTCCTTGACTCTGTAGCTGCTAGCACACACATACACAAAGAGAAGAACAGAAAAGCTTTGTCAACAGCAACCTGTAAGCATCCTCTGCAATTATTTCTAACAAAAGAAATAAGGGTAAAAGCTGTATAATTCAGAACATGGGAGGATGTTGAGAGATTTTATTTTGTGTGATGCTCTTACTATTTCTTAGTGCATTTCTTTTTATAAAGAGGAAGTCACATTAAAGAGAGTCCCAGCTTTTTTCAGATGTCTCTGTTATCCAAAGTAAAGGGTTTTCTTTATAGACATAAATAGGAAATTGGGGACATTTCAGATGCAGCAGTGTGGCTTTACAATGACATAGGCATGGGCCTGGTTAAGTCACTGTCACTCCTTTGACACCTTCCCAAATTGAAAATTTAAAGCCATATTGATTGCAAAATGGCCTAGAATATTCCAAACCTTGTCAGATAGATGGTTGTGCTGATATAGTGTATATTTAATAAAAATAGTCTGGACTATCAGAGGACAAAGCCATCTCTCTAGCTATTTTTGGTTTTGTTTGTTTGTTTGTTTTCTTGAGATATAGTTTTCTGTTTAGCAGTCCTAGCTTACCTGAAGCTGGCTTTGTAGACCATGCTGGCTTTGAACTCATAGAAATCTTCTTGCCTTTACATCCCAAGTGCACCACCATTGCCTGGTGGCAAAATTTGCAAAAAATTCTATTTAGTATTATAATAAAAACTTGGAGCCAGATATTGGGGGAGAAGTTGGTCTCTCAGAGAGATAGAGAACAAACAACATCCAATTCTCCATCAGTGAACTCAGGCTGAACAGGACAAGTAATATCTTCACGGGTCCTCAGACTGACTGGTCAGTCGCTCAGATAGAATACTGACTTTCTGCCTTCTCCTGACTTATATTTCGTTCCCTGCCCAGCTGGTATACTTCCTGGTTCAACTCTCCTAGAGCTGGAATTAAAGGTGTGTGCTGTTAGGCTTTGAGCTTGCAGAGATCCAGACACATCTCTGTCTACTGAAAGATGAGATTAAAGTTGTGGGTCACTACTCCCTGGCCTTCATGGCTTGGCTGTAGGTAATTCTGTCCTTTGATATTCCAGACTATTTTTTATTAAATATACACTATGTCACCACACATGGTATTTTTCCTTGTTCTGCTGTAAAAGATATAGTAATTCATGAGCACATTCCCTAATTTACATCCAGATGTTGCATATAAGACAATTTCCTTCCAAATTCATGGAAAGTATTAATTTACTCATCATCCCAGATACATTTTTTGGAAATGAGAACAAGATATATAACTACTTTTTTTTTTTAATTTTGGAGAAAGTTAATTGAAAGTCCTATGTTCTCAGGTATATTTGATAGTGTCTGGCCTTAGGATAGCCAGTCTTTTAAGGAAACTTAATGATGTTGGCCAGATTTCAGATGAAAATTATGTTGAATATGCTCTCTTTTGGCCAGTTATATAGAACCAGGTCTTCTCCATGTGTTTTAGAAGTCTTCAATGTTTGATAATTATAAATCATAAACTGGCAGGGGAAACTCCTTTGTGTGGAGTTCTATAAGGTGCTCAAATAACATGCTTCAAAATAACAATCTCTGAATGACTCTTGGCTTTTCTGTCTTAGGGGTGAGTCTACTCATACCACATGGTGCCATCCCAGAGGAGAATTCTTGGGAGATTTATATGTCAATCAACCAAGGTGAACCAAGGTGAGAGACTGGGAAGGCCAACATATTAATTGTTCCTTGAATATCCAGTGGGACTTCTGCAGAAAAATCTGAATTTATTGTTCAAATTAAACAAGGAGGTCTGAGGATGGAGCAGTGCCTATAAAAGGAGTTCAGTTCTGTGTTGCTTCTTAAGGTTATTAGCAACTAAACAGGAGGCACCTAGTGGGAAACTGGTAGACAGGAACTGGTAAGCAGGAACTGTGCTTAAATTGCCTGGCACCCTTTCCTGCAAAGCAGTGTGTGGAGTCATCAAGTAATGAAGTAATGATGACTCTTCCGGTTCTTCAGAAGACCTGCTCTTTACAAGCCTGGAGACAATTTTCCAAAGTGTAGGGGAAAAAATATGGTCTTCAGTAGCTTTTAGGTCTGACAGATTTCAGCAACATTAAATTCAATTACATGAACAAATACAAATCTTGTCACACACTCTTTTTAATGAAAGTAATTGGTTATTTTCTTAGTGCAACTATACTATTTGTGGAAATAATGCCTTCTTCCACATCAGATAAAGCTAGCAACTCTTTAGAAAGCAATTTTGTCTCATAAACTGGATACATACCTCTGGCATTTTTAGTCATAACATCTTGGTTATTTTAAAATAGATTTGCTGTTGTAGTTGTTACTATGGAATACATGAAAGAAAAAACACTGGAAACAGAAAGATCCAGGGAAACAGATGGTTGAATAAGATATTTTATAGTGATTTTTACAGAAGGATTTGTGGGTATCCAGTGGTTCTAACTAGTTGTTCTGTAGGGCTTAAGAAGAATGCAAGATATTTTTCTGCTAGCTGGTCATTGGTTAATCTCTCAGGGGACTTATGTCTAGCTGTGCTATGATGGGCACTTATATCATATCTTCAGTGTGTAGAATAGGCTCTATACCTGTACCCTTGTAAAGGTGCTGATGCCTTAAGGAATAGCTGGCAAATGCTGGAAACAGGCTCAGAGAGGTTAGCTTTGTTTTGACATGCAATGACACTTGTTAAAGCAGGTTCTCAAGAATGCTAGGCAAGTGTTTAACCAACGACCTGCATCTCTAGCACAAGGAACAGTGAGAGCTTTGAAGAGTTTTCATACAATCTTCATAAGTTAGTTTCTTAGATGGAACCTCCATTTTATCCCTAGATTTTAAAAATCAATACCCATTTGAGATTGAGGCACCTGTCTGTTATGTGTATGTTTTTAGACTCATAATTCCGCCAAAGGCAAGTCATTCTTCACCATCCACAGAAGATTGCTTCCAGGACCATACAGGGATATCAAAATACAAGATTCTCAAGTACCTTATAAAAAGTATCACAGTATGTGCATATAACCTATGCACATTCCCTGTCATGCTTTCAATCATCTGTAGATTACTGATAATTTCTGATATCATATTGTACTGAGATTAAAAACTCTGCCCATATTCAGTAGAGATGGGATATTTTTAATCTGAGGTTTATTGTCTACAAATGGGGAAGCAGAGGATATAGAGGGCTTACTGAATAAGGTAGAACCAGTCAATCGTCCCTGAGTCATGGCCTTTTGCCAACTCCGAATCCCTCATCCTTTCCTTTCATTGTAATCGATCTTCTGAGTATGTGTTCAGCTTTTTCCGTTCAAACCCATCCCCAGTGTCTCCCACCTCATTATATGAGAGCCTGCCTAGGGCTATTTCACATTTTTCAAGACACCTAATTTACAGCTCACTTCCATCCCCATCTCTTTCTGGAAGCTTTCCCTTCTTAAGAGGTCAGAAAAAGAAATGTGCCAGGAGGCATCAAGTATATGGACTTAAAATACTCAAAAATATTGGAGAGAAATGATTACATAGGGTGCCCTGCAATTCTAAGATGAGAGGGGAGGCTGCCTATGGACTTACAGAGCCTACTAAACTTGAAAGACAGGTCACCCCATGGGGGAACCTTTTGAGTTTTAAGTTCTGTGCTGACCAATTGGACTTGTCCATTTGTATCTGGACTATGTGCCTCTTACTGCTCTCTAGAGAGGTAGATACAGGTAAGAATGGTTTATCTAAGATTTTATATTGGTGAGATATATGTTTTCCTACCTTTTTTACTGCAGAAATATAGAAAGGAAATAAAAGCACATGTTCCCTATTGTAACTTGCCAGTGTGTCCTGTGTCCTGATGGAGTGGTCACTCTGGGTTGCAGACAGTTCGACTTCCTTTGCAATCCCCACTCCTCTTTGAGTGACACCAAAGTATTTGCAAAATTCTAAAAATATAAAAAGCCTTTCTGTTTCCTTTTGTTTGTTTGTTAAGCTGGGATAAATTTTTCGGACTAAGCCAAGAAGCTGCTTTTGATCTGTGTTCTTTAGCTTTTAATCTTCTGGTCCATTGTAGTGTCTTCCTGTGTAATATCACTTGAAAACCCACTTCATTTTATTCCATCCATCTGTCAGCAGAAACTTGCCTCTAAATCCAGCACAGAGCAAGAACGTGCTTGTCCCATTTCATTCCATCCCTTTTGTCTTGGGGGTGTGAGAATTGGATTTGTTGATACTTCCAACTTCCCAAACAGAATGCAACTGGATCTTACAAACATCTTTATTTTATATGCAGATTCAGACCTACCATGTCTTCTTCCTTACCGTGCATTTCTATTATCCCTCTTTAAATGCCATTCCCAATATAAAAATCTGAAGTGATTAATCCAAGCTTTCTGTCTGATTTCTATGGCTGTTTATAGAAAATTAAGGACAGAAACAGCCCTTCTATTACAAGAATATTGCATGGCTCTACTGCCATGCTTTGATAGGTGTGTGTGTCTGTGTGTCTGTGTGTGTGTCTGTGTGGTGCTGTGTGCTGTGTTCATATGTGTGTTGGTACATGGATGTATGTTTTATGTGCGTATGTGTCTGGAGTGATGGTTTGAGAGGTGACAGATGGCCAGATGGCATAGTGCTACAGCAACAGCTACAAGGTCACATATTAAACTGCAAGACGAAGCAGAAAGAACTGTGAGGGCAGAAGTCCCTAAGCCTGCAGGCCTCTGCTGCCCCTACTGCCTGATGATACAAGGTGATAAACCTTTTCTACCAAGGTCACACCTCCTAGTACTTCCCCAGCAGTTCCCATCAACTGGGGAGCATGCATTCAAACGTGTGTCTATAGTGGAAATTCTCATTCAAGCCCTTGCATCGCTCACAAAATTTTAGGGTTGGAGCATTTCTGATTTGGGTCTTTGGGTTAGGGGTATTCACTGCATACCACTGCAACAAAAAGTTATAGAAATAAGGAAAATAGAGTAGGTCCCTAATACACCATAAGGACAGACTTAAAGACAAGAAGACAGAGGTGAGGTGCTTTCTGAAGATGTTATCTGAATCCTGTATGAAAAGATACAAATGGGGCCTTAGGGCTTTCTTTCTCTCTAGGGAAATTTCCTAATGGCTATACATTGAGAGATATGTGTGTGTAAAGGGGAAGTCTTAAAGAGTGGCTAAACCTAAGGTTTGTCCCTGGTTAAAGTCACTCCAATGTCACAACACTGCTTTGGTTGTCTTCTTCAAACTGCACTGCTGCCTTACGACATGTGTGTGTTGGGCTGGGGGAACTAGTGTCATTCAGTGTCCCATTCAGAAACAGGAGAGAGTGGCCTTAAGAACGGGGACTGGCGTGATCCCTAGAAAGTGAATGGTAGCAATGTTGGGCCTTTGGAGGAGACTGACAGATGAGAAACTTCTGATCCCAAATGGAGGCTGCACATCATCTGGCCCACAAGTTCTTGACTTAGTGGCTCTGGGCAGTGGGTCTCAAAGAAGCTCACCCCTGCTTCTATATTTTCGTTCAAAACATTTGGGTTTAAGTTTTTGTTGTTAGTTTTGTTCTATGTTTTCTCAGATATTATTTGCGGGTAGAAGATTCCATCCTTTACAGATTAACCAATTTCTAGCCATTATAAAAATTAAATTCAGGTATTCAAATAAAAGGATTTCATGATATGGCCTTTCCTGGCCATTCTACAATGAGAATATTGTATGTCACATTAGACAGACTATTCCTCCTCACCCAACTCTCTGCAGCCCTCCCCACCAATGACTGGAGTGCAGAGAACTGGACCAGAAAATTATTATGGGGAGCTTTCTTCTGAGAAGCAATAAAATGAAACCAAAGGCAAACATTCATTTCTTTTTCCAATTACACTGTCATGTGGATATCCCAGACCCAATGCCTAGACCAGCATCGGAAATATAAGTGATCTTGCTGACGGCTTTACAAAAGGACACATATTTTGGCATTTGGGTGCAGCATGGATGGGATATTTCAACCATTTTTTTCCCTAGGTTTTCTTGTATATGAAATGATATAGTCTACCTCCTAGGTATGAAGTTTGGGGAGATAGAAATGTAGGTCATTTGAAACACCTTTTTAAAAGATGCATAGATTGTGGGTGTTGGTTTTAATAACAGAGTGTGAAATAACATCAAATGTTAAGAAGGCAAAGGAGCTCTGGAATTCTGAGTAAGAAAGATGGGCTTTCTTTCCAAAGATGAGCTTCTATCATACTACCAACAGCTTTATGTGGGTTTGATTTCACACTAGTCCACACACACACACACACACACACACACACACACACACACACACACACACACATTTATAAATATACATGCATACACCTCCTCCTACACCATGCTTCACAGAGCACATAGTGAAAATTGTCCCTGGCCTTGTTTGGGAATAAGAATACGAAGAAAACATGCATGAATATACTTATTTTTGTCAATGAGATTAAAAAGGCCAGTTGGCCATTAACAGAAATTGAGGTTTAGGGCATGATGTGTTCATTGTGAAATATGTTTATGTCAAACTAATAATTGAAGCTCTTGTCCTAGAAAAGCCTCCCACCTCAGTACAAGACTAAACAATACATTACTTGAAACCCTGTGCTTCTAAGGAGATAAGGAAGTCTAGTTTCCCATTAGTAGTACTATGCAGTCATCCCATCTGATCTTCTTTAGTCATGCCAAGAGTACTTAGAGCACTTGCCATTCACTGACCCTGAAAGCAGGTAGCTGAACAGAATGCTGCTGGTGCTGATGCTGCTAATGTTATTGGTCCTGTTGGTGCTGCTGGTGCTTCTGCTGCTGCTGATAGTGCTAGTGCTGATGCTGGTGCTACTGGTTCTGTTGCTGATGCTACTGGTGCTGCTGGTGCTGCTGGTGCTGCTGGTGCTGCTGGTGCTGCTGGTGCTGCTGGTGCTGCTGGGGTGCTGATGCACAGATAGTCAGGCTAAGCACCCCCAGGCTGACCCAGCACTGTTCACCTTCCAAACTCACTGAACTCGCTTCTAGCTGAAGCTATTTCTCTCTTTATAGGTGGAAATTAAAGCACAGATATCTCGTGGAAAAATGTTGTGGTTGTATAGGATAGTTTCCATGACTAGTGTTATGAAAGCAGTTCAGTTAAAAATTGGGAAGTGTCAGATGTGTTGAGTCCTGTAGACCAGGGAGAATGTGATGAAGGTGGAAAGGAGAGGGCCTAGTTATGCAACAAAGAAGTGTTTAGGGCCCAGCGGGGTTTCTTTGTTTCTGTATTTGTGGAGCTGACAGGGTTCAGCAGCCGATTAGAAAGTTATCATCAATTACCCACCGTTTGATTTCAGAGAATAGCAAGTCATAACACCAAGGCCAGTTTCCCCCTTCCCTGTACCCTGCTGAGAAACAGCATCTCATGTCAGCGGACACCACTCCCAGACATGCCCATTGCCTCTTCCCTTCCTGTTAATGTAAGAATGCAACTGAAGACAGAGAGAAAAAGAAAGAACAAAGGAAATCACATTTTATAGGAGCATAATCTCAAAAATGTCTTTTTTTGCCCTCTCTAAAGACCTCAGAGCATTAGCTTTAAAATGAGAATGATTTATAGGGAAATGGCATTCATAGCTCTTCTCATTATATACCAGTATCTTTAGCAGCTACACATTAGCAGGACCCAGGGGAAAACCTTAGAACTACAGGGTTTGGTGACTGTCCTCGTTTGCTCTGTTTCTGTGACAAAGACTGTATCCAAAAGCAAGTTTGTCAGGAAAGGTTTCTTACAACTCTCAGGTCACTCTCCATCACTGAGGGGAGTCAGGCTAAGTCAGACCAAGGCAGGAACTGAAGTAGAGACCATGGTGGAACTGCTTACATGCTTGCTATCCCTGCTCAGTTTGCTTTCCTTGTACCATCTAGGACCACCTGCCCAGGTATCACACTGCCCCCAGTAAGCTAGGACCTCCCACATCAATCATTAATCAAGATATGCCTACAGGCAATTTAATGGAGACATTTTCTTAATTGAGATTCTTCTTCCTAGATAATTATAGCATATGTCAATTTGACAAAAAAAAAAAAAAAAAAAAAATTAACCAGGACAGTGGCAAAGCCAAGGGAAGAGGAATAATTTCCAGACCCCATATTCCCAAGAATTGAGATGAACCCTGGCTCTGAGATGTAGGCCACAGCTTTTCTAGGTCACTGCAGTGTTCCTGAAGGAGCCATTGCCAATAGGGGCCTCAGGGGACTGATGGTACTTACAGACCACTGTTGACAAGCTGGTCACATATACCCACGGCCAATGAGACATTTAGAATCACTGTTCATCTTCCTCATCTATAATGAGCCCACTAAAGACTCTTGTCTTTAAAAATCATTCTAAGAAAGCTGAGAACATTACTACCTTCCCTCAGATGATTAAGTAAAAAGATGTACATTCTCTATTTCTTTCCTAGGAGAACAAGTAGGGTATAAGTTTGTAGAAAACCATGGGGAAACTGTGTGCATGCACCCATGGTCTATTTGTCTCTCCAAATGCGGTCACAGACACACCCAGGAGAGCTGTTCTTCACTAATCATATAGGTGGTTTTTAATGCCATCAGTTGACAATCAAAACTAGCCATCACACTGGTCAAGGTGGTTGTACACATGTCCAGGGGCAAACATTATTGTCTGGCATCTTAAAACCAAAACAGAGCAGAACAAAATCCTAAAGAAGGAAGGGAAGGGAGATATAAATGTGAGTTCTCCCTCCAGTTGATTTGATAGTAAGGACTGAAGAGGTTTCAGATTTTGGAGACCTGGTATGGGTCACTTTTTAGAAGTGCTATCTACCCCCCTTATCTCCATAGGCCAAGTGTAAGACCACATCATCCGAGTGCCCTCCTGTGGAGTTCTTGGTCATGTCCTTTTTGCTTCCTCTAAAGAGGGCCAATTTGGACAATAAATTATAGCCTCTCTACAATTGCGTGTTCTTATTTCTGAATGTTTTAGATTCCTCCACTAATCTCCATATTGGAGTCAGGGGAGAAGGGATAAGAGAGTCTAAGGAGAAGTGTGTGTGTGTGTGTGTGTGTGTGTGTGTGTGTGTGTGTGTGTGTGTGTGTGTATTCAAAGAGATGAAAGAGTTGAAGATATTGCCCAGAACTCTGACTTGGGACCTGATGATTAATTAGCAGAGAAAGATTTACCAGCTGAAGGTCACCTGAGAATTTCTGATAACAGTTGCTCTAGGAACAACTTTGGATTTCTTTCCACAGAATAAACATAACATAGCTCTTTAACTTATAAGAAAAAAAATATGAAGAAAGAAGAGAGAGAGAGAGAGAATCTATCAAGGAAAGAGAGTAGAAATGTGGCATCAGGGTGGGGAGTTACCTAGTAAATGAAAATTCTAGTTCTTGATCAGGCAAGATGGTTTGGCAGTATTAGCACTTACTAGCATGAGCTGAAGATATGGGCTACAAAATCTGCTTCCCTGCTCTCTGCAAGGTGAAGTGTCCTGCCTTTTTAGGTAAGAAGTCACCTTCCCTCTTGGAGCTAACTGAAATGTGCTGATGACAAGTAGCACTTGTCAAGATTTTACTAGCAACTTAGACATTGACACTACCTGAAAAAAGAATTGCCAGAAATGAACTGGCTTGGCATGGCACACTGAGGGGGCACAGAAACTCACACTGCTTGGGCTCCAGCTAGTCCTAGCAAGGGCCCCGATAACATTGAGCAAATCATTTTCTTTTCTCTAGACCTGAAATTTTATATATTGTTAACTGTGATTTGAATGAAGATAATATGATGTGGGATGCCTTTTTGTAAACTGTGAATATATTGGATTGCCATTTGTTAATAAAGAAGCTGTTTTGGCCTATAGCAAGGCACCTTAAAAGCAGATGGGAAATTCAAGCAAATAATACAACACAAAAGGGCAAAGTCAAAGAGATACTGTAGGCTGCCAACGCCCCCCCCAAAAAAAAACCCAAAATATAGTAAGACACAGATAAAGCCACAGAACCATGTGACAATACACAAATTAATAAAAATAAGTTAAGTTATAATAGCTAGTTGGTAATGAGCCTGAGCCATTTTCTGTCAAATTGACATATGCTAGCTCTATAGGCCAAATAGTTTATAATTAATATAAGTCTCTAAATAACTATTTTATAAGTGACTGTAAGATCATGGGTGAAGAGATTTTTCTAGATCGTGGGGTCCAGATGAAACAAAAAAACTTCTGGATACAATAATACAATAAATTCCTATATTAGAAATCCAGTAAAAACTAAAATACCATTTGCTCTTGCATTAATTTACATACTCAGTCATTATGTAATGGTAAGAGTTCACATCTCAGGCCTAGCACATGCTAGAGAAGTGCTCTACCACTGAGCTACATCTCAAGTCTTCTTTGTATTTTTTATTTTGAGAGAGGATCTTATTAACTATCCAGATTGGCCTTGAGTTTATTCCGTAGACCAAGCATACTTGAATTCTAGATTTTCTTGCCTTAGCCTCAATAGCAGCTGGGATTATATACCTAGACTGCCAGGAAGGTTCAGCCCTGATTTATGTATATATGTTGAGTTCATATGTTACATGTTTCTGTGTATATGTGTGTATGTACATAGACGTCTCTGTATGTGGAGGGCAGGCATCAATACCGGGCATCTTTCTCAATTGCTCACTACCGTGGTTTTTTGAAAAAGTGTTTCTCACTGAGCATAGAGCTTACTAATTCTGCTAGAATGGATGACCTTGAAACTTCTGGCATCTTCCTTAGTTTTGAGGTTAGAGGTTCATACCATTATACCTAGTTTGAACCTGAGTGCTGTGGATCTGATCTCCAGGCCTGATGCTTGCACAATAAGAACTTAACTGACTTAAACCACCACCTCTACCTATAGCCCTAATTTCCTTATTACACACAGATGTTCTCTGGCTGCTTTAGTGGTCATCATGCCGTCACATGTGTGCCCTTTCAAACAAGTCTATTGCTTCACTCAATTACAATGAAAATATTAGTGATTCACTCTCAAGGCCATTATAAAAATGAAGCAAATTTCCCCCAGTGCTTTTGAGCTTACCACCACTTCTAATGGTTCTCCAGTCTGTGCTTTATACCTCAAAAGTCTGTTGTGTGACTCCCAACAGTACAGTCCTGGTGGACAGACACTTGAATTAGATGAGTTCAGCAGGACAGGTGACTGAGGTCACCTTGAACATGCTATATCCCATGTACTCCCAGGTTTTTCCTAGCTTGCTAGTGATGGATAAAAATGCATAACTCTCCTTCTTCCTCTCTGCTCATGGTTTAGTCCATGGTTTGAATTCACTATGTTGCTTTAAGTGACTTTTGGAACAATTTTACTGGATGCATCAAGTGGAAGGCATGTCTGTGTCCCTTTTGAGTTAGTTGGCATTAATTAACTCTACAATGAGGCTAGAGAACTGCTGAGGAGAGGTGATTCTTAAGAAACACAACAGAACAGGACTCTGCCAGTCCTAGGCGAGTAAATTGCTGCCATTTAGGAGCTTCATACATTCTTTCAGGCTACCCCGCCATGCACTGTAATAAAAGGAGCAATTTATCAAATAGCATCTTAATGGACTAGAGGGGTTAATGCACCCTTAGTGGAAGATTATACTCTTTCCCCCAGTAAATCAAGATTTTTTTTTTCACAAAATCATTTATGTTGGAATATAATGCCAAAAGGAAATACAGAAAAAGGTGAAAAAGAAAAGAAAAAATGTTCATCAATTGTCATTTTAAGACTTGCTTCTTTTCATAAAAAGACTTTCCCCTCCCAAATCCAGCCTTGCTTTTTTTTTTTCTACCTCACACCCCCCTCAGTCTACAAGCACACCTCAATACAAATTGCCATCATTTTAATCAAAGTGCATTTGAAGCCCAAGTGAGCTCACAATGGGAAGTGATTAGAGTGGTCCAGGGGAGTCTTTAATTAAAGATGCCATTGACAAGATAACAATGGTTTTGAATGTTGTTAATAGAGCAAAGTGGAAAGTACACCTTAACTCAATAAGGGGAAAGTCATTGGTTCATGGGTTTGATTGCACATTGTGAGCAGGCACCACATACTGTAATTATTTTTTATTTGTATAGCCATCTTTTTTATTGCCCATGCTGGAAGTAGAAATAACCTGTCCTATTAAGATATTTAATATATATCATCCTTTCCTCCTCACATAGTTATACTCTAATAAAAATGCCAGAAGAAGACACTAGCCCTCAGTAAGGCTACCTCCATGCTGTAAAAATAATTCATACAGCCCTTGGAAGATATGCACCATCCACCTTCTCACCCCCTGGGTGCAGTCTTGAAGCTAAACTATCAGACCCTCCCAGGTCCCTATAAGGTCATGTGCAGTACCTTTCTGGATAATGGAGTGGAGCCTCCACTAGCTGCAGCACTGAAGCCCTGATAATGAGCACCACCTTCATTAGCTGAGTCATATCTGGGAAATAATGCAGGACAAAGAGCAGGAACAGGGGATGCCAACATACAAAAATGGTTCAGCAATAACAGACTGGCTCCCTAAAAGTGCCTCATGCTGCTCTTGGGACTTCGGCATGTTCTTTTATGGCAAAAAATTCGCTGGGTATGAATATTGGTAATAACTTTGAGAAGCAGAGACAGTAAAAACTATTCAAGAGAGAACAATGAAGGGTCTTAAGAAGGCAGGAATGGCAGAGTCAGGGAGATCTGAGACTGTAATGCTGCTGGTTAACAGATGAAAGCAGGATTCTTGCCTTAAGCCAATGTGTCTGAGCCATACAATATTCTTTCTTCCCAAGGCTTCCTCTGGTGTAACAACTCTCATGCCAGAATTCACACACAACCCCAGCTTTTGGGATGTCTTCAGTTCAGACATTCAGCACTTGCCTAGTATCCATAAAGCGCCCTGGCATCTAATCACTAAAGCTTCCTAAAATAAAATTCCAGGTTTGAAACCATGCCCCACAGTACAGTTCCATCCAATCACTACCCTATGCTCAATAACAGCACACACACACACACACACACACACACACACACACTCACTCATTTACACACACAGCCAGCGCTAATAAAGTGATAGATCCTCTTCCCAATTCTGCTCCAAAGAAGACATGTGACATTGGTTTTGTCTCATCCTCTACTGGGCAGCATCCCTGCATCTAAGCAGGCAAAACACTGGGCCTGATTTCTCCCTAGGTCTTCCCTGACTAAAATGAAATAAGATTCACATTTCCTCAAGAGAAAGCTGTTTCCCCATTCAAAATGTAAATGAATAAACAACTTACTAGATATTAAAAACTGTCACAGCAGCATGATACATAGATCTGCTTCCCTCCCTCTCCCCTCACTCTTTCAGAGCGAGACATCATTTCACTTCTAAAAAGCCCAACACTGCATGAAAGATGAGCCTTAAATTGTGTCTAGGAACTGGTGATTTGCACATGATTTGTGCTTCCTTTCATATATTAATTGGTAAACACCCTATGAATGTGTGTGTAAACTAAAGCCATTTAACATATGCAAACAGTTTAATCTCTCTCGGTATGGTGTTGCTCCATTTCAACAAGCTCAGATACTCATTCCAGTGTGGATCTCCCATCACATTTCCCTTGGTGCTGTCCACCTTCCTGCGATCCTATTTTAGTTAATAACATGTGGGTGACCTAAATCTTTAAACCCTCAAATGGTAGAGACGCACTTTGGTCTTTTGTGAATTATACACGGAAGCTGTTTTAATCCAGGGTTCTCAATCTGTGCTTCCTGGTTAATGGAATGCAATGACTTGATGAGCTGTGGCATTATTTCCAATCACTGCCAATCCATCCCCAACCTGACATCCTACTTATAAATAGATGCTGCTTACAAACTGGAGTTGTAAGGAGAAGTTGGCTACACTCTACTGTTGTTAACAGTAGCAACATCAAAGGCCTTAACACACTTCACTAAACTTGACCAGCATCCAAATTCCATTTTGGAAGTCTTTCCTGTATTTATCAGAAGCCCAAGTCTTTCTTATATGCAAATTTCCTTTGAATATTTTCTTAAGAACACAATTTTCAAATATTAGTGTCAGGGACACATTATAAGTGAAAGAAATAGGAATTCCTGTCTCTAGTCCACAAACAGTGAACCAAACCTTTACTAGAGGTATCCAGGAATGGAGAATTAACTATGTTGCCCAGGAAATTGTGAGCCACGTTCGTGTTTTAGAACTTCTTGAAGACAGAAAGTGAGGAATCTGCTGTAATGAATAGGCTCTTATCTTGACAACCTTCTGTCTCTCAACTCTCTCCACTACAGTCTCTTTTCAAGCGCTTGGTTTCTCACAGCCTACACAGGAGGGGTCAAGAAAGGTTTTCAGCATATGTGTTTATGAAGCAAGAGAAAGGCCAGCTTTAAAAAACCCAGCTCGCTGGAGGCCTGCAGCTCTAGAATGTTACTGTCTTGGGGATGTTTGTAATGTGGTCAAAGCCAAAGGACAACAAAACAAACCTAACACCTCCAGGGGTTCCAGCCCCACCGTGGTCACCTTCAGATTCTAGGTCAGAATGTGGGCTTTTATGAAAGGGAACAATTCTGAAAGATGCAAGAAGAGTACGTCTCCTCAGTTGAAAGCTCTAGAAGGCTAAAGCGCTGTTACTTTGAGGGGTCTAGTTTCAGACTACAGCTGACATCTGCCTTTTACGTCTGTTCCATTAAAATATGATTTAATTATGTATTGACCGAGGGTCTGACATAGTGGAACTATCATTACTTTCCTGTCGGGATTCCAGAATGGTGCTGTGGGTAAAGGTGATGAAACCTCTATTAATCTAAAATCTAGGCCATAAGGAGGAAGGCAGGGATGGTGATTACCAAGCACAGCAGGGCAGGCAACAAACAATGAAAACCTCATCTCCAAACTTAAAACTGGCAGTTTGAGCTTGAAGAAAATGATCTTTTACAAGCTTAGTTTTGGATCAGCAACTGTTGAGTTAAAAAAAAAAAAAAAAAAAAAAAAAAAAAAAAAAAAAAAAAAAAAAAAAAAAAAAAAAAAAACAGTGTCTAAGCATGCAACAGAAATTTGAAAAAACAAATCTACCTGAGTATCCTATTTCTATTCTCTCGTTCAATTTCAACATTTTAAAACATTGAATACATTTTCCAATGTAATGAAAATTGGAGACTGGTGACAGAAAGTTTATCTTTTGTGACCAGATTTGTAAGGGCTAATGTGTATTGCCTTTGCTGTGTTCTTTCCCTGTATATTTATACACATGAGTTAGATGCATACATGTACACATGAACAAAAGGTTTGTAGCCTCTGTGAACAAGGTATCCCTTTATCCCAAATATGTCTGCATATTTAATTCCAAAGTGGAATGTTATCTTTTGTGACCACAACATATTTATCAAAGTCAGATAATTAACACTGGTAAAATACTATTGTCTACTGAACAAAGTTTATATGTATTTTACCTTTTGTCAGAATAAGGATTTTCATAGCAAATGTGAACCCAAGATATTTCGTTGTATTTGGTTGTCATGTGTCCTTAGTCTACATGAATCTGAAGTTATCTTATCTTTGAATCTTATGACAGTGATGGTTAAGCCTGGGGAATGACTGTGTTGTACACTTTCCAGTTCCTCTCATGTTTCCCAATGGTGAGATATAAGTTGTGCACTTTGGGAATGGTCAAGAAGGGATGCTGAGTTCTCTGCACCATACCCCATCTCAGGATATGTTATGTCTATCCCTTTTACTACTGGCAATAGTAAGGTTGATAGCTTGGGTCAAGTTGTATGTGACAAACACCCATGTGACGTAATAGCTACCTTTGTAATTGGCCAGCTCTTGATGGTAAGTGCTTTGGATCTCGGCCATTCTTCAGAACTCCTCACACTTCCCTCCCGTAGATTTCTATCATCTATAATTCTACATTAGAACAAGAATTACTGTGGCTAATTGCTAAGACGTGGTTTCCCATGTTTACCCCTTAGTCTTTTGTTGCTTTTAACCTCCCTTCTTGTCCATTAGTTTGTATCGGTAGCTCTATGCATTCTTATGTAACTTGCTGTGTTCTACTTTGTACTTGGTTTACTTTGAGTCTCAAGATGTTTCAGATGTGATCATTATAGCCTCTTCAAGCTGGCTTCTGTGTTTCTTTCAACAAATATTTTAAGGGCTTACCATAAGTATGGATGAACACTAAAAATACAGTAATGCACACAACTGCTTTTACATTTCTAGTCTCATGGAGAATACATCTCAGCTTAGAGGTGACAGAAGTACAAATGAACGAAAGGACAGTCTATTAGAAGGCACTGAGCAACAGAAAAGCAAAGGTCAGCCCTTGGTGCATGGGATGCTCCAATTACCAGGGCACTGGGCAAGGAGTGTCTCATTAGTGGGTGTCATTTCCACAAAGATCTGAACAGGACAGCGAGTTCTATGGCTGTCTGGAGGACATGTCTTTCAGGCAGTGCTTAGCACTGCAGAGCAGCAAAAATAGCCCCAATTCTTTGAGATCAGAGCAAACTGGCATGTAGCTAAACTGAGAGTAGACTGGAAGGCAAAGACAGCAAGAAGACCAGTCTTGTGGCCAGAGTTCCTTAAATCCTGGTAGTGTGCAATCCTAAGGCTGTGAACTTTTAAAAAAAAGTATATATTGATTGACTCATTGATAAGTTACTGAATAAAAGTGCTACCTCAGATAACAAAGTCCCTCTAGAGATAAGACCCAGGTCAAAATTATCTTTACATAGAGAAGATCTAAATTGTATGCATATAAATATATGCGAAAGTATATATAGATGGAGGACAGTATAAGAATTATATAACAAAGGTCCCAGGCAACAAGGCTCTTCAGTCTGCGAAGCATAATAGGGTGATGTGGTGAACTAGTTCATTCTATGGTTCTGAAGTCACCACCATTAATAGTTGCAGTTATTATTAGCTTACAGCAATTCTAGAAAAAAAAAATGTGTTGCCTTTTCTCCTAGCAAGGACATGAATCCTGCCTTTGCATATATTATATAATGTGAGAAAATGCAAATGCCATCCAAGCTTTCTTATAAAGCTTTATCTTTGTCCACACTCAATTAAAGGCTTCTCTCCCTAATCTTGTCCTTAAATGTCCTGAATCATTATCTGTGACTCAAGTTGGATTGTATTCTCCATCCCCATCTTTCCTTGGGATTTCACAAAGGCCAGAAATTTGGCCAGAAATCTCTTGCAGGTGATAGAGAAGAAAGATAGAGTCTGGTCATAGACCATAGGGGCTGTGAGTCAGAGATGAAGGGTGGCTCATCTGGCATTCCTTTGATTGACATTTCTATGACCTTACACAGTGATTGCATGCCTTCTTAGATGTGTGAAGCATTTGAATTAATATTTGTAAATCTTCCTAATTACCAAGGAAAGACAGTGATAGAAAAGAGCAAATTATTATTACAGGATAGAAAGAAAAGTGGAGAGATTAAGCTTTGTTCCACCACCAGAGAAGTACCAATATCTATAGACACTGTTTTCAGAAAAGGGGGAATATATGTAAACTTTGATTTATTGACTGTATACTTATGGTGGGATCCAAGGCCTACTTAATGCAAAGCCCCAGAATTTAATACTCAGCATACTGTGGCTGTGAGTGCCACTCCTGGCTCCATTAAGATTGAGAGGGGTCTTGCTATTCACAGTGAGTGTGCAGGTTTCTCCAATTAGCTGATTTCGGTTCATTTGCCATTAAATAATTCCCCCAATTCCCATATGTTTGAACAATATGTTCAATGCGGGGGGGATGATTCTCTGAAAGCAATTAAAGAGTTCTTTTGTCATTGGTCACTCATAAGCATCCCTGCTTTTCCTATTCATGATTAATGTAGATGGAAATTATAAGAACAGTGCTTAAGCGTTTCTAATGGTCATTGGCCCCTATTCACACGCAGGCCACCACTTGAGTTTTACATGTTTTTTAAAGCTTGAGTATATTGTTCTAGGCTTTCCAAAGCGAGTTTGCTACTGCCAGTGCAGCTTTGTGCTTTCCCTTGCTGCAGTAAGGGCTCTCAGCTTAACATATGCTCTATTTGTAGAGAAAAAAAATTGTCAAATTAGGACATTTTCTAAAAATAATCTTTTTGAAAGCATTACTAGTACTTGAGGAGGGAAGGGGTTCAGCTCTGTCTCAGTAGATGAAGGCTAATCCTCTTCTGTTCTCTAACCGGGGCTTAGTGCAACAGACCATGAGCTCAAGTGTGGCCATGAAGAACTTGAGGCAGGTCAGCAAATGTGAACAAAAATGATTCAGAAATTAACAGCATCTGTGTGAACTCCTAAAAATTTGTTTCACACAAGACCATGAAAGCAATTTTATCTTTGAAAACCAAATTCTAACTTGGGGCTTCCAGGGACTTACTCTGGGGAATCCAGGACGACACATTTAAATGTCTTCCTGAGTGGAGAGAGTAGATCTCAACATGCATTTGCTCATCTTGCGTTTGCAATAACTTCATTGATTATATCACTATATTTCTTATAAGTGAAAACCCACAAAATGAGGAAGAGAGTTGGGAGAAGTTACGTGGCCTCCTATTACGTTATCTTTACTAATTATTATTATATAAACATCATCTCCTTATTTTTTTCTTGAGAGAACTGAATAAAGCCAAGGAGCCTAGAGGCCCTGTGTTAAATTCCCAATATGGGTGGTGTGAAGGGATCTATGTCATGAAACCGAGGCAGTAATTGAGATATGAGCCCTTACTGAAATTTCACATGGGTTTGTCTGTTCTACGATAGAATTTTTATTTTAAATAGCTCACAACACAGGAACATCTCAACTCCAGATTAGGGTGAAATGACTTTAAATCAGGCTTTGAAATAGAATTGAAAATTAGATATCTTTACATGATTATATACACTTCTAGTTTTCTATATCATTGTGAAAATATTATAATCTGATATGTTTGTACAATGCAGAAATAAATGTTTTAAACCTGAATTCTCATGTCATATATATGTATATATATACATATATATATATATATATATATACATACACTCAAGGTAATGTTTTGAAACATAATAACTTGTTTCATAATTTACTAGTGCTAAAATATTTTTGAATATGTTGTTTTGGAAAGGAATCTGGTGATAAGACAATCAAGTAAGTCAGATCTGTAGGATTCTTGGGATTTATCACTGGAATATGCTAATGAGAATAGTAATGGAGGAGTATGTTAACTAGAATGATAATTTGTCAGCTGTGGTTGGCTCCACATTTTAGGTGGAGTTTAGAGTTTCTTCTTTTATTTCCAAATGGCTGACTGTCATTTTGTTGATTTGTTGAAGTCGGTTGAGACCTAACCATAAGTCAGTCTGGGCTCATGAGCAGCCTGAGACTAACCCTGTTCTCTAGGACATTCCACAAAGAGATTTTACTCTGCTTGAGACTATCCCCATCTGGAACTAAGTTCTCATTCAAAGTCTCCATCTTTCACATGCTTCTCTGTCTTACTCTTTTTCATTTGTGAAGTCTTCAGTCAGATGGATCTGAGGTACTCCTGAGTCCTGAAGTCACCTGTGGTCCTCCGGATATGCTCGTTACAACTCCCTTTGCACTGACCATCCCGCATTGTGCAGATGTCAGCTCAGAGCACTGGAACATCCACTTGAAGAAGAGGACACAGCAGGGGAAGTGGGAGGTGAGAGGCTTCATGGTTTTGTATTTTTTAAGGAAAAGAATGATATTGTGGTTCTTTGGATGGTTTACATTTAATCTTCTCCATCCTTATTACAGTGTATTAGATAGGAAACTGGTGAACATTTGCTAGTTGCCAAGCAGTTCCAGTATGCATTTTATATAGTCCTCTGGGTATTTACTAGCCTTTTCATGTAGTAATGGAAACGGATGAGATATAACCTGGAGTCACCGTTTAGTCTGAGAACTCAGCTGTAATTGCCTGCAGAAATGCATACACTATGTACCTGCTGAATGAGTTTCCAGACTTCCTCCTAGGCCATGTTCTTTCTGAGATGACATTCCTTTCTGTCAATGAGGATGTAGCACAAGGAAGATAGCCTAAGCTTTGAAATATCTAGGAGCACACTGAGTGCCTAATATGTCTATGGTGTTACCACATAGATGGGGGGTTATCACTACTGATTTCCTTGGTTTCCTGTGTAAAAATGTGTGAGGAGATATATCTCAATCTGAGAGAAGCAAAGAGAAAGAATGAGAATATATAATAGGAAGCTAATAACCAAAGAGACAGTCACCTCCAAGAAAGATTGCAGGTGACTTACTATTTTAAATGAAAGCATGGATTTGTATGTCTGATAGGAAATTTGTTATATCTATTTGAAGTCAGTTTGCCTGGAACCAGGTGAATTATCTTATTTGAACACAGTGACTTGTGCATGTGAGTCCTATGATCTTACCTCCCAGGTCCTTCAGGAAAACGATGTAAAAGAAAATCATAGTTCTTTAGGAAGAAACACACAGTTGCTACGATAGATTACATGTACTGGGCACAGACATATTTTGAGATAGTCCACTTCTGTGTTCTAGAATTCATTCTGCTATGTTTTGGGTCTTGGTGCTGTGACAGGAGGATGTTTGGAACTAAACAGTTCATAGAGGGATGGTGTTCTACTCCCCTTCCCCTTGTGTTCTGTTTTGCCTTGAGTTTTACAACTTTATTTCTCAGCTTTTCCTCACAATCTTCTCCATCCAGATGGTGTTATATTTATGCTCCACCAAACTGGTTACACATGCCTAAGTTCTTATCAGAGAGGGTGAAATATTTTAGTACATCTTATACAAGTCATTTATTTAACGGTCCCTTGTGAATGATTGCAGCAAAATGAAAGAGGAAAAAGGGTTGGAGTGAAAATGAACATCAGCTTAAGGGTATTTTAGAAGATTTTCAGAAATAGATCTTTGAAAAACAGTAATAATAATAATGTAAGTTTGCTTATTGAGGTTAAGGCTCAAGTTTTTAAAAACTAGTATTGAACAGTTATTTAGAAATGGAAATTTTAAAGCCATGTTTTGTTACTGTTCCTATCAAAATGGACATCACACTGGACATAACCATTTCATGTGTTCCTGCCTTCAGCAGCTATTTTAATAGAAAACGATGGATCTAAAATTAATATTTAAGACAATAAAATATTCTGGAAAAGTTTATTTATTTATATCTCCATAAACTATTGGGCCCAATGGTATTTGCAAACTGAAAGAATGTAACACATCTTTCTCTAACAGGAAGTGATGTCAGTGGAGGATGAATCTACGTCCTGTTACTGCCTTTTGGATCCTTTTGCCTGCCATGTGCTACTTGATAGCTTTGGAACATATGCACTCACCGGAGAGCCAATCACAGACTGTGCCGTAAAGCAGCTCAAGGTGGCCGTGTTTGGCTGCATGTCCTGTAACTCCTTGGATTACAACCTGAGAGTTTACTGTGTAGACAATACCCCTTGTGCATTTCAGGTTAGTCTTTTGTTATAAATGGCTTTTTGTTGTTTTGGTTTAGTTTTTTTGATGCTGTGAAAATTATGACTAGACTCTGTATTAGTTTTCATTTTGTTGCAATGAATCACCATGACCCAAAGTGACATTGTTAAAAGACGTTTACTTGGGCTTCTAATTCCAAAGGGATAAAGTCTGTCTTGGCAGGGACCACATGGTATGGCAGCAGACACAAAAGGCTTGCTGATTATATCTCCGTCTACACCCAGGAAGCAGAGACAGGAATAAGAAATGAGGCTATAAACCCCCAAAGCCTGGTCTCACTCAGTGATTCATCTGTTTTAGCAAGCAACACCTTGGTTCCATAACCTCTCCAAGCAATGCTACCAATTTGAGAAAAGCACTTATACACAAGGCTGGGGGACATTTGTCATTAAAACCATAACAATGTCCTAAACACCAGTATTAGTAGAAGGTTCTTCAGTCAAAATGTGTGTGGGGGGAGCCACACCACTTTGAACAAGAGTTATGTTACTGTGTATTCTACACAGAAAAGATGAAAGAATCAGCACTCAAGAATGGGCACAGATTAAATTCATGAACACAGACAACCATCTACTAAATTATGACACTATCTAAAAGTACTATCATAATTCAAGAAAAAAACATAAATGAGGTATAAATGTTGGAGAAGATTTTTGAGAACACTTTGCAAACCCTTATGAAAGGGTGATGTTTAAGAGCAAAAGACAGAGATACTGGGTCAAAGAAGGAAATGACATGAAGAACAGAATGGAGAATTATTCGGTGTGAGGAAAGCAATGAGGAAATTGCCCGAGTCTAGTGAAGGATGGAATCAGGAAACAACAATGATAAATCATACCCAGCACCAGGCAGTTATATAGTATCCTGGCCACAGTCTAATAATGGGCTATTAGGACAGGGGTAGTTCAATGTTCTTTTCTATTTTTGGTGCTTTTAATCATGTAAGATTAATCTTAAATTAGATACTCCTAAAGAGTGTGGTTTATTAATAGCAGCAAGGATAATGCAGAACAGTCTGTGAAGCTTTGCCCGTATATAAATAACATAGCTCTCCTGACACACCTCATTCCAGATCCCTGCTATTTCAGTCCTGGGTCATTAAATACATGATGCAGAACATTTTCTCAGTAACTAGGTTTTTCAGACACTGGTCTGGAAAACTCATGTTTAACAATAGAAGAAATGCAAAGACCTGAATCCTGAACATAAGCCAGGAGGTGACACCATGACAACCTGAATTTCCAAACCTTCTTTCCCTGCCTATCTTGTAAGGAACACAAGTCATTTTGAAGGTCACGTTTATTATTAGCTCCCCAAAGGGCTTTTGTTTTAATTCATGTGGAATTTTGGGTATAGTTCCAATGAAGCATTAATACTCATTCTATAATTTTATGCTCTTCATTTACTCTTCCCTCATCCCTCAAAGGAGAATTCTTTTGTATTTTCAAAAGAGAAAATACATCTGGGATTCAAAAACAAGGGATGAATAACTAACTAGAAAAGTACATGTCGGGATTACTACATACACTAAATAGTTTGTCTAAAATGCACCAATGATTCCAACTAGATGATGTTAGTAACTCAGCCAAATATTGAAGATGGAGCAAATTGAAGTTCCGTAGAGAACTTCAGTCTCCTGTGGATAATCTACTGATGAGTACATTCATTCATTGACATCAAAATCTTCCCTCAGCCAGTTTGGACCTCCCTTGGAACAGTAGCCTCACTCCTTACGTATGCACTAGTAAGACAGATATTTTCCTAGACAGTTTATCCCCAGTGCATTTCAACAATCTATTTTCATTCATTCCCTTTGATGCAACCAGATTTTACAGCAACTCAACCATTTGGATAGATATATATTGCAAGGGAAGTCCTAAACATATGCTAATCCAAGCTTCTAATTCATTATCTATTCCTGCTAAGCATCTTAGTGACTAGTAAAATGTTCTTCTCTCCTTGTGGTGTGCAAGTGTCCTTACTGCATTATTCAGAAGTGTGCATATGTCAGTGAAACTTTAGTTTCACTTTACAAAAATGTATCTCAGTAGATATACCTTTGAAGCACACTCATTAAATCTTTTTACACTAGTGGGCCTTTATCCCTTTAATTACCTAAGATAAGGAAGGTTTTCAAGTAGTAGCTGGGGAAACTTGTTATTGGAAGGCGTTTGTGATAGCCGTCATAAGCAGCAAAGGCCACATGTCCCTTCTGTGATTCTGAGAGATATTCAAGCTGATATGCACAACTTTTGTGAATTGTGGAAAAAATAACGAAGCTTTCCTGAAAAGAGATTTCTTCACCCAGAATATAGCCATCTAGTTTGGACCCTTTTCCTTCTATTTTTTTCTTCTTCCTTCTCTCCTTTCCTCCTTCTTTTGTTCCTTCCTTCTTTCCTTCCTTCTTCCCTTCTTCCTTTGCTTATTTTTCTGTATGTACTTATGTTCTGTATTTTTATCTTGCTACATGATATATTCAGAATTTTATATCATTTTAATATCTTAAATCATCTTGTTTATGTTTTTATGGTTTTATACATGATATTCATTCATAGTTACTAACCCATTAAAACTGTTCCATTTTGAGGAAGCTTTAGTAATTCACTGTTTGAGCCTCTAAAATACTTCATGGCTGATATCAGCTAAAATAGCATGAGATAAAAATGGTGTGTACATTGTTGACTTATTTTCTAGCACCCTCACAGTATTCCCCCAACATACACAGAAAAAAGACATGGTTTAAACCTTGCCCAAGATTATTAATAAACCAAGAAACTAAAAATAAAATGACATTCTAGTTTTGGCTAATTATCAGTTTAGTTTCTAACTTTAAGTATATAGTAAAAACTGTTAAATAAATATGCAAATACTGGGAAATATTTGCATATTCATGCATTTGTGATAATAGACGTTAACTGTTATTAACACTTTTAGGACTTTCATTGTATATATTCATTGTACATAGAACTGTTTTAACACAGGGACATTTTATGCAGTCTGTAGATATATTGAACGTATCATGACTCCACAGAGTCCCTTAATCTTTCCTCTCCCACATCTCCACCTATTTCCCTTAGACCCTCTCTTAGTTTATTTCTGTATCTGTGATAAAAAGATAAGTCAACAAAAGCAATTGAGAATCCATAAATGAAACAGAAGACTGTATTTGTCTTTGTGAGATTAATTTAATTCACTTAAAATAATTTCCAGTTGTAACAACATCACTTTGTTCCCAAAAAAGGCCCTAGATTACTCCTAAAATTCAGTATTGTGAATAGTGATACAAGAAACATTAATGTGCAAATATCAGTGGGATATGTTGACTTATAACCCTTTAGTCAAATACCCAAAAGCAGTATAGATGACTCATATGATAGATCTACTGTTAGTTTTATGAGAAATCTCTATACTCATTCTGATATTGACTGAACTCGTTTCCATTCCTACCAACAGAATGTAAGATTTCTCTTTGTCCACATACTCATACAATTTCTTGTTGTTTCTTTTCTTAATGACTATTGTTATGACTGGGGTGAGATGAGATTTCAATGTGTTTTTAATTTTTATTTCTAGATGGCTGGTGAGGTAGAACAGGTTTTAATGTTCATGGACTATTGGTACTTTATCATTTAAGAACTATTTGTTCAGTTCTCTTCAGCCTATTTATTGATTGGATTGTTTGATTTTTTTTTGTCCCCCTTGCTTAGTGTTTTTTTCTTTTCTTAAGTCTTTTGAATAGCTAGATATTAATCTTCTGACAAAGATTTTCTCACATGCCATAGACTGTCCCTTCACCCAGTGAAGTCTTTCCTTCAACTGTGCAGAAGACGTTTAATACCATGATACCTCAGCAGGCAGTCATCACTTCCTTAGTGGCCAGGGTCCTATTCAGGAAATCTTTGCTTATACCTGTGTCTTTGAGTGTTTTCTCTTCTTTTCCTTGTAACAGCTTCTACATTTTAAGTGCTAATTTACTCCATTTGGAGTTGGTATTTTATTGCATTGTTTATCTATCAGCTGTGGGGGAGGGTGGCTAGGGAAGGCTGTGCTTTCTGTTTGCTGTATGAGTGGATACCAAAGTACTCTTAGTGGGAGTTGGTTCTCTTCTTCCACCGTGTAGGTCCTGGGGACCAAACTCAGGTCATCAGGCTTGACGGCCAACACCTTTACTCACTAGGCCAAGTTGCCTAGCCTAGGGCTGGTCATTTCATAGGGTGGGGGATAAGGATTAGTTTTTACTCTTCTTCCTGTGAATATCTGAGTTTCTCATCAGCAGTGGTTGAAAGACTGTCTTTTCTCTGGTGTATTTTGACATTTTTAATAGAGTTTATGTTTATCAAAATTAGTATAGAATTTTTCACAGAGCATTTCAGCAGCTATTGCCCATCTTAGAATTTGTTTCAACTATCACTATAATGAAATGTTTATCATCGTTAGAATACACTTGTGACAACTGTTGTATTTATTGCATCTCAAAGAAATGATAACAAATATGCGCTCAGCTAGAGCTTGGCTCTTCACCAAGAAGGAAGGCTGTTGCAAGGGCATGGTTATGCCTTTTTTTCATTCATATTTCACTGTGATGTCCTGTACCATAAAACACTTAAATGCTAGAAAACTTTGGAAGAGGATGAGCCTCCAGACCAAATCTACCTGTAAACTAATACGTGATTATGGCCGAGCAATACAGTGTGGTTCCATCAAAAAATACCCCACTTGAAGACTTTGAACAGACACTTTGTAATCTGTCTCTCTTCCACCATTTGACTTCAAGGCTTCTCTGATTAATTCTAATTTTCCTGAGCTACACTGGGTGGAAACAGTAATGTCTTCAAATGACGCAAACAAATGAGTCATCTTGTGGCCTAAGATGTATGCTGATGGAGGCTTATATGTCTTAAGATCTGTTCGAATAATAACATCTACATCTGACTTCATAAGAAACTAGATCAACTCAGGTGTGCTGCTAACAAATAAAAAGTGTCAGCTGCCTGGAAGTGAGAGAGAGGTGAGCTTACGAAGGCCCGAGGAGTTCTAGCCTCTTTGTGCCTCCTCTGCAATAGTAGGAGCAGCCATATTGTGCCTCTTTGCTGAGGCTTTGCCTCCTGAGGAGCATCAGAGTCAGGGCTGAGGACTCAGGATACATTTCCACAGCAATTACATTTTAAGACCTGGTTGTGAGACAGTGACACACAGCTTGTACATGCGAACATACACACACACAAACTTTGACATAAGGAAAGCAAAGAATTAAAATCTGTATCTTCATCTCAAGATGTAAAGAAAAAAATAAAAAGCTCATTTTTTTTCCCTTCATGGCACTTGGCACTCCTATTCAGTACCTCTTGGTAGTCATTACTTATTTGGCATTAATGCGGATTTAGAACCTAATTTCAAAGGATTTCCTCCAGATGTAGTTCTTATGTTTATCAATAATGCAACCTTGGGAAATATTGTTCATGTAAAGCATTTAAAGGAAAATACCACAGCAACACAATGTGTGTATGTGTGTATATGTGTGTAAGTTCAAACAGTTTTGTCTCATAAATATGTAAATTCAGCCTGCCACTGTTAGTATCCCTGAAGCATACCTGAATATTGCTGGCTGCCTCATTAAATCAACATAAAGAGCTCAGTGAGCCACAATGTGCGGGTTTCTCCTAGCTGCAGCTTCAAGAGCTGCAAGGTTTGCAGGCCTGAGTGTAAAATGAAGAAGTTGAGGGCCCAGTAAAACCACCATCCAGAGCATTTCAGGTCCATTTTATATACACAGAATTAGGTCTTCTTGTTCCAGTAACAGAATCATTTAAATAGTAGGAAAGATTTAAAAAGAAGACAAAATGGAGTTACTCTCAGGCCACATTGTTCATGTGGATGATTCAAATGATGTGGATGGTTCAAAATGAGTTCAGTAGAGGTATGTGCATGACGGTTTCACAAATCCATGTATACTTTGTTTCTGTCTGTAATACCATCTATAGACTGAGGCAGTAGAATCCCTAGTTCAAAGCCATCCTGGGTTAAATATCAAAACCAAATAAAAAAATTAACAAACAAACAACAACAAAGAACCCCACAGCTTTTCAGCCCTTAAAAATATTACTTTGCAAGCCACTCAGGATTGCACTTCTATGACAAGATCAAAATACCTATTTAAATTCCTTTGTACTTGGGAGTATATTTCTTTGACTCTGAAGCCAGCTATACATTTATGAATATGTATGTGTAATGATTAGTTCATTTAATAATTGCCATGTTTCAGAATTAATACAATTGCTTAATAGTTTGCCAAAGAGTAGGCAATAATGTGAATTGCATATAGCTGGATTTTGGAAGTTAGTAAGCTTAAAGACAAAACATAATTACACTTATATTTAAATTTAAAAGCCTAAAGCAAGACGTTTAAAAAGCTACCTCTTACTACATGATAATTTTAAGTTGCTGTACATTTATTTTTCAGATTCTCCTCTCTGCATTATATGTATGTGTGTGTGTGTGTGTTGAGTCTGTATTGTGCATGTGTATATTGTGTATGTGTGTTGTTTGTGGTGTGTATATATGCATGTGGTATATATACAGTTTGTATTATATATATATGTAATGTGTGCTGTGTGTTTGCTGTGCACACGGGTGTGAGAGAGCATGTACTTTTGCACGTAAATGTGAACACCAAAGCAGAATGTCAGGTGTCTTCCCCTGAGGGCCCTGAGTTAGGGTCTCTCACCAAATCAGAAGTTGTTGGCTAGGCTTTCTGGCCATGGAGCTCTTGAGCTCCTTCACTCACCCACCAAAGCCGAGGCGCAGAATGCATTATGTAGCTATGCCCAGCTTTCTACGTGTGTTCTGGGAATTCAAACTCTTCTCATGTTTCTGAACCAAGTCCTCTGACCCACGGAGCTATACCTTCACCATTTTCACCCCACTTTCTGAATTTTAAGAAATGCTTAAACTATATGTATACATATAATTTTATTATATATAATAAATTATTTATATGGTAGATATACACAGACTTAGGTCATTCTATAACTGTTTCTTGAACCAACGAAAAAATTATTCATGGTAGAGCAGGGATAACGTTCTGGGTTTCCCATAACTTTAAGAAAATAGTAAGCCTAGTATAACAAAAGGCAAGAATATCAATGCAAAGAAATACTGGACTGTCATGAAGATTCTATCTTCTGCCATTAGACATGTAACTTTAGACAAATAACTTCCTTGGGAGCACCCTAGTGACCTCAGTAGGATCATGTATGCATACACATATCTTCATTCTTGAAGATAACATAGTAAGCAATGCCAACTTCTTGATGGTGGATTGTTGCATAGCTACACAATCTGTGTCCAGCCTGAGTATAGCTCCGGTGGATACTCACAGAATCTCACATGACAGAACTACTGACAGAGTCTATTACATTGCCAAAATGTCTCACCAACTAGGCATTTAGAATGAATTAGAATTAATTATTTTCCCCACCCTGGCTGTCTCCCAACACTTCTACATAAACAACACAGGCCACAGGTTATAACCAACTTTACAGTCTCTGATGACACGAAGTATCTGCCTGGTACAGTAATTGTTAGCCACACGTATATATTGAAATTAATCAAAAACATACATAGTGCTCCAGGCACAACTGGCACATTTCAAGTTCATTAATAGTCATCATGGTTCATGGTCACTGTGATGGACAGCGGGGAAAGAAAACATCCTCCTGTTCATAGCAAGTTTGCCACTGGTGCACAATTTCCAAGATATGTTCTTCCCACAAGCACAAACACAGAGCCGCAGACCATGAAGTAGAACTGGCTCCTTTGTTCCTGACATATTCCAGGAGCTAACTTTCTGCAATCTACTTGTCTTAGCTTTCTATTGCCATGATTGAAAACAACACCATAACCAAAAGCTATCCTGGGAGGGAAAGGGTTGATTTGGCTTAATTGTCTCAGTCATGGTCCATCATGAAGAGATGTTATCAAGCTTAGGCAGGAACCTAGAGTCCAGGAACAGAAGCAGAGTCCCCAAAGGAATGCTGCTTACTGATTTAGTACTCATGAGTAGCTCGGTTTTCTTTTTCATATACCCCAGGACCACATACTCAGGGACAGTATTGCCCACACTATACTGGACTATTCCATATCAATTGTAATTTTAAAAAATGTTCCATGATCTTTTCTACTGGTCGATGTGATGGAGTCATTTTCTCAATTTAGGGTCCCTCTTCCCAGACGACCCTAGTCAAAAAAAATTAGTCAACACACTACTCAAGAATAAAAATTAGAAACATTTTATATTATATTAATTATATCATATCATATATCATATCATATCATATTATTGTCTATTGTGCAGATCACCTGGTAGATTGAGGCAGGAGAACCATGAATTTGGCCAACTTGAGCAGTTTAGTAATGCACTGTTTTAAAATAAAACATTGTAAGACAAGGATGTAAGTCTTTTAGAATGTTTGCCAAGCATGTGCAGTTCTGGTACCTCAAATTCATAAAACCTTAAAAAGACGTGTCCTTATAACTCAAGGCAGGAGATAGACACACTGTGGCTGCTTTTAGCCTCTAAAAACTGAAAGGCAAGTTGTGTTTATCCATCAACTTGCCATAGTTCTTCCAACTGATTGCAGCATCTTGGAGACTATAATGCATAAAGGCTGTATGGCCTGGCATCTCTCCCATTACAAGGAAACTGTAAGTCAAGGGTAATTCCACAAATGGACCTGGGGAGGGTCTCATCTCTAGTCACTGAAAGCCTTACTTCTGAAGTATTTAATATGTTTCAGAATACATATTTATCTAGCTGTTCCACTTGTCCTACCAATGTAATTCTGGTCACAACAAATTCAAAAGCAATTAAGTGTTTACTCAGTAGAACCTGTGTGGCCTTTGTCACGAGTGTAATTATAATGATCTCTCAGTAAAACATACAGGAGTGTTTACCTTGGAAATTTGATTTCTTGTTTCTGAAGTCAGGCTAACTTGATAAAGAACTTGTTTCCCTGACCTTTTGGCTTAAAAACTCTTATGAACACTCCTACAAATACAGACTCTAGAACATTTATTTTGAGCCAAAAATAAATGTTAGATAATGCCTGTCTTGGTGAAAACTTGCAGTAGACTAGAGAACACCTTTTCTGCCTGTTTTGTGAAGATGTAATGCTGTGTGTGCTGCCGATCCCAGCATAATATCACATCCAAATAAAACTTGTATAATCCTAGAAATTCAATGCTATTAGAATCAGACTGGGGGCAAGGAGAAGTTTTGGTTTAAGGAAAGTTCCAGTGAGATTAAAAGCAGCCAGGAGGAATACAATCAAGAAAATAAATAACACTGACTCAAGCAGAGGGAGACAGAGGGAGCCCAGCTAGCTGGAAGAAATGTAAATTAGTATAGCCGTTATGAAAATCAGTATGGAGGTTTATCAAAAAATTAAAAATACACTGTTTGATCCAAGAGTAGCACTCATGAAGAAGTTGAGGCCAGCATAACACAAAAATAATTACATGGCCTTGTTCAGTGCAACACTGTTCACAAGAACCAACTGAAGGGATTCAGCCTAGATGTTAATCAATGGCTGAATAAAGTAAATGTGGCATAAATGCACAGAGGAGGGGTATTCGGTCATAATGATCAAGGAAATGGCATTTGCAAGAAAATGGATGGAACTAAAGAATATCATACTAGTGAAATACTATAAACTCAGAAAAATCATGATTTGTCGTATAATTTCTAGCTTTTTAAAAATAAGTTATAAAAGAAGAAAAGGGTCTATGTAGGAAGAGGGGACCTGGGAAAGGGGGAGGGAAAGCAGGTCATGGGGTTGTTATGATTCAAATACATGGTGTAATGATGACTCCGCAGGTAAAAGCACTTGGTATCAAATCTGGTTACCTGAGTTCAGTCTCAGGAACACACATGGTGCAATGTTAGAAATGATTCTTGCAAATTTACTGCTCCTCTCTCTGCATGCATGCCCATACCACACGAAATAAATGAACCTCAATAGGCATCCGTAACATAAGCAAGAATGAACTATCTAGATATGGAAGTGTGTGTTTGTGTCAGCGCGGTGCACAGTGGCATACAAGAAGTTGTAAGCTTCATTGTGGTTCTTCCTTTTCTTTTCTGCTCCTACAGGAAGTGGTTTCTGATGAACGGCACCAAGGCGGCCAGCTCCTGGAAGAACCGAAGCTGTTGCATTTCAAAGGGAATACCTTCAGTCTCCAGATCTCTGTTCTAGACATCCCTCCATTCCTCTGGAGGATCAAACCATTCACTGCATGCCAGGTATCAGCCTAAAGGGCTTCACACAGGAATAGCATTGCTGTGGCCAGCAAACCTAGAAGGGCCCTTCCTGTGTGGATTGCACCTCCGAACTGAGAGAGATATAACACTTTGAGCGGAACATACTGCCCCAAATTCACAGGTGTCTTGCAAGTGGGAAAAAAAAGTTCCTACACCTCAGGAATGTGTCACTCCTTTCCTCTGAGTTGTTCAGCACACATTTAAGATGAAAACCTAACCACTTAAGAGTAGGATTATGTGTTGTTTTTATTAAAATCAATCATTGGGAGACATTGTTTTAATCACAGTCAGCAGTGAAGAAGCAAAACGTCTCAGCGTGATAATTTTGAGTGATAGCTGTGGCTGAGAACAAAGACTTCCCTTCATATGGGAAGTGCTTGCTGCCAAAGGCAATGAACAGTATGAGAAGATACCCTAGTCAGAAAGCAAAGGCAAGAGGAAGCCTCTCTGGAGTCCTTTTATAAATACATAAAGATATTTATATATTAGCATACATGTCTCCTAATAAAGAGTTTTTTAATATCTAGAGTTGATTCAGCTCTGCTTACCATAAAAGATATCTGAGATGTTTGTGATCCTGACATGGAAGGCTGAGAATTCCCTTCATTGTTATAAGCAGGTCACCTTTGCTTCAAATGACAGGGCATTTCCCAGAATAGTTTCTTGTAGATCCATATTGATGTGCAATTGTAGGACATCTTCACACCTGGCAGCATAGTCAGAGTCATGTGAGTCTTTTTAACCTTTCCATTCTTGAGTATTTATTGAACACACACCTCATACACATACTCATACTTTAAATACAGAAACACATTCATTACAATGACATATAGTTATTCAGAATGGGAGCCATAGAAAACACAGACATTCCATGATAAAAAAAAAAAAAGTTGGACCACCAATGCCTCCAACTTGTAAGATGCAGAAATCCAAAACTGGATACAAATCTCTTTTTCCATTTCGGTCCTATAATTCTTATTTTGGGTAGCCAGTCCCCCCTATGGAGTTTTAGCACATTCAAACGTCCAAAATGAAAGGAACATCTCTCAGAGCCCCAATTTTCCCTCTTTGAGATGGCACAGTCAATAAACTTCCTGATGGGAGATTCTTGAATCAATGTAATGCTGGTGATATTCAAGAACTAAATTTCTTTGCTTTCCAGAAGCCTGTATTCAGTTTCTGTTCCAAATTGAATTTCAGAATATTGTTAATACAAGTCTTGCTAACCACATGAGTGCCTGTATATTAATCTTTATAGGGTCTTTTCATACTGTGTCTGATATAAGTGACTAAATCCAAAGTCCCTATTATATTTAATGCCTAAATCTTAACGAAAAATATAAGATGGATGAAAGAGTCATTTACTTGTAGGCTCTAAAACAACAATTTCAGAAAAGAGGGACATAGAAGTAACACATTGAGTCCAAGAGAACCAGGGGCAGGTACCTGTAGACCTCCCAGAATGAAACAGCATTGGAATGCAAGGAACCTGACACACTTTTCAACTCTCGTGGGTTGGAATGCATGGAGGTTGTGAACATGTATAAATATTTGCCTTCTTTAATTGAGCATAGTTTGAGAAAGGTCTTGGAAGGCTGAAAAACAGTTTTATTTTCTCAGTGGCGGAAGGCTTGCCACAAAGTCTTCAATTCCCCTTCGTTTTTTAACCCCAAATTACTTTCCATTCTGTTCTTCGTTTCCCCCCACCACCTTTACCCACTGATCCTTGCCCATGCCATTGCTAAGTCCCTCAGATTGTGTAAGTGAGTATTGTTCTGGGCTTAATGGCCATGCTGTATTTGTTCCAGACATTAGATCACATTAGGTTGGATTTGTGGTCAACCTGCTTGAACCTCATGTGAATCATTGCATGTGCTAACAAACTTGGTGTGAATAACAGAGGAAGAGTTTTCAGTTGGGCTTTGTGGTTAAGAAATATGGGACCTCCCTCTCTCCCTCTCTCATTCCCTCCTTTCTCCCCCCCTTCTTCTCTCTCTCTCCATCTCTCCGTCCCTTCTTCCATCTCTCCTCTCCATCCCCCTTCTCCCTGGTTATCTCAGAGAGATGTTATAGAAACAGAAAATTATGCTAGGGCTGTTATGTAATCTCTTCTTTAGCCACTACATCTCCCTGTCATCTTCCAGCACAAAGCATGGAAACCTGGAGGTGCTATTACTGTGTCTTCTCCTAACTGCAAATTGACAGTCTAGGAATTGATATTTGGCAATTGGCACACATTCCAAGATAGTATCCTGTTTTGTTCTTGGAGATGGAATTTCCAAGGAACTACAGTCCTAAGAGAGAGATTCAAAAAACATCTGCCTACCAGATAGCAGCAGTTGCATGGCAAGTTGTTTTGAAACAGTGTGAGTTAGGTCTGTGTCCTGAGCAGTGAGGAGATGAGGCCTGTGTTTAGGGAGATCACTTTGATTTTTATTTAGGTACTGGAGTCCTACATCACACAGTATGACATGCATCTTCTGTATGAGAGAAGGAAGGGGCCGTTAGCAGCACTCACTAACCTTGGCTTAAAGAAAAACCTCGTCCCATAATTAGGAATCCACCGTTGCTGCCATGCAAACCTCTTTTTGCCCTACCTGGGAGGTAAATAGCCCTGCTCTCAACAAGACCTCAAGTTTCTTCATTATAATTCCCACCCATCTTTATTGAGTCTGTGTTGGAAAGCTACAATAAGCTTTATGGCAGCATTTATTTATTTATTTAGAACCAATAAAGCACAAAGTCAGATTGTCATGTCCCTGGGAAAAAAGACAGCTGTCTTTGCAGCATGCTCTGAATCTTCCAGAAGTCAGTGTCTCTCCCCCTGCTAGGATATGATTTACATTCTCTCCATCTGCTAGGAACCTAATTATAACGGGGACCAGAATGAAAACATTTCCGGAATTCTTTAGCTACACTACACTTTGTCCTCTGTACAATTTCTGTGAAATTTCTCTCAGCTTGGTGAGCATCGTTGGTGATTTATTTTTGTTTTATTTGGGGGAAAGAATGGGTTTTTCTCCCCCTCCCCTTTTTTGGAATAATGAAAGCAAAAACAATTGCCCTGAAAATACACTAATCATGGTGCTTCCAGTTCTACTATTTTTAAATGTTTTGTTGAATGCTATTGACAGATTCAATTCAAGTCAACAATGAAGAACTAGCCTTTCAGTACTGTCTTTCTAAAAGCAGATTTAAAAGTGCTTTGATTGTGTGCAGTGGCATAGATAGACAGAAGGACATTTTTATGCTGATTTTCATGTCTTTTTACAAGGAAAGACTATCTTTGCGGAGGGTATTAATCTTCTATGTTCTTGTGTTTGGGGGAAAAATACAGGAAATTTAGCAAGTGATCCGAGGAGGCACTTTCAAAGAAATGCCCAGGAATATTGTTAAAAAAAAAAAAATGAGTGTTACTTAGGATACAAATCCACAGCAGAACATGTATATATATATATATATATATTTGAGCTATGGTTTTTGAATTGGGCTCTGTCTGACCCTGAAAGCCAAGTGCTTACATTATGCCATAATGGCTTAAATTTAAGTTGTTCTAGGGAATAAAACCCACATGTTGTTAACTTCACAGCTCTGTGTTGTAGTTGGCTCTTCTGAAGGAGACCAGCAAAGTAACTCCACAAAATCAACTGGTGAAAAGGAGATTTCATTTGAGATCACAGAGAGTAGGGGCAGGGCATGAAATGATTGAGGCCTGGGAAGGCCAAGCAGGAGGCTGGATTTATAATGGGAGGCATTGGGTCTACTCTGAACCCTCAAAAAAATGAACCATGGGAAAAAGACCAAGGTAATGGTTATATCAGTGTCTCTCTCTCTTGTGACTAGAAGTAAGAGACTTTAATGTTGGTGACTGATAGATGCCAATCTACTGATTTCCATTTGACTCCTGTGGCCCCATATCCTGCCAAGCTTGTCTGGTAGAGACTGGAGGCAGAAGAGTATGAAACGATATTTCCTTCAGCTCCAAGGAGGTGTAATGGGGTTAGGAAAGTTTACTAAATGACTAGAGAAGAGAGATGGTAAAAATGCCTGAGAAGTAAATGCCAAATACATTTGTAGACTGCCTTGGGACTACAGTGCCAGGGAATGATGACGAGATAAATGCCAGAGATGAAGTTATTAGATCCTTGCAAAGGGAGATGACAGTTGGTCATGTGTAAGCAGATGGGATTGAGATCAGTGGGCAGAGAGAGATGTATAGGAGGCTGAAACATGAAGTAGGGGTAACCCATAGACTGCAGAGTGCAGAAGACTCAGGAGGGGGAATTGTGAACTACTATAAATCACAGCCATACTTGAGGCCTTATCTGATCCTTCTGTACATCTTCAAAGGAAAGTCTACCGACTTTTCTTTGGCTGAGGATTACGAACAAATACAAGAAGCAAAAGCCCTACACAGTTGTTATATTCCTGATAAGATGGATGGTAATTCTAAATGCTTAATTTTGCTCTTTCATCCTCTCCAAAGCTTGCAATATCCTTTTTAAGCATAGAGCAATCTAAAAATCTAAAATTCGTCTATCTTTGATTCTTTCTCCAGAAAGTATCTGTTGTTAAAAGATTTCTCTCAAAGGGAGACATAAGCAACATCTTTTGTTTCTACATTTCCAGTAATAAACAGAGGCACTATTCTTTGGAACCAGTGATTATTTACTGGGTTTCCTTATAAAATATAGATGAGATGATTTTTATAGGGCTTGGGGTTCTCTACACCCCCAATAAATTTCACCTAGAAAGCCCTAGACCAGTAGTCAAGAGAGATTCCCCATAGCTACTTTGATGGACCCTCCCTCCCCTGGTCTCCCTTGGCCTGGATATATACTTGTTCCTCCCTGAGTCCACATGCAGTTAAGACAGAGCTGTATATAAATATGGAAGAAAAAGGTTGGATTTTTAGGTGAGGTTCTCGTGAACCCTTTCTATCCCACTCTGAGGGAATGTAAACAGTCAACAACTTCAGCTGGGATAAACCTTTTGCAGAGCCGCACATCCCATGATGGCAGTTGCCTGGCTTGTGTCAGGAATTCACAACACCACCCTAAATTTAGAACTATATCTATATAGCTTCTAGAGAAAATTAGGAAGTGAGTTACACAAATAAGTGGAAACACTAGAATTCAGGAATAAACAGTTCCTCAACGTGAATAATTTTAACTGTAGCACTGGTCCGATAACACACTACAGGCCTCTCACCAGCCACACTTTAGAGATTCCAGCTTCCTGATTTTGTACATTTCTAGCCACTTTTAAGCTTCTGCATTCCAGAAAATTGTGTGTTTAGTAATAAAAGAGCAAATTAATATGGTGATAAATAGGAAATAAAAGTGATGATGAATGTTGTTAGAAGCTGGTCATCCATGGTCATTGTCAAGTCCACAGCCACATTATACTAGGAAGGAGATACTTTTTTAACACATAAAACCAAAAGCAAAAGGCAAGAACAAACTGTAAAAATTGGCTTTGTCAGCATGGTCCAGCTAGCATTAGAGAAAATAAATAATTTCCATTCTTGTTTAGTAAAGCCTACATTTGCCATGGAGTTACATCAGTCTCTGAGGAAGGGACGAAATCTAAATTTCTCATTTATATTGTACTACAAGGCCACTTACCTGATACATAACTGTCTTAGGTGGTTTAGAGAGTTATGTCACTCTGGGTGCCAAGCATGTTTGTGTCCTGAGTTGTGTGCAGTTGCATCAGATACATTGTTCCTACCTACACAAGTCTACATGAGTCTGTTAAGGGCAACTAGTTTTGGTCAGTCAATTTCTCAGTATAATTCTCACTTAAATGAGAAATAAGCATTCTAATCCTGCCTTAAATGGACTATAGGAGCCTTTTAAAGAAGATAAATGTTAATGGAAAAAAGGTTAAATCTTAGTAGTATTCATTGCGTGTGTGTGTGTGTGTGTGTGTGTGTGTGTGTGTGTGTGTGTGTGAAATCTGAGCTCTGAGCTTTTGCAGCATGGTTTAAAAATTCAAATGTCATCAGTTGGAATTGACATTAATTACTTCTGTGCTGCCTGGAATACACTGAAATATTATTTCTATAATTCCACCAACGTCACTGAGGCAATTAGATTTACTATGATCATCGTCATCATCATAATTGCTGTGATTAAGTCTCTCCTGTTCTGGTTCCTTGAAGCAGGGCTCTGCTCTTCACCCCTGTCCTCTCCGCCTCCCCTACTACAGGAAGTCCCCTTCTCCCGAGTGTGGAGCAGCAACCGGCAGCCCTTGCACTGTGCCTTCTCCCTGGAGCGCTACACGCCCACAACCACCCAGCTGTCCTGCAAAATCTGCATCAGGCAGCTCAAAGGCCATGAACAGATCCTCCAAGTGCAGACATCCATCCTGGAGGTAAGTGTGGGATGCAGGTCTTTTGAGTCTCTTCCTAAAGACAGTAGAAATTAAGATCACAGACACCGAAGTTCGAAGTGTAGGATCTTGACTCTCACTCACTACCAAAGAGGAAAATTTTCTCGGACTCAGAAGTGAACCAAGCTTTTCACTGGATAAGGAACCTCAAAGCTCTCTGAGAATCTAATCAAGGCACTGTAGAGTGACTTTTGGGGAAAGAGTAGGTAGAGGGATTCTTTTACAACAAGCAAGAAGTTTTCTAATTCACAGCAGGACTGGGATACCTGTTGACATGTATCAAGGTTGGATAACCATAGCAGTGGAGACTCACATGGCTACCAGGTTAGGTTATTGTTCAACTTCTTCTTAATAATGCTTTAGAAGACAGTTGCCTTGTGAACTTCATCATTGGAACTCCTCCCCACTGAGTCTCTCTCCCACATCTGTGTCTTTATTTGTCTTGTGACAATGATTTTAACATATATATCTGTAACCATATAAATATTAATCATATATTAATCGATTTATTCCCTTCTGAAGATTTAACACATCTATATACATACAACTCAACTTTGAGTTTTCTTCCTTTGAATGTTCACAACTGTAATGCATCATCACTTCTTTGCATTTTCATTTCAACTCATTATTTATGCAAAGTGAGTATTGCTAATTCCCCAAATAGCTTTTCTGAGTACTGGATAGCTTTCCCAAGGATCATGTCTTACAATTGATAGCTGTCTTAACTGATGTGTATGTCTGCTATTTGCATGCATTATTACCAATTAGCATTTAGTGCTAAAGCAGCTTTGATGGGAAAAATACATTCAGAAATCTAGGCAGGGTATTTTTAGAACCTTTTTCATGAACAGTCATGGCATATTTAATGCAATACACTTCAAGATGAAATGCAAACAAATGTTATGGAAAACATTTTTTTCCTTGTAATGTAACCTCTTTTACTAATAGTTCATCCTGAATATAGATGATGTGTTTTATTTATTTTTTTTAGGTTTTTTTTAATTGATTAAATTTGCTGACAGTTGCATACATTATATAATGTGGTGGTTCTCAACCTTTCTAATGCTGTGACCCTTTAATACAGTGCCTCATGTTGTGGTGACCCCCAGCTATAAAATTATTTCCTTGCTACTTCCTAACTGTAATTTTGCTATTGTTATAAATTGCATTGTAAATATCTGATATGCAGAATGTCTGTTATGTGGTCTTTTGGTGCTTCTGATGCACAGGCTGAGAACCACGGATCTGGTACATTCTGGTTACTCTCGCTTTATCATATCTCTTTCCTTTTCATTCCTATTATCCACTCCTCCCACCAAGTCCAGGTCTCTTTGCTTGTTCATTTTGTAACACACTGATTTTACCCAGAACCCTCTGTTTGATCACAGATTTGGAACTGTCTCCTAGAGTACAGTGGGTTCATTATTGGGTATACAACTGAGAAGAGTTACATCTCTAACTCAGAACCCATCAGTAACCATTAGTCCAGCAAGCAGGGTTAGGGCTCTATGAGTTCCTGCCCTGTTCATGTTTGGCAGATGACAAGTCCAGTCTTATACACGCCCTGCACAGGCAACTGCAGCTGATGCGAGATACGTTGCAATGGCTGTATCATTTCATAGCCCTTCATTCTGTTTTCAGTTCCCTCTGTAACATCCCATTACCTTAGAGGGAATAGTATAAATGCCCCATTTAGAGATAAGTGTTCATCTACATCACCCATCCTCACTGTCTTGAGAAGTCATGAATCTGCATTTACTACCATTCACTGCAAAGAGAAGCTTTCCTGATTAAGCAGCATTTGTCTATGCTTAGACGCATAAATGTTTAGAAGGCAGTTTGTCACCATGACAACTTGGCTAAACAACAGTAATAAGCTCACCTCCGGGGGCGTATGACCTCCCCAGCCAGACTTTTAAAATGAAAAATGGAAGAGAAGAGTAAAAAGCACATAATTTTCAGTTACACCCATCAAAAGGCGGAAGGTGGAGGCATCGGATCTGGATTGCCTGGCATGTCTGTGAACAGGTCAACCGAAAGATTCTAGATTTGAAGAGCTTCTTTTTAGAAGACATCTACATGCTGGGGATCAGCTTCTGCCATTAAGGATATTTACAGCAGGGCAAAAATAAGAGAGGGTTGGTACATTCTACTACTTCTTACTATTGCTTACCTAAATTTGTGAAGTACATCAACGAAAAATTAGCCAAGAAATCAAATCCTTCCCACATTTTGTTGTTGATGTCCTTTCTAATGATTCAAAGTTTACAGTGACATTGAGCTATCAAGATGACAAGCACCACAGAGTCTCTGGATACTGGGAAAACAAGTACCGGTATAGTTTCAGAAATCTTGTTGACTGATAATTATTGGTTCATATATTTCTGCCTTTAGATGCTTTACTGCTCCTTCCATTCTGTCAAATATTGGTTTATTAATTGCTTAAAGTATTAGTGCAGGAATCTGACCCAGTCCCAGAGCATCTTAGGCAAGTCTAATTTATTAGCATTTTTCTGTGTTAGTCGACGACTAATAACTCTTAGAAGCTTCTATATTTCATTTGTTTCACATCTGTCACATACCCATCACTGCTCCGTAGATTAAGTATTACTGCGGTCATAAGTGTACATGAGATAACATCTCAAAGAAGTCCACCCTTCTTGTCTAAGGCTATTAAGCTAATGAGATGTGAAACCTCAGTGCAACTCAAACAACCTGACTTCAGACTCAAAGTCTCTACTTACATATTACATTATTTCAGGACCCCAAAGTGAACCTCATTGTGACCCATAATGCAAGCCTTCAACTTGGGAGCTCAGACATAGGTAGCAAATAGCCCAACACTAGTAATTTTATTCTTGTAAGTACATAAACAGAGTGATAGAGCAATTGAAATTTTTATTTCAAAAAAGGAAGCAGGACTATGGAGATATCTTGGTGTTTGAAGGGCTTACTGAACAAGCACAATGCCCTGAGATCACTCCCCAGAGCCCACATAGCCCACAAAAAAAGTATAGTGTTCTGTGCTTCTAATTCCAGTTCTAGGGAGGCAGAGATATACAGATTTATGGAACTTACTACCCACCCCATCCTAGTACATAAGCTCTACGTCCAATGAGAGATCATGTTTCAATAAAACATGAGGCAGATCATTTCTGAGAAGAAACAATAGTCAAGGTTGCCCTCTTTCCTCAACACAGAAACACACTGACAAAAATAGGAGCACACACTCATATGCTAACACACAAAAGAAGAAAACAGAGAATGTCAATATTTGGGTGATGAAATATGTTAATGTTCACTCTAGACATTGTGTATCTTGTATGTGGAACTTATCTTCTTAGAGCATCTTCACGACTGTCTCTCAAACTCCTTCCAATGTCTGTGGAAAGGACATATCTGATGATCAATGACAACTATTGTCTTTCCCTAAAATTGATTTGACTTTCATTGTAAATGGCAGAAGCAAAAGGCTAACTGCAGATAGTGATCAAAGTTGATTATTGGGGAAAAGGAAGATGGCAGACATGAATGACTTTGGAATCATAGACCAGTTTTGAAAGTGGGTCATACTTCCTGATCACCAGGCTGCAAACAGGACTTTAGGGGTTTAGGAACTTTAGGAAGTAGTTTCTATGGGTTATTGGGTAACTTGTCATGATAATATATAACTTTTGATAGACATCATTGATTTTTTGCCCTTAATCTTGTTCCCCAAATCCTATATGTTTCAGATTAGAATTTTCATTCTTTGTCTTCCTTTAATGAGTTCTGCTAGTATCACAACTTACTATATTTGACACTAATAATGAGTGATGCAAGCATGTGTGTTCATGGGTATGTATGTATGTTAAATGTCTAAGTCAATGTAGTGATCATACTCATTGAAGACATTAATCCTATGTCTTACATCTCTCATTTCCCTTCATGTGTTTTGATGTAAATGATTTTCCAAATAAATACTATCTTTGCAATGACCCTTAAAATATTTAAGCCAAAAGTAATATACCCTTTTGAAAAAATGGATTTTGTGTCAGTCTTAGTAGCAGTGAATTCCTTCCTCTTAGATGCATTCCTGTTGAATAGCATAATGACTTAATGCCAAGTGATGCTCTGTCAAATCAACACTGCCATCCATCTAAAACAGTAGGCTGGAATACTCTAAGGAACAGGAAAGAACTCTCACATAATTTATCACATCACTTTTTTCCTAATATAATATTATTGAAGACAGTTTTGGGTGGAAATGACTTAAATGAGAATCTTGCATGTTACAATTTTCCCTTTAAGCAATTCTCTTATCTTTTCTCCAAAAGTAGTGGAAGTTGGGGGATAATTTGTCTGCTATAAAATAGAATACTTGGAATCTCTCAGTGATTTACAGCTCCCTATGCTTGCCAGGTAGCAGCCGCTTATCTCAGATGTACAGAGCATGAAAATCTACTGTTCCTCTGCATATTTAATTTAAACACTCAGAGAACGTGATGTACCTACAGCATTCTTATTACTTGGTTCAGATGTGTTTTATAATGCATCATAAATGTTACATAAAGTGCCACCCTGGTAGAAGGGAAATATTTAAGTTTGGAAATTTTAAGAGTGAAATGGATCTCCTTATTAGGGTGTGGTAAATTTAAAAAATACTTATTTTTAGACTCAACTTCATATATTTTATTCACCTTGAAATAAAAATCATTTTCTCCTGCTTTGTTTTCTGTTACAAAGTGGCTTTTCTCCTGCCAAGAGATACTTGGGGGTTTAAACTATCCTAACTAGGCTCAATAAGTCTGAGATCTGGTCAGATTTTTTTTGGTGTTGAAGACTACAGTCTGTAGGCAATTTCTCAGTTGGTCATGTGCTTCCTGTGAAGCATGAGGACCCAATCTCAGAGTCCCAGCATGCCTGTAGTTTAAAGTGAGGTGAAGTGGTGTACATCTCAAACCCTTTCACTGTGGAAGCAGAGACAAGAGGGTCACTGGGGCTTGCCCACCCAACCATAGTGCTTCACGTCAATGAAAGACCATGCCTCCAGGAATAAGATGGAGAGCAAATTAGGGAAATTCCCAAAGTCTACCCCTTTCCCAAACCCTCATGAACACACACACACACACACAAAGTACACTCACATATACACACACACACACACTTATTTCTTTTTTCAGAATGTAGGTGATTACACATTAGCCAAGTGCTCTACCAACCAAGATATCTACAGCCTAAGATACTATTGTTCCAAACAATTCAATGTAGCATGAAGTTTTCCAAGCTAATTTTGTGTCTTATAATTATTTACCCTGGACCTTTTTTTATTTTTATTTTTTAAACTCTTAAGCTGCCTTCCTCTCAGTTAGCAGCCTTTGGTGCCATTTCACACACAAGACTCCTGTATTAATGAGTAAAATTATTTTCCCTTCCTTTCTGGGCACCTGTCTCTTCTATTCTCCTTTGTGCTGTGGTCTTCAAGTCAGAGAAATATGGGGGGACGCTATTTCCACATGATTTGCATTTTTAGAGGCTAAAAGACATTTTATAAACCATGATAAAAAATAATGTCTACTTGTAACCTATTTTATGCAGTAAGAAGCTGAGTTGGTTTATTTTATAACCATCCAATATATCAGAACAGAATTGTCCACTCTGCCTAGAATAAATACCTATCTGCACAAAGTCTACCAAGTCTATACCTACCAATTCTTTAAGACCAACTCAAATCCTCTTCCATGAAGATTCTCCTTCATATAAATTTCCAAGACATAGTGTTATTATCACCCACACAGGCTTTTTCATAACCTCTCTGCTCTATGTATTTCATATTTGTTTTGAAGTGGTAAAGTGGGGCCTGCTGTAGATACTAAGACATCCAGCTTGTAGTTTCAGATGTGTCACAAATTATGTGGGTGGCTTTTATAAGCTTTTATACTGTCTACAGAGACTGTAGACATTACAGGAGGTCTCATTAGAGAGCTGGCATGGGAAATTATATAGCATTCAGAGTTATAAGTCAGAGAAGATAGAGTCGTACTGCAGAGCCTTTAAAAATTCCTAATTTAAAAGCTGCTTTTATTATTAAACCATGCCAAACACCAACACCAAAAGAATCTGTTTTAGATTTTTCTAAACTGTAGTATGTAACAGAACCGAAACTGATCAGTAGAATTTAAATGATAATATGAATATGAGATGCAGCATCTGCATTTGACCATGAGGGTGTTCTCTCTTTGAAGATCCAAGATATGCTTTAGGGCATCCTAGGTTTTCAACACCTAAGCCATGTCACCATGTCCAATGATAATGGAAAGTAAAAAGCATTGCCAAACACTCATAAAACCTCTCCATCAGCCAGTCTCTTTAGCTGATAGATTTTGAAGAACACTTACCATGTCCAAATTCTTAGAGCTGCGTAAGCTTGACACTCTCTGGTGAGGGTCACTGTGGCTACAGTGTCCACAGTAGAAAGGCACAAAAAGATCACAGTCAGGGAGAAAACATTACAAAACTTAGCATGATAACAAAACATGTGCTGACACATGGAAAGATGGAATTCACCCTGCAAATGCTATGCTAGCTGTGTGAATTTAATGCCTCATAACCAGTCCCTCAACCTTCCCACATTTACTTTTCTCTTTCAACATAGCAGACTATCACCAATATAGTGGAATAAAGAAATCCTATTATTATAAGCCAAATGTTCAAACATGACCTGGCTGTGCTCTCTGGCCAGGGTCTCACTAACTGAACCAGGACTATTGGCTAGGGGAAGGCTCTTATTGTAGCTCAGAGTCCAAGCTTGTTCAATTTGTTGCTACAGTTCAGTTTCTTATCCTGTGGAACACAGGTCCCATTCTGTATGATGGCCATAGGCCACAGGTTATTCCCAGCTCCTAGCCAAACCTCTCCTTCCCAGGCAATTCACATCGTGGGCCTTGTTCATCTTCCAGATCAGTAGGAGATGCCTCCAGATTTGGGGATGCATCTCAGTGGCACCTTTATTTGCTTCCTTGTACAGGGTTCTGAATTCAATACACGGTACAGCCAAAAGACCTGGGGACAGGGGAAGGAATGAAAAAGAGAAGGGTGGGGGGAGGAAAGGAAATGCATTCCAGAAGACTTATCCATTTCTCCCTTTGAAGACTACCTAGTTAGGTTAGACCCACAGGGGAAGAGGAAAATAATTAATTCAAAGCCATCTGATTAGGAATTTAATTATGTCAGCAGTATCTCTTTTATGTTATAGCATATAATAATCATTCCACTACGTATTTGTGAATTCTTAAGATTCTATTGGTCCATATGAGCCTATTAGCCATTGCTTTAGCCTGAAAGATATCCTTGTGGCTTTCTTTTGGGTGTGATCACTTAAGGACTGACAGCAAATCCTGACCGGGCAGCTGTACGTTAGAAGCAGGTAGATTGAGAGCACGTGTAGAATCCTTCTAGCCAGCACACTGCACACAGTTAACAGAAGTGTTGTCTCTGGCAGAATCTGTCTGACTGAGGGGACTTAAATCAAAGCCAAGATTTATCATAGTGCCATCCAGCTTTAGGACCAGGGAATAGAGCAAACTTTTGTTGCATTAACATACAGTCTCCCCTTACAGCTTCCCAGTCTGCTGCTTTGATCAGCCCATTTATCTTTGGTCTCAATGACTATCAGAGGGTCATTCTTCATACTGAACCCAAATCTGTCACCAGGTAGCTTCTCCATAGTATTTCTCATCTAGCTCTGAGAGTCTTAAAAATAAAATAATAAAATAAAATAAAAAACACTTAATTCTGCCTTTCCCAGGCAAGACAGGATACCAGGATCTAGTGACCTATGATATCCCTGTGGAGGAGACTACTGTAAATCTTTAGGACATGACTGATGAGCCACTAAAGAAGGTTCTTACTATGTTGAAAGTTAAGAAACCTGTCAGTGTGTTTTATGTATTCATTTTGAGCATGTGTGTTAACATAGATTTTTTTGCAAATAAAAAAAATATCAGCGTTTTTCTTTGTAACTGATCATGTATCACTTATCTTGTTTCCAGAGTGAACGAGAAACCATCACTTTCTTCGCACAAGAGGACAGTACTTTCCCTGCCCAGACTGGCCCGAAAGCCTTCAAAATTCCCTATTCTATCAGACAGAGGATCTGTGCTACGTTTGACACCCCCAACGCCAAAGGCAAAGACTGGCAGATGTTAGCACAGAAAAACAGCATTAATAGGTAATTGTGGGCAACTTTTGAAATTGCTTTGACTTAGCAAGCTCCAAACAATAAAGCGAACTGGGGCATCCATGTGGGATGGGTATCTTGGTGGGTTTCTCTAGCTCATTGTTGTATGGAGTCCAGCTATAGTATCAATGTGTCAAGTGTCTACTACCATCTCACTATGTCTCCAATCACATTATCAAAAAGCCCTACATTGGTTCAAACCTTGTGTCCAGATTTGCTATTTGGGTTATTCAAACTATGCCGGCCTGGTAAATGATTAAGACTTAGCTTCCCCTAGTACATAAACACTGAACAACAAGTACCTTGCATGTCCTCTCCCATCTGGAGTGGTGGCACTGCTTAGCTCCAAAGTGACATATGCAGTCTGCAAAAATAAGTGTGTGGATACAATTTAGAGGGCATTTCAGGAAGACTTTTAGATCTGCCACTAAGTGACCAAAAAGTTGTCTTCACATCACCACCCAAACAGTGTGCTTCAGAAAGTGGCAATGCTTAGTACTGCATGGGTTATCTGATGACCTGTCCAAGAGCCAACTATAGCAGAGGAGGAACAGAGGCATTGGTGATCTTGGGAGAACAACATTGGTGGCTGGTGAAAGGCGAGATTATACTAGGCTTGGGATGACTTGTGGGGATAAGACCTTGGCATATCAAAACTCACCTCTCTACCACCCCTGGCACACCCCCAAAATAAGCTTATAAGAGTAGATTCTACCAGAGATATCTTTATTTTCCTTGCCTTTGGTATTATCGCTTTGTTTTGATTTGTTATTCTTTTTTTACAAAGCCTTATTTTCTTACTCTTGCCCTCTCACTTTTTCTCCTTATTTTCACAGACATCATGCCTAATTTTTTTATAATCTGAAAGTGAGGGATGTGTCTGCCAAGAAAAGATTGGATACTGGTCCCTGCCTTAGAATGGATCCAGAATTCACAAATGAAGGATCCAAACAGAAATCAGGAGGAGGCATTGTTGCCAGAGAAAAATGAATTTACAGAGAATAGACAGGCCCCAAAAGAATAGATACTGAAAATGGAAGCATAAAAACGTGTGAATGTGGTGATGTATTTGATATTTAATAAAATCAGCCTGGAATATCAGAGGACAGAGACATTTCTTCCAGGCTTTTAAAATTATTATTATTGTTTGGTTTTGGTTTTGAGATGGGGTTTTCCGTATAACAGTCCTGGCAGCCTTGGAACTGGCCTCAAAGAGAGGCCTCAGAGGTCCTACTGCATCTGCTTCCCAAGTGCTGGGACTAACAGCATGCACCACCACGGCCTGACTTTTAAAGCATAAGACTCTTAATCTCAGGATCGTAGGTTCATGCTGATGTTAGGCACCATCTGTAGTAAGAGGTTTCTGGCCCAGACTTTCTGGCCTACCCCAGAGGTTCAGACTCTCTCAGCTCTGTTGCCGCTTAGCCCCAAATAATCATACAAAGGCTTTTATAATAATTTCATGCTGATTGACCTATGGCTCGAGCGATTTGCTAGCTAGGTCTTTCATCTTAACTCAATCTATTTCCATTAATTTGTTTAACTATGCAACTTGGTACCTTTTCTCAGAGCAGCATGGTTGTCTTCTTTCCTCTGCATTTCATCTGGCATCTCTCCTGGTGTCTCTGCCCTGTGCTTTCTATTCCCAGAGTTCCCAAAAGTTTTCATAGTTTAGTAGCCTCGCGCACACTTCTTGTCTGCCTTCTGGCCAATTAGCTTTTTAATAAACCAGTAGGAGGAACAAATATTTACAATGTACCAGAACATAATCCCACTACATATAAATATGCGGAAAAACAAAAGCTTAGAGAGACTTCAAATTTTGCAAGTCTGAAAAAGGAGAGCTTTCTTGGTTGTCTTCCATGAACACAAGTGTGTCAAGGTCACTTTCAGATCCACATGGGCACAGAATGAAACCCGGACATGGAACCATAATATGAATTTCATTAAGAGATAGGGAGGGAAGAAAAGAAAGAGGGGAGGAAAGAAAGGGAGATGAGAGGGGAGTGGAGAGGAAGGAAGAAGAGAGGAGAGGGGAGGAGCAGAAAGGAGGGAGGACCGGGAGGGGAGGAGAGAAGAGGAGGGGGAGGGGACTGGAGGGGAGGGGAGCAGAGAGGAGAGGAGAGAGAAGGGGATTATGAGGCTTGCTCATCAGAGACTCAAGTTTGCCAAGCAATCCTGATGCTGCAGCCAATTCCAGTCTCTGCAAACATGTTACTTAGATACTCAAGTTTTTCTTTCTAGTCATAGGCCATATAGAATAGAGAGTCTTTTAAATCTCTATTCTAATATTAAAGGTATGACTTTTAAATTATCATTTAGCAAACTGATACGTTCCTCGCCACAGTCTCCTCATGCACCCCTATGCACTTGCGTTGATTTATAGAGTGAGCATGTGGGTTTTCCAGCTCTGTTCTGTTTGACGCTACCTTTACAGTAGACAGAAGACAGAGAGGATGTGGCTCTAAAACCCTGTATTTCTGACCTCACACTGTAGGGACATTGCAAATCAAGTTGGGGACTACATTTAGTAGCTTTCATGCCCAGACAGTAATGAGCATCAATTGTCCATACTGGAGCTAGTTGCCCTTCTAGTGTCTGGGGTCTTGAGCTTGTAGACTTGCATATTCTCCCCTGAAACCTCATCTCTAGAAGAGCCTAAACTCCCTTGACATAAGCAATATAAATACCCATTTTGTGAAAATGTTTCCTGCATAGTTCCCAGAATCCTTTCAACAAATGTTAGTTATTCACCTTGACATTGCCATGATGAGTACCAAAATAGGATATTACGGATGTGTGTAATCTACTTCTCCCTTAAAATCTTATACAGATAACATATTCAGTTCAGAGGGCAGCATTTCCTACCTTCCTCTTTGTTCTCTAGCTTTGATCTTCAAAAGCCTATAAATGAAATTTTCAACTACTGTCAGCACACTTTCTGGGAAAGACCAGGTAGGAACTAGTTAGGCTTTGTCGGATCTGTTGCCGACAACTCAACAATTGCACAACCTTCTGGCTCTGCAACATGAGCCTGCCAAGAAAATAAAATGTCCACCCAGAGCAGGCCTGACTATTCTAGTGAACTGTGAATATAAAAACAGGCAATGCTCTGTTATTTCCCCTCAGTCTGCCATTCTCAGACAACTGATTTAACAGTAGTTCATCCTTATTGAATAAAGCTTCTTAGGACTTTGTTGCTTAGATCAAGACATTACCTGGAACTAAAAATTTCCCTTCAGCTCTGCTAACAGCTTCCCTTAAGGTGGAAGTTGCTGCTGAGCCTAGGGCTGCCATGAGTGCTAAAATATCCAGAGAAGCAAATTAGGAAGAGGGATTATACCTGACATCTTTTGTCTCAGTCTTACCTTGCAGGCCCAAGTTCCTTTCATATTTCCATAGAGTACTAGATTAGTTACTTCTTAACTGATCTATACATAAACATGGTGACCAAGGCAACTTTCAAAAGAAAGAATTTAGTTGGGGTTTCACTGCAGTTTCAGAGGGTTTGTCCATAATCATCATGACACATCATGGCAGCAGGTCGGCAAGCATGGTGTTGGAGCAGGAGCTGAGAACTCACATCCAATCTGGAAGTTATAGACAGAGAACAAAATAGCCTAGAGTGTGCTTTTGAGATGTTAGAGCCTGCCCATAGTGACACACCCACTCCAACAATAAGGTTGTACTACCTAATCCTTCTCAAACAGTTCCATAAAGTGGAGGCCAGCATTCAAACATGTGAGCTTATTGATGCCATTCTCAAGGAGACTACCCTGAGTTCCAGAGATACATATCATCCTTCATCCCAAGAAAAATGTATGACCAAAGTGGAATTAAATTCACCTTCATTTCTCATTATGCAATACCAGATTACTGATTTAACTCTCTCATGATTATAAATAACAGTATAAAATTTATAACTCTGAAACTCAGGAAGTGTACAATTGTCAATATGCAGGTAACACTGGGTAAGAACACTATTTTAGAAGCTTAGACTCTCATCAGTTCTGGAGTCAAGGCATAAAGATGACCACAGAGGTGCACTTACACTTTCCACTCAGAGAATCCACTCACTTTGATCACATGGTAAACTTTTCCCTAATTTTCTCCTTCCTTCACTTTCCCAAAGCATTGAACAAGTCTCAGTAACATCCATCAAATCTCAAATTAAGGATTTCCAAGAGAATTGAGGAAAATATTTACCCTAATTTTGCAGTCAGTCCTAAAGATATTCTTTACTCCTCTTTGGCAAATGTAAATGTCAGTGTAGCCAATGATGTCCTTTTCATACACACATACACACACGTGCATACACACACATGAGAGAGAGAAAGAAAGAGAGAGAATCTGTTCAGATTTGGACAGAGGGCAGGAAGACCAAGAAGTAAATTAAGACTCATCCCAGGTGAGACTGTCTGATCACAGGACAGGGTGTCTGATCAAAGAGGCAGCCTGCAACTGTATGGATTACATTGAAAATGCTCCAGAGCCTAGTGAAGAATACCATAGAAGATAGCTGCAGTCATGAGTGCTGTGTACAGGGCTGACTGACTCAGCACCCATACTGAATGTACATGCTTGGCCTGTAATTTCAGCTGTCGTAACTATCCATTACTTTTGCCACATGTGATTAGTGGGAGGTTGGGGAGAACATTGCTGAGGACTGATTAAATACCTGCTTCCGGGACTGGAGAGATGGCTCAGTGGTTAAGAGTATTTGCTGTTCTTGCAGAGAACCTGGATTCAGTTTCCAGCACCCACATAATGGCTTAGAACTGGGTGTATCTCCTCTCCTAAGAGATCCAATGCCTTTCCTTCATAGGCACCAGGCAAGTACATCATACATATATACATGTACAAGAAAATACTCAAACACATAAAAATAAATATTTAAAAAATGCCTGCTTCAGCTGGCAGTATTCCACCATATCTAAACAGAAATATTACTTTGCATTTTCATGATACTTATTTCTAAATTACCATTAAACACATATAGATAAAGGCTGTCAGCCTAGGAGGAATTCAGTAATCCCCGAATAAAGGATATGAATTCTTCCATAGGACACATCTTGACCCTGACATTCTACCTTTTTGGAAATACTGACACAAACAAGGATCAAGGGATTTTTTTGACAGTGAATCTTAATAAGAAAGCAAGCCCCCAAACAAAGTCGTCTTTTCCTGTATGTGAAGCTTGTGACTAAATGTTTCAAAGTCTATAAGGCCTTGTGATTTCCACATTCGAGAAACTCTTGTGAGACCAAAGCTTTACTGTGTTGCTATGGGAACAGATGCAAGTGATATGACTGGATGCATAGAGGGGAAACAGCCAAAGTAGTAGAAAATTACATCTTATTAACTGTCTTTCCCAAGGCCTTCCCTAATAGTAGACCTATCTGAAAATTTGGCAGCAATGCCAGAGAAACATATTTCTTGTTAGTCGTCTAGTTCAAACAGATCAAATGTGTCTCAGGTGCTGGGTTCATGGGTGATGCTGTAAAAGTTGAGAACTAATGAAACTCCTCCAGCCTTGTGGCTGATAAATGGCACGGTGACATCTTGTTTTCCTACCCTCACGTTTTCCAGCAGGACCTTTAATGAGAAGCAGAGTCTTCTCACATAGAGGTCACATCTTTTCATTCCTTCTGTCTACCCTCTTAATTGGAAGCATCAGAGTTGTAAAATGGCCACAGGATGAAGGGAAAGGACCCAGGGAGTTATAAGGCAGCCTAGTCGTTGGGCAGTAGAACAGCTGAGGAATCTTAAAGCCAGCAAAGTTCCAGAGCAGGCCTTGGAGGTGAAGAAGGGCGGCAAAGGGAAATACACAAAGATGAGTCCTGGAGGCATACCAGACAACAGCTTCCCTTTTGTTCCTGCTTGGAAACTTAATGTGATTGCACCAGACAGAGCTCTCTTGGTTCTGCCATCTAGAAGCTGGAAAGGAAAGGATCCTTACCATTCAAGACTACCAGAAACACACACACACACACACAAACCTCTAGGAGAATTAGTAATACACAGGGCAATAGCATTACGTAGGTCCCTGGAGGTGAAATACAATGAAGTTTAAATCTAATTTTCTGGTTCTAGCTCAGTAGACTTACTTAGGGTCTGAGATCCGAAAAGCCTGTGAGGCCAGAGGGGCCTAACACAGCAGAGTGGTGGATATTTGGCCTTCATTCTACTGAAGTCAACGACTCATGAAACTGCCTGCTGATATGAAGCAGAAAACTGGCAGCCCTGGGACAGGTTTAGCCATGAACAAGCTGTATACGGATTATAAGTGGCAGGTGTCCATCCTGGAGGCAATATGGAAAGGAAGCATTTTATGTTCTTGTGTTCCTGCTGTTAGTACCAAGGGGTGATAATAAGAGGTGGAACCAGGTTTGGGGTTTTTATTGTTTGGTTGGTTGGTTTCTTTTTCTCCAAGGCACTGTTAAGTTCATGCTGATCATTGAAGAAATAAGCTTCTCCCTTTAAACATGGTCCCTTTCTGAAAAGACAGACATAGCAGAGCTTCACACACAGCCTGAATGATGCCCTTCACAAGCACCATTGAAAGCTTCTGAAATTGCTAACACCATCCATCTGTCTGGAGATGATGTCTTTATGATATGATAAAGTGAAATCACAGTGATTTATTTCATCACCTTATTTATCAAAGCGACCCTTGGACCACACTTCCTTGTGATGTGTGAGGCCTTGTTGAAGCTCATACCAAATAGATTGCAAAGTGAGAGATCTAACTATTTTACCATTTCCTCACCAAGGAACAGCACTGCATCCTTTTATCTCGGTATAAACCAGAGGCATATTTTGCCCTCGGGGTTCTCAAATATATGTCAAGGTGATTAAAAAAAAGGTTGACTTGAATTCAAGTTGTACTTTTTCCATAGATATATTCCAATTCAAAGTAAAGTCCAGATTTCAACTTGGCAATCTTTGTCAGAAGTTTTCATATGTATCCTGGGAAGAATAAAACTGGAGCTTTGCAAACAGACTGTAACTGGCTGTGTTCTCATTTGCCATTTCACAGTCTTCGAGGCCCAGGGGCTTCCATCCGTTATCCAAAGAGTGAAGGTCCCTTCTGGTTTCTTCCCAGGAGCAGATGACAGACCAGGCAGAAAGGAGTGGGAACAGGAAGGGGTGGAGGAGGGGCTATGATGCTCAAACGAATATGGTGGATCTGAGCATGTCTTCAGCTGTCCCCATCCTTCCCTCCTGTGTCCGCTTTCATATGAAGCCATGAGCTTCTTACAGGAATTTCCCCATGCTTTCTCTTTGTAATATTAGATGAGCCCTCACTTGCTTTACCTAGACAGAGGCTTTGCTGTTTGTTGAGTTCCCTGCTAGATGAAGTTTGGAGATGAAAGCCAGATAAGTAGTTCAAATGCTTATGAGGTATCCAATTACTGTTATTCAGTAAAAATGGCTTTTCTCCTCTATTTGCATTTAAAGAACTGTGTGGAGGGCTGCTTTGGGTCACATAAGAGGCTTTCATTAAATGAGACAATTAGGATGATAGCAGAGATCCTAATATTGTTTCATTAGGACTGTGTTTCAATTCCCCATCCCAGACTATATAGTAGGATGATACACTGCTGTAGAAACAATGTTTTCTCATTTACTGTAGACAGCAAAACTTACTTTTTACTTTTTATTTGAACTGATAAATCCTTCAGAAAGAAGATATTCCTAAAATAGCCTTTTAATGGCAGAAAGGTTGATTTAGATATACATTTTAAAGAATGTAAACAAACTTCTTGCCTTTGGGGTTGCAGATGCAAATGGCTGACAATGTTGGGTAGAAGCCCAAATCCTTAATGAAATCATAGTCTGTACCTTAGTAGAAGAGTCCCCAGTGCTAAGAACATTTGGCTGTAGCTCAAATGTGGACCCCTGCTGTATGTTAGAATAAAATTCATTGACACATTTATCATAGGAATAGCTGGCACCTGTGGAGGGATTGGCCCCCTGTAGTAGCTCTAAGTGAGTAAAGGAAAGCTTTGTGGTCTTCCCTGTAGGTAGAAAGGAGTTCCAAGGAAGTACAAAGTACTCTTGATAGCTCATTCCCTAGGACTCAGATGGCCAGTCTTTACCCACCTTCCTTTACTCCTAGGCTGAATTCACCTGAGCCTTTGTTGAGGACTTGAGAATGGTAATTAAAGTAAACTACTCCCTTAAGGCATTTGCATTTGAATTCTGTGGGGATTGCTGGACAAAACCTGAAGCTTTCCCTGCCCATTCTCTAGCCAGCTTCTCTTGTGTAGAATTACTTGTGAGTTTTACTAATTATGATGGCCGTGTGTGGTGGAATTTTATCATAGCCTCCTAAACTCTTCTCTGCCCTCAATTTACCTACCCCAACTAAAAGAGAAGTCACAGCAACAATTTCCGGAATCTTGAAACCTAATCTAAGTTCCATTCTCCACCTAACACATAAGCTTGAAGGGGTATTTTGAAAATTGATGGTTCATGTTTAAGTGTGTGTATTAGTCATGGTTTTCTAGAGTCACAGAACTTATGGAATAGATCTTTCTCTTTATCTCTTCATATATTGGGAATTGATTGGAATGACTTAGAGACTGCAGTCAGTCCAACATGGCTAGTTGAATGGAAAGTCCAAGAATCTAATTCCATGAGGCTGGGTGTCTCAGCTGCTCTTATGTACAGGCTGGAATCCTGAAGAAGTAGGCTCCAATGCCAGTGGAGGAATGGGTGTGCGGGCAAGGCAAGAGCAAACAAATAAAAAAACACTATCATTCTCTCTTCCCTGTTCTTATCGGGGCTTCCAACAGAAGGTGTGTCTTCCAGCCTCAAGGTCTAGATTAAAGGCATGCCCCTTCCAGCCTCAAAATTCCCCATCACAAGTGTGCCCTCTATTTTTGGATTGTAGTTTATTCCCAATATAGTCAAATTGATGACCAAGAATAGCCATCACATCGTGTGGCTTTATCTGTTGGTCCATTCCTAACATATGATAATGCTCTAGGTATCTCTGCTCTGCCTTCCACAGAAAGCCCCAGAGTATGAGCATAGCTCTGTCATGGGGATATCTAAAAGATAAAGTTAGTGATAGAAGAGAAACAAAAGGAACTTGGTTGTATAGAAAACCAAAATGCTCAACAAGACATGTATTACATTTAATAAATCATCCCTACCTCATGAACTTATATCGATAAATGTGTTTCATCATATTAGTATGAACTTTACTTTCTGGCATCTTACAGTTTGTCTCTGCTTACTCAGAGACCATTCCAAAGAGGACCAAGCCATTTGAGTATAGAGCTTTGGGAAAATGACTTGAACTGAAAACCTAGAAGATTCTAAAGTCAACCTTGAAATCCAATCATTAGACCTCTGTAGATGACAGCTTGGTAGAAACCAAATTATCATGAGGGATCACTCAAAATAATCTTAGTTGTCTAAATTGCTTCAGTTGGTCACAATTTGAAAAAAGCTTCACAATATTCTGCGAAGTTTAGTCCATAGAATAACACTTTCAATCTGTATAATGAGCATAATAATAATAAAAACCCCTGCTTTCCAAATTTTTCTGTAGAGAAAAGGTTTTTTTGTTCAGCTATACTTCTGAATATTTAAAATTTTCAGTTTGGGATAATGTTTAGGCTTCTTCATTTCAGCTAGAGGAAGGGATGGGATGGAGAGAGGGAGGGATGAAGGGAGAGTGAGCACAGAAGAGCATAATAAGAGAAAAAAGAAAGAGAAGGAGACAGAGGGAGACAAGGAGAGGGGAACCATTGTCTGACTTGGGAAACTCCTTTAAAGTCAACTTGAATTCCATTTTTTACTAGTAACATTTGTTAAATTTGTGTTTTTACCAGCTGGTTTCCAAATGCACGAGAGTAATTGTAAAGAAAAATGGAACTCATATATTAAAATATGAATAATTTCAAAACTGGGGTACAGAGAGAGCCAGTTGTATATATGGCCCACCACTTAAAAAAAATCTATCATGTTGCATTTGCATATGTGTACCCCATAAAAAGACACCACTATCTTTTAGGAATACACTATTGCAATAAGAGTTTACTTTAGGTTTTTACAATTTTTTTGTACTATAGATAGGTAAATGCAGTTTAACTAAATGACTGTTAATATCAAGGTAGATCATATGATTAAGACTGGTATAACCCCATATCTGCTAAAATAAACAGAAACTTGGAATTTATGTATTATACTGAGTATGTTTGTATAAATACATAGAATGAATCAAAAAGTGACTTCAGGAAACACATGACAATTGCTATAGTTTGTTCAAAGATCTTTGCCAAATGAGGGTTTTATTTTTTTGCCTCCTTTAGACATTCAGTTTCTTTAGCCCTGATGTCTGCTCCACAGTTCAGAACATTTACAGGGCTTCCCTGGAGTCATCATCTAGTCTATTTACCTTTTCTGGGTTGTGTAGCCAGAATCTCTTCCCACTGCATGCCTGGATATTTTAAAAACTGTGTGGGACCACGATTCACCTCCTGAAAACCATAAGCTTGAGGATTTTCACTATCGAGTTATTGCAGCTTTTACCTTGAAGTGTCAAAGATCCCTAAACATAAAAGGATCAGTGTCTTAGAATTCTGAAGTTAGAGTGTCTAGTTTGGGGCTCAGCCACCCTGGGCGTCTAGATTTTTTTTTTTTTCCAAAGGAAACACAAATCAGGAAGTCCAGTCTTTGTTTCTTTGGATTGGATTTCAACTTAAGCCATCTAATTAAGTCATGAGAACACTGGACAGAGACAGCACAATGAATACAGAGTGCATCTGGTCCTTTCCCTGTCTATCACAACCCAAGAAAAGTTGTTTCATTTGTAAACATATCGAGGTGGGAAACACCACAAGAGGATTGTTGCAAGAAAGGGGGAAGAACATGACAAATTTCAGCTTTATTCCACGAAGTTGTCAAGAACACATGAGCCTTCTCTTGCTGTTTTTGTACTGCTCTGGTAGAGGTCATCTGAGATCCACAAAGCCAGAACCATTTACTTTATTTATTTATTTACCCTTTGTAGGTTTGTGAGCCTCTGAAATACATCATGGAATAACGTTAGGATCTTTATGTTTCCAGTGCCAGTACAAAAGTCTAATGTCGTTGAATAGAAAATACAAAGCAGCAGCATCTTCAGGAAAATGAGAGTGGTAGTCCTGCTCTTTTGGTTACAATTATATTTTGTTTGTAGGAAGAGGAAATCTGGGGATCTAGCCCGGGGTTAGACTACACTTCTACCACTGAGCCACAGCCCAGCCTGTGGTTTTGGCTCTTTAACAAGAATGGAGACCTTAAAACTTATTTTTCTTTCCAGAAACTGGTAACTAATATGGAAAGACGTGGCACCAGCTAGCCTGCGTCTACTGAAGCTTGGACGCTAGGTGTGCCGATTTTCCCACTATGCTTTCTAGTTCTGTGCTGCCTGAGCCTCAGGAAAGGGGATATAGTAAGATCCAGTAACTTCTAGAACCATCTTCCTCAAAGCTTGAGGAAGTGTCATTGTTCAAATCAAAGTTTTTAAATAAGAGGAACCAGAATTCCTCCAAGTTTTCAAGAAGGATTTGCTGTTTCTGTTAGCATGGAAGTCGTAGGTGGGGAAGGTAAGAGGGAAGGGAAGGGGTGGGCAGAGAAGGTCAGAAAATATTGAAAGAATCTAGAGATTAGTGTTAATATTCCTGAGCTGGCCTTCTCCGTGCCTGGGTTTAAATTTAGTTTTAGTCAAAGAAATATATAATAATTCTGCTTTTTATGTTATCTGACAGCTAGCTGACTATAAATCTGTGTGTGTGTGTGTGTGTGTGTGTGTGTGTGTGTGTGTGTGTGTGTGTGTGTGTGTGTGTGCATCTTCTGTAAGTTGCCATAGATGATTGAAAGCTCCTCTTCTCTTGTCCAGTGCTCTTTCTAGGACTCCACTTTGTTATCAACTGCCAGGAATATGGGTAGAAAGCACTACTGCCCTCGACATAGGAACAGCTCTGCAAAATCTTTTCAAGACTAAAATTTCATCAGGCATGACATTCCTGTCCTTCCTGTAAAAGTCCCTATGAGAAACAGTGACCTTTAGTCCTTTGTGTTGTCTTAGTCCTTATTGTAGCAAAATTATTGTCCTAAAGAGTTCCCTTTTTCTTTCACTGAGGATGATATGCCATCTAGAAAAGACATGTTAAGAATCAATTGCTCAGTTAATGTCAGCTAATGGATGTTGAATAAATGCCTGTCATGCTATTATGATAAATGCTATGACAGAAGCCATATGATTCTTACCTTTCAGCATTTTGTAGTCAAGTAGGGGTATTAGATGAAACGTGTGTGTGTGTGTGTGTGTGTGTGTGTGTGTCTGTCTGTCTGTGTGTGTCTTGTGTGTCTGTGCCTGTGTGTGTGTTATCTACCTATCTTCAATAAGGTCAGACCATGATAGGCATGACAACAGGATTTCTTATGAGTTGATAGAGTATATGAATGCAGTATGTATTCAGAGTTTAGACACAGAGTTCCAAGTCCTTTACTACAATACAAATTTTGATACACTAAGATGTATATAAAGTCTGTCCCCCAGAGTAGAAGGGAGAAATTGTCAAGTTTATCAAAGAAAGAAACAACAAAGAAAAAAAAGTCAAAATTGAACATCCTAATGTAAGGATCAGAAAAAGGGATCATAAATACTGGTTCTTATAGTTATTAATTCCAAGGCATCCAGTTGAGAACTTCTGATGCACCGAGTTTAAAGTGGTAAATTAATGTGTAATCACAACACTCCCAAGGCTATAATAAACCTGTTAAACAACTTACTTAGTGAAGAAAAAGGGAGGTATACATTAAGCACCGAAGAAGAGGTCATCAGAAATTGAAAACAAAACTTTGCCTAGGAGATGGGGAGTCAATTTTTTTTAAAAAATAAGTTTAACTTGTCATATAAACTAGTGGGAAAGAACATTTCAAGGGAAAAATCAGGAGGGAATCATACATACATGTTCATACATGTAGCTTAAGTAATGGAAGAATTGAGGCAAGCCAAAGAGAAAGTCTCAGGGACAGTTCTGAGTGTTGGGAAATAAACCAGACTGCCTCGGACATGCCTTTCTGTAGCATTCTACCACTATTTTATTGCTGTTTTTTAAAGCTTGTTTTAGGGGTTGGTGAGATGGCTTGGTAGCTAAGGGCTCTTAATGTTTCTGCGGATGACCTTGGTTCTGTTCCCAGAACCCATGTGGCAGCAGAACTGCCTGTAACTACAGTTCCAGGAAACCCGACACCATCTTCTGCTTTCTGGGCACTTGCATACTTATGGTACACTTACGTGTATAAGTACAAATAAATAAACCTTTAAAGTTTATTTTAATCCCTTTACAGGGATCATTTGTTTCATTGTTCTTATTTATTTACCTTTCGTTTAATTTTATCTAGGAATTTATCGTATTTTGCTACACAAAGTAGCCCCTCTGCTGTCATTTTGAACCTCTGGGAAGCTCGTCATCAACAGGATGGGGATCTCGACTCGCTCGCCTGTGCCCTGGAAGAGATTGGGAGGACACACACGAAACTGTCAAACATCACAGAGTCCCAGCTTGAGGAAGCTGACTTCAACTTCAACAGGCAAAATGGACTCTAGTCTATGTCTTGTCTTGAGGCAGCACTAGCGATGACCAGCTTCAGGGCAAGTGGTTTCGACTGGGGAAAAAGAGGCAGACTTCTGCCCAGTGGCATTTGGGGAATTCAGCCTTTATTGAGAGAGTCCTTGAAAATCCCTGGTTGAAGAAAGTGAGTTTGATGTAGGTAAAACATGTTCATAGAAGGTTGGGAGGGGGGGGAGGAAGAAGGGGACCCAGCTATCTCCTCTAAGTCAACACACAGGTAAACATTGGATATACTCCTCAGACTTGGACTGCTGAGGGGAGAGGTGAAGGTTAACTGTAGATAAGAGTAGTTCTGAAAAATAGACACACGACAATAAAGCTTGGAAGGCAGAGATTAGGTGCATGTTTGGAAAGAGATTTGGAATGACTTGCCCCACAGGGCCAGCTGATGATTCTGATACCAGATTTTCAGTTTCCAACCAACTGGCATCTGGGATTTTGGAAATCATGGTAAGACTAGCTTTCAGAAGTAAAACCAGATTGCCAACCTATCAGTATGATGTCACCAGTGTTGGGGAGGGCATTTAGAATTTAGAATCTGAGTACATTACACCAGCACTTATTATATAAGTCACTTAATTAAGACAACATCAAAAAGCGAGATAGACCTCAAACTAGTTCTTGGTACCTCACCTTCAATTTTTTCCTCAGAAACAAAACTCATTTCTCTTCCCATACTGACAGATTGCAGCATACTGAGGTAGTCAAGAACATGGTTGTGCACTTCAATATAGAAACATATTTCTCCTAACTCGACTGATGAGGATAACCTTTGTTCCCAGCCAAACTACTCAAATCTCAGAGTGCTGTTAGAACATAGTTCATGCCATGGAGTGGAGACAGGAGAGGCTAGCCCAGGTCCAAGAAAATATATAGACTGCAGTTGCCCTAGGCTTTAAGTAAGCTCTGATTCTAGGAGATGGGTATTAACCCAAGTTCTCCAATATTTTTTTCCTACAAGAAATGTGTTTTACTGTGCTTTTCCATCCTGATTCTTGAAACTTTTATACTATGCTGTCTCAGTATGTCTCAATGGAGCTTTAAGACATGGCATCCTGCTGTCACATTTTGGAAACTTACCTGATAGCCTTTCTGAGTAACCTGAGTAAATGCATCCAAGTAAAAGAAATACCCCACCACACTGTACTAGGAACCACTGAATCACTCAGACTTTGTGCTCTGGCTGCCTGGCCTCATCGTGTATACTTTTTCCTTGGTACTGTTAACTCATAGCTCTCATTTTATGATTTTTAGTAGTATAAGGCAGTGGTATTGTAGAGAACTGAAATCTGTAGGCTATTTTTGAGCTTCACCTTATGCTTTATGACACCTTTGTATCTGATTACCTTATTTTGACCAACACCCTGAGAGACTAAAGATGAACAGACATATTCATCTTCTGGTGGACGCTTTCAGTGACTGTTCACAATGAGGACAGCCCAAGTCAGATACCTACATTACATTCCAGGCAGCTATTTATCTATTTTGAGGCTGACTACATTTGAAAAACAATGGTCAGCAATAGAAGTGGGAAACCTTGATAATGGGGATATGGTTATGTTATTAGTTTTATGGGTCCTCTGCTTGAAAACAAATGCTTTGAATCTCTTCCCAAGTTGAAAAGACCTAAAGATAGGTTGAAAGTATGATCCCACGGATAAGGCATCAAAGAACTCTTGAATGTGTTAGCCATTTTATCTAACTAATATGTGACATATCTGGTCATCTATATTACATAGAAAACTTCGCTGTTTTCAAAACAACAACAACAAAAACCCCATTTTGCTTTGCTCAGGAACCAAAGGTTTATTCTATTGAACAAACAGATCATCTTAGAACTGTCAAGCCTACTCAGAATGCCATATCTGGATCAGAACAACCTTTTCTGAGTATTCTCAACTTGTTTATTTATCCTTGTGAAGAAGAAAAAGAAAACATGAAACTGTAAAACTGTTTGGCATCACTGATACTTTTTTTGAAAAGAAAAAAAAAAGACAGAAATAGGTGATGAGTCACAAACTGGATAGGAGATAAGTGGCGATTAGATGCAGATGGAATCTGCATCCCTTGTAGGGTAATAAACTATTTGCAACACATTCTAGGGAGATCTTATATTAATGTCCATTTGGAAGATTTTTGTTTTAAACTTCCTACCCTATCCATTTCTCTTCTTCCCCTTCCAATTAGCCTTATAATTGTTTATCTGTTTTATGAGCCTACACATGTTCTTTGTAGATTTTTAAAATTTTTTATAATATTATAAACATAAAAATTGTAAGCAACCTTACTGGCATCAATGTAGGTTATTTCGAGGTGAGGTATCATGAACAACATAAACCTTTATCTTCAAGCATCTTCAGCTCCCCCATTGGCTTCAAGTTTTGTGCTTTGTATGTTTATTTTTTGGCCTGTGTTTATAAGTGCACTTGAGCATAGTTATCACAGGCAGTGATACGGGGGAAGTTAACACAAATCACCTCACATCCAAGTCCATAGTTCTGTGAGATTCATCTTGACTTCTTGTGTTTCCTTCTTTATTTCTCTCTTATTTCTGCTAGGATGCTACACGGGACTTTGAAATAAATGTGTCAATTTCTGCAGTCTTTGCATGTCAGGGTTGTGTAATATTTTACAGTGAATTTCAAAGAGAACCCTGATCTGTGAGATTTACAAACCAAGGGATTATGGCCCGGGGGTATCATGGCATTGGTCTGCAGGTCACAAGATCTTAGCTCACACTTGAAAGTGTGATAGTTCACTGTGACCTCAAGCTTTTCCATTATCTTCACCTGTCACAACACAAATGTCCCTCTTGGAAAAAGCTTACATATTACTCTTGGCATTGAATTTCAAAGTGTCACTGTCCTGGTACAAATGAAGCAAAAACTAAAAGTGGCCTTAAATACTTAGTAGGTTACATAAAATTTTTACAAAAATATCCTACTTAATGCCAAATTTCTCAGTGCTCATAAACATTAAATCTAATAGTTATACTTCAAGCATGAATTAAAATCACACCACCAAATTGTTGTGATCCACAGTTTTTCCAGACTACAGCATCATAAAGTTAATTTACGATCTTTACAACATCACATATACAGTCTTAGCATTTTGCATTAACATCCTTTAAGCCAAATGCAAGCTTGTTCTGTGGATTTAAATGCAAACTTCATTTACCACTGCAGGCAGACTCATAAAACTTAGATGTACTCCCACAAAAATTTTATTGGCCTTTTTGTAAGAGATGAAAAAGGAATTGATACAGCTCCCTTTAATGAGAAGAACTTTTCTCTTATTTTATTTATTTATTTTTTTATTATTATTTTGATCTCAAACTGTTGTGGTCCTGGTATTTTCTTTTTCTTTTTTTTTTTTTTTGTTTTGTTTTTTTTTTTCCCATTTATCTGGGAGAAGGACTATGAAGTCAAATCCCACAGGGTTCTCTTTGGAGTAAAATATCTAGATTTATTGCAGTGGTTTTTCCTTGACAAAAATCCCTAAATATCAAACAAGAGAAGCAAATGTAGACAATTAAGTTAGTGTGAATGGTTTTATACATTTTCACCGAATTTACCTGTGACTTTCAGAATGTTAACAAAATCTTTGGGATATGCTTCTGTTTTGTTTGTGTGGGTTTTTTTGGTGGGGGAGGGGTTGTTTGTTTGCTTTATGTTTGGTTGGTTTTGCTTTCAGGGGTTTTTAATTTCTTGGTCTGTCCAGCCTCTGTAAATGTGTTGAATAATAGAGCTATCAAACATGCTAAAGGCACCATTCTCTGAGGTCTTTATTCCAGCAAAAATGAGGAAGGAGCTAAGAAATGTGCCTCTCTGGCCCACTGTGTGGCCTATTTTCATTCTGTCTCTCATGAAACATTACAAAGCCTGAACCTTAGTAACTCCCATTGCCTGGACTACAGGTGACAGCCAAGCACCTGGGAGAACAAAAGTGTGGGCTTACTGATGGTGACAATATTTTATTAGCCTTTGGTGTTCATTGTCATAGCCCTGTATTTGAACATTGATGCTTTTTGCCAGAAGTTGAATGGTCATGGTCTCTCTAGTTGCCACTGTTTTGTACGCATAGAATTTTCCTGAACTACAAGCAAAAATGTATTTTGTCAAATGTCACAAAAGTGAAACTCTTACTAATCTTAGATGTGTTGCATATTTTGTGTTTTTCTTTTCCAAACTCTTTCAAAAGCTGAGGTGACAAAGCTGTTTGGCTGTACTGACAGCATGTGGTGTCTTTTGCAGAAGCAATTCTAGGAGAGCCAGTGTCTACTGTGGACTCTTCACATCCCCATTACAGGGTCACCAACAAAACTGAAATGGCAATTTGTGGAGTGTAATTATTTTCTGAGGATCAAAGGGGATGGCACCAGGCCTGGCTATTAGTCACTAGTGTGTAGTACTGTGCTCTAAAGTAGGAAGTTTATCTCGCATAGAATAATTGTGGTCTTTGAAGCAGCTACTCATTGCTCTTTTTCTTTTGCTGTGAAGATCATGGATTTGGAGCATCCTCAAGAAGTGGGCCTAAGACAGTAACATTTCAACTTCATGTCTTTGAACCTACCATGCATCTGAATCCAAAGATTTAAAAAAGGCAGTAAGCGTCCTAGCTAGGCCTAAGCTTAGCTTAAAATTTTCCCTGCCCTGACCAGTATTAAGTTCATCACAAGTTGTATCATGTTCCCACATGGTTATACCTTAGATTCTGACATTATATAAGTGAATTTGGTAAGATCTTTCTTTATGTAAATGGAAATATGTGTCAAATTCTATCACAAAAGGCATGGCTATAATGAATATGGCCTTTTGTCTCAAATTTGGTTAACTCAAAAAAAAAAAAAAATTCTACCTAATTCAAGCATGATTCACACCTAAATTTCAGAATTGAGAAAGTTGTTCAGTAAACTTAAGATATGATGCATTTCTAGTGGGTGGTAATCTACTTGGGGTTCTGATGAAAGCATGATATTCTGGTAACTATGTAAGCCAAATGTCATGCCTTGAGACCACTTTTCTGAGATGACCAATTCCTGCTCAAATGCGGAAGAAGCAATTTTAATATTCCTTTGTTTGAAAGCATGGAGAATGGTAAAAGAGAGAGTCATCAGAATAGAACCTTCGGGGCCTCCTGGGAGAAAAGCTGAACATAGAAACTCCCATAAGGGCTCTCACAGTTGCTTCCTACTCCCATAGAAAACTTTTCAATAAAGGATAAAATACTCAAGTGTCAGAATCCCCCAGTCAGAAAACAGCTGTCTCTCTCTACACTAGATGAAGAACTGAATTTCCATGCTTTATAATTAGGTATGTTTGATACATACACTCCAGTAAATTTTGACCTAGAAGTATTGGAAACACAGACAGATGGAGCAATGCTGGTGCATTTTCCTAGCCCAGACTTGGAAACTGAAACATGACTGATATTTTTCCCTCCATCTATATGGAAGAATTTAAAACATATTTCATTTTGTTCTTTTTATTTTGGGAAGCTATATGGAGGTGTTCTTTCAAATGATTTATTTTTTTCAGAGCCCCATATCACTTTTATTTGGTGTGTTCAAAGCCAAAAATATAAAATAATGTTTGAAGCAGAGCTGAACATTAACTTGGACATGAAGCTGATGGAATGAACAAGAGAGAGGATCTAAGCAAGCATGGCCTTGGCTTCATACCACACTTTTTGTGCCTTGTATTATCAGTGTAAATTCTGAATGTTGTACAGTAAATACTTGGATGGACTCCTTGGAGAAGGATGCACTGGCTTCTTTTTCAGCACATGTACATATCTATAAATATATATACATATATATTTGGTAATGCCAAACAGCTATGTTATATTGTACTGAACAAAATGGCCCGTTTGGATGTTTTATGTAGAGTTTGCAAAAAAAAAAAAAAAATGGCTGGTTATCGACTTTTCGAGATAAATGTACAGGCATAAATTACTGCTTATCAGTTATTTATGAATAAAGAGTCTTTTATTGACATTTTAGGATATGCTCCATGAGTGGGACTTCAAAATCTCAGTGAGGACTCTATCATATCTGAGCATGTGTTTGGATGTGTTACAATAGGTTTCTGGCCCAGCTGCCAGAAGTCCAGACCACAGATCTGCCACCCCAGAGCACCTAACCACCTGCCACTTCTTTTCCTCCTCAAAATGACTCAGATGCTTATATTAATTTCATGCTGTTTGACCTATGGCTTAGGCACATTGCTAACTAGTGTTCTCATCTTAACTCAAACCGTTTTCATTAATCTGTCCTGCCACATGGCCTGTGGCTCACCTGTGTTCCTTACATGTTTCTTCTTTGGCGGTTGGCTCAATCTGTCTCTGACTCTGAGCTCCTTCTTCCAACTATTCTGATTTTCCACCTCCTTCTACAGTGCCTGCCATAGTCAAAACAGCTCCTTTATTTAAAGATTGGTACACACAGCATACAGAAAGACATTCCCACATCATCTCCCCATTTCTGTCTAATCAAAAAGGAAAGTTTCAATTTTAATATAGCAAAATTACATATAATAAAACAGCTACAAAGCAAGAATTACAGTTACAATATCTAGTCTATCATCTACCTTATCTTTGTGAATCTAAAGTTTCATGTCCGATATACCTTAAAATAGCCAAGAAAAACTATACCTATAACTATCTAATCTTCAACTACATCAAAAACTACAGAAGTATATAATATTTATCCAAGTAAACCGGAAGTGCAAGCAAATTCCAAAATCTAGAAATGACAGAGATGATACCTATCTGCCTGGACAGTCACCCAATGTTCCTTTACAAAGTTGGGGCATCCATCTTCAGTATACAGGCCCAGAATCTCTTTTCATTTCAGTGAAGCAGGAAATCTCTGCCCATTCTGGTATACTTCATCAGTTGCTTTTCCTTGAGTCCTGAAGAATGTCTGACAGTTTTCTCTGCAAAGCAGGAACCTAAATGACCATCTCAGCTTGTTCTGCCAAAGTTCAGAGGTCACCTTCCTATGGAACCTACATGTCCAGTTTAAACAGCATACTGACAAGCAGTCAATACAAGAACAAGTTCTTGTCTAGTTGCTAACCACTGCCACAAAGAAAGTAGACTCCATATGGAGCTTCTTTGATGCCCATTTTTCTCTTGAAGTAGACTGATGCTGCCAGGAGCAGATCAGTCTCACTGTCCAGAAAAGTCTAAGTTATTAAATTATTTTAAATACCATATTCTGTAGGTCTTAGAAGTAATTGAAGATTACTTACCTAATTGAAATATATCTCTGTATACGTAAAAATGTCTAGCTAACATAACTATATGTTTGTTTATCACAGATGACTATTAATTTGCATTTCTTAATTATATATTACAATTTTAAATGAGTTACATAAACATTATACTTTAAACAAAAGTAGAAAAATACATACAGCATAACAAAATTGACATTAAATTTGTATCAATAAACCAAAGTCCATACCAATATAAAATATTTTGAGACTACCAGCTGATTTTTGGATTAAAGTAAATTCAATAATCTAATTAAAAAAATATCACTCATATACCGTATTCTCTTTTTCTTCTTAAAAAGAGATTAACTGTGACCATTAACCATTTATAATGAAAACAAATATTTATAAACAATATTTTGGGAATTTGGGCATAGTTTTTGATTACCACTTCCTGCTGAGTAAGGAGCACTGGTAATCTTTCAGGTTCCTGAGACTGGATCATCTTAGTCTGCAGCCCTGAAACTGATGTGATCATCTCTTCCCATCAGAGAATTTTCAGGTGGTCTTGGTTGATGAAACCTGGAAGCTATCCACAGGTTCTCTTCTTCTGTGGAAACAAAAGCAAAACTCTTCCAAAGAAATAAATCCTCAGATACAAATTTCAAAACCAAGATACCTTTAAAATATGTATTCTTGTTTAACTTAGCAGCTTTTGAAATCCATTGTCTTTCTGCAATTAGCTCATCAACAGTTAAGAAATTAAAACAAAATACAATTACCATAATCAAGATTCTGTGTCCATTTTACATCTTTATGTGGCTTATCATATTTTTATTACTCTATTTCTCTTTTTATATGGACTTTCTTTACCTTCTTTCTTTTCTCTCTGAAGCCTATGTACATTTTACACACATTGTAACCCATTTACAGTTTTTTCCCATATGAATCTGTTTTATTGTGAATCCTTAGTCATTTTACAACCAGAAGACCTTTCAAAATGCTACCAGTCTCTTAAACAGCCACATAGTTTTTGCAGATAAAGCTGAATCAGTAAGTTCTCTTAAAGGGGCCATGTCTATGTTTGCCACCAGCAAACAGAGCAGACCCAAGAAATGATGTTACTAAGAAACCGTCTTTGACTCTTTTTCCTTTTTGTTCAATATAAATGTGAACCTTAAGTCAATCATATGCTACTGAGTCTTCTGTGAGATTTCAGGAATCGGCCTGGTTCCAGCTTATGCTCCATGCCAGCAGTCCACCTCCGTTTTGTGGTCTAAAAGCCACACTATCTCTGTACAATGACCCACTTCAGATACACAATTTGGAAGCTGCTTTGGCTCAGTTTCTGTGCTCTATAGCCCTTTCTAATCTTTCTCTGACTTTATGTCAGTGTTTGGCTCACATTGGGACACCATCTGTTACAATAAGGTTTTCTGGCCCCCGGTGGCTGGAAGTCCAGATCCACAGACCTGCCGCCCCAGACCCCTTAGCCATCTGTTATTGCTTAGGTCCCCCAAATGGCTCAGGCACTTATATTAAGTTCATGTTGTTTGACCAATGGCTCAGGCACATTGCTACCTAGTTCTCTTATTTTAACTCAACCCATTTCCATTAACCTGTATATCATGTGAGCTGTGGCTCACTTGTGTTCCTTACATGTTTCTTCTTTGGTGGCTGGTTCAATCTAATCTGACTCCGCCCTCCTCCCAACTATTCTGATTCCACACCTACTTCCTCTATGGTGCCTGCCATGGCCAAAACAATCCTTTATTTAAAGATTGAGATTCACAGCATACAGAAAGGCATTCCCACATCAGGGATGTTTTTCTTAAGGACAATTTTCAAATCCTCTAAATTTAGTGAAACTCACTTCTCCCTCTGGCCTCAGAAAATGCTAGGGGCCAAATACATTATCTTCTAAGAAGTAAAGGCCACCTAAATACATGTTTTCACACATATGGTTGTGCACACTCACCCCTTTCTTGGGGATACAGATTTAGATACTCTGATGTAATTATACCCTTACCATAACAGAAGTGCCTTTTTTTCACATCCCTCAAATGTGTTACTTTTATACACTGTATAACATGTCCTACCAGCTGGAGAGACGGTTCCATGATTAAGAATACTTGCCCTTAGTCCAGGGTACCTGAGTTCTGTTCCAAGAATACTCTACAGGTGGCTCACAACTGTAGTATGAGGTTTCTGTCCTGGACTTTTGGGCCTAGCCTCAAGGTTTAGGCCCACAGACCCAGAGATCCGCAGAGACACACAGATGCTTACAATAGTTTTAGGCTGATCGGCCTAAGGCTCAGGGATATAACTTGCTGACTCTTTACCCTTAATCTAACCCATGACTCATATCCTGTTCAGCCATGCGGCTCGGTACCTTTTTTTCAGAGCAGCATAGTTGCCCTCTTTTTCTTCTGGCTTCTCACTGGCATTCTATTCTGTTCTACCTGTTCCTAGAGTCTTCTTAGTCTGGTAGCCCCACCCACACTTCCTGTCTGCCTTTGGTTAATCAGCACTTTTTATTAAGCTCATAGACGGGGACAATTATTTACAATGGAACAACTTAATCTCCCTACACACAACCAGCTGTAACTCCATCTCTAGAGAATCTAACTCCCTCTCCTGGCTTTCAAAAGTTCCCTCATGCATGTGCACATATATAGACACTTGTACATATATACACATTTAAACAATCTTTCAAATATATATATATATATATATATATATATATATATATATATATATATAACATCTGCTTTGCCATGATAAAAATAGTTAGACAAATGAGAATATTTATGGAAAGATAGTAAGGAAATATACAAAATGTTAGGTATTCCAACCACATTTGACTGCCTGATTCTCTTTTCAATAATGTTTAGAATATGGACATTTGCCTAGGTATTTAATAATGAAAACTTAGAGAGTTGATCTGAGATAAAATAATATGTTCTACCCCCCAAAATATTCTCTAACTTACTTGAAGTAACTGGTGACTATCTAAAAGATGAATTTTTTAAAAAACAATTTAAAACAGCAGTTTCTTCAAAGCTATTACTGCACGTGTACGTACACACACACATACACACACACACACACACACACACACACACACACACACACACAGACAGACATACACACACCAGGAAAAAACAACTACAACAAAATACTGTGTTCATGAAAATTTGATAGGTTTTGCTGTCCTACTAGTTACACTTTGGAAGCTGTGACATACCACCTTCTCTACTTCTTAGCAACCTGATGTGTAGACTGTCTTAATATGTATGGTGAATTTTGGTAATAGAAACACAGTCCTAACCTTTGTGGACCATATACTCCTGCATCATCTTATAGAACTGTTGGGTGGCATGGGGACAAATTTCTACACTGTGTCTGTAAGTGGCTCCTCAGTTTTTTTTGATCACTGTGAAACTTGGACAGAGCTTTAACGTTGATTCTAAACTTTTAAGCTTCATAAAGAATGGGAAGCAATTTCACCTACCTCCAAAGTGGGTGAATCAGTGATAAAAAGGAAAATCTAAGCCAAATTTTCAGTATTTTCTAGACAGCTAAAACAACAAAATCTAACTTAAGTTAGCCTAACTAATTTTAACTAGAAGAATGGCGTAACACAGGGACTCAGGTAAAATGGCTTTAGATCAGGTAAAGCCTACAATAAAGTATTCAAGATAATTAATTAAAAGCTTTGCATACAGTTTGTTCAGATAGCAGCCAAGTACCTTGGCACATATTTCTAATTCCAGCACTTGGAAAACCGAAGCAGAAAGACTGCCTACAACTTCAGAGCCAACTTGAACTTTGTGTCAAAGGAAGGAAGGAAGGAAGGAAGGAAGGAAGGAAGGAAGACAAGTGTGTGTGTGTGTGTGTGTGTGTGTGTACGTACATGTACATATGTGAAGCAATCATAATGCTAAATGGATTCAGGTATGGGGGCTTTGCCTACACAGTCAGTATTTGTGAAGATTTGATTACAATAAAAGCTAACACATTCGCTCAAAGGAATATACTATTTGCAATCTGTAGCATTGATAACAAGCATTACTTAATATTTTTGTTTTATGTAGAAGAGTAGTAATTATAGAATTTTCATCCTTCACAATTTGGTAAGTGAAAAGAAAGAGGCAGGTAGAGATCCTACTCCGACTCTCATTTACAAAGGAGTAACAAGCATTTATTCCTGTCTTACCTAAGACGTACTTTAAATAGTTAGCTGAAAGAGCCTGAAACCAGACATTTTGGGATAGTAATTGAGTCTGCCATTCTCAGAATATGTAGCCTTGGCCACTCCATGACATTGGACTAAAAATTCTTTACATTTAAAAATGGATAGCTCCATTCATTTCATTGAGCATGAAGTGATTGATCAAGAGTGACAATAAGGTCTGTGTTGATAGTTTGGTTGGTAAAATGTTTGCCTTGCAAGCATGAGAACCTGAGTTTAATTTCCAGATGGCACATAAAAACGTGTTGTGGAACATTTATTATCCCAGCTGGTGGCTAAGAAACTACACCCAAGGCCCTCTGGCCTCCACATCCACATACAGATTTTCACACACCCCTTACACACATGTACCTCCACTTATGTAAACATGGGAATATATGTGAGAAACTAGAAAGATGTTCTTGTCTAGTTCTGACTGAGGAAAACACACATTATACAGCCATATAATGATTTTTGAAGAGAATTTGGAGAGGTCACTGGTGAGACAAATACATATCTAAAGCCTATCTACAACCAAGACAAATTCAAGTACTTAAAATATATCATCTTGCATATACTCAGTACTCTGAGCTGATGACTTCTTGGTTTTCAGATAACAGAAGTCCCCAAACTTGAATTTGTGCATAAATGCAACAATGAGATGGATGAGCACCATTACCTTCCAGACTTCTCCACTATAAATAGGGCATCTATAAATGAAGCCCTTGAAGGTTATTGGATGATATTGACTCAACCTCTATTGACTCACTGACTCTTAAGTCAAGACATTACATAGCATCAAACAGCAAATGCAGCAAAATTGGTGACTATAGATTGAGAGAGAAAAACACTTCAGGTTGCATTGAGAAAAGTTACAAAAGTTACCTAGGTAAGTTAGCACTGAACTAAGATTTAGATATGATTTATCAATACAGCTTAGTCTGTAATGCTATGACAAATCCCATTATAACCACCATTTGTTATTTTTATGCATTTTTAGATCTTCATGATCTGGGACAAGTGTGCTATGTCTTTTGAAATTCATGTATTTCTTCAATGGCCTCAAAATCAGCATATAAACATGATAGAAAAATAGAATGTGCCCCTTGATGTCTACAGAATCAAATCACAACCAATATAAAAGTTACAGGAAGTGCTGGAGAATTTGTGTCATGGTTTCCATTTCTTCATCAGCCAGAATTTATCAGACAAAACAAAGGAGAAGAAACACTTAAACAGAAAACATCATTGACAAACATATTAACATTAACTTTTTGTGCCTCTAAGTCTTCCAGCCCACTATGTTTTTTAGAGGAGGATGCTCCAGACTTCACTGTTGGGTCTGTAGGAGGAGATGATTCTGTGCCTTGTTATTTGGGCAAAGCTGATTTACACATGTCTCTTCTTCCTGAGTCCTCTTATGATACACTTAATAGTTGAGTCAGTATATTCTATGTTTAGTCTTTACATGGATTTATTCCTCTAACCCTCTAGTGATCATATGAAGCCACCAGTATAATTTGAAATAGTTTATAAGTAGGTAAACTAAGAAAAATAAAGTGATGTTAACACACTAATTAATCACTCCTCCAGAGCCACTAATTCAAATTTTTTAAATATTTATCAACTACTATATACTTTGTAGGGATATTAGGTTGTTCCATTGTAAATAATTGTCTGACCCATTGGTTTAATAAAAAGCACTGATTGGCCAAAGGCAGTCAGGAAGTGTGGGCAGGACTACCAGACTAAGGAAACTCTGAGAACAGGAAGAACAGAGCAAAAATGCCACAGAGAAGCCAGAAGAAGCAGAGGACAACTATGCTGCTCTGAAAAAAAGGTATCGAGGCGCATGGCTGAACAGGATAAGAGTCATGGGTTAGTTTAAGGGTAAAGAGTTAGTACGTTATATGCCTGGGCCTTAGGCTGATCAGCCTAAAACTATTGTAAGCATCTGTCTCTACGGGTCTGTAGGTCTGTGGGCCTAAACCTTGAGGCTAGGCCCAAAAGTCTGGGCCAGGAACCTTATACTACAATACTTGGTGACCACAAAATGACATCTCAAAGTTCAGTTCTGAGAATTTAGTGTTTGCTAAAGAGATACAAAAGACAAACTCTACTCCCATCCCAAATTGATTTAATCTGGGTCACCTTCATCAAGCTGCCTCCCTTTTCTCTTTTTCTTTCTTTCTTTCTTTCTTTCTTTCTTTCTTTCTTTCTTTCTTTCTTTCTTTCTTTCTTTCTTTCTTTCTTTCTTTCTTTCTTTCTTTCTCTCTCTCTCTTTCTCTCTCTCTTTCTCTCTCTCTCTCTTTCTTTCTTTCTTTCTTTCTTTCTTTTTCACTCTTTTTACATGACACAGAACTTTATTCATCTGAACATATGAACCTATGCCATGATCTTTAACATTTTAATTCTGGCCTGTGAATGCTTTATTGTGTTTCTCTATGACTAACTAGAATTTTTTCTTAGAACTGACAAGGCATTATCAATACTTTGCTAAACCTCACAAAGACCACTTTAAAAACAAAAAAGCTGAAGGCATCTTTATAAGCAATTAAATAACTTGTGTCAAATGATCCTGCACTTTCTAGACTTGGAGCTAAATCCATTGTGTGCTTTCCTTCCTGGGAATGTTGGATATCCAGCCATAAATGCATGCTGCTCAGGCAAATGAAATGCTCTGGTTTTGGCTGCCAGAGAATGCATTTGTATTTTGAGTGTTATTGCCACCCAAAATCAGCAAAATCAGTATCATCAGTATCCTGGGACAAGAATTGAGTTGGAAAAATATTCTTATAGGGGCTATTTCAATTTATAATAAAATGGAATATCAGCTTGCTGTTAATGCATAAATAAGAAGTCAGAATTAAGTTATTTTAGACCAACTTTTAAGAAATGTACATACAAACTTCTAAGTGATGACCCCCACTTCTTCATCTCCTATTCCACAGCTGGATAATTTTGCTAACATGTACAAACTAGAAACCATTTCTTCTCCTAACATTGTTAATCTCAAATCTCAATTACTTTGGGAAAGATTATCAATATGCATACATTTTTAGCAATGTCATAAGTAAAATTATACAAAACCCCATCTTATCCATGTACTTATTATCATCACTGAAAAATATGTAAGTTCTTGTGTTCACTGGCAACTCTTGTGGACCTCTACAGTTATTTCCTCTTATTGCCCTTTGGAATCTAGGCAAACAAGGAAACTCATATCACCATTTAATTGGACTATATGTTTTCTTACTGCTTTGCCTAGCCTCTGAGTTTATTTTAAAATATTATTTATTATGTACACAATAAATATTAAAGGGTACACTGTAGTAGGAAATGGAAATACAACAGTAAATAAACAGTCTAGTTTTGCAAGTATTTTATTTTCATGTTAAGGAAGCAAGTAAAGAATTCATAAGAGAAATACAGGGTAGAAGAGAAATAAGCTAGGAGGAAGAATAGGCCTTCCAGGGTGTGGTTCCAATGATATTTTAAAACAGGAGTATCAGGCAAGGCTCTGCTAAGAAGGCAGCTTTAAACATATAGATAAGCAGGATTAGGAAAAAAAAAAAAAAAAGAGGTTTCTGATCCAGACTTTCGGGCCTAGCCTCAAGGTTTAGATCTGCAGACATGCAGAGACATACAGACACTTACATTAATTTTAGGCTGATTGGCCTTTACCATTAAACTAACCCATGATTCTTATCCTGTTCAGCCATTTGGCTCGGTACTTTTTCTCAGAGCAGCATAGTTGTCCTCTGCATCTTCTGGCTTGTCTCTGGCATTCTGCTCTGTTCTACCTGTTACCAGAGTTTTCTTAACCTGGTAGTCCCACCCACACTTCCTGCCTGCCTTTGGCCAATCAGCGCTTTTTATTAAACTCATAGGCGGAACAATTATTTAGAATGGAACACTACAGGAAAGAGAAAAGCCCTTGAGATGACCACATGCTGGACAAAGAGTGGTATGAAATAAGTGCAGATAGAGTGATATTACTGAAAATAGAAGACAGGCTTGGAGAAGAAGAGAACAGACCACATACACTTTTCTATGGCTGAGGCTTATGCGGTGTGATGTGGGAAGACACTGCTGGTGTTTGAATGGCATTAGAAGGAGTGTAGGGTGGCTAGTGCACATGTTAAGATTCGTCTGAAACACTACTGTAGAAATCCCTAGGAGAGGCTGACTGACGTTTGGTAATTACAGGAGCAGTGATCAGATGCAATCAATGATATACTCCGAACAGTAGGGTTGACAGAACTTTCTGATGAAATGGATAGATGCTGTGAAATGGAGATTAAAAACTAACAATGTCTCTGAGACTTTGGTATAAGCAACTAAAATTTAATACAGAGATGGCACTATGGCAGAACTTGGCAAGTAGATATTTGCAGAAAGGTAAGAACCAATAATTTGGTTTCTTATCCAGTTTAAAATATCTATTACACATCTAATAGGAAATTTGAAATTCACAGCTAGACGGTATGGAACACAAAGAACAGATGGTCTTAAAAAACATGTTACCCCCAATACTTGGGGGACTTGAAAATTATGACCTTCACATGATCAGAAGAAATCTGAAGAGACTGGGAAGAGTTGCCACTCGGGTGAAAAGATTATGAGGATAGTGAACAGTGTAAATATTTCTTAAAATTATTAAATAACAATTTAGAAGCAGTACTGGAGTAGAAAGTATATTTAATTATTTTTTTCAAGATTAAATGGGAAAAGAAAAGAAAGCCGAGTGCAGAGCATTATTTTGAGGGGTTTGTTGTACAAGTAAGACAGTTTTGTTAGATTTATTTTCATTCCTGTGAGTGGGGTTTCAAAAATAAAGACACCTGATACTGACTTTGCTGACTCCCCGTGGGAGGTCTTACCCTTTTGGAGGGAGTTGGGGGGGGGGAGGCTGGGAATGGGTGGAGGAGGAAAGAGAGGGGGGTCTGTGGTTGGTATAAAAATTAACTTATTTTTTTCTTAAATAAAAAAAGTGTCCGATACTAAAATTGTGTAGGAACTACTTGTTGTAAACACAAAGGCTTTCAACATCCCTCTACCCTATAGTCCCATTGTTGAGAGCAGCTTTGCTCTAAAGCATCTTCAATAGCATCCCTGGCCTGTATCCTCTATATGCCAGCAGCATCTAATAGCTGTAGTGGTTGAAAACACCCCTAGACATCCCCAAATATCCTTTAGAGAACTAAACTGCCTACAGGTCAGAACCACTGGCGCTGATGTGATGTAAATACGAAATAAAAACCAAGTCACTGCAGAATCAAAATTCAAAGGAAGGAGGAAAGGAAAAATCATCTAGAAATACACTGAAATTTTCAAAAATTAAAAGATAATAGAGGCCTGAGAATATAACTAACTCTCAGAGCTCACAATCTTAAGAAAACAAGCATAGTTGCATGAATTTGTAATCTTAGTGCTGGAGAATGAGAGGCCGAGAGATGAGAGTCACTGAAGCTCAGTAGCCAGCGAGTCAAGACTGAATTTGACAAACCCTGTCTCAATAGCAAAGGTGACAGCTCCTTAGGGAACAACACCCAAAATTCCTCCACATAATCTGCAAGCACAGAAACACATATATACACACACAATAGAACTAAACAGCAATGTGTTGACTACAACGACAAGGAAGCAGAAACTCCTGGGAACAAGGAGAATGTAGTTATCACCAGATGGCTGAGCTGGATCAGGTGGTGGGGGGATTTTTTTTTTAAAAATAGAAGCCTGGGACAGTCTGGAAGTAGGAATGAGAAGGAAGGAGAACTCATACCCGACCTGTAGGGGCAGGAAAAAAAAAACCAAAAAAACAAAACAAAACAACAACAAAAAAAAAACATGAGGAAAAGTAACTACTAAAAAGGGGAGAGATTCAGGAAAAAAGAGAGGGGCTCGGGAAAAAATTCAGCAAGAAGGAAACAGCAAACAATACAATTGAGGTTATAAGGCATTTTGCTTCTCCTTGTGTCACCACAGAACACCTTTTTCAGTTGACACGGATGGGAGATAGGTGTATGTACAGACTCCTATGAAGGTTATCATCCATGAGGTAGGAGTGAACTGGAAATAGAAATATCCTCTGGTGATTGGCTTCAGGAGGGAAAAAAAGCACAATAAAAAACAATAAATTAATCAAGGAAGTGATTGAGTAGGTAAAAATTCATTAAGTTTATTCACTCATTCACACACCTAAGCTTTTATCTGTGTTATGCCTGGAATCTTTCTTCAAGGCCCTAAGGTATAGAAAATAATACATTTATGAAACAGAACTAAAATGAAGAAATTCAGAACTTAATCAACAAATCTAGTTGGCAGCAGAATTTAAAAGTCACCTTTCTAGGTAACACTGTTTCTCTTAAAAAATAAAGTGGTGGGCATTATAATATATACCAATAAGTGCAGCCCTAGGCAGCTGAGGCAGAGAAGTCACAAGTTTGATCCAAGCATGGGATTTATAGAAAAAAAAGCCTTAGTTAAAAAGTCACATCAAATAAGATTAGGATAAGACATTGCCTTGATGGTTCCCATCCATAATATACCTAAAAGCAGAAACTCTTCCTAACTGAAAAGTCTAAATTAGGTGATTTCTGACAGGCAGATTGCAAGAAGAGTTTAGCTGACTGAGCTCTCAGAGCTGTGGAGGTCTATTGGTAAGAGAAGACATAAGATTTGGCTCAGAAATGTTGAGCTTTTCTCCAGACTCCTGTTTGACTTAACCAGAGGAAGTGAATGCCAAAAGAGAATTATTTGGAGAGAAACATACTCTTGATCTAATAATTTTGTAATGGAAATATTGCTACAATTTTTGCATTTGCTTATTACGTATGTGTGTGTGTGTGTGTGTGTGTGTGTGTGTGTGTGTATGTGTATGTCTGTGTATGTGTATGTGTCTCTGTGTGTGAGAGATGTCTGAGCGTGAGTGAAGCCATGCTATGCTTATACCACAGTATTTATTTATGTGGGAGTCAAAGGACAACTGCTGTGAATCCACTCTCACCTTCCACCTTCTTAAGACCCTGACTATGGTCTCTTCTCAGTATTTCCAGGAAAACTGACCTTCCAGCTGATCCTCCTGCCTCTTCCAACCACCTAGAAGAAGGAGTGCTGAGGATGCAGATGTGTACCACTTTGTCTGGTCTTTTCTCTTGGTAACCAGAGTTCAAGCTTAGGCCTCTGCATCTTTTCTCTTCTGAACCAACTCCTTAGCCCTTCACTTTGTATTAAAAAGAAAAATATTCAAAGACTTAAGATAAAAATTTACATGCAAATACGTAATAGAATATCAACACTTATTTAATTTTCTATAAGTTGATGATGTCTTAAAATTCATTCAGAGAAGAACCTGGAGAGCAGATCAAGTGTGTGCAAACACATACATTCAGATATATTCACTTGAGAACTCTACAATGACTTTGTGATTACAGAAGAAAAACAAACCATGTTCATATTCTACATGCTAACAACAGACATAAAATATTATATGTTGGGCAATGTTAATAGTTCATAGAGTCATACAAATGTAATATTTAGGTTATTTTTCCTAAGAGTGGAAATCATTTCCAGCTAGTAAAAATTCACTTGCACTGCTGTGGACTGCAATTATTATGAACTCCTTCTAAGTTTCTATAGTTTTCTTCTACTTCCCAACAGTGTAACCAAGTCAGCAGATGTCAATCAAAGGAGCACAGACCCATAGGATCAGATAATTCCCAAAACATCCCCTAGACACCCCTGTTACTCCACTGAAAAGTTACTTGCCAGTGCTTTTGCGCATGTTCAATTGCTTTTTCTTTACAGTACACAGCGTGCCTTGAATATCTGCTGGAATCCTCTTATTTGGCACTACCAGCTCTCTGAGTCACTTCTGTAGAGTTTTTTTTTTTTTAAATTTATATTTCCCTAAGCAGTTTTCCTTTCCTGTCTTTGCCATCAACATCCGTGACTTCATGGTAGAGACTACAAGGTGGAGATAGAAGTCACATGGTCTCTCTTACAATCTCCATCCTGATTCTGCATCAATCCTTGTCCATCCTGGAGTTACGTGAAGATTACTTTACATAGCTGTAGTGCAGTTGTTAGCCTGTGGAAGTAAGGAAAAAATAAAGAAAAAAGAAACAACTTCCAATTCGTCCATGGGAGGCCTCATCCATCACTGACATGTACCGATTCCCCTATTTCCCTTTCTTTACTATTTTCCCCACTTTTGGTGTAATTAGACTTGGGAGGGCTTGATATTTGTCTTCAAATATTTGAAAGTCTGTCACATGGAAGACAAATGAAACCAGTCCTGTCTTGTTCTCTGTAGTAGGACTAAGACAAATTCTGTAGAAATTGTAGGGAGACGTTTTCTTCTTCACAAGGAAGCATAATTTTCATAGAGGCTACAAAAATTGGCATGAACTTTTAGGTTTTTGGAAACTCTGATCTATGACCTCCTTCAAATTGTATGTCTATGGGGCCAAGCTTCCTTTTGACCCTGTCTGTTTGTTTTTTAGTTTTTGAAATCCTCTCCTGAACTTTCATCATAGTTCTCCTCTTCTTTGAGACTAAGATTCTTAATCCCTCCAGCTTAATGGGTCCTCATCACTCAGTCTAGGGTTGAGTGAAGTGAATTTCAAAAAGCTAAGAAAGTAACAGATTGGGTTTAGTGAGCTAGAAGAACTCAGTTCAAATTGCACTGTGATGATCAGCAAACAACCACAGATCAGCAAGCACGGTTGTGTGGCACTAAGATGTGATTGTGAAAATGGAAGACTGAATTTAATATGATTTTATAAAGATTATCACTTTACACAAACACACACAGAGCCATTAAAAATTGGAAGTGCCAGTCTTAGCTTGTGAGCCTTGCAAGCAGCAAGAACTAGCCTGCAGACACCAGTTCTCTATACCAACCCTAGCCTTCGATGACAGACTCTAAAGAGGAATGACTTATCTAGAACTGATAATAAGATTCCCTGAACTCATGCAGGAGATAGGCAGGCTCAGTGTCTACACAAACTGGAAAGGAAGATGTCTCAGGTCTTTATGATTTTATTTCAATACAGAAGCATTATGCTACTGTTGTTGCCTTTCCCCCTTTTATTTGTTCTTTCTCACTCCCTCTATATCTTTCTCCCTCTTTCCCTTTCTTCTTCCTTCTCCCCTTCCCTCCTTCTCTTCCCTATCCCTTTTTAAAAACTGTCCAGGCTTGTTTTAAATGCCTGATCGGCTTGTTTTAAATGCCTGAACTCATGTGATTCAACAGCTTCTGCTCCTCAGTAGCAGGGAATATAGGTGTCCACCATTGTGCTTAGCCACTGAGCAGTTTTAGAAAATGGTTTCAGGAGGCTGGTAGTACACTCCAATTATAGAACATTTGCTTCACATGCAGGAAGCCCTGGACTCAATTTCAACCAATGCAAAAATAAAAGTAAAGAGGTTTGGTTAAAGATCTGAACAAAATGGCGGAAGTCACAGTCGTTCACACACTCAAGAGAGAAGGATGCAGAAGTCCATGTGTCAGCATGGCTGGAAGCAGTTTCACAGTTGTTAGAGAGAGCTTCCCTGGGATAAACTTCTCCACAGTCTGCCTCTCAATAAAGTTTGACTGCTCAGTCCCACTATATTATTGCCTTGTAAAACCAGAGCATCCACTTCTATTATTATCCATTTTGGGGCTTAAAGTACAATAGATTACAATAAAAAGTCTCTTTATAAGATATGTTTAAAGATTACTTCCTAGTCCGTTTGGTAGCACTTATGTTAATACCATCAAGACACGTCTCTAAAAGGCAGTAATAGAAAAATTCAGCTGCACTCACAAAATCTCCTCAAAGGGAGGTTCCAGCAACAGCTTTTCATTTTGGAGGAAGCAGTAGAAGGAGGAATTCTGAAGTACTTGTCTGCCTTTCCCTACTAGTTTCAATATGTGAGGCCTCATCCATCACTGACAAGCATAATTCCCCTCCTTCCCTTCCTATACTATTTTTTTTTCAATTTTCAATATAATTAGACTCATGGGGACTAGATATTTGTCTTCAAATATTTGAAAGTCTGTCATATGGAAGAGGGATTAGACTTGTTCTTTCTGGTCCCAAGTGCTAGCTAGAACTAGGGCCAATTTTGCAAATTGAAAAATAGAGATTTAGGGTTGTTTTTTTCCTTTTATAGTAAGCATAATTTTCACAGAGCTGTCCAAAACTGGGACAGACATTCTTAGAATTGCAAGTCACTGAAGACAGTCAGGCAGAAGCCAGATGACTATTTGGAGAGGATTTTGCAAAGAAAATTCAAGCATCCTAAGATAGTTCAACCACTAATTCTAAGGCTCTGTGAGCTGTTGAAGCAATGACCATTGTGTGAGGTAATAATCATCATGGTTCCATTATTTGAAGATCTGCTACTGTCAAGTACTAAATGTGGCCTGTGTGTATATCTAAATTAACCCTCACAGCAACACTAAGGTTCATACTGCTAATATATAAATAGTGTAATTGATAACAGGGTCTGAGAAACCAAGTAACCTGCTAAATCACGGTCACACATCCAGTAAAAGAAAGAATATAGATTAGAGTCCAGGTGTACCTGACGTAACCCTTTAAAACCATGAAATATAATGAGCTTTTAAGACCTCATTGGTATTCATAAGTGGCTTTTACTGGAATGGAACATAGATAAAAGCAAAGAATATGGAATATGCACAGAATGCCTTCCAGCAGTGACACTGAATCCATCAGCCTATAAATACATAGAAAGTGTGCTGAGCAAAACCAAGTTGCAGACGCTCCTGTTCAGTATTTCACTGTTTATAGAGAATCCCAACATCCGCAGTGGAATCACATAGTTAGGGCTGCAGCATGTACAATTAAAAAAAAATAAGCACAGACTATTGTCATATATAATAAATAAAGCCATAGAAAAAATTATCCTTGAGGATGAAAATAAAGTAAACTGAACTTAAAAGAGGCTTTGCCTATATTTCTGTGATATTTTAATTTTTAAAAATACGGTAAGTCAAAGAAGAAAAGAATGGACAGGGAGGAGTTGGAAAAGGAACACTTGAGAACAAAGAATAATGCTACATATTTATGAAGTTGCTAATACGAAACCTGTTACTTCATAAGAAAATAAACAATTATCAACAGTAAGATGTAGGGCAGGGTCTCAGGAGGTATGTCAGTAGGTTGAATGCTCACTTAGCTTTCATGAAGCACCAAGTTTGATTCTTCAGTACTACATAAGCCTACGCCTATAACACCACCATAAAGGAAGTAGAGGTGAAGGATCGATTTCTAAGTCATCCTCAGATACACATTGAGTGCAAGGCTAAAGTGGACTGTGTCTCATGGGGGGAAAAAAGATACAATCAGAGGAAAGAACAATGATGCCTAAAACGGTCAAAGCTTTAGTGAAAGCAAAGTGACTTTTTTTTCTTGATGTCTAAAATAGTTTCTTTAAATGTTTATTATATAATTATAACAACATTAAGATAGGAAACCTCTGTGCCAGTTTAGATACATATTAAACTTGGTAGCTCCTGATTCCAATGATAGCAAAAAGAACAGATAGACCATCAGCCTACAAGGATAAGAGAAGGGAGAACCGAATAAAGAGGGAAGAAACTGAACTAAGCAGAGAAGAGCTGAAGTGACAGAGCAGAGAAGCCACTACCCTGGACTGGTAGCACGAGAAATACACTTTATGGGCTGGTGACCTTAACGAAGGGGGTCTTTTTATTGGAGAATCTTAAATCAACAAGCAGAGGGGGAGTTTAGGTATAGCTTTACATAGGAGTGTGTCCATGCTCAGAGAGTGACAACAAATGTCTATAGCAATGAGACTGTCCCTATGTCTCCCCTACTTGCCTCTTGCTGTGTCTCAAGCAGGATTATGGCACTCCACTATGAGAAAATGAACAAGCCCCAGGAAAAGTTCTTTAAGTGCTGACATTTAGATTCCTTATGAAAAAGGCAAGGATAATCTGGAACCCACATGAGGATTCCTATTGACAAGCTGGATCCATCAATGACTTTGTGGTTGTTTTGATTGTGTTTTTTAATCACTTGTCTTCAAATAGAAAGTCCATGGCAAGTAAATATTTGAGGGAAGCCTCTAATATTAAATATATATTTATATATTATATTTCATATATATATAAATATATATATATATATATATATATATATATATATATATATATATATCCAGAAGGGAAAGTAAGAGATAGCAAATGGGTAAAGAAGACGAGAAGAAGAAATTAAGAGTAACATTAAAAGCCAAAGGAGACAGAGGCTAGTTCCTGCCCCTCATGCACGAAGCAATAGATTCTGCACAGCATAAACCAGATATGGTAGCACACCTGAACTCCTAGCATCTAAGAAGTAGTGGAAAGAGGCTCAGATGTTCAAAGAGTCCTGGGCTATAGGGCAAGTTGGGGACAGCCTGGGCTATTTGAGAATCTATCAAACAATCCTCCCACATCTGTGATTGATCTCCTACACAGATACAAAATGCACCTACCAAACAATAAAAGATTTGATTTGCTTCTTTCTTTTGTAATATGTTGTTGTTTAGAGAATAAAAGAAAGAAGTTTGAAGAACCTAAATATCAAATTGAAACTTCAAAATAAATTGTGTAAATACATGTGTAATATCAGATTAATGGTTGAGAAAATCTTCCTCCACAAAGTGAACAAAAGTAGGAAAATTGATGAGATAACAAAAAAATTAAGTGACTTAGCTACTTTGCCATTGCTGTGGTAAAACACCATGAGCATGAGACTTGTAGAAGATAGGTTTCTTGTCTTAAGGTTCCAGAGGGATAAGATTCCTTAGGTCAGGGAAGCATGGCTTCAAGTAGTGAACATGGCGGGAGCTGAAGCTGGATGCTGAGAACTCACTTCATGAACCACAGCAATAAAGGAGAATTCCATGAGGTTTGTAAACCTCAACCACCAGCTGGGGACCAAATCTTCCAGTACAGGAGACTGAGAGGGATGTTTCATCCAACACCGAATGTTAAGTAAACAAATCTAGACCTGCATTTCTTCAGAGGGAGTAGATAGGTAGGAGTGTGAGTGCAATAAGAACAGGAAGAAGCAAAAGCCCAACCTCAGCTGGGAAGACATGCTGTTCCTCAGAAAGCTGAGTTGCCTGTTGGAGTTCTTAGTCTTACTGGAAGAAAAATGGAGTATGACTCCTTTTCTATTAAATACTATAGAATATATGTTTGGGGCAAGAACATGTAATCTTTTTGTTTTCCTCACTTTGTGAAACTTTTTATGCAAATATATTAATCATCCCTATCTAATAAAACCTTGATTTACACAAAGGCCCATTGCTCTGTTCTAGAATTTGATGACCTGGAACAGTGACCCTTTTCCCTTTCTCTGCTTTCTGTTCTCCGATTCTTTTTAGATTAATCAATTGGATAAAATATGGCATGAAACAGACTAATAGTTATAAAATACAAAGAACTCCCCCCCCAAATAGTTTAGTTTTAAAAAAGTCAATGAACCTTACATACAGCCTCAAAAGATAAAGTACTGATGGTTAATAGATACCGGGATAAATAAAAGTCCTTAGCCACCAGAGAAATGTAAGGAAAGCTACATTAAAATTTTCTCTCACTTTTCTAAGAATACCTGTCTTTATATATATATATATATATATATATATATATATATATATATATATATATATATATATATATATAAAAATAAGTGCTGAACCTTCAGACTAGAGCTACTTAATTTTCTGTATTTGTTATAGTAATATCATAGTAGCCAACTTCCAGGTACACTAAAAGCTAAATGAATAAATAAAGTGAGACACACACACATACACACACAATATGTATATATATATACATGTATATGCATACATATACATACACCATGAAAATTTCAATTTTTCTCATACTTAAAATGTCATATGTACACATATATATGTATATGTATGTGTATGTGTATGTGTATGTGTATGTGTATGTGTATATGTATATATCTGTCATTGATTTCCAAGGTGGCTGTGCTGGTTTACAGTACCACCCATAGTGTATAAGGATTCCTTTGCCCCATTTTAAAGCATATACATACCACATCAAACCGTATCACATCACATGAAAATAAAAGTGGGAGCATATGAGAAGAGGAAGTGAGGAGCAGCAATAGGTGGTACAGAGACGTAGTAAAAATAAATGTACTAAAAAATCATGATGTACCATAAAAAATGAAATCTTTGCTTCAAATAATCAATATACACAAAATTTCTTTTTATAAAGAGGACTTTAAACAAATAAAAATCAAAGGCATCCCCAAGATAGTGGATTAAGATAGTACTGGGAAATCTGTTCATCTTCAAGCTTAGGGAGCAATTAAAATTAGAACATATAGGCCATGGGTTCAGGTAGTAGTGTTTCCAATAAGTGAATAAAATGGAAGAAGTAAAGAAAACCTGATATATCTGAGGCAACTTAAGGGATATTTTATCTCTGTTAAAGAATGGAGACATCAGAGTGTAATTGATAGAGATCACAAAGAGAAGTAAAAGCTGAAAAATTGGGGTTAAAATGGATAAATGTGGCTATGTTTTATGTACATATATTTAGGTATGTGAGATATGTGTATTAAGTAAGGTACTGAATTATTATTATTATGTTTTTCTGCATACATGTGCAGGTATGTTATACATATGTAGATGAGGTCAAACTTAGGGGTGTGGTTCCTTGAGAGACAACCACTTTTTCTTTTGGTTTCCTTTCATTGCTGTTAATTTGTTTGTTTGTTTGTGAGACAGTGTTTCTCATTATGTTCTGGATGTTGCTGATTAGACTAGGCTTAGTTGCCAATTAACTCCAAGATTCTCCTAATTTTACCTAACAGTGCTTGTATGAGAAATATAGGCCACCTTACCCAGGCACACATTCAATTTTTAAAGTTTTTAAATTTTTGCTTACTGTAATGTGTTTAGCCTTCATTGTACATTCTATGCCTACAGAGACCAGAAGATATGAGATCTACTTTGTGGGTTCAGGGGACTGAACCACCACGGTTCTTTGAAAGAGCAGTTAGTGCTCTTAACTGTTAAGCTAACCCTTTCAGAATCCCCTAATGGAGTTGCTAGGCATCAAACTCAGGTCCTCACACTTATGTACCAAACATTTAACCAACTGAGTTATTTTATCAGCCCTCAATTCAATTCAGGAAAAATGTCAAAGAAAATTCTAAAGATGAGGGAAGGGGATCTTGAAACTGATTTCCATAAAGAAGTAGGAAAAAGTAGGGTAGATTCTCCAGGGAGTAAGGATAATTAAGCTCAGCATGTTATACCCCAAAGACATCAAAATAGGAGAAGGCTGGAAGAAGAAAGAGTTTAGCAGGGGAAGGGAGGAAGTGACAGGTGGTGAATGCATGAGATTGTCAAAGTATTAAAAAACAAATAAGATAGAGAAGAAATAATTATCTTTTGGTTTAAACATTAAATTTTAACTATTAACATTTAAACCTTGTAACTGTTAAGATTTAAATATATAAATATTTATGTATATATGTGCATACTTATATATTACCTTCGTAAATTAATGTTATTAGAAGAAAAGGCAATATTACAGGATCCTAGTAGAACACAGTCTGAGAAGAAAAACAAATACAGGGTAAGATAATCCCTGGTAGAACATCATGGTAATTTGAATGTGAAATATCCCATAGGCTCATATATTTGAATATTTGGTTCCTGGCTGGCGGCTCTGTCTGGAGATATTACGGAACCTTTAGAGGGAAGTATATCGCTGAGGTTGGGCTTTGCAAGTTTATAGCCATGCATCACTTCCTGTTCTCTTTCTTTATATTTCCTCTTCATGGATGAAAATATGATCAAGAGTCAGCTGACTGCTCCTGTCAAGATTCCTCCGTTGACTATTGTCATGCCTTCCTCACCACTGTGGACTCCATCCCTCTGAAACCTTAACAGTCTCTTTCTCCACTAAGGGCTTCATATTGTGTTATTTTTATCACAGGAACAGAAAAGTAACTGATGCAAATGTCTAACTGAAATGAAATACCCTTGCTAGCATTCATTTTTTCACTTTCAACTGCAGAATGGAAGATGGAGGACATATCACCTATCACCAATCATAAATGTCCATAGATCTATAAAAATTCTCACTGAGGCTAAAAGCTAGCTGCATTGTGCTCTTGGACATTTTCACAGTTCTCCCACCAGATTCAATGCCTTACTTTCATGAATGCGATTAAATTTATTATCACTGTCAACTTACATGGTCTACATTGGGATTATAACAAGTTTTAAACTTGATTAAAAACAGGTTATGAGTAGGTGCTTTACGTCTGAAACCTAGGAGATTCAATCTAAGTCAGATCAATGATGTAGCATAACCTCTGGCTGTGGAAGATGAGACAGGTCACAGTTGAAGTAGCAGCAAGAAAGATAAATTGTCTAAAAATTACATGAAACCATAAAGCAGACATGTAAGCAAGCAAGTATCAAATCATTTATCGTAAATCTCTGGTCTAAATTAAAACAAACCAAAACAACAATAACAAAAAAAGAATAGCTTTCAAGGCCCAGAAAGTGAACACCCAAGAGACATGAGCTATGCAAAAAAATCATATCATTCAATGAAATCACCTCATTCTTTGCACAGTTATATTTTTGGTGATGCAGATGAAATATTGAACAAGTTTTCTGATTTTAATGAGAAAGTAGGAAATATGGTGAGACAAAATTAATGTACATGAAAGGTAAAAGGATTTGTAAACTATAATGACTGGATTTCTGTTTTGGTTAAGGTTGATTGTCAACTTGATTGCATTGACTAAGAGTCTTGTCTCTAGCTAGGCTTGTAAAAAAATTTTTTTGGGAAGTTAATTGAATATAAAGGATACTCTCAAGGTGTGGGTGGCAATTTTCAGCAGAACCACATGTAAGGAGGCACAGAGTAAAAGGTGTTGCTTTTTGCCTGCTTGCCTTTGCAGATTGCTGATGGGTACATCTACTCTATTGCTGCTGTTATAACAGTCATCCTTTCTGGTTTTGAGGGTCCAGTTACTCCATCTTTCCAAAATGGCCCAGAATCATAGAAATTGCAATGAATTCTCCAGGCTTTCTGTATTAGATTGGGAATATTTTAAAATTTTTGTGTGAGCTTGTATATTAAATATACAAATGCATGGCATGGAGCACATAGGTGAGAGGTACTTGAGAAGTTTTTTCCCTCATTCATCATTCTCTATAAAGTGACTGTGGCTAATTCCTTGTAGACTGAATAGCTGTTGGGTTCTCAGCCTCTCCAGTGTGAAGACTAATATTGCTGAACTACTGGGAGTATAATATATAAACCAATCTATGTTTCTACCAGTTCTATTTCTTCAGAGAACTCTGAATAATATGCTATCCAAAGTTATAAACATGTGTGATTCAGAGTTCAGAGGAGAGGAACTGGACATAACAAGATTCATAGACAAGTCATATTCAGGAAGATGTAAGTCCTGGGTCTGGTGTTTGGGAGAGATCTGAACTATTTGTAGGCCACAAAATTGAGGTGCCTCATTTTAGCAAATAAAATACCCTCTACTAGGAATGGGTAACTCTTTTGTTGAGTTGTTGGCCAATGTGACCACAAAGACCCAATAAGTACTAGCGGTTATTGCCAGTACTCTTGGCTACCTTCCAGAATTTGATGATAAAACCTGTTGTGTAAGAAACTACACAAGTCACAAAATATGGAGAAATCAAGCTGGTACTCACATGAGAGCTTTACTCCTATAGACTGGCTTTAACAGTTCTAGAAGATGCTGTGCTTGTACCACGGGACAAAAGTAATCCTCATTCTCATCCATCTGAGAACTGTACACGCTTCAATATTGACTTGCCTGGTGTGCTGGCTATTTTAATATCAACTCAATAAAGACTGTGGTCATTTGTGAAATGGAAACTTTGAAAGAGAAAAATTCTTCCATAGGATCTGGCTATAGGCAAGTTTGTAGGACTTTTTTTTTTTTTTTTTAAGTGATTGATGGGAGAAGTCCCAATCCATTGGAGATATGCTTTCCTTGCTCAGGCAGTCCTAGATTCTATAAGAAAGCAGTATTAGCAAGCCATGATGAGCAATCCAGCAAGTAGCACCAACCTACAGCTCCTGCCTCCAGGTTTCTGCTCTGCTTAAGTTCCAGCTCTGGCTTCCATCAGGGATGGACTACGATATGTAAATGTAAGTCACATAAATGCTTTCCTCTTCAACTTGCTTTTGCCCATAATGCTTTATCACCACAATGGTAACACTAAGACACCTGGCAAGACATACCCATTGATGCAATAATGGTATGGATGTCATGGTAGTAACCAATTACTTTCTGACTACTTTCTCACTCCATGAGGTGGAACCCACACTGGAAACTTCGTATTCTGTTCTATAGACCAACAAACAGTGGCTACAAAGATCATAGGCCAAAAGAAAACACCAATACCATAATTTTGCTAAATGGTTATGGAATTAAAATGACTTTTAATTACTTTTTATATTTAGAAATCAGAGCATCTCTCAATCCACTTCAAAGAAATTTATCCTTGCAAGTAGAAAGCAATTAACATAGATACTCATGACTGAGAATGTGTAGAGAATAAAAAACTGTGAAGTGCACAGTGTTAAATAGGACATGCATATTAATACATTCCTCCCATGAATGGTCATGGATGTTCAAAGCAGAGTAGAAAGATCATAGAAGCAAGAAGTGGTTGATATTCACAAGGACACTGTTTTCCAAACACAACAGTACAGTTGCACATATGAGTTTATGGTGATTGTAACAGCATGTACAAAATCTACATATGCTATATCATGCAGACTAAATCCCAGCCTGGGTGAGAGTGAGGAAGGTTGGCCTTAACAGTTCTAGAAGATGCTGTGCTTGTACCAGAGGAGAAAATCCCATCAATAACTTATGAGCTGCTTGAATTTGATAACTTCTGGGAAAGGAAGAGTCAGTTCTCTTTAGTTATATGACCTCAGGTAGGTCAGCCACATTCTCCCAAGACTAACTAAGCAACAGAAACCAAACTTAATTTAGAAATAAAAACAACTACACAAAAGAAGGCAAAGAAATCTCAAAGATGGGTGGAAAATGACTAAGTATGTTCATAATATGGAAGTAAGAAGAGGGTACATGGGAAGATGGAAGGAGCAGAAGGGAAGGGGAAATTGTATAATTATAATATCAAAAATAATAATACAATAATAAAGAATTGAAATATCAAAAAGTAACCAACAGCAACAGCAAACTGAGGTGGGCACGTCATGCTGTGTTGGGGAAAAAGCTCCTCCAGGCTTTGTATCCTGTTCTATCAGCTGTTACCTGGAAGGCTATATCCCCACCCCTCCTCACATCCTTAACTGTCACACAGTAAAATATTATGTCAATATTGTCCTACTTGTCAGTTTATTTAATGAAAACAGAAATCTTTAACATGAAAATTATCTACTCATATAATAATGCCCACTGTGAATACATCTGGGGTCAGGAGGATGGAATACAAAACAGAAGTGGAAATGATGGCCCATTAATCTAAACAAATAAAAAAGAAGAAGAAGAGAAACAAACCAGGTTACTAATGAGTGCCACTTCTGCAAGACTATGGTGTATTTCTAATGGCCATTACACTACTTCTCTTGAATCGATGGCTAGAAGAACTCACAGATATGCAAGGAAATAAATTTTGGGTATCTCCCACCTCAGAATCCAACTTGGTGGATCAAAAGGAGGAGAAGAGAGACATTCTTCTGACCATCTCATTGTCTTGTCCTTTATCCTCCTAAAAAACTGTCTGTACTTAGCTAGGAATGGATTGCTGCTAAATCAAATGAAGAAGCAAAATTCCATCAAACCAAAAAAATAAATGAATAAATAAATAAATAAATAAAAGAATACTAACTCTAAGCCAAGCCAAGCCAAAGCCCAACTAGATTAGTTTTTATTTGTTTGAGTGTGTATTGGATGTGTGTATGTGTATGCAGTTGTGTGTATGTGTGCACCCACCAGTGTATGCAAACGTGTGAAATGATCCCAGATATGGTATAGACCATACTTGTACTTCCAGACTCAGCACAATGCGGGGCTGCAATGATTGACTGGCACACATTTTAAGGGATCTAGCACAGGAAAGGAAGAAACTGAGTGTCCCTCTCCCGGTCTCTGTCTAGAAAGAGAACAAAGGAGATGAGGTAGCAGGCTTTTCATCATGTAGCCAGCACCTTGCCATTTTATGAAATTGTGTGCCTTTGGTCACATAGCTTAGTGAGTTTAAGAGATTGTATCAGGACCAACAATGCAGACACTAGAGGTTGATGTAGAGCGTACTCTCCAGTTTTTTGAGACAGGGTGTCTTACTGAATCTGGTGCTTCTCTTTGACCAGCTGTTAGACTGGCTGGTCAGTGAATGCTCAGCATCCTTCCCCTCCATCTCCTAAGAGCTAGGATGGCAGGTGTCACTGTTATATTTGGCTTTTATATGGATGCTGGACTCCAGACTCAGAACCTCACAGAAGAATCTCTTTACCCACTGAGCCATCTCTCCAGCCAAAAGATTAATTTTCATTAATCTGATGCTAGTCTATAAATAAAATAGATTCAGATTGCTGTCCTGTCACATCAATTATTATGAGATATTCTCAAAGATGAGTCAAGTGATAATTAGTCAAGTGGTAAAATTAAGTGGGTTCATGTAGTTCCTGAGCTGACAGGAGAAAATTGGCACCAACGAAGGCAGTCTCAGTAAGCCAGATGTGTGGTACATGTACCTAGGTAGGATCTGTTGATATTTTTCTAAGATTTATTTTAACTTCAGGCACTCAGTTCCAGATTTCCTCCCCCATCACTCACGAGGCATGAAAATTTATTTTTGAAATAACCCTTCAAAGCCTACTTAGTATTCTTGGTCTATTTATGCCATCATCAGGGATATCCAATGTAGGTAAGATTCCTGTTAGAATTTTCAAAATGTGCAGGCCATGTACAAGCTGTTTCTTCCTTGGTAAACCTGTCATTCCCAGGTTTTTACTAATGGATGGCAATTAACATCACAATACTAAACTTTAGGTGTCAAAAAGAAAACAAGACAGCAGTATGAACTGTTCGCTAAGCATTTTGAGTGCCGAACTTACAAACTATGTGGACAAGAATAAGCCTCAGAGTAGGTCGAAATTGAGGGCAGGATGACAAGCCACAGAGAAAATCCCCAGCCAGGGAAGGAAGTTGGCTGTTTCCCACCTTAGTGACAGCTCTGTGGGACTAGATTAGAGCAGGGAACTGGGAGGTCACATCAGTGGAAAGGAGGAAGTATTAGGACGAAGTGAGTCCTGGAAAGATAAAAGGCACAATGTGACAGATGAAAAATCACCGAGAAGAGAAAATTCAATAGCAGGAAAATAGCTAACCTGACACACTCAAAATGAAGTCCAAATTAAAAACCTCCATTTAATATAGTTACAACAAAATTAGAACAAGGAAGTGGAATTCAAAATTGTACAATGCCAATAGAAATTGTGGGTTTGCTGCTTGTTTGTTGTTGGCTCACTTTTGGTTTGTTCGTTTTCACATCCTGACCAGTGCTTCTCACTCCTCTCCCACCGAAGTCCTCCCTCCACCTCCCACCCACCCACAGCTCTTCCTCCTCTTCTGTGTCTCAGCAGAAACGGGCAGCCCTCCTGTAGATATCAGCCAGCCAAGTACCTTGAGGTACTTCCTCTTCTATTAGAGCTGGACCAGACAACCAGGTAGGAGGAAATGATCCCCAAAACAGGCAACAAAGGCAGAGATAGCACCTACCCCCTGTGTTATGAGGCTCACAGCAAGACCACGTTATACAGCTGTAATATAAACATAGAGAGCCTAGGCCAGTCCCATACAAGCTCCCTGGTTGTCAGTTCAGTCTTTGTGAGAGTCGATGAGCCCGGTTTTACTGGATCTGTGGGTTTTCTTGTGGTGTTCTTGATCCCTTTGGCTTCTATGATGCCCCATTCACTCTCCACAAGATTTCCAAGCTCAGCCTAATGTTTGCCTGTGGGTTTTTCTATCTGTTCCCATCAGCTGTTGAGTGAAGTCTCTTTGATGACAACTGGGTTAGGCATGAATCTATGAGTATAGCTGAATATTATTAGTAATCATTTCTTTTTTTAAAAAAAAATTGTACTAGTTGTGTTTAGTTATATCATGTTTCTATGGCCTATACAGTCTCTAGGTCCTGGCCCTCAGAGGTGAGCTCCCACTCATGATACAGACCGTAAGTTGGACCAGTCTTTGGTTGGCCACTCCCAGAATTTACATGTCACTTCTATCCTAAGACATCTTGTAGGTAGAACAAATTGTAGATAGAAGGGTTGGTGCCCCAATCCCTACACTGGAAGTCTTTCTTGCTTATAGATGATAGTCAGGTCAGGCTCTGTATCCCCCTTTGCTAGGAGTCTTAGCTAGGGTCACCGTCATAAAATTTTTTGAGTTAATATTGTTAAAATGACCAAAGCATTACACAAGCACATTGTATTTTTTTTCTCAGAGAGATGTAAAGAAATGTCTATTTGTTAGGCCTTGAGAAGGGATGGATGAAAGGGTGCTTTCAGAGGACATTGAGCTGAATTCTCTATCAGTAAGGGAACAAGTCTGATGGGGTCCAAAGAGAGAAGCTATATTCTGTTAAATAAAGTGAGACTTTTACTTTTAAAGATTCCAGGAGAAGCAGAAGTACTGATAGGTAGAGTTTTCCTTCCAAGCCACCAATTCCAAGTAACCACACAGAGATTTATAATATTACAAATGCTCAGCCAATACATCAGATTATTACTCACTAGCTTTTACAACTTATACTAACAGACTTCTATTAATCTATGTATTGCCACATGGCTTGTGGCTTTATTTGTCCTCCAGCATGCCTTGCTTCCTCTGTGTCTTCTGGTTACTCCTGAGACCAGAGACCCTACCCTTCTTCTTCCAGTGTCCCCCTAGTCTGGCTCTCCCACCCAATTTCATCCTGTCCCGTTATAGGCCAGTCAGTTCTTGATTACCCAATGAGAATAATTTATATTGACAGTGTATAAAGATCGTCCCACAGCAGTACTGTAATAAAAGAAATAGGCTTTGTGACTATGTTATGTATCAGTGAGGAGGAAATCAGGGCATACATGGAGCTTAAGTGACAAAGTCACTTTTTGAGTTTGAATGTGGAGATAAGTGAACCTGTGACCTGGAGTTAGACTGCCCAGGACTCAAGGCAGTAATGGCCCAAATGTTATTTTCACAGCTGCTTGTAGCCATCTTGACTTAGGGCTTGAATAGCCTGGATTCATGAACACTATTTAAGTAAAATAGAGCACAAAAAAAAAGAAAAAAAGAAGGAAGAGAGGGAGGGAAGGAGGGAGGGAGGAGGGAGGAAGGAAGGAAGGAAAAGAGAAAAATGAAAAGGAAAACAGAAAAAGAAAAAGTTTTTGTCAGTACAGTGTGGCAAACTAATGAATTTCTTAGGATCATATGCAGAAACAGTGGGTGAAGGAGCATAGCTTACTCAAAGGCAATAGAACATCAACAAAGTTCCCATCAAAGCATGAGTGATGATTCCAGAAATCTTCACTGAAGAGCCCTCACTCCTAGCTACCACCCTGCAAAACTACATGCTGTTCTGGGATTGTGGGGAGTGGGGAGCAGGAGAATGGTAGCTGAGTTCTATGACCTTGGCATGTTTCTATGCAGGAAATTTTAATAACATCATAACAATAAACATATACCTAGTCATCACTGTAGTTTTCTGCTTATTTTGCTGCTGTGACTGCAGACCATAAGAAACAAAAAGTGAAATAACAAAGACCTTGAAGAGCTTAGGGAGATTCAAACATAAAAAACAAAGTTGTAGGTGGTACACTCTCTGATTTCAAAATACAGTACAGAACTGAACTTACCAAATAGCATAGGGTTAGTATATGTATATAGATAGATAGATAGATAGATAGATAGATAGATAGATAGATAGATAGATAGATAGATAGATGCATGGACAGAAAAGGAAGAAGTTCAAGAATAAATCTATGAATTCACATCTATGACTCCACTTCCCCAAAGATTCCAAAACTGTAAAATAAAGAAAAAGACAGTCTTCAACAAACAGTTTTAGGGGAATGATACCCACAGCAATGGTTTAGCCTATCTCATAGCTCTTAAGAAAGTAAACAAGATAGATTGAAGAATTGAACATAAGACACAGTAAAGCCGCTGTTAGCTAGTTAGATATTTACATGCTTGAAGGTTCTTGTACATGGATTCTTCTCTCATAATAAGCAGCTTGTAAAACCAGGAATTGCAACTACAGGACTCCCATTAGTGATCAAAGGGTGACATCAAAGTTCAAGCTTTGGACTGAGATGTAACATTTTGAACTGTTGAGAGACTAAAGAATACTACAGACCAGAAGCTTTCTAGTTGAAAAATAAAGACTTATCATGTCTTTCTATGTGTAAGAATTACTCCAAATGACCTGTCAATCACCTGGCCAGGAAGATGCCCCTCAGAGAAAGTTGCCTTTTGAGAATAGCTTTTTCTGAAAATACATCTTGCCTTCAGAAACAGACCTTTTGACTAATCTTGCAACCAAGTGAATAATATACCTTGAGACTATTTTAAACTTTGTACTTAATGTATTCCCCTACTGTTTATTCAGCCGATTAAACTTTAACCCATCTTTAGGAAAACAGTGCAACCAACCCTGCAATGCCTTAGATTTCCCTTGAAATAAGCCTTTACAACCTAAGCTAAATACACAGCTTTAAATTTAACTTGTGTATTCTTCCATCTCTAGATCCAGAAAAAAAAAAATGTGTGTGTTGTGGTAAACATTTGGTGGAAGCAGCCAATAGATTGAAAGCAACCTTAAAGAAACAAATATCTAATATAAATGTTGAAAGTAACATACACACACACGTTTATAACAATGTCTATGGTTTTCAGTGCTAATTTGGGTTAGCTGGGGTCAGTTAAGTAATTTCTTCCATTGTAAAACCCTGTTACAAATTTCTGTGAAAATAACTCCTGATTCTTTTTCCACACATACTGTGGTTTCTGTTCTGTACTGAGCAAAATTTTTGTTTAGGGACAAAAAGATATCAGTCACACACAATAGAAAGACAACAGACAGTCTTCATACAGCAAGCCATAGACACAGATGACAAGGACAGATGGAAGACAGGGTGTGAAAAGAATTCGTAATTGGACTTTCTTTTGGTTTATACTACTCCAAGAAGAAGATTGTTTTCATTCTTTTTAAAAATTTATTTATTTATTTTACATCCTGGCACAGATATACACATACACACACATATCACTTCCTGTTCTAGAGACTTTAGAAATAATTTCCCTAAAGCATAGGGCAGCACTGTAGCATCTTCAACCACTGTATTTTCTTCATCCTTGAGCATGTTCCCCTTTACTCTGTAATAAACCATCTGTTTTCTACACCATATTCTGGTGTCTCTTCTGAATTCTTTCTATGAAGATCATAATAACTAAAGGGCCACAAACGTCATCATGCCCCATTTTAAGGGTGAGTTATTTTTAGAGCTCATCAAAGAGTCACAGAGAAGCAAGGACACTAGAGTCATCTCTCCAGAGTGGTGCCTGGTTATCTAAGAACTCAGAACTGGGAAGTTTCAGGCAGTCTGATACTTGACAGTATCCAGGATCAGAAAAGGGAACAGTCTCAGATTTCAGAAAATTTATCAGATAAAACTTACTATCTCCAAATTCTAGGATGGACAATTTAGGGAGGGAGCTTTGCAAGAAAAGCAGAAAGATTCTCCTGTACAGGACAGCTTATAGGAAAAAGGAGGCAGGGGTGGGTTCTTGTTCTCAGGGACTTTAAAGACCAGGGTATCTTGGCCAAGTGAACATATCAGCTTTTCCCCTGGTCTTTTCTATTCTTTTTTCTTCTTCTTTTGCAGAATGGTATGTTAAAAACTTCTCTCTGCTCTCTGGGCTTCTTAACTTATTCCTGGTTGATGATCTTGTTTCTCACATGAAGTCACTGCTGGATACAAACAGTAGTGAGAAAGCTGTAGGGGTCTGAGGAGGGCAGTGACTTCTTGGATATTGTCCCCAGAGTATAAGCAATAAGCAAAACAAAACATAACATATAACGTTACCAAAAATTCCCATAAAGGAAACAAGAGAATGAAGAGACATTTTACATAGTAAGATTATTTGCAACCCTGTGTCAGTAAGGGGTTAATATGCAACTACATAGAGAATTAAAACTTAACAGGAAGAGAAGAAATAAGTTAGCTTTAAATGTCCAATATCCATTCTTGACCAAAACAACCTACAAATAACCAACTGTTATAAGAAAAATACTTTTAAAACACTGATGGAAGAAATACAAATTAAAAAAATCACAATGAAATATCATACCAGTAACCATGCTATAATCATACCATCAAAAGATATAAGGAGAAAATATGACAATTGTATACCCATATTGTAAGTGAAATGTAAATTAATGCTCATAAAAAAATCTACAAAGTTTATGGAAAATTAAAAACTGTAGTACCATTTGGCCTAGTTGCTACTATCAAAAAGAAATGAAATGGACTTGCCAAGAAACAGCTATACCTTATGTTTATTTCACTTTTACTAACAATAGTCAAGAAATGTAAGCAAAATAACTGCCCATCACCTGATGAAATAGTAAAGAAAATGTGGTACATAAGTACACAATAGAGTGCTACCCAGCCATGAAAACAAATGAGATTCTGTAATTTGTGACAACTTAGATGGAACCAAAAGACTTTATGCCAAATTAAATAAAATAAGTCCAGAAATACGAATGTCTCATGCCCTCCTGTGTGTGGAACATCAAATATTGATCTCATAGCAACTAAGAGTAGACTAGTCCTCTACTCTCTATTATGGTAACATAATGTAGGGGAATGTAAAGGGTTGGTGAATGGGAAGAGGGCATATTAGCCAAATGACTCAGTGGATTATAAAAAATAAAAAGAATAAGACATGAAACAGAGGTATATGTGGGATCCAGAAACTGAGAGGAGTTGGTGAAGAAGCATGGAGGTAGAAGGAATATGATCTAAACACCGGAGGACCTCAGTCTGTCCATCTCTCATTGATGAACTATTTGCTACCTACAGAATAAAGGAGAGAAGGAGTTTTGCCATTTAGTTGTGTACTCAATGGCAAACCAAACAGGTTCTAGTGAATAATTCTGCACCAGTAATCACATGGATACTCTGGTTAAATAGTCCACAAACAGAACCAGAAGTCATGAATCTTGGAAAGTGCGTGGTAGGAATATGGCACGTGTGATAAGGATAAAAGATGAGACACTATATAAGAATATAATCAGAATACATCACATAAATGTATAAAACTGTCAAAAAATAATCAGTTGCTGTGGTGCTGAGAAGGGAGACTGGCTTGGGGTCAGGAGTCGGGAAGTACAGATTTGTCACTTGTATTGGTTTAGTAAAACACTGATTGGTCAGAAGCAAGGCAGGAAGTATAGACAGGGCTACCAGACTACAAGAACACTGAGAAGAGGAAAGGCAGAAACACAGTCACCAGCCAGATGCAGAGGAAACAAGATGAGACTCCTGGCATGAGGAAAAGTACCAAGCCACATGACTAAACACAGGTAATAATTATGAGTCAATGTAAGTGTCAGAGTGAGTCAGTAATATGCTTAAGCTATTGACCCAACATTTACTATAATTATTAAGCCACAGAGTTGATTATTTGAGAAGTGGATGATGAGCATTTGGGAGTTGTTTGTGGGACAGAAACTTCTGACTACAATCAATTACATTATTTTTTAAACAGTAGGCATGATAGCACACTTGTAATTCCAGTATAGGAGAGTTGACAATTTGAGCATTCCTGAGAGTCGCTGGTTAGCTGGTATAGTCTAATTGGTAACCACCAGGACAATAACAGATTATTTTTCAAAGAAAGAAGATAGGAAGATTGTTCTCATGAGCATACACTGAGGTTGTCTTCTGGTTTCCTATTAGCATGCAGATATATGCACATGTACCTCTGCACTCTCTCTCTCTCTCTCTCTCTCTCTCTCTCTCTCACACACACACACACACACACACACACACACACAAACACACACCTAGCCAAAAAAATGAAGAAAAACTATGCACAGACATAAACATATTCATAACACTGGGTAAATGGCATCTTTAACTTACTAGTGAAATATCATGTCTTCCAATCTATTCACCTTTGTAATGGATACAAAGCCTAGCATAAAATTGATATTGCTCTTAAAATGCAAGGTGGGTTGTTTTTGGGGGGGAAGGGAGTTTTTTTTTTTCATTAAGATACACCCAAACCCTTCAGCTTATGTGGTCCACACAAAAACGCTTTACAGTGAGTAGAGTCAAAGGCTCCATTTTCAGGTTATGTTAATTGGGCTACACAACCCAATTACAGTTTCTTAGAAATGATATAAAAAAGTCAAGGTCTAACTTGCCTGAGTCTAATGCTTTAAACCTTAACAAGATACTTACAGCCTCCACACTTCATCACGGTTCTTTAACAAATTAAAAATTTTTAGCAAATAAAAAACTCTCAGGACCGAAAGGCCAAGTACCTGAGAGATTCAAAGCTGAAAGAGAAACTCAGTGTTTGTAGCATATGAAGATGGCAGAAGCAAGCCCCAGAGACTGCTTCCAACAGAATCATTGACATGACATTCTGATTTTTGTTTCCTCTTTGTAGGGAAACACTATTCTTCTGCTATGGATGGCTGGAGTTTTCTGGAATCTGATTCTTGATGTGTAGGGCTTGACTCTGGTGATTATAACCAGTGTTGGTATTAAATGAGGGAGTAGAAAATGAGTTGCATTTCTTGCTTCTCCTCCAGTTAAATTTTATGTTTGAGGGAATCCAGCCTATCAGGCAATCCTTTGGGGACAATGAAATGAACAATTGCCCCTCGGATAGCATTGCAAGCCCCAATTTTGTCAAGCAAGCCTCATTTCTCCATTCTAAGAAGAAAAGCACTTAAAATGAAAACCCACATCTCCTAGGCAACCCAATAAACATCTGCATAAGGAGCAGAGGCATATTTCTCGCCTGACATTCCAGGGGTAGGAGCTTTACTAACTACAGCAGTGAAGTCCCTCAGCTCTTGAGCACTAGAGTGCAAGGCTGAGTGCCAAGGGCTGCAGCATACTTCACCCGATGTTAACTGTAAGTAGAATTCCTGTGAGGTGTGTGTGTGTGTGTGTGGGGGGGTGCTCTGTTCTTCTCCAACAGCATATGCACACCATAGGTGTGTACATAGGTGTAAAATTTCACTCATTCCTGGAAGCAACTCTGAATAACAAGGGAGTGGTAAACATTTATGGGATGATAATTAGGTGTGAGATGTTCTGAAACCAATGTTACATAAATTATATGATTTAGTCTTCACAATGGTTCTGTAAGATTGGAATGATTTTTGCTTATACTTTCGTTCCACCCAAATGAAAAAAATGGATTCTCTAAATTACTCAGTAGCACTGGAGTGATGGAGCACTGATATTTCTCGAAGTCCCTGCCAAATGAAGAAAGATCTTCTCAGTCTAGCCAAAATCATAGGCCATTTCTTTCATTTCCTACTGGCAATGTCTAACTCTTAGAAAGGGAGATGAGAGCTTTTACAGTTGAATATGAAGGAAGGGCAACATCTTTCTTGACTTCCCTCAAAACATCTTCCTAAGTCTATATTGACAATATGATGCAGCTTGATACAGTATTTTCTTCTATTAACCGTTAAGTTCTCATTGCAGAGCAACATAGGCTCTGATCCTAGGTCACAATACGCTGAGGCAGGAGGATTGTGAGTTTGAGGTTACTCTGGACTATATAACAAGAAGTGTCGAAGTAAAGAAAGAAAGGGAGGCAGGAAAGAGGAGGGAAGGGACGAGAGGTAAGAAAGGAAGAACTAAGGCTGGTGACATGTGCCAACATTTGACAGCAGGCACATGCTGAATTTCAGCATAAGAATGTGATCAGATATTCCACATGACTTCCTCTAAGGCACCAGGAAGGTGTGATGCAGAAAAGCAAAGAAAGGAACTGGTTGTGATCTTGTAGAAGCTGGTGCATGTCTTCCAGATCTACTCAGCTTAGTTGACAGTGCATCTATAAACTGAGCCATCAAGCAAAGCAGACAGCACTGCTAAGGTGTGAAAAAAACAACCAGCCTCATATTTCTGGGAATGCACAATAAATGTGTTCTGTCTTTAAAGACCATTACTACTAACTTAGCTTCTCTTGAAGGCTTTTCCCACAGGTAAAAAGCAATAATGATAGGCAAACACAAATCTGTGCTTGCACACAGAAAGTCACCCAGAGAGGAGCTGAACTAGATCAAGAAGGACTTCATTTGAACTGGCTGAGAAGGAACTTGAGAAGCATCCTGCTGTCTCCTCTGAAGCACTGTTATTTCCAGTGGTGAGTAAATAGAACAGAAAACCTAAAAGAGACTAATATTAAAATGGCCTTGCTCTTCTGCCGTCTATTTAGGCACATTCAGATATATACTAATTTGCATCAACAGCAGGATTTCTTATGATCTAATTTCATGGATTTCCATGTGGATATATACGCATGTGTGTTGTGTGTCCATGCACGTGGAGGCCAGGGGTCAACCTCTGAGTCATCCTCAGAAGTCACCTACCTTTCTTTTCATTATAATTTTTCTTTATTCTTGAGAATTTCATGTAAGTATACATTAAAATATGATCATCCCCACCCTATAATCCTCTCCAACTTTCCCATATTTTTTCCAATATATCATCTCCTTCTTTTATATCTTTCTTTCTGTTTCATTTTTTTTATAACCTACTGTCTCAGTTACTTTTCTATTGCTGTGGGGGTTGGGGGTTGGGAAACCACCATGGCCAAAGCAAATTACAAAAGACTAACTGGGATTACGTTTTTAGAGAGTTAGAGTCTCATATGGCAGAGCAAAAAGCATGTGGAAGGAACTGTTGAGAGATCAATCACATCTCAGTTCACAGGCAGGAAAAAGAAAGAGACATTGGGAACAGTACCAATATTGTTGAACTTCAAAGGCCATCTCTATGACACACTTTCTCTAACAAAGCCACATCTTCTAATGCTTCTTAAACAGTCTGTCAATGGAAGCTATGCATTCAGACATAGAAATCTATGGGGACCATTTTCTTGAAAGGCATGACACTGTCCAAGTTCAATTACAGGGACCCATATGTGCATGGGTATAGGGCCACCACTGAAGCATGGGGAAAGGACCAGTGAGAATACCTACAAAAGAAATGATTCTCTTTTCTTCAGCTGCTAGTGTCAGAAGCTCTTCATTAATTGGTGAGATCCCAATGCGCTTATCTAAACTATTCCACCCACTATTAATTAAAAACTTAGGAGTCAGAAATTGAGATAAAAATCTGATAAATCCAAATAGCAGTAGAGAAATGATCAGCTGACCCTACTCTCTGTTTCACAGAAAAAAGTTCCAGAATCTCTAAATCCTTCCCAACTACTTCCTGTACACATCTGTATCTGTCTCCCTGGGTCTTTTAACTTCTCTCTAACTAATTCTGGTTGGAGGTTTCACTTTATTGGCAGTCTCCAGTGAGTCAGTACAAACACATATCTCACAATAAGAACATCAAGAACATGAGATCACCTTATCTATCTATGCTGGAATGTCTGCTTGCTTGATCGTGTGCAGGTAATGACAAATGCTGAGTTTATGGGTGTAGTGATCTTGAAGAGAGCTCCACAGAGTGCTCTTCTTCTTCCCCAAGCTCTTAATTTATTTCTGCTTCCTCTTCTAGTGTTCCCTGAGCCTTGGTAGGTGTGTGGAAATTGATAAAGATGTTATAGTTGAACACTCCATCTCCTCCTTTTAGTACTTCAAGCATCTCTACATTGACTTCTGCTCACTATAAAGAGGAACCTTCAATGACAAAGCTTCTCTAACAAAGCAGCCTAGATCTAAGGGTGGTTTTTGTTTTTGTTATTGTTGCTTTTCGGGCAGAGTCTCTCAGTGTTGTCCTGGCTATCTTGCTGTCTTAGAATTAATAGACCTTAATGGCCTCTAACTCATAGAGTCCTTTTTACCTCTGTTTCCCAAGTGCCACCATGCTTCACCCTATGGGTATTTTATTCACTTTGCTGTTGGTGTAGTAAAACACCATGACCAAATCAAATTATGGAAGAGTTTCTCATGGATTCTGGTTGGGGAGGGGGAGAGTGGTCCATAATGGTGGGGGAGATATGAAGCAGACATTCAGAAGCCAAGAGAGTGAGCAGAAAGTAAGGCAATGCTATAAATTCTCAAAGCCCCTAGTCATACTTCCTGTAGCAAGGCCACATCTCTCAAATCTTCTATAACAGCTTCAAACAGCACCACTGACTGGGAAACTAAGTATTCAATTACATGAGCTTTTAGGGGGTACATTTCTCATTCAAGTAACCACAATGAACATAAACGTAAACAAATAGAGGACATTTAACAGCATAACTATTTAGAAAAATAATGATCCTGGTTTCTGATGTGGGATGTTTTTCTGTATGTTGTGAATACCATGAAGAGGCTGTTTTGGCCTATGGCAAGGCATCTCACAGTCAGGCAGGAAATCTCAGCATAAAGGAGAAGGATGGAATCAGAAGAGAGAATGCTACAAACTGCCACCCAAGAAAAGAAGATACAGAGAAATACAGGCGAACCACAAGCCACATGGCCATACAATAGATTAATAGAAATGTGTTGAGTTAAGTTATAAGAGCCAGCAATAATGAGCCTGAGCCATAAGCCAAACAATTTGTAATTGATATCAGCCTTTGTGTGATTATTTGAGGCTAACTGCAGGACTGCATGTTCAGACCTCCAGCCAGATGGGCTAGAAACTTCTGGCTACAGGTTTCTATTGTAGGAGCTTTAGTCTCTCAAGCTATGGGCTCTTGATCAGGATTAAAGTACAAGATATTGATTCTTGTGAAGCAGGCCTTAAATCCAGCCAGAAAGTTTTTAGCTACCACATTACAACTATGCCATTATTGTGCCAGTGGGTACATCTTGCGTGTCAGGTTAATGTTGCAGCATTTAAAGTCCAGTGTTAATGTAAGACCATTTTGGTTTCTTTTCTCTGCGAGTAGCTCACATAGCACCTTCTGGTACTATGAGAGATAGTCATCAGGGAGGAATTTTCCTATTCAATTTGAAATTGATTTCTCTCTAACATAGAGCCAAAGTATTTGGTGTCTTCAGCAATAGGATATTATCATGGTAGCCAAAGATGCCTAATTTTGACAAGATCTATTTTTGAGTAGGGCAGGTTTGCTGACCAGTGAACCATAGGCATCTGTATTCTGCACCTAACCAGTACTTGGAATGCATGAATGGGATCCTGTGGGAATATTTTCAAGTATAATAAAAACAGTCAGAGACATCAGAGGGATCTACCCACAGTCAGTCTAGGAGGATCAGACAATGGCAACTCACACCTTTAATCCCAGCACAGGGAATATCCTGGGAGTGGTGACCTATGCCCTTAATCCCAGCAAATCTGAGTTTCAGGTCATTTTAGTTTACAGAAGGAATTCCAGGCTCCCAGGCAGGCAGTGGTTGTACCATGCCTTAACTGTGCTAAGAAAGTATTTAAGGCAGGCATAGAAAGACAGAGCAGGCAGAAGAAGCCATGGCTCACACTGTTAGTCCCAGCACTTGCGAAGCAGAAGCAAAAGAATCTCTGTGAGTTCAAAACCAGCCTGGTCATCAAAGCAAGTTCCAGGACAGCCTGGACTAATACACCAAAATTCTGCTGGAAAAAAACAAAAAACAACAAACAAACAAACAAAAATAAACAAAGACTGGAGGAGGTATATCTGTCCTCTGATATCTCAGACTGTTTTTATTATATTTGAAAATATCCCCACAAGATACCACATTCAGTTCTTTATACATGGTTTTTGTAGGCACTTTACAAACTGAGTTATCTTGCCAGCCTTTGTTTTCTTAAAAAATTATCTTTCTCTTCTTCCTTTGATAAATATAATAAATGTAAGAATATAGTCTCTCTATGGTCAATATTGACATGTTTAATAAAATAACATCATCAGCTAGACTCAAAATATTTCTCTTGTTGGCCTGGATCGTAGTGCATTATTTAGTGAATGTCCAGATGAGTCAGTTAATCTTTAGGGCTAATAGTTCCAGACTCACTTTTTTTTTTTTCTGATAATTTGATTTCACCTAATCCCCATGCCGTCTGGTTGAGGTTCTGGTTGCATACAGCTCAATCTACTATGTGAAAGACAAAATAAATACACATATTTTAAACAACCACCACCACAAAGAATAGACACATTCCATTGTCTATCTGTGTGGAAGAAGCCAGTGTTAAAAACATAGTCTTGTATCACCACTGGGATTCCAAGATAAGTGTGAGAAACTGAATAGACCCTGATTCCAATCAGAATGCAGGGACAAAAGGCTTTGAGCCAAAGCATCACCTGAAGGAAAGCATATTAGCTCAACAATAAAAATGTACCTCCACTCACCTTAGCCCTTCATGCACTGAAGCTATGCTTAGGTGTACACCATTTCAGCCACTGAGGATGACTTTTGGAAGGAGAGATGTGGATAGTAAACCTTAACAACTATATTCTTCAGAGCAGCGGAAAAAGGAAAGCCCCTGTGCTAAGAGACACCGACTAAACAATGGGTTTCACATATACAGTAGAGTCTAAGATGCTGGGTAAAAGGTGGAAATATCTTATGTATTAAGTCAGAGACAGATAAGCGATTACACACATTCTAATTGGCGTTATAATAAAACCTGGAGCCATATATTGAGGAAAAGCTGAACTGTCAGAGAGAAGGAACAAACTACAGCCAATTCTCACCCAGCCAACTCCTCAGGCTGAAAAGGTATGGTAGGTCCTGTCTCCACCAGTCTTCAGACTGACTAGGTGTCCAGGCAAAAAGGCAGAACTTCTGCCTTCTCTATCTTTCTTCCCCCGCCCAGCTATTAAAATTTCTGGATCAACATTCCTAGTGCTAGGATTGGTGCCACCACCACCTGGCTCTGTTTGATCTTGAACTCAAAGAGACCCAGAGGCTTCCTGCCTCCTGAGTGATGGGATTAAAAGGATGGGTCACCACTTCCTGGCCTTCATGGCTTGACTCTGTGTATAGCTTTGTCCTCTGATATTCCAGACTATTTTTATTAAATATACTATGTATCACCATAATAAGCAAGAAACACCTGCAGAGAAGAAGTGATGATTTCTGAACAAAGACATGAGCAAAGATAACTAGACATGTGTGATGAAAGTGTGTAGGTGGTTGGTCAGTGACTTAGTTTGGGTTTCTGTTGCTGTGAAGAGACACTCTGACCACGGCAATGTGGGAGATTATGTTGTGTTCCATTGTAAATAATTGTCCCACCCACTGGTTTAATAAAAAGCACTGATTGGCCAAAGGCAGGCAGGAAGTGTGGGCAGGGCTACCAGACCAAGAAAACTCTGAGAACAGGAAGCACAGAGCAAAATGCTGGAGAGAAGCCAGAAGAAGCAGAGGACAACTATGCTGATCTGAGAAAAGGTACCGAGCCCCATGGCTGAACAGGATAAGAGTCATGGGTTAGATGAAGGGTAGAGAGCTAGCACGTGATATGCCTGGGCCTGAGGCCGATCAGCCTAACACTATCATACGCATCTATGTGTCTCTGTCTCTGTGAGTCTGCTGGTCTATGGGTCTGTGGGTCTTTGGGTCTAAACCTTGAGGCTAGGCCTGAAAGTCCGGGCCAGAAGCCTCTTACTACATGGCAACTCTTATACAGAAAACCTTTTCATTGGGGCTATTATCATCATGGTGGGGAGCATGGCAGTCTGTAGGTAGACATGGTGCTGGGTAGGTAGATGAGAGTTCTATATCCAGATCTGAACAGAGCAGGAAGAGACATGAGACACTAGGTTTAGTTAGCTTCTGAAACCTCAAAGCCTGCCCTCACAATGACACACCTCCTCCAACAAAGCCAAACCTACTCCAACAAGACCATATTTCCTCACAGTGCTATACCCTATGGCTACTGGGGCCATATTTACTCAAACCACTATAGTCAGCATCACCAACCTGGAGTGGGTATAAAAGCAACCAACTGGGGTGTGCCAAGGCTATTGCATCAGCAAGTATAGCAGAGGAACAGCTGGGTTCTCCAGACAACTGTTAGATAATTTCCATCTCTTCTGTACACCTCTCTTGGAGTTCAAGGAACAATCCCATGAGTCTCTGTCATTCTGCATTCAGGCATTATCAGTACTGTGGACATGGTGTCGCACAACCACAGGAATCTGACATAGGACTCATTAGCTTGGGAAGGCATATATATATATGACATTTCACATGCAATAAAAACAAATTTACTTAATATGAGCTTCATCTGAAACAAAGGATATTTGAGAAACAATATTCCATATATATATACATAAATATAAAACATTTCCTTCTGTGAATGTATCATGAACATGAGGAAAACAAACACATGTATTTATTAAATGGAAAATGACAGAGGTTTTTTTTTTTCCCTCTGAAAGCATTCAGAGTAATTCTCACAGAAAATATTAAATACCAATGTTGAGGTGGAGGATTGTGCATTTGGCATTCTCACACCAACACTCTAGGTGACGTGGCTTTAGGTTCTTCTGTCAAATAGCTTCCACCATATGGTGCTAGCAAATAGAGTTATTTCCATTTCAATAACAAGGAATCAAAAACGGACAAGCACATTCACAGTCTAACTTGTGGACAGCTCCTTGGCTATCTGGGCAGAAATAGGACTCCTGGGTTTGCTTCCTGTTACAGAATCGGAGACCTAAAAGATGCTAATTGTTCTCAGTGGGCTACTTCCTGGCCACACTGTTGTTGTGTATGGTGAAAGCTTGGGAGCTTCCTCTACTACCTTATCTGTCTCCCATTTGTGATTGGGGGTATCTTGAAAAGAGGGAGTCAGTTGAGGCCCACTTTCTCCTTCCCCTGTGGTGAGATAACACCTCATTAAATCCAAACTCGAAGGCCATTTTATTATGAAGAGTCAGATACAAAGATTTACTTGTCCATTTCTCACCTGCCTTCCCACTGCTTATCCCTTTGTATTCACTAATGGCCTTTCTCTGTTATATAATCCTGTCATAGGTATAAAAATATCACCCCTAGGCTGCTCATGTGGCCTAAATCATTCAGCCGTTAGCAATGACAGGGCAGCTGTATGAGAAGCACACTGGAGGCAGGAGGACAGCTGTCCCCCTCTCCACTCACTGTCACTGGGCTAAGAAATGCTGAGATTTTAATAAGATCATAAAGTAGAGTGACATGGTCTGGCATGGAAGGTAGTTTTCATTAGCATTCAGAGTGCCTGAGATAATAAATTAGAGCAATTGAGCAGAAATGGGCAATTTGATAATTAAACATTTTTCAACACCAGCTCAAGCAGCTGGACCCAGGGCAGTACTGCTGACTTCTCCCCATGTGTCCAGCTTGCGGGGCACAGGTGAAATATCAGCAATCACTTTCTCCCACTTGGCTCTCTGAATGAGAGGCTTGGACAGTTTCATACATGACTGATGAGTACGAATTGATGCTCCAGAGGAGGAAGTCCTCAAACATCTTTTCAGCAGAACGTTTGAGTAGCTGGCTTTCTCTTACTGTAATGGCTACATGGTAGTTCAGAGCAACAAGAAGGGAGACCTCACATGTACAACAGCTTACACCTTGGGCATGGCTGTCCATTTGGTTTCATGTGGAAATTTGATTAACATGAGCCCAAACTTCAATTTATTTACCCTAGCTAAGAGTACAATTTTCTCAGGCTGTTATCAAATTTTATATTAGATACACATACATTCATATGTAAAAATTAGATATGAAGATTAATCATTCATAAAATTTTTTATTTCACACAGAATCGTTTGAACTACTATGGCATTCTTAATGAGTGCTGTATTTTGAACTTCCTGCTTCTTTTTATTGTTATCCCACTAGAAATCTGAAATTCAAAATAATTCCACAACTCAATCAATCCCTATTCTTCCTTTGTAATATACATCTGGACACAGTGACGCTTATAGAATGTTTCAGTGACAGCATTAGAGTGCACGTGCCTTTCAGTCACTCGGAAATATTTACCAAGATAGAATATGCACTGAGCTGAAAATCACATATGACCTCATCCGCTCATGTGTGGTGACAGCTTCCATTTGCCCCATCTTACGTGCTATCCTTTATACTCTTCACCATATGTTCTGGACTCAAGGTGTTATGTCACAGGTCAGTAAAGGGATAGTACTAAATATTTAAATCTTTGCAGGCAAATGGGCCGCTGTGGCAATGATGTAGCTTTATCACTGTTGTATGACAGCAGCTGTTGACAATAAAATGAATGTCTATGGGTGTGTTTGGCTGGCAGTTGTTCTACAGACAGAAGCTCTAAGCCATGTGCCAACATGTGGAGTATGATAAGGATTTTCCTTTCATTTCACAGTGGCTTATTCACTAGGGAGCATCAGCAAAGCATGAATGGGAATGAGTAAAGTTAGTGTATATTCCCATATACCTTTAAGGTCCATGAGCCTGGCTGTGTCCCTAAGCCAAAGGCTTATCTCTGGACAGATCCACTCCATGCAGCATTTGCTGCTTCTGGATCCCTATAACTACCTTCTCCCACATCTATTCTGGTCTAAGAGTAGACTAACCAATTATAAAATCTGTTTCCATTAGAATTTGCAAAGACAATAGATCTCTGTATCTTCTTGATTCCCTAGGAAACATTCAGGATACAGCATCTGTACCAACCAGGCCTTCCTCATACCATATTAACACAGAAACTAGAACTAGTCTGCAAATATTGGTGACTGCATGTCATGTCGCAGCAGCAGAGTGTCTGTCTGGCCTTCTCTCTCACAGCAAATGGTAAAGTTCTAACAATGGCCTGTAAGAATGCACAATTGTTCGTAGGAGCCATTATTTTAAAATTTCTTTCTTCTTCTTCTTTTTTTTTTTTTTTTTTGCAATCACTCCATACTTTTGTCTGGAACACATTAGGCATGGTCCTGGGCACAATCCCAAAATGCCCCATCCCCAATATCCAGAGAGCTCAGAACATTTGTCCTCCTGTTCTTCTTCTTCCTCTTCCTCATTCTCCTTTCTTCTTCTTTTTCTAAGATTCACTTTATTTGTTCACCTTTGATCACAGGATAGTTAGCCATCTTTGAGTGCCTAATTACAGGAAAATACTCCCTTATTCATTCCTGAACCTTCTTTCCCATCTCAGCTCTATTTTATACGTTAAAAAAAAAAAAAAAAAAAAAAAAAAAAAAAAAAAAAAAAAAAAGCAGGCTGTACTTTCTGAAAAGCATCAAGCATTGGATCAGAGGCCTTTGAATTGTAGATGAAGAATATTTGAATCTACCTTGGGGTATGGGACCTGAACACAAACATAAAATTCATTTAGTTTTCTTATGTATACAGTTTGAAGTAATTCTACCCTGTGTACCTGCATTGTTATTACAACATATAGGTTAAGTGTGGCATGTTCTACTTGTACATAAAATTTTCCACTGATGCTTAACATCTTCCTTTGAATGGGAGATGGTATCCTTGCTTTAATCTAACCTGTCTGCTGATTCATTCTCTCTCTCTCTCTCTCTCTCTCTCTCTCTCTCTCTCTCTCTCTCTCTCTCTCTCTCTCCTCTCTCTCTCTCTCTCTCTCTCTCTCTCTCTCTCTCTCTCTCTCTCTCTCTCTCTCTCTCTTTCTCTCTCTGTCACAGTGTAATATCCCTGGTAAAAGGGAATTTTGACACCTATATGCTGTGACATCTCCTGAACATCTTGTAATGGGCAGGCGCCCCTAATTTTAGCGCCCCCTAGACACCCCACAACCACGGCTAATGACCACTGCTAACTTTAAAGAAAAAGAGAGTTTAATGAATATGAATACTGGTACACACACATGTGTGGGCTCAAAGGACTGTAGAAGCCAAGAGCCCTGAATACTTTTGGGGTAGAATTCTTATACCACACTCTGGGTAGGGGAGGGGTATGGGCGGGCTCGGTGTGATAACAGGGCAGGGCCAAAGGTCAGCTTAGGATGGAGTTTAGGGATGCAGGCAGGCTGGCCGGCAGGCAGGCAAGCTATTTCCTGTGAAACAATAGGACCACCTGAAGACATTCATTTCTTGGAGCAATGGTCATGATGGGCACATTGTGCAAGCTTCAGAAAGTTCTTGCCTGCTTCAGTTAACAGTTCTCATGGTACGGCTTTCCTGGGTGGCCCCACCTAGGTTGTTATATCAGGAATGCGGTCCCAGGGCCTTATTTCAAGTGAAGTCCAGAAGGTCAAGCTACTGACCAGGTGGGTCCCAAGAACTCAGGAAGTATATCCTGAGCAGTTGAGCAAGCTGCCATAAATCCTGTGAACAAAGCTTTATCCGAGAGTTCTGAGAGCCTGAGTCTTTGAGCAAACAGCCATCTGATCAATTATCAGTCACACAGGGAGTCCGAGAGCCTGAGTACTTGAGCAAACAGCCATCTAATCAATTATCAGTCATACAGGGACCGAAACTCCATCAGCCTGACTAGTTTCGGGGACCTCAGGAAGGTGGTCAAGAGGAAAGAATCAAACAGATCTTTTAATATTTCAATCTGACACCTGTACCTTTAGGAGAGGTCCTCACACTTCCTAATTAAAAGAACATTAATACTTTGGGAAACGTACTTTGAACTTAAGAGTTTAAGAAGTTGATCTGGAATTCAAGCTCTTGGGCATTTTCTGCATTCTTTTTTCTTCCTTTCCATCCCATTTTCCTTCTGATAGCCCTTAAAATAAATGTTTTTATTGTTGACTAAGAAATATTATAGAAATGTAAAACTAAAAATAAATCCCCCAGCCTTCCAAAGAGATTCTGACATCCAATAATCCTTTCTAAACATTGTTCACATGCAGATATGATCTTAATTTATCAATACAACATGAGAAATATTTTTGTACTTCATATGTTGCTTATTTTTTAATGGTAGAAATGACTTATTAAAAATAAAACAGTGAATAACATATCAAAAGGCAACACACAATCCTTTCATCAATAAACCTACTGTCGACATTATGAAAACCAACCTTTTTATTCACATCTCTTACCTATCCGCCTAAGCATATCTTCTCATCAAAGGTTCTTCCTCTCCTGATAAATTCTGTTCCTATCACTGGACCTACATAAAAATAAATAAAAATGTGGCTGTTCTAAACAGGATATTAGCCTGGTGCATGATACCTATTTAATTACAATTTTTTTCATTTGTTTTATTTTTAAGGCTCAAATTTTAGTGTTTAACTTTTTTTTTCCTAAAATAGATAGTAAAATCTGCATTTACTTTCAAAGTTGACATGTAATAGTGATTTTAAAGTAAAAATAAAAGTTTTCTATATTCTGAACATTTGTTTTTGTTATTTTGTCAAAATGCTATTTAACATTTATTAGTCTGTAATTTAGCATATTTCCTATATTTATATCCTATAAAAACCCAAAGTAAGTTTATAAATTAAATATAAAACAACAGTGTAAAAATCAATAAAACTCAAAATAATACCATTAATTTAAATAATATTATATACAATGCTATTTTGAGTGAATGTAATTTGTAATGTTTGGTTTAGTGATTAAACAATGCAGCCTCAAGTCTGGACCTGAATTTAATCTTTTTTTTAATATTTTTGTTTCAGTAATACAGAAATATTAATTTTAATAATGTTTTCTAAATCAGTATTAATAACTTTAAGGCCATGTCAACTAGTTCCAGCTAATTGGACCACAACACTTAATCAAAACTCCTACCAATCAATTCCTGATTGGAAGTTTTAATGAACTTTCATGCTGCAAAGTTGTCTGATTCAATTAAAGATTCCAGTAATCTTGGCATTTGCTACAACACGCAGGTCTGTTTACAAACCCCTGTTAGCCAGCATCAGTGGTTAGCATTACTTACCACTGTAGTTCTGCTCTGTTACTGTAACTGCCCCTGTGTAGAGGATGATTCAGCCAAGCACCAAACAGTAATCTGCCTGTGGCTACAATGGTCTGCATGTGGTTTTCATTGTATGAAGTGCCAGGTCATCTGATGGCTCCAGTTTTGTAACCCCATCTACTTCTTAAAGTAAGAAACTACTATATGAGGTGCTTTGTGACATCATTTGATTACTGCATGGATTGCATGTACATATACATAACTTGACTTTTTAAAGCTACAGGATTATCACATCATTACATTTGGATAAAAGAAGGACAAAATGACAGTGAAGGTGCCTCTGTTTGCTACAGAATTTTGAATGAGGTTACAGCAATTATCACATTTTCCTAGCTATCTCTCTTTCCCAGGGATGAAAATCCTAGTTAGTAATCAGAAACTCAAGTAAAATAAGTTTTAGGACCCAGTTGGTCTTGGGTTCAAGCAATAGCTATACAATTTTGCAAACTGGGGAGTCTTGAGCAATTCACTTAATCTTTTTGTTTAAGTCTGAAGTGTAAACACTTCCCCAATGTCTCTGTGTTAAGTGTATAGTATGCATCTATTTGGAGATGATGGAGTCTTTAGGAGATGAGACATGATGAAAAGCCTTCCTGTGACTTAGAACATGCCCTCAAAGAAGACATTCCCTTGCTCTCCATCCTATCTTCCCCTCTGCTATAGGAGACCACGGGTGCTATACCACAGGCTTCCTCCATCACATGCTGCCTCACAACAGACCCAAACAAACAGGCAAGTTTTGAACTGGAACCACCAATATTTCCAGTCAAAGTAAATTCTGACTCTTTATAACTTGATTATCTTGGGTATTTTACATACTGACAGAAATCTAACACACATTCTGAAAAACTCATATCCCTGTGTTTAAGAAAAAAAAATTCTCCCTAGTTTACATGAGGGGACCAGCATCATAGAGCTGTGGGAAAGACATAAAGAACTGCTCCATGCCACGTGCGGGCAATATCTACATGGTACCATACTTGTCATTGACATTATGAACAGTACAGCTGGTGGAGTCTCTAGTGCCAGAGGAAAACCCTCTACAGTGACAACAGTTCATTTACCAAGTCCAAAAATCACTCCATAGAGTAGCTGATTAGAGACATAATCACCAGCTGAATATTAGGCCCCAATTTTATAACCACAACACTATGTAACTTTCCAACAATCAAGGGGCTAATCTTTTCGCATATGATCAGTCTCTAATCTAATAGAAGCATTTTTGTTTAACTAAGGTTAAGAGCTAAAGATAGAGATAGTCGACCAGTTAAGGAAGCATTTAAGAATACGTTACAACAGTTTCAGAAGGAGTATTTAGGGCAGAGAAGGAGAGAAGGCAGTTAAACAAGTTTGGGGATGATTAAGTGTACCAATACATGCTGTGAGCAGCTTTCCACGTCTGAGGGCAGGATAATGGAAAAGTCAGATTGACTAGGATAGCTCTCATCTAGAATGCAGCTTTTAATTCATTCAGTAAATATTTATTTAGATCTGTAGTTTTGCTTCATTTCCCAGCACTTGAAACAGTCTGGATAGGAGGATGCTAAATACTTTGGAAGGATAAGTATAGGCAGATAAACACAACACTGTGAGACAAGCTGCATCACTGGCATCTATTGAATGCAGTGTAGGGATTACATGTGAATTTACAGTAATTCTTCATAGGTAATGTCAGGTTTCGTTCATTAGTTTCTCTTGTACCCTTCCTAAAGCACATTTCACCTTCTCATTCCTCACTTTTCCTTTAGAGTAAAAAGCTAGATGCATAATGGTGATGTGGTGGTTTGAGTAGGAAGATCCCCCATAGACTCATGTGTTGGAATGCTTGGCAGGTAGGGAGTATCACTATTAGGAGGTGTGGCCTTGTTGGAATGGGTGTGGCTTGTTGAAAGAAGTGCATCACTGTGAAGGCAGGCTCTGAGGTCTAATTGCTCAAGTCAGGCCTAGTGACACAGTCTACTTCTACTTCTGGATCAAGATGAAGAACTCTTGGCCTCTTCTCCAGCATCGTGTCTGCTTGCACCCTGCCATGCTTCTTGCTATGATGATAATGAACTAAACCTCTGAAATTGTAAACCAGCCTCAACTAAGCATCACTATGGTGTCTCTTCACAGCAATAGAAACCCTAAGACAGGAAGGAATTCAGTAAGTTTCATGTAGATAGGCAACTGCCCTAAAAGTTCACGTTGCTTAGGACCCGATGCTGTGCTAGCTAGGAAGGACCCTACTCTCCTACCAGCAGGACAATCCAAAGTTTGCTTTTGTCTCAGAGTGCTTACTTCCCCAAATGAATGCAAGGAGGAGGTGAGCTAGCTAAACTTGCAGACTTGGAAAAAATGAAGAAGGAGATGTGGAACTAAGGATAAATTACCAGGGAGAGTGAAGAACTAGCATTCACTTTATTATCCAGGTGCTAAAGGAGCCTACAAGCTGGCACTGATGGATAACACTGTGTTTTAACCTAGGGATTAGCTCCAGTGCCAAGAAAAGACAGTATCCTGTTCTGGTCACAGTCCATCCACCATCCACCTCCCCCAATTTACCAGCCCCCTCCCCCCCACCAATGCCAAAACCCAGGTTACCCAGGGTCATTATTGCTATAATCTTTTCTTCCCCGAAGCCACCTGGCTGTTGCTGGGTTTCTCTCAGCTGATGCCTTTGCAGGTGTTTCCAAGTCCTCTGTGTGACTCTCTCTGCCTTTGCGTTCCCCCAGCACTGGGTTAGGTGGGCCTGTGGCGCTTTATAACTTTCTGTTCAACAGCTGGCAGCTACAAATTAACTTTTTGACTTCATTAGGCTAATCTGCTGAATTATTCCTAATTTGGAGCACCTGCAAACCTCCCTCCCACCTCTCTCTCTCCTGGAGCCACCTCCTCTCATCAATCAGTGGCTGAGTGGCAGGTTAGCAGCATATGGAGCCACAGGCAGGGTCTGGTCAGGACTGTTTGTTTTTCCATCCCTCTGACTCACTGGTCTCAGACTGCTCCAATCAACACACGGCTTCCCCACAGGCAGAGCTGATGTGAATTTAAGATGCCAAGATCCTTTACAAGGATGAAAACGACCAGAAGCCAATCAGGTCTTTGCCCTTGGACAGGAGCAATTTCCACCCTAGGCAGTCTAATGCAGAATCACACTCCGTACTGCTACCCTTGATTTCCCCCAGTGTTTCCTGGAAGCAAGAAGTGGAAGAGCATTTCCATTTCTCTCCTTTTCATCTGCCCAGAAACCAGGAGGCGGATGCTTCTCCTTTTCTCACGCAATCAGTAAATAAAAAGAGAAAGTTGCAGCTGCGTTCTCCAAATCCCACCTGCATCTATGGGTGGGGGTTCCTGGCCTTCTCCTCCAGCTGGAGTCCTCAACATCCCCAAATAGCCTCACTCAAATCTGTAAAGTGGAACAAATGTTTCCACAGTCTTCTTTTAGGCACGGGTGCTCATGTTTCTGCTGGACCACTTCCTCCAGAGGGCAAACCAGCCTGGACCCAGCCCTGAAGACAGCTCTCAGTGATGCATCACCACTGCAGTTTTAGTGGGGAAGCACTTCTCACTAAGTAGCCCTCCTGGAACCTTCCCTACCTAAAAGCTTGACTAAGAGAATAAGGTTGAAGAGCTGGAAAGCACAGAAAGGCAGGAAGTACTGGAATAAAGAAACCCAAGTACACCCCCACCAATTTAAACCGTATAAAGGAAGTCACACTTCATAAAAGCAATCCAGATATTTATAGGGAGTAGGAAGAGCAGTAGTTTCTTAGAGTTAAAGATGGAGCACACACAATGAACACAGATACCAGAGCCTTAAGGAGATACTGTTTGCTTTTGTTCCTGCAGGGTGTTGTCTTTCATGAGCTTCTATTTCTATGGCTTATAATCCAAGTAGCCATAGCACTCATTTCCCTAGGACAAATCATGTTTATGTTTCTTGTCAAGCATACTTTTGAATAGTGTCTTCTTCCAATTTCAAAATGATCCCTGTTAGAGAACAGGAGAGATGACTCGGTACTTAAGAATGCTAACTGTTGTTCCAGAGACTAGGTTCAAATCCCAGAACCCAAGAAAGGTATACCTCCAACTCCAGGGGAATTTGTGATGTCTTCTGACATCTGGGGGCACCTGGGCTGTACGTCAACTCATGCAGACACACACACACACATACACACACACACACACACACACACACACACACACACACACACATACACACACAAATTAATTAAATCTTTAAAAGTAGATTCCCATTAGGATTCTAAATCACAAGGTCTACCTACTTGATATTTAGTCCCAAATCACCATTTATCTCATCTTTCAGTCTCCAGATAAAAGGCAGAGATTCAGGGACTTAGTTTCTGAGAATTTATATTAACTTCATAATTGGTAAGGGTATTGAGGTTTAGATAGGAACGGTCCCCATAGACCTATGAGTTTAAATCCTTTCCCATAGTGAATGGCCTTGTGGTAGTAGGTGTGGTCTTTTTGGAGGAAGTCTGTCACTGTGGAGGCAGACTTTGAGGTCTCTTATTCTCAAGCGAGGCCTATTGTCACAGTTTCTTTCTGTTGCCTGCAGATTAAGGTGTAGAACTCTCAGCTCTGTCTCCAGCACCTTGTCTACCTGGATATTACCATGCTTCTTGACAGGAAGATAATGGACTACACCTCAAACGGTAAGCCAGCCTCAGTTAAACATTTTCCTTTATAAGAATTGCCTTGGCCAAAGTGTCTCTTCACAGCAATAAAAACCCTAGCTAAGAAAACATCGATTTTTATCTTACTTTTTCTCTGCTACTTTTTCCACCGTCACTAGAGGTCAATGTGATAGAGAAGAAACCTGTTGGAAAGAGGAGAACTGGGGGCTTATAGGTTTGGATCTCAACCCCACAGCTGAGAACTACTCTAGCCTTGGTTGTATCAGCTGAGTTTGTCTTTTTCTGGGAAAGCAAAACAAAACAAAAAAGAAGCTGTGGCACTTGTCTTGAAGGAAATTGTACAAGGTAATACAAATATGGAGCCTAGTTTGATGACTAGAAGCAGAAGCTAGAACCAGCAACCAGAGCCATCATTATACAGATAGCTACCAAGGAACCCCTGATTGATGGTAGATTCCCTTTGTAGCTGTGCTGTGGGATTATGCTCTTGAACACTGTAAAGATTTGTCACTGTAAATAATAGTTTAATGAAGTGCTGATTGGCCGAAAGCTAGGCAAATAGGAAGTATAGTTAGATTGATCAGAGAAGGAGAATTCTGGGAAGAGAAAGAACAGAGGAAGCAAGACAAAAATGGTGCATTGAGAAAAAGGTACCAAGCCACGTGGTTAAACACGAATAAGAATCATGAGTTATTTTAAGAGTAAGAACCAGATAAGCCTGAGCTACTGCCCAAGCAGTTAATAGAAAATTAACCCTCCAAGTTGATTATTGGGAAGCTAATGTTGGGTTTTGAGAGTTTCTGGCAGGACAGAAACTTCTAACTATAAATGGCATTGTAACTTGGTGCATGAACATTCACATAAAACCTGAAAAAGGTTCTATAATACAGAACCAAAACCAGCTTCTTAGTTGTGACTCTCAAGTGGGTTTTGGTACATAAATGCAGTGGCCTGCAGGTGTGAGCTGAAACATGGCAGGTTCCCTGAAGTCTAACAGAAGCCACACTACAAGCATCCAGTTTCTTTTCATACAGACAAAAAAGGAACAGATTCAAATATGGCTTCTTAGCATTGGAATTTTTGGGGGGTAGGCTCTATTTGCCAATAGGGAACAGAGACATAGCTCCTTTAAGATAATCTTCCTGATGCACTGTTAGCATCAAAAACATCAAAAGAGGTCCGAGTGCCAAACACTTAAACAGTGTTCAGGAGCAGAGGGCAGCTGTGCTCCATTTGGTGGCCTTCTGGCCCCTAAATTCCCCAAACTTAAGGTGGCAAATGTGTTCCTGCCAGTACCTCTGCCATGAAGCTAAGCTCTCATAGATCAAGAAACTGGGTGGAGCCAGCCACCATAGCAGAGGTTTTAATCCTAGCCACAAGGCTTTAATCCTAGCTATGGCTTTTAGACAAGGTTCATGTGGTCAGAAAATAGTAAGAGATATACAGTAAACAGATTCAGAAAAACAAAACAAAACTTCTAAACAGTTTTATAGTATGTTTGACATATATATGTAGGCCTGTAAGAGAAAAGAAGGATAAAGAAAGTCTCTAAGAAAAGATAGAGTAAAAAGAAATAATAATAAGCCACTTAAAGATGGGATATGCACAAAGAATCAGGATACCATATGTTATTGTGTTATTTTTTAGTTTTTTGACTTGAAAAAATGTATCAAGAGCTGTGAAAGACTTTTGATTATAAATTTTGCTGAATTAATCCAGCTTATACATTTCGTAAATGTTTGGACTTCAAAATTGAAGTTAAAAGATATATTGCTTTGAAGAAGAGGTTCTGTATTTATTTCCACAGAAAATGAGAGGCTGTGGATTTATTCTGGGTTAAAGAAAATAAGGTTTAATCAAGGACAACCCCTGGAAAAATCTCAAATGGAAACAGATAACCCAGATGGCTCAACTTGTCAGAGCACCTCTATTGAAGTTTCCTCTGAGTTCTGCATCTAGAACAGCTTCAAGGGGACTTACTAAATGACCCAGCTTCACAGAACACCCCAGTCAGGACTTGTCCATAATCCTAAACTTTCTTTGGTTCTCTGTGAGATTACCAGCACCCCCAATGAGCAGGAAGTAGTCTAGAGAATTATGCCCACATTCTCCCCATACGAATTATGAATGTTTGTCTTTGTTTAGAATGTTGTTATGAATAATGGTCAAGAAAAAAGCTATAAAGAGGAGATTTATATTTGAGGGTTTGTTTTAAAAATTTAAAAAAGGAGGCAGAATGTTATGGGATTATGTTCCTGTACACTGTAAATATTTGTCACTGTAAATATTGGTTTAATAAATTCACAATTGGCCAAGAGTTGGACAGATAGGAAACATAGGCAAGGCAACCGACTAGGAGAATTCTGGGAAGAGCAAGAGCAGAGGAGCCTCCAGCCAGACGTAGAGGAAGCAAGAATGCTGCACTGAGAAAAATGCTCCAAGCCATGTGGCTAATCATGAAAGAGAATCATAGGTTAGTTTAAGAGTTAGCAAGTCATAAGCCTGAGTCATGGACCAAATAGTTATAATTATTATAAGCTTTTGTGTGATTATTTAGGACTAAATGACCAAGGAATCAGCTGTGTTGGAAAGAAAAACTTCTGACTATAGAGTTGCATAGAGAAAAAAAAGCATAAATTATGGCAGATCTCTTGTTGAACTTTTCTTCTAATGAAAAATTACTAAGATCAAATTCCTTTCACAAGGGCTTACTTCAATAGCAATGTCTTCATTTGATGGCAAAATGATTACTGCATTAGAAACTTTAGAAGTGATAACGGAGATAGATTCAGGAACACTCATTTCCTGGATGATTTTTACTGCCATTTAGAAGAGGGTTCCTGTGCCTAGTGAGCTGTGGTTGATGTATACTCTAAGCATGGTAAAGAACAAAAAGTTGGGTTCAAAACATCAAGATCCTTAAAGAATACACTGTGAGCTATAGATGTGGGTTTAGGTACTTGGAACCAGTTCAGTTATCAATGAAAAGAAGAGCTTGCTTATAGCCTCATTGCAAGAATAACAGCGCCTACTTTGTGGGGCTGACATGATGAGTTGCTTAGTAAAAATTTATGTAATAACCAGTCCCCAATTTTTGATGTACAAAAAGAAGTCTTATCTCAACGGAAGGTGGACCTTTTTACAGTCTTAAGGATGAAATAAGGTTTGGCTCAACTCACATACAATCTTTGTGTAATTATGACTGTCTTTAGCTCTGACTCTGGTGAGGTTTTTGGAATGGATGGTGAGTTTGTCCATGATGAAGAGACTAACTACTTTGCTTTCTAGATTGAAGTTCTACCTTGGCTTCATGTGAAAGTAATTGGTAGCCCTATGGAAATCAGGGATCAGAAATGAGGATGAGAGTCAGAGGGATACAGATGATACCCACAGTACCGTTGAACTTCAGAACAGTCCATTGCTATCCATTGTTGGTCCAGCTAAAGGAGATAAGATATCATCTAGTATATATACACTTGTTTATCTGGGCAATCATGTGTGATGTGCATGTGTGTAGAAGCTAGACCCAGCACCTAGAGATACTGCAGTAGACGCTACTAAAATAAAAATAAACTTTGTTGCTATTACTCAGGTGCTGTCTATCTCATTTTATTTTACATATTTTTTTTTTTTGAGATAAAGACTTTCCTTAGCCTGAAACTCAAGTTGGCTAGGCTGATTGACCATAGAATCTTGGAGATCTGACTGTCTTTGTCTCCCCAGCTCTAGGATTCATAAGACAATATGAATGGATTTATTTTATTTTAGTATAGCCTATTGGATCAAATTTAGATCCTCAGGGTTGCAAGACAACACTCTACCATCTGATGTGGGAATATTTTTCTGTATGCTGTGAATATCAATCCTTTTGTCCTATGACAGGCAGCATAGAAAAAGTAGGAGGGGAAATCAGAGCATAGGTAGGAGAAAGACGGAGTCAGAACAGATGGAGCCAGCCGCCTAAGAGAAAACATGTAAAAAACACAGGTGAGCCACAGGCCACATGGCAGAACAGATTAATAAAAATGGGTTGAATTAAGATGAAAAAGCAAGCTAGCAAGGTGCCTAAGCCATAGGCCAAACTGCATGAACTTAATATAAGCTTCTGAGTCATTTTGGGGACCTGAGCAGTAGTGGGCTGCTAAGGGGTCTGGGACTGCAGGTCTGTGGGTCTGGACCTGGTCTGTGGCACTCAGGGCCAGAAAACCTTAGTGTAACAACCACCTGAGCTATTGTCCAAGATGTTTAGTGGATCTCAATTGCTCTTCCTGCCTCCTCCTCCTCCTCCTCCTCCTCCTCCTCTTCCTCCTCCTCTTCTTCTTCTTCTTCGACAAATTTACTAAATCTCCTGGGCTGTTCTCACACTCATATGATATTCCCATCTCAAGTTATATCTGGGATTATAGGTATGGACTATAACAATGATCCCAGTGAAGATTTTTATAGTTTGTTTGTTGCTATTTCCTTTCATCTGTCTCTGATATTATAGTTGAATAGATATCATCTGAGAGTAGGATTCTTCTCTTCCCATGTCTCTACAAAGGCACATGTGGACATTAGGGACAGAAAGACATTGTCTCGGAAATGACTCTCCTTCACTGAACGCATAAACCCTGCTTGGGTGAAACCTTGGGATATAACTTCTTCAACTTGTTGAACATTTTGAATTTGCATGCCCTAAATCTGTTCCCATGCCTTTTGTCCTCAGACCACATAACATGTATATAAAAATTAAGAATTCAAGTAAAAAAAATAAGATTTGGGCAACCACACTGGGCTTCCCTATTGGCAGTGGTTCCATTTTTTATGTGTCAAGATTAATATTTCATACACAGCCACTTATTATAAAAAGTAACCTTGGAACACTGTGTCAGGTGAATATATTTTTGAAAAAAATGTTCTGGAAATTATGCAGCCATAAAGAACATCCTTACTAATTGTATTGGCACCCATGTTATGCTAACTGGTTTGTCATCAAGTTGGGGGTGGCAGAGCAAAGAACCCTCACTGCTGTCTCATGCCTGGCTTTGCTCTATTTCTCTCTCAAACTCATTTATTCAGTGTTCATATTTATGCAGAAGAGGGTAATGAGTTAGCCAAAGGTTACATGGGGTGCAGAGGGCTCTTGGATGATGAGAGCATTGGTAGCTTGTGAGGCTAGCCTCAGGCTGTCTGAAATTGAAATTTGGAGCTAAATTAATAAGTCAACCTGAGCACATGCAGTTTTACATTAAGACTTCTCTAGGGTTGAAACTATGTAGCTTGACATAAAAGAACATTTAGAGACAATTTTTTAAAAAGCTCAAACATGTTTGGGATGGAGGACGTAAACCGGAAGAACACTGCGATGTACCATTATTGACATTCTCATGAAATGGCTTTTACAGTTTGCTATGTAGAGTGTGTGTCCCTCTGTATAGCCTTGTAGGTCGATAGCTCTTGTAAAAGAAATATCAAATAGGACTGGAGAGGCAGCTCAACTGTTAAGAACACTGGTTGCTAGTGCAGAGGACCACCTGAGTTCAATTCCCCGTATCCATATGGAGGTTCACAGCATCTGAAACTCTAGCTCCAGAGAATTCCATGGGTACCTGATGTACATAGGCATTTATAAAACAAATAAATATAAAATTTGACTCATTTTTATCAAACACTATAATATTTGTGTTTAGGACAAGGAATTAAAATCTTTTTATCTTCTCCAAATTGTAAGATTTTTATGCAAATATTTTAATTCCCCTCCCCCCAACCCGGTAAACCTTTGTTTTTCAAAGGTTCCTTGTTCTATTTAAGAATTTGATGGCCTGGGGTTGTTTCTTGATCATGGGCAAAGTTTGACTTGTTCAAAACTTCAGTTGGAGTGCAAATCTCTTTCTTTGCAATTCTGAACTTATTTCTAACATGATCTTGCACATAGTAGTTCTCCCTGAAGCAGATGGTCTATTTGATCTCCTTACCATTCCTCCAGAGCAAGTGTCAACTCAGCCTAAGGACAGCTTGGGAGCAAAATGCTAATTGGGATTGTGGCTTTTTTTTTTTTTTTTCATTATTTTAGAAACAAGGACATTAGAGTAATTTTACAAAATCTGGTTAAAGATGTAGTGGTATACTGCTTTATGTATTCAGGGTAGACATACCCAAGGGAGTACTCCAAGAGTAAAGCATACCTAGAGAAGGGCAGCAAAGAAAAGACACCTAGAAAGCATCACAGATTGGCCCCTGCAGACACTAGACACTAGCTTATAGCTCATGACAACAAAACACAATCCTGCCTTCATTCAGGCCAGATTCCCATCCAGTAGTGAGTGTGCTTCATAGTGGATGCAACATCTTGAAAGAGATCAACACTAAATTGAGAATAATCGATGAGTTACCTGATGTAGGAATGTCTTTCTGTGTGCTGCAAATAGCAATCTTTAAATAAAGGAGCTATTTTGGCCCATGACAGGCACCATAGAAAAAGTAGGTGGGGAATCAGAATAGGTAGGAAAGGAAGAGCAGAGTCAGAGACAGATCGAGCCAGCCGCCAAAGAAGACACATGTGAGGAACACAAGTGAGCCATGGGCCATGTGACAGACAGTTTAATGAAAATGGGTTGAGTTAGGATGAAAGAGCTAGCTAGCATTGTGCCTGAGCCATAGGCCAAACAATATGAACTTAATATAAGTGACTGAGTCATTTTTTTTTGGGGGGGGGGTCTAAACAACAGCATGGCTAAGGGGTCTGGGACTGCAGGTCTGTGGGTCTAGACCTCTGGCCGCCCGGGACCCGAAAACCATATTGTAACAGTTACCTTAAGATAACTAACATTCTTTGATCTAGATAGTATGGAAAGTCAATGCTGCACATGGAAGTAATGATTTCATAAAAGTCACAATTCAAAATAAACACTGGGCCAATTAAATGATTCCTTTGTACAAACGGAAAGAGACAGGATTTGGGAGCTGTTTTTAATGCAAGACTTCAGGAGTACTGGCGGCCTGGTCTTGTGTATATTGCAGAGGATTTCCTACCCAGCTGTGCTTCTGGGACCCATGTTTGGAAGTGACTGAGTGAAATGACCTCTCTTTTTGGTCCTAGCCATCTGTGTCACAGGGCTCTCAAACTGTAGGTGATGGGCCGCTGATAAGCGTCAGCATGTCCACTGATAATGTGGAGGGCCAGAGGCTCTGTTGCTTTTATAAGAAATATGTATTCCAGGATTTTCTTTCTTATAACAATATATTTATTCTCTCATCAGTAGAGAAACATCACAAAGACTCTAGTGCCTTCCTCTGCCCAGCACAGCAGAAATGAACAAAGGCCTTTGTAAGAAAAAAAAAAGTCTCTTCTTTTAAGTTTTTCTCAGGAAGTATCTTATTTTTTTTCATGCATCTTTAATGTGGCAGCCAGAAGCCAAAGATCAGACACACTAAGACTTTATGACCAATGGTGACTACATTTTGGCCTCAATTCTCACTTCTGACATAATTTCCTATAACTCAAAGTTAAAATGAACTCCCCTTTCTTTTCACAAATGCTCATTGCTCTTCAAACTCTGGTTACAGTCTCTTTCTTAAACTTTCTTCATTTCCGTATTCATGGAAATTGATCTGGCCTTCAGCTTCATGAAGAAATAAAATTATATGTGTAGCCTATCATACCATTACTAAACTACTGCCCTATCCTTGGGTCTGTCCTTTCTGGGTTCTTTGGGGTTATTATTGTGTTCTCCATGCACCTCCCTCATCCTGTCTCTTAAGATATACAAGATCTTTATCTTTCTGATTTCTTCCATAAGGATTAGCGCATTTCACCCGGCCATTATAGATATAGAACCTTTACAACGACAGGGAAATAACAATTGTGCTTTTTGGTGTTTGGTTTGTTTGTTTTGTGTCATCTTTGATTGAAAGTGTCAAAAAGCAGGGCTTACGATGTTTAGCTAATTATTGAATGTTTAGTATCCACAACATCTGACCCGCAGTAGGAAGTAGCCAATACATTTCAATACATTTCTGAAGAGTGTTTCTTAAGCAAACAAGTATATAGAAATTCTTCAGACAGATGCTCATATCTACCTTTCCTATTGTAAGAGTTTTCTTGCCACCTCCTCATTTGATTATCCAAATTCCATATACCATCTATTGACGTTCAAATGTATGGACTTATGCTATCCACCTGCCTGCACACCAGATTTTTTGATGAATCGAATGAATACAGTTTTCCTCAGAAGCCTCATTATTAGAGCCTTTTGGTAACTTACTTCATTAATGTGAGTCCTTGACTGTCCTCTAGTAAAATATTGAGTTGACCCTTGAGGAAAGGATACCATTATGTCCTTCAAAAGAGAGTGTTTACTTTTTAGCTTATTGATTGCATTCTTTTGTTTAGTCTGATAAAACTAGTTATTATTTTCCTACCAAGGTCCTGAATACAAATGAAATGAGATATAAACCATTATCTTATGTCGGTGATATAGCTCTGGGGGGCTCACTTATCTAGCACTTTTGAGATCCCAAGAACAAACTGATATTAAAGAAGACATAGTCTTTGTCTATCCAATTTAAAATAGGTGGTGGTGACAAATTAGCAGGTGACCATGTCAGTGTTATCTGAGGAGGGTCAATGCCAAACAGAACGCACTGGATCTAGGTCAGGAATGGCTTTCCAAAGGAAAGGATACTCAACTCCTAAAATATGAGCAAAAATTAGACTAGGCTTAGGAACCCCAGGTGAAGCCACTGACAACCTCTAGAAGTGAGTCTAAATTTGACCTACTCAGGAAAGCCTAACATCATCAGGCTTATGTGTTGGTCAAGGAAAGGCTGCAGGTAGGTTCTTAGGGAAATTACGTAAATGTGAAGCAAAACCACCAGCGAGGGGAATGATGTGGCTGTTTGCGTTTCAGGAAATGCTGCTGTGCTGCAAAAATGAGCACACAAATAAATGGTTATCTATGCACGTGAGTGTTGCACAAATTCTATTTGATATTATAATAAAAAACCAGAGCCAGATATTGGGGAAAAGATGAAATACCAGAGAGATAGAGAAACAAACCGTAGCTACTTCTCACCCAGCCAACTCCTCAGGCCGGTCTCCATGAGTTGAATCTTCAGACAGCAAATCTTTCCATCTTCAGCCTAAAAGGGTAGTGGCAGGCCAAGTGGAAAAATGCTGCCTCCTCCAGTCTTATTCCCGCCCCCCCCCACCGACCCTCCTCCCCCCAGCTATCTCACTTCCTGGTCCAACTTTTTCAGTGTTAGGATTAAAGGGGTGTTTCTCTGTTACTGGAGCAGAAGCAGGAATCCCAAGTGCTGGGATTAAAGGTGTGTGGCTCTGTTTGGTCTCAAACTCACTCACAGAGAACCAATTGGATCTCTGCCTTTGGAGTGCTGGGATTAAAGGCAAGAGTGATCACTCCCTGATCTTCAAGGTTTGGCTCAGTGGGTGGTTCTGTCCTCTTATATTTCAGACTACTTTTTATTAAAAATACAATATATCACCACACATAAGCATTGATTTGAAATGTTCTTATATGAAAGTATGAAAAAGATTTCCATGAAAGAAAGTCAAAGTAGAGATTGCTCATTTTGGCTTTGTGCTTGATTCCATATATTTTGTGAGTTGCATTTATCTTGAGGTAATATGTATTGTGAATCTTGTCTGGTCATTTTTTTTTTTCCTGTAAGACTTTAATAGTCTTCTCAGGTTGTTTAGAATTAATGAGGCAAATGTCCTCAATCAAGAAGCAATTTAAGAACATGCTGCTAATTTCAATGAGTTCTGTAAATGAACTAATTTAATACTAGTTGACCTTTTTATTTGGAGAGAATGATTTGTGGCAGCATTTTCCTGATTTGTGCGTACAAGCCTTGGCAACCTGATTGGTCATTCTGAGCCCAAGGGTAAGCATTAATCATGGTACAAAGATGGAACGTTGCCAAGAGGGACTTAGATATTCACCCCAGAAACCACATGGTGGCTGCTGTTTAGCAGGAAGGCTCTCAATCAGGTTTATTAAAACCAAAAGCCATAGAATTAAGGCCATGCAGAGAGATGCTGAAAGATGCAATTTTGACAGTGCTCTAGCAATTTTGTTACCCTAGTATTATTTTTTAACTTCTTTATGACAGGAATGTAATGAAAATGTTTTTAATTTGTAGTATGAAGGAACACTTTAAATTCCCGAATAAACTTGAATAACATATAGCGGCACTATTGCAATCCTGTCACTTTTATCCTTTATGACTTCATCTAGGAAAGAGCCAGAATTTCTGCACTTTGTCTTTAAATCAATCAGGAGAATTCAATGGTGGTTTTCAATGGAGGGTTTTGCCTTCAACACATATACAAGCAATGAGAATATGTGTCAGTGCCATAATACCAATAAAAAGATGGGATCCTTCCACCCCCAAAGCTGCTTCTCTACGATGGGAAAGCACTGTTCTCAGCATGGTTGACATGGTTGAGTCAAGGCTTAGTCATTAGCCTCCGAGTGTCTGGCGAACAGTCTTCTCTGAAGCAGAAGGAGGGAGAAGGAACCGATAATACCAGGAAGAAGGAGCATTTCACTTAAGAGGGACAAACAAATAAACAAATCCAAAACTAATCATAAAATAAGTTATTAATAAAATAACTCTCTAAAAGTGTACGAAGATATTTTGTCATATTCATAAAAGGATATTTTATAAGCAGATGAAGTAGACAAGTCAGAGAGAAGGCAAAGGTATTGCTGCACAGGAAGGCACCATAGGGCTTCTGTCAGGAGTGGAACAGACTTTCTTCAGTCTCAGAGACAACGGCCAAAGAAGAATGTCAGTAGTCAGTAAGTATCTGAAATAGACATTGCAGCAAGCATCACATGAGCATTCAACCAAGTGATTCCCTGAACAGCCGTCTAACAGATAAAACGTGAGTTGCAACACCTCCCTGCTCAGCCTGAATCAAAGAAATAATAAGTATATTGACACGGCTGGCCAGAAAAATGTGTGCAACTGGCCAGGATAGAGTCTGATCTTACCATACTGCCAAATGGTTTGGCACTTGGTTATCCAGTATTTCCACTGCAGAGTAAAAGTCAAGCATTTTCCCAAAGAGGGTGTACTTGTTTTGATTAGAGAAGAGAATCTGGAGGAGTCATGGGGTGATAGACAGCTCAAAGCAAGTCAAAGTTCTTATTTTCATTTTACTTTGCAGTGCTGGTGATGCTGTGTCTACCATGTAGGACTCTCCCACTGAGCCACAAGTGCAGATGTAAAGAAAAAAGAAGAATGAGACCAGGTGTGTTTGGAAGAAGGCGCTGATAAGTTTTTAAAACTATTTGTAAAAAATGCATGAGACAGAAATTCAGACGAGGAAACAATTTCTGAAAACTATAGAGTATGGCCTGATGCACGCAATTCTCAAATATGAGAAAGAATATTTGAGGATTCTCTTGTTCATCCTGGATCACAACGAGAATACAAAGCCTATTCCATACCAAATCTAGACCCTTGGATTCAATTATTCTTCAGTTGATCTATACTCTGAAAGTGTGTGTCAAGGAAACAAGCAGGGTTCTCCAAAGTCTGGTTTCACTTGTCCTTTCTAAAGTTAGAGAAATCTCTCCAGCTCCCCACTCCTAGCCTGGTCTAAGGCAACATTTGCCTATAGAGAAATGAAGTAATGAAGCAGCTTCTGGAGTCCCATCCACCTTTCTCGATTCCAGCCTCCATTTCATCACTTCAGTGCTTTCCCGGTAGAGCAGAAGCATGGGTAGAGTGTCCCCTTGTGGTGCCCATAGCTCATCTTTGGAAAGTTAGCGATATTTGCTCAGGTAGATCAGACAGGCTGAAAAAGTTTTTCCAGATAGTAAAGGTAGGTGTGTATACGACAGTTTACATATGTTAGGCAGATCTTCTTAGTATTCCATGACGTTATGGCCCAATGTTACCATTATAAATTTAAATCTTATAAGGTGAAAGTGTATTTACATAGCCCACTGAACACCAGCACATCCCATAGAGAATTGGTTACTTCCCCTCACAACAACATGACTGCCTGGGAGCTGTGATATGTTGCCACTACTCAGTATTGCAGAGGATATTATAATCTAGAAAATGAGAAAATTCAAAATCCAAAGTAGACTTCTGATTAATACTTAGTGCTATTCCATCATCTTAAAGTGGTGGTGGGAATGGTCTATACACAGATAATTCACGGTAGAAGCAAAGCCTCTATTTGTCCACAATACTCTACCCTCAGTTTGAACCCCAAAGGTCCTATTAGGAGAATTAATTCTGTCTCTTTAACTTGTAATTATCCATATTCTGTCTAATACCCCGCCAAACATGGTTTAATGTAAAATGCAACGAGTTAATACCCCACTTTTCACATTCATTTATTTTTCTTTATTGCAGATTGATCAAAAATATGATGCATTCAATCTTGGGAAAAATATAAACATAAGAAAAATATAGTCACTGGCCTTATGAAGCCACAGATGAGGAAGTAGCTGGTACCTCCAACATTTACTGTGATACTACACTAAGCATATGAATACAGGATGCAAAGACCTTTCCAAGCTGGAAGCCTATGCTGATGAAGAGGTAAATTTCACAGTTGGAGAGCAAATATAATACCATCTCTCTCTCTCTCTCTCTCTCTCTCTCTCTCTCTCTCTCTCTCTCTCTCTCTCTCTCTCTCTCTCTCTAGATATATATATCTAGAGAGAGAGAGAGAGATGGTATTATATATATATAATTTGGGGGATGGTAATTCACTTTATTTTGTTTTGAAACAGGGTTTCTCTGTGTATCCTTGGCTGTCATGAAAACTTGTTCTATAGACCAGCCTGGCTTCAAACTCATAATGATGGTCTGCCTCTGTCTTCCAAGTGCTGGGATTAAAGGTGTGGGCCGTTATGCCTGGATTAATGAATCTATTTTAAAAGTGACACACTTTATCCAACCTAAAAGCAGTAACTGTTGTCACTGACAGGAAGCCATTAGGGGCGTTGTTTATAACTGTATGATACAATGGAGAAAACATCTGGATTACCTAATCTAACAGGTCCCCCATTAACGAGGAACATGCATCTCATGGGTTGGATCTTTGTTCTGCTGCAGCATAATTGGTAACTTTGCAAGGGAAATTCGCCCAGTCTCTCTGTCTTAATGTGTTTTGATTATTTGTGTTGCTTTTGAATGACAGCTATACAAACATCCATTACATACGCTTACCACCTCGAGTGAACTATTACAAGTGAATACACTCCAGAGAATGTGACAAGTAAACAGCAGAACAAGGCGAGAGCAAGCACTAGAGAAATAGAATCTCTGAGAAGCTGGGCTGGAGATGTGGCTCAGTGGTAGAGAACTGACCTAACATGCATAAGGTCCTTGGCTCTTTGCCCAACACTGACAAAAAGATAATGGATAAAAAAGAATCTAGGATCACTTGAGGATCACTTTTTCTGGAGTCCGATAATGGATTTTTAAAAGGAAGTTTCATGGAAAAAATGAGCAATAATACATATACATAGGTGTTCTCATTATTTTGTTTTATTTGATTTCCCCGCCCCCAGGTGTCTGAGGTCTGAGTAATCCCTATTACCTCAAATGCTGTGTGACCTTGTATTGTCTTTTACTAATCATGAACTTAATATCCACCTCATCGGTTTTCATGACTCAGGATAAAAGAATGACATCTATTTTTCTATTTTCCTGAAAATTGTGGTTATCAGTGATGCAACAGTGTCTTCCAACACTCATACACAGAGCTATTTAAAGACTTTAAGCAGGCAGTGTGGTTTTCTATACCTTTAAATGTATCTGACATGCAGTCTACCTACATGCAGTATGTTTTTCAACATTCTGAGTATTTGTCACTTTTCTTTAAGAGGAACGCTTGGCTGAGGAATGCCACCTGGTGTTAGTGGAGAGTAATTAAGCCTTGCGGAGGCTGAAGAAGTCTTGTGAGCACCCATCAGTCTGTGGTAGGCTCTTCAGCTCAGAAAAGTTACATCAATTGATCAATTGATACTTTTGGATATTATTTGTATGTGGTAGTGCAATCATGAGGTGGCTTACACTTGACTTGGGGATATTTTTGAACTGCTGTGGGGTCCAGTATAATGAATGATCATTTAAGATTTCATATTTCTGTAATACTGTAAACAGTTCTATGTTAGAAAATGTTCGCGTGTTGTATTTTCAAGCTGGATCTTCTTCGTATTTTCTCTAATGCTCTACTTCATAGCATGCATAAATGTGACCTCTGAAATTTCTGCAGAGCTCTTCTCTTGTTCTAGTTCTTGTCTATGGTACAGTGCCATTTTAAATTCATGGATCTATAATTATGCCATTTGGGACATAGGCTGCCCTCTTTCTAATTGTTTTGGGGCTACAGAGATGGCTCAGTGGTTAAGGGTACTTATGACTTTTTAGGAGGGCCAGAATTTGATTCCTAACACCTATACCAGGTGGTTCACACTGACTTCAGGGAGTACATGACTACCTCTTTGGCCTCTGTGGCCAACCACATGTATATATGGCATACTATACACGCTGAGATACACATGAGTAAAAATAAATTTAAAAAAGTTAAAAATGGTTTATAATTTTATAGTGGTAGTGACATGCACTGGAGACTTTAAATATGATGACTGTAGAAGGCAAATTTAGGAGATAATGTAATGCTAATTTTATGTTTTTACCTTGGTCAACACAGTTGACATAAAGCATATAAAAGTCTTTTTTTTTTAACCCTGAAAGAATAGCTTCAAAAACAACATTCTAGAAATAATAAATATTAAAGTATTTTTATATGTCATCTGATTGTTAAAAGTGGAACCAAATGAACTCACTCAATTTCTGCCATTGCTTTTGTGCTTATAATCCCAAGAGGACATATTCAGGATGGATTCTCTAGGTAAGTTAGGTGACATATAGCGACATGAATCTGGCGTTCTGTTTGGCCACTGTTTTTTTCTTACAGCTTAGTGGGTGACACTGGTAGGGGTGGGGTGGGGGGATTTGGGTTGGAGAAGTGACTTTTATTACCTATCTTGTTCTTTATCAGTGGTTTGTTTCTTGAGTTCCTGTCTGGTGAGGGAATAAAGGAGATGCCTCCTGCAGGAGACTGGTTTAGGTCATTTCTCCCTGTTCTTCTTTGCCCTTCAGTTTCAGAATCTCTGGATAGATTGATCCTCTGTCGATAATTTCAGATGGTGGACAGACAAAAGCAGTATAGGCCGAGTCTGATGGTGCTATTATTGGGGGATTACATTAAGCTTCTTAATGCCCAGATTTTTCTGTGAAGAAAGAGACCAACTGGGAAGTTCCCAAATGATGAAGTATGTTTTTAAACACTCGTGGCTACTCTCTAATGGCTTGTGCTGCCAGACATGAAGCATTTCACTGTGAAAATGGGTGGGATGCCTTCTGTATAGCTGCAGTGTCAGGAAGGCTAATTTATTAGTGGTTTGAAAAGTGCTTTGAGCTAATGGAATAAAAGGCACTGGAAAGTTTGAATGTATATTATTAAAAATGAAAAATTGTAACAGAGAAACTTATTTCCCTTAGAACACAGACATCAATATTAGACTGATTAATAAAGCATAAACAACCAGTTTGAGGATGGAAACCACTAGCCATTCATCAGGATATTTCCTTTATGTGTTTCCAAATTGCCATTTGGGTTGTTTTATTTGCTGTTGGATTATATTCAGTGAGAGCCTGGGTTCCTATTCGCATACGGGCCTCACTAAGCTTAAATAGATGTTACATGAGCTAAAAATTTCAACACAACACTTCGGTTTTTGTCGTTGTGTCTTGAACTATAAGAGTCATGTGTCTATTTTCCCCATCTTTCCACACATAGACCTCCCACAAATCCTATTCTAAATCAACACACTTCTTCATCATCGTTAGGGCCTTGTATTCATCATATTGGAGAGTAATTAAGACAGGCCATTCTGAAGTGAAGGTAATGGATAGCAAGCATTTGCGAAGGGTTCTGAGGATATGGGATAGATTATTGCTTTGTTCACATTTAGTTTTCCCACAATAATGTTGAGCTGGAAATTAATGAATCCAATTAGGGATTTTTGATATGGTAAAGCTTTGAAACTGTTCATTATTCTGTTAACAGAACTTGGCTAATTTTCTTCTAAATTAATGTTCTCCTGTTGTGATGTAGAATGTATTTCATAATGAACTCTGTTGGCTTTCTCTCTCTCTTCCCTTCCTCTGCTTTTGGGCTTCAGTTTCTTTGTTCTTCTCAACAGCTGCATGAACAGTAAGCTAGAACAACTGTCAACAATGTGCTTCCTTCACCCTAGTGGTGACTGTTTATCACTGCACTCCTTTTAATGTTATCATCCAAACGCAAAGAATAAAGAATATACATGTATACTCCATCAATGTATATTGTGCTCCTATTCACAATAGCTAAATTATAGAACAAATCTAGGTGTTCAGTAGAAACAAGAGTAAGGAAAATGTGACATAAATACACAATGAAACTTTTTTTTCAGACATAAAGAAGAATGGACTTATGTTTTACAGAAAAATGGATTCAAGTAGAGATGATTATATTAAGTAAGTTAAGCCATTCTCAGAAAGACAAATATATTTTTTTTCATTTATGAGTCTTAGATTTTATGCAGACACATAAAATCATGTACCTTTAAAAGCAGAAGTAAAACTGTGTGGTGGTACAAGAGGACGAAGTGAGGGGAATGAGTGTGCGGGTTATGAGTGAATGTGCTTGGCATTTAATAGAAATAAGAATAAACACATTTTAATGAACCGACTTAAACCTTTTTGAAATAGTGCAGAAGGACGTAACTCCTGTTTTTCTTTTAAAAATAAAATCATACTACATGTCTTCTTCTAAGGCTCCAACTACAGTTTATATATTGTCACTTCCTTTGTAATGTGATGCAAAGTGCCAACAGTAACAACAGAAATTATACATTAAGAGAGTCTAAACATGCATTGTACTGACACTGCTGGCCAATTACTAAACAAGTCTATGTGGGCCAGAGAAGGGAGCAAAGGTTAAGTGTTTGACTTTCAATAAATTCTAAACCTGAATGAGCTTCTCTGAGCCCTAATGCAAGTGCTGAGCTGGCACATGCTAATTCAAAAGTATAATGTTAGCAGTGCTGCATTGTTTTATTAGTATTGGGCAGCTGTGGGCAAAGAATCCCTGTCCTGTGAACAGGACTGAAAATCAGACCTGCTATGAACTCAGCTTTAGCTGTTCTCAGAGGGATAATTGATGTGGCCTTTGATAGATGTATTTTCTTCATTATCCTATTTCACTCTTCTGAATACTTTTTGTCATTTGACATTTTGTCCTAGGCTATTCCACCCCTTTCTCATCTTGTTTTGTGTTTTTTCTTCTGTTGGTTTTTAAGCAGCTAAACTTTGTGTTTATCCATCTAATTTAGGCACCCTAAATGTCATGGGTCCTTCTAGGCTTAGTCAAATTGGAATTCAGTCTAACAGAGAAGACCACAGAGGACTGAGCTAATGTACTATAATCAATGACTAAGCTTTTGTTAGTGCACACTTAATACACATGGGCCTCAAAAAGGTCTCAGAAGAATCAGGTTTACAAAAGGCATCTTGGAATATTTCCTTATGGCCTTTCACATTTGTTTTATGTGGTGACTGCCAAAAAGACCAGATGACTGTTTAAAATACCAAGCAAAGAGAGAAGTCAGGGAGGGAAAGCGACTTTGAAGCCTGGGGTTTTGAGGCTTGCTTCAAGAGGCGAATGGTGAGTTGAAATTGAATTGATTTACACACAGAAATTGGATACAGATATTGAAGTAAAATGTCAAATGCAAGAGAAGAATTACAAAACCTGTAAACACAATAATTATACAAAAGAATAGTAATGGTTTTCACAGCAAGGGGCTAAGTGTGTCCGACTTCAGTTCCTTCATGTCTGTGATGGTACAGAAATGAAAGGATCCATGAAGGAAGTGTGTGCATTTTATTTGATAGCCAGGAAAAATTGGTATTTACAGACGTATGTGGAGCAAAGATGCCTTCAAGATATATAGGAGGATTTATCAGGTCTAAAAACATGCATCCAGACATTTACACTTCTCAGAGGCCATTCATTTTCATGTTTGGGCTTTGTTTTCCCTGATGCCCTGAGATGTGCAGGTCTCCTGTTCCAACAGATGAAATATTAACTGAGAAAATTCACAAGGACAAATTAAATGGGTTTTTTTGTTTGCTTGGTTTTGCTTTCCTGTGCAGTAGTACACCCATGTTCCTCAGCCAGTGTTCACTCCCTGTCAGTCAGGAATGTGTAAGCCTCTGGCACCACTGAAGATTTCTTAATGGATAAATGGCAGGATAACAATAATTACAGGGCTGTGGAGAATATGCAACATGATGCAGAAGGGATGGGTATGATGGTTCCTCAGTGGAACTGGAAGTGATATTAATGGCATACGGGCTGGAAGAAAATAAAGATGAGGGTTTTATTTGTTTGTTTTTTCAAAAAGATTCTAAGTGGGAAACCTCTGAAAATTTTCAATGAGATTTCTGGGGTAGGAGGCCATCACAGTTGGGGAGATTGGGCAACATCCAGAAGAGTGTTGTGTAAACATCTTGGAGTTTGCGTGTGTCCACTTTCCCAAGCTTTCTCTTCACCAGTGTAGGTCACATTACCACGTTATTAAGTTTTTTCTTGATGCAATTTGACAAAACACCTTGGAGACGGGATATATACTTTAATAAATTCTAGCCATAAAAATTTAAAATCTGTGAGCTCTTGAATGTCACTATTGGTTAGGTAATATGCATCATCTGTAGAAAATTATGATTATTTCTGCCCATTGCTAACAAAAGTAGACCAATCATTGTCCTCAAAATCTCAAGACAATGAATTGTTTTTATGTATTCTAAAATCACTTGAATGAGGATTAGTGGAATGTGATTAACATTAAAAATATACAGTTCTATTAATTTTAAAAATACAGTATTTCATGGCTTCCTGTTAGAAAGTTCAATTACATAATATATAGTCATATAATAAAACATTGTGAAACAATCTCAAACAAGTTTAGACTGACCCCAAAACATAACTGGATCCCAGTTACATTTTCATATTCTATCTTAAGAGCTGCTATGCAAATGAAGTAAATAGATCTCCACTGAACAGTAAGGTCTCATTGATTTGACCTTTTGTTGTAGGATCTGTGGAGGCAGGGATTATGTCAAGATCAGCAGCAAATCACACTGAGTTCACCCCCAGGTATGAATGATTTCTTCCTGGAACCCTGCTTGCATGCAAGTGAGTCTAGGTTACAGAAAACATCAAAAGCCGCCAAGCAGAGGCTGCATGACTAAGCCCACTTTTGTGCTCAGCAATGCTGGCAGAACACATGGACTAATTTTATACAGATTCTGTAGAAAGCAATTTGGAAAGCAGTTCCTCAACTTATCATGAGCACATCCTCAATTTAACCACCCAGGGTCTGCTGTTGTGGTTGCTTTGAATCACACAACTTAATCAGTTGGCATTACAGACTTTGAAAGCAAAAATGAGTAGCTGAGCATCGTGTTACACACACTTAACTCAAACAAACTAGAAGGTGAGGCAGAAGGATTGGAAAACCAGCCTGGGAGATATAGTGAGACCTGTCTCCAAAAACCAAAATGCTGACCTGATTGTTCGTAAGCGTACTCACCATTCTGATGGCCGTCCTTACACTGGAGAAATACTCAGACACCTGCATAGAGAATAGCTATGTTTTCTTAAAGGTTTATGTCTTGTATTTTTCTTGGGTGCCTCCTTTGGTATGATACAAAGTGTTGCATATATGGTTATGTGAGGATCACATCAAATGTATTACTCTGTGTGGACTTACCCATTTTTCCTGACTTGGCTTTCTACCTTATCATAACTGTACCCAGGAAATTTTATGAAACTATGTTATGTTGTCAGAAATAGCCTCCCATATTGACCTTGGCCTTGTCAAAATAGTTTTATCATTTATAAATTGTTTTATAAATAAATATTTCAGTGAAAGAAACCAAAGACTGCTTATAAATGATTTTGTAGGGTTCATTGACCTTTCCTGTGAAGGCTTTTCCTTAATGTTAAATATCCCCACCCTAAATGTGACAGTTAATTATTAATAATTTTCCAATGGAAACTTACGTTTCTTTAAAATATGAGAAATCATAATAGTAGTAATAATAATACATTGAAATTTAAAAATGTTCAAACCAAAGTCCCATTACAAGCTTTTAGCTTTATAGCAAATTTCTGGCCTCTACATGAACCCAGGCAAGTTTTTACCTGAAGGCTTTCTGTATTGACTGCAGAGGTCTAGAAGCCACACAGGTGAAGATCAATTGGGGAGGTCAAGTGCTCATCTACTTATTTTCCTGTTGCTATGATAAAATATCTGATAAGAACATTTTTTTTTTTAAAAAAAAAGAAAAAAAGGAAGAGTAGATTTTAGCTCACAGTTTAAGATGAAGTCCAACATAGTGGAGACATCAAGTCTTCAGGAGCTTGAAGCAGCTGGTGATGAGTCTACATTCAGAGAGCTGGGAATGTGCTTGGCTTGTTCAACTAGCTTCTTCTCTTTGATTCAGTCTAAAACCTAAGCCCAGGGAACGGTGCTGCTTCCCTATAGGGTGGATCTTCCTACCACAGTCAATCTAGTCAGGATGATCCCCCACAGCCAGGCCCAGAGGCTTGTCTCCTAGGTGAGCCTAGATCCTGCCAATAATATATGTTAAGCTTTACAGATGGGTTACGTATATAACCTGTAAACCATATCATTTCTCTTTATTCTCTGAAGTATGACACGGTTGCTATAGGAGGATAAATAAAGCAATTGCCACAGAAATAACCAATTCCTAGTGTTGTCTCATAGTTGAACCCTCATAGATATGACACTAAATTTGAATTTAAAGAGTCACCTTTGCCATTATATGAAGTCTAGGTTGAAAAATGACTTTTTTTAATACTCTCAAAACTCTTGCCTAGGGCATGTATTTGCTTGCAGTTAAAGAGGAAAGAAAGAAAAAAAGTAAAACTGTAAAAAACAATTCTACTAACCACAGATACTTTTAGAGAAAACATTTCTATATTATTTTCTGGTTTAAGCAAGGCCTATGCAGGCACACTTTATTTTACTATGCTTTGCTTTTGTGCCCTTGGTAGGCATTGCATTTTTTTGCGCTTTGCAGGTTGATGGCCACTTGCCTCAAGCTAGTCTATCAGGAATACTCTCCCCATAGCTCAGATGAGTATTAGCATTTTGACAATAAAGTATTCTTGAAATTAAGGAATGCATCATTATTTTGGACAGAATGTTATTGCATACACAATAGACTGCCACATAAGCATTGTGAAAACGTAACTTGTACATGCAGTGAAAAACAAAACAGTTAAAGATGCTCCTTTATTAGAATATTTGACCTCAGAAGCTCTCACAGCCTACTTTATTGGGATACTTGTCTTCAATGTTTCCATAACTATCACAGCAGTCTGCTACCGAACCTGTGGTGCTACTGTGGTTGGCTGCATTTGTGGAGCAGTGTTGCAGGCTAGGTACTAAAAACGGAATAGGACAGTGGGACAGAGAATGTGTTTCCCAGAAAACTACAATACTGTTCGGAAAGGAAGTCAACTGGCTGTCTTAGTCACCTTTCTACCACTGTGAAGAGTCATCATGATTAAGGTAACGTATAAAGGAAAAGGTTTATTGGGGCTCAAGGTCATTATGGCAGAGAACAACTCATAGCTCTGGAGTAGTAGCTGAGAGTTCACAAAGGATCCACAAGAGAGGAAGGAAGAGGGGGAGAGGAAAGAGGAGGGGGAGGAGGGAGGGAGAAGAAGGGAGAGGAAGAGAACAGGAGAGGGGGAGAAAAGAAGAAGAAGTAGAGGGAGGAGGAGGAGGAAGAGAGAGAGAGAGAGAGAGGGGGGGAGGGAGGGAGAGAGAGAGAGAGAGAGAGAGAGAGAGAGAGAGAGAGAGAGAGAGAGAGAGAGAGAGAGAGAGAGAGAGAGAGAACTGGAATGGTAGGTTTTTGAAACGTCAAAGCCTAACTAAGCCCTGTGACAAGCCTCCTCCAACAAGGCCATGTGTCCTACATAAGGCCACATCACCTAATTATTCCCAGATAGTTTACCAACTGGGGACCAATCATTCAAACCTCTGAGTCTCTTAAAGGGAGGGGCAGAATTCTTACTTGAGCTGCACACAGACATCATCTTTTGTAACAATAAGGGTGCAACATATTCTGAGGGATATGAGGAAACACAGGTATAGTGACTAGTGCAGCCCAGGTGGAAGCAGTGGGCCTGATTTAACTTTTGGTTTTAGTGTCTAGTGACCCAGTGGTTCCAGATGTTAAAGTAGTGATCTATGGGTTGCATGCAAAATACACTACAGGACCCTTAGATAGTCATCATAACTCCTAAGGGCTTTGTCACCATGAAGCCTCTCATTGTTCCATGCACGGTGTTCTCCGTGAATGAACATTTCTTTCCCTTTCTCCAATACAGATATTTCTGGGACATGAACTCTTCTGTATTACATACTTTTCTAACGTATTGAGAGCTATTTGATTGACAGCAGTAACGGGACTCCTATATTGATTCCAGAATTTACTCTGTACCCCCTCACGTCCCAAAACTAAGATTTTTTTTCTTATGAGGTTATGAATATTCTCCTAGGCAAACATCTTGCCACTGAATCTTTGACATGGGATCAGTGCTTGAGAATGGAAAAGAAATCCTAATTTTATCACCTTCTTACCACCTACCATTGTACTCTCCAATGCTTACTGTAGAGAGTTCTGCAGATGTAAGGTGTGATCATTCAGCATCATCCATCCTGCCAAATCAGTTTTTAAGCATTGAACGCTTGTTAGAAGTCATCAAATCCAATCTCCTTCAAGCATATTCTATCTGTTCTTTACCCAGATCCCTTTGGTCTACCCTGGAGGCAGTTCTACACCCTGATGGTTTTCAGCAGCTCTTTGCCTCAGGGTGTACTCTGACTGTGTAAGCACACTTGATTCTCCTGGGATAGGCTTATGTGCCATGTTTCCACATCAAATGGCAAGCAGTAGGAGATAAGCACTAACCAACAAGCCCTACAGTGGACATTTCTGAAAAGTGATCAGCTCAGAGGGTCTCTGGCAAGATTTATGTCCACTTTGTCACAGGGCTAGCTCATCAGTTTACAGCCTCATTATTTCCTCTTTCTTTCTTCACTCTTCCCTGTGCCAGCGGTAGTCATTATGCTAATAACATCTCATATTCAAAACCTTCATCAGTATGTGTTCTGAGTGACAGAGATTTTCTTATAATAGATGGTAGAGATTGTGGAACATGTATGATTTGCATTGAGTGCTGTCACTTCCACAGTTTTCAAAGTCCTTGGATTAAAAAAAATTATTAATGCAAAAAATCTTAATTTTTTTAATAAGTCTGTAATCCTGTTTTTTAGGTTGGTCTGCCTAGCAAGGGAATCTTGTCAACACATTGAAGGAGAAACTTTTACCCAAAGAAACTCCTGATTTCACCTGAAGTATGGCTATCCTTCAGTTTCATTTATAACTGTTGAAGCCTACCCTCCTCTGCCCATATTCATGAATACCAGATGGGCTCTTTTTGAATGATAGCACAGTAAAATAATAGCAACCCATTAAGGTCATTAAGGGAAGACTGTGGAATTTATGATCAGTGGGCTGCCATTTCTACCTCCAACCAGGATCCATAAAATACAACATAATGTGACAGCAATTGGATCTCTGATCTGAGTGAGTGCCTGGGACCTTCTATATCTGTAAACATGGACTGTTTCCCAGACTTTTCCAATATACTCATTTTTATCCCATTGATTATCATTTTCACAGCATTATTCAGGTATAAAATTAATGTCTAACTCTAAGGTTTCCTTACTGCAGTCAGTTAATGCAGAACCTGTTTACTACCAGCCAGATGGCTTCACAGTTACTTAGAAATGGACAGATATTGACAAAACATTGTCCTCTGTGCACACCAGGCTACTAAACAGTTCTGTACAGCAGACTTCTGAAATGTGAAACTTAGAGGAAAAAAAAATACCTATCTTCCCAAGTATTTGCAGATTATTTCTTTGAAAAAAAATCGCCAGACCTATAAATTTCAACCCTGACTCTCTGCATTTTAACAAGGAGAGGGCTTTTTCAATAACTTCAAAATGTGTTTTTGTTCATTTGTTTGTGTTTCTGTTAGAACTGAGAGAACAAGGAAGAAAAGAGATGGCACTTGGGAGTAGGCAACTAGGAATAACCCCTGGAGATGCTTCTAACTCTTGCTATAGCAATATTTTGGGAGGGAAATTTGGGAGTGCATGTTCTTCTGAGTCCTCTTGTTTTCAGATTCATGTCTTCTAATGGTGCCTTTTCATGTTTGGGCTGCTTGCACCATTCATAGAGCCTTTCTTACCTGTCAGTGTACTTAAAGTGACAAACACATGTGGACTTCTGCCAGTTGTACTAACAAGGTCTGAAGTGTTTGTTCAAGGGCTACTACCTAAAAAGCAACCCTTAGCCTTTTAGCAAAGAGACCTGTGGCCAAATCATTTAGAGGAGCCATTGTTGATTTGTGTGTGTGTGTGTGTGTGTGCATGTGCGTGTGCGTGTGCGTGTGTGTGTGTGTGTGTGTGTGTGTGTGTGTGTGTGTGTGTGTGTATGTATGTATGTTTAAGGAAAGGGAAGGTATGGGATAATGCTCATGTACACTGTAAAGATTTGTCACTGATATTGGTTTTATAAAATGCTGATTGGCCAGTAGTAAGGCATGAATAATCAGGGAGACCAGACTAAGAAAATTCTGGGAAGAAGAAAGGCAGAGAAGCAGGTGCAGGCCACATGCAAAGGAAGCAAGATGAGAATGATGCACTGAAAAAAGGTACCAAGCCATGTGGTTCAACATGGATAAGAATTATGGGTTAATTTAAGTGTAAGAGCTAGATAGTAATATGCTTGAGCTACTGGCCCAGCAGCTACTACAATATTAAGCCTCCAAATCAATTACTTGAGAAAAGCTGGGTATTTCAGAGTTTCTGGCAGGACAGAAACGTCTGACTACAGGAAGGCAGGAAGGTGTTGCTCTTCCTGAAAGTTGTTGAACATGAGATGGTGAATGAGCTCTGAGTTCTGTTAACTGCAGGACACACCATCATAGAACATTAGGTTTATCTCCTGAATTAGAGCCTAGAAACTCCTGCAAAAAAGGGAGTGTGAGAGTGTACTGTCTAGGAGGAAGAACACATTAAACTTTAGAAGCCATTATCAATTGGCATACACATGTAAAAAAATTAGATTATCACAACAACTTCAGCATTTTACATGTGTCAGTAATATCAAGGAAGGAAACTAAACACTTCAGTTGCAACAGGCTCTGCAGCAGCAGGAAAGGAGCCTGCTCACCTGGGAAAAAACACACCAAGTGGAGTAAATTTTAGTTCCTATGTGATACTTCCCTTACAAGACCTATCTTAGTTGTTTTCTCTCCTCACTAACACAGTTTTGCTAAGTGTCTTAGGAATTAGAGACACTATGAATATTGATGAATGAGAACGGGGCAAGTATGAAATGTTATAGGGTGTCTGGAGAGGCACCAAGAGCCATTTATTCATCAGATTAAGAAATAGAATGGCTACTAACATTATCTCTTTAGAATTATCTTGCAGACAAAGCAGTAGCATTTAGTTAAAATCTAGTTTATGTAGCATTGAGGTTTCTTGGTCCCGGGTGGCCAGAGGCCCAGACCCTACCACGCCTGACCCCTTAGCCGCCTGCCCCTGCTGCTCAGGCCCCCAGAATTGACTCAGATGCTTATATTAACTTCATGCTGTTTGGCCTATGCCTCAGACATATTGCTATCTAGCTCTTACATCTTAAATCAACCCATTTTTTATTAATCTGTCTGCCACGTGGCCCATGGCTCACCCATGTTCCTTACTTGTTGCTCCTTTGGGCTTCAGCTCAGTCTGTCTCTGACTCCACCCTTCCTTTCCTACCTATTTTGATTCCTCTGCCTACTTTTTCTACGGTGCCTGTCAAGGGACAAAACAGCTCCTTTATTTAAAGATTGAGATTCACAGCATACAGAAAGGCATTCCCACATCAAGTTTATATTTCTGAATTTATAATTTGAATTTTCCTTTAACTCAGGAGCTGAAAGAAAAATTGTCATATTTCTGCTACTAATTAAAGAAATGCTGATAGGTGAAACTTACAGCACCCAACTTTCTTCTTAACAGTTCTGCTGAACCCTGCACTAGAAATCCATTTACATTCAAAGGATTGATTGCAGGCCATTAGTTTCATCAATACAAGCCTAGTGCTCTAAGGAAATGTTTGAGTTCAATGTTGCATAGGGCTTGTCAGTTATGATATGGGGAAAAACAGGAATGAATTCTATTCTCCCCAGCCTCTCTTTTCCCTCCTCTATTCTTTTTTCTCTATTATGTTTTTTTTCTAATGGAGTTGCTTTATAATTGAGAAATAATTTTCCTTCTAAACACCATATATTATCAAATAGAAACACACATTGGGTTTCCTGTTTTGGAGTTATTGGTTAATGGTGCCCCAGAGACCCTAAAACATGACAAACTATTGTTAGAGCTATTGTTTACTCTTTAGAACTTGATGGTGAGACCATGTATATGAGTCATGGAACATAGATAAGTCAAACTGACCTGGAAGATTCATCTTACTAGCTAGAATTCATAGTGCTTATAGGTGCTATGTTCACCAGCTGAAAAGGGGCAGTCATCAATTGTACCCAATTGGGCACTATGTGAACTAATAGCTGACCGGGCAGAATTGGTACAGTAGTGGAACAAATAATAATGAGTGTAACCAGTTAATTGTATTTAGGCCCATTCTATAGTATAGAACTTGGGCTCACAACACTATTAAGGCCAAGAACTGTTTGTTAGATAAGTCATAGACCCTGGGTGGGGGGAATGAACTATCATTTTACTAGATGAAAATAGTTTTAAACAGATTCTTAGTTATTTCTCTTTCTGTACATAGATTAATGCATCTTTCAATACTCACCAGGCAATTAACAGGGAGGCCCATAGATGGTTTGAGTTCAAAAGAGTAAGATATTGAGAAACACTCAGCTCTGAATTGTAAATCTATATCACAACTCCTCTGGAGGCTCAGATATTATCACAGAAGGAATGACTGTAATTTCCAGGAAGCAGATGACTAAAATGAAACTCTTATCTTATGACAATGGGGTAATTGCACATATGAACTCACAGACAGAAGTCATGACAAAATGCACCAGACCTGTACAAGATGAAGTCAGACAAAATCCCAACATGGAGGAGGAAGGTAGGCTGAGGAGCATTTGGTAGTTGCTGGCTGCCAGAAAATGAAGAGTCAGTTTCATTCAAGAATGTTAATGTTAATGATCTGCTGCCCATGCTCCAGGAGATGGCTCGACACCATGTACACAAGACAGCACTGAGTGATCTCAGTGGGTAATAAACAGAAAGGAACACATGAAGCTAAGAGGGAATAATGCTGTGGTAGGAATAGTCGGAGAAGATGGAATGGGAAATAGACTTGTTCAAAACAACATGCATGCAAAAATTATTAAACAATAAATATATCTTAATTAGTGTATAATCTAGTGGGATTTTATAAGATTTCCTTAGTTTGATTAACCCATACCATATTCTTCTTTTCCTCCACCTCCTTGTCTTCCTTGTGGCTTAAACAAACCAAAAAAGGTTTAAGTGTGCACCCTCTGTTCTTTTATATCACATCTATTCTACTATCTCCTCTTGTATTTTCTTACTTGAATTACAAAGCCAAAGGTTTCTAAGTAGCTTCTTCATGCAAACTCCTCATTTTGGTTAAGCCTTTGCTTTGTCCTCATTTTTCCATCCTCATTACTTTACCACCTTCCCTCCCTCCAGTATTTTCCGTCCCTACTTTTATTTAACCTGTATTTCATTATCTCTCTTCTGAGTGCATCCTACACACCAATAACCCAATTTTAGTTTTCTAACTTCCATATACATACTATATTAAGAACACCCAATAAAATATTTAAAGCTAGGGTCCCATGATGATTAATCTTTGTTGTCAACTTGATAACGCTTGGAACTGATTGAAACCCAAGTATCTGAGCACACCAGAGAAGGTTGAATCATTTGAGGTGAAAAGACCTATTCTAAATCTGGGCCACATCTAGTGACAACCTACATAAAAGGGCATGTTAGAAGGAAGGTTTTGCTTTTGCTTGCTTGTCCTCACTTTTACTGGCAAGGTTTCAAGGTTATCTAGACAGCTGCTGAAAGCATACCTCTGTTGATATTAGCGCTTACTTCTTTGGGATTCCAATATAGACTGAAGAACAGTAGAGACATCCAGCCTCATATATTGAACAAACTACCAGATTTTTGGCCTTTCTGCTGGAAGACAGTTACTCTTGGACTAGCCAGATATTTAAGCCACTTTAGTAAATCCTAAACACACACACATGTGGGAGATTGTGTTGTTTCATTGTAAATAATTGTCCCACCCACTGGTTTAATAAAAAGCGCTGATTGGCCAAAGGCAGGGAGGAAGTGTGGGCAGGGCTACCAGACTAAGAAAACTCTTGAGAACAGGAAGCACAGAGCAGAAAGCCAGAGAGAAGCCGGAAGAAGCAGAGGGCAACTATGCTGCTCTAAGAAAAGGTACCCAGCCACATGGCTGAACAAGATGAGAGACATGGGTTAGTTTGAGGGTAAAGAGCTAGCAAGTGATATGCCTGGGCCTTAGGTCAATCAGCCTAAAACTAATGAAAGCATCTGTGTGTCTCTGAGGGTCTGTGGGTCTGCAGGTCTGTGGGCCTAAACCTTGAGGATAGGCTCGAAAGTTTGGGCCAGAAACCTCTTACTACACACACACACACACACACACACACACACACACACACACACACACACACACACACACCTGTCAGTTCTGCTCCTGTAAGAATCCTGACTTTACAAACCCTCATATAAGAGAGAAACATGCTGTGTTTGTCTTTGGGGCAGGATGAAAAGGATGTTGTTTAAGGGGGAGTGGTATTCTCCAAATCTAACAAGGGAAAATGTTTACTGTATGATTCATTTTTTAAGAATGCCTGAAAAATCCACCAACTTTTCTTTGGGGCTAATGATGGTTGAAAAGAAGGTAGGTGGTTCAGGCTAGAAATAATGTCTAGTAATGTCTGTAAGCCCCCTTTCATGCCATTTTATTACAGAGGCTGGATTTTCAGAGGTGAAAGATTATGAAACCAGTCCCTTCCCAATGTGACAGAGTGTCTAAATTTCACATAAGTTCACCAACTCAGGTGAAGGCAAAACACAGTAGGATGTAGGAACCATCTGAGAAATACTAAATCAATAGATTATATTAAAGAACTAGAATAGAATTTTAAAATCCAATAAGTACTAGTATTTGCTGTTTCAGGATCTGAGAAATAGATTATTGCTCTATAGTTTTAGGCATCCTCCAACTAAATAAATGCCAAATGTGGGCAAGGTGGCAATGTTAAGGGCCTTTAACACTCATGGCTGGGAAGTCATCATGATACTGTTGCTCCTGATTAGATGTAGACATGTGTGTAGATAAATGCATGATATGGATAGATGCTAAGATAAAAGGGCTAGCTTAGAGACTCAACAATAAAAATTATTTTTAACAAATACTTGGTTAACAATCTAGGGACTAAAATGTATTATGATAAATTTAATCTTTTCACAATAGACATTTTAAAAATATATTAGTAGCTTTCACATTAGTAACATGCATTTTATTGTCCACTCCAGTGGCTAATACAGTATTATAAAGGCACATAGTACTGTAGCCAGTATTTTCTTAGACAGCACAGTCACAGGTTTAAGGATATTGAGAAGCGGAAACCAATTGACAAGTTCTGTGAAGAGAGGAGTGGATCTATCTTACAGTCAGTTCCTTCAATGAGGTGTGGAAAGTCATTAGAAGGAAAATCAATTATTTCTTTAAAAAATCCTAGGTCAGAATGGTCTGATGGCATTGTTCACTTCCTTGAGATCTGAAATTCTTTCAAAATGCTGAAAACTTTAAGTCTCCCTGGGGAAACAAACTACTGTTAAGGGTAGACTGCATGCCCAGGAGCAGATGGCCAACAGAACAAGGACTCAGAGGAATTATTGGAGATTTCTTGTCTTATAATGTCATGTCAGATCTTTCTATATTTAAATCCTATTAAATTATTACTCTATAGGCCTTCATATATATGCATATATGTGTGTGTATATATATATATATACATATATATATATATATATGTATAATGGCTTACAGTTTCGTGTTTTTATGGGGTTTCTGAGTGTGAAGAAGTCAGTCTCTGTGTCTACATCTGTTGCTCCATTTCTTAGGTTCTTTTCCTTCAGTTTGTTTTTATTTTGTCCTTTTCTAATCTGTTAGTTTTGTTTTTATCTTATTATAGTTTAAATTTTTTATTTTAATATTATCCCTTAGAAGTCAGCTTGTTTTCTAATGAGAGATGGAAAGGGGTGGATCTGGATGGGTGGGGAAGTGGTGAGGAGCTGTGAGGAGTGGAGAGATGGGAAACTCTAATCAAGATATATTATGTAAAGAAAAAATTATCTTCAATAAAAATAAAAATATTATAAGTCTTAAATATGTTGTTGAGTGACATGAATTGGGGAGTGGAGAAGTATTAATACATACTGAGTATCTTGCCAATAATGAATGAAATATTATAGCAGTACATGTATCTTCACCAGTTGTTGGCAAAAAGAAGAAGAAAAAGAAGCAGAAGCAGAAGAAGAAGAAGAAGAAGAAGAAGAAGAAGAAGAAGAAGAAGAAGAAGAAGAAGAAGAAGAAGAAGAAGAAGAAGAAGAAGAAAAAGAAGAAAAAGAAGAAGCAGCAGCTAAGTGTAGACACTTCTTGAGCAGCAGCTAATGTGCTCAAGAAGTGTCCACATTGAAGAGAAAGAATATGTAGCCATTTGTCTTCTCATTTCATTACTGTGAGTGGTGTTCCAGCACACCTCCATGAGGTTCTCCTTGGCATCTTCATTGTTTTACTTCTATGGAGAATGAAATGCAAGAAGACAACAGATAGAATGAGAATGAAAAACAGATTTAGTGGAGGAATATTCCTTAATAACCCATGAAGCCATTAGAGTCATAGCATAGCAGTCTAAATATCCTCCAAGAAAGACAACCTGGGAGATGGCCAAAAGACATCTGACTAATCTTGGAAAGTGACAGATTACTCTTGTGTTAGTTGAACTATTACTCAATAAATGTATGTCGTCCATGTTTCAAATCAGTCAGGATTATGTAGAAGCTTCACACAGATTTTCTCTTTTCCTTCAGAAGGATTGAAGAATCTATCCTTCAATGTTTCTACTCTTATTCTTTACTTCTAAAAGGGCTTGGAAGCAGAAAGAAATTAAAATATTCCTAGGATATGTTAAATATATTTTTAAAAGGCAAGGACCTAGATAAATTTTAGGCACCAAAATGTTTCAATTATAAAATAGTAGATGGTTTGGTACCGAAGGAGGGACTTCACACAAACTACTTCCTGTTCTTATCATTATCAAAATGTTTTAATTAATTGCTTTAGAGAGAAAATCAAATTATTTAAGTACTATCACCTTCCTCCACTAGTGTAATGTAGATTACAAATTTGTCTTTCCAGGTCTCTGAGATGGTAGGAGTAGATTAATGGAATTCCACTTTATCACAAGGTTAAAATTTGCAAACAGGAAGTATCCAAACCAGCAATCCTGAGTCTATCCATGTCTTCTGGGCTGAACTGTGAAAAGCAGACAAACAACCCAAATATTCATGATTAATGGTAGAATCTTTCTTTTCCACCTTAGTAAAACAAGAAGAGGAAAGGAGACGGTGGGGCCCCTTAGCACAGTGAACATTGTGGCAGCTGTAGAGAATGCAATCCTGCAGCAAAGTCAGTAATTGCCAGGATTAGAAGCAAGGCTCATATATCTGCACATTACCTGAGTTTGGACAGAGAATCACCAGGTTCCCCTAAGGCACAGAACAGTTGGTAGACAGGCAAATTTGACTGTAGCTCTTTGGGTCATCTTGCCAACAGTTGAGAGTAATAGGTTGCATTTGTTTATTGTTGCTCTTTTCTAAAGTTGTGTTGAGGTGTGTAACTCCTGTGTAGTTCTGAGATGAAAGTATGCAGAGAAGAGCCAAGTCATTGCCAAGTGTTCTGGCAAAGAAACTCGGTTACCCAGAAGAAACAGAGGTAAAGGCAAAACAAAAGGAGAAGAGAAAATATGAATTGATAATCCTTTCAATGGGCAAAGTGGCTCAGCACCGAGGCTAGCTTTACTCACTTTGCTTTTTAAGTGTGGTACGTGTTTTGTTTTATTATATTGTTATTATGTATTTGTTTATGTGTTGGTGGTGGATCTGAAAGGAATGTTTAATTGAATGTTCCCAAAGGAACTAACATTGACTTTACTCTCTTCTGTGAAGGACTTGGTCAGGTTCAAATGAAACAGGGCTTCTCTCAAAATTAGGGTAATTGGCTGTTGACCCATAAGGATTCAATAGACACATTTTTTGAAGAGAATAGAGTTAAGAAGAAAGCAGAAGATAGGGACATTTAAATCTGTTAGCAAGAAGTTTTTGAAAAAGGTTGGGATTTTAAGTTTGAAAAAAAAAAAAAAACCAATGTGCGGGAACATAGATGTGATGTGGTGGAATAAATAATTTACAACAGGGACAATATCCCTCCATGCTACTCTCCCAGGATCCTGCTCTCATGAGTGTAAGGGTACCTTTCTAACTAGATAGATACCTTCTGGATCGCTTGAGAAACAACAATATGTGCCTTTCTAACTCAGTGGTTGGTTCTTCCATCCTGTTGAACAATAATAGTTTTTTTGTTTTGTTGTTTTTTTTTTTGTTTTTTTGTTTTTTTGTTTTTTTGAGTCAGAAGAAATGTGAGGAGATCTGTGTCAAGGTTCTCAGTGATCTTGACCACTGTGGGACACTGAAGAGGGTACTGTTACTCATTGAGTAATAATGTCTGCCTGCTGTATGTGGGAGGGAATAGGAAACATGTTAGAATGATTTTGCAAAAGCTGGGTGGTTGGAGATGTACGATTAGAAAATATCTTCAAAGTGCTACTTGATGAATGTTCTGTCTCAACTGAGGAGATTGTTAATTTTCAAATCAAAATCATGAGAATCCTGAGGAAGGTTTCCTAAAGCAGAATGCTAGCCATGATCCCCAGAGTTGCTTACTCGAGTCTGGCAGTTACATTTCTCTCTTATGGATAAAGTTTCTATTTTTTTCAATACATAGATGAAAGTACCAAAAAAAAAAAAAAAAAAAAAAAAACCTTCAAAGCAAATGTGCTTAGTATCAGGCCAGTGAGACAGCTCAGTGAGCAAAGGTACTGGTTTCCAAGCTTGAAGTCTGAGTTCCGTCCCTGGGAGAGACATGTTAGAAGAAAAGAACCAATTCCCATAAGTTTTCCTCTGACCTTCCACACATGGGTTATAGCGCATACACACACATATAAAAGTTAAAATAAGTGTTCACTGCTTTAAAACAATTGGACAAAGAGAGTACAATAGAATTTTTAGAAGAGATCTTACAAATCATTTGGGTAGACACATGAGTCTAATAAAAAGAAACTCAAATGTAATGTGATTTGATTTCCCTTATCTATAAGCACTTTATTGCCTGGATCTTTTCTTTCCCATTAGGAGTATTGCTTAAAGAGAATGTATCAAGTTTTCCTATGTGTTCATCTCAAATTATGCTTGCCACAGTCCAAGGCCAATAATCATTGACACATTGAAATAAGGACAATACTTCCTGAAACAGAATTGTAGGAGAAAAATAATCCATAATGTTTTCTGTCAAGAAATGTGTAAAGTTCTCATTTCCTCACATAATTGCCTTGTGATTATGCAGACTGCAGTGAAGAGAGGCATCTTGTGTGATTTTGGTTCACATTTTCCAGTAGCTAATGGCATTGAATGTTGTTCCACGTGCTTAGTAATTATTTAAATATCTTATGCAAAGAATTGCCCAATCAGATCTTTAGCTACTCTTTTAAATATGTTCATTATTATTTTATGACTAATTTGCAAGAGTTCTTTATATATCTTAGATATATTTCCATTATCAGATGTACAATTTGCACACATTTCTCCCATCCTGACAAATTATTTTTACTTTCTTTGAATCACAAATGTTTTATTTTGGCACAGTCCAATGGATCAAGATTTTACTTTGCCATTTTGATTTTGATGCTTTGCATAAGAATGTTTCATTGAAATTAAGATCACACAAACCTATTTCTGTGGTTAAAAAAAAAGGCTTCAAAGTTCTATATATTATTTATTTATTTAAAAAGTTTTTTCCCCTTATCTACCACTGCTCACCCTCCCTTCCCCCCTCCCAGTCCCTCCAAGTCCTTCCTCAGCCTCTTCGTACCCCACACCCCCATCCATTCCCCAAGGAGGGCAAGGAGTCACAAGATTGGTCAGTTCAGTCTGGCATATGCAGTTGAGGTAGGTCCAATTCCCTCACCCAGTATTAAGTCTGGGTTAGGTGTTCCTCTGTAGGGAATGGGCTCCAAGATGTCTGTTCATGTACCAGGAACATAGTCTGATCCTACTGTTAGAGGCTCCACAAACTGCCCACGTCATTTGACTTTCTTCTACCATTAGAGGATTTAGTTCCTTTCCCTGGAGGTTCCTCAGCTGTTCTTTCAGAGTCAGCCGTCAATATTAGGAAGGTCAACAGTCTCTGTGGGTCTCCTCCTCACGATCCTGGTCCCTGATTTCATATACTCTCTCCTCTCTCTTTGGCTGAATCAGAAGCTTGGCCTGGTGCTTAGCTATGGATCTCTGTTTCTGTCTCTATTCACTGCTGCATGAAGGTTCTATAATGACTATCACCAGGTTCCTTTCTAACCCCAACAACAGCTCCTCCCTCTATCAAGATGTTCTTTTCTTTTTTTCTCTCTTTTTGTTGCTTCTCTCACTCAACATTCCCCCTTTCTCATGATTTGTTCCCATCCCCCTTGCTTGCTCTGCCTTATAATCCCAATTTACTCAGGAGATCTTCTCTATTTCCCCTTCCCAGGGGGATCCTGTATGCCTCTTAAGTTCCTTCTGTTACCTAGCTGTTCAGGGGTTGTAGTTTGCAGCATGGATATTCTTTGCTTTATGTTCAACTGAAGAATGGATTAACAAATTGTGGTACATCTACATAATACACAATATAGTACTACTCAGCAGAAAAACAAAACAAAACATAAAAGCAAAGAATAACCAGGCTGCAAACCAAAGTTCTATATATTATGTTTAAAGTTTAGGACTACTTTTGAGCTACTATTTTTTGCATAACATAAGGAATCACAGAACTTCATTTTTTCCTATGTAGATCTGTAGATAGTCTGTCACATTTAATGAATTAATTGACCAATTAACTAGTTAAGTAAACAATCTATCTATCTATCTATCTATCTATCTATCTATCTATCTATCTATCTATGTATCTATCTATCTATCTATCCATCCATCCATCCATCCATCCATCCATCCATCCATCCATCCATCCATCCATTTATTTATTTATTTATTTATTTATTTATTTATTTATTTATTTATTTATTTATTTATTTATTTATTTATTTATTTATTTATTGAGAGTCTCAGTATATATTCCCAGTGTATCTCTGGCTGTTCTAGAACTTGTTATGTAATGCAAGGTATTCTGGAATTCTCAAAGATCTTCCCATTACTCTCTCTCTCTCTATGGCACTGAAATTAAAGGTTTGCCTCACTATACCAGGTATCCAGCATAATTTTTGAAACCACTAAATTTTTGATCCATTTATTTATCTATAATTCTGTACTGGATTTCCACCTGAAATTTTGGGCACATTTTTCTACAATTTTAGAAATATTTCCTAACCTCCTACAGGTGAGCCAAAAGTCTCTTAGCAGATGTCCTTTCCCATCTGCACTCAGGATTGGTTTGAAGAAAGCAGCATCTGAAGTAGAAACCCTGTACAGACAAGGTGACCCGTGCTTCTCAGTCATAGTGGCTAGAGCAAAGTCTCCACCTCCCATATCCCAAGCCACTGAAAGAGTGGGGAAAAGCATATGCTAATTTCCTTGTTGATTAGTGAAATGCTTGTCTCCTGAACCTGGGCCAGAAACTCACTAACTTCTCATCTTTTGAAGACTTTCTAAACTGAATTTGAAAGCTTCATTGTATAAAGCAAAAGCCAGTACAGACTCAAGATGAAGGTAACAGTGAAGTCTGTAGCCCTCAAGTTACAGAGCTATCTACAAAATATAGATAAAGGAATGTGAACATCATGGAGAATAATAATAAGAAAAGAAGAGGCTGGCACTATTAACTATGGTAATTCTCAAATTTCAACCTTTGTCATCAGCAACTAGAATAGTCATTCTCAACTTGTGTGTCTAGACCCTTTTGGGGTTAAAGACTCTTTCACAGGGGTTGCTGAAGACAATCAGAAAACACAAATTTTTGCATTATAATTCATAACAGTAGCAAAACTACAGTTAAAATAATTTTATAGTTTATGGTTACCACAACAAAAGGAATCATATTAAAGGGTTGTAGCATTAGAAAGGTTGAGAACTACTCAACTAGAGACTTATAAGGTTTGTTCTAGGCATGTCTTTTTTTTTGAAACTATCTTAATTACAGCTTTCTATAACCACAACACTCTTACCAGCACCTGAAAACTAACAGTAACATAAACTGTTATTTAGGGCTGCTACAATGAAATACCATCATTCATGTAGTTTATAAAAGTTCATGTCTCAGAGCTCTAGAAACTGAAAAGTCCAAGGAGGGTGCTAGACAACTTGGCTCCTCATGAGGAGATGAAATGACTATATAGAATTACAGCATAATGATTTCCTGGATTCAAGTTCAGTTCCCAGCACCCACATGGCAGCTCATAAATGTTTGTATCTCCACCATCAGGTGATCTGATACTTCTGTGTAGGCACAAGACAAGTATGCAGTAAATATGCATGCATGAAGGGAAAATACTTATACATATAATATAAAATAAGTATTTTTTGAAAGAAAATTTACTTTTAGATGTGTGTTTTCCTGTATCTCATTAGCGTTTGAACCTGGATCTTTACTTTGTGTGTATTTAGGTTCTTCTGTAGTCTATGCTTTGGATACCTGTTCCCCGCCCCCTGGTGATTTTGGATTTAAGATGGGCATTAGTATATTTAAATAGACATAGAGTTTTATCACTGACCCCTTTTCTAAATTTTCTGAAGGTTTAATTGCTTCCTAAAGAAAAAAGCAGGTGGTAGGATAGGAGCTGGGCTAGGGCTGTGTCTTGAGAAATCATGGACTGACATCCACTAAAATTTTGTCTTTATATATTTATTATTATTATTTTAGAAATTTGTTCATTCTTTATCTTTCTTATACTGAGGAAATGGTTTTTGTGCCCTGCTTTCTATTTTGATGATTTAAGATTATTTTCTGGAAGGAATATTGGGAAACTGAAAGCTAAGTAGTTTACTGTAGTGGGATTATGTTGTTACATTGTAAATAATTGTCCTGCCTACTGGTTTATTAAAAATGCTGATTGGCCAAAGGCAGATAGGAAGTGTGGGTGGGACTACCAGACTAAGAAAACTCTGGGAACAGAAAGAACAGAGCAGAGACCAGAGAAGCCATCAAATTCAGAGGATAACTATGCTGCTCTGAGCAAAGGTACAGAGCTGCATGGCTGAACAGGATAAGAGTCATGGGTTAGTTTAAGGGTAAAGAGTTAACAAGTTATATGCTGGGTGGCTGATTAGCATAAAATTAATATAAGTGCCTCTGTGTCTCTGTGGGACTGTGGGTCTGCAGATCTGAACCTCAAGGCTAGGCCAAAAAGTCTGGGCCAGAAACTTAATACGACAGTTTACATTGTCTACAGACAAACCTGAGAGTCCTAAAATGCTTGTCAAAAATACAAATGAAAGAGCCTCTTATTTTTACCTCTTTTTTTTTTTTTTTACTTTAAGAATTTCTTTTTCCTTTTACACAGTGTTTCCTCTCTTTTCCCTTCTTCTGCTCTCCCTCTAACCTCCTCCCCACATCTCCTTAAACGGGGGGCCAGGCCTTCCTTTAGTAATCAACCCAGGCTAGCATACCAAGTTGGGGCAGGACCCAGCTCCTCCTCCTTGTATTAAGGCTGAGCAAAGCATCTCCCCTTACATAGGGAGTGGGCTGTAAAAAGTCATGTCATGTACTGGTCCCATAACCAGGGAGCCCACTAACAGACTGATTTACACATCTGCCACTCTCATTCAGAAGGTCTAGTTTGATCCCATGCAGACTCTCCTGCTGTTAGTTTAGAATTCCTGAGCTTTCATTAGTCTGCAGACTCTGTGATTATCTCCATGGTGCTCTTGATCCCCCCCCCATCCCCCGCACATGCTCCTCCCTCTCTTCAACTGAACTCCTGAGTTTGGCCAAGTGCTTGGCTGTGGTTGTCTGCACCTGCTTCCATCAGTCATTGGATGTAGGTTCTATGATGACAGTTAGGATTAGTCACCAATCTGACTGCAGGCAAAGGTTAGTTCAGGCATCCTCTCCAACATAGTCAGGAGACTTAGCTGGGACCTCCTTGTGGGTCCCTGTGGATTTCCCTAGCAACAGGTTTCTCTCTTAACTCACAATATCTCACCCTTTCAAGATATCTCTTTCATTACTCACCCTCTCTGTCCCTCCCCCAACCCAGCCATCTTGAACCTTCATGTTTCCATACCTCTCCTCTCCCTTCTATGCCCTCCTCCCAGTTTACCCAGGAGATCTTAATCATTTCCCCTTCCTGGGGCAATCCATGTGCATCCCACTTAAGGTCCTTCTTTCTACCTAGCTTCTCTGGGGTTTCATAGTAACATAGCTTCTTCATCATTTGCTTTGTGTTTACTATTCACTTAAGAATGAGTACATACTATGTTTTTCTTTCTGGGTCTGGGTTACCTCATTAAGGATGATTTTTTTTTTTCAAGTTCCATCCATTTGCCTACAAATACCATGATATCTTTTCTTTTTTTATCACTGAGTAATACTCCATTGTGTAAATGGATTTAATTTCCTTTATCCATTTTTTGGTTGAGGGGCATCTAGGTTGCTTACAGGTTCTGGCTATTATGACTAATGCTGCTATAAACATAGTTGAGCAAGTGCCCTTGTGGTATGGTTGAGCATCTTTTGGATTTATGCCCAAGAGTGACATTGCTGGGTCCTGAGGTAAGCTGATATCCAATTTTTGGAGAAGCCACTATACTGATTTCTAGAGTGGCTGTAGAAGTTACATTCCCACCAGCAGTGGAGGAGTGTTCCCCTTTCTCCACATCCTCTTTAACATAGACTGTTATCAGTGTTTCAATCTTAACTATTTTGATAGGTGCTAGATGGTATCTAAGAGTCATTTTGATTTGCATTTCCCTGATGACTAAGGACGTTGAGCACCTCATGTGAAATTCTTCTGACAATTTTCTGTTTAGGTCTGTACCCCATTTTTTAATTGAGTTGTTTGGTTTTTGGATATCTAGTTTCCTGAGTTCTTTATATATTTTGGAGATAAGCCCTCTTTCAGATGTGGGACTTATAAAGATGTTTTCCCATTCTGTAGGCTGTTGTTTTATCTTATTGACCATGTCCTTTACCTGACAGAAGTTTCTCAGTTTCAGAAGGTCCCATTTTTTAATTGTTGCTCTCAGTGTCTGTGCTATTGGTGTTATATTTAGGAAGTGGTTGTCTGTGCCAGTGCATTCAAGGATACTTTCTTTTCTATCAGTTTAAATGTAACTGGATTTATATTAAGATCTTTAATCCATTTTGACTTGAGTTTTGTGCAGGGCATTAACTATGGATCTATTTGCATTCTTCTACATGTTGACATCCACTTATGTCAGCACTATTTATTGAGATGCTTTTTATTTCCAAAGGCACAGTTTTGTCTTCTTTGTCAAAAGTCAGGTGTTCATAGGTGTATAGATTAATGTCAGGCAGACACCCAATTTTAAAAATACTCAAAAGTTTTTGGTTCAGTGGATCTGGGGTGAAGCTTTGGAGGCCATATTTTTGACATTCTTTCTACATAACAATTTGATAGTGTTAACTGGAAAACTACACACCAAAATCCCTTTTGTCTCTGTTAAGCCTGCTACTGGGAAAATGATATCACAGGGAGTTATTGTCTCCTATTATACTTGGGTGGGCATCTGACCCACAATGAAATGAAACTCATACCAATCATTTACATCCAACAAGGCCTCAAAAAATCAATGTGGCCAATCAAGATGTCTCAAGAACTTTGCTATGGAAATGTAGCAGGAAAGGCAAGCTGAGAGTAACTGGCAATGAAGTCATGGTGACAAGGTCAAAAGAGTAATGAGATATTAACATGATGTGGGATGTCTTTGTGTATGATGTGAATACCATTGGCTAATAAAGAAATTGTTTTGTCTTATGGCAGAGCAGGTAAGAAATCTAAACATAAATACAGGGGAAGAAGGGCAGAGTCAGGGAGACACAATCCAGCCTCCCAAGAAGTAATATATGATGGATACAGGAAAGCCATGAACCATGTGGCAAAAGAGATTACTAAAGATGGGTTGAGTTAAGAAGTGAGAGCTAGTTAGCAATAAGCTTGTGCCGTATGTAATTATATAAGCTTTTGTGTGATTATTTGGGACCAAGCAGGGTAGCGAGTCTGAACCTTGGGCTAGGCCAGGCCATGGGCAGGAGAGATTCATTTTGGACTGTAGAGCTAAAATGGGTCAGAAATTTCATACAACAAGGAAATGACAAAATATAGACTTTTAACACAATGAAGAAAAAAATAGAGGAAGACATTACATGATGGAAAAACCTTTTTATGGTCAGAGTAGTCAGCAGACACCAGCTTGAGTATAAACATAAATATATGTTTATATTTTGACAGCATGTCCAATTTTCTCTCTTTGCTTTTCACCTCAAGGCCTATGACCACCCCAGCCACAGGGTTTTGTTAAGATTTGTAGTACCAGAGGGAAGATGTACTAGAGTAAATTAAATCAATATAAAATGGTTTTAAAAAACTCACTATGGTAGCATCTATACAAAAAGAAAGAAAGAAAGAAAGAAAGAAAGAAAGAAAGAAAGAAAGAAAGAAAGAAAGAAAGAAAGAAAGAAAGAAAAAAGGAAAGGAAAAAAGAAAGAGAAAAGGGAGGATTTTGGAGGAAGACACAAAGAGACGTGAGAAAAACAGAGGTTAAAACAAATGCCATTTGCAAAATAATGACAAACGCTACAGATTCTCAAGTCTCATATCTGAAAGTCTGTGGTACGATGGGGGTGGGGTGGATCATGGGTAGACTGCCCAAGTTCACAGAAATACGAACAGCAATAAATAAAAGTTTATTGAGCAGTAGTTAGGTAAAACATCCCAGAATTTGTCCCATACAGAGCTAGTGTGGATGCCAAAAGGTGGAAATGAGGAGTGTAAAAATGCTAGCAATTGATCAATGGGATTGAAGGTTCAAAGACCTATGTCCTATCTGCTTGTGCCTAAGAAACATTATTGTCTGAGTGTCTCAATGTGATTTTTACTAAACCAATCAATTATGGGTGTAGCTAAGATTTAAAGCACTATACTGACTCTAAGTGGATAATGTGGATGCCCTTGTATTGTCCCTGATCTTAGCAGGCAATGTGTCAACTGTTTCCCTATTTAGGATGATGATTATAGATCTATTTTATAGACATGTTCCCCTATCCATAGTCTTTGCAAAGCTTGTGTAACGAAGGGATGAAACGCTATCTCAAACAACAACAACAACAACAATAATAATAATAATAATAATAATAATAATAATAATAATAATAATAGAAAACCCAACCAACCAAACAACCAAAACAAGATAAAGCATCATGTTATCTCATCTTATTAGGGAGCTTGTTCTATAATTTTCTTTTTTGTGTGTGTTTATTTGGTTTATATAGTAAGGTAATAATGGCTTAATAAAAAAAGTTTGGGAGCTTTCTCTTGTTTTCTGTTTTACAGAATAATTTGAGAAGTATTGATGTTACTTCTTTGAAGGTACAGTGAATTTTGGAATGAGTCGATCTGGCTATGGGCTCTTTTTATATGGGAAAATTTAAATAAAGGTCCTTATGGTTTTATGACTAAACTTAAGGTATCTATTGTACTATCTCATTTTTCATCCCTAATGTTCTTAACTAAGACCTTCCATTTGTTAATGGTTTGTCATTCTTGTTTATCTTTTCAAATAACAAATAGTTCATTTAATTAATATTCAATATGTTTTTTATTCTACTTCTTTACTCTCTAGCTTTAATTATCTCTAATTATCTACTATGTTAGAGTTTGGTTTGTGTCTTATTTTTTTTTACATGTCCTTAAGTACTACTGAGTTAGATATTTGAATTCTATGATTTTTTTTTTTTAATTCAGACACTTAGGAATATAAACATCCTTTTAAGTCTGTCTTTACCACATCCAAAAAGAGGTTAAACATTTTTGTTTTCCTGTTCATTCAGCTCTGGAAGTGTGGTGGTTTGAATATAAATGACCACCATAGACTCCTGTGTGAATGCTTGGTCCATAGGGGGTATTGCTTTTAGGAGGTGTGGCCTTGTTGCAGTAGGTGTGGTATAGTAGTGGGTAGTGTGTCATTATGGGGGTGGGCTTAGGTGTCAGGAACTCAAGTCTGTTCTCTTCCTCCTGCCTGCAGATCCATATGTAGAACTCTCACCCTCTTCTCCAGCACCATGTCTTCCCATAGGACATTAGGCTTCCCAGCATGATGATAATGGAATAAATCTCTGAAACTGTAAACCAGACCCAGTTAAATGTTTTCATTTATAAAAGTTGCTGTGGTCATGGTATCTCTTCATAGCAATAAAACTGTAACTGAGACACAAAATATTAAAATTGTCTTTCTTAGTTTTTCAAATTATCTACTTTTGTAGTTTCTTTGCTGATTTCCAACTATAATCCTTCTGGATCAGATAGATTATAGTAAGTTATGATTTATTTTCTTTTCTAATATATGATCTATTTTTTCTTCACAAATCCACAGAACCCAAAGAACAGGTATTCTTGAGTGTCTGGATTGAATGTGTTTGTAAATTTCTATTGGATTCCTTTGACTTATGGTGCCATAAATATTTTTGAGTTTTTGTTTTTTTTTTTTTTTTTTTTTTTTTTGTTGAGATGATCTGCCAGTCTATTGGAAAGAATGCTGTATTAAAGTCTCCAACCATAACTATGTTGGAATTATCCTGCGACTTTATATGTAGTAGTATTTGATTTATGAAATTGGGTTAACCTACACCCAATGAAATTGGTGCATATGTGTTTACAATGACCTCTTAAAGAATTGTTCCGTTAGTTGACATGAAAGCGACTTTGTTTCTTTTGAATAATTTTATTTCAGTCTGTGTTGTCTGGTATTAGAACACTTATATCTGTCTGCTTATGTCCACATTCCACTTTCTTAGAATACCTTTGTCTACCCTGTCTAAATCTGTGTATATTGTTGATGACCAGATTGTGTTTCTTGGAGTTACAAAAAGGCACCCTCTGTTTTCTGATCCAATCTGCTTGTCTTGTGACTTTTATTGGGAAAGGAAGACCAATAATATTCAACATTATTATTGAAGTTATATAATAATTTCTGTCAATTTGGTGTTTTTCTTTTTAAGAAACATTCTTATATACTTATCTGTCCTATTACTGCCACCGACCCCTGTTTCCTCTTATTTGTTTTTTTTGCTCTTCATTCTTAAGTATTCATTCCAGTATCCCTTGTAGAGCTGGTAAATTGGCCTGCTTTTATTGGTGAGTTAACTATTTCTTCCTTGCAGTTTTTGTTCTTTATATTTAGTATTTAAATATATATGGGGAAGTTTCCTTTCTGGACATATCTTTGCGTGTGTGTTTGTGTGTTCTGGACTAGTAGTTCTTTCTCTAGACTTGGGAAATTTTCTTCTATAATCTCACTGAAAGTACTTCCTGTATCTTTAATATGGAATTCTTCTCCTTCCTTCTCCTCCTCTTCCTCTTTCTCCTCCTCACCCTCCTTCTCCTCCTCCTGTTCTTCTTCTTTAGCCACATTCCACAGGCGTTGTCATTTCACTGTCTCCCAGAGCTCAAAACTCTTCTATTCAATTAAAAAAGTTATCATTGACTTTGACTGGGTGATCTACTTTCTCTACATAATCTTCAGTTCTTGATGTTCTGTTTTCCACATAATTCATCGTATTGAAGAGGCTTTACTTCTTAGTTTTTATTTGAATCACAGGTTAGTGAACCTTTTATGTTTATTTTGGCTTTTCTTCAGTGTTTTATCTCTTTCTTGAATTCTATTTGTCTATCTTGAATTAATTTCCTTTTTTCAGTTGACTATTTTTTCTTCCTGGCGTATATTTATGTTATTTAAAATATTTATATTTGTTCTTTTGAATACTTTGGAAGGTTTCTAAGTGTTATCATTGGGAGTCTTTAGTATGGAATCAGTGATTCTAGGAAGATAAATGCTGTCTTGTTATTTCCATGTCACTGTTATTGTGTGTTGAGACTTTTACATCTGGAGTCATAGTCTATTGACTGAGTATTATCTATTTAATTTTTAAATTTCAAGTAGCCTTTCTTCTTTCTGTGGGAGTTGTTTCAAACATCTTCCTTCAGTACAATACCATGGCTCCTCTCTTTTGGGGGGTGTGTCTTTTACATAGTTTTCTCAGTAGGAGAGAAAACTGGTAGGTTAGCATGGTAGTCAAACCGAAGCTATATGTCCTTTTTGTTGGCAGTTTTTCTTCCTTATAACTTGACCCTGCTTAGATCTATACTTCACTTTTCATAGACTTTATGTGTTGCCTGAAGTTGTTAACCTGTGGTACCCAAATTCTGTCTTATTCCTGGACCTCCAGGGATATATATGTACTTTGTAGTGCCTGGGGTTCTATAGTCCTTTGTGCCCTCAGATAAGCATGAGGTGTCTTACCCATAAAGTATCATATAAACACCAGAATACTGATCTTTTTGCCTTTAAAAATGAAACAAGTTTGATTACATCAATGATAATTGCATGTATTTTTAATGGAAAAATAACCACATATTTTCTTCAAGATTTTAACTTTCAAACTAAAATTTAAACCTTCAATGCTTCTAATTTATTAGTGTCTTAATTAGGGTTTCTATTGATGTGAAAAGATACCATAACCACTGCAAATCTTATGAAGGAAAAAAGTTTAACTGGGGCTGGCTTTGTGGGTTCAGGGGTTTAGTTCATTATGGACATGGTGGGGAGAATAGTGGCTCAGAGGCAGACACAGTACTAGGGAGTAGCAGAGTTCTTCCTTTGGATCTTTAGGCAGAGGGCAGCAGGCAGAGAGAGTGGCACTGGGCCTGGCTTGAGCTTCTAAAGCTTTAAGAAGCTACTCCCAGTGACAAACTTCTTCCAACAAGGTCATATCTGTATCAGGCTTTTTTTCTTTTAGACCACCATCAGCTTACATCCTAAGCCACTGTTTTGCTCACACTTCTATAATCCCAGAACTCAGGGTGATGAGGTAGAAGGATATATTGGGATATATAGCAAATATGTGTCTTTAAAATCCAAGAGAAGAGATGTATCTTATCAATAGAGCACAGGTCTATCATAAACTAGGTCCCAGGCTCAAGACTCAGTGTTGTAAATATAACTTAAAACAAAACTTAAGGAAAAAAAAGAGAGAGAAAATAAAATATGGAAGACAAAAGGGAAAAATGCTTATTGTAAGAGCCAGAGAACCAGGAAGTCTGCTGTAGTGTGTTGTCTTCTAGCTAGAACAGGAAGCTAAACCAATGAAATGTCAACAAGACAAGTGCCCAGTCAAGACCTGAATAATTCTAACAACAGTTGACATTTCATCAGAGGAAGGAAATCTCAGGGGCCTGTTTTGCTCATAAAGAGATATAAATAAATTTTTTTAGAATGGTTTATAGGCTTAGTCCAACTGGTCTACCGATAGCTGTCTACCAACTGAAGTTACAACAATCTAGGAGCCATTCAATCTACAAGGTGGGATGTATTGGCTATTATTCAGTATATAATGAAATTCTGAAGAAGTTGGCTCTAATACCAATGGAAATAGTCCAGTGAGAGTTAGAGCAAGCAGACAAAGAGAGCAAGCATGCTTCTTCCATGTCATATATATATATTACCAGTTGAAGTGGTGGATTATCCCACCTTAAAAAATGTGGATTAAAATTGTCTCTTCCCACTTTAAATGATTTAATCAAGAAAAAAAATCCATCATAGATGTACCTAGCTTTTGGAGTTTAGTTAATACTTCATGTAGTCAAATGAAAACCAAGAAGAGCCATCATAGGAACCTATCCCTAGATGAACAAGATTAACAGCTGCTGAGAAAGAATTAGACTTCCCCAGAGATACGCCGCTTGATTGGTCATCCAGTATTAATCAAGTGCTCAGCCCTAGAAACGAGTGAGTACACAATAAGACTTGATGTTTTACTTCTCTGTTCTATAAATGTTAGATGAAATCATAAACAAGAAAAACTGCACATAGACAGATATTCCTATATTAAGAGCTCCTTTATTTTAAGTACTGCACAGTCTCCACAGCTTAAGGTTTGGGGAATGGAAGCTTCTGGCAGAAGGAACTAGCTTCTATCCGGGCAGTCCTCTTAAAATCTGGACACATTGCTTCCTTTAAGGAAAACAGCTGAGAGCTAGCTAATGAGCTCTCATGGAAACTAAAATTTTCAATTGAGAACGTTTTGTCCCTGACAGATGGACATTTTTATCTCGGAGCTCAGTTTACACTCATGGACAAGGTGAGAGGGACAGCAAAGACTCCTTTCCACTGGAAATGGCTGGCATGTGTGAGTGTAACAGGCCTGACTTCAGAGCTCAGTTTGCCAGCAAAAATGTCTGCTGTTCCATGTGGGGTAACTTCGCCTTGTAATCTACTACCTACTGTGAAGATACAAGAGCTCATTGCATAGCTGAGCTTGGTAATGTGACAGTGAGTACAGCTCATGCCTGATAGTGCCCTGTCCCTCATCAGATAAGCTGTTCTCACATCTCTGGCCCATGCCTGCTATCATTACTTTGTGTATTCACCATTTTTAAGCCATTTCCATGCAGTCTAGTTGTTTTCTTTGCTATTAGAATAGCTAGAGACCTGTCAACTAAGCATACTAGTCTTCGAAGAAGATTTATACATCCTTTGGAGAGAATAGAATGTCCTGTTTGATGCTGTTTGCTGAATCCTTCATGCTATGAATGTGGGTACCTATGGTCAGTGCTTTCTGTTAAGACCATGTTGTTCATGAACTTTCAGGGACAGACACTAAGACCCAAAGGATATCATCTATCTCAGACAAGGGCACAAAAGGTTTTGTTGCTGACACCTGTTTGATCTGTGGCTACATCATTCTAGCCTGGAAACTAATCATGTCAAGTTTTCAGTTTTTCAGGCTGTCTTCAGGCTGGAAATACAGCACAATTCTATATATTTCATTGCAACAAACACTCAACAGGCTATGAGTTCAGGCATCGATGGACAGTCCACATTTCTACATCCTATGTCTGTCTGTTTTAATGAGGCTGAAATGGCCTCTTCAAGATTGGCTCAGGAAGATTTCAATATGACTCGCTAGTTTCATACCTTCACAAATAATTGAGTTTGGTTACTTCATAACTTTTCCCAGAGAGATTCCATCTCTCAGATATTCAAAGCATAACATTATGACAATAAAAAGAAGTTATATGGAAGTCTAGAAAACTTTGGGTTATTTTCTAATAACTTTAGACATGCTGATATTTCCTTTCTCTAATGGCAACCCCAATCTAACATATATGATACATCTCTGAATGACACTGTAGACAAAAGGGAATTTAGGAGATTCAAATTTAATTCTGTCTCAGACATGGAATGTATTGATTGATTGATAGGGTCAAAGACTTCAATCTACTGCTTTCAGAGTACTCCAAGAAACCTCATATTGGTCAGGATTGGAAGGCACAGTGAGTCTTTGCCAAATATATGGAAAAATTCCATCTTTAATTATAATTTGTTTGTCTCAGATCAAGATTCTGAGTATATGTGGGAGACAGGTGACATCTTAGAGCTCTTGGATGAAAATAGCAATCATATCACTCTGTATATTTGGTGCCTTTGGGCCTTGGGGATGCCAGAGAATAGTGATGATGTATATTTACTATCTCTTCTCTCAGACATACTCCTTGGCCATTTCTAATGAAGAAAAACTCCATCTTTGATCTCCCAAATGGTGTCTTAAATTTAACTGGATATGACATACTGACCTTTATTTCTGATAGGCAATATCCTGATCAGACACTTATTACCAGGATTCGATCACTTCCTTCATAAAGTATTGCTTCATAAGCTTATTGATGTATCTATCAGAGTCATCAGAAGATGGCTTTCACCCCTCTTCCTGCCTGCTTCATCTTTTTTCAGTAATTCCATAGGGTAAAAAATGTCACCCAGAATGTTGTATGGATACATATAAAGGGCCAGACTTGAGTATCTCTGGACATCCAGTCGAAAGTAATTGTTACCACTTCTACCTAGAAGATAGAGATCTGCTATATAACTGAGATGCCGTGCTGGAGGCATTGTCAGTCTTTCCTCCGATGTTGGTTTTACTCTGTGGGCCTTGACAATTTTAAAACATTTCCTGTAGCTCTTTTCTAGAGTGTGTGAGCTCCAAGGATTACTTCTTGTCAGAAAGCCACACTTTCATTGATTTTTCAGATTCCCAAAGTTTTGTGTGCATCATCCTGGTGATTTTAAGACATTTAAAATCTTAGGGAGATACCAATAATAAATCATGTGATTTCTAAAGTGCCCAAATAGGCCCTTTTTGAGAATTTAGAAATTGTCTCAGTCACTGTTTTACAACTATGAAGTTACACCATGATCATGAAGCTATATCTTGATCTGCAGGTGAGAGAGAGAGAGAGAGAGAGAGAGAGAGAGAGAGAGAGAGAGAGAGAGAGAGAGAGAGAGAGAGAGAGAGACGCTGGCTTAAGCTTTTGAAACCTTAAATCCCACCCCTAGTAACTCACTTCAACAAGAACACACTTTTAAATCTTTCTAATCTCTTTGAAGAATTCCACTCCCTGGTGAATAAGCATTCAAATATGCGAACCTATGAGGGCCATTCTTATTCAAACCATTGTAGGGAGAGGAAACCTCCTGAGGAGATAATTGTCTCATCTTACTTGCTCACTCAATAGTTATTTGTACATTAGACATTTTTGTATATAATGTCCAGACAGAAAATAATGTCATAAAATTTGCCTCAGCATGAGCTGAAGTCATCAGTGACACTAACCCTACCATGAATGGGATTCTTTATAGCCTCAATTTATTGGTAAGTGTTATGGAAGATGAAATTGTTCTGATCTCTTCCTCAATAGTAAAAGCAGAGTCTATCCATATACTGATACATTCTCTTGGTCCTAGATTTGTATTCTAGGTCAAGTGGAAAAGACATTAAAAAGAAAGATGTTGGTCCTCTGAATAGTTTTGCAGCTTGTTGAAATCTTCACTGTAGGTTGACCTCACACTATTTGTTATGCAGTTTCTAGTATCATCTAGTCCTAGCATTAGTTGGTCTGATTGATCTGAGTAGATATTGGTATAGCATACACATGAGAAAAATTTCCAGAAGCAGGAAGACAGAAACATTGTTGAGTATAATTTTTGAATTTCTTCCCAATATGTTATGTAAGATCTCAACTGTATTTTGTTTTAGACTTTTGTGGAAAGTATCCTTGATTAGTTTGTGTCTTGGCAGATACACTGTCTTTCTATAAGGCCGACATGCTCTGTAACCTTTGTGAAAGATTTCATTTGCTTATGCTTAGATCTTCTCTGTTGAAGAGGAGTAGGGATTCACATGGCCTTTTTAGTGTTACTGCTTCTGTAAAACCAGAGTAAACATAAGTGATGATGTGATCTGAGGTTGAGATGAAAGGTCTTTGACTCTGTCATAGGAATAACATTTAGATGACTATAGTAAGCTAACTAGTTATCATACAATTATATTAAAATTTTATGCTTGATAATAATATTTAGAGAAGTTAGACCCCTTTACTAGAAACAGCAACATTTGTATGGAAGATTACATGATATCTAGAGATTTTGAAACCAGTCTCTTTTACTTGGCTCAAAGGAAGAGGACATTTTTGAGTACTGCTGAGCAAATATTTAGAGAAAGCTGGATCAGGATGCATATTCCCCTTGTTTTGTAAGTACAAATGGGACTAATAATAACAGGTGTCAATAGGGAGCTCATGAAGATCCTCAAATATGAAGAAGTTAGTGAAAGGAGTTCAATAGTAACATTTTATAAATAGCCAGGTGCTGGTCCTAGTAGAAAGCAGAACTGAACAGTTTGATCTTGAGGTTCTGACTTTATCAAGAAAAGTGATAGGAGTAATGGGTTTGTAGAATCTTCCTCAGGGTGGTTAAGGAAAGCCACAGAGGCCAATCATGTGACATGGGAGTCCCTGAATTGATGCCTAGACAGGCTATTGCCTGTATTGGAATCTTCAAGATGTTGGAGATGTCAGAGCCATAGGATATCTGCCAAGGAAAGGAACAGAAAAGCTAGGGAACCAGCCCAAGAGAGAACTGTATTGTAGTCAGCATAGCTGGAAGGAGTAGATATTAAGAGGCATCCAATAAGTTCATTGACATCAGGAATAGATAAATAAAATTTGGAGATGCCCTATGGATTTTGGTTTAATGAATATTCTCTCATTATGCCTGTGCCTCTCTATGTTAGAAGTATGCAATTTACTTTTTTTATTTTATACAGAATTACATCTAATATATTGTCTTGAGTCTCACAAAAGGTTTTGAACTGTTAAGCAGTGTTGAAACTGAAAGACTATGGAGACTTTTGGAGTTGTACTAAATGAATTTTGCATTATGATATGGCTACAAGCCTATGAGGCCAGGGATTTGGATAAGGTGATTTGATTAAAAATGGCCTCCATAGGGTTATATGTTGAAATATTTGGTCCCAAGTTGTTGGACTATTTATAAAGAGCTTGGAGGTAAGCCTTTGTTGAAGGTGTGCTACTGGTGTGGGCCTTGAGGTTTTAGAAGCCCATGCTTGGCCCAGATTTTCTTTCTACCTTCAAGTTATAGATCAATGAGAGCTCTTGGCTCTCCAGTGTCATGCCTGCCTTTTTGCTGCCATGTTTCCCACCATGATGATCACAAAACTGTAAGCAAGCCTCCAAGTAAGGGTTTCTTCTATAAATTGCCTTTGTAGTGGTGTTTTGTCATGCCAATGGAACAACAGTAACTCAGAAACTTGGGTTAAAAGTATATGAAGCCATTGTACAGATTGTAATAAAGGAAGTTGTTGTGGGATTCAGGTGTCATCTGATAAGGTCAAAAGACACCTATCTAGGGTACTGGCCCCTGAAGGGGGCGGGGAAAGCCCATTGAAAAGGGGCTTCTGAACACCAGACGATCTCTTCCTGGTTCCTGGCTGTTGGAGAGAGGATGGGAATCCATTGTCCGTCCATCACTCGTCCACCATTCCAGACTCCAGTCCCTGTTCAGGTGCTACTGTAATCTGTTACCTGTACCATGAGTGTTGGTTTATATTTTAATAAATATCTATCTGGTATTGGTGCCTTCTAAGTAAACTCTGCCTACATCTGGCGCCCAATGTTTCTTACCCCCTTGGGGTGTAGGCGGATTCATGGGCTGGGCTTAGAACACACACAGGTCAGGTTTTGATTGTGAACAGGTCAAATTTAGAGCACAGTCCAGCCCCATGCCAGTTTAGTTCTCGTCAGCGGTGATCCGCCAAGTGGCTTCCCCCAGTTGCTGAGGGTCCAGCCCTGTGCTGGCTTGGTTTGGCTGGCAACAGCGGTGACACCGCCCTGCAGATTCCGCCCAGGCCCTCTTGTCCCGCCCCCGCCTGCGGCCATCAACACCACACTGCAGGTGCTGAGACCCATGAGCCGAACCAGGCCATACCTCCACTGCCGGGCTGCACAGTGGCTTGGCCCCCAAAAATCAGACTCCAAATTCGAGGATGGTGAGATCATATTCGGTCATAGGAGAAGACCAGCATTCTCAGGATGAATATAGCACCCAATACCTGATCTTGAAAACCATACAGTATCAGATGATAACATAAATTCAAAAGAAAATTCAGTAATTCCAAAAAGAATCACAAAACGAGTATTTTGGCAAACTTCAATAAATTAACAAAGACCAAAATTGGGGATATGGATAGATAATATTTATATCGAGGGTTTAGTCGACATGGGGGCTGACGTTTTGATCATAACCCCACAATCATGGCATCTAAGATGGCCTTTACGGACAGTAGATATCCAATTTCTGGGTATTGGAACAATATCTCAGGTGAAACAGAGTGTGAGATGGGTTGAATGCATAGGACCAGAAGGTCAGAAAGGATGGTTGAAGCCATATATGGCTGATATAGCAGTGAATCTGTGGGGTCGCGACCTCCCAATGCAATGGAATACCCAGATTAAAATCCCTCCTGGTTTTGATGTCAGCCGGAGGCTCAACTATTTTTCCAAAAATGATGCTTTAAGGTACTATGAAAAAAATTCACCAGCCATTCAGGTTGTACAAAAGAATTGCCCTATATCCACAGATCTTAAAAGGACACTCACAGCATTGCCTTTGAAATGGTTAACAGAAAAGCCTATTTGGGTTCAACAATGGCCTTTGATGAGAGAAAAACTTCAGGCTTTGGAACAGTTGGTACAGGAGCAGTTACAGGCTCAGCATATCAAAGAATCAACCAGTTCATGGAATTCTCCTGTTTTTGTTGTCAAGAAAAAATCTGGAAAATGGAGGATGGTGACGGATTTAAGAGCAATTAATAAGGTGATTCAACCTATGGGCTCCTTACAATCTGGTATTCCCCTGCCTTCTCTGCTACCTAAAGGATGGCCTATTGCAGTTACTGATTTGAAGGATTTTTTTTTTAACCATACCTTTATAAGAACAAGAGAAAGAGAAATTTGCTTTCACAGTGCCTACTCTTAATAATTCAGGGCCAGCTAAGAGGTACCAATGGAGAGTCCTTCCCCAAGGAATATTGAATAGTCCCACCTTATGCCAATATTTTGTACAACAACCACTAGAAATACTGCACAAGCGATTCCCACAATCGATCATTTACCATTATATGGATGATATTTTGTTGGCAGACCCAAACCCAAAGACATTAGACACATTGTTTAAAGAACTACAGAAAATATTGCCTAATTGGGGACTACAAATTGCTCCAGAAAAGGTACAGAGGGGAGATTATATCAATTATTTAGGATATAAGATAGGTTTACAAAAAATTAGGCCACAAAAGGTAAAATTAGATAGAGATAAATTGAAGACTTAACGATTTTCAGAAGCTACTAGGAGATATTGCTCATATATGGCCCATGATTGGTATAAAAAAACTATGAGCTAGTTAATTTGTTCATGAGTTTGGAAGGTGACAAGGGTTTAAATAGTCCAAGAGAACTCTCTGATGAGGCCGAGAAAGAATTAGAGTTGGTGGAAAAGAAACTTCAAGAAGCACATGTGGATTGTGTGGATCCAGACCTAGAATGCATACTTGTTATTTTACCCTCTAGACAATCTCCAACAGGAATCTCAATGAAAAGAGAAAGCATCATATTAGAATGGCTATTTCTGCCACATAAGCCAAGCATAAAGATGAAGACATATATCGAAAAAATTGCTGATCTGATTTTTAAAGGTAAATTAGGACTCCACCAATTGAATGTAAAGGACCCTGCAGTAATTGTTGTGCCTTTGACTAAAGAAGAAATTGAACAATTATGGGCAGTGAACCTTGGCAAAAGGCTTGCAGTGACTTTTTAGGAGAAATTAATAATAAATATCCCCAAAACAAGAGAATTCAATTTATAAAGGAAACTAATTGGATCTTTCCTCGTGTGGTACAGGATAAACCCATTTCTGGAGGCCCTATATTTAATACGGATGCAAACAATTTAGGGAAGGCTGGCTACAAGTCTGAAAACTTAACTAAGGTGGCTCAGAGCCCTTATAACTCTGTTCAGAAGTCAGAACTATATGTGATTATTATGGTGTTGTTGAATTTCACAGAGCCTCTCAACATAATTACTGACTCTCAATACACAGAAAGAATTGTTTCACATATTGAAACTGCTAACTTCATTCCTGATGATACAGACTTGATCTTACTATTCATACAACTACAAGATATCATCAGAGGTAGGATACATCCTATGTACATAACACATATCAGGGCGCACATGGGTCTCCCAGACCCTCTAGTGCAGGGTAATGATGAAATAGATCGGTTGCTAATAGGAAGCGTGCTAAAGGCCACAGAATTTCATGAGAAACATCATCTTAACAGCAAAGGGCTAAAGAAGAGTTTTCCATCACTTGGAATGAAGCAAAGGAAGTAGTAAAAAAATGTAACACTTGCTCTTTCTATAACCAACCATCTTTACCTGCTGGAAGTAATCCTAAGGGTACACAGAGAAATGAGATCTGGCAAATGGATGTGTTTCACTTTCTGGAATTCGGAAAGATGAAATATGTACATCATACTATTGACACCTATCCTGGAATGCAATGGGTGACTGCCCTGAGTTCTGAAAATGCTGATGTTGTACTTACTCACCTTTTGGAAGCCATGGCCATAATGTGAATTCCCACTCAGATTAAGACTGACAATGATCCATCTTATGTTTCCCGAAAAATGAAGATAATTTTAGGTTACTATGATATAAAGCATATTATAGGGATACCACACAATCCTGCAGGACAGGCAGTTGTGGAGAGATCTCACCGCACATTAAAAGAGATGCTTTATACACAAAAGAAAGAAATGAAAAAACCCAGAGAGAGGTTGCACAGTGCCTTATTGACTTTAAATTTTCTTAACTCTGATGAAAAGGGAACATCAGCTGCTGAGAGACATTGGGTAGTAGAGAAATCCTCTGAGTTAAATCAACCCATCTACTTCAAAGATGTGTTGACTTCAGAGTGGAAGCCGGGATATGTGCTTCAATGAGGTAGGGGTTTTTCTCTTGTTTCAACAGGGACAGAAAAGATATGGGTACCGACAAAACTAATAAAAGTCTGCTTCAAAAAGGAGTCCCTTCCTGAGGAAGAGAAGTAACTGCTCATCCTTGATATGACAAACGGATACATGGTAAGGAAAACACATTTAACAAACCTGGGGCAGGGTCTCAATTTTGTCTTTGCAGGAAAACAGATCAACTATTTTTAAGGCATTGACTAGACATTGAATAATTACTCACCTGCAATCGAAGACAGACTGATGATGAAGGAATGTACATGACTGGCTGACTATGAGACCAACTGATACGCATATGCACTACTGGGTAATTTCTCAATTTTTACTGCTTTGCATCTTGCATCTACACTTCAGGGGAAAAAAAAAGTGGTCCTGATTTGACTACTAATAGGGCTGGATTTGGATTGGGAGCAAGTGGCTTTCTCCCTCTCTAAACCCAAGCATATTGGTAAAAAAAAAAAAAAAATGTGAAAAATTCTGTCTCATATCAGAAAAGCCACCTGGTGTGAGACAGAAGACAGAATATTTAGGGACCAATATTATTGTGACTTCATCTTAAACCTTGTTCCTCTCTGTTTCTGTACCTTTCAAACATCTTATCCTGTCTGCATACAGTCTCCTAAAGTCATAAAAGATATAAGTATCTTTTGGATATCAACAATGCTTAAGTTTTCCACTGTAAATAACATTTCCTCCTATCAGCTATCTACAAAGAATATGGAACCGAGATGGGGCCCCCACCGCAACAACTCCTACTAGTGAAACAAGAATAACAGAGAGAATATGAGAGAGAGAATAAGAGACAGGTAGACAGACAGAGAAAAAAAATCAAGAACCTGGTGCACACCAATCAATAATTGTTTTCAGGTAATAGACAATTCAAAAACAGCTGCAAGATAGCTCCTTATGATTATCCTTCAGATCACACTTCTAATTAAGTTTCCAGATGGAGTTAACCACTATTCTAAGAATGGTTATAGATGTATGTGGTCAGTCCATTAACAACTAACCATTGTTTTAGCTTTTACAGGATCCCAAAGAGATGCCATCATCCTTAAGTCAGCAGGAAGCAACCTTATGAAAGACTACACCCCCTTTCCCAATAAGTTTTATGCTCTGAAGGTTGTGGGTAACTATTATTATAATTAAATAGTTATAAGTTAAAACTGGGTGAAGGACAAAACTATAATATAGCATCAAAGATCTCTTTTGAAGAAGAGAAGGGGGATAGATAGGATAGATAAAGGTAGACTGTTCTATCTACCTATACACCATTCTAGCTGAATGTATGGGCTAAGCTAAAGACAATTTACACTGGCATAGATATTTGTATATTGATACAAATGTGAAATCATTTTATATGTTTAATTGTGACATTGGTACAAAGTTTAATCTGAGATTGCTTTATATAACCAAAGCAACTTATATTTCGATATAAATCTGAATCTGTAACTATTATGTAAAACTGAACCTGAAATTGTTATATTTTATGTATGTTTCTACCTCTGTCTAAAATATGTGCACATCATTGTCATGTATACTATGCAATTACTACCTCCATTTAACTATACTAGATATAATGTATGATTGCACTAGTTATGATATGTGCACAAGATGTTTTATATATACCTCTGTTTAAATGATATATATGTATTTACATGTCTAAAATGCTGTGGCCACTTTACATGGCAATATACCCCTGGCTAATGTTTGATAGTCCTATTAAAGGTCATTGTTCAGGGATTGTACACCCCTTATATAGGTATTCTAATTTTCAGTACAGGGTTTATTTCTTAAGACAATAAGAACTGCAGTCAACATTACTTAAGATATCATATCCCAGTCATATCAGATACAGGTTTGAATAGCATAGATAGACAGGAATCTTCAACCACTTCATAGATCCAGAGAATATGGCATTTAACATTTGAAATTCGGCCGCGAGAGACACGATGACTCCTGGTGTCACTGCTACCTTCACGAGATGGTGTTGAGCATCAAAGATACTCCATTTGAGTTTGTCCTTTTGGCAGAGAATGGCCGGTTAAGTAAGGAACTATCCTTACCTTAATTGCTGACAGTACACACATGGTGTCAAGCTGGATGAACAAGTTGATGGATGAAGACTGACGAAACCTGCCTAGACAGGATAAGACAGTCCCTCCAAAATTGCCCTGCTTGTGAAAAGATTTGTCAGATACCATAGGCCTGTAGCCAATATGATAGATGCTCTAACGGTGCACAAATCCAGAGGTGATTGTCCAGGTAGCTGTGTTGCTGTCCTCTCCCAAATTTTGGAAGACACTACTTCCATGTACTTCTGACTTTCAGGTGATTCACCTTCCTTCTCAGGTCTTGAAAAGGTTGAAGAATGGGTATTTAAGGTTATCACCCTATTATCCCTTAGATAAGAACACTCAGGTGTTGAATTTTCACTTTCCCAGATTAACAACCCTTTGAAGTAATCTGTACACCCTACTATCTACCAATATTCTAGAACTATTTGATGTACCTTATATAGGTTAGGCTTTGATTAGAATTTATACTTTATCCTTTCCTAGATACTACCTTATAGTAATTCCTACTGTACATAGTCTTAGTTTAGAACCTTCTTAGTTAGACAAAAGGGGGAGATGTTGTGTCAGCTGATAAGGTCAAAAGACACCTATCCAGGATCCCGGGCCCTTGAAGGGGACGGGAAAGCCCATTGAAAAGGGGCTTCTGGAACATGAGACGATCTCTTCCTGGTTCCTGGCTGTTGGAGAGAGGATGGGAATCCATTGTCCGTCCATCATTCGTCCACCATTCCAGATTCCAGTTCCTGTTCAGGTGCTACTGTAATCTGTTACCTGTACCATGAGTGTTGGTTTATATTTTAATAAATATCTATCTGGTATTGGTGCCTTCTAAGTAAACTCTGCCTACAGGAAGTAAGTCAGACTATACAAATGCTATGAAAATGGAAGTGAGGATAAAAAGATAGCAGATGTTTAGGAAGAAGGAAGAAGGCTGTATTCGACTATTGGATGTTAAGTGAATTCCACATCAGTGCCTAGTCATCCATGTTCTATGTGGCCAGTAACAGATGAACCTTTGGTTCAAAGAAGGGCAGAACAGGAAAAAAAGACTTATTATCATCTCAAATACATTTTAATATCTTCATGATACCATGAATATATCAGCAATCTTAGGAATCAGAGTAGAGCCTACCCTTTATTCATTGAAGAAATTTTCTACTGCAGTTGGGATGATTTTTAGACAGTGGCATTATGGAAGAAAGGAGATACATCTAGAAAAACATTTCTTTTTTTTTTTTTCAAATTATAGAGAAATAAGAACACATACATTCTCCTCATTTCCCTGTGATTGCTCATGGGATCACAAATACATCTTAGAACAATAACTTTATAGCATGAAGCACCTTAAGCACCTGTACCCACAGAATATGCCAAGTAAATGTGTGAAGTAAATCAAATATCTGATGGAGTAACACATCCTGGAAACTTTATTTTAAACTTCTTTTATTTTTGAGATTATAACATAATTACACCACTCCCCCTCCCCTTTCCTCCCAGAAACACTCCCATATAGCCTTCCTCACTTTCTTCCAAATCTAGTCTCCACTAATTGTGTGCATAGATTCTTAAAGACATAAATAACCCTTCTCTGTCTGTATGATGATGTCAGTTGTATGTTTGCAGTCAGGGCTGACTATTGTATTGGATAAACAACGGCTGTGCTCTTCTCTGGAGAAAACTTTCTCCAACTCTCAACATTTAGTTGCTTTGTATTTCTTTGTATAGAACTGAAGCCTCATGGGAACCAAATATTGTGTTGATTAATTTTTTTTTTGTTTGCCTTTTAAACTAGCATACAAAGGACTAGGTTTCATGATGCGTCCTCAAACATATATTTGTTCTCCCATATCCCATGCCCCCTCCTATGCTCTTCCAGATTTATTAGTTACTTCCCTTTTTACATCACACATGTTCAATTTCCCCCCACAACTTTATAACTCTATTGTATCTTTTCTAGTTTCATAATCCATGACACACCTTCATAAAAAGCCATTACAATCTGCATATAAGAAAGAACATGTGGTATTTTATTTTTGAATTTGGGTTATTTTTCTTAACATAATACTTTTCAGATCCATCCAATTTTTATTAATTTTTTATTTAATTTTTTCCATACCCATGAATGCTTCTTTCCCTCCCTCCCCTTCTCCCACTCCTCTCCCACCTCTCATCATTCCATCCCATCCCCATCAATTCTCTAGAAAGGACTAGACATCCCAAGGTGAGCCAATTCAGTCTGGCATATCCAATTGAGATAGGACTGAGATTCCCCCATCCCAGTATTATGGCTGAGAAAAGTGTTCTCCTACAGAGTATGGGCTCTAGAAGCCAGTTTATACACCAGGAATAAACTCTGGTTTGACTGCAAAGAGGCTCCATAAGCTGCCCACACTGTTTAACTGTCACCTACATTCAGAGGGTTTAGATCCATTCCATGAATGTAGATGCTGTGAGCTCCCAATAGCATGGGTCAGACATCTCTGTGGGTCTCCTCATCATGATCCTAATCCTTTTGCTCATGTGATCTTTCCTCCCTCTCTTCAGCTTGAAAAGTACCTCAACCCAGTGTTTAGTTATAAATCTCTTCATCTGCCTCCTCCATCAGTTGCTGTACGAAGGTCTTATAATGGCAATTGAGGTGGTCTTTCATTTGATAATAGGGGAAGGTCTGGTTAGGCACCCTCTCCACTATTACTTGGACTCCTAACTGGGAATATCTTGTGGGTTCTTGGATGCTCACCTAGCACCAGGTTTCATTCTAACCCCACAATGGCTCTTTCTCTCGTATGCCCCACCCCCACCCCTGTATGATTCCAATTTGCTCAGGAAATTTTCTCTATTTCCTGAGGGGGATTTATGGATGTATTTCTTAACTTCCTTATGTTACCTAGCTGCTCTGGGGTCATAGGTTTTAGCCTGGTTTTCCTTTAATTTATGTCTAAAATCCACTTATGAGTGAGTACATACCATGTCTTTCTTTCTGGGTCTGTGTTACCTCACTCAGGATGATACTTTCCTGATACATCCATTTGCCTGAAAATTTCAGGATATCATATTTTTTTTCTGTTGAGTAGTACTCTATTGTGTAAATGTACCACACTTTTATAAAATCCATTCTTTAGTTGAGGAACATCTACATATTTACCAGGTTCTGGATATTATAAATAATGCTGTTATGAACATAGTTGAGCTAATTCCCTTGGAATAAGAATGTATATCCTTTGGGTTTATGCTCAATAGTATTACTGGTTCATTGAGTAGGTTGAATCCCATTTTTCTGAAGAACTGCCATACTGATTTCCAAAATGGCTGTACAAATTTACATTCCCACCTGCAATGGAGTAGTATTCCATTTTTTTCATTCTAGGTGGATTAAATTCCACTGTTTGTGCATATTTTCATTACCCATTCATCATCTGTCATACTTCTAGGCAGGTTCTATTTTCTTATTGTCTTAGTTATTTTTCTATTGTGAAAAATCATCATGACCAAGTCAAGTTATAAAATAAAGCATTTAATCCAGGGCTTGTTTGAAATTTCAGAGCATGAATCCATGACCATCATGGCTGGGAGCATGGCAGCAGGCAGGTGCTGGAGAAAGCATAGAGCTTGCATCTGATATATATGCAAGAGGCAGAGAGAGATCTGAGATGGAGTGAACTTTTGAAAGCTCAAAGCCATACCTCATCCAACAAGTATAGACATACCTCCTAACCTCTTCCAAACAGTTCCACCAATTCAGAACCAAACTTTCAAACACACAAGTTTATGGGCCAATAGATATGGATGCACAAGTATCTCTATAATAGCTTCTATAATTCTAGACTCTTAGAAATTTTATCAGGAATGATATACCTGGGTCATACGACCATTTGATTCTTAATTGTTTTAAGGAGTTTATTTTTATTTTTAAATATGTGTATACATGTTCTGATTTGTGCATGTGAGTACAGTACTGATGGAGTCCAGAAGAGGGTGTTGAATCCTTTGGAGTTATACGTAATGGTCAGCTACCCAATGTGATGTATAGGATGGGAGGGGGGAAGCAAACTTGCATCCTTTACAAGAAATGTCCATATATGCCCTTAACCGTGGAACCATCTCCCAAAACCATATTTTTCAACTTCTGAAAAATTTTGTTTGAGGATTTCTATTGCTATTATAAAACACTATGGGGAGGTAAAGAGTTTATTTTAGTTTCTAGTTCCTTATCACAGTCTATCACTGAGTGAAGTCAGGGAAGGGACTCAAACAGGGCAGGAACCAAGAGGCAGAAGCTGAGGTAGAGGCTGTAGAGTAGTGCTTCTTACTAGCTTGCTCTAATGGATTTCTCAGTCTTCTTTCTTATAGCTCCCATGATCACTAGCCTTAAGTGGCACTGCCCACAGCGAGGGCCCTCTTATATTAATCACCAATCAGGAAAATGCAACACTACTACTGCCTGGCTGTTAGAGTTTTGACACAGAAATACAGAAAGATCTCTGTCTCCTGAGTGATGGTATTAAAGGCGTAGGTCATCACTGTCTGATCTTAATGGCTTGACTGTGGGTGATTCTCTTATCTGCTATTCCAGGCAAATTTTATTAAATATACAATATATCACCACTTATTCCCTTTTGTGTCAAAAATAAAAAAGATTATAACTAACACCTTAAAAACTATGTACAATAGGTACAATAATTTATACAATATATAAGCAATAGTTGGATGAGTAATGTCAAGTCCACTAACAATTGACAAATTCAAAGAAAATATTTCATTATCTATCTTATTTTGGTAATCCAATACAATCTAACTTGTATTACTAACTGAAAACTATCTCTTGATGTCTCTAAATCTTGTACACTTTAACCTCTATGTGGGTTTCCTTTCTAAAACTGTCAATAGAAAACAATAACTATAACTATCTCATCTTCGCTCCCTCAGAGACCCAAGAACGAAATAATATTAACTAGTAAGCTGATGTGGGAATGCGTTTATGTATGATGTGAATCTCAATCTTTAAATAAAGGAGCTGTTTTGGCCCATGACAGGCACCATAGAAGAAGTAGGAGGAGAAATCAGAGCATAGGTAGGAGAAGCAGGGTGGAGTCAGAGGCAGATCGAGCTAAAGCAGCCCAAGGAGCAACATGTAGGAGTACAGGTGAGCCACGGGCCACATGGCAGACAGATGAATAGAAATGGGTTGATTTAAGATGTAAGAGCTAGCTAGCAAAGTGCCTGAGCCATAGGCCAAACAGCATAAAGTTAATATAAGCGTCTGAGTCATTTTTGGGGACCTGGGCGTCTAGGCATCTGAGGGGTCTGGCATGGCATGTCTGTGGGTCTTGGACCTCTGGCTTCCTGGGACCGAGAAACCCCACTACTACAGTAAGCAGGACTTGAAAGAAAACAACTTTCAAAAAAAGTGAAAAATAAAACATCTGGCTTGCTGGGACAGTCACCCAAGGTTTCTCTGCATTGTTAAAGTATCCATCTTTAACCTACAGACCTAACATATCTTAAAGACTTCTCTGTGAAGTAGGATATTCTTAAAGACCTTTCTACCTTGTCCTGGCAAGGCTTGGCAGTTCTTTTTTCACGTGTTCTGCTTGTACATTTTGGACATTATACTGTCAGCAGTCAAGGTAAGGGCACTTACTTGTCCAGTGGCTAACTTTTGCTACAAAGAAGATCAACTTTATATTGAGTTTCTTCAATGCTCATCATCTTCTCTGAAGTAGATTGGTCCTGCGAGGAGCAGACATCTCATTGTAGTAAAAATAACCCACGCTATTAAAATATCTTAAATTCCACATTCTGTAAGATCTCTAGATTGGTTGTTGGAGACATATCGATCTAAAATATATCTCTGTTTGACCTTGAAAACATATATTGTGCCTATAAGTTTGATTGTAATGTCAAAGTACTAACTTCTATACGTTATGACTTCTCTCAAGAGAAAGCTACTCTCTTCTGGAGTATGCAGAAGATATAGCAAAGAGAGCCACTGGACTAATGAGTACAGGTCAACAAGTGACAGACAAAGTAACTTTTTGCCTTTGGGAAATGCCCTGGGGGGGATTTTGATACCCCTCCCCATCAAATCTAGTTCAGTCTTATTCTGCCATCATGGAGGAAACACCTTCCCAGAAAAATTAAAGAAACTAAAGCCTATTCTAAAAAAACCACACTGTTCTGGACAACAAAAAACCTATAGAAAAGAGAACAAAAAATTCAGGAAAAACCATAATGCAAATATTTTGGCAACTTCTATAAATGAACAAAGGCCACAGTTAAAAATATGAATAAATGATGTTGCCATTGAAGATTTGATGAACACAGGGACAGATGTAACAATAATTTCCCCAGAATTTTAATATCCAAATTGGAGCCTTTAGGAGGTTCAGTTTTGGGGAACTGGAATATTATTTCAGGTAAAACAGAGTACAAGATGGCTTGAATGTATAGGTCCAGAAGGACAGAGAGGAAAATTAAAGACATATGCTACTAACATTGCTATGAATTTATGGGCATGAAGCTTATTGTAACAATGGAATAATCAGATTAACATTCCTCCAATCTCAGAAATGAACCATAAATTAACAGATGTTTCTGGGGAAAAAAACCCATTACAAACTATTGTGATGAATACTTACCAATCATTCAGATTATATAAAAACAAGGCATAACACCTGCTGATCTTTCAAAGGCACCCACAGAGTTACCCTTAAAATGGCTAACAGATAAGCCTATATTGGTTGGCCTTTAACAAAGGAGAAACTGCAGTCCTTAGAACAGTTGGGACAGGAACAGTTAAATACTTAGCATATTGAAGAATCAGTCAGGCCTTTGTATTCTATATTTGCTATCAAAAAGAAATCTGTAAAATGGATAATAGTGACATATCTAAGAGTGCTATATAAGGTGCTTCAGTCAATGAGCTCTCTGCAATCTGGAATTCCTTTGCCTTCTCTGTTACATAAAGAATGGCCTATTATAGTTATTGACTTAAAATGCTGTTACTTTATCATAACTCTACAAGAACAAGACAGAAATTGCCTTTACAGTACCCACTTATAATAATTCTCAGCATATAAAGAAATATACATGGAGAGCTCTTCAACAGGAAATGTTAAATGGCCCCACTCTGCCAATATTTTGTACAACAGCCACTAGAAGTGATATACAACCAATTTCCATAATCTATCATTTACCACTACATGGATATCTTATTGGCTGACTCAAATAATACATAGATACATTAAAAAGAATATTTGAAGAAGTGAAAAAATTGTCTGCTTACAGATCACAAATCAGTCCTGAAAATACATAAAGAGGATACTCCATTAATTATTCAGGATAAAAAATAGGTGAACAAAAAAATTAGACTCCAAAAGATACAAATTATAAGAGGTAGACTGAGGACTCTTAATGATTTCCAAAGATTGCTAGGAGACATTTCCAATTTATAGTCAATTATAGGGATAAAAAAAATGATGAGCTGGTTAATTTGTTCAAAACCTTAAATGGTGATTAGGACATAAATAGTCCACAAGAATTCTGAGCTGAAGCTGAGAGAGTGTTGGTTTTGGTGGAAAAGAAATTACAGGATGCACATTGTGAATCATGTGAATTCAGATCTTAATACGTTCTGGTTATTTTACCCTCTAAGAATTCTCCTAGAGGAATTTTACTGCAAAAGGAAAATATTATATTGGAATGAATATTTGTACTACATAAACCTAGTAATAAATTAAAGACTTATGTAGAAAAGATTGGGTCTGATTCTGTCTATATGTGTGTCTATACTGCAATTTCTTTGTCATGCTTCCAAAGTACACTTGAGTTTAATAGCTGCCCTGCTTGGAATTGCTTTGGCTCTACTTATTCTTAGTGTTTCCATGTAAGTTTTAGAATTTTTTTGTAGTTTTTTTTTTTTAAGATAATCTCATTGAAATTTAATAGGTGATATTGAATCTAGATTATTTTGGATAATATAGCCATTTTCACAATATTAATGCTGCCAGTCCAGGAGCACAGAAGACAGAAATCCATTGTCTAGTGTCTTCTTCAATTACTTTTTTCAGTGTCTTGAAGTTTTTGTTGTACAGATCTCTAAATTCTTTGTAAAATTTGGTGTTAGATACGTTTAAGCTGTAGTGAAAGAGATATACTTCCCAATTTCTCTCAGTACTTTCATTGTTGGTTCAAAGAAAGCTATGTTGTTGACTTCAGATCCTGCAACTTTGTTGGAAGTTTTCTGGGCACAGGGTCTTTTATGTACAGGGTAGTATGTTCTATGAATAGGGGTCATTTGACTTATTCTTATTTGTTTCTCTTTTATACATTTAGTTTGTCCCATATCTTTAGCTAAATCTTGAGGCAATGGATTGCGTAATAATGGGAAGCAGGGGCATATTTGTCTCACTCCAGATTTTAGAAGGCATTTGTTCTACCTCAGTGTAATGTTGACTATAAACTTTTTTTATTTATAGTCTCTTTATATTTTGAGTTTTATCAAGTCCCAACCACTTGAGGTCTTTTATCACAAAGGCTTATTGAAGATCAAATTCTCAGAATTAACACTTTTTAGGTTAAGTCATATTATACATATCTCATTTAAAGACATTTTGTTCACTTATTATTTACTGAAGTAGTTACAATTTTTATCTAATGAGTTAATTATACTTATTATTTTTTACATCTAAAATTCTTCTTAGATATTTTCTAAAGAGAAAAAATACAACTCCAAAGAAATTTTAGAATATGAATATTTATCAAAATTTATTTATAAAATTACAGATTAAAAAACCCAAATACTTATTAGCAATAAATAAACAAGCAAGACCTTGCATTTTTTTAAAAATTCAGAAATATTCAACAATTAAAAAGAAAAAAATAGTTATATACTTCCTGAATGATTTTTAAAATTAAAAAAATACATGTAAAATGATATTTAATATACAATTTTCTTTACATAAATAGAATGCAAAGCATTTTGTTTATTTTTATACTTTTATGCCTTCACTATTATTACTAGTGTATGTGTGTGTATGATATATGTATACAGGTGTGTAAGTGTCTGTTTCCTAGTGCACACAAATAAGTGAGAAGACAACTGTCAGAAATCATTTTTTTCTTTCCTCTCTGGCATCCAGGATCAAACCGAAGTCATCAGGCTTGTTCAACAAGCTCTTTGACCTGCTGAGTAATCTTGTCATCCAAGTAAGTACTTTAAAGTGACAGCAGCTGTTTGTGGACAGAGAAAGATGGAGGATGGATTTCAAAAGGCATGAAAAAGCTTAGAGGTGCTATAAATATTTTGCTTCTTGATTTTTCTGATGGTGCCACAAGTAAAAACATAAATCAAACCTAAGTAAATTATGTACTGTAAATATGTGTTATTTGAAGTGGGCATGTTTGTCTCATTCCAGATATAAGTGACATTTCAATAATTCAAAACTTCTACAATTTGGTACGAAACTATATATTGATATGTGACTTTTAACTGAGTTCATAAATCTATTTGTACAATACTATTTCCTGTAGTGTTTTCCTACAGGGCATGTTATTGAGAAAAACCATGAACCTTTAAGGCTCTGGGCACATCTTGTAAAATTGCTTTTCCATAGATCTTAATATTTAGGGTCTCACTGCAGTATGTGCATGCTTATTTTGTAAGAACTGTGAAACTATTTTTACTCATGCATTATTTCACATAGAGAGAGGTTATGCTCTCTTTGTAACCCAGTTTCTTTCTGGATAAATCAGTAGGTAGAGAGAAATAAACTCATTCTTACATTCGACAATGTCTGGTTCTAAAAATTACTGCCTGTAAAACCAAAGACAAAAATGACTCATGCCCAGAACTACCAAGTGAGCCATTGCTGCCTGCAAGTCAAAAAGCCAAACCTTTTTTTGAGTGTTCTAAACTGTTATCTAACTGCATCCTCACAGCAGGAACTGGAGCACATTTACACAGCACAGGAAGTCAGCCATAAAGAACTGGACAGGATTTTTGTTTACAGCTGGCCACATAATGAGGCCGAGAATCAGAATCTAGGCCAAGAGTTCAGCAGATCCTCTTGGTTCATAAAATTCTGACTGCTCTTCCCATTGCCTACCTCACAAAATTCACTCTTTAGAACACTGTAGTTCTAAAGTCTCTTTATCAGAAACCTAGATTTTTATTTTCACAGATAATATTTGTCAGAAGCTATACATGTGTCACTTCAAAGAAAAGTAGAGGGAAAAAACTGATTTTGAATATAAAGCTTATTAAAGACTATTTCATTCCTAAGGCTTACATGAGGAGGCAATGCATGTAAAATGTTGCTACAATGCCCAGTATAGTATTCGGTAAAGTCTAGCTCCTCAGCTAAAAATAAAAATGAACCAGGTCAAGTCTCTCTCCAAACAGATTGTCAGAATCTCTTGTACTTGTGTAACCTTTAGTTGAGAGGAATGTATGCCACATTTGAAAACATTTTGCAAACTTTAGAGTATTATCCATAGTCACAACCCAACTGTTAAGGTAAAATCTGAACATAATAGCTGCAGCTGTGCATTCACTTAGATGGATAGTCTGTAATAATAAGATAGAGTAAGGGGCATACATGACCAAAGTCCTGCATAATCATGTAGAGGAAGGTCACAGTTATCCATACAGTTAACATTCTTAACCATAAAAAATGCAACTTCTGAAAGCTTCAGTTGACACCAAGATGCCAGATACTATATCTGCTGAAAGAAGCAGAGCCTAGAGTTGAAGGTTTCTATTGTATAATTACCATGGTTGCTGCTGCTGCCCATGAGAGTGGTTTACTACAAGTTGGAAAGTGTCCAGACAATTTTATTTAAGGGAGAAATGTTGCTAGATGAAGTGTTTTCACAAAGCAGTAATGACTTCTAATAATGAGGATGTTTAAAAAAAAAAAAACAGGCTCCTCCTAAACTTATTTTCTTATCTCATATTACAAGGTTTATATTAATGGCTCCTGAGCTCAGAATTCTTAACTATGTGTTAACAAAATGCTTACATGGGCCATCAAGCTGAGAAGAAAGCCAGGTAGCCTGTGTCCTAAGGGGAAGAGAATATGCCAGCTTTCTCTCTCCAACCTTTATCACAGCTTAGGAAATCTTTAGAGTTACCTTGTATTTTTGGAAAGTAGAAATCTTAAAAAAAAAAAAAAAAAAAAAAATGTCCTGGGAAACTATCCAAGTTTTTTTTTTTTTTTTTTTAACATCTCTTCTCTTCATGGCTCCCCTGCTGTGATTTCAACTCTCAACACAGGACAATGGATAGTTATTTTTGGATATTTAACAAACCATGAGATTGGTAATTAAGCAAAGCAATGTCTCTGAGTATAGTTTGTTTCTATAGCATAAGACTGCAGTGTTTGTATAAGAGTCATCTTCCTCCGAACAAACCCGTCCTTCCCGTAGGCCACATACAGAAGTACAGAGGTCATGGTTATCTATCTTGTTTAACGTGTACCCAGCTTCACACATGACAAAAGAAGTAGAAAAGAACAGGAAATCGAGCCAGCTGCCTGACTAAGAGGAGTTGGCAGCATTAGATCATTGTTTTCCTTTCTTGGAATGAGAAGCAAAAAGATGCAGCAACGCATGAAAGGCTGAAAAACTCACTTGGAAAAAGGATAATGGTTGGTAAACTGTTTTGATAGAAGATGAAAGAAAAATCAGAAAAGGTCATTGATTATCACACTTGGAAACACAACACCAGACAGAGTTTTTAAGCACTCTTATTTTAAACAAGCGTATAGGAGAAAAGATGATTACTTGGTGAGTAGTAAGCAGCAGGCTTATTCTGTATTTCCATCTCTCTGGAAAAGAGCATCTTTGGAATTGCTATTTTATTTTTCACATTGAGAACGGGTGGTAGCATCTCCGTGGGCCTTTATGTTCTCCAGAAGCAATCGGAAGGTCCACTTCAGAGGATGCCTTGACATTAACACACTGTGAGTGTGTGATACCTGATTTGTGGAAATGATGAAAAATTAATGGATGCAGATGTGTTCAGTTTGCTACAGACAGACGATCACTTTACACATCATTTAGGATTCTCCTGACTGTTTGACTACAGCAACTAAGTGAGAAGAGAAACGGGAAAAGTAGGAGACTAGCTGGAGGGTGAAGAGAGAGAGAAAGAAGGTATGGAGGACACTTGACTAAAACACATGATATGCTTGGAATTATCTCTGGGAAAAGAGAAGTGAGGAAACGGAATTATCCCTCAGATGTCGTTAGCACATATTGTACACATGTAATGAATTATCACTGTTCTCCAGACATATGTAAAATTATAGGCACTAATTAAAAATATGAAAACTTAAAAACTTTGCATGTCATAATATCTGTGTATCCTATATGCTTCTTAAGAGATGTTATATTCTTTTCAGAATACATAAACATTCAAACATAGACCATGACATTATGCTAACACATAAGTGAAACAGTCAATTAAGAAATGTAGGACCCAAATTTTCTTCTGTGTGACAAAGAAAGCCTAGGATAGGGGAAAAATTGAATCTAAATTATAAGCAACACTTTATGCCCAGTACAAAGCTAAATTTTTTACTTGTCAATTTGATGATTTTAATTTTATAATTTAATGCATGATAATGTATATGTCTCAGTGGTATATTTGGTGTAGAAAAACCTGAAATAAATGTATTTTATAAGAAACAAAATACAATCTGTAAGAATGCAAAATCAGCTAAATGATTCATGGATCATAAAATCGCTAAAAAATAGTTTATTCTGAACCATGGCAACACTTCCATCAGCTGGTACCAGTGTGGCTGCTCCCACATTGGACAGAGATGGAATCAGTGTGGGTGGATATTACACCCACACTGTCTGGTAATATCAAGACCCACACACTGTTTCAGAGAAGAATGTCTAATTGGGTACTAGAACAGGTAGAAGCTACATATTTAATTTGGTGACCCCTGGGTATTTTCAGCTCTTATTTGTCATGTGAATAGGAAAACCTAAGTAGACTGTACTTCTGACACAATACCTCCTGGAGTTTTTCATAGTGGGTTGTTATTATGTACTAGGTAATAAACTTTAAAGAATCAAATGTTTTTTTATATAAACTGGATTTATTTTTGCTACAATTTCCAAACAGGAAAAAAGTCTTTCATAAGACTATTGTACCTTATTTGCTTTAGATTAAAAAAAAAACTAAAAAAATCAAGGTATGTCATATAATATTTAGAAAATATCTACTATATGACAATAAATGCTCTGAGAAAATAGGAATACAAAATGAACATCTTATATATGACAAAAGTAATATATAAAATAAGTTATATGATATAGGATGTCTTTCTGTATGCTGTGAATTATCATTGGATAATAAAGGAACTGTTTTGGCCTATGGCAAAGCATGTTGGAAATCTGAGTATAGATGAAGCATTAGCTAAGTGGAACCAAATGGAGATGCTGTGAGCTGCTGCTGAGGAGAAAGTTGTAAAGGAATTCAGGTAAGCCATGGGCCATTTGGCAAGACAGATAAACAGAAATGGATTAAGTTGTAATAGCTAGAGAGAAATTGTCTGTAATTAATATTACAAACAAGCAACATGTAATTAATATAAGACCTTGTGTGATTATTTGGGATCAAGCAGCTGAGAATGATTTATTTGGGACTGCTGCTTCAGATCTAGGCTGAGTAAGAAACTTGATACTACAGTTATATATTATTATCTAAAATTGTTTTACATTTCATATGTACCTACTTGAGTTCCTTATGAATGGCATTTATACATTGTCTTTGATCACTAGGTACATATCAGAATTTTTGTAGTTACAAATGGTTGTGCTAAAAGAAATTTGGGACTTCATGAACATAGCTCAGTCTAAGGTCCTGAGTTTTAGACCCAGCACTCAGATAGAGAGCAAGAGAAAGAGAGAGAGAGGAGAGAGAGAGAGAGAGAGAGAGAGAGAGAGAGAGAGAGAGAGAGAGAGAGAGAGAGAGAGAGAGAGAGAGAGAGAGAGAGGGAGAGAGGGAGGGAGAGGGAGGGAGAGAGAGAGAGAGAGATTAAAATAGTAATACTAGTAACATTTCAGTAGAAACTATATGGTTATAAGAAGGACAAAGAGTTTACCAGAAAAGGAAAGCCAGAGAGAGAATAGAGAGGTAAGTACAACCATGTTCCTGTTTGGTTGTTGGAGAACCGGTTTCCAAGGTAATTAGAGGTCAGAAAATAATGTGGAGTTAAAATTTCAAAGTAAAAGAATAAAGGCAAATTCTGAAGAATAGCTTTCCCAGTCCAGACAAATCTATCAGTGTATTATAGATTGCTGTTGTTTCAGAATAGGAATTTAAGGGAAGGAGTAACTTTGGCTCAGCTGGATCCACAGCTTTGAGCCAAAGGCAGGTAGAATATCTCAGTCAGCTGTAGGTGACTGACCCACTTCCTCCAACTCTGCCCCACCTTTTAGTTCTACCATGATACAAATATTCTATTTAAAAGTTCAATCCCTTAGCAGATTAAACCATTGATTAGGTATAGCCTCTAGATCAAATCATTTCTCCAAATACTACTACAGATATACCCCTCATTTGCACATTTCTAATCTCATACATATCTATAAATCTAACTGAGCCTAGAAAACAAGCAAATGAACAAATATTTGTATCTCCTGTGTCAAAGAAGGCAGTCTATGATTTGATGCAGTGTACAATTCTCTTATGGCAGTCTTGGATATATGATCTTGCCTTTCAGTGGACTCTTACCTGCTGACGTTTCATCAAAGAGGAGCTTTTACTTTGTCCAAATAGAGTGGCTTCACATAGCAAGAAAGAAGACCAGAGATGTCACCAATGGGATCAATTGAGAACATCCAAAGCAAGGGCAAAGACATGCAGGGCTCAAAGATGAAGTGAAGACAATAAACTGATATGAGGAACAAAAGTCTGGCTGATGAGGTCATAACCATATTTTCAGATCTTTTACTAAAGCTGGAAAGAAAATAGCTGTTTGGATTAAGTAATGCAGGAAGTTGAATGAAAGCAGAAGCAGTACTGATAAAGGCAAGAGTTCCAGAATATAATCAAGGGATTTAGGATGCGTGTCCGTTAAGTAGAACAAACACCACTCTAACTGGAACAGTTTATTACCCAAAGGCAGAAGCAAGGTGAATCAAACAGTTGGGATTCCGTCCTGAAATGCGATGTGGAGACTACAGAGCCTGAGCCTTTGTGTAACTGTGTCCTGTTCCTCAGAGCACCCAATGGGAAGGTTCACCGTATCCTTCCCTCTTGCCAAAGTATCATAACATCCTTATTTCTTTCTTTCACGTGATCATGATAAATGTGTAAATAACTTATTTTCTTTCCTGTTCTCACAGTAGTTCTTTCCCATAAGCATACAGGATTGAGAGCTCAGAGCTCACAGCACAGGGCCTTGCTTTGTACGTAGTAGACACTCGGGAAGTGTGCATGGGAACCTTTGTTGCTACCACAGTGATGGCAATTGACATAGGATAGAGTGAGAAAGATCACTCTCTCTCTCTCTTTTTTCTTGTAGTATCTAAACTTTTACTTCAGAAAAGTCTTTATGGAATTGATTTTTTTCTTTAAAGCTTTTTTTTTTTGAAATGGAATGGAAGGCAAAGTATCAGCACCATATCCCAATTGAAAGCTGCTCAAAAACACACAGGCCCAGCCTCTCCTCAGCACTCTTGAAGATCATTAGGTATCTCTTCATCTGAGCCTTTCTGCTCGAGGAGTTGGCCGCTGTTCCTGAAATTATTATTTTTCCCTTCTATTATGCTTGTCCGCTGTGGCACTTTAATGCCTTATAGATAAAATGGTTTCTGTCAGCCTGCACTTCTCATGCCTGGAGAAAGTTTTACTGCTTCATAAAACCTTGTAATGCCCCAGTGTTTAAAGAAGATCTATCACTCTATCAGTGGGTCTTTATGGGCTCTGTGTACACTTTTTTTTTTCTTTTATCTTTGCAATGCAAGGTTGGTTCCTGAAGCAAAAAAGGGACAAAGATGAATGGATATGTGTGTGTTAATGAATGTCAGGAATGCTGCTCAATTTATATTGAGGTGGAATTAAATAGCTAAAGCAAATTGTAGAATACCTCTCAGGCAATGGCAGTCAGCATCATGAAGGAAATCTAACGTACAAATGTTCTTTTGTAAGTGATCACAGGAGGCTTGCTGTTTCATTCACTGGTTTGGCTAGAGAACCCAGTGGTTGCTGTTTTTCAAATTTCTCTCACCTTACAGATTTTTAGAGGCTGATACCCGTTTCCTGAATGGACAGACAACACTGGGCACAACCTGCTTCCAGCCACCTGTTCCACACAAGTATCTCTGTATTGGTTATAAAATCCTTAAAATGCATTCTTTCCAAGGGTAAGTCTAGAGGAGAGTTGTCAGGTTTCAGTCAGTACATACGTTTCTCATGTTGTCTTAGATTTTGAACTCTGGTATAAGCAGCATATTTCTGTCAAGTTGTTATTGATTGTGTGTGTGTGTGTGAATGTTCATGAGCACAGACTTGTATGCCAGAGTATGTGCCTGCAAGTGACCCAGAGTGGCTAGTGCAGAGCTGTGAGGGAGTGAGTCTCAGGTTTCTGCTTCTCTCTGCAGTGCTATGTGCTATGCCTGCCATATGGGCAGTACTTCTGCCTGCCTCCTGCACAGGCATCACATCTTCACCTGTCCAGATGGATGGAAATGACCTCATTGGCTGTCAGCAGGGGCTCTTCTGCCTTTCTGTTCATGCTCTCTGTGATGGTATACTGGAACTTTAATTTCAAAAGCTTTCAATAGGCAAATGAACATATTTCCTAAAGTGGTGAACAATTAATTTTGTTTGGTTCAGAAAGAATTTCCTAGTGAGTTCATCTATGGTCTGTGCTATTGCTAACAACCATGATGAGTATACACAAAAAAAAGTAACAAAAAGAGGGTGGGGATCTGTGACAAGACTAATTACTTTGGTAATTTTTACAAAAATTATTAATAAATTCCTTTTACATACCCTCCACTGTTTCCACTCTTTCCTTCTCCTGCTCCCTCCCAACTTCCCACCTTCCCTTCCCTCCATCCACTACTTAAAGCAGGTAAAGCTTCCCTTGAGTAGTCAATACAGGCTAGCATACAAAGATGAGGCAGGACCTAGCCTCTCCTCCTTATGTCAAGGATGAGCAAGGCATCCCACCCTAGGGAGTGGGTTCTAAATAGCCAGTTCATGTAATCAAGATAATTCCTGGTCCCATAACCAAGGGGCACATCAACAGCTTGATTAGAGCAACCATCATCCTCCTTCAGATTGCTCTACTTTGAGCCCATGCAGGCTCTGCAGCTGTCAGTCCAGAGTCCCTAAGCTCCTGAGCTCCCATTAGCTTGGTTTAGCCGTCCCTGCGGATGTTTCCATTGTGCTCTTGACCCCCCCCCCCTTACTCCACTAGCTGCTCCACCCTGTCTTCAACTGGATTCCAGGAGTTCGGCCAAGTGCTTGTCTGTGAGTGTCTGCATCTGCTTCCATCAGTCATTGGACATAGGTCCTATGATGAGAATTCAGGTTAGCCACCAATCTGACTACAGGGGAAGGCTAGTTCAGGCACCTTCTACAGGTATTGCCAGGAGACTTAGCTAGGATCTTCTTATGGGTTTCTATGGACTTCCCTAGCACCAAGTCTCTCTCCAAGCACATTATGAATTATTCTTGGCCTTCTCTAACCCTCATTTCCCAACCCCTCCCTCTCCCCTCTACACCCATTCCAATTTATCCAAGAAGTCTTAACCATTTTCTTTTCCTGGGGCAATCCATGTGTATCGCTCTTAGGGTCCACCTCTCTACCTTGCTTCTCCAGGGTTGTGGAATTCTAGCCTGTTTATCCTTTGCTATGTTGCACTTATTAGTGAGAACATACTGTGCCTTTCTGGGTCTGGGTTACCACACTTTGGATGATGTTCTTCCTAGTTCTATTCATTTACCTGAAAATTTTATGATGTCTTTGTTTTTTTTTTTTTTTCCCATTGAGTAAATGTACTGTGTTTTCTTTATTCATTCTTCAGTTGATGGGCATCTAGATTGTTTCCTGGTTCTGATTATTACAAATAAAGCTGTTATGAATATGGTTGAGCATATATCCTTGTGTTGTGGTTTAAGATCTTTAGGTTATATGCCCAAGAGCAGTACTGATGGGTTCTGAGGAAGGCTAATTTCCAGTTTTCTGAGAAACCTCCATACTGATGGAGGACTGTTCCCCTTCCTCTGCATCTTCTCTAATATAGGCTGTCATCTGTGTTTTTGATCTTAGCCACTCTGACAGGTGTAAGATGGTATCTCAGAGTTGTTTTGATTTGCATTTCTCTGATAGCTAAGGATGTTGAACACATCCTTAAATATCTTTTGGACATTTGAAATTCTTCTGTTGAAAATTCTGTTCAGATATGTACTCCATTTTAATTGGATTACTTGTTTTTTTATTTCTAGTTTCTTGAGTCCTTTATATATTTTACAGATCAGTCTTCCATCAGAAGTGGGATTGGTAAAAATATTTTCCCATTTTGTAGCCTGTTTTTTTGTCTTATTTGCTGTGTCCCTTGTCTGTCAGAATCTTCTCAGTTTCAGAAGGTCCTATTTATTAATGGTTGTTCTCAGTGTCTGTGCTATTGGTGTTATTGTGGTCTTCTGTGTCAATGTCTTCAAAGCTGTTTGGCACTTTCCTTTCTATCAGGTTTATTGTAACTGAATTTATATTGGGGTCTTTTATCCATTTTGACCTGAGTTTTGTGCAGGGAAATAAATATGGATCTAATTGTATTCTCCTACATGTTGACATCCAGTTATGCCAGCACCATTTGTTGAAGATGCTATCTTTCTTCCATTGCACTGTTTAGGCCTCTTTGTCAAAAACAGATATTCATTGGTCTGTGAGTTAATGTTAGGGTCTTCAATTTGATTCCATTGGCCAGAATCTTGGTTTTTATGACAGTACCAAGCTGGTTTTATTACTATATCTCTATAGTAAAGCTTGAAGCCAGGGATGGTGATGCCTTTGGAACTTCCTTCATTCATAGAATTATTATTATTTATTTATTTTTTTGCAATTTTGGGACTTTTGATTTTTCAAGTGAAATTGAGTATTGTTCTTAAGATGTCTGTGAAGTATTGTGTTTGGATTTTGATGGGGATTGCATTGAATCTGTAGCTTGCTATTGGAAACATTGTCATTGTTTACATTGATTACAATGTTAATCTTACCAATCCAAGAGCATGATAGATCTTTCCATTTTCTGATATTTTCTTCAATTTGTTCTCCTAAGAGGTAAGGTTTTTGTCACATAGGTCTTTCACTTCTTTGGTGAGAGTTATTCTAAGATATTTTATGTTATTTGTGGGTATTGAAAAGAGTGATGTTTCCCTGATTTCTTTCTTTGTCTATCATTTGTATATAAAAAGGCTACTGAATTTTTTGTTTTTGAGTGAATCTCGTATCCTGCCACATCAGCTATAGGAATTCCCTGGTAGAGTTTTGGGAGTCATGTATGTATACTATAATATCATCTGCAAACAGAGAAAGTTTTTCATTTCCAATTTGTATCCTCATGATCTCCTTCATTGACTTATTGCTCTAGCTAGAACTTCAAGAACTATATTGAATAGATATGGGGAGAAAAGGCAGCCTTTTATTGTTTCTGATTTTAGTGAAATCACTTTGAGTTTCTCTCCATTTAGTTTGACGTTGGCTATTGGTTTTCCATATATAGCCTTTATTATGTTAAGGTATGTTCCTTGTATCATTGATCTCTCCAACACCTTTATCATGTAGGGGTGTTGGATTTTGGCAAAGACTTTTTCAGCATCTAGTGAGATGATCATGTGATTTTTGTTGTTGTTGTTGTTTGCTTATATGGTGGATTACACTGACAGATTTTTGTATGTTGAATAATCTCTGCATCTCAGAGATAAATCCTACTTAATAGGTTGATGATTTTTTATTGTTTTGCCAATACTTTATTGAATATTTTGCATCAATGCTTATGAGGGAGACTGGTTTGGCCTATAGTTCTTTCTTAGTCACTTCTTTGTGTGGTTTGGGTATCAAGGTCATTTCAGTTTCATAAAAAGAGCTTGGCAATGTTCATTCTCTTTCTATCATATGGAACAATTTGAAGGGTATTTGTGGTGGGATTAAGGTGTCAGCCGATAAGGTCAGAAGATACTTCTGGGACCCTGGAGGGGATGTGGCCAACCTGGAGGGGGTGTGGCCAACCCCATTGATAAGTGGCTGCTGGGACACGAGGAGCGCTCTTCCTGGTTCCTGGCTGGTGGCTGCTGCACAGACAGAATCGGAATCCATCGTCCTTCCATCGCGCATCTATCGCTCGTCCATCGCTTGGATACGCCAGTCCTTGTTCAGGTGCCACTATAAGCTGTTACTAATATCGTGAGTGTTAATTTATATTCTAATAAATATTAATTTTTGACTGGTGCCTTGAAAGTAAAATTCCGTTTACAGGTATTGATATTAACTCTTTGAAATTCTGGTAGAATTTTGTGCTGAAACCATCTGGTCCTTTTTTTTTTTGTTTTTGTTTTTGTTTTTTTTTTTTTTAGTTAGGAGACTATTGATGACTCTATTTTCTTGGGGGTTATAGGTCTATCTAAGCTGTATAAAGTTGTGTATCTGATCTTGATTTAATTTAGTATGTGGTAGCCATCCATAAAATTGTCCATTTCTTTTAGGTTTTCTAATTTTGTGGAGTGCTAGTTTTCAAACTGTGACCTAATGATTCTCTGGATTTCTCCACTGTCTGTAGTTATCTACTCCTTTTCATCTCTGAGTTTGTTATTATGGATGTTCTTTCTCTGCCTTTTGGTTAGTTTGGATATTAATTTATCTTATTTATTTTCTCAATGAACCAAGTCTTTGTTTTGTTCTCTTGGTTTCTGTTTTATTGATTTCAGCCTCCATTTGATTATTTCCTGGAGTCTATTCCTCGTTGGTCAGTTTATTCTTTTTGTTCTAGAATTTTTTGTTTTGCTGTCAAGCTGCTAGTGTGAGATTTCTCCACTTTCTTTATGTAGGCACCTAGTGCTGTGAGCGTTCCTCTTAGCACTGCTTTCATTGTGTCCCATAAGTCTGGGTATGTTGTGGACTCATTTTCATTGAATTCTAGGAAGTCCTTAATTCCTTTATTTCTTTTTTTACACAGTGAAAATTCAGTTTAGATTGTGTAGTTTCTATGAGTTTGTAGGCTTTCTGTAGTTTGTTTTGTTGTTGAATTCTAACTTTAAGCCTTGGTGGTCTGATAAAGTAGAAGTGGTTACTTCATTTTTTTTTTTTTTTTTTGATATGTTGAGATTTGCTTTGTTACGGAGTATGTGATCAGTTTTGGAAGAGGTTCCATGAGGTGCTGAGAAGAAGGTATATTCTCTTGTGTTTGGGTGAAATGTTTTATGGATGTCTCTTAGATATATTTGAGTCATAACATCTGTAATTTCCTTATTTCTCTGTTAAGTTCCTGTAGTAGGAGGTTGCTGGCCATGTCTTTCCTGCCTAACCTCAAGGTCTAGGCCCACAGACTCGCAGTCCCACAGACCTGCAGACCCGCAGTCCTACAGAGACACACAGAGGCTTTCTTTAGTTTTTGGCTGATCAGCCTCAGGCCCAGGCATATCACTTGCTAGCTCTCTACCCTTCATCTAACCCATGTCTCTTGTTCAGCCATGCGGCTCGGTACCTTTCTTTGGAGCAGCATAGTTGTCCTCTGCTTCCTCTGGCTTCTCTCTGGTATTCCCTCTGGTGTTCTGATCTGGCATTCTGTTCTCAGAGTTTTTAGTCTGGTAGCCCCGCCTACACTTCCTGCCTGCCTTTGGCCAATCAGCTCTTTTTATTAAACCAGTGGTTGGGACAATTATTTAAAATGAAACAACACAACCTCCCACAAGTTCCTGTCTGGTAGAGCTTTCCAGTGGAGAAAGTGGACTGCTAAAGTCTCCCACTATCACTGTGTGGGGTTTGATGTGTGGTTTATGTTTTAGTAATATTTCTTTTACAAATGTTGGTGCTCTATTATTTGAGGCATAGATGTTCAGAATTGAAAGTTCATCCTGATGGGTTTTCCTGTGATGAATATGAAATCTCCTTCTCCATCCCTTTTGAATAATTTTGGTTTGAAGTCTATATTTTGTTAGATATTAGGATCACTACACTGATTTATTTCTTAGGTACATTTGATTAGTAAAATTTTTCGTCAACCTTTTACTCTGAGGTGATGTCTGTCTTTGAGGTTGAGGTGTTTTTCTTGTCTGCAGTAGAAGGATAGATTCTGCTTTTGTACCTTTTCTGTTAGCTTGTGTCTTCTTATAGGGCAATTGAGTCCATTGATACTAAGTGATATCAATGGCCAGAGACTGTTAATTTTTATTTTTGTTTTTGTTGTTGTTGTTGGTAATGTGTATGTATATGTGTGTGTGTGTGTGTGTGTGTGTGTGTGTGTGTGTGTGTGTGTGTGTGTGTGTGTGTGTGTGTGTGTGTCTTATTTGGGATTTGCTGGTGTTATGTGTTTCCTGTATTTTCATGTGTGTAGCTAACTCCCTGGTACTTGAATTTTCTTTCTAGTACTTTCTGTAGGGCTGGATTTGTAGATGTGCATTTTAAAAATCTGGTTTAGTCATGGAATGTCTTGCTCTCTCCATTTATGGTAATTGAAAGCTTTGCTGAGTATAGTAGTCTGGGCTGGCATCCATGTTCTCTGAGTGTCTGCAGAACATCTGTCCAGAACCTCTTGGCTTTCAGAGTTTTCATTGAGAAGTTGAGTGTAATTCTGATAGGTCTACCTTTGTACTTGATTTGGCCTTTCCCTTTGCTGTTCTTAATATTCTTTCTTCATTCTGTATGTTTAATGTCTTGATTTTTATGTGGCAAGGGGACTTTTTTTTTTTTTGGTTCACTCTATTTGGTGTTTTATAAGCTTCTTGTACCTTGATAGGCATGTATTTCTTTGTGAAGTTTTCCTCTATGATTTTATTGAATATATTTTCTGTGCCTTTGAGTTGGAATTATTCTCCTTCTTTGATCACTACTATACTTAGGTTTTATCTTTCATAGTGTCCCAGATTTCAGGGACATTTTGTGTTTAAAATTTGCTGGATTTACCATTTTCTTTAACCAATAAATTCATTTTCTTTATTGTATTGGCGACACTTGAGAGTCTCTCTTTTGTCTCTTGAATTCTGTTAGTGACCCTTGCCTCTGTAGTTCCTACTCATTTATTCAGATTTTCCTTTTCCAGACTTCCCTCAATTTGTGTTTTCTTTTTTGTCTTTAATTTTTAAGTCTTGTGCCATTTTCTTTATCTGATTGTTTGATTTTTTTCTTGGCTTTGTTAGATTTATTGGGTTTCTTTAAGGGATTCCCCCCCCCCCATTTTTTGTTTGTCTTTTCTTCCATTTTCTTAAAAGAAATTTTCCTTTCCTCCTTGAGGGCTTCTATCATCTTGATAAGGTTATTGTTATGATAGTTTTCTTCTGCTTCATCTGCATTGGAATGTTCAGGTCTTGCTGTTGTAGAACCTGTAGTTTCTGGAGGTGCTATATTATTCTTTATGTTGTTGAATGGAATCTTCCACTGCTTCCTACTCTTTTCTTCCTCAGATGTGTACAGTTGAAGCCTGTACCTCCAGGGGTCCTGCTTCATTCAATGTGTGTTTCTCTGATGGACTCTGGTGCCTTGGAGAAGTCAGGTGCAGGGGCAGGGAAAGGGTACTGCTGGTTTTCTGGGATGGGGATGGGTGTGGAGGAGGTATGTGTCACTGTTGTCTGGGGCTGGTGTATTAGGCTGCTGGTGTATTGTCAGCCAGGAGCTCAGGGGCTTACCTGTTCTTCCCACTAGATGCAGCAGGTATGTGTCTTACTTTGGTAATTTAAGTTAATTAATATAAAAAAATAACAAGGAAATGCTGAAAGATAGGAATATCCTTGAACTCTGATCCACAGCACACGATTTTGCAGTTCTGTACTTGGCCAGAGCAAATGTATATGGAGTGACCACTATATGGCCTTCTAATATCCCAAAACAAAATACAAAAAACATTTTTTAACAAAGTATTTATTTTTAACCTTCAAAGAAACGATAGCTATTTTATTTCTCTAAAATATCTTTCATTTGTTCCTCTACAGTCTCATAGTGTATATATGTTGATGTGACCTGTTGCTGTCAAAACAGGCAGAGAAAAGACTTTCTTTCATTTTGGTTTCTATCTGGCCAAAGCAGACCTTCTTAGAAGAGTAGATGATTGGGAAGGTTAAAGCAATAGCAAGAAAGAAGAGAGGTTTCATGCCATATTGATATAAAGTTTGTTCAAACATCTTCCATACCTTGCATTATGTGATGATACTCTTGAAGTTTTGGTTCCCTCTTCAGAGAAAAAAGTAGTGTGTGTGGGCTTAGGTTCAGATTACACCAAGCTATCTTTAGTACTTTCTAGGGCCATGGCAATACTGCTGCTAAGTGTTCAAAGGCTTTAAAATTGCTTTATGCTTCTAAGTCACTATTCATTAGGTATGAAGAGTTAGACTCCATTAGACAAGCGGAGAGGAGACTCTGGTGAAAGTGATGCTCACAGGAAGAGAGTTAAGGAGAAAGGTTTCTACAGAAGCATCTGCAGCCCAATCTTAATTTTTTTTTTATCTCATCATTTTCGTATTCCCCAAGCTCCATGCACTGACTAGGATAAAATTAAAAAGTAACATTTATTACCCTCTTTCATACAATCAGTGTTGACCTTCTAATCAATGCCTTGTAATTTCTAAAAAGTATGGTGAAAACTGACCTTACAGTTACTTCAAGATGTTAGATCAAAGGACTTTGAGATAAACATAATTTTGCAGGAATGAATCAGAAATAATGGTGAATGATGCTGTAGACCAAAAGTAGATGAACAAGTCATCTGTGAGAATCAATTTAACACAATATAGAAATGTCTAAGGAATTGCCTATATTTGAACGGCCCATGGTTATCTCTTTGGGGTTTGTCTTGATTGTTAATTGATTAATTAATTAATTAATTTTATGGTGGCACCATATAAGAAAACAAGCTAAACATGAGCTTAATCAAGCCATCAAGCAGTGTTCCTCCATGGTTTCTGTCTCAAGCTCCTGCTTGGGTTCCTGACTGACATACTGTAATATGTAAACAGAAACAAACCTTCTCCACAGAGTTCTCCACAGAGCTGTTTTAAGTCATGATGTTTGCCACAGCAACAGAATGAAACAAGGACACAAAATACTGAAATATTGATATTGATATCAAACTATTCAGGTTTGGGTAGAAGTTTTCCTTACCAGTGATCATAATTCTGTTTGCATTTACATTTTTCCAGGATGTCATGGCACTATGAGTATCAAATCTTGTTTAAGGGCTAATTGTAAAAGACTAGTAATCTCCATTTGTACACACTGGTCAGTAAGTGGGCCCTTGCCATTCTTTTACAATGTGAACTTCCAAGGCACAGCTGTTTTTCCAGAGTGGAGACTGAGCTCACTCAATTCCTATTCCCTGCCTAATCTGCCCTTATTTGCAAGAGACTGACCCTCATCACAGTACATTCTGATCATTTTGAGACCTGGTTCTGCTTGAACAATTCTTTAGGTAGCACCACGGTCAGGTTCTGGATTCTAATACATCTCTTGAATTCATGATGAAAATGTTATTGTTTGAAAGCTTCCAGAGAACGTCTGCCTCTTCAAGTTGAAAATTTAAATTTTTATTTTTGGTTTAACTAGGGAAGATTTATGTAATATAACCAGAGACCAGAAAATTATAAAAATTGTAATGTTTAAGGACTCTGACTCTTCAAGAGAGAAACGCAATTGAGGTCTGAGGGAGATCAGGTCTTTCTGGAATGCGCCGGAGAAGGTGAAGGATGAGGAGCTATCTCACTCCAGTTGTTTTCTGGATACAGGACTGAGTTAAGAGGTCCGTGATTTCAAGCCTAGGTGTGCTTACTGGAAAAGGTATGAAAACATTAGTGGAACTATTTTTAAAACAAAGCTGCCTGCCGTGAAAAGGGGAGTGAGACAGAAAGATACCTTTCTTGCTTATGCAGAGCATCTAGCTCTGCCTTGGCTCGCTGAGAAGCTGCAGCTCAGGGATAGACTGTCAGAGCCCATGTTCTTGCCTCATGTATTGAGGTTCTGTTCTCAGGTCACTGAAAAGTGACAGAGGGGAAATTCCACAAGATGGCAAGTGGAAAACAAAGCAGAGGAGGGAAATGATGCAAGTCACCGGATGCTCAGTCTTTAAACTTGTGTGAGGTATCACCTTGAAAACCACTGGGGGGGGGGGACTACTGGGGGGGGGGACAAGAAACCCAATAATGTTCATGAAAGAGGATGCTATTATGAATTTGGATATAACTGGGCCCAGAGAACTTGAGTTGCACCTGGGGCCACAATTCTGCCCCCTGTGTAATGAACAAGGTTCCTGCTGTTTAGAGAGATCTGCTCCTAAAGAAATAGATTATCAGGTATGATTTTATCTGAACTGAGCACACACTAGGCTTCAGTTTACTCTGTAGATTAAAACATTTACAATATTAATTCTGTGGGCCCCAGGCCTAACTTAATTTCTTTTCCTAGAGTTACAACTTGTAAATGAACAACATAAGAAAATTTGTTAAAAGACTCTGAAATATTTAACAGTCATAGGTTTGGGACCTACCATCTAAAGGAGATAAAATCTTTAAGGCGATATCCTAGGTATAAAGAAACAAAGCAAAATGCATTTTATTAACATACCCATGAAAGTCAATATAATTAGCTGATGTCACAAAAAAAAGGCCTAAAAGGATTGTGGGCGTTCACTCAAAGTAAAGATAAACAAGTAGCAGTAACGACCAAGTACTTCACCAACACTATGACACGGGGAGGTTTGTGATCACTTAAGCTTACTCTAAAGCATTTAGGTATGTCTGTGTGACAATTCTGACAATATATGCAAATTTTTACTCTCCCAAGAAAGTTGTGACTTGGAAATTTCCATCGCGCTAATGTCACGGACACTGATGTCATGGACAGTGACCATTTTCCCTTGGCGTTCTTCCTCTGCCATGACACATGAACAAACAAAACACATGAACCACTGTGGAAGAAGTATGGCATTCACGACTGCTTTAATTGTTTACCAGCACCATGCTAGAAACTCTTAATCTCCCAAGCAGCAAATGAATTATTTCTGCATGAGTTCTATCTTTCACAACACAATTAGTCTTCATGGAATTGTATGAAAATATACTGGCCACATTAATTCAACAGGTTAATTCCTCAAATATACTTTTTTATAAATAAATGAATGTTTCACTTATTAACGATGTTGGAATTTTATTTATTTGTTTGTTTTTGTTGTTCTATTATTTTGTTTTTTATCTTCTTCTTGTTAATGTTGCTTTTGAGACAGGGCTTCTCCGTGCAGCCCCGTATGTCCTAGACCTCGCTCTATAAATAGGTTGGCCTCAAACTCAGAGATCCACATGCCTCTGCCTCCTAAATGCTGGGATTAAAGGCATCTGCCACCACCAAGTGGCTAGATGTTGACATTTTAATCTCACAAGATGGATTGATCTCTTCTACCTTCTTGGCTTATATTGGATATGAAACTCTGATTATATGGACCTTGATTATAGTCTTTAAGTTTAGAGAAAAGTTCAAAAATTACTAGAGTGATATTTCTAATTTTCTCTCCAGAAACATAGAAACGCAAATTTGACAATACTGGTGCTCATGGAAATGTTACTAATGCTTCAGTTCCAACCCACTAACCCCAGGGAGTATTCCAGCCCTTGGTTCTGAATGCCTAGTTGTTTCTTACGGCATTCCTGTCTGTACAGATGTAGAGAAGGGTGAGCCTGAGATTCCTGAAAGAAAACTGATGAAAGGAACTGTCTTCCTCCCTGCATAAGGGAGGGAAGAGAGGGCAGGAGAATAAGGGAGGGAAAGAAAGGACAGAAGGACAGACAGAAGGGAGGGAGGACACACAGAAAGAAGAGGAACAAGAAGAGACAAAATGCCAGATATCTGTTCACTAAATATATTCTGTAAGTCATGTTAATCATTGACCTCAGGTCAGTCTTTAGACCTTTCTAAGTTCTTAGCAAGTCAGTGCAGATAACCTTCAAGGCAAGTAGCTGTCTTACATTCTAGAAAGTACTCTGATGTTATGAGATACAAATGATATTTGTGCACTGAAATTAGCATCTAAAATGTTATGAATGTACTTCCCAGTTTAATTAGCAACACAATGACACACACACACATACACACACAAATATACAACACAGACTAGGAGAATGGGATACATAAGGGAATCTGCCAATCTTTAGCTAATATCATCAATACCTTTGGTATCACTTCTCAGGACAATGGAAATTAGCATGCAAAGAGGAGACTTAACTAGATCAATAGACTGTAAGTCTATCATGTACTATCACAGAACAGTGACATTGGGAATTGTCACAGGGAGGGTCGCTGTCCAACAATTCCTGGAATCTTTGTCCTAATTCCAGTATGTGAATTAGTAAGTAACACAATAGCTAAAAGTATCTGTTATTTAAAAGAGCGATGAAAACTTAGTCAAGGGAGGGAGAAGGTAAATTTCTATAATAATAATAATAATTATTATGCATGACCCTTGGGAGGAAATAGCATAACCTTATAAAATATTTCTTACCAAAGAATGTCATGATGTAATCCCCAAGAGTGGTTCCCAGAGCTTCTTGCCAGCTATAAACATCTCAGTGGTAACACGTGCTATCATCTGTTCTAGACTGAAAACTGGCCCTTCCCTGAGTTCACAGCCAGACTGTCAAGGACTTTTAGTACCCAGGCAATGCCTTTACCCCCTACCTCTTCTATCCCTCTATGAACCAGTCTTGGGATAGGAGACTCACCTACATGAATTGACAGTTTTTCTTGAGGCGCTGTATAAAATTTAGACATAGCTCCAAAAAAAGTCAGCAAAGCGCCAGACATATATAGCAAAGGGGAATATTAAAAAATCTCATTCCATTTCATCTGTATGAGTAGAAGGGTGGGATTAGAGTCTGTACAAACCAAGACTGGGATGTTCTGCCCTCTGATGGAAAGCCACAAAGCCTCTGATTTAGTTTCCAGGACAATGCCAGAGGGTGGTGACAGCCTGGGCAGATGTGTTGGTGCCTAGGATTTTGATCTCATTATAGCTTCCAACTCCAAACTATATAAATCAGAACAATTTACCTAAATTTTGAAGGTCTCAGTGTCACATTTCAAGAATGAGGTTCACAATCCCAATAGTACTCAACCATGCTGATTAAATGGACTAGTACACATGAAACACCAGGATTAATGACTGATCTATTGAGTAAATATTCAATTAATGACAGCCCCATGTCTCATTTTCTGTGTGAATTCTATATTAATTTCCTGAATGATATTTTTTGAAAGAAATTGATGACTTCCTTTTGGTTTAGTGCAAAGCTTATCACAAATGGAAACAAGTTTTCACACAAATATTTATGTGTCTGTCCTCTGTGTCACAGATTACTCAAAGAGAACAGGGCTTTCTTGGCCCTGTAATGCTATCATCACTAATGCCATGAATTATAGTGTGAATCCAGCTGTGTTTTACCAGGCAGGGACCAGGAATCAGGACAAAAGCCACCCAAAGAGTGCCAGGACTAAAAATTTCTAGGGAGGACTCAACATTAATTTTTGAATATTATTTATAGTTTATGAGAGTGTGATTAATCCACACAAAAAGGGAAAAGTAACCCTGCTTCTCAACTGAGAGAGAAAACTCCTTTGAGCATAAACAGATTGCACTATTTATACATGAAATATTTTCTGCATCTATAAACTTACCATGCTCAAGTATTCTAATTAATCGTGGTTGCCAGGGAAACTAAAGTAACTCAATTATAGGTCTGCAGGAAGGTGCAGTATATTTATGATCAGGAAGCAGGTAGTTTTCTGTGCAAAAAATGAAAACGGAGCAGATGCCAGGGATTTTTTAATGTCCTACAGGATGATGCTATTTCCAAAGACTTCCTAAAGAACATCTTGATTTGATTTGATTTTTTTTTTCAAATTGCTTCATTTGAAAGCCTAGACAATGAATGTGATAGGTTAGGGAATGTGCTCAGAAAGACATCATAGGAAATGGCAGAATTAAGGGGACTGATCAGGCCACCAAGAAAAGAAATGATTATAGAAACAATTTCTGTTTTGCCATCATCTTCTCGGAATGTCTCCACCCTAAGTGATGGAAGAACTAAGACATTACTGTTAGGAAACCAATAGAAACAGAATTAGTTAAGTTCAGCCAAAGTGACTATTTGAGGATATTGTGAGAAACTGATGACATCTTGTTGTCAGAGGACCCAGAAATTTACATCACTACCCTTCCAAGTTCCCATTTTCCTCTGAAGATCCTAATGTTGTATATACTATAATTCAGAGGATTTACATTTTGGGGTCTCCATCTCCTAAAATCTAGCAGATTCTGAAAACAGTAATTGAAAACATTCAAAAAGTTGCTAAGATTTATTTAATCTCGCAGTGAGGTCTTCAGTAATTTTGTTCCTTACAACCTGGACTATGATTCATCCCTCTGTCCAGTGTGTCTATCCTCTATTCATTACCCATTGGAAACTAATTCAGCTGTCAGTTATTAGTCTGATTATAACAGTATCACAGCAATTTGGTTCAAGTAACCCTACTATTATGGAACAGTGGCTCTAGAGTACAGGAATAATGATGCTATAAACTTTATTATACCATAAATGTTCTATTTTATCAGTAGTATTATTAATCAATTATTGTGGCTGAATTATTAAGCCTTACCACAGGCATATATGTACAGAAAGATAATGGGGATCAGTACTACCTGAGATGTCAGGCTTCCACAAGGGTAATGAAATGCACCAAAATAAGAGTAAAAAAAAGTTTGTGGGGAATTGGGGAGCAGCTGAATCAGGAACAAGACAATTTCCAACCATAAATAAGTGTAATTATTACAACTTACTGTTTTTCTTTTACAACGGGGAATCCTGATACTTCTTTCTTACACTATTAAAAGGTATTACCAGACTAAAAGCCTCTGTAATAATTGTTCAAAATTAAGGTACCCTTACTTCTTATGTATAGAAAACATACTGCTTTTCTGAAGAACTAAACTACCATCTGTTCATCAAGCCACCCATCTATTTTAGATGAAAGTAGAGATTGAATTCCTATGATGTCCTGGTTTCTATGCAGATTGTAGCTATGTAATAGTGAATAGAGTCTCTACCCTTGGTGAATTTATCAGGAAGTTGAAACATGAGCTGATGGTTATAGAAACAAATATTAATAAGTCATAACTTGGTGATAGGGTCTTGGAGTGACTTTCCAGTAGCCCAAAGCTCAGTCTATATAAGCTCTATGAGATACCAACACATCCTTTGGGTGAATTGGACATTTCCACCAATCATTGCCTTACATAATGTATGCTCATTTCTCTTCTTTGAAATACACTTTTCATACTATTTATTCACAATACTATTTTTATTAATGTTACAATCTTTCTAATTTCTTTAAAAAATAAATTTAAGCTGGGTAGTGGTGTCACAAGCCTTTAATCCCAGCCCTCAGGAAGCAGAGGCAGACAGTTCTCTGTGAGTTTGAGGCCAGCCTATTCTACAGAGTGTGTTCCAGGACAGGTTCCAGAACTAAAGAGAAACACTGTCTCGAAAAACCAGCCAACCAACCAAAATAATAAAAAATAAATTTAAGGCTTAACTCTTGCAAGTATTATATAATTGAATATATTATAAACTATTATCTGGTAATATACTTATTTATTTTTTGTATTTATTGTGTGTATGTATTGTATATTAATACTTGTTAGTATAGGTTTGTGTGTGCCTGTGTGTCTATGTGAATGCACGAATGAATGTGTAGAGTTCAGAGACTGACATCAGATATCTATAATTCATCTCTCCGTCTTCATTTTTTGAGACAGGACCACTCACTGAACCTGAAACCCACTGATTGGGCTAAACTAGCTTGCCAATGAGCCCTAGTTTGGGCTGTCCTTAATAATGACATGTAGCCTACTTGGTCTTAACAAGTCACCTGAAGGGTAGACATTTGTCCAAGACTTTGTGGATCCTGAAGAGTATTTTTGTAGCCTTATTTCTATAAAGTTTCTCAGAGTTCTGGTAAATATCCTAACTACCAAATCACTGATATCTCCTTTTGCTCACTCCTCCTATGGGCCTCTGAAAATACCTTCAAGGGAAAAAGTACTGAATCATTTCCCTTATAGAATCTCATATTCTGGTTGTCTTTTAATCATGCTTTCAAACACAATTTAACCTCCCCATTTCTCTCCCTTCTTCATTGTGTGTGTGTGTGTGTGTTTGTGGATGTCTGTGTATGTGTGTGTGTATGTATGTGTATATGGCTATCTGTATGTGTGTATGTGTGTGTGTTTGTGTGTGTGTGTGTGTGTGTGTGTGTGTGTGAGAGAGAGAGAGAGAGAGAGAGAGAGAGAGAGAGAGAGAGAGAGAGAGAGAGAGAGAGAGAGAGAGAGATGTGTGAGTGTGGTTAACATGTACCATGCACAGTGCATGCGTGGAGGTCAAGGAACGGATTGGTTCTCCCATTCCATCTTGTCTCCTCTCTTACTGTTTCTGTTCCTTTACTGTATATTCAAGATAGATGGCCAGTAGCTTATGGGCAATTTTCCTGTCTCAGTCTTCTGTCTCACCATGGGGATGCTGGGATTTCAGATGTGTGATCTGACTTTTTTAGCTATATCTTGGAGATGTGAACTCAGGTCAGCAAGCTTGTGTGGCAACCTTTTATCCACTAGGCCGTCTTTCCTCATTCCTCAAACACAATGAAAATAAAACAAACCAAAACTGCAGATAATTGGTTTGCTGTAAACACCTCCATTATCAGAAGGAAAATTTTCTCATTATTTTCATTTCTACAAATTCTCACATGATTTAATCTGTACTGACAAGTCAGCCAATTGCAGGTTTTTGTTTGTTTTGTTTTGTTTTTCAGTTGCTTTTATGTCTTAGTTGGGTTTACAATCACTGGGATGGAACACCATGATCAAAGCAAGTTGAGAAGGAAAGGGTTTATGTGTTTATTTGGCTTACACTTCCATGTCATTGCTAAGCATCAAAGGAAGTTAGGACAAGACCTCAAGCAGGGCAGGAACCTGGAGGTAGAAGCTGATTCAGAGGCCATGGAAGGGTGCTGCTTACTGGCTTACTCATCCTGCTTTCTTTGCAACAAAGGACCACCCATGATGGACTAGATCCTACACATCAATCACGAATAAGAAAATGCCCTAACATTTGATACAGCCTGATCTTATGGAGGCATTTGCCTATTGACCTTTCCTCATCTCAGATGACTATAGATTGTCTCAGGTTAACATAAGACTACTTGGCGTACTCCCACATTTGTTTTATATTTCTTTTGTGAGAAACTATAATTTCTTTCATTTTTTGTTTCATTTATATTTAACATTCATTAATTTACTGACAATTTTTGTTATCCTTTATTCATTCTCTTATTGGCAGCTTTTTGGTAGAAAACCCATTGTATTAAACAATTTTTATTATAGTTTTCACATGGCCTATTTTGTGGCCGTGGTCTTGCTATACAATCCAGACAGACCTAGATACCTCAAGCTGTCTTGAACTCCTGCCTTAACCTCCTGAGAGCTGGAATTACAGACATATATCACCATGCTTGATCACAGTCATATCTATGCAAAGTCATCTGGTAACTATTTCTAATTCTCTTCAGATAACTTTATCCTAAATTCCTCATCTTCACAGTGTTTCCATCCAAGCAGACTATTATAGATCATGAAACCCAGTCTTTACAAATATCCCATCCCACCTAGCTATAGGACAGTTTTTCATTACACCTAAGATACATGCTTTACTTGAAAAACAGATGAACTACAATAAAAAAAATGAGTTTGAACAACTTCTGTGTTGCATGGCCCTCTGCATCCTCTAGAGAACTCTCTGGGGACATAAAGAAACAAAGAAGAACCCTCGGCTTTGCTGCTCCCCATGCTGTGAGGCAGGAAGTGGCTAGGAGACATTCCTAATTCTAAGAATAATATCTAAAAAGGAGGTTGGAGTCCCTGAAGTTCGACCAACTTGGCTTGACAGCATATTACATAGTGGTTTTGACAGCACCAGGGTTTCTAAAATGGAATTGCAACTATCAGGCTCCAGTTATGTTTTAACATTTAGTTATAAAGGCCATGTCATGCCCTCAGAGATGCACAAGGAGTATTAGGCCTGACATTTTGAATTTGAAATGCAAATTGGAAAGTCCAGCCTAAACTGGGGGGAAAAAATATGTGTAGATTGCCTAAGTTCAGTATTTGGAAATGGCTCCTGGGTTACAGTAATCAAGTCTCCCATATATGCCTGATTTACTCTATCAGTCTATTATATGGAGGAAGACTAGTTCTATTTAGTTTATGAAGTGGTATCTGGAGATTCCTGGGCATTCTCTTTGTCAGCAAGTTGTTGGTAAAGTATATCCACATGGTACATTTGATGTACCATTTCAATACAGCTCTTTTATGCAAGTGGAGTGTTTTAGAGATTTTTTTTCTTTTATTTTTATTCAAGTCTTCCCAGAAACACCTTCAACAATAAATAGATTTAAATATTACATCTGTTTGCCTGTTACAGCAATGCTTTTCAGAGAAGCTATGCGACTGTCCCAATTTGCATTTTGAAGAAGATATGATTTTGAATTCAGTGGTCTTTCCAATAAATTCAGCATAGTTTGTGGCTAAAGACCATGTATAATGAGAAATAAAGAAGTCTTAGTTTAGTTGACATAAGAGGATTTTTTTTTTCATTAAGCACAGCTATATGGGAAGGCACAGGTAAGAATTAAGCAGTCAACACTGGTTTTCAAGTGTAGGCCAAAGCATCTAGCAGTAAACTGTGTCCTTGGGGGATCTTGCTAAAACATACATTTAATGAAGCTCTCTTCCACTTAAAACCTCTATTTATAACATTTTTAATTTTCAGGATTATAATATAATTATTTCATTTTCTCCTTCTTTCTCCAGCCCCTCCCATGCTGTCCCCTCCCCATGCTCTCTTTATATTCCTCGTCTTTTTCTTTAATTGGTGTCACATATTTATATATAAATCTATCATCCATCTATCTATCTATCTATCTATCTATCATCTATCTATCTATCTATCTATCTATCTATCTATCTATCTATCTATCTATCTATCTATCTATCATCTATCTATCTTCCTAAATATATGCTGCTAAAGGCTTAGTCTGTATAATGCTACTTGTATGGACATGTTTTCAGGGCGCCTCTTCTCATCTTAGGACACATTTCCTTACCATACACTGCAGCTCCTTTCACAACCTCTTCCTTCTTCTGTTTTCCTCAATGCCTTTTGCCTTTTGTGGCTGATCTGCAGATTTTCTGACTCTCTGTCCACACAGCTCTCTTTTCCTTTGCCTGGTGACGGCTTTCTCATTTGTTTGACTACACCACTGTCCATTGAAATCTACTGTACCTGCTCCAGATTTAAGATCTAAGTTATATTCCTCTCCCATGCTTGTAAGCACCAGTGCCTTTTCTGTCTCACACATTAAACAGACACTGTCATTACCCATCTCTTGGTATTTCTCATCCATTTTTCTCTATGTACCTTCATGTGCAGGGTCTATGTTTGTCTTATCTTTATCTTTATTTCTGAATCCTGCCTGGCGAATAGCAGTCACTCTGTGTATCCAAATAAATGAATAAAAACATTCCAGCCATTTGAAAGCAACTCTCAAAGGGCAAAGGTCTTATATAAGGATACAAATCACAGTGAGTTAAAAATCTATTATGTACAAGCTATATTTTCTGTGTTAACTTTAGACATATTTTATGAAGAAGCAGGAAAAAACATCCTTACAACAGACTGTATTTGTATTCACAAAATTTCAGCACCTGCCTTCCCACCCTTTCGGACTCAGGGTGGTTATATATCTTCCTTTATTCATGAAATGGGAGCAGAAATAAATGTGAATGTTCTTCATCCCATCTTGGGGGCTTGTTATGTGGCTGATGAAGGATGTGCTCCAAAAAGAATTCTAGCTAGCTTGGAGTAGGTTTGTAGCCCAAATGATACATAGATATGTTTATGTGACAACTGATAATTGTTCTTATGTGAGTCAGCATCTTTGACTGTATCCTATCCTGGGAAAATTTCATTTAGATCAAGTGAAGGAAAGGAAAGTTGTGGGAAAAGAATTAGCAGGGAATCTAGTGAATGTCACAAATTAGGACCAAGAAGAAAGTGGAATAGAAACCTAAAAGCCAGGAACTAGGGTTATTTATATAAATATCCTGGGAACTGCACAATTTCATGTTTCTGCTTCTCACCTCTTTCTGTTATTCACTATTGTTCAGAAACTTTACAGACTGACTAACCATAATAAATATGGTACAACACAGACGTTTACCCACAGTTGTCTCTATTTTAGACAAACCTCAGTACCCATTACCAGCCACTATTATGCTCTAAACCTCTTGATTTATATTACTGAGAAATATACCTATGGATGGTCTTTTTATTGTTATTGTTGAACCAGGCCACAATAAAGATGCCATGGGCAGCCAAGGCTCCTGATAGCTGTTCTCATTTGTCTGGTCCTATGTGCATCAACATGAGTGTGGCAGGGGGGTGTGGCAATGTAGGGACAAGTTGCATGATACAGATCATAGCTGTTTGTGACTGCAAAGACTGTATGGTAGGGTACAACGCACTAAAGAAGCACAGGTTTCTTAATGTTTGTCAACTGGTCACAGTGGTTTCACGAGGATCAATGTCATTTTCATCAACTGGGAAACTGTGACAATGAGACTAGCAGAGTAATCTAGCTAAAGGCAGTAAACTAAAAAGTAAAAATCAGAGTGAATTTAAAAAGTCAACCAAGGTATGATTAGCTGGACCTAAATGTTATTCTTTGTGACATGCTTATCATCAGAGATGGGAAGCAATTACAGACAAAACAGCAAATACAAAACAAAATAAAGACTTGACATACACAAGGGCTGTCAAGTGCAGAGGTGGATGGGGCATTATGCATGTGAAGAAATGGAGGGAGGCTTCAGAGTACCCAAGCATTTTCTTAGAAACTCATTAATTATATTTTTTTTTTGTTAAAAATTTAAAAGCATGAAATTTTAGGGTGAGCATCTATGCATACCACCTGCACACTAATGTCTCTCCTTCACCATGTTAATTCTATTACATCTGTTCTTATCCATTCATCTGTCCTGGTCCAACCATCAGTTACTATAATTTCTGTTCCATTTATAATCTTATCTTCTTTAGGGACTTATGTTCTGTTTTTTCAGTATGATCTTTTCCTTCAGTGTGTACTGTTCAATATCTTTTGTAATTAGAATATATATATATATATATATATATATATATATATATATATATATATATATATATATATATAAAATTTAAGTATTCTACCTGGTCAGTTTTTCCTAATTCTAGCCCTTTCCAAAGAAAATTACCATCAAGCAGAAAATTCCTCTTTTGCCCTTTCCCTGATGTATATTATATCTACACATCCACTCTACATGGCAGGTTGACCTGGCAAGGTCCACAGCTTTGTAAAAATAAAACAGTGAAAGCCCCATACTTCATAATGGTGCATAGCATTAGAAAAATATGTAACACTTTTATTGGTATGTTAGTATGTGTATATTTCTAAGATTATGTGTGGTCAGGAAGGCAACTTATAGTAGCCAGTTCTCTCCTTTCACCATGTATATTCTGGAAGTAGAGGTTATCAAGCTTGACAGCAAGTACCCTTACCTGCTGAGAAGTATTGCCAACCTGCAGCTATGTATGTATGTATGTATGTATGTATGTATGTATGTATGTATGTATGTATTTATTTATGCATTTATGTATATATCTATCTTATATCTGTCACATATCCATCCATGTATTTATGTATCTATGTCTATCATCTATGTATCTATCTGTCATCCATCTGACTGTACATCCATCCATCTGTCCTCTATCTATCTATCTATCTATCTATCTATCTATCTATCTATCTATCTATCTATCTATCTATCTATCTATCTATCTATCTATCTACCTATCCATCCATCCATCCATCCATCCATCCATCCATCCATCCATCTATATATCTTACAATCTTTCTCTCTTTACATAAATACAGACACACATACTTCATTAACTGTTGTCTACTACAAAAAGAATCTTACCTGACCAAGGCTGAGAGGAAGACCAGTCTACGAGTATAAACATAAAAATTTAGAAGGCAATTTGGCAGGATTCCCAGTTAGCAAAACAACAGTAATAGGTTCAACCTTAGAGCCCTTTATACCCAGCAATGGGCTTTAATAGGATTTTCTGTACCAGGTATGCCTTACTTTTGTGGAGTGGACCTAATAATCTAATCTAAATGCTATCAGCTTTCCATATAATACGCATGCCACTATTGTATCATGGACACATCTTGTCTGATAGGTTGTTATTGTAGTTTGCAGGAATCACAACTGTGCAAAACTTTGATGAGTTCTTCTTCTAGGTAGGAAGCTTACATGGCGTTCTGTAGCAGAAAATCAGCTGGAAGCTTTCAGCACAGTTCAACTTAATTTCTCTGTATCTTATAACCCAGGTATATGAAGTTTTGATCAACAAAGTCTTACCTTCTTGTTCTGGTGGGTAACCAAGAGAAATGGCATATTATTTTTGAGGCCTCTGGGGTGTCCTGAACCTTCTTCAAACTTCCTTTTTAAGTTCATATTTTCAATTAGTTTATAAAATGTATGTTTCCATGTAGCCTTTGTTATGTTTGTTTGCTTTGGCTAATCTTCTTCTCTGTCACTTTATTTTCTAACACCACCCCCATCTCTACTTAAACAATCCCATCCTCAGAATTATTTCCTTTCTTCCTTTATATCACCCATGTTTTAGTATCCCTTCTCCTTAAGGCATCCCTCCATCTTTCCTGGCTTCACTAGGACTACAAGCTGAACGAACACATCTGGTATCCATATATGTCAGAATTTACCTCATTCAGTATTTATCTCTCCTAGCTTGGGCTACCTCACTCTGTATAATGTTTTCAAATTCCATTTATTTTTATATATTTTACAATTTCATTTTTTATAGCTGAATAAAATTTTGTTATTTATATGAACCATGTTTTCATCATCAGTTTACTAGCTGATAAGCATCTAAGCTTGTTACATTATTAGCTATTGTTACTAAGGCAGCAATGAACATGTCTGAATAAGTGTGTCTGTAGTAGGTTAACAAGTACTTTGGGCATATTTACAGGAATAATATAACTTGGTCATACGATTTACCATTTTCTAAAATTTTTGAAAACATTTTTATTCTGTGTGTCCATGATATTTGTGTGGATGCTCATACCATAGATATTTTCAGAGATCAAAGGGCAACTTTGTGGAGTTGGTTTGCTTATTCCAGCTTTATGTACTTCCAGAGATGCCATTCACGTTGCTGGACTTATAGTCAAGTGTTCTTACTCAATGGCCAGTGTTGCAAATCTTGACTTACCTATTTTTGTTTGTTTGTTTGTTTTGTTTTGTTTCTGATGTGAAAATAATACTTAGTATAAAATGAACTTTTAACTTTGATTATTTTTTTCTGTCTAGTCATGTTGTACTCTCTCTGTATGTTGGGAAACACTGAGCAAGAAACACCAATTAGCCATATGAACCCCAAGACCGACATCCCATTTACTACAGTTAGAAGGCTGCTGAAATGTGATGTTTCTGAGGTTTGTCATATTCACTGCATTTTGACATAGCATGGGCTTGGAGGACCCAGTCCCAACATAAGCCAAAAGCATCAGTGAATACAAAATAGTCTCTCTATATAAGTCTTTCTTTACTTGTTTGTTTTGTTTTGTGCTTTTTAAAAAAACTTCCATTTATTTAGTTATTTATTATTTGATCTATTTATGAAGTTGTGATGAAATACAACTTTCCTTGAATATGCTTCATGTATGTTTTTATAAGGCAGCTTCCATGACTTTTTAATAAATTAAAAATATTTTTCTTTAGATTGAGACTAATTGGTGTTTCTATCAGTAGTTTAATTGGATTTTTTTTTATAAAGCTTGAAGGTAGTATGCTAGAAAAATACCTTTCTTTATGTCTTTTTCATAGTGGTGTGTTCTTGAACAATCACTTATTTGATTCTTAGTCATGTGCATGCAGAGAACACTGTAGTTAGGGTGCGTGTTTTCTATGTGTACAGTTATCATGCCATACTGTATCAGTTTGAATTTCTCCTTCCCCCTGCAGATATACATATGGGATTTGCTATCTGAGGTCATTAGAAATATAACATCATCCTATGTTATGTGGAGATATGTTTCATTTTTAATAAAAACCAATCTGAATAATCAATCCAGAAGGATCAGAGAGTGGTGACCTATGCCCTTAATCCCAGCAAATTTGAGTTTGAGACCAGTTTAGTTTAAGGAGGCAGTTCCAGGCTCTCTGGGAGCAGTGGTAGTGCAAAGCCTTTAATCCCATAACTCCAGAGACAGAGAAGATCTTTCTGTATTTCTGTGAGTTCAAAGCTAACTACAAAACAGTAGTTTCCCACGCCTTTAATCTTAACCTGGATGTGAAACAAGTGGGTGAAGGAGGTGTTTAAGGCAGGCAAAGAAAGACAGATGAGGCAGTAGAAGCCAGAGGGGCGAGGCTGAGGAAGCTGAAAGACAGTTGGGTGAGATTTGACTGTCTCCTCTCTTTGATATTTCAGACTTTCCTTGATATCTGGCTCCAAGTTACCTTTATTCATGCAACATTGTTCTCTTTCAGACAATTGATAAGGGTCATTGAAAGAATATATGACCCTACATTGTGCTAGCTCCAACACTGCAAAAAATTTCTGTTTATGTTCTTTTGTGTGGGTGCATTTTATTTTCATTATTCTTTGGTAAATGCCCAGAAGTGAAATTAGTGTCATTCTTTGGGTGGATGTTTAGTCCTATAAGTCATTGTCAGGCTTTCCCCAGATTAATTGTATCATTTTGGAGTCTTACCAATGATATATGCGAATCCCAATTTTCTACATTCTCACCAACATTTGGTGTTTTCAGTAAATTTAATTTTAGCTAGTTTGGTGGGTGTGTGGTGCTATGCCATTGAGATTTCAATTTTCATTTCTCGGATGACTAATGGAGCTGGAGACTTTTTCCTGTGCCTTTTTCTTCTTAGCCATTATGTCTCCCTCTGTAAATAATACATTCAAATCTTTTTAATTAGGGTGTTTGTCTTTCTGTTAAGTTGTAGTACTGGGTATGTCATGGCTATTCAATGTTAATTTGCTAATATCTTCTTTTGGTTGGTGGCCTGATTATTACTTTTTGAATTATATCTTTTTTGAAAAAATTTACATTTTTGATGAATGTCAGTTTTTTATTCTATATTTATTGCTTTCTCTGAACTAAAAACTTTATGCTTAGTCAGAATGGTTAAGACATTTCTGTTTATCATATTCTAGAAGCTTTGTAGCATTAAATTTCATTTATTTATTTATATCCATGTATAATTGCATGTGTTTGCATATGTACATGTGTTTATGCTTGTGTGCACATAAAGAAACAAGAAGAAGGTGTCCTTTGGGAGTCTCTATTACTCCCTACATTATTGCTTTGAGGTGGACTCTCTCTTTGTATGTGGGATTCACATTTTCTCAGCAGCAAGTCTCAGAAATCTTTTTTTTTCCCTCCACCTACTTGGATCTTAGGTTACAGGCCTGTGTAGGAAACATGACTAGTTATAGGGGTGCTGGGATTTGAACTCTGGTCCATATGATTGCATTTCAAATTCTCTTAACCATTGAACCATCTCTTCAGCCCCAACTTTACAGCTGTGGCTATTATGTCTAGGTCCAGGTCCAGGATCTGGCTCAGTAGATGATAATATAGAATGTGAAACAGGGATTTTTTTTTTTTTTTACTTCCCACATATGACATTTCTATAGCATCCTTTTTTAGAAGACTTTCCTTTTTTATTATGTTCCTTTGACTTTTGTGAAAAATCAAATAGCCCTTGATATGCAGGTTTCTTGCTGTGCTCTGCCTTCCTCCACAGGTTTGTCAGTCTTTAAGAAAGTGCTATGGTCACTACTTTCATTACATATGTTTATGAGAAGTCCTGAAGTTAAGTAATACATCTCTTGTGACTTTGATCTTCTGATTCAAAACCATTTATGATTTTTTAAATGCTTCTTTATCCTTGTGGCTGTACTATGGTTGTGAAGAAAAACCATGCCCTAGTTCTAGAACTTCTTCATGTTGCTAGACTTACAAAAAGAGTCATGGCAGACCTGACTAAGGTAGAAAATTCCCATTGTGAAGGCATGTCAAGGCACAGAAGCAGAAACACCTTCAATCAATATTTGTAAGTTGTGGACTGTTCTAGACTTATTATCTAATCCTATCATGATATTCTCCCTGGGTTTGTAGAACTCATATGTTCTAATGAGTTGGATCCTTCTAATGATTAGTTCCTCTTTCTAGTCATTGCTGATCCGTTAGTTACACTTTTCTTTTAGATTTGTGTTTTCATTAAAGTCCCCTTTAAATTGATCTTTTGGTTAAGCACACAAAGCAAAGGGTCTGACCATAACATTTTGCACCACATATCTCCCCCCTCTTTTATTCCTTTAAGAGGAAAGCCATGAGGAAGGGAGAGGAAGATCCTTTGACAAGTTGAAATGTCCCAGTCCTAGAGGACATACAGCCAGTCTGTCCATTCGCATTTCACTTTATACAATGTAAGCAATATGCTCTGTCAGTTTTTCATTCTAGCTTCTTAAGGGTGTCATCATGCTGGCACTGTGTCATAAATGCTTCAGGCACCTTCTCCAAAGTATCACCTGATAAATCCATTCTCTGTGCCAGATGTGCTGCCTTCTCGTCAGCAGTTAGAGATGCTATTTTTAACCAGAGCTGAGTTTTATCTTTCCACAGCAGGGCTTTTGCTTCAGCTTCTTTGATTTTACTCTGCTTTCATTTGTTAAAAAAAAAAAAAAAAGACTCATTTCAAAAATTTCCAAAGACGCCTTTAGCAAATTTCAATGCTATTTCTTCTAGTCACCTAAATAGAACAGGCCAAGAAATGTAGCCTTTAGACATTCTCTTAAAGGTTAGCATTTGATTTGAGGAAAACAATCTGAACTATAGTGATTCAAAGTAAAAAAAAACAACAACAAAAAAACCCCCAAAAAACTGAGCCTTCCAAAGAGTGAATATTTCTATCTTAAAAGGCAAGAAATAAATGCTAAAAAGACAATAAAAAATGGAAGATATGAATATACCATTTCTGGCATAAGTGAAATTTATCTTCTACCGCAAATATGTGGTGATGTTACAGCAGGTCTTTTGATCTTCTCAATCTATAAGGAGTTATGAGCGATAAAGAGCAAAGCTAATGTACCCAATATTCCTTAGCCTACTTTATTCTGGACTTTTGGCCACAAGGGGGCTGTCTGGAAGGCTTTCTTGTCTCTAATTTAACAGTGGGTCTTGGCCAGCAGAAGTATCATCAGTAAGAAACACAAGGGCAAGAGGAGATGGATAATCAATATTTCTTTTTCTACAGGCTTCTTATGAGTGACAGGTTTCTTTTACTGAAGGTCACAGCTACTATTGAGTTGATTTCATCTGCCAGACACTCAACTAACTGGCATCCAATTTCCCAGGAATAGAAACAGCCCCCATTGTCCTTGTAACCCGTTTATTTCACCATTCTCATTGATCCACTCAATTCTCCTCTGTTTATTTCCTATTTTCCTTTTCTAATTTGTGACTTGGAGACAGAATAATTTACTTGTGTTAAGTCACTAATTTACCAACTCACTTGTTTATGGAACTCACATCAGCTATAGTGATTTACACAAGATCAAGCTAGTCAACATTCCAATATGGATGAAGAAAGAGCCGATAAAGTTCCTACCTGAGGAAAAGGTAGTTTATGGCAGTTGGAGGAGAAAAGAGTAATTTTGGGGATTGAGGGTGCTGTGACTACTGGCAGATTATCCATGTAACAATCAGTGACCCTACATTCTTGCACATTATTAATTAGATAAAGTTGAATAAAAGAAAATATTATATAGTTTTGGAATAGGTATTATGTCAGAAAGCCTGTGGAGAGCTGTAGAAGCAAAACGAGGGATGGATATAATCAAAACAAATTGTATACACTTAACAAATTCTCAAAGAACAAGTAAAACACCCATTTAAATGTAATGTTGTATAAATAAAACCTAAAGATGTTGCAAATACAGTTTTGTGTTCAAGTCTGTGGCTCAGAGGAAACTGTCGATATATGCAACATCCATTAACATTTCTGAAGTTTGGGGATCCACATGGAAGCATGGATTTATGATGAGAAAGAAGCCATAATAAAGGAGAGAAATGAAGAGGTCAAAAGATGAAACCCTAGAGTCCAAACAACAAATATGAAAGAAAATGGGCAGAAGAGTTAGAGGAAGTATCCACTGAAACAGGGTATCTATGATCATATATTTCATGGCTAATAATATCTTAAACTTGATTGTATCTGACATCAACTTAAAATGCAAGCTCTTGGCCACTACTGTGATGAACTCCCTTGATCAGGTCATATGAAACAGGAAAACTCATCCTAAATGTGGTAGCCCAGATTAGAAGCCCAGACAGAAGCTTGCTTTCTGTCTGCTTTTATTTTTTTTTTCCTTTCTTTCTGGTAAGTATATATGCTAATTTAATATATTCCATGTGGTGGTATATATTTTATAAAATTAATCTGGAATATCAGAGTTAAACACTGAACCAAGCCAAGTCAGGGAGGGAAGACCCATACCTTTAATTCCTTTAGGATGTGGAAAGAAGAAGTTAAGAGAGATGGGCAGCGCTAGAGAAGAGGGGTTTTCAGCTTTCCCAGAGACATTCTCTTCCATTTTGGCTGAGGATTCAGAGGCATTTGGTTGAAGGATCCTGGAGAGAGGCCTGAGGAGTTGGCTGGGTGGCTGTAGTTTCTGATGTTCCAACTTTTCCCCAATATCTAGCTCTGGGTTTTCATTATATATTAACTAGAGTTCCTGCACTATCCCCATTTATAAAAACACATTTGTACCTTCATTGTGTTATATCTAGTTCTTTAGAATAGATTATCCTTGGCTACTACAATATAAGACCCTAGAAACGGGAAACAATTTAAATCAAATGTTTCAAGAAAGAGATAAGAGCCTAGAGCAATGGTTCTCAACCTTACTAAGGCTACCCCCCTTTAATACGGTTCCCCAGTTGTGGGGACCCCCAATTGTGAAATTATTTAATTGCTACATTATAACTGTAATTTTGCTTCTCTTATGAATTGCAATGTAAATGTCCGATACAAAATCCTCAGTGGGGTGATGAATACAGATTGTGAACCACTGGTTCCCAAAGCTTGGGCCAGTTAGGGCTACAAATTTCTGTTAAATTTAGTAACAAGATTGCTATCGATGACTCTCCCCGCCTCCAAGATATTTTCTACACAATACAGAAAGTAGCCTTAATTTAGTGAGCATAAGAAATAATATAAAGAAGAAAATGAAAAAAAAATACAGAACACCAAAGATCAACAGAAGAGTTTTCTGTATTCCTTACTCATTTCTTTCCTTTCTATTCTCTTTTAGGTCCAGACAATACGGCTATTGCCGACATCATGCTTTAGGAATTATCCTTTTGGCAGGGCATGTTCTCTTAGGAGTAGAAAGCAGAGTGGTGACTGGGTAATAACATGCTGTCAAGAGGGACAAGAAAGCACAGTGCATCGTGTACATATGTGAATAAAGAAAACCTAGCAGAAAGGCAACAAGTATTCTGCATGGGAGTGAAGAAGGATGTCTGGATTAATGTCCTTGAGGAGTCAGTGCCTACAATAAGATTTCACCCTTGTAGGAACTAGCCCTTTCCAGGAGTGCAAATGCTATGAATTATAATAGGTACAAAGCAGGCTGGTGCCTAGGTGGGATAGTGGGAGTATGTGGAAATTCTATTCTTAGTGCTTGCATTTTCTCACTAAAGTAAAAAAGAGATGTCCTCAGATGAGAGTGAGAATGAAGAGGAGGGTGTTGAAGAACAAGATGGGAAGGTGGCTCAGGAAGCACGAGAAGCACATAGCAGAGGAACGAGAATGAATCAGTGCGCAGCATTGGTATCATAGGATTTCTGGGCAGCACTAAGTTTTAGAGTCATGAATTTTAAAGCAGTCAGAATTGCTGTTTGAAGAACCAGGGAGAAGGGACCAGACTTCATTAGGCAAGTTTCACAGATCTACTCATTGCAGGGATAGACTGACAGTCAGTGACCCGAGCTTTCTCTCTTTTGTCCTTCACATGTTGGGATTACAGTTCTGTGCCTCTGCACCTGGTCATGAAGTAGAATATCTGGGACATCATTGCTGGTTTTGGCAGGCCAGGCTTTCATTTTGAAGACCATATTTGGACACAGAGATGTCCTCTCACAGTGAAGAGCAGCATGTAACTAATTAAAAAAAAATCATTGCGTTTACTAGGAGATAGATTCTGATAACAATCTTGGTCAGCCTGAAAATTGTTCTTCTCAAGGGAATCAGGAATAACATCCTTCAGTAGAGATGATAAGGTCACAGTAGCAAACCAGAATGTTCACAGAAAATATGAACACTCCAAAGTTTCCAAGTCCTACGGGTCCTCAAGTCTCAAAATCACCTGACTTACAATTTAAGGTGCTAATCACAGTGCAGCAGAATCTTCAAGTATTCAAAATTCTACTTTATATTGTCTGTCACAGTAACTAAAGTCCCGGGCCTGATGATCAGCTCTCTTTGATTTCCAGCTGCTTTGTATTAAAGACTTTCCTAAGCAGTCAAGGAAGTTTTTCATCATTTGCCTTAAGTTGAGGATTGATCAGGGTCACCATTATATTATCCTTATGAGATGCTTTAAACATCTGTAGCATCAAATCTTATATTTTTTTATAATCTCTATTTTCCTATATCTCCCAACCACTGTTGTGTACTGTCGTTCATCTCAGTTTACTAGCAGTAGGAATTTATATCATTCTAACTCCATCAATGCCGGTGTTCTCATTGCCAGGTTAGAGACATACAGTCTAAATCCAAAAATCTGACTTGAGAATTTGCTTTGAGCACAACTCCAAGGCTACCCACTTAGTGCCCATTCCCTGCTCTAGACTCCGATATGGATGAGTGTGCACACAGGCATTTTGTAAGATAATAATCTGGGGAATAAACTCAAAAGAAGACATTGAAGACAGAAAGATAACTCAGCCCTTTAATATCTCACTTGGAGCACAAAGCTAGAATGAGTCTGCAGTGACTTTCTTAACAGTGGATAAAAGTTTGGAGTTCTGAATGGTCATATAACCAGTCATTGGATGGAAGTTGCTTCCTGAGTAGGGGTATAACTGTAAACAAAGCTTTCTTTAGTGGACGTACAATTTCAAGGGAAGATACTCACTTGTGAGCTAATGGCAACCTTACTGTTTCAACGGATGAATACCTCTGCCCTGATGCTGGAGAGAAATACCATGAGGGGCCATCAGATTTATGTAAGTGAGAAGAAAAAGAAGAGCACCAGAGACAAAGAGGTGGCAGAGACAGAGTTATGAATACTAGTGATGTCACTTGTACAAGTGACAGTAAGCCAGAAAAAATACAAAAAATAATCTCATGGTATTTGGAGAATGAAATCATTTTGACTCAGATGTTAGAAGCTTCATTATCAGTCCCTTACTTATTATTACAATTTATTCTTAGACTAGTCTACTGTATTACAAAGTCTTTATATATATATATATATATACTGCACATTATATGTGTATAAATATTTACATATATATATATATATATATATATATAATCACTTGTCAAATGAAACCTTTCCACTTTTACAAGATCCAATACATTTACACTTTTGTGTACCAAAACACTCACATACAAAATCTTAAGAGAGCAAAGGAGCAAAGGAAGATCACGATCATTTCTGTTCCAAAAATTATTCTGACAAAAACAACACAGAGGAGTTTGGTGATACCAATTAGGCTTCTTTTAGATCATCTTAGTGTTCTGTAGAAAATTCTGCCTTTCCTTCTTAATTTAGTTGAAAAGTGGGCATCTGTACACAAATAGTCAATTACCCTGCTTTGTCTACTACACATTGAAAGTCAAGTCTCTTACTTTCTAACTTCAAAATTGTTTTAATCACAGTGTAAATTTAGGGTTTTTTTTGTTTGTTTGGCAAGGAAAACATTGAAAAAAAATCAAGTTCATTGACTTTAAATGCAAAATAAAAGTTTGTGTAGACTATCGTTCAGGTCTTCCTTCATTTCCAGACAAAACTTTCTAGCTATCCATTCAGTAAACTTTTAAGGCTGTCAGAATAATTCAGAGTTAAATGGCTCTTTGTACAGATAAAAGAATTGTGTGACCTTTAATTATTATTAGACACCCCCCCAAAAAACAAAAACAAAACAAAACCAAATCAAACCAACCAACCAACCAAACAAAAACTTCTTTGACTTATTAATTTACCAGGGGTAGATGTTACTTAAAGTCATGTAGTTTAAATGAAATTTTCCTATTTGGGCTGACAATGTTCAGCCCAAGTGCCAATGACCATATAAAATAAAATAAAATAAACCTCAACATCAAGCATGAGACACCCTCTTATCAGTTGTTGTTAGTCAGGGTTGTCCAAACTTCCAAAATATTACAGGCTATTGCTATTGCTCTTGGTTGGTTCGGTACTCAGAGCCTGAAGAGAAGTCCCTCTTGCCAAAGATAACATGCATTTTAAATGCAGGACTCAGAAACTTCTGAGCTAGAACGGACCTGAAAGCTTTTTCATTGAGGACTACCTTTTATGGTACTGGACAGCACCATGGAGCTTCCAGAATTAAGTAGCCAACAGTCTAACCAGCCATGATGCCTATAAACTCCAAACAACCAGCATGACATGATAACCCAAAGTAGTGTCACACAAACCTCATATTGTCAGCAGCTCTTTACTGGACTGAAGGCCAGATCACTAAGAGGGAAATCATGCCTGGTACTGGAGACCAAGCCAGCTACTTGGTGAGTGGAGTCATGGGCCTTGGAAAATAACTTACAACCACCACTTTACTAAGCCAGCATAGTCTCTAACTACATTCTAAATATTCATACTTATACCCACAGATATGTGTAGTCCTCATCTGTGAACTAGGACATGATATTTTTGCAACAGAGTGAGATCATTACAGAAAACCACTACGAATGAAAATACATAATTGTGGAGCCCACTCCAAACAGATATATCTATACCACATTTCCTACAGTTAAGGCTCAGAAATCATTGTGGAAGAAATGGGAAAACTGAAGGAGCCAGAAGAACATGGAGTTTTCTGTGAGATTGTGCTCTTAATAATGTTAGAAGCTGCACCCACAAGATCTCACACATGTGACTGCCTCTGCATGACCTCAAGAAGGATTATTTAAATAGACACACTAATTTAGACACAAAGTTCATGGAGGCTCAACCCAACACAAGGCAATACAGGTTCCTAAGGAATTCTGGGAGAGGAAGAAATAGTATTTTTCAGGAAAGAGCCCTGAAAATATCCAGATACAAGCAACATCATACGGATTGAGAAGGTTGTTTGTATGTATTTAGGGAGACATGTACACAGCAAGGAAAAGGATACTATGAACTTGAAAAAGAGCAAGGAGAGTTGGAAGGGAAGAAGGAAAATGGGGAAATGATATTATAATTCCAACGACTATGTCATATATGTCTATTTATAATATATACTTAAGTCTTTGAAACCACCACCCACCCCTATCAGTACTTCTGTCGGCTCACATTTTTCTGTGTGAATAGCTCTATGCTATAGTCACCAACAAACCTAACTGATGACTAATTTTTATAATCCTGTAAATGATTTTTCCTTAATGCTCATGCTGATTTTTCTATTTGCATAAACTGAGTATTATGCATTCTCTAGGGCCATATATGTCAAAGCCAAGAAGGGTTGTCAGAGTTGGGAAAGGAAAGGAAATGACCATAGTATTGCACAAATAACATTTAATCTTATAATAAAAACCTGGAGCCAGATATTGGGGCAAATGCTAAAAGATCAGAGAGACAGAGGAACAAGCCACAGCCACTTTTCACCTTGCCAACTCCTCAGCCAAAAGAAGATCCTGTCTCCATGAATCCTCAGACTGAACAGGGAAGTGAAGGCAACTTCAAGGCCAAAATGAAAGAGGGGTCCAACTCCTGCCTCCCCCAGACTTACATTCCTTTCCCTACCCAGCCATATCACTTCCTTTCTAAAACTTCCTAGTGCTCAGATTAATGTCCTGTATGTGTTTCCCAAATACTGAGGGCAGAGGCATGGGATCCCAAGTGCTGGGATTAAAAGCTTGTGGCACCACTGCTTGGGTGTTTCTCTTTTGGACTTGATTAATCTACTGTGGTCCAGGTTGACCCAAGATTAAAGGTGTGTGTCACACTGCCTGACCTCTATGGCTAACTCTGTGGCTGGCTTTGTCCTCTGATATTCAGGCAGACTTTATTTCTTTAGAGCCTACACAATATATCAGCACACAAGCGTGAAAGGGGGAAAAGAAAAGGGCAACAGGATAAATACGCAAAATACATTATACACATGTGTGAAGAAGTCATGATCAAATTCATTCTGTAGGACTAACACACATGAATAAAAAAATCCCAAAGATATAGTCAGTTCCTCAAACGTATATTGAAGACTGAATAGGAAAGGGAGTTAAAGGAGATTAAGACAAGCAAGCTAACTCTGCCACATCAATTGTGCAAGCTCATGTGAGCTGATTTGATTCTTCGTCTTGATGTCAAATGGTTCTTATCAATGGGAGAAAGATATTGGGTCACTAATAATCCTTTCAGATTAGCTTTGTTTATCTTCTCACCTAAAAAATAAAATGTTCAAAGGCTATTGGACTTTTGAGTAGAGACTAATTTAACTACCATGTGGGATATATTTTAATGGAAAAAAAAAACCTGCTGAGTAGAACAATGGGCCCCTTCCCTCCCCTCCATATTGATTCTGCTTTTCTAAGGTAAAGACAAATTTGTATTCTATTAACGAGCACTAGAATCTACAGAAAAAAACATTCTGATGCTTTCCAGGTGAGAATAACATTGAGAGAAGAATGTACATAGGCTTTACCATAATTTGTACATTTTTTAAAAAAATAAAAGAAACATGTTTCATCACGAATATAAGATTCTACAAACTAAGATATGGCTACAATTTTTTATTTTGTTTTGCTTTTATAGGCAGGGTTTTTTTCTGGGTATCCCTGATTGTCCTGTAATTCACTATTTAGACCAAGCTGGCCTTGAACTCAGATATCAGCCTGCTTTCTGGTGATATATTGTATTTATTAATTGTATTTAGTACAATACATCACCACAATGCCTCTGCCTCTTGATTAATCCTCTGGGATTAAAGGCATCTGACACCACAACCCAGCCATAACAATATGTATTATAACATTCTTGTTCTTGTATGTTTGCAACCTATCATAATAAAAATACATGTAAAAGGCCATAATGTTAGATTTAATTATAAAATTAATTGTATAAAATTTTGTTTGACCAATGAATAACTGATTTCAGATTAAGCTTAATATCACGAACAGCGAATGTGCATATTTTTAGTGCCATTTTCAGAACATGTGTTTCCTGTTTCCCAATCTATGAGTTATTTTGTCCCACAGAATGAAAGGTTGTTTGAGGTTACCATTGCATTGGTCTTTTATAAAAGCAGCCTCTCGGATGTCATATGTATTATGTAGCTGGTAATTACAACAACCATGTATTTCTTTACATGGAAAAAAAAATCTTACATTCCCAAGTCTGTCCTTTAACATATGTCGTAAACACATAGTGTGGAATCATTGTTTTCTTGGGGAAATAATAATTTTCAAACTAGACTAATCCAAAATAGACTAACAGATAAAGTTACAAGAAAAATTTTGCAATGAATGACAAGCTGAATGGAATAATGGTCCTCTCAAAATATATGACTTCTGGTGTTGATGTTTCTTTGTTATTCTTTTTGTACCTTTCATTAATGTGAAGAACTCACATTAGCATTGATCAAAGACAGATCTGGTTGTAATAAATACAGTGTTTGTTCATCTGGGAATGTTTGCACCTCCCCTTAATTTTTAAAGGGTAGTTTTGCTGGGTAGAAAAGTTTGTTTGTCAAACTCCCCACACTGGGGTACTTTCCTGTGCTATAAGATTTCGGTTGAGAACTGTGCTGCCAGAAAACTGAGACATGTCTGTTTTTCTTCCTTTTTGTTTCTTTACTTTTCTATTTTGGATGCTTTAAGAATCTTGTCTTTGTCTTTAGCCTCTCAGTAATTAAAATATATTTTGGTGTAGACTTGATTGGGTTAAATCTGGATGGTGACCTTTGACTGTCTTATACCTAAGTGGCTGTGTCCTCTAAAGACAGATTTTTCTGTCATCATCTCTTTTACTAAGGTGGATTTTTTTTTGTGCATTCCCAATTCCCTGTGGAACCTCCACCATGTGAGCACTCTGTCAGTGCCTTCCCTGGTGCTCCAATCAGTGCTTCAATGACTATATCCATTCCTCTTCACATTTAGTCTTTGTATTCTTCCAAATGTACATGTACAAAATTCCCAGCTCTTGTTTATAGCTGAGGATGTACTCAGAACCTAGTTTGTTTCTTCATATTTTTTGTTATGAAGAATTAAATGAGTCAATAATTGTCAATATTTATGCTTTTGGTGAAGAAATGATGAGAATTCCATTTGGGTTCTCAAATGAAATAATTTTTAAAAAAGAACAAAACCTATAAAAAGACCACTTTCCACTAGAAACGGCAATTAAGAAAAATAAGAAAAAGCCTGGGAAAATCCCAGAATTAAAAAGACAGACTTTAAAGTCTGACATAATAAAGGAAATTAGGGAAGAGGACAGGAACCAGAAAGGAGAAAAGTGCACATGTCATAGAGAATAAAAAATGCAGAGAGCTTCCATTAAGTATTCAGTAGAAGCATGTACTGAAAACAAGTAAAGTTTGTAAAAACTCATGGGAAATGATTAAAAGTAATATTCCTCCAGTCAGAGAGAGGCATAGTGCCCATTTCAGTCAGATTAGGAAATCTCACAGTGCATACTGTCAGCAAAGAGGAAATACAAAGAGACTTATCTCAACAGTGGAGCACACTGAACATTGCTTTGGTTCAATTTTATAAATTATAAATTATTACAAAAATAATTGTACTTATTCCAGATAGACTATTTATACTTTATGGCAAAGCATAGCCTTATTTCTAGTAACAACAGCAAATATTTCCTATATAAAATATACAAGTAATAGTGCCATTCCGATAAAGCATAGCAAGATGTAAGAACAAAGGCATCATATGAAAAGAGAAATCAGTCAATCAAAACCCACCCAGGACACACATTCTAAGTTTCAGAATTAATCGACATTAAGATAGTCATAACATACAAGTTCAAGAATAAAGAGTGTTATAGAAGACAAAAACCAATGCCCATATTGAATTTATAAATTGAAATTTTTAAGGGGTTAGATGAAAAGAATACAGGACAGGATTAGTGGTCAGCTTTACATCAAAGAAGAAATTACTAAAATTCCTAAAGCTACAATAAGAGAAATACTCAAAACTGAAGTACTGCTGGTCTCTGCCTTGTGGATAAGACACAGCTTTCTGTGATGATCTCATTTGCTGTAAGGCTTGAGAAAAGGGGAATTAGCCTCTCCCAGGAATGAAACCAGTAATTGATGTCCAGTGCCCAGTAGTCATCACTGAAGCAATATGCACACAACAAATCAGACTCAGCAGGCTGTATACACATTTATACATACACATATACCAATACATATGTGTGTGTATGTAACAATAATAGTCAAAGAAAAACAGGACATTCTCTTGAGAATTTGGGGTTGTGCCAGGCTTGAGGTAGGGTAGATGAGAGGGGCTGGATGAGGAAGGCAGGGGGGAAGTGATATAATTTCATTTTAATTAAAAACAATATATACCTGAAGCACTGAGAGAAAAGAGAATAGTAAGAAAAAGCGTTAGACTACCTTTTCACTCTGAAAATATTTTAGGAAACTTGATATAAATATAATTAAAGTGTTTCAAAAAAGATAAAGGTAGGCAAGGAAAAGAGAATAATGTTAGAACATTTCAAGCTTTTATTAAAACTATATAATCTATCAATCTAAGCAGGTTAATGAGCACCAAGTACAAGAAAGATACATTGAATACTCAGGCCAATTTTAATCAAATACCACAAAGTTGAGGACAAGAAGAAATCTTAAAAGAATCCAGAAAGAAAGAAATGACCCCAACTACAGCATATTAAATCTGAGAATGATCACAGGCATTGGACTTTTAGCATTTTAGCCTCTGGTGTCTAGTAAGGATATAGGGAGATTATGTTGTTCCATTGTAAATAATTGTCCCACCCACTGGTTTAATAAAAAGTGCTGATTGGCCAAAGGCAGACAGGAAGTGTGGGTGGGGCTACCAGACTAAGGAGACTCTAGGAACATGCCGAACAGAACAGAATGCCAGAGAGAAGCCAGAAGAAGCAGAGGACAACTATGCTGCTCTGAGAAAAGATACCGAGCCACATGGCTGATAAGAGTCATGGGTTAGATTAAGGGTAAAGAGTTAGCAAGCTATATGCCTGGGCCTTAGGCCAATCAGCCTAAAACTATTGTAAGAATCTGCGTTTCTCTGCAGGTCTGTGGGTGTGCGGGCCTAAACCTAGAGGCTAGCCCCGAAAGTCTGGAACAGAAACCTCTTACTTCATAAGGATATTGCCGTATCATTGTGAAGCATCTCCATTTAAACACATTTGTACTATGGATGTGTAGATCTCAGGAAGTTTACATTATAAAGTGGGTTTAAATAGGGATTTATTTAAAAGGGCTTGAGGACCATTTCTCCCTTTCCATTGTCCTTTCTTTACCCGCCATCTGACCCCTCATCCCATTTGATGCCTCATTTCATTATTATACTTTACCCCCTTATTCCACTATGTTCATTCTATTCCCCCCACACACACTTTTGGAACCTCTCTCACCCCTTATTAATTTCTTGATGTCTATTAGTATTCCAAAAACCTAGACAAACCAAAGCAAAACGAAACAATAACGAAACGAACCACATCTGTCTATCTGCGAGGGATACCTCACTCAAGATGATTATTCCTTGCTGAACCCATTTAATGGCAAATTTCATTTTTAACAGTTAATCGACCCATTGTATAACTGCACCACATATTTATTCATCTTTTCTTGAGTTGACAAAAATTTAGGTCATTTTCATTTTCTGGTTATTGTGAGCAGCTATAGACATGTATGAGCATTTACTGCTTTAGGTTATATAGAGAGAGTCCTTTGGAGTTATGCCCTAGTTTGTATAGCTGAATCATTTGGTAGATCTACAGCTTTTTGAGGAACATCCACACTGATTTCCACAGAGGTGGCACCAATTTGTATTCATACCAACAGTGTATAAGTGAGCCCTTTTGCTACCTTCAGGCCACCATTCATTGCTATATTTAAAAAAAAAATTACTTAGTCAGACTGAGGTAAGATGAAATCTCACTTATATTGCTATTTTGTATTTGTTTATTTTTAATTTGTATTTCCCCAATGACTAAGGATATTGAACATTAAAAAAAATCCCAGCTATTTTTAAATGTTATCTTTTAAGAACTCTCATTAGCTTCAAGCCCTACATTTAAATTGGTTAGTTTGTTTTTTTGGTGTTAATTTTCTTTATTTCTTTGTGTACTCCAAATATGAATCCTCTGTCAGATGTGCAGTTGGAAAATATTTTTTCCTCATTTTGTATACTGATTTTTTACACAAATGGTGGTATCCTTTTCTGTTCAGAATCATTTCATTCCATGAGATCCAATTTGTTAATTATTGGTCTTAATATCTGTATGACTGAGGTTCTATTCAGAAAATCCTTTCTTGTGCTAATAAATTCAAGCACATTCTCTAGATTCTGTTGAATGAGATTCAGGGTCATAAGTCTTATGCTGATGCCCTTGATTTCTTTGGGGTTGAGTCCTGTTCAGGATGAGAGTTGAAGATCTAGTTTCATCTTGAGGCATTTTCTCCATTAAAGATTCTTTCTCTCCAGTGAATCTAGCTTGTATCAAGTTGCTATCAAACTAGGCAGCACAAATATTCACTTCCTTAGCTAGATATTTTTTCCAACATACATATTTTGAGCTTATTGTGAATGGTATTGTTCCCTGGTTTCTTTTCTGTATGTGTATCACTTTTATATAGAAGGCAACTGATTTTTTTGTGTAAAGCTTATATCATGCTAATTTGTTGAATATACTTATAAGCTGTAGGAGTTTTTATGAGCAGGCTTTAGGGTCTTTTATGTACAGAATCTTATCATCTGTAAATAAAGTTACTTTGACTTTTTCTTTCTTATTTGTATTCCCTTTATCTCTATCCCTTGTCTTACTGTTCTAAGAGTTCAAGCACAATATGGAATAGGAAAGGAGACAGTGGATATACTTGTCTTCCTTCTGATATTAGTGGAAATGCTTTGTGTTTTACTGTTTGGTATGATATTAACTGTGGGCTTGCTTATATTACCTTTATTTTGTTAAGCTGTGCCCCAACACCCTCAATTCACTAGGACTTTTGTCACGAACAGATTTTGAATATTTCAAAGGCTTTTTCTATATGTAATAAGATGATCAAGTGGTTTCTGTTCTTAACTCCTTTATGTGAATTAAGATATTAAGACAAGTATTTCTTGGGAACTGACCAGCCAGCTTTTTTTCTGGACAGGAAAGCAGGTAGGTGACCTTCAAACCTTCACTCTCCTCCTTTTCCTCCAAATCCAACCCCCCAAGAAACACAGTCTAAGAAATAAGCTATAAAAAGTCTCAGACCAATAAATAAAAATTGCAAACATTTACCAAAATGTTAAACATCCTCAATATTCAGGGAAATAAAGATTAAAATACTTTAAGATTCCAGTTCAGACCAGTCAGAATTGCCAAGGTCAGAAACACAAATGACAAGAAATGATGTCATCAATATGGGGGAAGGGGAACCAGTCAATACTGCTGTAAGTGGAAGAGTAGACTAGTCTCACTGTAGAAATCAGTCTGGAAGTTTCTCAAAATATAGAAATACAGCTAACTCATGACCCAGCTGTATCTTTCTTGGGTATGTACAAAAAGCACTCTATAGCATACTTCTGAGACACTTGCTCATCCATGTCCATTGCTGCTTTACTCACAACAGTTAGAAAATAAAATCAACAAAAATGTCCACCAATGGATGAATGGGTAAGGAAAACATGATAAATATATACAATGAAATATTCAGCTGTAAATAAAATTGAAATTATAACATTTATAAACAAATGACTGAAACTGAAAAAAATTATTCTGAATGATGCCTTACAGGCATAGGAAGAGATGTATTATTAAGTAAAAGATCCTAATGTCAGGCATGAGCATACTTCCATGTGAGTTATTGGTCAGGGAGGCTTTAGAAAAACCCAAAACAAAATAGGCATAACTTTTGGTTATCCACTATAAGTAGACAAGATGATGCTATTGCTTAAGTGCCACTCACTTTGGCTGTGGAGCAAATCTATCTCCAATTGACCAGAAAATTCTCTTTGTGTGGACTAGCTTGCATTGTTTCAGGAGGCAATACACAGGCTGTTCATGGATCAAAACATCAGTGTGGAACTGGACTCTTTATGGTACAATTCCAATCTACCAGGCAAGATATGCCCACTGATTCAATAGTAGGATGGATTTCATGCAGTTAGCCAACCACTTTCTGATTGGTTATGGAGATTGGATCACAAGAGAAGTTTTATGCCTGGTACTGTAAATGTGGCTTAAAATGCTTGACTGGAAGATCATATTACCTAGGGGAGATTCATTGTTGTTGTTATGCTAAAGAGTCATTTTGCCAAACTTCACCCAAAAGCATCTTTTTATGTCATTAATGGTTATTGCAGATTCATAACTGATAAAGGTATTGAGAATAGATAACACTGAGTGCTCAGCTGTGGATGAGTTATTTGTATCAGGCTACCATCATATAAGGATTAGAGAAGTTTGTGGAAGTGGTGGGGGTGGGGAGTGGAAGAATACAAGAGCTGAGAGAAAGGAGAGCTATGAAGTACTGTCATCTAGACATGACATGACTGATGCGCATATCAACCCACAGTGACTATAGTTATCTGTATGTGAGCTAAGACCAAGCTAGTAAAAAATCAGCAAGCATAAAGGAGGGGGCCCCTAGGCACACTTGTAGTGGAGGAGTATTGACAGTAGATAGCTAATGAGACAAGAGCTGTCACTGTCTTTTGAGGACAAAGGTGGCTGGCCTCACATCTATGTGATATAAGCAGCACTAATTGGACTCAGGGTTATTAATAACAATAGAAAACAGAAGACAATAACTTGAGAGGGTAATGGGATGTGTCACTAAGTTAAGTTAGGAGGAATGGCTGTGATCAATATACATCGTATAGATGTATATGGCCTGTCAAAAGGTAAGGAATTTAAAATTATATGAGTATATTTAAAAGATAATTTAATCTCATTAAGCTAAAAACAATATAGTGTTTAGTTTATACTTTGTATAAAATTAAAATGTGCTATTATAATAGCATAAAATTCATGAGAGGAGAAATAAAATTATGTATTTATGTGTTATTATATTATTTGTAGGAATATTGTACCATTTTAAAGTAAAATATATCATCTGAAGATAGACAGAGATACATCAGGTATATAATAAGTTCTACACAAATACTACAATAAAACACAAACTATAAATATGTGAATAAATTAGAAAAATCTAATTAATCTAAAAGAAGAGAAGGGAGATACCATAAATTAGATAGGGTAAGTAGGATACAGAATCACATTATATTTTCTTCATTTATATGATTAATAAGATTGAAAATAGGAGGTCTACATACAAAATTTAAAAGGCAATAGACATCAGTTAGGAACATCAAAAGAAAAAGAGCAAGATTCAATTATTTTCTACTTCAAATGAATGTAATAAAAAATATAAATACACAAAATATAAAATAGAGGATTCAAAAACAAAGATATCAGAATGGAGAAGATTGCTATGGGCAAAGATTGAATTTTAACGACAAAAGAATCAATTCATCAAGATAATGTAACATTCCTGAATGTCTGTCTAATAGCTAAGCTATGAAAAATATAAACCCAAAACTGAAAATATACCCTGCCATGTCTACAAAAATGTTCAAGTACAGACCACAGTTTCCAAGAGGGATTTAATAGACCACTGGGTGGTTTATGGAATAAGCACACTAAAAAATCAGTACAGATGTAGTTTTGAACACGCTTGCAGACAATTTTATTGAATTGCATTTCACAGATCATTTTATTCAGAATAATGTGTGTATTTTCCAGTGAACAGAACATACTTATCAAGGCAGACAATATTCTAGACAATAAAATAAATCTCATAAATTAAAACAATTCAATTCACAAAAATATGTTTTGACCAAAATAGAATGGCTACAAATCCATCAGAAAAATTAATGTCTAGATCCTGAAAATCACGTAGAAATGCAAGATTTATAATTTACCAAACAGCTTTTTAAATGATACAAATATAAAAGATTAAGCACACCTAATCGTAAGAATAGAAAAGCCACAGTCATCAAAACAAAGCAGAAATGCTGGAAAAGCAGACACACTGACCAAGAAAGCATATTATAGAGCTGATAGTCAACACACATGTGGATATCTCCTTTACAACCAAGCTACAGAAGAAATTCAGTGGAGAAATGAAGCCCTTCATTACTGAATGGCTCTCTCTCTCTCTCTCTCTATATATATATATATATATATATACATATATATATATATACATACATACATACATATATATGTATATATATATGTATATATATATGAAGAAATGGCAATTTGACAGGTGCACATCATGTCTGTTTAGCAAAATATAAAATTGTCTTCTGAATAACTGTGTTTAAGGCAATGGAATAAAGCTGCTGTCAGTTGTGACCAGAGAAGCAATTTTCTGTACTGGTCAGCTGTGACTGCTGAGATGCCCAAGTGGTCAACATACTGAAAATAGAAAATAAATAACTAGAGAATGCCCATCCATAAATAGGACACCTATGACATTTCTTTCAAGCTCATGAAGCATAGAAAACAGGACAGAAAGCATGTAAGAGCCAGAAGAAGAAAAAAGGGATAGGTATGGAATGCTGGTTTCTGATTATGTTCTAACCGTTGTACTCGTACATCCATGCAGTGATTACTGGCATAAGAGCTACATACATTGCACTCTCTTACCACACTGTAATGAAAGGGGGAGAGTACATAGAAGCCTGCTCTTCTACAGGACTTATATGGTGCTAGATGTTGATGAGTTAGAAGAGATATTTCCTACAATGGCTACAGTTGTGTAGCCATTGGTATTGCCCATTTTCCTGTTAACAAACACTAAACCTTATCCTTGTAATACTCTTGTAAAGAACTCTGATGAAACTCATTTGAACACACACACACACACACACACACACACACACACACACACACAAACACTCATACAGGAAAGTGGAAAGTAAAATAGCTAGAAAGAGAGAGGATTGATGGGAATGGGGGGAAGAGCGTAATAGGACTTAATATGATCAAGATATATTATGCACTATGCACAGATGCAAAAATTTCATAATGAAACATTATTATGTATAATTATGAGACATAATTATTATGCTAATAAAACACTAAAGAAAGAAAAGATAAAAATAAAGGAAAATAAAGAGAAAAGAAAAAATGACATCGTATTTTATACATACAGAAAAGTTAACCAAGTTGATATTAAACAAAGATGCAAGGCCCACAAATATGATATTAATGGAAGAGTTAACAGAAGATAAAATCTTTATAAAGTTAAATTAAACAAGAATTTTAGATATGAGCAGAAGAATTATCCAGGAAAACACTACATTTACATACTAGACTTTGTTGATTGTGACTGGATGTTTTCAAGTCATATATTTAAATTGCTTATAGAAATCAACACATAGGAATAAGAAAACCAGAGCCCAATTACAAGACTAAAAACACAAATACATACAGCTCCCAAACAATGTAGAATAAATATCTAATTGTATGGATATATTATTAGTATTTAGGGAATTATAACTAAAAACCATAATGAGATATCCATACATATGTAGGAATAGCTGAAATCATAGGCTGGCTATACTAAATTGTAATAATTACAATGAGTAACTAGAATCTTTACATTATGCTGGTTATTTTAGTAAAATTAAGCATTTTCTTAAAACTCATAGACATCTAAAATATCACTATCTATCTTGGATAATTTTCCTCAGAATGTGAAAGATTGTAGAAAAGCAGATTTTCCATAAAGATAAAAACTAAATGTGTTCCAAATATCTGCTGACAAGCAAACAATTAAACTATTGCATTTACCTGCAACTGCATGCTTCTCACTTAACAATAAAAGAGATGGGGTCCATACAATAATAAAGTCAAATCCTAAAATAATTGTGTTCTGTCTAAAAAAAAACTGCACAAAATCAATGCACCTAGTATATTTATTTTATATAAAATATTTAGGAATTTATCACTACAAAATACCATTATTTAGGAAAGCCATTGAAGATTACTAAAAATCATGATAGTGGTGCATATATGATCTTGTACCTGAGTGTCTTATTTTCTGTCTCTGTTGCCTACGGATCTAGGTGTAGACCTCTCAGCTTCCTCTCTAGTACCACGTCTGCCTGCCACTATGCTGACGATGGACTCTGAACTGTAAGCAACCCTCAATTAAATAATTTTCTTTATGAAACACCATGCCCATGGTATTTATTCACAGCAAGAAAACTTAGACACTCACAAAATTTGAAAATCATATTCCTCTGAGAAGTAACTTTTCATTTGTCAAATTAAAACAAAGGTGTTCATTGCCACATTCAGAATATGTGATATTTCCAGGTATAAACCATTGTTTGAAATATGAAACTTACTAATACATTTAAATTTGATGAGGAAAGAAAAATGGCTATTTTTGATTAGTTTTTAAAAGAAACCTAACAAAGAAGGACCACTGAGGCTGTCTTTATCCATGATTCGGAAAACTATGCAATGCTTGACTCACCTGGTTGTTACCTGAAACATTTGTATTTATATATCCATGGAATGACGATGGGGTCTCAGTTCTGAGTGTATGGTACTTACTCACAGGTTTAAAATCAGATAATTTCATGCTTTGTGTATTTAGAAAGCGTCTTTATAACAAAAATATGGCTACTAATTGTTGAAGTGAGTGCGCTGATCAGGGGATATTGTACTACTTGGTAATTCAATTTTTCATCAAAACCCAAGAATAGGCCTTCGGGAATGAGGCTACAGTTTCTGTATGAACGGATACTTGGAAGCATCATTTCAGGCCAGGTAGTTCTCTTTGAGTTGATAGATCATGTTGCAATGGTGATAGGGAGCCAGGTTTGTAACTTTACAGCTCTGTGAGCACTTTGTAGAAACTGGTGGAATACGTAAGTGGTAGATGACTGGATGGGAGAAATGAAGAAGGGAAGATATAGTCCTCAAATATCTATCTACAAAATGCAGTGAAAATACTTCGGTTTTGAGTTCTCACCTTAAATCTCTCTAACCCAGTATAAGCATCCTTTGGTCAGATTCAACCTCATGGCACTTGCTGGCTTGTTTATACTGTAGTGACTCTCCCTTTAGATCAGGAATAATATGCAGATGTTAGCATCTTTCATGTATACAGGTGAGTGTGCATGCATCTCTTTAGACACTGGTGGTAATTAAAGATGGTTTTCTTCCAGCAGCAAGTGCTGAATTAGTATCCAAGTAGAATTACTCCATGCCTCACCAGCACTGGGAACCTCAAGGGCTGGGATCATCAGGCTTAGTTTAGCAGCTAGATCCATTACAGTTCATTGTACATGACTGGGTATCTCCAGGGGCTGGAGAGCCCTGCTAAGGCATTGAGGAGTTGTCAGCCTGGATGCGTTCTGTGTGACTACAGCAAGCGGCACTTCTTCATTGCAGTGGAGCTGAGATAATTAAAAGTGATGCAGCTAATCTGCTGCTGGGATCAGCATGGTGGACTGTTATTTTAGCATAGGCAGGGGCTCACCCCAGGCTGTCTCCTTCACAATGGAAATGGAAGAGTCACAGTCACCAGTCTTGCTGAATGCACTGTGCTGTACAGACCTACAATCAGCTCACTGTCAACTAGAATGAGGCTTGAGAGGAACCCATATTTTGTGAGGAAAAGGTAGTTCTACTATAGAAGTTTTTTAAATGAAAGCAAAAGCAAAAGCCTCCTTATCTCATTGACATTTACAGTAGAATTAGGTTCTAACCTTCAAAAACAATGCATATAATTTTTACTTGTGGGCTTCATAAATATTTGCAGTATTTTTCTAGTGTATAATTCCAAACTGCAATTAACCCACAATTCAGGAACTTCAAAAATGTATTTCATAGTCTGGTAAGATGTCTGAGCTGTTAAAAGTACCAGCTGCCAAGTCTGATGATTCTCTAAAACACACATGGCAGAAACACACACACACACACACACACTGTGGCATGGAGGTATGTTTATACATACAATATATGAACAAACAATATAGAAATATGAATGCAATACCAAATCTTAAAATATATTTAATGAAGTTACTTTGACACTGTCCACTTCCATCATCCTAAGTATCAGCATCTATAGGTTCTGAAACTTAGTATGGCAGGTTTGTTCTTGGTGACTATGACTTAAAATTTGGGCATATTCATTTTTATTACAGTTTTTAACATATATTTATTAAAATATAAATTCATGTTAACCTACATACTAATTTATACATATTCATGCTTCCTGGTCTTATAGGGTAATGAGTGAAGCTGTACAAATGGAAGAAAGAATCTGTCTCGGGAAGATTGCTTATGGTATGAATGAATTTCTACCTTGTTAGTAAGATTGGGAGAGTCAATTATCACTAATTCAGTGTGTTAGTTTTATGTCTTTAAAATAAAACTAGGCTTTGGCTGGATTTTCACTTTCTGCAAGATGAAAACTGAAACTTTTGACTCTATTTTACTGTTTATCTTTGGTACTGAATATCATCATGTCAAATTGTCATTCTTAGATGTCATATTCATATCATTTTAGCGTTATACTTAAAGTGATTTTTAAAAATAAAAACATAAGTTGTTTGGCCTGAATATCATGTTTTTATGCACATGCATTGATTGCTACTATTAATTGTAACTATGGACTTTTAAACTGTGTGTAGAATTATATGTGATCTATGTGATTCTAAATGTATTTTATTTTGTTTTGTTTTGAAGAAGAATCTCTCTATGGAGCCCAGACCTTAAATCACACAGCTATTGCCTCGGCTTTCTGATGGCTGGTTAAAGGTATGCACCATGAGGTGTAGCTTCTTGTCTTAGTTATTGTCCTATTTCTGTGAAGAGACAACTTATCCAAGGCAATTTATTCAATAAAAGCATTTAATTGGAGCTTACTTACAGTTTCAGATGGTGAGTCTCTGATCATCATGGTGAGAACATGGCAACAGAGAGGCAGACATGATGCTGCAAAATTAGTGGTTGCAGGTAGAAAGAGGGAGGTGAAGGGAGGGAGAGGATAAAGGCAGGGAGGGAAAGAAAGGAGGGAAGAAGGGAGGGAGACAGAGAGGGAGGGAGGGAGAGCATGAGACTGAGTGTGACATGGGCTTTTAAAAACCTCAAAGTCCATCCCTAGTGACACACCTTTATCAAAGCGGCATTTCCTAATCCTTCCTAAACAGTCCATTGACTGGGGACCAAATATTCAAATATATGAGTCCGTGGGAACCATTCTCATTCAAAGAATCACATTTTTGTTACATTTAATTAATGTTCATGAAGTCTTGCTTTAAATAATGATCATATTAGAATATATATAACCATGTGTATTAGAATGCACACATATAATTCATATGTAAATATATCCAAAGTCTACTTTGAAAAATAATCAAAGAAATTAATGATTTGAAAATTACTATAAGGTGTTGAATTATGGGATTCCTGGGACATAGAATTCTTTTCAGAGAGTCAAGTATTTTATACAGCAATATCTTATTTTTATGAGACTTCAGAAATAAAGAAGGGAAATAATTTTTTTCTGTGCTTGTTGATAGCTATGCATTTGGATATTTAATTTTTTTATTGCTAAAAACAAAATGTGTGTATCAAGTGTCCCTCTGCTATGTTTTCGATGGGAAACAATACAATTTCTTAAAATAATGTGCTCGCTATGCACAGTAGCCACATTATGGAGTTGGTATAGAAGATGAATAGATGAGGAAAGTCTGTTGATACACAAAAGGATTTTATTCAGCCATACAAATTGAAATTATGTTTCTTTTACAAAATGGATATAACTGGACATCATGATATTATACAAAATATGTGAGACAGGAAGAAGCACTCCTGTGCTCATTCATGAATTCTAGATTTTATACAAATAAAAACATGTCTATGTCTGTGTTACAAAGTTAGGAGCAAAACCCCTAGGGGAGTGGGATAGGGTAGGAGAGAAAGGAGAGCCTGGGATAAATATGAGCAAAATACATGACATAATAAGATTAAATTATTTTTATGGCATCCATTACTGTGTAAGATGAGTAAATGCCAATCAAAGATACAAAAATAACACACTAAAGATTGAAAGAAATTCTCTTAATTAATCAATCAATAACTCATTTATGAAACATCAATTATATGCAAACCACTGGGATAAACAGAAGACAAAGTAATACTAAAGGGCACATAAGCTGCTCTTAGATTATTGTTTATTTGAGGTGCTATTGTTATACGACAGACATTTTTATTCAAGGTATAATAAAATGTAGAAAGAATGGTGGTAGGTGATATGATAGCTATAATAAAGACCATAATATAGATCTTTACTTAAGATGCTATTGTTTAGTAGGAGGAATAAAATAAGCATATAATATATTGAATAATGGAGCATTGCATGAAGCATTATGAAGATAGCAAATATAGTATTATTAAATTCAAAAGGCTGGGAGACCACTGCAATGTCAGGAGTTTCACCTAGCATGTGGCCTTTTGAATAAAATTTGACAGACACAAAATTCCAATTGCTTTCCTGTCACCCTCAATATTTTTAAGATACCAAAGAGAGTTTGACATTCTTCCCATTTCTCTTCATAGTTATAATATCAGTTGGCTGAAAACTCATGACTGACTATAAAATATGTGCACAGGTGTGCATGGCAGGAAAAAATGCTACCTATTAGGCTGCCCATGAATCTCATCTGCATCTGTACTCTCTTTCACAGCCATAAATTCAAATAAGAACCCCAGAGTGTCACTGTCTCTTACACTGCTTCCCGGGCCCAAAGTTCTCTGAGCTCCCATCTCCTCATAGCCAGTGTCTTACTGACCACCTTACTTGGGATATTAAAGTAGGTATTGTGAGCTCAGCATGCACACAACTGGGTGAGCTTTCTCCTCCTAAGGTTCTGATGACAGTGATCCATACAGTACCTGGGTGTCTTCCTGTAAGATTGTTCTATATGATGACATTTTTCAGTAGCTTCCCTCTAAATGACCAACCTCCTCAAAACTAAGAATCTCAGAATCTTTCTTGCTGCTCTAGTCTGTGCCAGTGCCAAGCTATCTACAACTCCTGAGCTTCATTTTCTGCATATTTCCTGCACTTCTCTGTTTTTTTTTTTTTTTTTTTTTTTTTTTTTTTTTTTTTTTTTTTTTTTTTTTTTTTAAATCTCTCGGTACTAAGTTAACGTCTCTATTGTCTCTATTTCCCATTCTTCTGCTAGTCTTCCCAAATTCTTATGGGTAGTACTCTTCAGAATTTAAAAATCAGAAGTCAGAATGCTTGTTCCGTCTTTGGAAATTCTGAAATCATCTCGTCTTTCATAATCTTCTATTTATGTACTTTATGAAAGGCACCGACATTTTAATAATATTTACATATTTTATGAGTTGTCACAATCATATATAGTGCATAATTTTGTGGAATGAAAAATATTGAGTTCATAAGTGGTTTTTTAAGTTAAGATAATTAATTGTTGACAAGATTTTATATTTTAGTTACATAAGAGTGATTTGATAATGGCATCTGCTAATAGGAAACAGTGAAAACAGACACATGAAAACAAAATGAATGCCAAAGAAGGATCTTTTAAAAATTAAAGTCTGAGGCTGGAGATCGGGCTGAGTAGTTAGGAGGACTTGAGCTTTGCTGGAGTTAGGTAACTAGCACCGATACTGAGTGGCTCACAAACTCGGTGACGCCAGCACCTCTTCGGTGGGCACCTGAACTCATGGGACCAGCATACCCAGAAGTACATACATAAATAGAAATAAATACGAAACTTGAAATGTGAAAAGGCACCATTTGCCAATGAAAATATAACCTTTATGGTTAAGGTTTTCGAACATTTAAAACATTAGCAATTTAAAAGCTAAGGCATGACTGGGACCATCCAGTACTTCTGGCTTTTCTTTCAAGACAAACACTGCAGAGGCAGAAAGATTTCTCCTCAACATTCACATTTCTAAGAAATTGTCCAGAATCATTTCAAAGCTGCAGCTAAGGTATAAGATGCTTCATATGGATTTATTGATTTATTTATTTGCCAATGGTAGCATTCTACCCACTCATCCTGATGGTGGTTTTCCTATGAAATCCATGTTGTTTTCACAAATTCTGTTTCCTGATTTTTTTGGCTTTCTGTTGCCGAAGTGTCCACTTAACTCTGCGCTGCTCTTTGAATTTCTGCTGTTTATTGTAGCCCATGACAAATATTCACACAGCATAAGATGCAAGTAAATATTTAAATGTATCTAATGCATATTAAAACACATATAAATAACAGGACTCTAGCAAGGTTACTAACTCTGGTCGCAGTCATGTATCACTCACTACTGCACTTAAAGAACTCAGTATCTAAAGTGAGGAAAGAGCACAGAGGATTCTTCATGAATCAATTTGTTAATAGTCTGTATTGGTAGGGACAACTTGTTCTGATGTGCATAAGGGCACTTACAGCGTGATCTGCCATAAGCAACCCAGCTGATTATACTTTGTTCCTTCCTTTCTGGGCTCCCATATCAGCTCCTACATCAGCTAACCCTGCCCCTGCTGCTGTCACTTGACAGTGGAATCCTGCTGCCAGACATTTCTGTGCTGCTTCCTAGTGGATTATGGAACTATTTATTGTTTGACTAATTTCTTTTCTCCCCCCATGGGATTTCAATTTTGTTTATCCTGAGAAATGCCATAAATCATTCTCATATGGAAACATATGTTAATCAAATCCGCCAATATGATTAGGTTCCTGTGAACTTACTATAATGTCTCCACATAAAGACAGACTCTTCTCTAATCCCTTTTCCTATCATATTCTGAATACATTTTCTTAGAATACAAACTGACAATTCCTCTTCCTGCTTAACTGATGAGGGTTCCTCCATTATTCTTAGGATAAAGATCAAGTCTCTAAAATGTTCTGCAAGGCTTCTGCAAACATTTGGTCCCTTACTGTAGTATATTCTTCCTCCTAGATTTCTGGTGCCACTTGAGCCATGTGGATCTCTGTCTTTTCCAGTGCCTCCTATCCTGCTGGCCCTTGCATACTTTCTGTGGGAGACTGTGTTGTTTCATTGTAAATAATGTCCCACCCACTGGTTTAATAAAAAGCACTGATTGGCCAAAGGCAGGCAGGAAGTGTGGGCGGCACTACCAGACTAAGAAAAACTCTGAGAACAGGAAGCACAGAGCAGAATGCCAGAGAGGAGCCAGAAGAAGCAGAGGACAACTATGCTGCTGTGAGAAAAGGTACCAAGCCCTATGGCTAAACAGGATAAGAGTCATGGGATAGATTGAGCTAGCAAGTGATGTGCCTGGGACTGTGGGACTGCAGGTCTGAGGGTCCTAAACCTTGAGGTTAGGCCCAAAAGTCCAGGCCAGAAACCTCGTACTACAACTTTCTATTTCTTATATCTTAAATGCCTTTAGTGGTCACCATTTTGGTCTCAGTTTAAATAAAATTTTAAAATATTATGAACATGTCAACTGTCTCAATATATGTTAGGTGATTTTAGCACTCTGTAAAATCTATCTTTGCTACTACAATACACTTAGGTCACACTCACACAGTAATTTCTATGGTCTTAGTACACTAATGTCTGTCTTTCTATGTATGTATTTTATAAAAAATGAAAGAATGTGTTTGTGTATTCACTAAATATCCCTAATAACTTATAGCAAATAGTATGAAACAGATATTTGAAAACATGTGCTGAGTGTTCAATGGATAAAATCATGATTAATACAAACACTCAAGACCTGATGAAATATAAAATTTATATATATAGCAATGGTTAAAAATAGAGATCCTATAATCAATATCTAATGACAGAATTAAGTTCCTGTGATGTCCAGGACACTGTGCTGATTGCTGGAATATGAAAGTGAATGAACGATGAAAATGTCTGTCTCCACTGGAGCATGCATGGGCACACTCATGGGAGGAGAGCTTCATATGCAAAATCAGTTAATAGTTCTCAGTGTGCCAGATGGAGGTAAGTGCTATGGGAGAAATAAAGCAGGCAGGTGGCACAGCAAAGTGTGTGTGTGCGTGTGTGTGTGCGTGTGTGTGTGTGTGTGTATGTGTGTGTGTGTGTGTGTGTGTGTGTGTGTGTGTGTGTGTGTGTGAGTGTGATATAGAATTCCTGGAAAACTACACTTACATTGAGCAGACTATACAGACCAAGAAGAGACAAGGAGATGTGCTGTGTGACACTGGATGGAATATTTTAGGCAGGGCCACAAGGAGACTGATGTCTAAAATGTTTAAAGTTAACAAGAAAACTCCTTTGGCTGGATAGATTTGATGGAAAGTTTAAGATGAGGTAACATTAAATGTAACAGAGAGAGGTGAATGTATGAGCTGTATCCTGGTTTGTGGATTTCTTTCTTTTTTTTTTTTGGATCTTTGGTTTGCTTTGAGATATGAAAGAACTAGAAGATTTTGAGGAGTTGTGACATTACTTGAGTTATATTTTAACAGAATAATCTGGCTACTTTCTTGAGAATAGACACCAGTGGATTCAGGACAGAAGCAGTAGGGTTTATGAAGCTCCTACAGTAATCTTAATAAGCGTTCTTGGTCAATGGTATAATTGATTAGATTATAGCAGAGGAAGAAAGAAATAGATTCTAGATAAGCATCAAAAATGAGCTGATCACATTTGTTTGTGATAGGCTGTGTGCTTTGAGAAAAATGGAAGAACCGAGGAGGCCTCCACATTGGTAGGCAGACTTCAGTGATGGATGAACATTTCAGTATATTAAGTGTGGATGGAAGGGTCCATGGTGACACAGAATGTTTGGACTATGAGGAGATTGGGAATTTCAGTTAAGATTCCTTAAGAATAACATAACTAGAGTTATGGTGAGTTTAGGTGATTTGGTGAGTAGTTAAGAGTACAAGTATGATATTTGGGGACCAGAAGGTAGCTGGGGAGAATTACCATTGTTCTGCTATCTAGAAAATTGCATCTAATAACTTAATTAGTATTGGAATACAGGGTCTGGGAATTGTAATAATACGGGCAATGATGAAGACAGAAAGTAAGCAGAAAAGAGCGAGTCATGGCCAAAGAAACAGAAGAAACCAGAAAAAGTGACCACAAGTCTTACCCACTTGCTGATTCCACTTTGAGTGCATGTGAGTCTTATTGTTAATATCGTTGTTTTAAATCTTAGATGGCAAAGAAACTGTCTTATTACAGTTCAAAGAAGCTTTTTATGATGCTCCTGATAGAAGCTTCCATGTTAGCACTCCAATAGATGAAGCTACTCTGTGACTGCTATTACCGGAATCTGGAAAATAGATCTTAGACCTCTGAATGGTTGAGCCATTTCTCAAATGTCACTTTCTCAGTTTACCTTTTTGGCTAGGGATTTAAGGAAATAAATAGGACACTAGATTCTGAGAACAATATCTTGTTATTGATGCTGCCTGGTAAAAATCGTATTGTAGGACTGGCTTTAAATTCTAAAGCACTTGATGGTTTTTACAATTTTTTTTTTTTTTTTTTTTTTTTTGCGGATGCTATCTTTTAAAGTAGACAATTATAATCTGTTTGAATTCATCTTAAGTGAGAATGAGGAACAGATACTAGCCTTGTTTGTTTTTCATTAATAATAAAGCTATGGGTTGTTCTAGAAACATCATGATATTAACCTCTGTCCATCAAAATGGGACCACAGATGGCTTCATGTGCTTGTTCTCTCAGAGTCCACATCCTCAGTTGAACACCCTTGTCTTCCAAACACTTTGAGGAACTTTGTAGTATCCTAGTATTCCTGGCACAGACACTTCCGTTGAATTACTTTAGGCAACTTCATTATTATTGCTCAGCCCTTATCATCACTGAAATAGTGAAGCAGCATCCCCCTCATAGAGCTGGTTGAGGACAATGAGACATTTTCTAAAATCCTCTATGACAAAGCAGATTACGGCCACTCATGTGTTGAAGAAGAAAGAGAAAAATAGCTAAACTTTAGAAGACTTGCAACACAGAAGAACAGGAAACTATAAAAACAGTCTTTGTATGATAGCCAGTCACTCAATGAAGGATTAGACAAGTTTGCAGCCTGCAAGAAGTCAGCAAGTAGTGAAAGCACATGGGAATGCCCTTCCAAAGGAGCTCTTCCTAACTGGTAATCACAGATAACATTCTGACAATTAGCAGCTGCAGGCAAAGCCTACTGTTATTTTGCAATGACTATTTTTGTCTGTGTCATTGTCCTCTTTTTATATGAGATGGAGGCAAATATAATATTGAAATAGCTTATCCAAGGCCTTGCCAGAACACAATAGTAGGGATAGTTATAGGAAGAGTATTTATTTTATTTATTTTTTTCCAAAACTGATTTTTGAAAAGGAATTGTGTTACTCAAAGGAGAAAATTTCAGAGTGGAAGCTTGACAATGTAACAAGCTGTGATATGCATACTCTTAGAGATATGCACACTCTTCCTTAGATTCCCAAGGACATCTACCCCTGGCAGCAACATGACAACACACATAACTTGGAGAAAGGATGTAGTAGTCATCAAGGCCTGCTGAATGGGAATATTTGTTTGTGTTTTCTTGAAGAACCTTACATTGAAAGGAAAGAGCTTAGAGTAAATGAAATTGGGTTGAATTTTCAATGGAATGTTCTGGGCATACAACAAAACAAGCAAACAAAACTTAGTGAATTATTTTTAGGATTATAAAGTTACATTAATTACATTTGCTTATTTAAAATTTCCCTTTTGATGCATTAAACAACTTTAAAATGAAAACTATTGCTCAAGTAGGCTCAATGTTCTTTTTAGTTTTTCAACTTCACAATTATTACTTTTTTTAAGTAGGAGAAGGAGGAAAGTATTAGCTTTGAATGGGAAAACTTAATTTCACCAGAAAGACATAGGAACCTGTCTTTGACTGAGTGGTTTTCCATATAACATAGTTTGCTCTTGGTAATTGGTATTTGACATATCAGCTAAAAAAAAAAATGAACAAAATTTATTAGGGACTAGAGGAAGGCAGAGTGGTAGAATGATAATAGCGATAGATGATAAACACATACTCTTATAATTTTGATCTTTAAATGAAACAATTTGTAAATGTATTTTTAAAATCAGGACTCTGAAAACTGTTTCTCATAATCAAAACCGTCAGGTCTTGGGTTTTTGAAGGGTGCATTCAATTTGGTCACTCTAAAGGTCCTGTGGAGAGCAAATGAAATGGTTTCACTGGAGAATAATTCAAGACATTAGTCAATAAGTTCAAATTTTGAGTACACTAACATTAAAGACTTAAAGTTGTGCAATCATTTAAGCAGTAGCATACATGATCACCTGGACCTGAACTTGTCTGGGGCAAGTTCACTCTCATATGAGTTTGGTCTCTGGGTGCAAAACTTGTGGTATGACCTTGTCAAAAGTTTAGGCCTTTACAGAGTATTTTCTGAAACTATCAAGCTATAACATATTTACAGAAGGACAAAACTGTATTCACAGGATTTCTGTTACTAAAATAATAATACTGTTAGCAGCTGAGGGAACTGCCAAGATAGTAACTCTTATTACTAAGAAACTACATGGATTTACATTCTCAAGGCAATGAAGACACTTTTATTAGGCTTTGGTTCAATAATACAAAGGAATCTGGATGTGATGAGTTTTGAATTGTGTTACTTGTATAAATTATTATGTTTATCAGTAAAACAAATCTGGATTGACTTAATTCTCCTCCAGCAGTAAGGACTGTAAATAATAGTAAATGTTAGAATTTTCCTAAGTACATTCACATGCATGCATTTAGCAAGTCTTCAAAGTAATAGTATGAATGAGTTGCTAATATTTTTGTTTTTACAGATTGAAAAAAAATATGAGGAGCAGAGTTTGAATAATTTGTTCAGTATTCTATAGCTATTAATTAGTGTCATTTGGTTAGATATTCTGTAACTTGGTACCAATGTCCACTATGTTAAGCACAGTGCAATACTGTATTTTTTTTTAAAAAAAACTTTTATTGTTATGTCCTTTCCCTTCTTACCTGAGAACATTACCAGTGGTAAACAGAATAATGCCTTTACCTCAGTATTGAAAATCTGTGAATATGCTTCATTAGATCCCAGAAGAACTATACAGATGTGCAGAAGTTAGAAATGATAAAAGGAGCACATTAACCTGAGTCATCTATGCTGGCTCAGTGGTAGGTAAGAAAGTCCTGAAAGAGGCATCAGCTGTATCATTACCAGAAGGTCAAGGAATAGAGAGATGGGGAAGCATCTAGAAGGTAAGGAACAACCCCACCCCCAAGTCTTCAGAAGAAACATAGCACCACAGAACTTTGGTTTGACATCCTTAATTTCCATTCAGACTCCTGATCGACAGATCTACAAGGCACTTAGCCACTAAACTTTCAGTAACTGGAGACAACAGCAATAAGAACAGAATCCTTTCCACAAGGGGATATGTTGGTGAGGAGTGAAAAATATTCCATAGACACACAGGTCAGACTGCTCTTGAAGGCCTGCTGGTCTGAGAGCATGTGCATATGCATAATGCATATTTTCTAGTTCAGGTAATAAATATTACTTCTTGTGCCACACCCCATGATCAGCTGTCCTACACATCATATATTTACATTACCATTCATAACAGAGGCAAAATTACAGTTATAGAATAGCAATGAAATAATGTATGGCTGCAGGGTCACTACAACATGAGGTGCTCTATTAATGGTCCTCAGTATTAGGAAGGCTGAGAAGCACTGTACTAAAATGATGCTTTATAAGCAGAGCTAATAAAATCCGAAAGGGAAGCCACAGATTCCCTTTTCTCTCAGAGATAATAACAAATTGGAAGGAAAGGTCAGTCTGACTTATGTGAGAGATATCTTTCATGTTGTACATGTATCCTTGAAAATTAAAAAAAAATATATAAAGAATCATGTAAGTAATGTTTTCTCTAGAGGGTCAGAAATCACAAAGCAAGCTGCATTTGAATTTATTTATGAAGTTCTCTTAATTAGAGTTGGATGCGGTATGATGACAGTATTAATTCAATGTGAATATATTTGGAGAAATATTCTGCTTGCTTAAATACTAATTTTCTTGTTCTAAGAAGAAAAATTGTTGCTATGAACACTGATTCTTTTGACTCAATGTTTAGATTTTGTGTGTACAAGTGTGCCTTTAACATCATAAGAAGAGAGATTAGAAGTCAAAAAAATGACATGTCTCAAAATGAGAGAAGAGAGACATGGAAGGCATAACTACAACCTATGTCACTCTTGAAAATATGAGTTATGATATGTTAAGAAGATTAATTCAGAAAAACGTAAAGGATTAAGTTAAATTTGCATAAGTACTAAATCTATGTGCATAATTCTTTACATAATAACTTGATGATATCACAAACATTTCAAAGTATCAGAAAATATAGAACTGTTCTTATGGGCCATATTTAGCTGACATGACCAATTTTGATATTGTCTTACACACAGCTTGCAAATGAAGCCATGTTTTTCTTACCTTCAGGGATATGAGAAGGAGGCTCAGAAATGAACTAATTGGCAAATGCTTTGAGAGACACTTGCAGTAGCATATAAATTGCAGTGTTTTATAATGCCTGACATGTTCTGAAATAATTTAGAGTATCATGGCAAGTTGCTAAGTCTCAGTGGAGCTTTTTAAAATTTTTTTTAACATCTTAGGATTTCCTTTCCATGTGGAAAAGTGGATTTTATTTTCTAAAGGGAGTATAATAACCATGGGAGTATCAGAACAGAGTTCCTTGTGTAGCTCAGCTGTTTTTCCCTAGAACTTATTACTGTACAAATCAAAAGCAATCATTGCTTACAAAAACATTGTGTTTCTCTGAAATAGAAACTTTTGTCAGATGTGTGGGGTTAGGAAGTTTATTTCCATGGGTTAATAGTTGTTCATGAATTAACAATGTTTGAATTGTATGTTATGGAAGTGCAGAGGGTTCAACACATAGCTCAGAGAAGAGAAGGGGAATACAGCTTCTGAAGGATTATTTGAAAAAGAAAGAGATGAGCCCACTCCTAAGAGGCAGAACACAGATCCTAGTATGATAATATTACCTGGGCTCAAACCAGGAGAGGAGGGAACTCAAGGTAAGGAAGATCAATGCCATGCCGAGTTGGTTGAGATAGGCTTCTGGGTAGCCACGCCTTGATTAGTGAAGGTAAGTGCCAGATTCATATATAGTCTGGAGAAAGAGAGGAGAAAGAATTCCAGAAAGATAAAGGGGAAGTTGTAAAAGGTTGTTCATTGGATGACTGCCATGTGTTAGAGGTGGTGCTAGATATGAGCAACGCAGAATTATAAATGATAATGAAAATCTTTGAAAGTTGTGTCCTTTTGGAATAAATGGAATGAATAGTTTATTAGATGATATTTTGATAGCTATGGAGAAAAAGTTCAAGAAAGATGATTTAAGGCTATCAGTGAAGCATTTTAGGGTTAATTAGGTAACACTGGAGAGAAACAAATCACACAGGGATCTAAGGTTAGGGTATATTTGTTAGCAGGGTGAGGTATTGAGGACACACATGCTTGGTGCATGCGCAGGTACCTCTATGCCTCTGTGTGTGTGTGTGTGTGTGTGTGTGTGTGTGTGTGTGTGTGTGTGTGTGTGTGTGTGTGTGTGTGTATCACAGGAGAATCTTCAGTTTTGCTCCTCAGTCCGTACAGAAAACATTTACAGATTTGGTTTCATCGGTTGTCTAACATTGTCACTTTTACTTGCCTGCTTTAGGTCTCAACACCTTGGTCTAAAGGGAAAAGCCGGCAGACCGTATGGGATAGCAGACCCTGAGGCATTTTGGCTTGTGTATACTGGGATTTCCCCACCATTCCACACTATCTTCTTAGGAGGCCATCTTCCTCATACTTGTAAATGCACATGCAATTGAACCACAATGTTGGAGACAGATTCTTAATAAACTGAAAGCTATCATATGAAATAATTATTCAATTTTTTAACATAGATGAGGTTTAGTGTTAAATGGCAGGTTTTAATTTCCCTTTAACATCATAAAATTATTTATATAAAATGTATCTCCTTAACAACAAAAACTGTACTGCAGAACCAGTAGGCTCACAAGCAAAAGTTTGTGAATATCTTTAATGCAATCTAGAAGCAGTAGTAACAAACTAATGATGCTTTCATTTTCACAAGTCAAACAAACCAAAGTGATTCTCAGAAGATGATGCTGAACTATAGGCCCTTTGACTTGGCTGCTCTAGCCACAAACAGTTACGTTATGAAATGAAATCTAGTACAGACAATTCAAAAGGCTACCCAAGAGACGTATGAGCCTTATGTTACAGCCATGTTGACTGCTAACAGTGGTCTAGGACCATACATTCTAAGGCAGGATTTAATGTCATAACTCAGTTCTAAATAAAGAGAAATAAGACAATGCTAGATTTAGGAGGGAAAAATCCCCTCTAAACTAAAAGCATTACATAGCAAAACTCTTAGCAACTTGAGTAAAAAGCAGAACTCTGTGGGGAGCAGGCTGCTTAGTGCCTCATGACAGTTGCTGGCACCACTCATGAGATGAATTTCCCTCTTTTGTCACATTTCTGCCACCACTGTTGACCTAGGCATTCAGTTGTTCTAGATGAATAATCCAAGCACAAGAACTTTGGTTCTTGCTTGAAACCAGACTCTGAACTCATATGTCTAACTGCTCTCTCATATGTGTTCTAATAACAACAAAAAATATGACCCCTACTAGAGCAACATTATCTACCTCCATATCCTAATACAGAGGATTCCAAATTTGTGTTGAGATTATGTCTTTACACGCCCTTTGTAAAGTGGAAACATTGTCAACGTTGCACTGTTTCTATTTACATTACTAACATAGTAACTCAGTTTTGCCTGCCTTAAAGATGCTTAGAATATTTTTACACTAGCCACAGATAGGCACTATACACTAGAACAGTACACTGTGTATCACTAGTGTGAAAAAAAGGATAAAAATTCAATTGCCCAGTGAATAGTAGTCTCCTGCCAGTGCCCAGGAGAGACAACCATTAAGTTAAACTGTTAGAGACCATGTACAGTAACACTCTACTTACTAGAGAAAGTACTGTTCTTAACATAAATTATCAAAAAGGGACTTGATACTTTCATTCACCAAGCTAACCAATACTTACTTTAAGATTTATAATTCCCATTTGAAAGAGGAAGAAATTTAATCACCAAATGAGCTTGGACTTGCCCAAGGTCACATAACTAGCAATTTTTAGAACTGGGGTTCAAACAAAGCTTTATCTATCTCTGAAGATCCATCCACTAGACCAGTATTTCCAATATACAAAACTGAGACTTTATTGACTCAGCTGGTAAGTGCTGAGTAGTCAGCATGTGCCAGTCGTGAGTCTTGACCCTGAGGAATGAGGATAAAATCGTGCCAGTCCTCTTAGACCCTATGTCTTAATTTGGTTTCTGTTGCTGTGATAAATTTCTGACTCAAAACAATGTGGAGAAGAAAGGCTTACATACCTTGGGTCACAGTCCACTGATGGAAGCCAAGGTCATGGTAGTACCACTTATGGGTTTACTCTTCATGGTTTGCTCAGCCTGAGTTCTTATACACCTCAGAACCACTTGCCCAGGAGTGCTGTGGGATAGGTCTACACATACAACCATTAATCTTAAAAATGCACTATAAACTTGCCTACATTTAATTTGACAGATGCATTTTTCTCAACTGAGGTTTCTCAAGATCTCTAGTCTTCTTGGAATGATCTGGTAATATTCAAATATGCTCAATGTATTCTAATTATGGTCTGCCTTTAAGGCGTCATCAGTGAGATTCTTAACATAGGCCAGTGCTATGGGAAGAACAGTCTCAAGTTCAGACACTAAAGGGTGAACTATCTTTCTCTTTGTTTCATATCCTGTAGCCTGGAGTCTGGAGTATATGTTGAATAATAACTATGCAAGAAATATCCAGCAAGTGTCAGCCCTATTACAGATGAGCAGTTCATTGCTAATGTATTTAACTCAAGTTCTTGTTCTAATGAATTAACTGCACTTAAGTGGCCTGCAGCTGAGAACTTGTTTGGGGAAAACGGCTCAGATATAAATCCCATCTCTAATCACCCTTTGAAAACTCTAATACTCATGCAATATTCAAATCAAGGATTCTTTTCAATTCCAGCCTCTGACAATGGGATCTTAAAGGAATGTAAACAACTTGTGTTTTGTTTGTGTTTGTTTCTCCATGACAATATGCAATGCATGCAGAAGACCATTAGAGATGAGTAAAAATAAATGCAAAGCTCTCTGTAATTGGGATCCTTTCTCCCCTTAGGCTGGGATGCTATGCTCCTGTGCAGCTTAATTACCTTACTTGAGAAAATTCCAGCTGATGACTGTATCCACCAGGAACAAAGCCATGTTGTAGATCAGCTCTAAATTTCAAAGTCAAACACCCATTATATGATTTACCTACAGTTTGGAGGAAGCAGATACACATGTCTGAAATGATTCTTTGGAGTTAATATCAGAATCAGAAGTGTCATAGACTCATCTCACTTGCCATTCATCATGTGGTGATTGGAGCAGCATTTGAGAGCTTCATGTCACTTTATTGGAGGAAAGTCTATAAATAAACACTCGGCTTAAAGTGCTTTTTCTATGAACTAAGAGTGTCAAAGATGTCTAGAGAGCTAATGATGTTCTAGGAACCTCAGCAGCTTTTCTGGCCAGCAAGCAGAGTCCTCACTGTCCCGTCTCTCTTTTTCAAAGGACTCATCCAGCTATACTTGAGCTACTCTTGAGCTTAAAAGGACTCACTGTCAATGACTCTAGTTTTAATAAGACATGGAAAGTATGATATTCAAAACTGCCCAAGACCTTCACAGCACATTGCACCATTTTAAAATCAGCATACAGAAACAGGTGCTGAAAATTGGAGAGAGTACAATCCAGAAAGAGATGATTAAAGGGTATGGAAAACAATAATTGCCAGAAAAGTATAAAGTGATTGATTTTTCTTTTTTGACAAAGATGGGAACTGTAGGTTTACTGACAAGTCATTTTCCCTTTGGTAACCAATAATTCTAAAGACATATAGAAATATTACTAGGAAATATGTTTACCTCACATGAGTTCTTATTCAGGTGGAGGTCTTTTGATAAAGCCATTACACTACATAAACAGTCAAATAGCATTTATAAGTGGAGAAGGTAAAGGGTAAAGGGTTGCTTGATATTTGAGTTGAAAGATATGTCAAGATCACTATTAATTAGGTTTCAAAGTATATAAATATATACATTTATATAGACATATGGTATGTGTGTATGCATATAAAATATTTGTTGAATGAGTATGGTTAATTTTTTGTTATGTATTTTAAATATGCCAATCATCACCCTCAATCTATATATAATGGTAAAATGTCAGATTGACTATTGGTTGGGCTCCTGCTTTACTGAGTGGGCCACCTAGGTATTTGGAGTTTAATAAAGACATTTCCTCCACCTTGAACTGGCTATCTGCTCTACCCTCCTTCCTCTTATAACTATGGGCCCCAGCAGAAAATAGAAGATGTCTGGAACTGAAAATTCCTTCATTTCAGGAGCTTGAGCATAAATAGTGAGTCAAAAGCTCTGCCACATTCCAGTGGCTTACTGAATTGCTACACACTTTTAAATGCTCAATGGTGTGTTTAACTAATCGTTAACCATATCCCAGAGTATTATGCATAATTTATCCTCAAATATTTAGAAATTTCATAAAGTTTTGAATTCTGGTTCTGATGCTAACTTCCAGAGGAGAAGTAAAATATTAAATATGTTTCATGTAAGTAGAAGTGATACAAATTTGCACATTAGAGAAAAGTGTTATTTTGAGTTATTTTTTTCTTATTTTTTCATGGCCATTAGTTTTTGTTGCTGTTCTTGTTCATTTATTGGGAAGTTGATAGACATGATAAGGTTAAATGGATGATACATTTATGTGGACATATTTGGTGGCTTGGAATGTTCTTATGCTCCTTGCAGGAACAGAATTCAGGATGAAAGGATTCTACACTGTCATTGCTTGCTGCTTGGAAACACTCTCTCATACTCGTTGAGAGAGATGTTATTTTAAGAAGGTGGATACCCACAACTATCACGTATCTCACTAAAGCAGCCAGAGCCAGATTCCCCTTCTTCTTTGGTTGCCATTTCTTATTTTCCCATGTTCATTTGCATTCAGACTCTGCTTCCTCAGGTTTTTCGCTTCAGTTTTTTTTTTTTTTTTTTAAACCTTGCCAGCCCAGCTTCCTTCCTATGATGTAGATTGTCAGCACACACTGCTCTTGATGGACTCACCTGCAAACAGGTTGACTCAGGAGAGAGGTAATGAGAATTAGACCGAGTTCTATCCCGTTGTTCTAGATCCATCTCTCTCAGCCTGCGGCTCTTATTCCACTCCACAGTTTTAATATAGAAACCATCTCCTATTTGTTCCTGTGAATACAGGTTCAGAGCAGAATGAAAAAAAAATCTAAAAAACTTTGTAAGCATAATTCTGTACAAGATTTACAGAGATTTATAATCTCTCTAAGAGATTTATAATCTCTTAATATAAGGTGGTTCACTTAGTGAAGTTTGTTGGTTCCATATTGAGGCATAGCTGTTTGCACTTGTTAACAGTTTCTACAGGTCGTCAGCCTGAACACAGTTTAGCTGGGTCTCTGTTCAAGATTACACAAGCTGCAGTCAATGCTCTCAGATGGTAACTTATGGTGGTTTGGATCCTTTTTGAATGCTGTGTGGTGGTTGGCAAAATTTATTTATTTATTTATTTTTGATTGTAGGGAAAAAGGACTGAGTGCTTCCAAGTTCCTTTTTTCAATCAATAATTTAAAATACCACTCTTGGGTGCTCACTAGCCATCAGAAGGACATGGCTTCTTTTCTGATGGCTAATCCTGCCAACTTGATTAGACTGCACTGTGTCTTGGAGATGATTAGTAAAGGACATCCTTGGGTATGGTTTATAAGATCATTTCTGGAGCAGATAAAGTAGGGAAAACTTATTCTGAATGTAGGGAACACAATTGTATAGACTGGAGTTACAACTGAAATAAAGAAGAAAAAGGAGAAAGCCTTAGAAAGCAGCGTTCTGTTCCCACTTCCTCAATGAGAAATGCTCTTCTCCACCACACCCTCCATAGCACTGTGGACTGAGGCATATGGGACTATAACCCCAAAGTAATAACTCTTTCCTGTAAGTGGCTTTTCTCAAGTATGTTCACATAGACAGAAGACTGACTAACATCTCTGATCAACAACCAGGTCTTCATCTTCTAATAGGTCGTCTAATAAGCTGGAGCAACACATTATAAGTTCCCTTTTAAATTCTTAGGCTAACTGATAATTAAGGTACATCTTTAGAATCCCTTGTCTATATCACATGGCCAAACACAATCAAGTATATAATATACCATCACATTTATATCTTTTCTTGGTCAGAAAGCAAGTTACAGGTCTATTCTTCATTCAAAAAGCATGACATAGTTTCAAAAGTATAAATTCCTTGCAGTCATGAATAGTGCTGCTATCCATAGCTCAAAATAAAAAAGTCTATTAATTTCCTATCCTTTGCTAGCCATCTTTCCCAGAACTGCTTCTTCCCCCAAAGACACAGCAATTAATTCTGTCTTGTACATAATCACAAATGACTTCAGTGTGTAATTTTGATCATCCCAACATGATAGTCTCAACATTATTTCTTCTACTCTAAAGAGTTAACCATCAAGCCGTGCACATTTCTCCTCTCAATTCTCATCACCATTCAGAAATCAGAACTATTTCAAATCAGAGCCCTTCAACCAAACACCAGGCTGCCTAATCTTAGCTTTTATTCATCATGTCCTCACTCCAAGTACTCTGGCTACAGAGAGATAAGTATCCTTTGATCTTTCCACTGCCTTCCAGACCTCTAAACTCCCTTCATTTCTCTACCTAACCTATACTGACTCCATTACTTCAGTCATATACTTCTCAAGGTTTTTAATGACCTACAGCCTTTTCACTGTTCTATCATTTATCAATCCACTGTTGTATTCTTTATAACCTTACTGGCTGCTTGGGACTGGTGGAGATCAATTAGCCAAATAGATCTTTTAATGTCCTTACAAATCCACAGTAGGTGAAATTTGCAATTACTTTAAAGTTGGTTTTTTTGTTTTGTTTTGTTTTGTTTTGTTTTTTTGTTCTCATTCATATACCCCTCAGTCAATCCATGTCTTTGGCATTTTTCTTCAAGATGTCTACTCCACCTCTCTGTCCTTTAAGTTAAGGGAACCTCTCGTATCTAACACAGAACTTTGAAATATTCACAGATAACAATAGTGGTTAAAGCATGCACAGATTTCTTTAATTTCTCTTTAGTTATTAGTGCTTGCCTATCTCACTCTATGATCAGTAGTTTTCTTTCTTCTCAATACAGTGATCTTCCATCCTTGTATTTACCGCTTACCTACAGACATGCTATCTGTTCACTGAGCACAGAATACCCCATTCCCCATCCCTGCTGTCATAGCTCAAGCTCATAGTCACTCTCATTTATTGAGTCTTTGGAAATAATTCTCTAACAGATCACCTCACACTAGTCAAATACTACATATAAACGATAAGATAAGAACACAGAGCTACTATATAAAACTTTGTGATTAATAATACGCATAATGCTTTAGCACAAAATGATAGATAATTTGTGTTTTCCTATACTTCTGGTATCTGCTGGACCACACGGGTTGTTATTCATTTCTGTCTTCTAAACATGTTTGTTTAGTTTGTTTTACATATGAAGGCTGTCCAGCTCATTTGGATGTTAAGCTGGCATTATAGTATATATCTATCAAGTTGTGTATTGTCTTTAGCTATTTATTTCCATGTTTGTTAGTTATCTTCCACAAATACAAAGAAGTTCCCCAAGTGAAAGGATCTGCTGGTCTTCTTTAGTATTTACTCTGAACAGTGTCTGGTACTTAATAAATAATTTGTTTCTACATGAAATAATGACCTATATAGAATATCTGACTTATAGTAGGTGATTAGTTCATTTAAAAATACATTTGGGAACATAAGTTGATTCTGAGTGAGGACAAACTCTATTCTTTTCACCTCAGCTTTTATTTCCGTTCATAGAAGAGAAAATTCTAAGTAGGAATCGTGTATTTGGGGACTTGGGAGCCATTCATCAGAATTCTTCTATAGGCATTATGATTTCTCTAGGCTTTTGTTTTTTTTTCTTCTTTTAAAAATATCTAATGGAGCATAAAAGCTTGTCTTGTTGAATGACACAAAGAATTATCCAAAGTACAGGGAGTGTCTGAACACATAGGTTTAGTTGTACTGTAATTACATTGTTTTGAAGTTTCATTATTTTTTCATGTGAATGAATATAAGTTCTAGAATATTAATACAATGAAGATTGGCAGTTGATGACCCTACAGAGGATGCACCAAGCTGTTGATAAAACATGCATTGTGCTCCCTCCAAATCTGAGTCATTTGTAGATGTCCTGACTGTAATCATGATTTGCAAGTGGTTGCATATAAGTTATTCTTGAGTCATTGTTATTCTGAATCATCACCTACATTGTCTGCAGTCTTAAATGGGCTGTCTCATCAATCAAACCTGCCCCTCCCAAACCCACACAATCTGGAGGAGCAACAAAGCATGAGGAGCATTCACTTTACCACATACTTAAAAAGAAAGGAGTGACCAGCTCTCCCTCAGCTCCTTGACAATTTATGGCTCACTCTACACCCAACTTTTGCTAAAGCCTTTCCACAGACATAAGGAAGTCCCTGGGATTCCAAGGCAAAAAGGGTCCCAATGAATGCCATTTTTCTTTTGGCTGCCTTACTGTCTGAGTACCATGTGGAAGATTTAATACTCACTCTCTTCCTTTGATGCATGTGACAATATAATATCCTCTAATTGCATCTGTTATGTCTTTGTACAAAGAGGAAAATATTCTTTCCAGCTGGACTACAAAATTACACACATTAAAACAGAATATTCAGGTATGAAAATAGGTTTTCTTGCTTGTTATAGAAAAAAGAAACTGAAAAGTGTTTCTGTTTTTACTTCATGTTTCATATCACATGGGGCTGAAAATGTGAGACTGGGGTAATTTTATAGGTATTTTGAAATACATGGCTCATGGAAATTTGATAGAAATGGCTCGGTATAGTGATACTAATGTTTATGTAAGTGAATAAAAGGTGATCCAGACCACATCACTATTTGTCTCATTAGAGGGAAAGAATTTCTTTGTCTTTTAAGAATGTTTCCTTTGCTGCCTCCCATTAGCCCTCCGTAGATAGTGAGAGCTCTGATCAACCCATGTGATATTTTATGAAATGCATTTTGTAAGCATATGGGACTACCTGCTTACACTTGTCCAAGGAAGGCACCTCTGCCATATGCAAAGCATTAGAAACTTTATGTCCACTAAGTAAATATGAGCTAAATGATGCAATTGAAAGTCAGTCTAAATCATTCAAAATGTCACTGGCTAGGTATCCACCTGTGTCTCCCCTGTGATGTTACTCATTTTTTTCCTCTGCTTTTAAACAATCATTTTTAATAAGCAGTGATAGCACAGATCAGTTTACAAATGGCACATGAACAGCCATTTTTGTCTGACATATCTTGGATACTGACACATCTTTGATTTCTGTGGGGACAGACTGATCCACTCATATCTTGCTTTCCTTGTGGAAAGGTGAGGCTTAGGATTCCTTTCTAGGTGTCTAAAGGAGGAATATATATTTCTAAACAGGCTCTTCTACATGGGAATGAAACTGTCCATCTTGATTTTGTAAAATATTCTGAATCTAGGGACCGAATGGTTTCCTACCTCCCAGTCCTTTGCTTTAATCACAGATGCTCTATTAATCTGCACTGCATTCTACAAAAGGTCTGTTGAGTTGTGATTTTTATTCAAGACTATAACACAGAATATATATATATATATATAGATATATATCTATATATATATTCAAGACTATAACTTATACACATTGTAAATAACTTTTGGCCAAAAATAACTACTTTCCCATTTACTTTGTCATTAAATCCAGTAACAACCTTAGAACTTGCTGTAGGTCACAACATCTACGAGGAGGAAGCAGAGCTGTTTCTTTGTGCCTTTCTGCTAAAGTCAGAGCTCTTCAGTACAGCACATGAAACACTTAATATGAAGCATCGGCATAGACAAAGTGAGAGAAAGAAATTCAACAAGTGTTCCAAGTAATAATTAAAATCAGCGTCTTAGTCTGTGGTGGGTGGGAACATCAATTAATACTCTCAGAGAATTAGAAGACAGTGACTTGGCCCCTCCTCGGCTCTTTCCTTCATGTTCCTTGGCTGCAATTAAAAAGTGATTAATAGAGTGAATTAAGAGCTTTCATACTCAAAATAAATAATTCATACTGTTACATAGTTCATTGTAAATTATTGAGAAACTCAGTGGTTTCCTTGTATTTATTTACAATTGTCAAACTGTTGCCTAAGGGAAATGGTGCATCACTGTGTAAAACCCTTTTTGTGTTTTCCATTGGCCTAAAGTGTAAAAGAATATTTTTTATAGGGGTCACATGAGCCAGGCAGTGGTGGTGTATACCTTTTATACCAGCACTAAGGAGGCAGAGGCAGGCAAATCTCTAAGTTTAAGGCCAGCTTAATCTACAGAGTGAGTTTCAGGACATCCAGGGCTGTTACACAGAGCTATTCTGTCTCCACCCCACAAAGAACATCTTTTACAGGAGTCTCATGAGCTTCCTAATACATGTATTTGTCTAATATACCTTTCTATTGATAACTTTGAAGTAAAAAAAAAAAAAAAAGTACATAAATGCCCAGACCAAAAGTTGCCATGTCTCTCATGGTAAGTGGGCTCAGATAAAAATAATATCAAAAACTCAGGGTGTCACCTCCAATGCATCCTTGGTAGTGTCTTCTTTTCTAGAATCCCCATGTAGAGATTTTGTTCCATCATCAAGTTCACATGTTCTATAACAAAATGTTCTGTTTTAGCTTTCAATTTGCTACAGTGACAAGAGGGGAAAAAAGAATCACATTTTTAGAGCTAGAGAAATTAGAGACTATCAGAGCCCTTATTTTAAGATGAAATTATTGAAGTCTAGAGAGCCAATGATACAGTGGCAGAGTCAAGATTAGAAAAGTGTGTCTCATGAAGTCATAAATGACTCAATGTGACAGCAAGCTAAATGCTCTTACTAATCTTACAATGTCAGAAGGATTCAGTATTTAGCTTTGCTCCATTCTTAAGTATAACTGCAGTAGATTTTTATGAGTCTTTGTAATATTGAAACATCCTATTATGTTCCTACAACTATGTTTTTAATTACTCATTGGCTGCTTCATTTAGTTGGTCAATGAATTATACAACCTAATGGAAAGTGTAGTGGGAATTAAAAATAAACAACGTCTTGTCCAATGAGATGGCACTGAAGAAAATGGGATGCCAAATATTCTGGACTACTTTGTAGCTAAAGGATAGTGAGTTGGAAGAATCCATGTCTGTTGTAAGCTAGTAACATTGCTTGTGTTCTGTGAAGAAGAGATAAGATGATTTCTGTCTTGAGCATAAAGCTGGTTAGATATGGTAATAGTTTCAAGGAAAATAAGAATTGTTTTTAAAAAGGAGCAAACCCATATCAGGTATTTCGTGTGAATTAAAGGCTGGCAAGGAGAACTGAGAGTCTAGCTGTGCTCGCAGCACTGGACAAGACCGAGCAGAGAGTTGTTAGCATAAAATCCACTGGAATGATCTTGGAACTCCAAGGGTATTGTGAAGGTAAGTTTGGTGTTCAGTTGCATATTAAAGGAACTTTCTTAAAAAGCTGGGGGGTGCACCAATATGTTTAGTTATAAGAAAGGCATTTGAGCAGTTAAGAAAGAAATAAAATTTAGTAGGTTTGTCATGAAGCACCAAAAAGATGACTCAAGGCTATAAAATTTAATAAGAACTTCAATACATACCATAAGAATTTAGAAAGAACGGGAAGAAAGGAAACTTAGTACTTAGAGGTGATGTCAGATTGTGGCCTTGAGAATGGTTCCGTGTGGTAGAGAAATGATGGAATACACTTTAGGAGAACTCAAGGAACTGTATCAAAGGGTATTGACTAGGCCATTTATTGACTTGGAAATATTCTCAGAATGTTATGAGCACATTGCTGTAAATAGGATATATCATCTGGGAGGAAATAGAAGAAATTTAAATTTATTACTTTAGTATATGCATATTGAGTACTGTCTGAGCACTAAAATAAGAGACAAATAAGTTCTTAAATCCAAAAAAAAAAAAACAAGAAAATACATGGACAAAATATTTTAGGTGGTGAAGACTTCTATAAAAGGCAAGGGAAAGGAGCATAAGCTAGCTATAGGTGGACATACGGGAAGACCTTGTGGAGGAAATCTGAGCTGAAGCCTTTGGAGAAGACATCTGTGTCAAGATCTGTGCCAACTCTCTAGGAAACAGTAGATGTATACAACTGAGACAGGAAAGCATTTGCAGCACTTTAGAGAGAATAGATTCAATCTGGGTGAAGTGCAGTGAACTATATAGTGAAGGTATTAGGGTAAATTTGGAGAGGAGGTGGAAGTTAGACCTCTAGGATTTCTGTTTATCAGAAGAAATTTAAGTGCTATTTTATGGACTATAGAAACACAATGATGTCTTTCAGTGGACAAAATTAATTCTAAGTGATAGGGGTTATTAAAATGAGGTATAAGTCATATCTTCAAAAGGAAAGAGGATAATCCAAAGAATATATGCCTTTAATAGGTCTCATGATATGAAGGGTGGGGGAGGGAGGAATGAAAGAGACATTGGAAATGGAAGAGTCGATATTTCTTCCCCACAATCATTATTGATGGAGGTAACATTAAACAATCAGGTATAATACAGGAAGGTGAATGAGGGCAGCACAGTGAAATTAAAGTAAGTGCCATACCTTCATTTTCTATAACAGGACAAGAGACAAATGCAGGAACAAAATTAAAGAAGGAAAAGGTTCCAGATCAGCATGAAAAATCAGGTAGGTACAGAAGTCAAGGAATCTCCTCCTTAGGAGCAACCCCAGACAGAAGCTTTGAGACTCTTTATAGAGATGTACAGGCTGTACAACAGGAGAAGCAGAATGTCTGGGAATGGACTAACACTGATTCTAAATGTAGGAAGTGCTTTGACCCAAGCTTGAAGCAAAGTGACCTTCATATAGAGCTCCTGAGTTATGAATGCAGATATATATGTGGTTGTGTTTGGGCCAGAGCATAGGGTATGTCCTTCATAACAAAACTCTCCAGAGACCTGTGGTGTACAAGCAATGAATCAAGCCTTGGCTGGGGAGCACCAACTTCTCTCTATGGGGTCTGATAGACAAAGATAGGTTAGTCTCACAAGAAGACATGGGAGGCTGACTACATCCAGAATCCTCCCAAAGAAACCAATTGCTGAGTTCAGATGGAAAGACAGGAGAGATCCAAGATGTGAGGTGAAATAACAAAGAATAGGAGAGTGAAGGTTGACATGACTGTGTCACTGAAGCATGTTATTCCTGGGAAGAAAAGACAGTTTCTCTATGTTGATCAGTTCTCTGCAGGTAGAACTAAGACCTTCCATTAGGCCTTAGGAATTTTATCACCCTCAAAAAGGGGCTTCATCTTTGATTCTCAGGTATTAACACAGTTAGTTAAAAGTACACATATTAATTAAAGAATCAATGAATAATGACTAGCTTCTGTAATATTATGGTATGGAATAGTTTTCAATGTGATCTTAGGAAAGGTCTTCAAGAACTAGGTGACAGGTAAGGTGAGTCAGAGATCAAGAGTAAGACATGTGGGTGTGTGGGGATTTAATAAAAGCTTTAAAAGTTTCGGAGATATAAGAGGGATCTAACCACAGCCAGTCTAGGAGGATCAGAGAGTGTCGATTCACACCTTTAGTCCCAGCACAGGGAATATCCCCAGAGTGGTGACCTATGCCCTTAATCCAAACTGAGTTTGAGGTAATCTTAGTTTACAGAAGAAGTTCCAGGCTCCCAGGCAGGCAGTGGTGGGGCCACGCCTTAACTTACCAAGAGAGTATTTAAGACAGGCATAGAAAGACAGAAACTAGAGGAAGCCAAGAGAAGCCATGCTGAGGAAGCTGGAAGACAGCTGGGTAAGATCTGACTGTGGTGTTTACTCTCTCTAATATCTCCAACTTTCTCAGAGATCTATCCCAGAGTTTCATTTATTCAAGCAACATGGGTGGGAATAGCATATCAGCATTAACAATAGTGACCCGCTTGAAGGGTCAGATTCACTGAATGTAAATCCCCTGTGATGAAAACAGATATTCCACTGACATCAGAGAGTTTGGGTGAAATAGGAAGAGGATGGGATTTAGCATCTCTAGTATTTGAGCATCCTTATAGCCTTCTGTGAGAGGAGGCATCTTCAGTGATGACATGTCTAAACAGTTCATCTAGTATGTAGCTGCCTAAGCCAATAGGAAGTATTACTGGCTGACTTATATCATTATATTGCAGAGTTCTATATGTACTTCCTTATCAATAACAAAGTTTACAGCATCACACATGCTTGTCTGTAGCTGAGTGATAAACCTCTCATCATCCCATTCCATGTTTAGATTTGTATTTTTGGTGATACAAGTCTCACTAGTAAAAGAAATTCTAATTTTTATACAGGTGTGAGTGTTTTTTATTATGTTAATATACACTAGGCATAGAAAAGAATGAATAGCTGATTTGTCCTTTACCTCCAAAATGAAGTTACATAAAGTGGTACATACTGTCTTCTAGGGCATAAGTAGTATTTTGGCACTTTTAGGCCAAAAAGAAAAACATCATATCAAGAGAAATTTGAAGAAAATAAATTTGGTAGTCCCTATATTTTAGAAAATTACTCATTCATCGATAGTAGAAAATATGCTGTTAGTAGAGAGTGGCAATAGGAATTCTAGAGAGAAGTCTAGACATCTAGATTCTTCTAGAGACACTGTAAAACTAAACATAATTTTTCATTTGGTCCACATATTAAGATGTGGAGAAACAAAGAATTAAATAACCCATAAGATACTTTAGTGTAAGCCATGCCTACAGTTTGATTCTTACAAAGGAGATGCATGCCTTTATGATAAGAGATGCACACAGCCAAAGTGCTTGTTTGTTAGCAAAAGCCAAGGATATCTCTGTGCAGATGTAAGGAGTTAGATGGACATGTCTGCTGTTCTTCAACTAAATCCCAAAGATTTTTAATTATTTCCCCAAAGTCTGGCCTGTGCTTTTGATGGTGAAGACCAGGTACAGGAAGCACTTTTCCTGGCTGTCTTTTGCTTCTTATCACAACTGATCTGAGTGGTTCCTTCATCTCTTCAAAGTAAAAAATCAAAACAGCAAATTATGAGGAGGTAAAAAAGATGGTACGTTCATACTCATGTTTCCTGAAAAAGACTAGGTAGAAGTTTCTTTCTGCTAACTATTTTGTGGGTCTAACTGTTTCCACTGAGGAAAAGAAGCTAGATGGTAGCTGGAACATGTTATGCTGGCATATGAGACAGGGATGTTTGGGATATTGGAGGCTTGTGCTAGAACTCATCAAGCATTAAAACATGAGTACCTGATGCCAACTTTGGAGGTTTCAGATGGTTATTTATACAATCTCATAACTTACAAACCTACTGACAAGAATTAGGCATAGACAGTAACTACCACCTACCCCATTTTACAGAGCCATCGAAACCTTGAGATTCAACAATTTTATGAGGTCTCAAACTGCCCAGGATGTATAAAAAACCTGTTCTGACAAACTCCTGAATCTACATAGCTTAACAATGTTTGACATTCAGCATTTAAGTATATACAGAACAAAACAGTTCATTTGTTATGGGCTAGGCTTAGCAGTGGAAAATGTTTAATAAAGGCCAATTCAATTTCGATTGGCCAGCACTCAGAAGCACAAATATGCTTAACCTATAAGTGTAACAAATGTTGTTCTGTTCATACCCTGGACAAGACTGAGACAAATTTTGGAACTTTCCTAGTTGTCATTGGCATAATCATAGAACCTGCTATCATTCTGTTGTTTCTTCTGTAAGAATTTATTAATGTATTATTTATGTATATATTTATTTATGTATTTGTCATTGTCTCATTCTGTCATACAGAAATGCTTGGGGCCCACTAGCCTAGGAAACTCATCATCATTCAGTGATCTGCCTGCCTTAGACACCAAAATGCAAAAAATTATAGGCACTGTCCACATTACACAGCTCTACACTACTTCATTTTTGTTAGCAGCCTTACCTAACCCCTGAGTTCAGATTTAATTTGTTCAGTTTCTCAGAATTGGGGCATTCCTTAAAGATAGGGTATATTCATAAATTCTATTTATTTCACCATCCACCAAGTTATTCTAAAAGTCACAGTATCTCTCAAAAGGATTTAGGAAACTGCCAGATAACAGAGAAGCAAAATGAGTTTTGATTGTATCTGGGAATTTGAGTGCGACGGGGACATCTCAATGCCACGAGTTTGTCATTACTCTATTAAATTTGGTGATGATGACTTAACCCAAATTCTTGCAAGGTATTTTACTTCATCTGCCGATTCCACAAAGAAGCATTTTCTTTGACAGTTCAGCTCCAATTCACTCTGCCAGGCATAAGTCGGAGACCTACAAAATCCAGCCAACCTCATCTTCCCCATGGTTCCTGGGTTTCTATGTACCCTGCACTCCCCAGAATTACACTACTTCTATCTTCATGTCTTTCTTGGTAGTAGGGTCTCTGTGACTGCCACAGCCAATAGATCTATGAGAAATAAGATAATTCTTGCCACACAACTTAATGGCCAATGTTAGCTCAGACTTCAAGAGTCTGCCCCTCAGCACTTTATTTTAGACATACTTAAGCACAATTTGGTCATTTTTTTTCTTATGATAAATAATTCAATCCATTGTTAATAATGCCTAAGACATGATTATATTGAAGCTCTTTGTAGAGAACATGTGACATCTCAATAAAGATATGTTCTATAGATTGACTGAGAAAAACACGTTCATGATAAGGGTCTTAGGAAGGATATGGTGTGGTCTCGGCCACAAAAATATAATGAATAACACTAGGTTATTAACCACATTAACTCTCAGCCTTCTTAGAAGAAAACAGGCCATGCGTCTCTAAACACACACACACACACACACACACACACACACACACACACACCACACCCTCTGCCTTCCTCTATATAACAAAGAGAAAGGAATTCTGCTTTGGAGATGATTTTGCTTTGTGTAAGAACCATTAGACCATTTCCATGTTGATTGACTTAGACAACAACATTTCTTCTTATTATTATTATCAGGAACACATTATTTCAAATAATTTGAGTTATTGTTCCATAACTTCTATGACTTAGTTTTCTTGTTGTTGCAGCCATATGTGTTAAAAAAAAATGTTTGCCCCGAAGCTTTATTATTTTTTTTTCCAACAGTATTATTTAGATCCTGTTGTCATTGTCTAATTATCTTCTTGGACTTCATTTTCATCTTTGAAAGCAGATGCCATGCACTTCATGTACTTAGTTTACCATGCTAATGGTAGAGCAAGGAAAGCCTCAGTTCTTCCGTGCATGGTCCAGTTTTACTGTCTGGGTCCTTAGCACAATGAACAAGACAGCCTCCTAGATACTGAGAAGCTCAAGTGATGTGGCCATGATATTTATGTCAGACATGTTTTATTTTATCTTGGGACATGAAGATAATGAGACCTCAACCCAACTATGCAGCTCAAAGCACTGTAAGAAGAGAAAGCTCTTCAAGTGATTATAAGCCAAAATCAAGAGAAAGTGTGATGATCGCATGTTGAGTGATAGAGGCACAGTAGAGACTACTGAGGCCCGAGACTGCACAAAAGTTGATCCCTAAAGAAGAAAGCTAAACCCTTACCTTCTAAGGAGCCCCATGCAACAAAGCAGGTTTTCCTTAACATAGACAAGTGGTTTATAGTATACTTTAGAGCTCACATCCTCCTGAGAGATAAAATGTGGCTCCCTGGTAATAGTGACTCTGTGATTTGCATCACACTAGACTCTATCTGCATCTCTGCAGAAAGAAACATCACTACACTATGTTTAATTTAGACAATGCAGTTAGAGATGCTTCCAGGACAATTGACCATTATATCTTTCATTCCCTGTTCAATTTATAATAAAACTATTGTGTCAGAAAAGAGAAATAAAAAATTCAGAGCAACAAGTCATTGCAAGAGAGAAGAAATAGGGACAAGTTGCTATTGTACACAATTAAATGTATACTTACAAATAAACAGATTTTATTTGCAGCCCTATGTGGAATTAAAAAAAAATGTTCCTCTACAAAATTTAATTTTGGATACAGTACCTTCAAAAGGCTGTAACCAGGAACAATAAAGATTAGCCATTTTAAGGTATTAAATTCTTAATAAAGTAATGGATAGTGATGAAGAAATGTTCTTGAAGATTCATTCTCAGTTGAAATAAGAATTTTTTCTTTCAATAGTTCTGACTCTATTATGAGAAAAAACATTCTGCACTTTTACCAGGAGATTCATTACCACATGGAAGAGTTGCAGCCAAGGGAATAGTGAGCACTGGATAGATAAAGATGTCCCACAACACGCAGGTGTCTGGAACAGGTCTTGTTTTACGTTGTCTCATGACAGGATGAGTATAGGAGCTGCAAAGTGATCAGATGGTAAATTTAGAGCCAATAAAAAGAAGACACTTTGCAGAGCAGGTAGCTTCTGGGAATCTCTGACATGGAAGGTCAAGGAATTAAATACTGGTGTTGGATTTATACTAGGGCTGACTGTTTTTATGGGCAATGCAACATTTATTGGTATGTGAGGATAAAGTTAATCAAGTCTTAGGCTTCATGGTGGGGAAGCAATTTTTTTTTTTTTTTTTTGCAGAGTTAGGAAAGGATCCCTTCTATACTCCCATACCTCTGTGGCACCCACTGCCATTCAATCACTTAGATTTCTCTCCTTTCAAGAGGTTATTGAAAGAGAAGGTTATATTTGATGAACCCATAGGCTCATGAGAAAAACTAATCAGTACTCTGCAGTTATCATGTGGGTACATGATCAAAGCCTTTTTTCAGTGTTTAATAATCTCTTGCAAGGAAGAATTTAAATCTTAATTTTATACCTAATTCTTTGTGTAGTCAAAAGTGGTGTCTCTAATTATCTTCTTGGACTTCATTTTCATCTTTAAAAGCAGATGCTGTGCATTTCAGGAGCATACACTTGGAGAGTAGGGCAACGAGAGTATATTATTTGAGGAAGTTATAATCAAAATTGATCTGATTACTTTTAGAACAGTATTTACATTTGATTTAACTGGGAGAGTCAGTGATGAGGCTGAAGTACTTTGAGGTAACCACTAAGGACCAGTTTAATGTCATGAGATCATAACTAGGTTTAAATACTCACTCTGTATGTAGCCTTGGTCAGTCCTTCAACCTTTCTTAATTACAATGACTTTCTTTATAGAGTGGTGATAATAAAAGTTATCGGGAAATAATCTGACTATGATTATGCTTAATCAATTTTTCTCAATACAAAGCTTTTGTTCCTTAAGGTGAATGTGGGACTGTGACAGTGTCTTTAGGCAATTTTCAAAACCATCTCATGAAAACTGATACTTCCAGCCTCTAACAAGTAAAAGACTAGAATGACATCAAACATATTAATCATACAAGACGATTTCTTATCAGTGATTCCTTTCCTCCTCAAGGAATTACCTGGTAAAAATATTTACAGTGTTGAGTGTGAGAAATCCTGAACTGAATTCAAATAAAGTAATTAGTGTCACACATGACAGAGATGAAGAATGGTGATTGTTATGGACTGAATTTTGTTCCCATTACCACTATATTTGTAGATGTCTTTAAAGGGATGTTTATGTTAAAATGAGGTTTGAAGGGTGGACTGAATGACTGGAAACAAAGAGGAGACTGGGCCATCTCTAGAAATAGATGGGGCATTTGTTTATGAAGGAAAGGGTGTGTGAGGCTACAACAAAGGCCTAAAGATAGACATTCAACTCTAAATGATATCAAATCTTAGACACAATGATTTTCAAACTCCAGTTTCCAGTAGCTATTTAAGCTTCTAGACCTTTTCTTTCTTATAGCAGAGTTAGCAAAATAGTACAGTGATAATTATTATCGTTAACAACTAAACATTTGTTTTTGGACAGTATTTCCCCAGAATTTATACCAAGCATTCCAACTCTTTATTAGTATGTTAATAGCCTGATCCCTCATTTGGAAGAGAGTACCAGATGGGAGAAGTATGGTGCATATTTAAAACAATTAGTTCATAGATAGTAGAGAGCTCAGCATTAACAGAGTTTGGAACAGAAGACCTCCATGAGACAGACCTGACAAAGATCTGCTCTCTGAGAATTTCTTTAGAGTCCTTGGTGCAATGTTAATGTTCTAGAAGTCTGCAGAGGCACTCATTCCTGGTTGAGATCTGCTCCAAGCACAAATCTAGCAGACAGATATTAAAGAATTTCTAGCCCTGAGGATTGTGCACAACCTCAGTGGGGTGGTGACTCATCAGTGTCTGTTGAGCATGGCATTTCTTTGTGTCCTCCACCTTGCACACTAGCTCACCAAACATAAGCTCTTTGTGTCCTTACCCTGGGCTCACAAATTTATCTGGAATGCTCAGGCTTCATTCTTTGTATAAAAGGCAGCAAAAAATTCAAGCCAAGGAGGAAGTATTTGTCTTGAAACCTCACCCAAAGCTGTTGAACCAATGTCTCACTAATTGCAACACCCAAACCAATACTTCCTTTGATATATTTCTATCTTTACCAGGTATTTGGAGAGAATGTCATGTACATCAGATGATGCTTTCATGAGCAGGGACATGCTTATGTCTCCAAGAGCTTAAACTCAGTTGAAAGGAAATGATAATCATGTAATCAGGAAAAGAGTGGGACACCTATGCAGGTCTCACCTACATTTTACTAGAGACAAGGACAGGCCATTATAGAAAATGTCAATGTTGCTCTTATGGAAATTCTGAAGCATGAAAGTAGGCATTCCTTTTTGCAGCCACATAGAGCAGGTTGAAAACTGGAAAGAGTATTAATATCTTGTCAACAGGGATGACCAATAATCATGGCCTGCTAAAATCTCACCCCAAGACTCCTGTTTCAGATGTCATTGTGATACAATTAAAAGCTAGAGTTTACTTCATACAATGTTTCCCACTCTCACACCCTTCACTTATAAATCTAGAAATCTAGGACTGGAAAGGTGAAAAGATGATCCAAAAGAAAACTAGTGGGGGCCTTGGGATATGGATGCTCTTCATTCCAGGACCCTGTGGGATCTTTCCAGGAAGAGACAAGTTGCATAAAGCTACCAAAATTATACATCAATTCTAGCACATTCACTCCCTTTGTTTTCTTCCGCCTAACCTCCTCCCTCAATTTCTATGATACTGATGATTAGAAAATAATCAACCAATGTGTTGTTTTAGTATTTTTATTTTTGTTTATTTACATTTTAGTGCATGCACATATATATATGTGTGAACACTCATATGCATACATTTGTGCATGCATATGGAAATCAAAGATCAATGTTAAATATCTTTCTCATTATTTTTAAATATTTATTTTTATTTAATGTGTGTGTATGTGTGTGTGTGTAAATGTGTGTGTGTAAATGTGTGCTATATGTGTATAACTGTCTCCCAGATGCCAGTGAGGGAGACCATTCACTCTTTTTGCAAATGGTTGTGAGACACCAAACAAGGGTTCTACGAACTGAATTTATATCTCCTGAAAAAAACAGAAAGTGCTTTTACCCTCTCAGTCATAGCTATAGCCCACGTTTTGAGACCCTATCTTACCAAATGTTCACCATGTTGATGGGCAGAAAGCCCCAGAGATCTTCCTGCCTCTCATGCATGGTCTAGGATTACAAATGTTTGCTGTTATTCCCAGGTTGTTACATGGGTACTAAGAACTCAAAGTCAAGTCCTCCTGTTGGTGCATCAAACATTTTAGTAACTGAGTTGTCTCCATAGGTCTCCTATTTTGGTTTATGAAGGTGATAGTCAGTTTGAAAGCTTTGAGTTAAGAATGGACTCTAAGAGTGGCTTATAATTCCAGCCCAATACATGTTTTTAATATGACATAAATCAATAGTAGTGGATATTTGTTTTCAATTTAAGAAAGTGTAAGTATGCTTTATTCTTGAAAAAAATCCAGCCATCTCAGTTTCCTTTTATTTGAAAAACTGGAATAAATTAAACAGATTGAGTTAATAAAATCTTAAGAGGTTTTGAACCAAGTGGAAAGGGACTACTGTTATTGAATAAAAGAATTTGAAAGTGTGAAAATAGAAAAAACATTAAATAAAAGTTAAATAAAATGATTTGGGACACATAAATTCTGGTTTAAGACAAGTTTGTCAGCATCTAATACCTGATTGTAGAAAAGTCACTTAGGGTACCTAAGTTTCAGTATTATCGAATCTGAAATAAGAACATAATGATTAAGTTGGTGAAATGCGTACAAGTTATCAAAACATGGCCTGTATCATGATTAGTGACAGGGTTGCAAAATGATCCTCCTTTGTAGTAACATCCCCTCTGAGCCAATATATAACACCTCCTATGAAATCATAGAGTGGCATTCTTTACCTTGAATTGAACCCTGGATGTTTGTTATAAGTCAAGGTCACTAATGGATTTCTTAGACTTTTGGAAACAAATGAACATATTTGGGCAAGTTTTCTAGAAGATGAAAGAAATGTAATCTGGTCTCACAATCACTATATGTTATAGACAGATGACACTTAGTAGTTGGTCCTAGCTGAAATGCTCTATATAAGTGGTGTTCATCCATGGCCAAAAACCTAAGTAATGAAATCAGTCCACATTTCCAACCCTCAGAAATATGAGATACATCAATAGATATTGTTTCTATCACTAAGTTTGAAATCATCAATAACAATGGTATAATACCAATTTAAATAATTTTTATATTTCAGTGTTTTAACTTTTAAGGACCTTAAATTTTAAGCCAAGGCTTTATAATATCTTCAAAATACACAGGGAATAGCTTCAGATTTTCTTTTTGAGTTACAGAGGCAACCTTACTCAATATTTCTAATTTAGCACCGAGAGTATTGATTTTACTCAAAAGGTCAGGAAGTAGCTTCAATAAATGATTCTAGCGAAGAGCAAGTACAAATGGTAGTGAAATAAACTGGAAGTCCATGATGTTTCTCAGGGGGAAAAAACCCCTCTGTTTAAAAGACACTAAAATGGAGATGAAGGAACATTGGAATCACTGAAGAGTAAATTAGTGGTAGTGTAGTTTTGGTTATTAATTACATGCTCATCTGCCCCTCTTATCCCCATACAGTCATACACAATCATACTCACCCCTTGCAATACTTTTACAAGGATAATCAATACACTACTGTATTCTGTGCCTTTCTCCAGAACACTGAATCAGCCTCGGGCCACCCACCATCCCCTGAACATTTTCTATTTTGTTCTAGTATCAGAAACAAGTCCATTTATCCCACCCGACTTTGACCTCTGTATCTTCAGATAAATTCTGACAAAAGACAGTTGGATTCCTGACTCAGATCGAAGGTCCAGGAGGATGCTGTGCAGTGGTCCCCATGCCAGATGTCTGCCTAATGGGCAGACTGGGTATGGTTTGCAAACAGACCTAGATGGAGTCTCTTGAAAGCAGTTAGTCATAACTCTTCCTGGGAAACAAGGGTCCAGACATCACAGAGATTTGGAAAAGCAGGTCACATGTGATAGGAACTTGGACAAGGGCAGCTGTTTCTTTTTCTATCTGCATTTACTGAGTATTTTTTTTTCTGCTTCCAAAGCAGCAGGCATAAGAAAGTTTGGCAAAAGAGAAAGTTTCTCATTTCTTACACAAATTGCTCTTGGATCTGTCTTTGTAGGGTACAGGACAAAAGACACCTGACAATTTCAGGTTTATGCAAAGTAATCAAGTTATAAAAGGCAGTGTGGTGTTAGATTTTATCTAAAATATCTAAGTGCTGTACAATAGAATCTCTTTTTCCAATTATTCTACATGGCTACAAGGACTCCACTACAAATGAAATTAAGTTTAAAAGAGTAAGATATGCAAAGAAATTATATGTTCCATTCTATCAATTTAAAAATTAAGTAGCTTGAGTCCAAACAATAGAAAGTAAAAATAAGCAGAGCTTATTATCTACCTCCAAGAGCTGGTAGATGTAGTCATTTGGTGTTATTGTGATTTTCCAACAGAACCTGGACCACAGTGACTTGCTTTGCTAAAATTTAGCTACTCTTGGAGAGATGACCACTGCCATGCCTAAGAAGCAGCAGAGGTACTCAAATGCTCTTCCTTCCTCAGTGTTTCTTTCATTTATAATCACACACACACACACACACACACACACACACACACACACATTTTTTAAAGATGTCAAATGTAATCCTGAAATTAATGATATTGTTACCGTAGAAACCAAATCTTTCCTCTGTAAGGTTTTATACATCAAATGGCACTAGAACTGCATTAAATCCTTCATTTATTTGGGGGAAAAAACTCACTTAGGATTTCTGCTTATTATGTCCTCAAACACCTTACAAAATTTATTTTCAAATTTTATGATTTCATTTTCCTTACAGCTGATACTATTCCAAAGTGTGTGCTTGTGTGTGCATGTGTCTGTATGCATGTGTAAGTCATCTTCATTCTCATTAATTTTTTGAGTCATTTAGGGCATATGCCAAGAAGTGGTATAGCTGGGTTGGAAGGGATGGAAGGACTTAATAGAGAGGAACACAGGTGTTATGAAGGGAAAGTAGAAACAATAAGAGCAATTTACCTGACAGGGGAGATGGAGAGACAGCAACACTGAGGGAGAACAAGGGAGATGGGTAAGTAATACCAGGGTGTTTGAAAAGGTCATAAAAAATCATACTATTTAATGTCTACATAAAATCACACACACGCACATACACACCTCAAGTAAAGTTGTAAAACTTGGGTGCAGTAATACTCTACTAAGAACAATAGATTATCCCACAAACCCCACAGTGCCAAATATGGGAAACATCCTTTTAGTTGTTGAACAGGATCGTCTAAAGAGACATACCAAACAATATTAGCTATTGCTGCTGCCTTTGGTTTTTTCCAAGAATAGGCTAAGACTCTGTTGCTGAAGATGCCCCACACTTCGGACACAGGACTGGGAAGAAGTAACCTGGAACTAACATATACACCTCCTTCTTAGGGACTAGATTTTATAGTACCAGAAAGACCTATGCAAACTTCAAAGAGAGAAAAGCAATTATAATGCCTATGAACCTCAACAAAGAACCGGATGTCAATATATCCCATAAGATGAAATGGTGGCACTTACATTCCTGGAAATAACCAATGGCTGTATAGTTGGAACTGTAAACCTAGCCAACTGCCTGTGGGTGGTGAGTGCGGCCCTAGAGGAAAATCCACCACGGCCATTTCTCTAAACTACTGCAACTCTAAACTGCATTTAAACACTTATCTTTATAAGAAGAGAGGTGTGGCTTCCTCCCTTTCTCAAAGAAGCCACTTCTGCAGCAGACTGAGACCAGCACATGAAGCCATAGCTGATCAAAAAGATTCGGAGAACAACTGATCTTCAGTTGCCCAGCCTTATTTGACATTGATACTGGGCTTTTAAAGTGAAAAGAAGAAAATCCTTTAGAGAAATGTCACATTGCAAATGTAGACTAATCAATGAGTTACTTATGAAATGTTTTTTTTCATTAAAATCCACCATTTTCCCTCCAGATTTGATACCTAATTTGCTTTGTTCAAAGATAAGAGGACAAAGCAATGATGGATCAATACTGACTAGAGGGATACATGGGTCCACAGGGCTGAGTGTGGCTGTGTGAAGCTACTGGACCTGGATATTCTTAAAACTAAAACAGGAAGCCTGACTTCAAGTTGCAGCCTCCAAACTTTCTGATGTTTGGCATATAATCATATATTTAAGTATGTGGTATTGCACAAATTCTATTCGGTATTATAATAAATCCAAAACCAAGTATTGGTGAAAAGCTGAAATATCACATAGGAACAAACCATAGCCAATTTTTACCCAGCCAGCTACTCAGCTACTCAGCTACTTCATGCTCTATTTCCACGAGTCCTCAGACTGACTGGGTGCAAAGGCAAAGGGATGAAGCTCCACCTTCTCCTCATACTTATTTTCCTGCCCACCTATTTCCATTTCTAAGTCAATTTTCCTAGAGCTAAGGTTAAAGGCGTGTGCTACCACCGCATGGCTGTTAGGTCTTGAACTCACAGAAATCCAGAGGGATCTCTTCCTTCTGAGTGATGGGATTAAAGGTATGAGTCACTGCTCTCTGACCTTCATGGCTTGGCTGTGGGTAACTATGTCCTCTGATATTCTAGACTATTTTTATTAAATATATAGCACCATAATGCGGCTCACTCAAATACACAGATATTATATATACATAAAAAATTTATTAGGTTATACAATAAAAATAAAAATAAAAATCATTCAGTCTAGTGTTCAATAGAGAGCACAATTTGTATCAGTTAATAGTAAATATTAATATATAACCTCAAAATACATTTAATGTACTTTCTTCATATCCTAGTATTTCTTGTAATGCTTGGAGAGAAGATGCAGGAGAAGAGCTTGGCATCTCCATTAGATACTTACTGTTTACTTGCACTGTTGTCTTTAATCAGAGATGATTTTATTCAGAAATATAGTAAGGTAGTCCAATTTTGAGGGTTAGTTGAACCTAGATATACACCTTACAAATATACTGATGTGAGCAAAGATAAACTGTATTACATTGTAGCCACCCTGTAGTATGAGGTTTCTGGCCTGGACTTTCAGGCCTAACCTCAAGGTTTAGGACTCACAGACCCACAGACCCACAGACCTGCAGATCCGCAGTCCCACAGTCCCACAGAGACACACAGATGCTTTCAATAGTTTTCAGCTGATCAGCCTAAGGCCCAGGCATATAACTTGCAAACCCTCACTAACCCATGTCTCTTATCTTGTTCAGCCATGTAGCTGAGTACCTTTCCTTAAAGCAGCATAGTTGTCCTCTGCTTCTTCCGGCTTTTCTCTGGTGTTCTGCTCTGTGCTTCCTGTTCTCAGAGTTTTCTTAGTCTGGTAGCCCTGCCCACACTTCCTGCCTGCCTTTGGCCAATCAGTGCTTTTTATTAAACCAGTGGGTGGGGCAATTATTTACATTGTAACAACAATCCCCCACATATCCCCTTTTCTCTTTTTAAAACAAAAAGAACTCCAAATCTAATATTCTTATTAAATTATCTATATTAGATTATAGATTATTCGTATCCCCTTATCTATAACAACTTATAAACAACACTGTAAATAAACACAAACATCCATAATCCATGTTTTGGGAATGTGGGCATCATTCTCTAGGCTACTTCCTGCTGAATGGGGACGATGGCAATCCCATGGGAATCCAAAGAAAAATGTAGGATTATGGACAAGTCTTTAGTGGAGTATTCTGTAAGGATTGGTCATCTCAGCCAGTCTCCTTGAAGTTGTTCTGGATACAGAGCTTGGGAAACTTCAACAGAGGTACTCTGAAATGTCGAATCATCTGGTTCATCCATTTCCATTGGAGATATTTCAGAGGGTCTTCCTCTATCAAACTTTATGTTCTTTATCCAGAAATAAATCCACAGCTTCTCATTTTCTTTGAAAATAAAAAGAAAACCTCTTCTCCAAAATAAATGCCTATCTTTGCATTTTAATTTTAAGGTAAACACATTTACAAAATATATAGGTTGAATTAATCCAACAGAATTTATAATTAACTGTCTTTTAGCAGCTTTCACTAAGTCATTTTCAGTCAAGAGGCTTAAAGATAAGACAATAACATACAGTATCCAGACATTCTTTGTTTTTTTCCATCGTTACGTGGCTTATTTTTTATTTATTTATTTTACTCTATTACTTTCTTAAAGGCTTTCTCTACCTTTCTTTCTTTTCTCTAAGCCTATGTATCTATATTTTCAACACACTCTAAACCTTTTTACTTTTTACAAGAAACTGTCTTTAGTGTATACTTATTTCTTAACTTTTTCTGTCTCTGACCACACCTTTGCTTGGCTAGGGTGATTGACTCCACCCAGATTCTTCTATTTCTTTCTGTTTCTGAACACACCTTTAATTTTCCAAGGTTCAGGGTTGGTAGGATGGGTGGATGGCTCCACCTATCTCCTAGTCTAATTTCATAGAATTTATCTTTTTAGCCCAGGTCCTCTGGGAAATTTTAGGGTCTATATGATTACCAAGTAAAGCTTTGCCATCTGCTGCTCATTAACTCCATTCAAGTATTAGGCAGCAGGGCCTCTTAAAACACTCACAAGTGTTTTGCCTCTAAGGCTGAATCAGGAAGCTTTTCTTAAAAAAGCCAAGCCTCTGCTTGCCTCCAGCAAACAGAGCTTATCCAAGAAAATATCACCACTAAGAAGCCATCTTTGACTCTATTTTCTTTTTGTCCTTATTAACAGAAACCTTAAATCCACCATATAGAGTTCCTTGCTTACGACTAGGCTCAGGAACTGGCCTTGTTCACCTTAAGTTGCATGCAGCAAACACACCATTTTATAATTTAATCCCATAAACCACTCAGTTTCTTTACCACGGGCCATTTCAGAGCCACAACTCAGAATCTGTTTTGTCCTTTGTTTCTATGTTCTAGACCATTTTTTAAGCTTTCTCTAGCTTTATGTGGGTATATATCATGTATATGCCCCACATTGGGCTGCCATTTTTTGTACTAAGAGGTTTCTGGCCCGGACTTTCAGGCCTAACCTCAAGGTTTAGGACCCACAAACCCGCCGACCCACAGACCTATTTGAAGGTTAAAGGTAATAAGACTCAGAGAAAGCACAGTCCTGTGTTTATGTGCAATATTTTGTATTATGAAGGTGATCTCTTTGAGATCGCTGGTGGTAAAGTACATTACCAAGTCCTTTGTGAGCACAGGGAACCTGCTCACAGAGGTGCTCAGGTAATACTTCCTAAATAAATGAGCACATGTTCACCCTGAAATGAAAAGTATAAAGTAGACCCAGAATCAATTGACAGTGGAACAAAATACCTCCTAGGAGAACAGTAATCCTATGGTGTGACTATTAACCTCTCATGTGGGAGGGGAAAAAAGTTGCCACGAGGTACACCAATCTCCAGGAAACTTTTAAAAGCAACACACAAATAGTTTAGAAACTGGTGGAAAGATAGTGTGTAAAATATGTGTAACATATTTCAGCAATACCTTATTAGAATGCTTTTAACTTTCTGCTACCACCAGCTGCAATGGTGTAGTTCAGTGAAGCTTAGTTCCAGAAGACAAAAGAAGTTTCTGATCTGCAGCGATTTCTGAGGTACGCATAGTGTTGGGTAGGTGGATAGGACAGAATCTACATCTTGTACCATAATCCATGTGACAGGAAACAGATTTTAATTTATTCTTTTATGTTGTTTTGGCATGGGGCATCAGTGTGGCTGGGTTTGCCTGAAACCACAGCAGGCATAACAGGTGGCAGAGTCACAGCAGATCAGCTCCTTTTGTGGTAAGCTCTGGAACAAATATCAGTAGCTCGAGGGTCAGAGACAACAGTTTAAGGATCACTTTGAGTTAATTTTGTAAATGTTGTGAAGTTTGTGTTTTTCTTATTTCTGTACATGTAGAATCATAAATAACATTTGTCAAGATCACACTTTTGCTTGACTAAATTTCCTTTGGTCTTTTGATTAAAAGTTGATTATATTTCCCTGCCTTTGTTCTTGGCTGTTGTTTTTTCTTCCTCTTTATTCTTTCCCAAATATTGTACACATTCTTGATTGTTGTATCTTTGTAGTAAATATAGAAGTTATATTAAAATAAATAAATAAAAGCAACACAGAGAATCATCTTGGGAAGAGTTGGTGATATTTCACTTCTGACCGTTGCTCACCAACAAACCTCTCGCCTTCTGTGAAGAATACTCAGTATGGCCAATCAGTAGTGACAGAAATGTAAGCAAAGGGATGAATACTCTCTATCTTCTTACTAATTTAAGACCAGAGTCAGTGAGAATGACTCAAATAATGCCTCTTTTTTCTTCTGTTTTAATCAATTCATTTATGTTTTTTTTTCTCAGGCATTAAGGTCAAGAACTACTTTCTATACGTTAGGGCTTGATTTCTTTGCCCTGAATAGAGAACTTCAACCAACTATGGGAAGATTCTGTGTTGATGTCCATACATGGACTCCTAAAAAACTATAATTTTGACAGAAAATTGTTGCTCTTTCTGTTCAGAGCCTGTTGTGGGACTGGTTACACCCGTAAGTGTGTACTTAAATAAAGGAGTTGCTAATAGTCTACTTGATTATGAGTCCAGTTGACATCACCTGTGATGTACAAAAGATTTAGTCTTACCCAATGAAGGAGCCACAGATGCTCTATATTTCATTCTCCAGGAAGTGATTTTCACTCTCCCCTCAATAAAAATTGTCATGCATAACATCATTAAAATATGAAAGATATGATTTACATCAACCTAAAGAGATTAGAATGTGAGTGCACAGGAGAGCAAGGCAAGTATAAGGTAGACATCCTTAAATATTAAGAAATGACAGCAATTTCTGTCTTACCCTCTTCAGCTCCGGTTGCTAAGTTACCATGACACACCACTGGGTGTACTTCTCAGTTTTTGGTCTTGGATCTGACAGTTTGATTAATTCTCTGGAGTGCAGAAATCTTCATGTTGAATATTTAAAAATTACACATGCATGCACACACACACACCCACACCCACTCATCCAGTACCCCATTATTGTTTCTGATGTATAAAATCTGTTGTATAATTAAACTGACATATGTAGGAGAAAACCCAAAATGACACTTCATTTTAATGACAGAAAATCCTCTCCCATGTGATGACTCTTGAAGTTTTCCTTGAATATAACACAGTTCACATTGTCCTAACGGCAGCCACTTCCTTCCTTTAGCACGTTCACTTAATTCTTGACTTTATGTCAAAGAAATATGAAAAAACAGTGTTATTTCACAGTTGATACTTCTTTCCTTTGCCTGTGTGTCTTGCTTACCATGTGATTTGAGTTCAAAGTTGTTCATAAATATTACTGTAAGCTGTTGACTAGTAGGCTACAGCTGTCAGATGTATCTATAGGGATATGTCAATGTCAGCCAGCTAGGCCAGCCTGACTTAAATCTTTGGAACTGCTCTGAAAATAACATAAAAATTTATATTAAAAAACAAACCAAACTATGGCATCCCAAGCCACCATGTTTTCTTGTTCTCTGGCATTTTTTTGGATAATTATTCTGTATTATTCGTTATTCAAATGGCATTGTAATCTTCTTACACACTGTGTGTGGGGGAAGGGGGATGTTCCTTTCTCCTATATATTTAAAACAAAATAAATGACAACCTCAAATTCTTATCAATAAAACAAATGAGCTTTTATAATACTAAAATAAATGATGCTGCAGCAGGTGTACACTCTGTTGGGGACTAGAGATAAATATAATCCAGCAGCTGACTGGGATTTACTGCTTACCACCCAAAGTCTGACATCTGTTCTCCAGAAAAAGTTGCAATCCATGGTCTTTGCAATCAAATAGCAGGGGTAAGTCTGACTGTTTTAGTCATTTTATGATTATTTTATTTTTATATAGTTATAGTTCTGATGGCTGACCTGAGCATGTAATCACCTTTATTCCTGTTGCTAATGTGGAAAGATTAGTTGATGGTCTGAAATCTCCTGGTAAGGTGTAAACATATGTATCCATTGTATTCTTTAGCATTCTTACCAGTAGCTTATAAAATCAAATCCCCTCTTTCTGCTCTGGGTTCTGTTTCTTCTCACTTTCCCCAGAAGAAAGCTCACTCTTGAAGACTGTCTTTCTTTGAAATGTCTTGATATTCTCATTTACCTTTGAATCCCCATTAGGTCATTATAGTCAATGGGCAAATTGTTATAAGCAACTCACACATTACTAAAATCTTTTTTAATTCCTGTGTTCCTGGAATTATCATCATATTCTTTAGCTTCTATGAGATCCAAAGATTTTTGAAGTTTTATTTATTTTTTTAACTGACAAATACTAACTGTATATACGTAAGTAATATGACATGATGTTCCAATATATGTAGATATTGTGCAGTGAACAAATCAAGATAATTATTATATCATCATCCTGAGTATTTATGAATTTCTTCATGAAGTGAACAGTAAAATTCATTTTAGCTACTATAAAATAAAAAATTAATTATGCTTGGGCAGGGGGCGCTCCCAGCTTTCTTTGGTTTAGGGCAGGGATGTGTGTGGATGGTGTGCCGGGGACAATGTCTCCAGGCCGGGGTTTGGAGACCATGGTCTCTGCTTGGCCTGAGCTTCGGGGTGCCAATCACCTCTTAGTCATCTCTGGACTTGGAGGGAGGCTTCTGGGTATCTGAAGGTATTCTTATACTGCTGGTTACCCATCTGGATTTTGGATAACTATAGGAATAGGAATTGATTTTTGTGATGTCTTTGATGAGTCTTTTGTTCCTTTATTGCCTCTTCTCTTTACTGTCTTTTGCCTAAATGACCAAGGGTTCTGGTGAATATCTGGTTGTCAGGTAAAGTGGAGCTGTCTCAGCTGAAGTTTGTTGTTTCATGAATAAAGGAAACTCGGGGCCAGATCTCTGGGAAAGTCAGATATTAGAGAGGGTAAACACCACAGTCAGATCTTACCCAGCTGTCTTCCAGCTTCCTCAGCCTGGCTCTTCCTGGCTTCTTCTGCCCTTCTGTCTTTCTACACCTGCCTTAAATACTCTCTTCACTCAATGAAGGCATGGCACCACCACTGGGTGCCTGGGAGCCTGGAACTCCTTCTGTAAAAGAAGATGACCTCAAACTCAGTTTGGATTAAGGGCATAGGTCACCACTCCCAGGATACTCCCTTGCTGGGATTAAAGGTATGACTCACTACTCTCTGATCCTCTGAGACTGACTGTGGGTAGATCCCTCTGATATCTCCGAATGTTTTTATTATATCCCCATAGTTTGGGGTGGGGGTTGGGTGCCTATATCTAGCATATTGTCCAGTACTTCTTGCTGGGGTGGGCTTTTCTTATAGAGTCTGTTCTTCCAGTTGGTGTGGGTTGTACCTGTGCCTACAGAGTCTGTTCTTCCAACAGATGTAGGGCTTATCTGTGCCTCTTCTTCCAACTGGTGTGGGTGGTACTGGTGCCAATAGGGTCTGTTGATGTTGACAGAGAGGGCTGTTCATGGGCAGAATGTTGAGGTACCTTGGGTTGGGAGCAGAGTGGGTCTGTTCTTCCAACTGGCATGCATGAAGATTGTGCGTCTAGAAGCTGTTGATATTGTGGTGATGGTCTGCTAGGGAAGGCTGATGGGTTCAGTGTGTTTGGGTGGCAGAGTGGGTTTAGATTACAGAGTCTAATGGATGGCAGGCAGCAGTGGTGTGTAGTTAGAATTTTCTGTCCCATCAACAACTCTCAAATATCCAGAAGCCACTTCTCAAATAATTGACTCAGAGATGAAATATTATAGTAACTTCTGGCCACATTACTATATACCTCTTACATTTTAAATTAACCCATATTTATTACCCATGTTTAGCCATGTGACTTGGTACCTTTCCTCAATGCAGCATTATCATCTTGCTTCCTCTGCATCTGGCTGGCATCTCCTTCTCTGCCTTCTATCTTCCCGTAATTCCCCTAGTCTGGTCATCCTGCCTCTACTTCCTGCCTGAATACTTGTCAATCACCATTTTATAAAACTAGTGCCAGTGACAAATCTTTACAGTGAACAAGAGCATTGTCCCACAGTGGTGGAGTGGACTGACTGTAGGACTATTACCTGCTGGATGGCTGCTGGGGCTGAGATGGAAAAAGGAAGGGTACAGGATTGATTTAGGACCTGGATATTGGGGCAGTTTAACTGGGAGACCAGACACTCTCCTCTTCTTCCAATTGATGAAGATGGTGCTTGTGCCTCTAGAGGCTACTAATGTTGCAGGGGATGGTTAGCCAGAGGAGAATGATGGGTTTGGCCAGTAGATTGGTTCTCATAGGTTAAAGAGTCTGATGTGTGGCAGTAGTGATGGAACCCCAAAATAATTTCTTATTTGCATTTTTATCATAATTAAAATGAGAGTTAACTCCAGCTACTTGTCTAATTTTTCTCTTATTTAACTACATCAGGAAGAGAGTACAGAACACTATACAAAATTTCAAGATAACATTCTAGGCCAATAAGTCTTGGTCTTAGACTGTTTAATAAGGCCTTTCTATGTATGACAACTCAGGCATGTTTTTAAAGCAGATGACATAACCACATAGAAGAAATGTTCATGGGAATTCAGTTTTTTAAATTCTTACCTGTACACATTTCACAAAAGGAAAACCTCCCATTTCAAATTTTATAAGGGAGAAGGCTTACTTTTATTTATCAGTTCTAAACAACAATCTGTTATCTCATCATTGGATATGATTCTACCAAATACTTTTAAGTATATAATAAAAGTAATTGACAGTGATATTGAGAAGATGACTTTTTTCTAGGTTAAACCAGATTTAAAAAAAAAAAAAAAACAAACACAAGAATGAAATGTTTAGGAGAATTTCATGCAGAGAATTTTTCTCTTATATCCAGTAAGTGAAAAAAATTGCTTCAAATTGTACATATGAAGATGCTTTTAATAGTAAGGTAATCAAATCAAGCATGAAAGACAATTCAAAACAGCAATGTTAAATAGAAAGTTATAGCACATTGGATGTTGACTATAAGTATATGTACATTGTTTATATCTCCTTTTGTATATAAAATACTTTAGAAAGGATTCAATAACTTAAAATAACCAGGAAATACTTTTGTACTTTGGTGAATGGATCAGATCTACCTTTCCTGAAAAGAGGAAATAAATAAAAATTAAAGATGTAAAAGATAATTAAAACTATTTTTAAATGACTTTTAATGGTTGTTGGGGGGGGAGGTTCAATGGCTAAGAGTGCTTATGAGAGAACCATGAGGACCTGAATTTAGGTCTCAGCACCCTAACAGCAAGCTGGGTGGCCATAGTCTCAAGTATGCCTAAAATGCCAACATTTCAGAGGCAAAGCCATACTTGCTCGCTAACAACCTAAATGAAAACTACAAACCCCAGCATTACAGAGACACCCTCCCTCCAAAGAATAAAGCAGTAAGTGGCAGAGGGGTCAGCAGATGCCTTGCTTTTGTCTCTCTGTATGCACACACACACCCACACAAATTCACATACACCACATACAAAATGTGCACTCATACGTATGTAAAAAAATCAAAAATTACTTTTATTTGTGTACACTCCCAATGTACATAAAAGAATCAAAACCAAATTATTTTTTTAAAGGATACTTGCAAGTAAAGAAGTGTGAATACAGGGTACATTGTATGCTCAGCATCACACCTCAACTTCCTTGACAACTTTTACATTTTTCCTTTTTGTTTTAGTTTTTATTTTATTTATTTTTCTTTCCCTTTTACTCTTAAATTTTGTTTTATTTGGGGAGTGGAAAGTTAGATCTCTATCTTTGAACCTGTGTGAAAATTAATTTCAAATATATTAAAGAACTGAATGTAAGACATAAAACTATAAAGCCATCTGAGAAAAAAATAAGGAAAGTATTTCACAATATCAACGTAGGCAAGAACTTTTTGAATAGAACTCCAGTCACTTTGGAAATAATTATAATTGACAAATGGTGTGTCATGAAGTTAAGAAGGTTTTCTGAACAGCAAACGAAGTAGTCATTTAGCTGAAAAGGTGGCTTACAGAATGGGGAAAATATCTTTGCTAGCCATGCATATGATGGAGAATGATTGAATAGAATATACAGAGAAAAAAAAAAGAAAAGTTAATCAACCCATTTATTCAGTAGACAGATGAATAGACCGTTCACAAAAGATGGAACACAGGTGGTCAATAAACACATGAAAATGTTCAAATTTACTGGCCATCAATGAGATATAAATTAAAAATACACTGAGATTCTTCCTGACCTCGGCCCTAGTGACAGTCATTTAAAAAACTAATACCAATACATGCTGATGAGCATGTAGTCAAAAGAAGACACCATATCCTTCATATTTATTAGTGTTTTTTTGAGAGTTTCATGTAATGAATGCATTTTGATTATATTTACTTCCCTCACCTCCGTCCAGAGGCATCTTTACCTTTTCCACCCACCCAACATCTTGATTTTACTTTTTCTACCCATTGGCTCTAATTTGTGCTGTAGACATAATCTTAGCTATGTGGCCATCCAATAGAGCACAGTCAATCTACTAGGGACCACACTCCTAAAGATAAACTCCTTCAAACAGCTATCAATTGCCAGTAGCTCCTCTGGTAGATTTGGAGTTTAGTTCCCATCTCCACTCCATGTTAGGATTCTGTCTGGCTTGAGATTTCACAGGTCCCATGACTGTTGTCTCCACTGCTGTGAGTTCATCTGTATATCTGCCTGTTTGTGGATGGATCAGAGTTTCCTTGTAGCCATATACCACCTCTGGCTCTTACAATCTTTTTGCCTCCTCTCATGGAATAAATCATAATTCTTACAGGGAGAACTGTGACATAGATTCCCCAGTTTGAACTGATCACTGTTTTGTTTCTTATTCTCAGTAGGGTGAATAGGTGTAGGTCTGTGGGTTAAATACTATCTATTGAAGAAAGAAATGTCTCTAATGAGGGTAAAAGATGCACCTATTTATGGGTATGCACAAACCCATTAGTGATTAGTTTAATTGTGTGTCAGTTTATCGGGGTGTTGGTGGCATATTAGCTAGGTCCTGTTACTTACCTAGCCATAGGTTACAGACAGCAGTATCAGGTACATACTTTATATAGTATAGAGCTACATAAATCCAATCAAGAAATTATTTGTTACTCTAACGACATTTGTGGCACTATTGTGTCAGTGAGTATATATTGCCAGGGTAGTATTTTTCAAGCTTACAGGGTTCACAGTTGGTAATATTAATAATTACTTTCCCCTCCCATTAGTATGTATAACATCCAATGGTGATGGAGCTTTCTGTTCAACTTTCTCTATTACCTGTCTCAAGTGTGGGATGCCTTCAACAGTAATGTCTTAGTGTTACTTTCTCAAGAGTAACCAAGATCAATGCAATAGCCTTTATGTTTTAGGGGCTTATTGGATCTCATGAGTGAACAACTCTAAAAAAATGTAACCTACACTGTCACTGAGGTTTTTCCTTATATATTGACCATAAGATCCAAAGCAGTCTAACAAATATGGAAATTAGTATGGCAGTTGATTGACTCCCACTTGACCAAACTCTATCATTTTTCAGTATTTAGTCAAAAGACGCAGAGTTAACCTAGCACACATTAAGACTGTAGCACTGTTGGCAACTGCTATGTTATAGATCCAGTCTCAATGTTCAACAAAAGCAGGATGGATGAAGAAAATGTAGTTCACATATACAATGAGACTTTTCCATCCGTGAAGAATAAAGTTATGTCTATGCAAGAAAATATATACAAGTGAAATTATCACAATAAGCAAATTAAATCAGTGTTAGAAGACAAATATCATGCTTCCCCTCATTTGTTGGTCCTAGGTATAACAAATATGTAATATGTGATCTGATGACATTGAAATATAAGAGAAATTGTCTATGGAACACAGAGGATTAAAGGGAATGAGGAGGAATGAGAGAAGGCATGGGTAGGTACATTCAAAATACAATGTGTATTTCCATAAAAATAATTTAAATAATTCTGCATAATAAAAATAAAGATTTCATTACAAATATAAATATAGTAAGATGACAAAATTAGTATTAATTGAATAAAAAGGTAAAATCAGTCTTGAATTATACTGAATTCTGAGTGACATACTAAAGAAATTCTTCCACAAAATGGAGAGAGGAATGCAAAAGACCAACACAGAATGGAAGACACATAGGGATAAAATATGTAGATCAATTTATTATGTTTGAATATGAAGTATTTTCTCATAGACTCATTATTGAATACTCAGTTCTCAACTGGTGGTAATGTTTGGGGGTACTACAAACCTGAGGAGCCAGGTCCTCCTCCGAGGAAACAGGTTCCCATGGCATTACTTTAAAGACTCTGTTGTATGTATCACTTTGCTTCATCACATCCTCATCATGCCTGTCTTAGCATATGTGACCAGCAGCAGTGGAGACAAGTGATCATGAACTGAATCTTCTGAAACAATGAGCCAAGATAAATCTTTCTTCCTGTAAGTTGCTTTGTATAATGTTTTATCAGAGCAATAAAAAAAAAAAAAGAGACTAACACACTAATATCCCCCTAAGAACATGTGAGAAAGGAGCATTGGTAAAATCAAAGTACATTTTCTCAAATTTTGAAAAAGCTTAAGCCAAGGGGGGAGGGGGTGGAATTACAATAGCAGCTAAGCAAAACTAAAATTATCGGATGACTGCACTCTTGTAAAAATACTGAACCACAAAGAGTAGCCATTCCCACCACCTCCTCATCTAAACGTGTATGTAAGCACCAGCAGGTCTATGCTCCAACTTTATGTACTCTTCTCATGCACAGACATGGAGGCATTAAGAAAACAAGAAATAGACAACCTCAGGGGGCCAGTCCTGGAATTTGAGCAACTCTCCCCAGCTGCCTTTCTCCATCTCAGTGTGTTGTAAACAGGTTTCTTGGTCCCCAGCAGCCAAAATCCAGACCCACAGACCTGCAGCCCCAGACCCCTTAGCTGCCTGCTGTTGCTCAGGCCCCCAGAAATGACTCAAACAGTTATATTAAGTTCATGCTCTTTGCCCTATGGTGCAGACACATTGCTAGCTAGCTCTTACATTTTAACTTATACCACTCTCATTAATTTGTCTGCCACGTGGTCCATGGCTCACCTGTGTTCCTCACATGTTTCTTCTTTGGCGGCTGGGTCTGTCTCTGACTCTGCCCTTCCTTTCCTACCTATTCTGATTCCCCGCCTACTTCTTCTATGGTACCTGTCATGGGCCAAAACAGCTCCTTTATTCAAAGATGATATTCACAGCCTAGAGAAAGACATTCCTACATCATCAGTGAGCTACTCACCCCAGATAGGATACCAATGACAGACCAAAGGAATTGTTCCACTCATGTCTACTCTAGTAAACCAATGAGTTTAATTGGTATTAGTAATAGAGGAATAAAGACAGGAACTGCTTACAGCAACATGGTCAGTTCTTGAGGAACTACCTCACTGAACAAGTGACTCTTCCTTAGCAATTATTAACTCATTCTATGCCTTCAGTGAGAGGAATGACCTCCTACATCTTGTACACTGTTTCATGAACCACTCAGAGCCAATTAGGCACTGCACTATGAATGACTAGCCAGAACTTATTAATAAACCTTCTCCTTCCCATAGTAGAATATCAGTAATCCCAATTTTTGGAGACTGTCAATTAAATCTGTTATGATTCTAAGAGAGCAGTGACCATACTGTGTTCAGAGGACAACATTCCATAAGAACCAACCATCAGTGTAGTCTGACAGCCAAGAAGAGTCCTTGTCTGATAGCTTCATTTGCAGAACTTTTAAACACCACTTCTCTAGCCTCTGAGTTGCTCAGTGAAGTCTTAGGTAATAATCTGCAGTTCTATCCAGAACAGTTGACAAGGAATAAAAATTAAAATCCACCAAGGAACATACAGTAAGAATCCAAAGAGGTTAAAACATTTTTGCCACAGTACCTCTTCAAAGAGCGCAAATTAGCCTAGGCAATCACACAAAGGTAGATCTGGCCTCTCTCAGAACTGGAATTTTTATAACATAAAGCCCAGAGCTACCGCAGTGGCACAGCTGGCATTGATAGTGTTTCTGTGTAGCAACAGTTTTCAACCTTCCTGATGCTGTGACCCTTTAATACAGTTCCTCACATTGTGGTGACCCTCCAACCATAAAATTAATTTTGTTGCTATTTTAGAGCTGCAATTTTGCTACTGTTTTGAATCATAATGTAAATATCTGATATACAAGGTATCTGATATATGACCCCTGAGAAAGGATCATTTGACACCTCCCAAAGGGTCACAACCCCAAAAGTTGAAAACCATTGTTCTGAAGGGATGAGGACAGCTACAAAAGCAGAAGCATACCCCTCAGAATGTCACCTAGTGTTGACATGACTCACTGGAGGTCACAGATATAGTCCAGTTTAGTGAATTAGAAATCAGAATATGGAAGAGACTCCAAATCAGCATATGCCTAGGGAGAGGCGCACATTTTAGCAGCTACTATCAAGATGTGGTCTGCAGTCACTTGGAGTAGAAAACATGAGTAGTCCTAGCTGCCCAGTAATCTGAGACAAGACAGATCACTAGAACTCTGAACTCTGGAACTCAAGGCCAGCCTTGGGCGAGTGGAGCCTTTGAACAAAACAAACAACAGCTTCAGAAATAATCCATACGTCCTAAAAGCAAATACAGAGCAGGATCATAAGTGGAATTCGATTACTCCTCTGGAACTTTCAACTTTTGGTGAACCCAAATTTCGGATCCAGTATGTATCTGGAATACACCGAAGGAAATAATTAGTGTATTCTTTTGAGCTCACTTCTTGTACTTCTGAGCCTCAAATGTCTTTAAAAAATTGTCCTGAGACAGTGTATAAAGTAATTGGCTGGTAATGAGCGAGAAGTATAAATATTGCTAAGAAAGAGGAGAAATATCAGTACCTGATGGTCTAGGCCAAATCAGGCAAGTTGCTATGATGAGCCTCTCAAGTTGGAACCTGGGAAATAAAACACAGAAAGGCGTGGGAATTCAGTGTGTCACCTTAGAAGCTCAGCTTCTCCACAAGTGCTGAAGACTCGGAAGGGAGAGAGGGAAGACCATGGGGAATGAAACACAGGACTGTCCTACAAAGATCTTCTGAATATCCAATTCAGAATATATTTGGAATGTCCAAACTTCCAGTTCACTTCAAATTTTACAAAGTCTCAACTATTCCAGAAAGAGAAGTTTAGAGTAAAGGAAGGCTCTAGCCCTTCCCTCACTCAATTTGTGAATGGGATGGCAGGGAAATAGCTCTAATTTTCCAGAGTGAGAGAGGGGCAGCTGGGAAAGACGACAAAGACTAAGACAAAGCAGGAAATACCACTAGTGACCCAAGGGGAGGGACAGTCAGCAGCCACAATGGACTATAAGAGGAAAGATGACCACAGATCAGTGAGATTCCAGATCTGTAAGATCTGAAGGAGCAGAGGGAGAAATGCAGTTGCTTCGAGTGGAGAGAATTCATTAGAAGGCTATTTAAAAGGGGCGGGGCAAACGAGATTAAAACAGTATTTGCCCTTCACTACCTTGGAACACTAAAGAGTTTTTTTCTAATATGGTAGTCACCATCATATAAAGATATTTTACTTTAAGTTAATGAATTAAAGGGAGTAAAAAAAAAATAAGCCAATTATCTGAAGCGATATTTTAAGTGACCAATCATGACTGGAAGTACTGCAGTGGGTAACACAGATGGAGCATATTCCATCATCACATGACATCTTACTGCAGAGATCTGCTCCTAGAGCAAACCAGACATTCTTCATGCACACAGACACTTGAGGTGAGTACAGAGAGACAAAGTCCACCTTGCACTTACAAACCTGAACATCAGCTATGTTAGGGATAGGTTCTAAAAAGCCCAGGAGGCAGGATCCATTTGAACCTAATGAGGACAGATGCCACACATACATATTAAGGTCCTGTGGAGAAAGATCTTCAAACAACCCATCTTCTAAATATCTTAGAAATAAGTGTAAACAGAGAAGTAAAATTAAAATGAGAAAACTATAGTCTTTTTTCCCCAGTATAAAATCTGGGCAAAACTTGAAATCAAAGATGAGTTAATACTAAGGAATTTATAAATCAGATGACATCATAGTTAAAGTATCAGAAGCAATTTCTGATAGAGAAGATTTATGAAATAAATTACATCATTGCCTTAGACTTTGTCAGATTTTTTCAGAGTATGTGTAAGGAGTAGGCGTCCAGAGTGCACAGGTCATAAATGGTGCCTTTTTCTTTCTTATTTATGGTGGGGAAACTAAGCTACGTCCTTCATTACACTGATGTGCTGAAAAAATATAGGATTTTTTAATGTATAATATTTGAAAGTATTCACTATTTATCCAACATATCTACTACCAACTTATTAGGAAAATGAAAAATCATGGAAATAAAGGAAATTTATAAAAAGATATATTTTATGGTACAGGAAATGGAAGCATGAAAAACCCAAAGTTTAAGACATATTTATGATATGTCACCCTGTATGGCTGAAAAATCTCATATGAGTTATAATAACCAAAACACAAAAGTCATATGTTTTTACAAGAAACAACTGCAAAGGAATTTCAATAAAAAGTTAAAAATTCAGACAAATATTAATCATGCAATGCCAACAGCAAAGAGCAGCAAAGTGGCCACATGCATCAAAATAAAATCAATCTCCCTAAGCAGTAAATGGCCAAAGATGGTGATTTCATTTTGATGAAGAAGTTCTCAATGAAGACATAACAGTTATGAACCTCTGCACACTATTAAAGTACAATAAGCACTCCTTAAAAATGCCTTCAAGTGTGTTCAGAAGATTGGACAGAACAATAGTAATTGGGGATATTTAACACAGCTTTTCGTTTTTGACAGTGTTCAGAGAAAAGGAAGGCTTCAATCTGCTATAATTCATTTCTGCATGCTTCGTATTGTGTGGCAATAGTGAAAATTCTTGAGCATTTAGGGCTTAATATACACAGAGAAGCACGTTAATAATAATTAATAGGCATTAAGGAGGTAGGAGACTGGAGAGATGGCTCAGTGGTTAGGAATATTTATGGCTCTTACAGAAAATATGAAGTAGATTTCCAGCACCCACATGAAGTCACAGCTACATATAACTCCAATTATAGAGGATTCATTGTCCAGTTCTGACCTCTAGGGCATCAGGCAGTTATGTAGACAGAAAAACAAAAACAAGCACACAAACAAAGTGTGTGTCTGAGAAAGGGAGGGAGGGAGGGAGGGAGGGAGGGAGGGAGGGAGGGAGAGAGAGGGAGGGAGGGAGGGAGGGAGGGAAAGAGAGAGGGAATATATACTTTAAAAAAGAGAATGCATACATGTATACAGAATTGCACTTTAGAGGATGTACTGATTTCTGAAAAGCTTGAGGGAATTATTTAAAATTAAGAAAAATGAGAAAAATCAAATTTCATGATCACATAAGATACTTTTTCATTACATGTTCTGAATTTAGTAGATTTTTACTAAAGAAAGACCTATCTACTTGGAAAAACAACACTGATAAAAAAACTAGAATGAAATGAAGTAACTGCAAGCTTGTGTCAGGTAATAAGGACAAGAGCTGTATATTCTGTGTGACGATTTACAATGTGGTCAAATATTTACTCACATACTCTAAAATTCTCATTATAAAAAACCCAAGAAGTAAGAGAGAAGAGGTAAGGATATGATTCTGTTAAAAATATACAAATGAGATCTCTGTCTAATTTTTCCAGGGTCCAGCCTGGTCAATCTCTCTGACCTTTCCATCTACAACTTCTCACCATCCCACCAGGCCTACACTGGATCCCAGCTTGTGTGGGTGGAAAAATCACATGCGGCCTCCACTGTACAAAATAAAACAAAACAAAACCCACAAGAAAATCCTTCAGACAACCAAGGAATGCTGATGTTCATAGAGCAGGGCAAATAGCCTTCCCCAGGAAAGAGTATACCAACTGATTACCAGTATAAAGGCTAGCCCATTTCTGCATCTATAAGTGGCACATGACCTTGGGAATTTGTAAACTCTACTGAAGTTCACTTCTAATATCACTACCTGTGTTATTATAGCTTCTCTTGTTTCTAGCCATGACAAAGTACATCATTAGCAGCATTGTAATTAGCCAGCCCTCATCTAAATTATAATAATCTTTTGGGATCCCCTGCTTGATTATGCTTCCATTTTCTCTCCCAGTAAATGAAAGAGACTCCTTTCCAAAGTCTTTTACTGAGGGTGTGTAAATAAACAGATCACCGTGCACAGCAGTTGTTCTTGTTCACTACTATCTTATTTTGTCCCCTTCCTCGTTCCTTTGTGACAACCAAGGCACACTCAGAATTTCAGATTGAAAATAGTTTCCTTCTTTGGTGTCTGTTCCTGGCATTCTTTTGTCTTTATGATTCTGTCAGTGTTGATGTGATTTGATACTCTTTCAAGTCTAGCTCAATTTCTGATAAGTTCATTTACCTTTCTGCTACTAATTAAACTTTTCCAACTCTGACAAAAAAAATAGCCTGCTACCAAACCTGAGTTATCCAGGAGTTGTACATTTATTTCTTCAACAGAACTTGTACTGCATCATTGTGATTGCCGTCTACATAATTTGGAGGGTGTCCTGGTTAGTTTCATTGTCAAGTTGATAAAACCAAGATTCACTTAGAAAGAGATAGTCTCAATTGAGAAATTGTCCAGATCAGATTGGTCTGTTGGGAAGTAACTTGTTCTGATTGTTGTTTTCAGCACACTGTGCTTAGTGCCATCCTTTGGTGGATAGGTGTGGGCTGTATAAGAGAGACAGAGGAAACAAGCTAATTAGGAATATTTCTCTATGATCTCCACTTCAGTTCCTGTTTCCAGGTTTCTTCCTGGAAGTTTTGTTCTGAGTTACCTAAGTGATAGACTGTTAGCTGGAAGTATAAACTGAAATAAACCCTTTCCTTCCCATAATATTTTATTATAGAAATAGAAAGTGAACTAGAAAAAAAAGAGAGAATAAAAAGTGTTCTTTGTGTGAGATATATTTGAAACAAACTGGCAAAACACAGTTCCAGATGTCAGGGCTTAAAATGATGTAAGTCCATAGTTAGAGGATGACCTATTCAGAATGCTTTGAGAGACTGGTTTTCTGACTCCTTGCTTATCAAATTTCTCTAGGTTTTACAAAAGAAGGCCAAGATTAGTAAATAGTGCATTCTTAGATAACTGTCAATTTTAAGATAAGTAAAAGTGTAACCCAAAAACATGTGAGAGAAGTTGACATGTCTCTGCAATTTGTTGATTCAGAAACTAATGGACCACCACACTTGTGAAGCTTGAAAGTTAGCAACTAGCTGGTGTGCATAGTATGAAGAGGGAGATACCAAAAGGATCTTTGATGAGATGGGCTGCTGCATTTGATGGTCAGATGGCAAATCTGTGTTCTGTTACGAAGTGGTTTTTCGGTCCCGGGCGGCCAGAGGCCCAGACCCACAGAACTGCAGCCCCAGACCTCTTAGCCACCCGCTGTTGTTCAGACCCCCCAAAATGACTCAGACACTTGTATTAACTTCATGATGTTTGGCCTATGGCTCAGGCACATTGCTAGCTTGCTCTTACTTTTTAAATCAACCCATTTCTATTAATCTTTCCTGCCACATGGCCCGTGGCTCACCTGTGTTCCTTACATGTTGCTCCTTTGGGCTTCTGGCTCCTTCTGTCTCTGACACCACCCTGCTCCTCCTACCTATTCTGATTCCTCCTCCTATTTTTTCTATGGTGCCTGTCATGGGCCAAAACAGCTCCTTTATTTAAAGATTGCTATTCACAGCATACAGAAAGGTATTCCCACATCAGTGTTCAACCACACATAGTTCTCTGGTTCAGTTTTCTTTCTTCTACCTTATGGTGTAGGAAAAACCTCATGGCTTGCTGCCAAGTCCAAAACCATTTTCTAAACATATTGACAGTCTTCATGATAACATAGAAATCCCTCTTCCAACCATAATGGAGTAACAGCCACTGAGGTTACACTCTGTCCTGAAACAATTAAATACTAGACAAAAGAAGAGAATTATAGATTACAAAGAATTAAGATATCACATTTCCATAACAATTACTGAGAAATAAATCAAGTGAACTTGTATAACTGTTCTGGGCTACCACCTATAGACTCAAGTCCCAGTTGACACACAAGTTATTCTGCCACTTAGGCCCCATGGTCAAGTAAATGAAATGGACTTGTCTGTAAGCAACACAGAATCCTTTAAGATTCTGGAGCAAAGCCCTACTACCCCTTGTAGACAACTACTTTCCATTTGAGAAGCAAATTTGGACTGCTACTGGCCTTACTGGAGATTACAGGTAATCAAGTTACTGATATGCTGGAGTTGTTCATCATCAGGACATGGCTAATCCACCAATAGCTCTACACACACACACACACACACACACACACACACACACACACACACACACACTCTAAATTTATAATCCCACAGGACATCTTTAATTAACAATCTAAATCTCAGAGCTCATCATATCTTCCCCCATACCTCAATTCCCATTTCTAAATACTTTTTATTTTTAATCCATGTCCTTACTTAAATAGCAGGAACTCTGAGGACATAAGAATTCAATATGTGTTGTAATTCAACTACATGGATGATTAAATTGTGTTGTTTTGTTTTGCAGACTCAACCACAGTGGCTACAGTTCCTTTGCAGGGAAGACAAATTCAGTATCAAATTATTTATAGAACACTTGTCCAGAAAAGTGAATTCTTGAGCTCATTCTAATCTTTTCCTGTTTTTTAAGTAAAATTAAGATTAACCAGCCTATTTCAGTTCATTCTCCTTAGTTTGACAAATACGTTCAAAGCTATCATGCTTATAGACACCCAGAACCTGCTTGTAAATTTGTAAGTCCTTGAATTGGAGTATCTAATGATTCCATGTCCCATATCCCTCTTGCTATATCCTCAAATAGACTATATGCACTTTCTTTACTGCTGGAAATAGTAACTGGTGCATTTAAATCTAATTATATTAGAAAATCAATATTGTCTACTTCCACTGAGGTCCCAGAAACCCCAGAACCAATTCACACAACCCATTCTTAAAATTCTGTTTCCCTAAAAGCTCTTTGACTGCCAAGTTCTATTACTAAAATCTCAATATGAAAAGCTCTGTTCTAGAGAAAGAGTGTGTGTACATACCCATGAGTGTATATTTGTGCATTCATGCATATACATTGATATCTCTGTCAGTTAAGCACTATGTGTATGAAAGTAGTCTCACAATGTTATAATGGAAATAGTAGCACAGCCATCATAAAGCTGTCACTCATGTGTTTGAGAGATGCTGAGCTGCCAGCTAAAAATCAATCATGTGCAGTCTGTGATACTTTGTTTTCCACTGACTGTATTTTGTTTTAGTTTTGTGAACTCTGACTTGCTTGGCTGATCTTTATTTCCACAAGCTTCATCTATTGTAAAATTAAATTTGTTCTTATATTTCTGAAAATAAAATTTGTCTTAGTCTGTCACCAATTTTCTATGTGTCTAACTGTAAATTAGAGAGAGTAAGTTGCTAAAGTTTGCTTTGGTTCCTGGGTCTAGCCTAAAGGGGAAGCTTGCTATTGCTATTGGGAAAGTTCCAAAATGGTTCAGAGTATTTCATGTCTAGAGACAAAAAACGTATGTGCCTGTGTTTCTTCTCTGTCCTTTTTTTTTTTTTCCTTAATAGAATTAAATCACAGAGATATGGCCCCTGGTGATAATTACCTAATTCTATTCAGTACCAAAATCCTTGCCTCTAAACCAAACTGGAATAAGTTTTTCTCCTGAGTACCTCATTGCAGGGATTAAATTTTAGCAAAGGAAGTCTTGGGGGGACACTGAGAATGCATGGCAGCAACAGCACTGGGGAAATTAAATGGTCTGTTTGCTGCCCTACCAACGATGCTGCTCAACTAGATCTAGAATGGCTCTTATAACGGCACCTCAGAATTATCACAGCAGATTTCATGATACTAGACCTAGCAACTGGGATGCAACTTTGTTGATAAGGGGCTAAAGAACTAATCACACTAGTGATTAACTAATCACTAATAACCATCACAACTTCGATGACAGAAAGTTTAAGCGTGATTTCCTAAAACCCAGGTCTATCAAAAGCTCTGGGATGGTGGCAACAGTAAACTTGTCTCAGCTAATGCTGTGTGTATGAAGGGTTTGGTTAGCTCACCAATTTGTTTCTCTTTCAGAGTTCCTTAGACATGGTTCTTGGGGCCAACATGCATATTGCCCTGCCAGTCCATGTGTTTTATAAAATCCTATCACAAGAGGAATTGATGTGGGAATGTCTTTCTGTATGTTATGAATATCAATCCTTAAATAAAGGAGCTGTGTTGGTCCATGACAGGCACCATAGAAAAAGTAGGAGGGGAAATCACAACATAAGTAGAAGAAGCAGGGCGGAGTCACACAGACTGAGCCAATCACCAAAGAAGCATGTAAGGAACACAGGTGAGCCACGGGCCACGTGGAAGACAAATTAATGAGAATGGGTTGAGTTAAGATGTAAGAGCAAGCTAGCAATGTGCCTGAGCCATAGATCAAACAGCATGAACTTAATATAAGCATCTGAATCATTTCTGGGAGCCTGATCAACTGCAGGCGGCTAAGTAGTCTGGGGCTTAATGTCTGTGGGTCTGGACCTCTGGCCGCCTCGGAGCCAGGAAACCTCAGTGTAACAAGGAATCTTACTCAAATTAAAATTGGTCTTTACACATTTTAAATGGCATTATTCTAATATCTTGTAAATATTATATAGTGTTTGATGATCCTAAACATCTCTTACCTCAAAATGGTGCTATTAATTTTGTTAAAAAATTTTAAAGCTCTTTCCTCTCTTACCTCAAAATGGTGCTATTAATTTTGTTAAAAAAATTTAAAGCTCTTTCCTCTAATATTCTGAATTGTACAGTCCTATATCACCCTCTATAATCACCCTACTAGGCATCAGCACTACAGAACTACTTGTTTCTATATATCATAACAATATATATTAACCAACCATTCCTCATCACTAGCAACCAACTCTTCTCATCTTCTGGTAACAACCATTTTGTCATCAACTTCACTATACTGTCAATTTCTATGAGATTTGCTTATTAGAGTCTTCTTATGGGTAATATCATGTAACACTTTCTTTGCCTTTCTTATTACACGTAAGGTAATAAGCCTTTGTCCCACCCATATTTTTGCAACTGACAGGACTTCTATTTTTCATGCATGGATAGTATTCCATTGTATATGCATACTACATGATATGTAAGTAAGTATGTTTCTAATTTTTATACTTCACTGTATAACTAAGTATGTTTCTAATTTTTATACTTCACTATATTTTAAACTTATTTTATAGTGTACTTTTAAATTTATTAAAACATATTAACTTTCAAACAGCCTCAGGCAGATCTAATAGGCTGTAGTCCAAAAGCATCCTTTGCTAATGTAGAAGATAGCAGCCCCGTGAGTATTACTGTCTCTGAATTCTTGCCAGTGGGAAAGGCAGAGGTGGTGGCTGGTGACATTGAAGACTGTGACCCTATTGATGTGACAAAGTTAATTAATGTATGCATTCACATCTTATTATCTTTTTTGCCAGAAATAAAGTAATTGAAAATTCAAAGAAAAAGTTCATAGAAAAATTGCATAAATGTTTATTGAGGTGTAGATGTGTTTGTTTTAAACTTATTGCTTAAAAGGCCAAAAGTTAAAAAAAAATAAGTACATAAAATAAAATATGTTAAATGTGGTATGCTGTTTAGATTTTGCAAATGGACACAAACTAGAAGCAACCAGCGAGAGGGAACATCAGTTGAGGAATTGCTTCCATCAGAGTGGCTCGTGGGTGTGTCTGCTATTTTATGTGGAATGGTCCAGCTCACAGTGGAAGGTACCGCTTTTAAGCAGGTAGGCTTCGTTTATATAAGAAATGTAGGAAAAAATGAGCCTGGATGCAAGCCAGTAACAGGGTTCTTTTGTGGTCTCTGCCAGCAGGTTCCTTGAATTCCTTCCCAGGTTTCCCTCTATGGACTAAACTGGAAAGTGAATAAACCTTTTCTAAGTTGCTTCTAGTCACAGTGTGAATCACTGCAATGGAAAACTAACTAGAACGTGAGGATATAATTAATCTGCTATTGAAGTATAACTTATTATGAACTTAACCTACCCTGTATATATAGTGCCTGTAGAACCCAGAACAAAGTATACTGGTGACTGTGGCCTTCACAGTCACTTACCATTTGCTCTTCTGAGTGCATGGTGAATGCCCTTACCAGCTTTGCTTACAGATTTTATCTTATAACAGTATTATTACTGTACCTATGTTTAAACATTGTGGTGGTTTGAAAAAATATATCCCCCAAAGGTAGTAGCCTTATTAGGAAATGTAGCCTGTAGAAAGTGTATCATTGTGGAGGTGGGCTTTGAGGTCTCATAAAACACTCTCAATGAAACAGCTTACTTCCTGTTGACTGCAAGGTATGGAACTCTCAGCTTTTTCTCCAGCACCATGTCTGACTGCATGCCACCATGTCCCACCATGATAATAATAGACTAGTCCTCTGAAACAGTAAACCATTCCATTTTTATTAGCGTTGCCACAGTCATGGTGTCTTTTCACCACAATGAAACTCTGGCTAAGACAGACGTGTTTTCATTGTTTTACGTTGTCTACAGTACAGATGCATGTCGTAGAGGCTGGTAATCAGGTACTTGATGGGCTGTACCACCTGGGTACAGAAAAGTACCTGCCTGTTGTACAATGATGGAAAACTGCCAAATGATGAATTTCTCAGAACATACCCCACTGTGTCAATGGGTGACTCACATACAGGAAAGCCAGCAAGAGGACCTGATGCTGCTTGATGTTGGAATCAGGGAGAACCTGTTGTTGCTTGAGTCTAGAGGCAGGACAGGACTTCAGTGCCCACTGGGGAGGTGATTTTTCTGTTGTTTTATTCATACCTTTAATTGATTGGTTGAGGCTCACCCATACAATGGATAATAATATTCTTTGTTCAAAAAATACTGGTTCAAATATTAATCCAATGCAAAAAAATACCTTCACAGAAATATCCAGAATATTGACCATATATTTGTGTCTTGTGACTCTGTCAAGTTGGTATATAAAACTGAACATTGAAGAGGTCTCCCCAATCTAATTGTAAGAGTGAGGTACCATGAGTTTCATATTATGGTCAGAAATGCCAAGACATGATACAAAAATAAAACAGTTTTCTAAATACATAGTGTTAGCTCCCATCGATGCGCTTGGTGTGTACTTAGAATTAAATTATTCTCCTTGTGAAAGAGAAGATGTGATGTGAGTTTCTGTCCCATTTGTTTCTTTTCAAGTGGTGTTTTCTACATGAGATCTAAATTCATACTCCAGGAATCTAAAATAGAAATGTTATTTGTGCCCAGATTTTGCAGTGACGTGTCAGGGAAATAGTTACAGTTGCCCCGCCTTTAGTTTTTATTCTTAGTCACACCACATGCCGAATCTTGTTACCTCCTCACTGAGGCACTTTGTTGAATTTTTCCATTTGCTGAGAAGTAATGGTGGTGAGGGCTTTCAATTCCAGATTATACCAAATCTCATTTATCCAAATCTCAGCAATAAGTTGAATTTTAAAAAATAATGTTTTCTGCCTTTTTGCCTCGAGTCTTGTTCAGTAAGGCAAATACTCTCATCACTGTAGCAGAGGGGACATGGCTTTGCTGATTTGAGATAGCCGTTTGGAGTCTTCTGTCACTTTGCTCATTCACTCTGTTCCTCCTTCTAACCTTGCCTGCATCTTTTCAGCTTTTGCCTGGGTTTCCTAGTTCTTCTTTTTGTGTTTCTTATCCATGGCCCAGGCAGTGATTTTAAAACGTGAATGATTTTGGCAATCTGCACATCGAGGAGCTTGCTCTGTGTGGGTATTAGTGGTTTTTATGGTTGCTTTTTAAACTAAACTTGTTATTTGAGAAAATTATAGATTCAAGTGCATTTGTAAGAAATGCAAAGACATTCCCCATGTATCCTTTATCTAGTTGATGCTTCTTCCCACTAATAATTTACTTAAAAGCATCAGGAAATGACAACCAAGATACAGACTTTGACTCAGGCAAGACACAGAACATTGCAATCCCTCCCCTGCTGGCTGACTGGCAACCACTGGTCTGTTCTCTATTTCTACAATTCTGTGTCCTTAAGACTGATACAACGGACTCAAAGATTGTGTAATTATTTGAAATGAGATTATAGGTCATTGTATTGTCAACTTCTTTTTATATATGAAAAGTGGGCTTTTTATTTGTATTTGTTTTATATTTTGTTTTGTTTTTGTACAGCTGCCTCATTATTTACTCACTCATTGAAGGGCATATTTGTGGTTACAATTAAAGAGGCTTTTTAGCATTTGTGTGCAAGTTCGTATAATGCATTTTTATTTTTTTAGGTGAATGCTCAGGATTTTACCAGTTGATTTCTAAGTAGAAGGATTTTTTTTTTTTTAACAAACATATTGCATTAACCTTTGGGAGAAATCAAGAAAATTATAGCAAGAATCCTTTGAGAAAACACAACTTCGTGTTATGTCTGAATTTTATTCTAAAAATCTTAATTGAAATTCTAACCCCAAGTTCCTTAGAAGATGTATTCACGTAGAGAGGTAAATAAGTTAAAGAGGGTCCGAAGGATGAATATGATCAATGATTTTTGAGATGAGGACACACACAATGCAGACAGAGGTAGCCATATGAATGTCAAGAATAGCAGGAGCCAAAACAAATCAAACCAGCTGATACTTTGATCTCGAAATTTCAGTCTCCAGGGCTGTGATAAAATGAATTCTGTGGCTTAGCTACCTGGCCTGTGGTGTTGACACTGCATCTCTATTGAACTAAGGAAGCCAACAGCCGTGCAAGATAACAAACATAAAAATCAAAATATTTAAAGAAACTGCCAACTGTTTTCTGAATGTCCAGAATGCCTAGCACTGAAAACCATACTGTGCAACTGACCCAGTTTCTCATCACCTGCTCCAACACTTGATGTGGTCTCTACGTTTTATTTTAGTCTTCTGAAAGGAGTGTGATATTTATTTTCATTTGAACTCTTTGATTACTAAATGACTTAGAGCATATCTTTATGTTTGTTATCTACCTTATTAGAATATGTATCCCCTCTTCATTTTTTTTTCTGAATGGAATGTTTATTTTGTTACATTAAAATTTTAATTTTAAAATAAATTATATGTACTAATTGTTTGTCAGATAACACTGGGCCCCAGCCTGTAATTTATTGTTTCCTCTTCCTAACAGCTTTTCACAAATATGTCATAAATTAAGAAACTGGTCACATGTTATTCCCTTGTTTGTTTTGTTCTTTCAATGTGAAGGTCAGGATCATTTTGTCTGGCTGAGATACTGAGCTTCTCCTACACATTCTTTATAGCAGTGATGTAGTTCTACATTTATTTATGCAAAGTATTTCAAATCAATTATTTTCAGTAATGTGTGGGTTGAGTTTAGCATATCTATAAGACAAATAAATGTTCATCCACTGAGCTACTGCTTTATTAAGTTTTGACTGGAGTATTAGTTTGCTTTCTATTCTATGATAAACACCCTGATCAAAAGCAACTTCCGGAGGGAAGGGTTTATTTCAGCTCACAGCTGTAGTTCTTCATGAAGGTAAGTCAGTGTAGGAACTGAAATACCAAACACAATTTGTTGACAAGGCTCTCTTGTTCCGCTGTTATGTCGGTACCTTTGCTGTTGCCATCATACGGTACATTGGTGTGCTGTTTCTAGATTATCCAATTCTGCTGTCTATGTACATATCACACTAAGTTAAAGAAAACAAGAGAGTATGAAAGAGAAACTGTCAGGTGGACTTCTGTTTTGTTATCACTCATGGATAATCATTCTCAATATAGAACTGTCTATGTTCCCACTTACTAATATTTAGGAGAGTTATCTATAATAATTCCTATTCAGCACAATGAAATAAATCAATAAATGATGCAATAGAGAGCTTGGAAGAGTGGACATTTTCTTTAAATATGTGGAGTTCAATTAGTAAAATATATTTATATGTTTTATATAGTATACCCCTACTTGCTGACACGTCTCATTTATCCAAAATGCTTATAAAAATACAAAATTGTATGTTCAGTGTCAAAATTGAATATTCTGACTATACCTAATAATTTGTTGAGGAATTTTGTTCAAATATATTCATTCAGGATAAGATTCTAAGACTAAAGTCATAAAATGTATCAATCTAAAGCAAATTTCCACTTAGAATTTCACACATGGTCTTTAACTAGCACTCTTTAGGCAGAAGCAGGAAGATTTCTGTGAGTTCAGGCCAACCTGGTCTACATGGTGAATTTTAAGGCAGATAGGGCTATATGGTGAGACCATATCTCAAAAATATCCAAAGCAAAAGCAATAAAAATAAAAACTTGGACATACCACACAATCATGGTATGTGTCTTAGGGTATTCATTGCTGTAAAGAGAAATCATGACTATGGCAGTTCATAAAGAAAACATTTAATTGGGGTGGTTTGCTTATAGCTTTGGAGATTAAGTCCATTGTCATTATAATGGAGAGCATGATGGCATGCAGGCAAACATAGTGTTGGGGTAATACATCTTGCAGGCAGCAGGAAGTCAATTGACCATCTCACAGAGGGAAACTTGAGAAAAGAGACCTCAAAGCCCACCCCTACAGTGACACACTTCCTCCAATAAGGACACACCTCCTAATAGTGCCACTCCCTTTGGGGCCCATTTTCTTTCAAACTACCACAATGTGGTACTTATATAATAAGTCTTGAGACTAGATTGTTCCCACCTTAATTTTCTTTTTAAAAGCTGCCTTAGCTATTCTAGTTTCTCTGCTTTTTCATTTAAATTTCAGAGTAGCCGCTGTATGTAAAAATAGTTCTGTAAAGTTTCTGATGGAATTTTGATAAAATTGCATCAAAACTGCATATAACAGCTGGAGGGAAAAAATATCTTTATCAGGTAGATTCTTCCAGTCAATAAATTTGAACATATTTTCATTTATTTTTTTTGTTTGTTTCTCTGTTAGCATCACGAAATTCTTACATATGAGATCTTCTCCTTCACACAATTTGGTAGAGATACAACGACACATTTAAGTTTTACATGTAATTATAAATGGTGTTAGATTTTAATTTTTGGTTCCCCACATATTTTACTTAAGACAAAAATACAATTATATTTTTATGCTTAACTCATATCTTGTAATATTGAATGCTCTGGAATTTTTTAAAAATAGGTTCTGTGAGATTTTCTAAGTAGACAATTGTATTTTCTAAAAGACACCTTAAATAATTTCAATATTTATTACCACTTGTTGATCACTTGTGTCTATTGAGTAATATCTGTTTGGAAATGTGCAGATGGGGACATTCATCACCCCAAAGGTTAAGAATATCATCAGATATCATTTAAAGGCTATGACAGAGAATTCCCTACTTTGTTACTATCTCATCCCCACACCTCCTGTTTCCAACAAGTGTGATGATTTATGGCTTTCATTGTTCTGTTATTTTAAAAATGTTGTGAAACATTTGGAACATGGTGTTTGGGGTAGGCTGGACCTGTGTTCCTAAGCCATGGGGGTCACATATGTTTGGTTTCTTAATAAACTATTTTTCTCTCATTCCTGTGGCAGTGAGAGATTCCCAACAGGATGAATATAGTTTAATAGCATATGTGCAGTTGTGGTGGAAGAAATTGGCCCTCTAGGGGAGTGGCAGTATTAGGAGGTGTGGCCTTGTTGGAATAGGTGTGTGCTTATTGGAGGAAGTATGTCAATGTGGGGGCAAGCTTTGGGGTCTCATAAATTCTCAATCCATGTCCAGTGAGACAGACCACTTTATATCTCTTCAAGATAAGACGTAGGACCCTCAACTACTTTCCCAGTACCATGTCTTACTGTACACCACCGTATAACACTATAATGATAATGGACTAAACCTCTGAAAATGAAAGCCACTTCAATTAAAATGTTTCTTTTTTCTTTTTCTTTTTTGGTCCAAGGGCTGCTGTGGTCATGATGTCTCTTCACAGCAATAGAAGCCCTAAGATAGAAAGTTAATGCCATAGTACTTTGCATTAAACATATGTTAAAAAAAACAATAATTTTTATATATGGATTTTATCATACTGAATACATACTAAAAAGTTCATTTTTCAAAAGCCTTGTCATTTGTTAATATTGTTAATGCCTTCTGAATGGATGAAAACACTAACTCACGGACAGGTTAAATATCTTGAGCAAGTATGCAGTTAATGAGTATAGAGACTAAGCTTCTAAACAGTTTCTAATAAAAAATAGTTCATTTTCTCAAAACAAAAAACATTTTATAAAACCACCCCAAGGCACAGAGTAATCCTAGTTTTATCATTCATAAAGTCACTGAAAAAGAGAGTTGATGGTCAGAGAAAATAATTAAAATTCAGTTCATAAATATGTAATATGTTTGTCAAGAACTTTCTAATTGGTAAGATCCATAATCTTCAAGGTAACTATTAGTGATTTGATGCATGATATGTGTTTATAATTAAGCTGTGATGTTAGTTTCCTGCTAAAAATGCGATATTATTCTAGTATTATCATCTGCAGTTCTGAATGTCTTCTCCTTCATTGTACAAATTACAGGTGTATTATGTATATGTTTGTGTTTATATATGCATATATACATATATATTTATGATTGCATTATATATATGGGTGTGTAATTTATATTACTCATTACACTGGGTTGATTTTTATTTGAGATTTCTTTACATGTGCCACAGACTGAAACATAGCTAGAAATGTGCTGACAAATATTCATAGCAAGAAATAAAACTAAGTAAATGAGTGGTGCTTCTATTCTAGTTAATAAGGAACACATTTTCTCAGTTTAACTATAATTTATGGGCAGTTAATTGGAGAATAAAAATTTAAAAATCTATATAGTATTGCTGGGCTACTGAGTCATGCCATTGGAACAGCTCTATGAAAACCTACAAGGTAGTGATTAACAAAGTCCATGGCACAACTCAAAGTGAAATATTCTAATTGTAATAAAGAACATACAAGGGACTGGAGAGATGGTGTAAGGATAAAGTGCTCTCTACCCAAGCATAAACACATGTGGTTTGTATTTCTAGTACTCACATAAAAGCCAGGCATGTCAGCACATGCCTGTAATTTAGCTCACTAGTGAGCTAGTCTTACTAACTGGTGAGCAACCATGACACAGGAGATAGCTTTGGATTTGATCAATGCTTTCTCTTGCACCTCAGGTGGATTTTACCTAAGGAAGAAGGTTACATGATGCTCACAGACACACAAAGCATCCACTGAGCCAACAGCCTCCAGGTTCTTGTATTATGAATTTGAAGAAAAAAGTCGTAGAAAACAGAGGGTGAGTTTTCAAGAGAAGTTTGCTATGGATTCATAAGTAGAAGCTTAAAAGAAAGCATGAACTCTATGACCTCACTATCCTTTGGGAATGTACAAGTGAGGCTAAGAATATCATCAGTTACCATTTGAGATCTATAACAGGATTTCCCCACTTAGCTGCAATTCCCCCTGCCTGATGTTTCCAATAGTTTATTTTTTAAATGTCTTGATTTATGAATTTCATTATTCTGTTACCATAAAAACATTGTGAAACTATGTCTTAAGATTTTTATTGTTAAGATAAAACACCATGACTATGACCATTATTATAGGGGTATTGTGTTGCTTCATTGTAAATAATTGTCCCACCCACTGGTTTAACAAAAAGCACTGATTGGCCAAAGGCAGACAGGAAGTGTGGGTGGGGCTACCAGACTAGGAGAACTCTAGGAACAAGAAGAACAGAGCAGAACACCAGAGAGAAGCTAGAAGGAGCAGAGGACAACCATGCTGCTCTAAAGAAAGGTACCGAGCCACATGGCAGAACAGGAAGAATCATGGGTTAGATGAAGGGTAGAGAGCTAGCAAGTTATATGCCTGGGCCTGAGGCTGATCAGCCTAAAACTATTGAAAGCATCTGTGTGTCTCTGTGGGACTGCGGGTCTGCCGGTCTACTCGTCTGCCAGTCTGCGGGTCTGTAGATCCTAAACATTGAGGTTAGGCCTGAAAGTCCAGGCCAGAAACCTCGTACTACAAATTATTATAATGGAAAGTATTTAATTGGGGACGGCTTACTGTTTAAGATACTTAGTCCATTATCATCATGACAGGAAGTATGGCAGTGTGCTAGACATGGTACTAGAAAGGTAGCTGAGAGTTTCCCATCTTGATCCACAGGCAACAGGAAGTGAACTGTCCTACTGGGCATGGCTTGAGCACATATAAGACCTAAAAGCCCTTCTGCACAGTCACATACTTTCAACAAGGCCACACCCACTCCAACAAGGCTGCACCTTCTAATGATGTCTCTCCCTATAGAACAAACATTCAGACAAATAAGTCTATAGTTCATACCTTTTGAAATCACCACAAACCTTGTTGGAATGTGGTATTTGGAGTAGCCTGGATCTGTGTTCCTAGGGTATACTAGGGAATAGACAATTAGATTTTGTTTCTTAATAAATTCTCTCTCAATCTCTCTCTCTCCCTCCCTCCCTCTCTCTCTCTCTCTCTCTCTCTCTCTCTCTGTGTATGTATGTATGTGTGCATGTCTGTCTGTCTGTCTGTCTGTCTCTCTGTTTCTGTCTCTCTCCTGTTGAGGTGATGGATTTGCTTTCTCTTCAACAGGACAAAAGTTGCTAAATATTATATATGTATATACTATTGATGAGTTTCTTCCTGAAAATGTGGTGCCATTGAGTGTTATCTCAGAGTTAATAAGGACTTAGTGAATGGAGGCAAAGAGGAGGATAAATTGTTGAGTACAGTTGGCCAACTGGTAAGGTGGCCATGTGGTTCTCAAATTTAATCATGCCCTCATGTGGTTTCCAAGAAAGTCTCACACAGGGGAAGAGAGATAAGAACTCACATCCTTCTCTGTCCTCTCTGGTCTTTGGCTGGGGCAGAACCAAAGGGCTTACATACTTCTGGCAACTCTCATCTCTGAGAAGGAAGAAGTATCTTACAAGGCCAATGATATTTCCCACCTTTAGTGGAGCTGGTTCTCTTTCAACATCCTCTCTCCTACATGCCTGGACATTTTCTATCCTCTGTTCTCATCATAGGTTCAGTGAGAGACACTGTTTCAAACGAGATGGTAGAAAATGATAGAGGAAGACACCCTGCATGTCAGCCTCTGGCTTGAACACTTTCAAAGATGTTCCCCTCTAAACACACACACACACACACACACACACACACACACACACACACACACACACACACACGTGTACACATTTTGTGTATGTATGTATGTATGTATGTATGTATGTATGTATGTATGTATGTATGTATGTGTGTGTGTATTTTGAGACCAAATTTCACTTTATAGACCAGGCTGGTCCAGTACTCATTACAAAGCCTAGGCTAGCTTCAAACACTTTGCTACTCTCCTGTCACAGATTTAAAAGTACTTTGACTACAGACACAGAGACTATACCTAATTTCTATATTATACATTCTAGATTTTTAATTATGATTCTTTTTTCTGTGCTTGCTTGTTTTAGAGTTTAGCTGAGATGGAGGGGAGAGCCTTCATACATAGACTCAGGGAGCATATTTGTATGGGAAAATAGATTCCACTGTTAATTTAAAAGATTTAAAGTGTCTGGTTTCACATTTTCTCGAGTGACTATTAATTTTCCTTGTCTTCCCTGAATATCTTTCCAGTTCTACTGCAATTTCCTGGGCTTGCCCCATTACACCAGTCAGCCTGAGCCAGTGACTTCCTGGTGCAGTACAGTCTGATGTGTGAACCATTAATCTGCTCATTGAACTGTTCCTTCCCGGACATTGATTTGGGTCTGGACACAGAACTCCAGTTAGCTTTGGGACAGAGGTAACAAGATGAGGCTGACAGAGCATTGTGCAATCACTGAGATTTTTTATGAAATTATTATAGTTTTCCCCACTGGGATACAATGATTTATTACCTACTGATAAACAAGAGTATTTAATTGTGTTCTCATTAATTGAACAATTTGCTTTTTGCTTTGTGCTCACACCTGTTCTTGATCAAAACTGGTTGTTATTCTGCTCTTGGCTATGGCATGATGCTATATTAATGCTTTATTGGTTCCGCTGTGCCTATAACACAGCAGTTTATGATGCTTAATAAAATGACATGTCTAAATATTCTCTTGGCTTTGAATTGTCTTTTTATCAAATTAATGTCATGTTGTAGATTTTTATTTTATTTGAGGTTTACAAATTTCTTTAATCATCAGCCACACAATAGTTTAGATATTCTAGCATTTTTTGCAATATATTAGAAAGGAAAATTGCTTAACTAATTAACTAATGTTCTTTGCCTCTTATGTATCAGATGTTTAAGGAACTACACTAGAATTATATGGGAAGTATGGGCATAAATGCATGAAGAAACTCTTAGGCTTTCCCTTCAGTTCTGCTTACTTGCTTTTAGACTCTTTTAGAAGAGCATGAAGAATGTTTTATTCTAAGGTTGTTCCATGGAGAATTATTTCTGCAATCAAGAAGTTGAGTAACCTATGCAAATAAGTAGAGGGGAGGGTGCACATGGCACCTCCCAAACTATTCCAAAAGTTGGAACAGTTTCTCTTAGTATTGTTAAGAAAACCTGAAAGTGGGAATCTTCACTTGACAAATTCAGACATCACCATATCCTACTGATTCTCATGATGGAGAACATTTCGTGGTCAATAAACATTGAGTGTGTCTTCTGGAGCTTAGATACTTGAGTTAAAACTAAACAACTCTTTGATATGTGTACTAATTAGGTTTCTATTGCTGAGACAAAACACCATGACCAAAAAAATCCCAGATATAAATGATTTAATTGACATATGTTATAGTCTATCAGGGAAGTCAAGGTAGAAACCTAAGCTGAAGAGGAATGTTGCTTACTAGATTACTCCTCACGGATTACTCTGCTCATGCTTTCTCATACAGTACAGGACCCAGGGCTGGCACTTTTCATAGTGACCCCATTACATAAACAATTAAGAAAACACTTTACAGACTTGCAATCTGATGGAGGCATTTTCTCAATAAAGGCTTCCTCTTTCTAGATGTATTTATTTGTGTCAAGCTTATGAAAAAATAAACAGCACAATATACTTAGCCTCAGATTCCTCTATAAATTGGGTAAAATACCTGGTCTAGAATAATGTAAAGTTAAAGCAGTTAAGGTTATAAAATCTTTTCACATAGTCCTTGACATTTTAATCAATATTTTCAAATGTTAGTAGTTATTAATATCATAATGACATTAAGAATAAAATGTGTTAACTCTGTTTGATAATTGAATTATGCTACTTATGCTTAGGAGGAAGGAAGAGGACACCAGTCTTTTATTGACTCATAATTAAGGTCAAATTATAAGATATTCAGTCCATCTTGTCAATAAGGTTAGTCAATTCAGTTACTATAGCCCAAAATTATATTCCTATGAAAACTTCTATAACTGTGTGCTAGAGAAGAAAGTGTGAATATGTCTTCATTAGAGGGGGGAAAGTATTAAAAGTATTAAAATGCTGATGGAAGTCATGTTCCTTTATGAATTGATCATGAATTGTCACCATTAGAATATAATGATACATAACAAAACAGAAGGAGAGGCTGTGGTGTTCTCACTCATTTCTCCAAATGACCAGCTATCTATCCTCAATTCACATGTGGCTTCACATAGGTGATATCACCTGACAGCTGTCTAAAAAGTTTACCTCTGCTACAAAAATCCTGTATTAGATCCCCTAGTGCTTTTGGACAATTTGGGAAAAAACATTACTTCTTCAAGGCTCTGCTCTTCCATCTTTCAGAAAATAGCCTTAATATAAATTTTGTTTGAAAAAGATATTTCACTATCATCTGCCAGAATTTGCTCTTTGCAATAATTCTGCAGCCTCCATAACATTAGTGGCTATTCCTGAAGTTGCATTGTACAAATTACAAATGATTGTACACAACATTCTTTTACTCTCTCACTACAGCATCTTGTTGGTTTCAGTTATAGTATTTACTGCATGTATTTTTTGTCAGTTTCTTATGTCTTATCAAAATCTGACTTCTCTGAATGCCTTAAAGTATCTAGAAAACTGGGAACATAGTTTCCTTGCTCCTTGCTGTATCACCCAAACCCAAACTGGAATATCATCGAGGATTATCAAAGTATATTTGTTAAGTGTCTGAATACATGATAAAAGCAAATGATCAGACCTGCTTAAACTTTACATCCAGCTTATCTGTTTATATAGCTGAATACAAGTTATAGAAGGAAGCATGGTTTAAAGCTTAATTGCTCACAACATGTGTTAACTGAGTCTGAAAGAATTTCTTTTCCAATGATCTATGAGGCTTATGAATCATGTGACACATAGGTGGTTTCCATTATGAAATAAAAACCCGAAATTAATGATCACAGGTGCTTAATTTTTCCTTTTAAGATAAGAATGGGAATAATTAGAAAACAAATTCTAAGTATATTTGAACTCTCAGTTTTAAGGGAGTAATATTTTGAGAGCCAAGAGTCATTGTATTTTGAGCATTCTTGTTGGCTGTGGGAAAGCCTTCTCATATTTCTGGCTCTCTGCTTATGGGTTTACAAAACAAGATATTTGAAATAGAATTCTCAGAATGTTTTATTTTATTGCTACTTTGGCAATGCTGAAGATCAAATATAAGACCCTGTACATGCCAAGCAAATTCTCTCTTTCCAACTATTTCCCTTCAAAATATTTTTGGATTAAACACTGGCAGTCTTTCTAAATCAAGAATGCTATTCAAGTGCACAGTCTCTTCCCAGAACCACTCAACTACAGCAGTCTATGAATCTGATGCTTCATTCTGACTCAACCTGAGTGTGAATTGGAAGGGAATTGTTGGTTCATGCTTTTAAAAAAACAAACTTGTATAAAATGTGATATATACAGAGCCTTAATGGTTAATTTAACAGGAAGTTATTTTTGAATAGTGAGATGTTAATTGCATCAAATAAAATATTGACATTGTATTACTTATTACATTAGTTACTTGACCAATTCATGGTTATTTGAATAAAAGATATGCCATTTTAAACACGGAAAAAGAATGATATAACTTGCATGGTTATATTATCAAGCATCTACGCTTATATCTAAAATGTTTCACAGCCTCTCCAAACAACAAACCAGCTGGGGCCCAAATATTTGTAGACATGTGCCAGTAGGGGACATTGCACATCCTAACTATAACTAAATTATAAATATCCAAGGACTGGAATATAGTCCACTCAGAAAGAATTTAAAAAAAATACAGGATGTCTGTCATCACCAGAGGCAAGAATTAGGCAGTCTCAGTTTAAAGCCATGGTGAATAGGCTACATCTCCCTGGATATTGGATTGATGAGTGATGCATCGGCTTCTGAAGATGCTGCTTAGAGGAGAAAGGGAAGAGAAATGACCAAAATATTATCTTCTTCCTATCCTTTAACCTTTCCTCAGCATCTCCCAGCTTCTTTATTCTTTGCAATTTAAGTGAAGCAGAAGGGGACATACAATGCACATAAGTTCAAATATGACTAGTATTGCCATCAATATCTCTCATCAATTATCTGATACAGGGAAGAACCCAAACATATAAGAAATTCATAGAGAAGGAATATTTCCTTAAGTAGAACAAAGTGTGTATTTTAAAATTATCTTATTATTGTAGTTGTACTAAACATCAAACCCAGACAATAAAGAACTATATAAAGCTTAACACATAATTTATTTTGATAGCTACACTGATCAAAATTGCTGAATATTTATAATTTCAACTGATCGATTACTATGGCTAATCACTTAAATGATTCAAAACATGGAACTGGGTATTATATAGTATTTATCATCTTGTTGACCTGTTATAAATTTGGACAAGTGTGAACAATCTAAAAGATAAATAATAATTCAACATGTCCTTAAGTCTGATAGGAAAGAGATTTCAGGAAAAAAGTTATTAGCTGTATATAAAACTATGGAAATTCAATTGGAGGCATTATAAGCCTGAAAAATGTAAGTGGTTTGGGGAAAGGGTTGCCCAAAAAGACTATATTTATATAGTGGGAAAATGCTATGCTAGCAACTATTAAAATTTGGTAACTAATTAAATAAAAACAAATAAATAAACATAAATTACTGAGTTAACTGGAGAAATTTCACCAAGACATCAGTGTAGTTTACACCACCCTCTGCCCAAGGGCTTTTTCTCTGTCCACTCTTGACTAGAAGATCCAATAGTGATTTAATTTTATTTACGATATGCCTTTTATTATATTGAATCTTGTGGTGATACATTATATATTTAATACAAACAGTCTGGAATATCAGATCCATCCACAGTCAATCCAGGAGGATCAGAGAGTGATAACTAACACCTTTAATCCCAGCAGGGGAAAGACCAGGACCTAGGCCTTTAATCCCATTACTCCAGAGACAGAGATCTTTCTGTGTTTATGTGAGTTTTAGGCCTAACTACCAAACAGGAGTAGCTCACACCTTTATTCTTACCCTAGATGTGAAACAACTGGGCAAAGAAAATATTTAAAGCAGGTATAGAAATACAAATTCATTCTGTAGAAGTGATGAGAAGTGAGGCTGAGGAAACTGGAAGACAGCTGGGTGAGATTTTACTCTTGCCTGTTTCCTCTCTTTGATATTCCAGCTTTCCCCTGATATCTGGTTCTGAGTTTCCTTTATTACAACCAGAATTCATGCTACAGGCTTTATACACTCTTGGATAGTGTAAATGCCTAGAGTAAAGGGATTATGAAAATTGATTTGGGCATCCATCACAATGTTAGGACCCTAGATTCTCATAAATTTTTGTGCATTTGCCCATAAAAATATACATGTTCATCTTTCCTTCAGTCTGTGGATATTTAAACATTTACAGTTGCTTCTGAATTACAGTGACTGAGCTTTAATCTTTTAGATTTCTTTAAATTCATTAACATATTTGTTTAACTTTTTATTGGATTATGCCAAGATGCACCCCTCACATAATTCTCAGCTTTGAGTTTTATACAATTGTAGGACTAGAGTTTAGGTCTAAAAACTTAATATTATCAACACAGCATAGGCGTTTTATCTGTTCTGTTCATTACATTCCTATCTGTGGTATGATTCTGACTTTGGAAACACACAGGTTTAAATGGATTTTCCACTCATCCCTGACTTTTAGTGCAGGCACTATTCCTACAGATTTATATGCCAAGGCACTATTGTTATTTTTGTATACTAAGTATTATTTTATTGCCCTTTTTTGTTACATTTTTTGAAAAGAGTCTCTTTCTGTAAGCCAGTCTGTCCTACAATACACATGCAAAGCCCAAGCTAGATTGCAAATTATAACAATCCATCTGCCTTAGCCTATCAGTTACTGAGACTGTAGGCATGGCTCACCATTATAAATTTCATGATTTTTTAAAATGCATTTACTCTCTTTTGAGAAAGTTAACAATTTGTAACTATTTTTATGACTTTTACAATATTCAAGGCATCTGTATTTAGTGGAAATTTGAACTGAAAGGTAAATTGTTGTGTCCTTGTGTATTCACACAGTACTGGATTATATTCTGCTCAGTTTGGATTTCTTTTCACAATAATTTTATCTTGAGTATTGATATTTCACAGATGTTTTTTATTATGCTTGTCTTTAAAAGATATGTGGTATCTTCAGTGATAGAGTCTTATTATCCCATTCTGGAGGGTAACCAATAACATTAGCTATAGCTTGCAATATTTTGGCATCTATGGGAAATTACCAAAAACATCAAAAGATTAACTCATTCTTTTATTGATTTTCTGTTACAAGATGTTTGCTGTGTGCTTGTATACATTGTCATATCTTTTAAAAGATTCATACTTTTATTTATTAGCCATGGTATATATTTGGTAGGGGCATTGTTGTCCCTTGTATATAATTTAAATTAAATTAATTATTTTCTTGTTGTTCAGTTTTAGTTCTTTGTATATTCTAGATACTAACCCACTATCAGATGTAGATCTGCTTTAAAAAAAAAAAACTCATCTGCTGGCCACCTCTTCACTGAAATGAGGTTTTCTTTGTTGTTCATAATGTGCTTTAGTTTCTTAAACTACCATTTGTTAATTGTTGCTCTTAATATCAGTGCTATTATATTTCTGTTAGTAAACCCCTTTTCCATGTCTATAAGTTCAAGTATATTCCTTAATCCTCTATCAGTTTCAAGGAGTCAGGACTTATATTGGGGTTCTTGAGCCAATTGATGGTCAATTTTGCATGTGGTGATAGAGAAGGATCAAGTTTCATTCTTTAAAATGCAGCTATCTATTGCACAAATTCTATTTAGTATTATAATAAAAACATGGAGCCAGATATTGGCGAAAATCTGGAATATCAGAGAGAAGGAACAAACCACATCCATTTCTCACCAAGTCAACTCCTAAAGCTGAACAGGATAAATTCTGTCTTGAGAGGTTCTCAGCTTGACTGGTCACTGAGACAGAATTACTGAACTTCTCCTGTTCCTGCCTTATATCTCTTTCCCTGCCCAGCTATTTTACTTCCTGATTCAACCCTCTTAGAGCTAGGATTAAAGGTGTGTGTTACCACTGCCTGGCTGTTAGGCCTTAAACTCACAGAGATCTTGATAGATCTCTGTCTCCCAAGTGATGGGGCTAAAGGTGTGGATCACCATTCCCTGACATTTATGGCTTTACTGTGGGTGATTCTGTCCTCTGATATTCCAGACTAATTTTTATTAACTATACAATATATCACCACAGCTATCCAGTTTGACCAGCATCAACTTTTAAAAAATGTGGCAATGTATACAAGCACACAGCAAACATCTTGTAAAAAGTAGTCATTCTCAAAATATTTCAATAATCTAGGACCAGATAGTCATAACTCTCCCTCTTCTTTTTAATTATGGCATTCCTCTAGCCCACTTTTTCTCCACAAACAATTTTAATAGAAGAAACTTAAGGCAGAGAACATGGGAACTCTATTTCTGCCTATATATGTCTAATCTAGTCTGTTAACAGCAAAACAAATTCATTATAAAAAAATCAATTCCTAAAAATAGAAACATTAAAAAGTATAAAGGAAGACTCGAGGAGACACCAACCATGGTTAGGACTCAACAGGATATTATCCAATGCATGGTGATTTGTCTATAGACATTGCACTATTGGTCCTGGCAAGGACACAGTGATGCCTTGACGTTTTTGGCTGTAGTTAGTTAGTTAGTTAGTTAGTTAGTTAGTTAGTTAGTTAGTTAGTTAGTTAGTTAGGTTGGTTGGTTCTTGTCTTAGTTAGGGATTTCATTGCTCTGATAAAACACCATGACCAAAAGGAACTTATAGAGAAAAGGTTTAATTTTCACTTAATATTTACAGGTCTTACTCTATCAGTGAGAGAGGGGAGGAAAGGAACTCAAGGCAGTGACCTAGAGGCAGGAACCGGAACAGAGACCGTGAAGAGCACCACCTACTGGCTTGCTTGCCAAAACTTGCTCCACTTGTTTTCTCCTTTTTTTTAATTTTAATTTTTTTATTTAAGAAAAATTCCCATCCCTTTTCCATACCAACCACAGATTCCCCTCTCATCATTCCTCCTGGTCCCCTCAAGCCCCCATCTAGACCCCCCAACCCACTCTCAGCCCCTCCTCTAAAAGGCAAAGCCTTGCAAGGTCAGCAAAGCCTAGTATACACAGTTGAGGCAGGTCCAGGCTCCACTCCTGCATCAAGGCTGTACAGGGCATCCCACAATAGGCAATGGGCTCCAAAAAACCAGCCCGTTGTTCAGGGATACATTCTGATTCCAATATTAGGGGCCTCTTAAACAGACCACACATACAACTCTCTCAGATATGCAGAGGGTTTAATCCAGTCCCATGCAGGCTTCACAGCTGTACGTCTAAAATTATTGAGCTCTTACTAGCTTGGTTTGGTTGTCTCTGCAGATGTCCCCATCGTGATCTTGACTCCCAATTGTTTATATAATCCTTCTTCCCATTCTTTGACTAGACTTCTGGACTTCAGCCTGGTGCTTGGCTGCAGGTCTCTGCATCTGCTTCCATCAGTTACTAGATAGTGAATTTATGATGACACTTATGGTAGTCACCAATCTGATTACTGGGGTAGGCCAGCTCAGGCACTCTCTCCACTATCACTATAGTCCAAGCTTTATGTGCTGTGTTTTTAAATCTATTATAGGGAACACAGAAGCTTCCTCTTAGCTTTTCTCTCAATTATCTTCAGATCAGAATAAAATCTTGACATTATCTGAGGTGATGTATTTGGGAGTAGCATATTATAGTCTTTGCAATACAGTTCTTTCCTATAACAGATATTTTCCATATAACCTTATTTGAGGCATTTTCATCTGCGCCACCCAGGGAGAATTAGTTTTTTTTAAAAAAAATATTAAGAGGTCATGGCATTTTTTGACCTTGAAGGGAGGTCAAGAAAGGCCGTTGGTGATGGTGCAACTTCAGTTGCAATGGCAGACCCAGGTTTCAAGAGGTCATGTTGAAAAGTTGAGGGTTGCTACATGAGGCACTTAAAGAGTTCAGAAGAAGTTATTGGTGAAGGTGAAGTTCAGTTTTGGGCAGTGATGCCAGTATTTTAAAGATGCCATACTATGGGATGCCCACCAATGACAGTAACATGTGTGGAAAAGAGCCATCTTGTTCTGGAGATAAAAGCTGTCTGTGCTATGAATGACAGAGTTATATCAATGGAATCCTTCGGAGCCCAAAAGATCATAAGTAGATTGTAGGCATCAGGCACTATTTTTTTTTTTTTAATATATACTGTTGAACTTTGATTTTGCTTCTGTTTGGCTATATCCCTCCCTCGGTTCTTGCCTTTGGAATATGGAAGTGTTTAATGATGTCTTAGATTTTACAGAAACCCACAATCGAGAGACTTTGAACTTTTAAATAGACTTTGGATTTTCAGGGAGACTCTGAAAATCTTACGAAAACTTTGGGTAGTTTAGAGAGATTTTAGATGTGTTAGAATGCCTTTGGATATTTTGTAGAGGCTTTGAACTTTGAAAGAGACTTGGATGGTTGAAAGAAAACTTTAAATGTGATTTTTGTATGAGACTGAGACTTTTAAAAGTAGCAGGTCTTATACTGTGATTTTAATATTAACATGATATCTTGGGGACAAAAGAGAAAGGAAAGATTCTGGCTGGATAGTTATTTCTTTGTGTGTCAGGTTGAAAGGGGTCTCTTAGGGTAGATGGTTTTATGTTTATATTGTGTTACCACAGCAATGGAAACTCTTAAGATATATACAGCCATTCTTAACTTGACAAAGATTTTGCATATATAGATTACATAAGGAAAGGTTTTAAGTTTTTATAATATCTTTCTCTTTTACTTCTTAAAAATTTTCTCTGACTCTTTCTGTCCCCATTCAGCCTACATATCTCCACACTGTTGCATTCTATACATACACCTACATATCCTTCTTTACATACATATGGTCATTCATCTCTGTACACATGCCCACACATCTTTCTTTTACATACATTACTTTTCTATATCTTTAAATGTAGCTTCTTTCTCCTTGCCTCCATGCAGTTATAATTTTCCACACAGCCATAGCCATACATCTCATATACATAACTCTCTCACCATATAACATTTTATATTGTTTCTATAGATCTGAGATTATGCTAGCCTCTTGAAAGCAAGACGCACTCTTTCCCCTTTTTTCTCTTAGACTTCATGTAAAATTATTTTAATTTATTGCACAAATTAATTCATTTGTAAAAAGATTTTAATAAAAGAATTATTTACTTATTAAGCATACACTGTTTATATATTAATTTTCTCTATTGGCATTTAATTCTTAAGGGCTTTGCTCATATCATTCAAATTTGCACATATATTAGTGCAAAAATTTGTTAACAATGTTAATGTTATCATTTGTAAATATGAGGATCCAAAAGAATGGCTTATATTCTAAAACATTTATTTTCTGGTTTCCTGAGATAAGATAAGAAAAACTAGACAGATATTCAAGATCTGCAACTTGATATATTGATATATACTTAGTAAAATTATCACTAAAGTAAAGTTGATTAACACCATTATGGTTATCTTTTTCTTCCTTGCTTTTTCTGTTTATTTAATTATTTGGAGGATAATTAAATAATGAGACTGCTTGAGAGCTTCTACATTAGTAAATTTTCTGTTCACCATCATGTTTCTGAGAGACCATGTTCTTCATTACCTTTTGTGCATTTATTGAACCTTACAACCTTCAGCAGTGCCTCTGCTCATTACATTCAGTCTCTGGTTTTACTATTTTATTTTCTCTTTCTGTGACTTTGACCATTTCACATTTTTGAAGAATGATTATGAAGTGAGAACATGAAGCAATTTTTTTCTGTATCTGCATGTTTCACAAAGCAAAATATTATTCAGGTTAATATACATTGTTACAAATGTCAGAATTTCTTTCGTTCTTTCCCTAAATTTCACAACAAATAAGTCTTCAAACAGGTTTTCTAATCTCTGACAGAAAAATCAGCAAACTTCACAAAAGTAATCACTTTATTACTTAAGAATAGGTACATAAATGATCAAAAAATAAGTATCACATGAACAATTATTTTTAAAACTTAAGATAGTGGCTGTATCTGGGGAGATAGGCTAAAGGGTCCTAAATATATTAGCACATTCTTTTCCTCAAGTGGTCTAAATGGGAAATAAATATTGTTTACATTGCAATTTTATAATACAGTAGGAAAAATAACTAAGAAAGTATATATTTCTTTTGTTCCTTAAAATAACACAGGTCAGCACTGGGGCAAATGCTCAATGGTTAAGATCTTTTGCCACTCTTCTAAAGGGTGTGGATTTGGCTCTCAGCTCTCATATTAGGCAGCTTAGGATCCCATACCTCCAGGGTATCCAACTTCTTCTCAAAACATTTTCATGTAAGCAAACACAAATAGTATACAGTTACAAAACACACGCACATACATATAAATAAAATAAATAATAAACATCTCAAGCCATTTTTGATAGTGTCCTAGAGAGTGACAGCAATAGAATAAAGGCTTATTTTGGTCACCATGGTCAACTCTGGTTTCTTCCCTTGTCCCTGTTCCTAAGAAAATGGTGGATCATCTAATAGTTCTTTCTTTCTTCAAATCTGTGTTATCTATTAGCAGTATATTCATTTAGCCATGAAGAATGGAACCAGCACAGACAACATTGTGGTCTTTACAGATGCATAGAATAAGTTTGAAATTGTAGAGATTTATTCCTTAAGCCTAGACCACTAAACACACTCAACTTTCTTTTTCTGTAGACTTCCCATTCCACAGCAGAGGCAGACAGCTTTCTAAGTTTTTAATGTCCAGGCCTTGCTATAACCATGGGACATGGCTGGGTGATGAAGGCACATCTAACCTCAGAATAATGCTTTCCTTTGAGCCATCTTTGAGGGGTCATTTCTTCCCTAGTGCATCCTGTCATTATATCTGTACTCCTGACTTGGGTGTTCACAACCTTTTATTTTATTTTTTACTATGGAACGAACTTCTGAGCATTGACCCCTCTGACCACTGACCAGTATCCTTTCATCATGAGATATCCTTCCATTTTTATTCACCTAATCCGTTTATTTCATTACTTGTAGCATTACTAGATATTCCTCTATGAAAAGCTTTCCTGATCTTCCTTGTTCAGGACCCTTTGCCCTGGGCTAACAAACCTAGGAGAATTATTTCTCTTGACCAAGATAGTACTTTGAGCATAGGAACTAGACCCCAGTCACTATTGATTGACAATAGACAGGGATCAAGCACCATTTTATTTAAGACAAGACCTGTCACTAGGGTTCTATTTAGAGTCTTGGCTATTAAATAAAACTTTATTTTTTATTTTTGATATAAAAGGGAATATTTCGTGATAAATTTTATATTTCATAAAATCAGTCTGGAATATAGGAGAACAGATTCACCCACAGTCAAGCCACAAGGGTCAGAGAGTGGTGACTCGTGCCTTTAATCCCAGCCAAAGGAATGACAGTTGGTATCTCACGTCTGTAATCCCAGCACAGGAAAGACGGGGAGTGGTGACCTACACCCTTCAGCCCATGACTCCAGAGACAGAGATCTTTCTTTGTGTCTGTGAGTTCAAGGCTAACTACCACACAGTTGTAGTTCATATCTTTTATCCTAACTCTAGGATTATGATGCAGAGGTGAACTCAGAAGTGAAACAACTGGGTGAAGAAGATATTTAAGACAGGCATAGGAAGATATTCTGGTATTTTGTAGAAGAGACAAGCCAGGCAGAGGTGACACATACCATTAGTCCCAGCACTTGGGAGGCAGAGATAAGAGAATCTCTGTGAGTCTGAGGCCAGCCTGGTCTAAAAAGCAAGTTCTAGGACAGTTAGTACTGTTCCGCAGAAAACTCTGTCTCAAAATCTCAAAAACAAAACCAAACAAAAGGTTGAAGAGATATCTCTGTCCTCTGATATTACAGGCTGATTTATTAAATATGAAATAAATCACCACATCTGGCTCTGATGTGGATAGTTTTTAATCAAATTAATTTCTCCTCAGTTCTTTGTTAATCAATAGAGTTCATAAAATGAGGTTCAAATTACCTGAGTTGGTTATCAAGATAATCACTATTCTGCAGCCCAAAAAGAGCAGGACAAAAAAGCACCTGGTGGACCAAGACTAGGCTGTTTGTAGCCCTTTGTCATTAATTAATGTTATTCTATTCCCATGCTCTTAGAGAAAATAGCCTAACATAGAGATAAATAGTGATGGCTCACTTGGGAGGTACAACCATGGCACCAGGACAGGAGGCTAGAAGCAATGCATTTCCAAGCTTGTACTGCTTCATGACTAGTCTTGAGAAGGTACTGAGATGTGTCAACTGATTCCTTCTGAACCTCATTCTTTGGGTGAAAAAAGAAGTACCCTCCAGCAATTAGTAAAAATATGGGAAGGCAGAATTAATTCACTTTTTTTTTCTTTCTCCCATTTCTGCTTGGTCATTAATTATGCTGAGAATTACCACTATCTTCTATGTTGCTAGGCTACATTGGGATGCTAGAACCCATCCACTGAGTTGTATTCATGTGGGTCACTTGACCTTCATTTACAGAAGGTCAAGAGTTCCAGTCACTTAATTTATTCACTCACCCTTTATTTAGTGTTTTGAAGTAGGTAGAATTGGACTCAAGAAGATGTTGATACATATATTTATTAATAACTTTAATAAGCATGAAGTTTAAGATTTAGAAAATTAAAATGTATTTCTATGTGTCAGTCAACACACACACAATTATATATGAAGGGGCTATGATTGCAACAATAAAATATGGGAAAATTAATTTGGAAGAAAAGGCTTATTATATTCTACTTACATTGTCTTTTTCTTAAGACAGATATTAAAGCAAACATATATAGTCCCAGGACTTTAGAGGTAGAAGTAAAAAAATATCTCAACCTCAAGGGCATTCTATGATTTGTCTATCATGAACAGTACTCAGCTGTCAGTGGGTATGCATTTGTGTGTAATGTGTCCTGATTTTGATTCCTTTGGATGTACCTCTAAGGGAGATACATGGGATCATCTGGCGGTTTTAATTTTAGGGTGAAATGTACCCTTCTTTTCTTAATGGCCACAGTAAGTTAACATTTTCACCAGTAGTGAATAGATTTTCTTCTTCTTCCATCTTGTTGAACAGTCATTTTATATCATCATTGTGAGTGGAGTGAACTGGAATCTCAGTGTAGTTGTGATTTGTATTTTCCCCTTATGGCTAAAGATATTGAATGCTTTTTATACTTTGTGTGTGTTTATACATTTATTTTTGAGAAGTGTATCTGTAGTTTAGATTATTTGTCCTTTGGTCTTCAAGAGTTTTAAATTGTTATAGCAACACGTCAATTAATAATCTATACACTCATCTCCTCTTGGGTGAATAGTTGGCAACATTTGCCTTTTTATTCTGTAAGCTGTTTCTTCACTCCATTGCTTCCTTTATTGTGCAAATGATTTTTAGTTTGATGCAAAACCATTTGTCAGTTCTTTCTAACATTTCCTGAATTGTTAGAGTCATTTTCACAAAAGCATCAGCTGTAACTAACTTGAGATGTTTCCCTTTATTTCCTATAGTAGTTTCAGACTTTATATTAAAGTATTTAATCAACATTGAATTAATTTTTATATAACACAAGAGAGAGAGGTCTCACTCTACTCCACCGTTTCTCCAGTTTACTGTTATTTTAAAATAATTTTTGAGCTTAATATAATCTCTCTCTTTTTTTTCTCTAAATCTGATGACATACCCTTTTGCTTTTTTTCAAATTCAGGCTCTCTTTTTTCTTTGTTTTCTTTGCTTTGTTGTATGTGTGTGCTTGTGTGTATATAAACAATTATAGTTCAAAAAAGGGAGTTGTATAGCTCAGCCCCAACTGATACAACTCCTGCATCTAAGGTTCAGGGGTCATTATGGATGAGGGGTGGAAAGATGCTAATAGTCAGAGTAATAGAGGGTTTGCTGTGAGATGATCTACTACAAATGTCAGAAACTATGTCCATGAAGTCTCACCAACAAGGCTGAATAAACATAACCAATGAAGAATAAGACCAATAGATATGCTAATATGAAAGGGAGATAGTCCATGAAGCTTCATCTCTAGACAAGGAACTATGAATGGGAGAAATAGTATTCACCAGAGAAAAACATACCAGTTGGTTTTCCAATACCAAAATATCAGCAGTGAATTCATATAATACATATAAGTACCTTATAAAATAAGTATTTTTACATCCTTAGTGAGACTCTGATCATGCCAAATGTGCCCAATTTGTGGACTCCTACTTAATTCCACTTTCTAACAGAGCCTCAACACATTTATAAATAGCAATACCATGTGTCTATAGTAAAAGGTTTGACAGTGAGTGGAATTTGAGAGAGAGCTCAGCATTCAATAACACTGGATGCTCTACCAAATGACTTGGTTTTGATTTCTAGTATCCACACAGTCATCACAACCTTCAGTACCTCCAGTCTCGGTGACAATACCCTTTTCTGGTTTCCTTGCATACTAGACATGTACACGGGGCACAGACATATAGACAGACAAAATATCCATAAACATAAAAGTAAATTTTATTAGAAAGAGGTACCTGTTCTCTGCTATGTAGTTGGGTTTATTTGGGTCTTCTATTTCTGTGTTCTATTGGTCTCCATGTTTTTATGCTAATGCTATACTGGATTTTGGAGGTTTTCCTGCTTTCTCCTCTCCATTCGCTCCTCTCACACCATGGTCTTCCTCCCTTCCCACCTCTCTTCCTCCTCCTCCACCCTTGCTTCTCCTTCTCTCCTTCATTTTTATGGCTTCATACTGTAATATGAAATTAAATTTTATGATATTCTCAGCAGTGCATTTTTATTAGAATTGCTTTTTTATTTTAACTTTTGGGTGGGTTCCATATTGTTACGGTTTTAATATAAGATGCTCCCACATGGTTATGTATTTGAAAACTTGGTCCCTAATTTATGGAACTGCTTTGTGAAGTGATGGGAAATTTTAGAAGGTGGAACTGAGCTGGCAGACATAGAACCACAGTGATGGAGCTTGAGAGTTAAAACTTGCCTCTCTCTGCAAATTCCCATCCTTCTTCAAATTCAGCTGCAACATAAATAGTTGAATCAAGCCCCATCTGTCATAGCTTCTCCACCATGATGGGCTGCATATTATACATGCATCGATGTAATTTAAATTTAGAAAGAACTTCACTGGTATTTTAATATAGATTGCACTAAATATATAGATTAATTTTAGTAATAAATTCTTAATTACCTTGTCTTTTCTGAGTGTTCATTTTTTTTGTCTATTCCAGGGAATAAACTTGGCAATTCCCTTGATAACCACAAGTACATCTTTTACAGAAACTCTTCATTCTTTTATTATGCTCTTTAATTTCACACCTTCACATTCTACAGGTTTCATTTTAGAGTTGGTATTACACCTTTGGTCAGATTTATTTAATTTTGGATTTTTATTTATTTTTGAATAAGCTCACTTAGGTGTATTTAAAAAGCATTACTAATTATTATATCGAGCTGTTCCTTCATCTCTGGAACAAGCCAAATATAGTATTTGTTTGAGACAATCATATTTAGCTTATACTTTTATTGAGGATTTTTACAAGTATGTTCAACAGAGATATTAATCTGTAGATCTAAGTTTTTGTTTTATCTTTACATGGTTTTAGTATTAAAGAAATATTGGATTATTAGAAAATTTGGAGAATACTTCTGTTCATGTTTTGTTGAGGTTTTTTTGTTTTTGTTTTATAATTTAATAAGTATTGGACATAGATTTTCTTTAAAAATCTGGTAGAATTCTTCTGTAAATCACCCAAGCATGAGCACTTTATTTATTTTTATTTAGCTGCTTTTGTCAGAAGGCTTTTAATTAGAATTTCAACATCTTGACTTGCTACAGACTCTCTTCAGGTCATTGATCTCTTCATTGTTTGACTGTGATAGTTAGAAGCCCAACATTTATCCATTTACTTTAGATTTTCCAATTTTATGTTTTAAAATTAAATCCTTATACTTATCTAAATTTCTTTGAGATATATTATAATGTTCCTCTATTTATTTTTGGTTCTGTTATGTCTGCTTCTTTCCTTTTTGCATTGAGTTAGTTGGGCAATTCTGTTTATCTTCTCAAAAAAGCCGCTCTTAAATTAATTGATTCACTTTATTATTTATATTTCTTTAATTTTTTGCTTATTTTTTTTTACAGTTTTCTCCATCTATTGGGTTTGGTTTGTTCTTCTTTTCTTGTGTTGCATGATTAAGTTATTTGTGATCTTTCTTAAATATATGATTGCTTTTCACATGTCCCAGATGTTTAGTTGTGTTGTATCTTTTTCATGTAGTTTAATAAAAATAAAAAATATTTTTTATGTTTCTTCTTTTATCTATTAATCATTGAGTTCCTTAACTTTTTTGAGTTGGTGCACTTACTAAAGATTTGTTTGATTTTGGTTATAAGTTATATCACATTATGGTCAGATAGTATCTACAGAGTTATTTGCGTATTTTTCTAATTTCTTTGAGGTTTATTTTGTGTTCCAGGATGTTGTCTATGTTAGATAAACTTCCATGAACTGCTGTGTACATGCATAATTTTTGGTGTTTGGATGGAATATTCTCTAGATATCTGTTAGGTTCACCTAGGAATAAACCTAATCAAATAAGAGACTTCTACTATGAAGCCTAAATTCCTGTTGAGATTAAGAGAACAGTAGAAAGTGGAACAAACTCCTATGTTCATGAATATTCAGAGTAGTAGATAACAGTTCTACCAAAAGCAATTTATAGGTTCAACACAATTCGAAATAAACATTCACATATTCTCCATTTAAATAGAAAACTCCAATCTAAAATTTAGGTAGAACTCAAAAATGTACCAGATACCTGAACAACAACAAGCAAAACAAACAAACAAACAAACAAACAAACAAACATGAGGATTGCTTTTCTGTAATTTAACATATATTACAGAACTACAATACTAAAAATAATGTGCTACTGTCGTAAAATGACACATTATACCAGTGGAACAAAATAGAAGGTCTAAACATGAATACAGAAATCATAGCCACCTGATATCTGACAAAGATGCCAAAAAACTTGCAATGGTGAGAAGAAGGATCTTCAACAAGTGGTGCTGAGGAAACTCAATGTCTACATAAGGAAGAAAAAACTAGACCAATATCTATCATTATGAACAAAAATGAACTCTAGATGGATGGAACACTTCGTAGTGAAACCCAAATCACTTACTCTGATAGGAAGCAACAACAACAAACAGGCAGCACCTTACAAGACAAAGCTTTTTGAAGAGGATTTCATTTGCCCAAGAATTATGTCAAACAACTGACAAATTAGAATTCATGAAACTATACGGCTTTTGTACAGTCATTTGCATAAAGAGGAAGCCTACAAAATAGCAATAAACTTTGTCAGTTCTATGACATAAAAAATGAATATCCAGAATATATGAAAAATGAAAATATCCAAAGAGTGAAAAAAAAACAACTAGAAACAAGCTCTAGAGATAAAGATGAGAGACAACGTGCTCAAAAGAAAAAACAAAAATGTCTACAAAAATTCGGCACACAGATATTTTGAACCAGAATGATTCCTATTTATATTGATAAACAAATTAAATCTTATAAATTATTAACAGTATTAAAAATACATAAATCATATCTGAAAAGGAGAACCCTGTACTTGTCAATTAGAGATATAAAAATTAAAATTAAAATTAAAACTTATCACCCACCTTTCAGAATGGCCAAGACCAACCAAACAACCAACAACAACTATTAGGGGAGCTGGGGAGCGGAACGCTTGTTCACTGAACGTAGAGTTGCAAATTGGCATAGTCACTACAGAAATCTATGTGGAAAATTCTAAAAAAACCCCAAAAGCCAAAACAAACAAACAAAAAATTCCATATAGCCCAGCTATACTACTTTTTGGCATAAGCCAAAGGGTTCAGCATTCTGCTCTTCAGATATTTGCTCAGCCATGATCATTGCTGATATCTTCACAATAGCTCAGAAATGGGGAGAAAGAAAACCTTAAATGCCCTTCAAATGATGACTAGATAATAACAATCTAGCACAAAATCACTGGAATTATATTTAGTTGTCAAGAAAATCAAATCATAAAATTTGCAGATAAATTAATGGAACTACAAACTATTGTATTGAGTTAGGTAGCCTAGACTAAGAAAGACAATTTCTACATGTTCTCTCTTATCTATGATTCACAGCTGCAAGTCTTTAAAGGTGAGGATATACTTCAGAGTAAACATTAAAAATCACAGTAAATAAAAGATTTCTTTCAAATCTTTATGTGGAATTTCATCTATTTATTTATCATTGGAGAGTCAGTTGCTAGAGATTTCTAAATTTTTGAGGAGTCAGATATTTGTTGATATTTCTTCAATGGTTAGGTTGGATATTATTGATATTTCTGTGTTTGTGAGAGAGTATGTGTGTGTGAGTGTGTGTGTGTGTATGTGTGTGTGAGTGTGTGTATGTGTGTGAAAGTGTGTGTGTATAAGTGTGTGTGTATGAGTGTGTGTATGAGTGTGTGTGAATGTATGTGAATATATGTGTATGTGAGTATGTGTGTGTGAGTGTGTGTGAGTGTGAGTGTGTGTGTGAGTGTGTGTGAGTGTGTGTGTATGTGTGAGTGTGTGTATGAGTGTGTGTGTGAGTGTGTGTGTGAGTATGTGTGTGTGTGTGTGTGTGAATACTTATCAAGTAGACTATGCTTGCTGGCTGTCTAGTCCTATGTTTTTCTACCTCCCCATTTATTGGCCTTACAAGCAGGCACCACCACACCTTCTTTTGTCTGGAGTTCTAGGAACTGAACTCAGGTCCTCATTCATGTAAAACAATAGCTTTAAGATGGACTTATCTCATAAACCCTCTTCCTCTTTTATTTAGAACCCTTTAAAGAGAAGCTTTCTGTTGATGATGTTTCTTGAGATTCTGGATTCTTTATATTAGTATATACACTAAATTCCAGCCTAAGACCCTTACTTTCTCTGTAGATTTTTTTGAAGACTGAATACTTCCAGTTGAGGCAGATGTATTGTAGACAGTAGAGTGTATGTATTTGCTCTCTATGCTTTTTATCTCTCACCTACCCAAAGCTACATGCTGTGAAAGCTTGTGGGGATTATCTATGTTGGTTTTCTGATAATGTCCACAGTTTCTCTGCCATTTCTTTTTACTTGTATACCTGTGATTATAAGAATGTGGATGTTTATACTCCCTCATTCATGCATATTTAGATTCTCATTTTTGGCTATATTTTAATAAATAACACTCTTGTGAGTTTTGTATAAAAGGTTATCTGGCTCTTAACTGGACCAAAGCTGTAGCTTAGCAGCAGAGCAGCTACATAACACTGGTAAAGTGTTTCAACACTAGGCCAGCAAAGGACTACAAAGACATAGTCTTAAGAACAATAACAGTAATGAATCAGAACAGAAATAACGGAGAAACTAAGCACTAATTGTGATATTTATTCTAACAAAAGGGATTGTGCTGGCAGATATATCATAAAGCAAGATGATTTTAAAGACTGAAAAAATAGCAAAAATTAAGACAAAAATAGGTAAAACTTAGAATATTAAAAAATGAAAATTGAAAAAGCAGAACTTGTGGATGATGGGGTGTGGGGACTAGAAGGAAATGCACATATAGGCATACGAACATATATGAACAAACCTAATGACAAGTGCATATTCACCAGCTTCCAAAATACTCAAAAAAAATCTTTCTGCTGAAAGGAGGATGGATTATATGAGCAAAGGGGTCAAGATCATGATGAGGAAACCTAGAGACAAGAGCTGACCTGAGCTATTGGGAGCTGACTCTGAAATGACAGCCGGGCAACTTGCATGGGACTGAACTAGGCCCTCTGAATGTGGATGACAGTTGGTGGCTTGAGCTGTTAGTGGGGCCTCTGGCAATAGGACCAGTTCCTGCTGCATGAACCGGCTTTGGGAACCCGTTCCCTGTAGAGGGACGGATATCATGCTTAGCACTCATACAGGGAGCAGGGGGTAGATCCTGTCTCAACCTGATGCCTCAGACTTTGCTGACTCCCCATGGGAGTCCTTATCCTCTTTAAGGAGTGGATGGTAGGGTAGGATGGGTGGAGGCTGGGGGGTGAGTGGGAGGAGGGTAGGGAAGGGAAACTGGTTGGTATGCAAAAAGAAAACTTTTAAATTAAAAAAAAAAGTCAACATATATATCTCTGCTGGGAATTATATAAGCAGTACTGGATGTCTCCAACTGAGAATCCACACTGCTTTCACTGTCTTCCTGGGCTGTGATTCCCTTAGCATGAGCAAACTTTGATGAAATAACTTCTTTGTTTCAGTGTGTCTTGCTTGCCAGTTGGCCAGTGGTAGTGATCTTGAGTCAGAGCTGGCTAGAGTAGCGTGTTTTCTGGCTCAGAAGGAACCTTATTCGACATAGATTAGCTTAATATACTCTTAAAACTATACAGGTGCTAGATACTGTTGGAACAGTATGATGTGTGAATTGTAGAAAAAGGGAGATAAGGGGGAGGAGTAAAGGGAAAGTAAGGGGAAAGGGGGAGAGGGAGAGATTGGTTTTATCCACTGGGAACAGCTCTGAGCTCCCTGTTAGAACACAGGTTTTCAGCTGAAGAAATGTAAAGCATGTTGTGAGCCAACTTTCCACAGTGCTTCTGGATCAAATCAGGTCCGATCGCCTTTCTGCTGGTCCCAGTTTATTCCTGTGTCAATCCTTTCTCATTATCTCCTTCCCCTCCCTTCCCCTCCTCTTCCCTCCCCTCTCCACTTCTCTCCTTCCCTTTGTTTCCCTCTCTTTTATGCTAGCTTCTCTGATGGGGAGCCAACTGAATCATGTTAGCTTTCTTTTTATCTTTAAGGGAATTTTTATTTTCCCCATCTGTCTATACTAACTCATATTCTCTCACCAAGAACAGGGCACAAGACCCTTTGCTCTACATACAGCTCTTTTTGCATTATATTCTCTTCTTCCTCATCTTCCTCTTCCCCTCTTCTTCCTAATCTTCCTCTTCCCCTCCTACTGCAATCTTTCTGGATTTTATTTTTCATTCAGAGAACCCACCTCCATAGACTTTTGTGGTTTTCATATGTATGATAATGTTATGTCTAAATAGAGGTAATTTCACTTGTTTTTAAAATCTATTTTATTTTACTATTTTTGATTATGGGTATGTACATGTGTATGCTATATAGATATATGTAGATAACTGCATATGAGGACTAGTACTCCTGTAGGCCAGAAGCATGTGATCCCTAGATCTACAGCTATAGACCATGTGAGCCACCTGAAGTTGGAGCTAAAAACTTAACTCAGGTCCTCTGAAAAAATGTCATATTCTCTAAAGTACCAAGCCTTCTCCCCAGTCCTTAATCATACTTCTTCTGCCAATTTGGATTCCTCAGTTGTTGACTAAATGTTCTGGCTAGGACTGATAGTGGAATGGTTAAGAGGTGGGAGTGGGTATCCTTGTCTTGTACCTCACAGTAGAGGAAAAAAGATGTCAGTGTTCCCCCACTGATGATGAGTATCGTGTAATGTTTTCTACATGCAACTTTTATTATGATGAGATGCGTTCCTTGTAATGGTCATGTGCTTTCTGTTTTCCTGGTCATGTAGCGTGTCACACTGATTGATCTGCACATCTGGAATCATCCTGGGAAAGCCCTCTAGATTCTGCAGTTATAATGTGCTATCGAATTAAATTTCCTAGCACTTTATCAAGAAAAGGTCAGCCTTTCCGTTTCTTGTTTACTTTTGCTTTCTCTATTTTCTTAGTTTATGTAATGGCTCACTGCTTTTATTGTGATAGAAAGAATATTGTCAACAAGACTCTAGACAATATGCAGACCAGCAGGCTTGGATGCTTGATTAGGTTCCATTACTGGGATTTAGGCATATACAGCCATGCCTGACTTCTTCACGAATTCTGGAGATTTTAACTCAGGCCCTCTTGTTTTAATGCAAGCCTTTTTAATCCTTGAGAAACCTTCCTTGCTCTTCTTGTTTCTTTTAATGAATAAAAATACTTGATATTTTTTGTTGTCTTGACAGATAAGCCATATATTAATCTCCTGGATATTTTATGTATCTCTGACTGATTACATACATGCATAAATTGAGATATATTTATAGTTACACCTTATTTACACCTTCCAATGTCTTCCATATCCCCCAACTTGCCTGTTTCTCAACTTCATGTATTTTTAATTATTAATTAATTATTGAAAACCCACTAAGTCCAGTTAGTTATGCTCCTATGTGTATGTGTGTATAGTCATCCACTGGAGCAAATATTTTCATAAGAATGGCAATGAAAAAGCAAACATTTATACTGTAAGTTCCAGTCAAAAGGCAAAAAGTGGTGGCTCAAAGCTTTCCAACGAATATGTATTTAAAAGGCAAATTTTCTGCACAAGAGAAAACAGATCTAATCTAACCATACTCAGGAATACAAGACAGGTGTGAAGAGTTTAACCAGATCCTCAAAAGGAATGATTTTCTCTCCCTTAGCAGCTATAAGCTGTTAATAGCTCCCCAATAAAGAGTGATCTGTAGAGATCATCTATGCCATTTATGCTGGCTTGATATTTTACAGATGTTCTGTGGGTCATTACAGATGCTGTGCTGGTAAATGGGATTGCCGTGCCATGTTAAGAAGATGGCATACCACAGTCTTCTTATTCTCTGGCTTTTACATTTTTTCTGCTTTTTTTTTTGCCATGTTCCCTGGGCCTTGGTGGCAATTGGACCTATAGAGATGTCCTATTAGGGCGTGTGTACTCAATTCCTTATATTCTTAGTACTTTGTCCAGTTTGCTATTTCTGTTTTGATTCCCTACTTTAAAAGGAAGCTTCTCTGACTAAGGTTAAAATAGTAGAGGGGAACATGACAGCCCAACAAATAAAACAGTATTTTGCAGATTCTACTCTAGCACCTATAGCCTCTTCAGCCACAAGTTTTTGACCAAGATTATGGCAGCGAGCTGAAATACTCTCCTCAGAAGTGGGCCTCAAACCTAATTTCTAAGCTGTAAGTTATCTCTTAAAAGCTATGTCATGGTTGCAACATTTGAACACATCTTGCCTGGTAGAATGGTGGTTTAGCCTTCAAGGTCCATGAACTGGTAAAACAACTGATACTTCTTTTGTTCCAGCAACATGTGTGATACCTCTGATGCTATAGAAGTTAGTCATCAGAGAGAAAATTTTCTGCTCTGTTTAATGTTGATTTCTCTCTGTCTTATAGCTAAGGTGTACTATAGAATCTTTCTCTGTAGTAATATTTTGCATCACACATTTTAAATATGGCAACAAAGAGGAAGAGGGATAGAGGAGGGATGCCAGAAGGCTTAAAAGAGCCATAGACAATCATAAGTTTTGTTCATAATAACATACACATATGTATGTACACATAAGTTTGTAAATGTATAAGTTTGTGCATATATATGATATATGAACTATGATTATACCTAATACCTACTTCAACCTTCTAATCCTTCCACATCCTTCTTCTACGGCCTCTTTCTAACTTTAAGTCTTTTTTTTTTTTTTTTTTTTTTTTTTTTTTTTTTTTTTTTTTTTTGATAACCCACTAAGTCTAATTAGTGAGTGAAAATGAAGGTATTCCAGTGCTTGCTAGGGGGAACCTTCTTGGAGTGGTTGGTCAGGAAAGTCTGATTGATTCACAATACAATATATGTTACTGACAGGGCACTTTGTTGCCTACCAGAGATTGTTGACAAAATCCTATAGCTGAAGACACCATAAACTTAGACTTCAGGACCTGAAGAAATTGAACTGCAACTGACCTGAAAGACTCTTCCCTCAGGACTGGAAGCAGCCATGAAAACTGCCAAGGAAGAAAGGCAATCAATAGCCCTACTAAAAAATTGTAATACTTATAAATCACAGTCATTAGTTGGCAAGACAGTCTGGAATATGGAATAGTGGCACTTACATCCTGAAGGCAACCAATGGCCATTCAATTGAGTTTAAAGCCCACTCAATAAGAACACATTCATGTTTGACATATAGACTTAATCCACTACCCATGGCTGATGAGGTCACAGAACTTAGAGGAAAATCAACTACTGCCTACTCCTCCAAGCCAAAACAATTTCTACATGTATACTTGTAGTGGTGGGATTGCATGTTGTTACATTGTAAATAATAGTCCTGCCTACTACTTTAATAAAAATGCTGATTGGCTGAAGGCAGACAGGAAGTGTGGGGAGGGATACCAGACTAAGAAAACTCTGGGAACAGGAAGAACAGAGCATAAATGCCACAGAGAAGCCACGGTGATACCATGATGAGATGCCAGCAGATGCAGAAGAAAGATGTTGAAGTGCTGCTCTGAGAAAAGGTACCAAGAGTCATGAGTTAGTTAAAGAGCAAGAGCTAGCAAGTTATATGCCTGGACCCCAGGTCAATCAGCATACAATTAATATTAGTGTCTATGTGTTACCGTGAGACTATGAGACTGTTGGTTTGAAAGTCCAAGCCACAAGGTTAGGCCAGAAAGTCCAGGCCATGAGGCAAGACTGGAAAGTCCAGGCAAGGAGGCTAGGCTGGAAACCCCAGGTCAGAAACCACTTACAACATATACCCCTTAATCCACAGATACAATAGCATAATTATAACTCTCACCCCTCATCAACAAAATTTCTTTTTGCAACAGATGAAGACCATTATAGAAGTCTACAATTGGCCAAAATGCAGAGTACAACTGACCATGGGTTGCCCAATACCAAATGATACAATTATGATACAATGTCTGCACCAAAGACTTTGAGAATACCCCAGAACAATTAAGTGTATAGAAAGATTGTAGAAGATATCAGACCAATGTGTCTGCTTCAATATAGGATCTTTTGTACATGATAGGAAAGCTTCACTAATGAAATCTCATAAATGTGGTTGCCTGAACAGGATATGAAAAACTGGCAACATCAGTTGTCATGCTAATACAAAGGGAGTATATCTCTGGGCAATTAATGACTGTTGAGAAAGAGAGTATGCTTAAGGAATGAGTTCCCTGACAGGTTAGTCAATCCCAAGTGGTAAGCTCTAAACACATGTACATATGAACAATGACAGACAGACACACAGACACACAAAGAGAGACAAAGGGTATATGTGTATATTATACATATTTTAAAATAATAAGGATTAAGACGCCATGGATTTGAGAAAGAATGGAAAGAGGTGTTGGAAGAAAGAAATTAAATGAGTTAAATACTGTAAATACCACAATTATAGATGAAATGCTCAAGAATTAACTATGATATATATATATAATGTAGTGCACACACACACACACACACACACACACACACACACACACACACACACACACACATGTTTCCATTTAGTTTACTTCAAGAAATGAGGTCATCACCTATGATTATGCCACTACTTTTCATTCTTCTTCACTGCTTGACATTTCTAAAAATATCATCTTATTTTACATAGAGGTGTGTGTGTGTGCGTGTGTGCGTGTGCGTGTGCTGTGCGTGTGCTGTGCGTGTGCGTGTGCGTGTGTGTGTGTGTGTGTGTCCTTTTTGCTTTCCTGACCTTAAATTTGGTATTTTAGAAAGTGGTAGGAGACCAGTAAGATGTAAACAGTAGGGATGGGAGATGGCAGTAGGGAAGGATGTTGAATTTAAACAAAGTATAATGACATCAAAATGCTGTAAAGAACTTCATTATTTGTTGCTTAAAGTATTTAATTAAGACATCATGAAGTAAGGAGAGAATCTTCCTCTTTCGGGTCAGCTTTCCAAGTAGAAAGGGCCAAGAAAAGCGTTCCCATACTAAGAAAAATGGTCACTAACTCAGAAACCCCCAACCCTGATCAAGAAGTGATTTGAGGATTTAAATTAGAACTAAAAAAAAGAAAAAAAATCATGGAGTTTTATAACCTAAAGTAAATTAAAATCATTTAATTACATGTAAAAAAAGAAATTTTATAGTTGATATATGCCACTTATTTACAAAAATGCTTAGCAACGATCCTCTTTGAACATGGCTCTGCTCCCTTAGTAGAAGCCCAAGCCCATATAGTTAGGCATGCTTTTTAGCATATCAAGTCTATATGCTCATCTTCTTTAGTCCTATCCTTCTATCTCTGTTTTAATTTTTATGTATTATTTTATACATAGGAATTAATATCTGACTAATACACTAATCCTATAAAACAAATCTCCAAATTGGCTTTCAGCTTAGCTCCTACACAGGACTGGCAAATGCTCCTAAGTATGTGATTCCAATAAGGTAATATCTTCTGGAAGATACTGACCCCTTCTGGAGTTTTAAATGATCTAATCCTCATTGCTTCAATGCTCCTTCTTGCCTTAACATATGTGAATTTTTAAACTATGTCTGACTTTTTTGTGGGAACCACAAATGTGCTGGCTTGCTTTTGTCTATTACAGTCAACTACTGCGTGAGTCTTTCCTGCCCTGTTCTTTAGAGGGCAATATTGCCCCTGAGAATAGTCAGAGTTCTAGAAGTCTTATAAGTGCTTTTTGCTTTCCTTTTTATGTTGTTACCTATTCACCAATATCTTTTAAGTTCATAAAATAGTGACTACTATTGACATTAGGTCCATATTTGTCACTGTGCATTTATAAATTCTCATGCCAGGTTGGACTCAGGACTGCCTTCAGTCTTGTATAAAGCGCAGCTGAAGGGCATCAATTGTGGAGATGCTTAAATGGATGACTTCAGGCTTGGGAATCTTAATTTTAACATAATTCCTATGCAACTCTAGTATGCTTCATCAATATGAAGGCATTTGGAAATCACTGAACTAAGCATGACATGATTAAGAAGTAATTTTCTGAGTCACTATTTTTATGATAGAATGCAGGAAACTTCATGGGCTGTAAACAGGAAGGAAGATCAATTTTCAGTTCCCATTTCTAACAGGTGAGGAAAAATATATCTTTATAGTGTGGTTTAAAACCACATCCCAACACCACAGAATGTAAATAAAAGTAGAGACAATAGAACATAAAAGCCAGGATGAAAGGATTCTGGTCCTGTAAGAAGAGCCATACCTAACATGGCTGTGGTAAGGTCTGCAGGTTGACAAACAACTTCAAGAACTATTTAGTAGAAGTCCAAAATTCTTGAAGTGGTCATTCGAGTTTTTAAATAAGAAGCAATCAATACTTCTAAACAGACCAGATTGCGTGGGATGAAAGCATGGACCATAGTGCAGGAATAGGATCTACCAGAAGGATGTCCCTCTGGCCCTGCTATTAGATACTTTAAAACTATCATTTCATGAAAAGGAAATAAAATCAGATGGAAAAAACACATCTCTTTTTAAGTGGTTACATAGAAGTAATTTGTTTTTATATGGTCTCATTTCAGAGAAGGAGCTTAGTTATTTTTAATAACTTTTATGATTTAATGTTTCCAAATTTATAATTTTTTAAGTATTAATTTTGAATACTCACAGATGTTCCCTGACTGATGAAGTAAATAATTTGGTGCCCAGAAGTTGCAGAAAAGGTCAATCAGGGCAACTTCCCAATCTTAGAAATTTGTCTACTATGAATGTGGGCATGTGCTCAAAAATGTTGCCCATGATTCAAAGATATCAGACCAATAATGCCTGATCCCACGTTTCTATCTGACTGGTTATGAATGCATACATCAGCTCTGAATATTGGAAGAAAGGACCCAATCCTACTTATGGGAGAAAGAAGCATCATAGCAGCTCCATCATAAAGGTGAGAATTAGTATACTTTTAATATGAGTCACATATTTGGACAAATACATGTAAGGTATTCAGACACAAAAATGGCCACATATATTATGATATGCTCTTTTAAGTTTCCTAGTTGCTTCAATTGACATATCTCATGATACTTAAGAATCAAGTGGGAACTAGCATGATAATTTGAGAGCTATTTTATTTGAAATGTCATTTTAGTTTATGTAGATTTTTTAAACTTAAAAATAGAGCTTATACCTACTGTTGATAGTTCCTGTTGTTTTCTTAGACAATTTTCTTGTACATTTTATGAGATAACTGTGTTACTTATTGACTGTTCTAGTGAGGTAGCTTTATTTTCACATTAAAAGGTAACTCATGTCTATTATTGTTGTTATTTGCTATTGTTATTATTTTGTGCCTATACATATTTGGGAGTTGGCTCTTTTTTTTTTTTTTTACTGTGAAATCTGGGAATCAGACTTCAGTTCTCACATTTTTTTTTTAGCTCATGCTTGTATCCATAGAGACATCTCACTGACCACACTTATGTTTTTGTTATATGTGCATAAAAAATTCTTAAGTGTAGATATGATATCTTAAAACCACAAAGGCAAGAATACATACAGTATTTTTTAAATGACATGTTAAATAATGCTCATGCTTAGACTTATTCTGAAGATAAAGTGGAATCACTGAATGATTTTTCAGCAGAAGAATGCAGAATCAAGTCTGAAGAAGCTCATTTAGGCAGCAGTTAGCATAGGGAAGGGAGAGGCCGTGAGTAGAATGACAAACACAGTTACTTTCCAAGACTATAATTCTGTGAGAGCATAGGAAACCAACTTTAGACACATTGATGATGCAATATGTAAAATTTAGTGATGGATTAGCTGAGTACAATCTACACCACACACACACACACACACACACACACACACACACACACACACACACACACACGGAGGAAGGAAAAATCTAAGAATGATCTCAGCTTTCCAATTTTGTGGTAGAAATAACCAGAACAGATATTATATGAGAAGAAACAAAGTTATAGCTTAGAAGTGAACTTAGAAAATAACTGTGTGTCCTCATGTCTCCCATCAAGTATACTTTATGCTGCTCAAATACTTAGTGGTATAGAGCTTACTACGCAGTTTGGTTGATCTGCAAAAATACATACCCTAAAATGAGATGGATTCTTCCTCTCCCACAAGCTATCATTTTCCAATAGCTTTCCAGACAGATGTGGGACTTTGTGCCTACTTCCCCCTCCATGCTGTGATTTTGTTTGGCTTGAGTTTGTACAGGTTTTGTACATACTGTGAGCACTGTTACATTTATAAAACAGTTTCTTTATAGTCATCCTCTGGCCCTTACAACCTTTCTGCTCCATCTTCCACAATCTCAGAGTGTGATTCCCGAGCCTTGTTGGGGAAGAGAGTAGTGAGGATATCCCATTTAGAGCTGATCACTCCACAGTCTCTCATTCTCTATGTGTTGACCAGTTGTTGCTGTCTGTTGTCCACCATTTACTGAAAGTTGTATCTCTGATAAACTCCTCTTAGGTAAACAGTCTGACTGACCTATCAATATGATTATTAACAATACCCTTTTTAAGAACATCTTTTATGTACGCAGTGATATATGGTTTGTGTCTATAGGTCACTCCAACTTATCTGTACACTCTGTCTTCACAGTGACTAACTCTCACTCTTGTTTCATGTTGCTGGGCATACCAAAATCTGACATCACAACTCAAATCCACCTTGAAGTCAAAAAAGCAATGTAAATGAGCAAATCAGATAGAGGAATATTTATGGACAAATTTCAGTGAATGTGGCAAATTTGCACAGTCAACTACCTGTTCTTCTGGCTTTAAAATTTAAAAACAGGAAAATCCAAGTTTTTATAGTAGGTACTTTTAAATACAGTAAGTCTTTTAAAATAACTTGAAACCTTAGTTCTAAACATAGAAACAAATTCAAATTCCAATGTTCTACTACAGAAACAAAATCCAAGTCAAACCCTTTCAAACATCCATAAACCACACATTCACAGCCCTTCTGTCTCAGTTCACTGGCCTCTTGTTCTGCCTGTTGTTATTTCTACTAATTAGAGTTCACATTGGCCATCATCACCACCAGCAGGCCTACTCTCTCTGACACCATGTAGTGTACCTACCTGCATATAACCGAAAATCGTATTTACAGAGCCAAACTGCTCCTTGTTCTCAAATTCAGAGTTCCAGAGACAGAAAATGTGTTTTACAAATTAGAGTTTGACTTCTAAAGACAAAATAATTGTTTTATAATATGAACCATGCTATCAATTTCAACTTTCTTTTTGTACTAGGAAGGACTCAGGTAAGCATTAGGACTGAGAGCTAAGGAGCAAACCCTGATGAAACCTCTTATGTAAACACAGGTTCTAATCGTACTTCTGCTATTTCTGAGAAGCTTAAACTTGTTCAAGTCTGCTAGACCCACTTAGTTTTCATTTTTACATGCAAAATGAAGATAGCGATGAAGGATTATTATAAAGATTAAATTGGACAATTTAATAAAATTAAATAAAAGAATGAACCAAGTAATCAACGATGTTGAAACTTTGAGAATTCTTATGATAGGTGTTTTTTATATTTAAATTCAAACTTGCCTTGATTTTTTTGTTTTATTAAAATTAGTTATCGCTCCTGTTTTGGTGTCATAGAAAGGAATGAAAAAAGACAGTGTACATAAAGAAAAACCAGGTCTCATAATAGTTTGATTGTGATTGAGTATATTGACCTCATACAATAGGTTCAATATTTTATTATTTGGCTATATTTGCTGAAGATGTACATGAGTCAGTACATATGCTGAGGACTTGAGTATAAACAGAGTGTGCTGTGAGGTTGTGTCTTCTATAAATGACAGGGAAGATTTACTCACAAAATCCCAACAATATGATCTCCTAAATAAGAGCAGTATAAGAACACCAGTTGACATACCAGGCTGGATAAGGGAACTCTCATAGAACTCCCCCATAGATTAATAGCCATAGACAGCTAGTTAGTGGCTGATGAGAGAGGTAGAATCAGTCTTCTTCATCTGCAAACACACATGAAAGTCATACTTTATAGACTCAGTCCCTTGCCATCCTGTCTTTTCATTAACTATCTCAATCCTAGTCCCGACTTTGCTCACTTACAGCTTCTGTGCCTGAGACTACTCTACTTCCCCAGCACCGTGGGATGTATTTCCATAGCTCTATTTCTGGTCACATGCTTCCCCCCCCCCCCCAGTCTTTTCTGATTCTGCTCTCTCAAAGTGGTAACTTGCTTTTTTCTCCTCTGAAATTTTGGTTCCACTAAGAGGGGCTCTAGGTCTACATTTCTTAAACGTTTTAAAAGAAGCGTTTTTTGAGAACTCCATTCATGAATCCCACCATTTGTTCTACTGTTGTTAGCTCAGGCTCGTTTTTGTTAGTTAGTTTGGAAACCAGTCCAGTGAGCCCCAGAGAATGTGTTATAATGTCTTCCTTTCCGTCCTGTAGATCTGTTTCTCCCTCTACTCCATTCTCACCTAGAGAAACTGTTGTTGCTGGAAAAGAGATGTTCTCTTTCATTTGAGATTGTCTTCGATTTTTGAATGGGAAATATTTCCAGAGAACTGGAGGGTAGAAGGAATTTATGGCCAGTGTAATGGCCTCATCATAGGGACACTACTAGCGCGTGTTCCTCTTCAATAAAGAACAGTCAACATGCTGCATAAAGCTTCCCACTCTAACTTCTTTTGGCTGATCTCGTTTCTGCTTCTCAGGGAATTAACCCTGTGCATGCTTGCCTCCACACACTGCAGTTCCTTTAGAGTTTACAAATTATTTTTTTATTAACCTATTTCAGTGGACATCATCTCATCTTTTTCCTGGGACTCTGAATGACACAGAAATGATTGTTAAAAGTGGCAGATAAGCTCTTGTAGAGTCCTAGTCTAACAAGAGAAACATGCAAGCTAGAGTTGAATGTTGATTTTCCTTAAAGTATCTGCAAATGTCACACTAGTGAAGCAAGTATTAATCACTGTACAGATCTGAGCATGAGAGAAGGGACTCCAAATTTTGAGATTGGTTAACATAACTTTCTCATAATTCTGCAAAAGATGCTGAAATCTTATCCAATATGTGAGTTAAGTTATGGCATTTCATAAGAAATAGGAGAAAAGCAAATAGATGAGGTAGAATATAATTGAATATGTTTGAATAGGCTGCGATGTGGGATTTGCTAACTTGGATTGCTTTCTGTGCTGGCTAATATTCTGTCATTTTGACATAAGCTAGAAGTATTTAAAAAGAGGGAATTTCAGTTGCGAAAATGCCCCTCCCATATTTTCCTGAGGGAATACTTTTGATTGACAACAAATGTGGGAGGGCCTAGCTCACTGTGGGCACCGTCATGCCTGAGCTGGTGGTCCTGGGTACTCCAATAAAGCAGGCTGAGCAAGCCGTGGAGTATAAGTCAGTAAGTAGTATTCCTCCATAATTTGTGCTGCAGTCTCAGCTTTGAGTTCCTGATTGAGTTCTTGTCCTGAACGTCCTCGGTGATGAAGTATGACCTAAAAATTATAAACTAAAATAAACTCTTTTCTTCTAAAAGCTGCTTTTGGTGAGACATTTTATCACAGCTCTAGAAACCCTAATTATGCTGGATGCAGTGATACACACCTTTAATATCAGCATTTGAGATGCAGAGACAAGCAGAGCTTTGTGAGTTCAAGGAGAACCTGGTCTACATCGTGAATTCCAGGACAGCCATGGTTATGTAACAAGACTATTTCTCAAGAAACCCTTAATTAAAATGCTTGTTAACTAAGTTCTCATTGTGAAAACCATTTAATGCTCAAATCTGTGTACATTTTGAAGGTTCATAATAGGGAGGGAACATGTAATCTGTTTCTTCCATCAGAAAAAAAACCCGCCTTTTGAGTAACTCCTACGGTGAGATGCTAAGACTCCATTTTTAGGGGATAATATAAAAAACGCCCAATAGTATAGGATGGGAATGAAGATAAATTGCATTTTCATTTGATGCAAAAAGTGAAATGTTTCAGTAATATAAACTTCACGTTAATGATGAGGATTTGGGCCAACAAGCAGAAAACAAAGCAATAAATAGGAGTCTAAAGAACTGCAGTAGATTATGAAATAAATCAAGTAAATTTAAACACAAGTGAAAAGAACAGAAAATCTCGGGAGCATTTACTGCAACTGGGTTCTCGCTAGGAAATCTTGAAGAGACACCTTAAATACCAAATACCAGTGAAGGAATGTTAAAATGAGTGTTTCCATGGGCAATATTTAAAATTCTATCTGGATAACATTTTAGTCTGAAATAAATTATTGGGAACTGGCTTTCAGATATTAAGACTACAAGGAGTTATTTTCTCAGGTAAAGAGAGAGACCACCGTGTCAGTGATGAATAGGCTTGTTGGAAATGCATTTAAATGTGGACTCAAGCAAATGAGCCATGCTTTTATTAAGCACTGTGAGGCTGAGGCAGACCAGGATCTATGAATGTTTTAGCTAAGCTAAGATGGACCTCACAAACCTGACTTGACGTTTCCTGGGAAACGATAGAGCCTGACTGCTAGAATTGGCATTCAACTTTCCCTTCCTTCTCTTTTCTTTGTTTTTCTTCCTTCAGAGCTCAACTTTGCTCTCAAACTTCATATTGAAATCACAAACCCAAGAGCTTCCATTGAACCACACTCATCCTTTACCAAGGCGAAGTTGTCACCGTCCCACCCATTATTACTAAAGCGTATGTCACTGAGAGACCTTAAGTTAGCCTCAGCCTAGTATTTAGAGTTTACCCAAAATAGACTTCTTGTAGCGTATTCTTAATGAAGGCAAACCTCAGTACTTGGACATATGACTTTAATAAACAACAATTAATTCTATAAATGACATTAAATTAGTCCTGCAGAGATGGTTCAGCTGTTAAAGGCTATGCTCACAACCAAATATAGATGGCATTAAATTAATTGTTGTCTGCACACATTGTAACTCCCCCAGTTATTTTTTCATTATAATTGGTAATTTCACTAATTCCCCTGAATCATGTGTCTTCTTTTGAAATCCTACTTGTGAATTTCCCTTACTTAAAATTGTTTTATGTGATAAGTGTTTTGCTTGCATGTGTGTATGTGCACTATGTGTGTGCCTGGAACCCCATGGAGTCTAAAAGAGGGCATCACACCCTCTGGAGATGAAATTGTGAATCACCACATGGGTGCCAGGAATGAATTTGCATCCTCTTCAGAAGCAGCCACTGAGTGTTCTTAACCATTGAGTCATATCTCCAAAACCAGTGTTCCTCTCTCTGGATGTGTTCCTTAGTCTATGCCATTTGTTAATTTGTCTGTTCTTGAAATTGTGTTTGTTAATATGATATGGTTTATATATGTTACATACATCACACATTACTATGAGTTATGTTTTACAATGTGGTAATATGATGTAGTTTTTCATAAATATAAGTCAAGGCATACGTGCTTCATTACTTGCCTTTAAACATGCCCCATGTAGTGTTGAACTTCATATATTTTAAGAAACTTAATAATCAGCATTTTAAAAAATTAAGTGAGAATTTGATTAGAGTTCCACTGTATTCGTAGAGCAGTTTTAATTGATTTTATGCCTTTTGATGTGGTTGTGTTACAGACATGATTCTCCCTGTAGTTATTTGTGTTCTTTCTAAGATCGATCAGTGAATCTTTTTGGCTTTTTTTCTTGGGTCATTACATACCTTTGGTAAAATTTATTTTTAGGCATTTTGCAGTTGTGCTTGCTATATGGTTGTTTAAACATTTATATTCTCTTATCATTTATTATAGGAACACAAAAGACCTTTATATGCTATTCATTTCAAATGCCTCAACTCTATTATCTGAATGTATAGTTTCTGTAACGTCTTCTGTAATGTATTTTATGCCAGTTCTTTGTTGATGGTGTAGGACTCTCTTTAAATGAACAATCACACTCATCTGTGAATAATAATGGTTTTATTTCTTGTTTTTGAAGCCTTGCACTGTACTTCTCTACCTTATTCCACTGACCAGGTCATTGAATGAGCTTGTCACATCAGAAGAAAAGGATTTCTGAGGCACTGACAACTCATTAGCAAAAGTGAAAATTTTTGCCAGGTAATAGAGATGCTACAGAAGAATTAACCTTTTTCAAAAGCAAGATTGAAAGGTAGTATCCAAACACACATACACACACACACACACACTCACACACACTCACACACACTCACACACATACACACACTCACACAATACACACACACTCACGCACACACACACACACACACACACAAATTTACTTTGAAAACTCTTGATAAAATATGCTCAAAATGAAAATGTAAGTTGAAAAGTTTATGCTGTAACACATAGAAATGTAAAGAATTATCAGTCATGGCTCTTAGAGTATAAGAGACTATTTAATATAATATTGGGATGAGAAAGCGCTCTTCTCGCTAAAATAATCCTCCCTAAGCTTCAGGTAGCACGGGAGGGTGGCAGAACAGGACAACCACTCCAGCCAGAACCGCTCTGGAAGAACCACCAACATGCCTGGACAAGGTCTAGCCGAGTTACTGAGAGCTGCGCCAGTTTACACAGTGTTAGAAGTTAAAGCCACATCCAGTGGCTAACCAATGTGCCTGTGGATATCGCCCTTAGACTTCTAGAATCTATTTCTTTAACGTTTCTGACATTATAATAAAATGAAATGCTATCCCCTGTGGTGGGATTCAGGTGTCAGCTGATTAGGTCCGAAGCTGCCTATCCAGGGTCCCGGGCTCCGGAAGGGGGCGTGGCCAACCCTATTCATAAGGGGCTGCTGGGATCTTGGAAAGCCCCGTTTTATATCTCTTTTTCCATTTTTGATTTCCATTTTTCTTCCTCCAAACATTCCCATATGCCACTCCTTCCTTCCTGAACTCTGTCTTTATTACTTCTACTTCAAGATTTGAAAGTTTCTCCAAGATCTACCTCATTATTTTGATCTTGTGAAGATATATAATTTAGATTAGGATTATCAATTTTATTTTATTAGAAATTCTATACCCTGCGTATTTTTCTCCTTTGAAGACAGAGTCTTGTTTAGCTGAGGATCATCTTACAACTCAGTATGTTGCTGTAACTGGCCTTGAATTCTGATTCTCTTCATCCAGCCTCCTAAGCACTGGAATTATCTGTTTGTACCACTCTGAATGGGCTGCATATTTTCTTAGACAATGAGTAACACCTCTTTCCCATTGAAGACCTCGAAGTACTTGTCAAATTATATCAAAATAAGGAAGAGTTGTGTGAGGCCCTAGGATGAAGGCAAAAGGTATTTGAAATGTACAGGATATTAGAATTTTTGAAACTGGCAAAAATAGAAGGAGAACAGATAAAACTCATTCTCCAGTAGATGACATGGTGTATGAATGGCCCTATTGGATGGCTGTTACATCTCACAGAAGATCTAGAACTGGACACTCTCTGTTTCATCTTGTTACACTTTGCCCACTGCATGAACCTAAGAGCAAACCAGTGATTCTTGCTGTTCTGTTAACAACGACAGATACATGAGTGTGCTTGGGTAAGGCCTCCACAGGAAGGTACCAAGTCACTTCCAAATATCTTCAGTGAAAACTGTGTAAGTCTTCATAGCAAAGAGATATAAGAATGGCTGTCACCAGTTACCCTACCCGGGATTTTCAAGGAGGCATCTGAGCCACTGGGGGCACTGTTTATGATGATGAAGGTAAAGTTATTGTATAAACCTAAAACCCATGCATGAATTCTTTAGTGCTCAGAGGAAGTCTGCTCGCCGCCTTTCACTTACCATGGACCTACTATGTTTAATTTTATCCCATAATCATGAGAACTTGCTTTCTTTCCCCTCTGCCCTCCATACTGTTAGTATCTTTGCAGACTGTCTTTTAATTAAACTCCTAATATATCCATTTAAGGCCTCCCCAGACTGATTAATCAAATGCCACTAGGAAACTGAAATTCCATCGTAAAACAGTTACTAATGTGTAAGGGGGATTATTAAATTGCTGTTTTATTGCCCAAATTGACAAAGATCAGTGATGAAGAGTGAGCACACGGGAGTCGCGTGGCAACGCGTTCATCTAATTAATGAAGTGACAGCTTTATGCTGTGAAGTAGCAAAAGGACTTGACAAGACTCATGGCTTTCCTTACTGACTAGAGCAGCTGGAAATACTGTTTCTTAACATCCTCAGAAGCTTTGGCAGTAATGTATTAACCTTGTAGCACTTAAGGAAGGAGGGGGGCAATTAGCTTCCCCATGTACTGCCAGAAATTCCAGCATTTCTCTGTCTCTATCTAATTTGCCAGCATTCATTCCCTCGTCATATACAATACAATCAGTTATCTCTAATTTGAAGTTTCTTGTCCTGTTGGAAGAAGATGAGAGAAATCAACAAACAGGGACATGAGTCTCCCAGGAAGCAAATGAAATAGAAGCTTAAGGCATGGATCATTTATTAATGGTGCTGAATTTATAAGCCATAGGATCCAAAACAGCAGAGAATTTATTCTGAATTAATCAGACATGAATAATACTACTGAACATTTTTGACCACTGATTAGACTATCAGACAAGTCAGGTAAGTTAATCTGCACTTTAGTAGGTTATTATTTTTATTTGAAATATTGGACATGGGCACTTTTGTTGCTTTGCTATATATTTTGGCATTAGTATGTTGGGATTTTGCTTAAATTGGCAATGAAGAGCAGATGGACTCTAGAACTGTGTCTCTTTCCTGAGTCTCTGAGAGTCTCTAGGGATCAGTGCAAAAGAGTTTGCACATTTGGGGGATTAGAAAGTCCCAGATAGACAGGCGCCATGGTCCTCCAAAGGCCGACTTCGAATAGTCAGCTGGTCTTCTCTGCTTTCACTGTTTCCCCTCCAGATACCCTCTGTTAAATTACAGCAGGAATCACCTGCCTCTCTTACACGTTTCCTAAACTGGTACTGACATTGCTAGGTGGAGCTTCAATCAGATGTAACCCCAAGGTTATATGCATGAAGCTAGCTTCCGGAAACTAGCAGTTTCTGAAGGTAAATGATTATAAATGTAAATTTCAACTCCCCACGGGGCTGCTTGGCTGAGAAGGATTTGTGGGCTTGGCACAGCTCAGTGGTAATTATCTAGATTTGAACATGGTTTCTGTTTCAAGGGGAAAGACATTTGGCAGCAGTTCCTGCAGGCGCTAAAAGGCCACATCATTTCTTTCTCAAGGATGCCAAAATCTCTAATTTCCAGACCTAAAATATCAGTTCTCCTCACTCACCAGAGTGTTGGTCCCCACCAGCTTTGGGGAACAGGTACACTTTATTCTAGAACAGTCACTGCAGAAAAGCACAGTGGCTGCAACCTGGAAAACTGTCTTGTGTCGCTGGCATATCATTTATACCAGTCCATGTGGTATGGCTTTCAAACATCCACAGCGAAACATATGCTTCCCTTGAAGGGATAGAGTGTAGGTACTGAGCAAACGGTACCAACATTTCTGTACAGTCCTCTTAAAGGAACCATACTTTTTCATGTTGAGTCAGCAAAAGAGCAACACAAACAACATGTTAAGCATCAACTATGTGCCAAGTCTTGAGTTACCCAATGCAGATGGTAAAAACAGCTCAGTCTTTAAAGGTTTGTGGTCTATTGTAACATTTATAATACTGAAACAGTGTGAGTGTGGGATAATGCTCTTGTACACTGTAAAGATTTGTTATTTGTATTGGTTTAATAAAATGCCAATAGGTCAGTAGACGGGTAGGAAGTATAGACGGGACAACCAAACTAGGAGAATTATGAGAAGAGAAAGGCAAAGAAGCAGACGCCAGCCAGATGCAGAGGAAGCAAGATGAGAACGCTGCACTGAAGAACAGGTACCAAGCCACGTGGCTAAACACGGAAAAGAACCATGGGGTTAATTTAAATGTAATAGCTAGTTAATAATAAGCCTGAACTACTGGCCCATAAGTCATTATAATATTATATCTCCAAGTCAATTATTTTATAAATGGCTGTGGGATCAAGAGTGAGAGAGAGTCATCCTGACTTCAGGGATAAGTGGGACAGAGAAACATCCAGCTACATGTGAGTCCAAACAAAATTGAGAGATGGGAGGGTGGGGTGTAACACATTCAATTATTCAAGCAGCTCACAGTAGTGTAATGTCTCAGGATGCAGACATGGCTAATTGACTGTTTTAAAAAGCACAGATAATGACAAATGCATAGGACATTCAATACTCAGTCCACAAATGTTTACTGAGTACTTTGTATAAGGCATCCCCTCTGCTGTATGATGCAGCCATCCCACCAAGAAGCTAAAAGGGGATCCCTTTTTCAAAGGGTTTATTATCACACACTCATTCAGGTAAACAGTTCACAGCACTAAGGAAAACAAAACTATGAGTGGGATTTGAAGAAATATGATCTGATGTTCAAATCTTAGCTCTTTTGTGTATCTTAGGCTGAAGAAATTACTACGTTGTTTTAAACCTTGCAACGGGGTTGTGATGATTAAAGGCAGCTACATAAGCACAGCACCCATTCTACTGTCAGGCACTGAGTAATTAATAGTAGTGACAACTACAAATAGAAATTTGTATTGCAAAGCAAAAAGTTCCAGGGTTTGAATGACCTGAGAATTGTTTGAAGGCCAAGAATAGGCAAGAAAAAGAAGGAACCGTATATTCCCAAACCTAAGAGAGTTATAGAAAGCTGGTGCTGGGTTAGAGCCGAGAGCTGGAACATTGTGCTATGGGAAGTATATGGTGCTAGGGATGCATAAGTATAGTGGAGAAGGATCAAGCTGGACAGGAATGCCTCACTGAGAGCCTTCTTTGCCATGTTATGAAGTAGGGATTTTTACTCTACAGATGATGGAAAACACTGGATAGTAATCACAAGACTGCTTCTTGAAGCAGTAGTGATAACGCTAAGCAATAACCACTGGCTAGTGTAAGAATTCCTCACATATAGCAGCTATGTGGTAAACGTACTAGTCCAATAACTTGACCTGATGCTGGCAGAACACACCACTATGTAAATCTGTGCCCATTTGCTCTTATAAGCAATGTTAGTTAATAATAAGCCTGAACTACTGGCCCATAAGTCATTGTAATATTATATCTCCAAGTCAATTATTTTATAAATGGCTGTGGGATCAAGAGTGGGAGAGAGTCATCCTGACTTCAGGGCTAAGTGGGACACAGAAACTTCCAGCTACATGTGAGTCCAAACAAAATTGAGAGATAAATTGAGAGATTGGAGGGTGGGGTGTAACACAAGGAGGAGCCTTCCTTTTTGCCTCCTGCTTCCCTTCCCTTGCCCTGCTCAGTGACTTCCCCAAATAAATTCTAGTGTGGCAGCTGGTAGTGTGTTCGCATGTGTGAAACCAACAGATAAATGCAGACTGTTGAGCCAGTGGCCTGGGAGGAGGTGCTTGAGAGGTAGGAGCTGGGCTTTCTGAGATTTAAAAAAAAAAAAAAAAAAAAAAAAAAGAGGTCATTGACTGACATAAATGAGCTTTGTCTCTTGTTTGTCCTGAAGTGACCTGGGAGGCCATGGCTTTATGGTACAATTCCAGTAGTGTCTAGCAACCAACCCTAGCAATTTTCTTCTTTAAATTGCTTCTGATTATTTCATGTCTGCTCTTGAGAAGCTGTCTGTTAATATTACTTATGCTTTAGAGGAAATAAACAAGCTTCACTTTCTATTACTGCTCTGAGTGTGATGCTTCATGTTTGCCTACAGAATCTTGACTGCTTTATTACACTTAGAGTGACTATGCCAAGCACTGTACATAGAGATACATGGGGTGATATATTGTATAGTTAATAAAAAAATTAGTCTGGAATATCAGAGGACAGAGTTACCCATAACCAAGTCATGAAGGGCAAGAAGGAGTGACACAGGCCTTTAGTACCATCACTTGGGAGACAGAGATCCCTCTGGTTCTCTGTGAGTTTAAGGCCTAACACCAGGCAGTGGTGACACACACTTTTAATCCCAGCTCTAGGAGAGTTGAATCAGGAAGTAAAACAGTTGGGCAGAGAAAGAAATATAAGACAGGAGAAGGCAGAATTTCAGCTCTTTTGCCTGCTCATCCAGTCAGTCTAAGGACTCATGGAGATAGGGCCTACCCTGTTCAGCCTGAGGAGTAGGCTGGGTGAGAATTGGTTGTGGTTTGTTCCTTGTCTCTTTGATATTCCAACTTTTCTCCAATATCTGGCTCTGCGTTTTATTATTATACTAAATAGAATTCATGCAAAGAATATGCCTTTGCTTCTCAAACTCAGAGCCAATCACACTTTGAAATGTCTAGTCATTTCATGAATGATACCCAGGATACGTGCTTGGGACTGGGCTGAATGGTCAGATGCGGATGTTACTATGGATGTTTGTTGAGCGTTATAAGGTGGAGGAGACACACACTAGGGCCCACATAGCGACTGTTCCTTTACTCAGTCCTTCAAATCCATCTTCTCTTATAATTTAATTCAAATATTAGGCAGTTTTGAAATATCTTGATTCTGTTGACTTACTTAGGAAATGTACTTTTCTTAGCTTTCTGAAAGTAGTACATTTGGTAAAATCTTATTCTCTTTTACATGCTTGCCTTATTTTATTTTATTTTTTTACATATTTGACCAATCTCTGTCTAATGAAAAGAATGCTTTTCTAATGTTGCAACAAATGGATCATACTTGCTACATGGGAAATTGAGGCAGAAAAATCATTGGAGTAATTCAGGAACAATTTAGATAGCAGAGTTTTGGTATTTTGTGTTCTTTACATAATTTTTACTTGTCTTCAATGATATCTACATTCCCATTAAGACAATTTCCATTAAGTAATTCTCAGAGTTTCTGATTATGTTTCGGATGTAAGAATTTGTAGTGATGGCATCCTGCATTCCTGATTGAAATTGTTTCTTCTATGTTTTGGTTCATCTAGTGAATTTTTTTCAATTTTGTTAGTTGGGTTAAAGAAACTGAATGAAATGTGGTATTCTCTATCACTTTTGCATTTCCTATGTTATCTATTTCTGCTGTTTCCATTATTTCCTTTTCCACTATTGTCTCATTTTCTGTAACTGTTTTTAGTAGTTGTTCTGATCATCGCAACACACATCTTCAGCTTATTTGTAGTCTACTTGAGAATAATAATGTTAAAAATTCATGTATCATTAAGTGATTTGAGCCCAACAATGTAACTAATTTAAGACATGCTTTAAATATGTGTGAAAGCTTCACTATGTCTGTGTATCATTGTATAACATTACTGATTTTCTTAAGCTGTCAATTACCTTTGAAAGAGATTAAATATATCAGAAATTTTAAAAACTACTTAGATTTCTAAAACTCCATTCATTTGAATAGATCCAAATTTATAACTGGCATTATTTTTTTTTAGGCCTGAAGAAATGTCTTGAATTTTTATAGTGTGTTCCATCCGGAGATAATTTTCTCAGTTTTAGTTTATCAGAAAGAAATCTTTACCTACAGTTTTGAAAGCTATCTTTGCTTAACATAGAATTCTAAGTAGACCAACCACTATTTTTTTTCTAGGATCTGAGGATGCTACTTCAGTGTCCTTCAGCTAATGTATTTCATGTCTGACGTTTAGTGAAATTCTTTCTTTTGTCCATTGTAACTGTGTATTCCTTCTTCCAGATGAGCATCAGATTGTTCTATCTATCAGGTCTTAGCAATAGTCATGATGTTTACTTATTTTTATTGTGTTCTTAGCTTAGTAGGTTCCAGGTTCTCAAAAATTACTATGTGGCATCTTTTCTTTATGCCCTTGACTTCCTTCTTATCAACACCCCAAATATATGTTGCTTTGCTTATGTGATGCAGTCCTATGTGTCATATATCTGCTTTTTCTGTTTCCCTTAGATAAATTCTACTGCTGTCTAAATCTACAGATTTATTTTCTGTGCTGTGTAACCTGCCATAGATTATACAGTTTACACTTTCTCATCTTAGATGTTTCATTTGCAATCTCTCATTGTTTCCTTTGGGTTCCATTTAGATATTCTAATTTTCTTAACATTATATTCATCTCTTCTGTTCTATTGGTAATATGGTGTGTATTTATGATAATTGCTCATACAGCTTTGTGTGTGAATTCCATAAACTAGTGCATTTGGTAGTTGGTTTTACCTGATTGGCTTTATATTGTTGTAGGACATAATTTTTTGTTCCTTGGGAAATCTGGCAATTCTTTTTTAGCTGACAAATTTCTGTCAGTTTATTATGTACTTTATTAAAACATGCATTCATTATGTTCATATCATATTCATGATTATTCATTATAGTCAGCCATTAATTGTCTGACTGCATTGAGATTTAATTAGCATTACCTCACATGGTTGTTACATTTTTTCATGTCAATGCTTCCAATTTTAAAGAAGACAGTCTCCTTATATGCAGTTACCAGCTTCTCAACCCAGCCCTCGTTAGGTGAAATTTCATATTCTGGAAATGCCATTCTTCTCTACACTTTCATGGTTCAACATTTTTGTAAACAACATAAATGAACTCATACAGTATTTCTTTTTGTGCCTATTTTCTTTGACTTAATATAACATATTCCAGATTCATTAATGTTTATAACAAAGAATAGGACTTTCTTGTTTTTTAGGATAGTGAATAATACTCTGTGGTATATACATAGCACGATTTCACTATCCTTTCATCCACCAATACACAATTGTGTTGGTTTCCTATTTTGCCTATTGTCAAACTTGATAATAGTTGACTGAATTTCAGATATTATGAGAGTAATTTTGAAAACGTTAGAAACTTTCCTTTTGAAATTAATATTTTTTTTATTTTTCCCTTTTGCATTTTTGAGATTATACTATAATGACAATTTCCTTTTTTGCTCCCTGGAAACCTTCTTATATGTCTCTCCTACTCTCCTTCAGTTTCAGGCAGCCTTTCGTTTCTAATTATTATCATATGCATAGTATGTTATGTGGTCAGTCTGTAAAATGTTACTGGCCTGCATGTATCAGGACTCACAATTTGGTTCTGGACAATCACTGGTGTGTTCTTTCATGGGGGAAGACAACCTTTTCTGTTCCCAGGTTTCCTCAGTTGCCTAGAGTTTTTGTGTAGGGTTAAAGTCTACTGGGTTTTTCCCCATCAAGTTTGGCATGTTCTCATTTGTATTATTCTTGTTCAGCTTACACTTGGGCAGTCATGTGGGGGAGACTTTATAGGTATAAGGTCAAAGCCTCATAGGCTTTTCATCAACCATGTTAGTGTGTTTGTCCTTGTTTGGTTCAGGTATAGGCAGTCATGTTGCTCAGACTTCCTGTGTATAGCTTTTGCTGTTACTATGAGACAAAATCTCACTAGTAAAGGTTTGAGAACTTATAATCATATCTTCTTCCCTTTCCTTTTCTCCTTTTAACCATTCCGTCACTTCTTCTCAAATTCATGACCTCACCTTCTTCAATTATTGTAGTCCCATAGACATGTGTGTATACTTAAACACACCCTGCTGTTGGGTCCATTAAAGGTTGCTCAAATGTGTATGTATTTTGAGCTTCATGATGGATAACTTATTGGGGAGCTTGTCCCCAGAGAAGACTTATTTCCCTCTCTTAGTAACAGTTATTGGTACTTCTTCTTTTGGGGTAGAGGGCTGTGAGAGTTCTCCATCTATGTTGGAATATACCTGGTGTTATAGTACAGGTCTTGATTAAGCTATTGATTAAGATATTGTTGACAATGTGTGTGTGTGTAGTATGTGTGTCTGTGTCTTTGTGTGTGTGTCTATGTGTCTGTGTGTATGTCTGTGTATGTGTCTATGTGTGTATGTATGTGTGTCTGTGTCTCTGTGTGTCTCTGTGTGTGTGTCTGTGTGTGTGTGTGTCTGTGTCTCTGTGTGTGGTGTGTGTTTGTGTGTGTCTTCTAACAGAAAACATATTATATGTTCTTGCATGCTTTCAGAGTGCTGGAAACTTGACTAGGGGTAATATAAAAATGAAAAATAACAGGCAGAGAGTCTGAACTCTTGGATGGAGAATATAAAGTACCCATGAACTTGCTACTCTTCCAGAGAACCTGGGATCATTTTTCACTACTATCCATAATACCCAGTACCAAAGCAAACTATGCTTATGTGGCAGGCATGAACATGGCATATAGATAAATATGGATCTAAAACATCCATACACATACAATAAAATTGGTTGAGTTGTACAGTAGTACCACTTTCAGGATGTTAAGGGAACTTAACTATTTCAACATGGAATATTAAAGGCAAGAGGTATTGACTTTGCCTTTCTTGGTAATATTTTGGTCCTAAATATTGTTCAAAAGGCACAGATTTTTAGAAGTCTTTTGCCTGAAGCTCAAATACTGAGATAGCAGTTGTTCAAGGGCTCTTGATTGTATGGAGGTTCTTCATGCTGCAGTCTCAGAATGTGAAAAATAAGTGGGAACTCCCAGTAAATGGTAGATGTCAGTAGTAGCATTATGCTCAATCAGGGTCAAGGGTCATTTTGGATGTTGAATTATATTTTAGTATTTAAATGCAAATTTTATTTAAAATCTATCATCCTACCTTTTGTTAATTTATTCAGGCTTTTTGCGAATGACCTGTTTTATGTATACAGTATATTCTAACATATCTACCCCATTTTCTCTAATGCCTTTCTTTTCCACAACCCCATCTCCTTCAAACTTTTTTTTTTGTTTTTTTTTTGTTTTGTTTTTTAATTTACCAGGATGTCAAGTTTCTACTAGTCACCAAAAAGCACAACAAAGACATGAGGGGGCTTTACTTATTTGTTTGCACTCCATAAGCTATACTCAGACACATGGTTCAGTACCTTTGATAATTGTCTTTTATCCATAAGCTGCATGGTCAATGCTGAGTGCATTGGGAAAGAATTCCAGGTACTCCAGAGGGTACCTAAGTAGGTTATAGGGTAATGGAAGCAACATAAAATCCTATAATGCATTCATTCATAGAAGGAAACTGTATTGACCATAAGGATCTCAAAGAACCGGTAAAATACCGCTTCCCACCAGAACCTGAGTAGTAGTACCATTGTGGAGAGGATTTTGCTTGGAAAATGATTGAATGGAAATGCTCCCAATACTCTGAGCATCACAATGCCAAGGTGCCTGAAGTCAACTTAAAATTAGTTCCATACTCCAATGCATGACTTAAAGTTACTGGCTTTACAGTCAAGGACTGGTATCAAAAAAATTTTTAGTGAAAGAAATACTTCTTATGTGGTATAAAAGTTTTGCGAAAATAAATTGAGGCATAATTTGTGTATTTACATAAGTTTAGATCAATATCCTAATATGTTTGGAAAGCCTAAAAAAGGACTATGTTCAGATAGGTTCTTAGGAAGATTATGAATGGGTATCCCACTCCAAGGCCAAGGAGAAACACAGTAGACAAATTTTGTTCATGGTCACAATAGAAATAGTGTAGTTGGTGCATAATTTCAGGACAGTAAGTTGTCTATGCAGGGTATGGGCTTAATTTGGTCTTAGGACATAGTTTGTCATCAGCAAAGTACAGCTTTAAAGAAAGTACTCTGTAAATAAAACTCATGTTGTTGTAGCTGTGTGGTGTGTTTCTGTGAAGAAGCTCTCTTTTCCTTTTTTTAGAACCTGCTGGAACATAGTATGATGAAGGAAATCACAAAACTTAAGTAGTAAAGCTAAAGACACACCCCAAAAGACTATTCTATTGTAGTAGCTTAACAGTGCATCAGATCACTCAGCCAATGGTAATAAAAGGTAATTTCAAGCACTGTGATAATTGAAGGAAAGAGAGTGGATACCACTTGGTGGCTGTGAAGGCATTCATTAGCAGATATATGACATCACCAAAGGCTTAGCACCATAGTGGAAGTCTCCTTGAGTTTTTAGATGTGTATTTATAATGTGGGGAGCCTTGAAAGTACATGGCAACATGGTGCTGACTACAGAATAAGGAGCACATTTTCTCTCTTCTTTATGGAGACATTGCACATGAGTAGTCAGTTCAAAGACAGTGACATTTCTGTTTAATTTTTACATTGTTTAAGCTACTGCCAAGATCTTGATTCAAAAAATATAGACTAGGGGAGATAACACAGCTTGGAGAACAGGTTCCCAAAAGCTATCTAAGTAGTAGGGACAGGTCCTTATCTCATTGCTTAAAGCCTTACTACACATAGCAGAGGGCCTATGTCAGTCCCATGCAGGATCTCTAACTATTGTTCCAGACAAAGGAGCTCCCAGAAACGCAAGTCAGCAGTCTCTGTGGGTTCCTCAGTCATGACTCCCTTCCTTGTAAAACCCTCTTCCCTTTCTTCAGAAAGACTTCTAGAGCTCAGCCCAGTGCTTGACTGTAGATCTCTGCATCTGCTCCCAGCAGTTATTGGGTAGAGTATTTCTGATGGCAAGTAGGGTAGTCACCAATCTGATTACAGTAAATGTCTAGTTCAGGCACCTTCTCCACTATTGCCAGGAGTCTTAGTTGGGGGCCATCCTTGTGGATTCCTGGGGATATCTCTAGCACCAGATGTCTCCCTAAGCTCAATGAATGTTGTCTTTACTCTCACTCACTTAAGAAACTGCTAAACAGAAACAAAACAGAAAGAAGAATAGCAAGGAAGGCCGACAAGGCAGAGTGAAGTTACATGAGATGTCTTGGGTCCTGCTAGTCTTCCATCACCTTCCTGTGTGGCCCTGATCACTCAGCTTTCTTGTTGACGGAAGAGATCTCCTATATCACCAAGGTTTTTCTCAGGCTAGCATTTCATTCTCTGAGTTTCTCCATGTTCTCAGATGTCTTTTTCTGATGGGCTTATTTCTTGAGACATGCAAGAGCAGAAGACAAAACTCTCTGGAAGCTTCAGCTGCTGGTGTTTCAGAAGAATTCTCATATTGTGTGGAAGATGAATTGGGTGCAAGACTGTCATTGAGGATAGGAAACCATTTTTACAAATATTAAGTCTTGTTTGGGGATATTAATGTAACTAAAAATGAGCTAACGTCCAAAGATAATCCAGGCCAATTTAACATTTTTTGCTACTTTGATTTCTTTCATTTTAACCTAATAAGTTAGGACTCCACTTATCTCAAGAGGTCCACAACTACCTCAACAAAGCAATGAGGACTGCACATATTTTACTTTAGAATGTAGTACACTTCACACTTCCACAGAACAATAATAACCATAATTACCATTTGTTGAGTGCAAGCCTGGACCAGTTACAGCTCTAAATGGTTCATATTCTCATTTAATTCTCATAATACCCTGTGAAGTCAAATTCATTATTTTTCATATGATGAAAACATAGCTTAGAGTTGTTTAATATCTAAATTAACACAGCTGCTAAGTAATGGAGCCAGGGTTTTCATCAAAATCTGGTTTGACCCTTCCTTATTAATAGACTTTGATGTTGACTCCTTCAAGCAACCCACACAGCAAATCCACTGGTATATCACACAGTATAGAACATGTCAAAGTCTTTGGGCAGTTAAATGGTAAAAGAATTAATCAAAAATAATTAAACATCTTAAGCATATTAAATAAAAAATAACTAGGACATGGCTGAATCTCCACATGAATTCCCCCTGATGAAGCACTTTCTGCTGTGACAGAAATAAAATAAAACCTCTTGGTAATTTGAAGCATATACAGCAATTAATTCTCCATTTATATGGCCTGTTTTTAGAACTGTATTTCAAATTTTTAAAGAGCCATTTTCCATTTTAATATCTGTGCTGTAACTGATAATTATTTGGGGAAGGTGGCAAGAACAAGGGGATTTTAGTGATAGCACAAATATTTTTAATGCAACAGCTATAAGGCTTAAATCAATGGTATGTATAGAGCATGGGAACCTGTCAGAAAGAAGATGGTATAAGCTACTGCCTCCTATTCAAGGTTACTGGTCTGAATCTACCCAACCCTGACCGTGAATAGAGGTCATTTTCCTTTTGATGGCTCATTGGTGGCCCCAGTAAACGATAAAGGACTTTCCCAATTAACACCTGGGTAACCACTCAAGACTAATGCCAGAAAGTCTGACTGTGGATGGGAAAGGGATGATTCACTATGCTCCTCAAGGTCTAAGGTTGCCTGATTACTATTATTGTTGTTGTTACAGTGAGATAGTCTTCAACAAGCATCCAGCTGAATATCAATTTGAATTAAAAAATACAACAGGCCCATTAGCTTTGGTTGATATGTAAGTATTTCAAAAGTGAGCACATAAATAGAAATATAATTCATACTTCTATTCAAACCTTATGTCTATCTAAAGTCTCCACCTTCTATAAAGCTGACTAGCATTGCAAACCTATGAAGTCCTGACAATTCTAATTGCTTTTGCTATTCAAATATCTTCTTATGGTTCATAATCACTCATAATATCAAATTTTGTTGTCATCACACTCAGGATACAAGTGGAAAATAATAAACAGGACATTAAACTCTTCAATTTGTCCACTGACTCATGAACCTTAGTTGATACAAGTATCCAGATACCTTATGGTGAACATGGCTTTCTCCATAGTCCTTCATGAAGCCTTTATTATATCAAGGCTAAAAGTCTCCTATGATAGTTACATATCTCTTTCATGCTTATACCTAAAAATATGAATCATTTTATAAGAGATGGATGTGTACTCTCTTCATCCATACACTCTTTGTAGAAAGGGATAGAACATGAATGAGTTAGATAATTTGTTTAAAACTGTTATTTCTATGGATACTTTTTATCATAGTTATTAAATAGATACTTGCTTTTTGTAGTTCAGCTGCTATGTCTTAGCTGAACACCTGGGACCAAGTAATAGAAGCGCCTGGATTTACTTGTAACCATCCAACCACTCTTGCTGAGTCCTCTCTGTCATAGGTGACTCTTCATAGGGGACAAGGTTCACTCCCCAGAAGGACTTAGTATGGTATTGAAACAATTGACTCTGAAGATACTCTAAAGAGACATGGAACAATTAATAGTGCTTAGGAAATATTTGTGGAATCAATTGAATAAGTTAATGATCCTGCAGTTCTTCTGTAGGCTTCTATGGGCAGTTCCCTTCATCTTTTCCCACTTCAACATTCAAGTCTCTGAAGAAATTCCAGACCACTGAAAACTCCAAATTTACATGCTTCTTAAAGGAGATAAAGAATTGTCATTCAACCACCTGTTCCCAGACTCAATAGCCACCTGCATACTAACTACTTCAGTGATTTAAAAAGAAGCCTCTAATTGATAGTGGCGTGTATATGAATTTCTTCCTCACCTGACGGTAAGAAATGTCACATTGTTTAATTATTCTAAATCAAATTATTTCTGACTTTGTGCCCACATGAGTCATGATTAGGAGAAACTCAAACCTGGTAATATGTTTTTGAAGACAGGTGGCTTGCATGCGAATTCATATAAGATAAGAGACTGGAGGATGTGCTGTTCTCTAATATTTATACTATTAATTGTTTCTGACGTATGTGAGGTTCATGGGCACAGTTGTTCAATATTTGGACCTGTAAGTATTCAGGCTTGGGTGCAGAGGTCTGGATTAAGTCTGAATCCTTTTGCATGGCATTTTGTTCCAGCATACAGACTAGGCATGTCCAGAGTACTGTGAGAAAATAGTTTCCTCTCCAATCTCCACTTTCTTTCCACTCAGGATAACTGCCTTCCTTCTTTAATGCAGTCATTCTATCTCTAATCTTCACACACACACATACACACACACACACACATGCACACACACATACACACATACACACACACACACAAAATCACAAGTCAACCTAAACAGATATTGTAGAGATACATGAGAAAATTATTACATCAGGAAAAAAAATTATTTAAGAATGATACATAATTATCCTGTATGTAAATATGATACTCTGATATAATAAGAAATACATATTTGAAGTCTGCCTTTGGTTCCTAGTACATATCTCCTAAATTCCTAGAGTCCTCAGGAAATAAATGAATAAAATACAATGGTATTTTACCCACTGTAAAGAAAAATGAAGTGGTGAAGTTTGCAGGCAAATGTATGAAACCTGAAAATACTGTGAATGAAATTAAACCAGACTCAGAAACGTCACATTTCTTTTTGTCATTTGCGAATCCTCACTCTGAATCTTTGGACATGAGTACCTAACTTACAGTGACCTAATGCGGAAACAACTGAAAAGGGACCAAGGGTAGGGGGAGCTCTAGAGCAGGGAATGGCAGGACATAGATGCTACTAAGGGGAGATGGGAAAGGAAGAAGAGCTTTAATTAAGATGGGGAGAGGGAGCTATTCCGTCTACCAACAGGGAAAAACCAACAGCAGCAATCAGCACTGCTACTCAGCTTTAAAGCCTGTTAACCACAACACGGCTGCTATGGCATGATATTCCCAATAATGGAATTGTGGCACTTTTTAGCTTGTGGGTAACCAACCAACCAAGCGTGGTTAGACTTATGGCCTTCTAAACAAACAATGGCTGAAGAAAATGAACTCAAGAAGAGAGTCTACTGTTGCCATTTCCAGCTCAACTTTTAGTCCCAACTCTCCCTCACTGTCCAGAGCTGGAGTTGAAAAGCCCAAGCCTTCAAATCATGTCCCCATTCACAATTTATTTAAGAGTATCTGGTCACCAGCCATCTCATTAGCTTAACAAGGACACCTATCAGAAAGACAGTGAACACAACTGTGCAAGTATTTGTGCCATAGGAGGTTGAGTTCTTTGGGCATATGCCAGAAAGTGGCAAGGGTGCATCATGTGGTAGGTCTACTTTAAGCTTTTTGAGGAGCCTGTGTATTGATTTAACAGCAACGTCACCAATTTGTGATTCCGCCAGCAGTAAAGGAGGATTCTTTTTTCTCCTTATCCTTGTCAGCAATCTTTTTGTTCTGATTTTTTTTCAGTACCTATCTTTATGCACACAGTATAAAAACAGATAAATAAAAAAAAAACCAAAACTTAATTTTGCTACAGATGTAGACTGTTACACAGCTAGTCAAATATAGGGATTAGTTACATTGCAGTATCTAACCCTGGCGAATACATCATGGAACTGATTCCTAAACCTTAAACTCAGAGAAAATCCTAGAAGGGAGACAGAGAGATAGTAAGAGTCAGAGTCTCAGGACACTTGAGAGATTGTGACACCTCGATAAAGATGAAGAGCTGCTGAAGATGAATGGGTGCTGAGAAATAGAGAATCATCTGTCTCAAGAAATGAGCACCCTCATAGGACATCCATTTCCAAATAGTCAACCCTGGTAACATGCACATGTAAGGAAAGCTAAAAGGACTCGATAGGTTGTCTGTCTGTGTGTGTGTGTGTGTGTGTGTGTGTGTGTCTGTCTGTCTGTCTGTTTCTTTTGATATATATTTAATATATAAAAATAATTTGTATATATAATTAAATAAGAGATATGAAAATTAGAAAGAGTAAAAGGAACTAGGATTGGCAGAAGGAGGAATATTACAGATAAAGATACAGTGCTCATGTATAAAATATTTTTAAAAACCTCAAAAATCTGGATTACTGATAGTCAGTGATTCAATTATGGCCATGTCTGACCTTAATAAAAGCCAAAAGGAATAGTTTCTGAACTGCTGAGAACATGGAGATCCCTAAAGTATAGAGAGCATTTCAGAGAGGGTAGGAGGCCTCACACTTCCCCCACTTTACCGTATGCATCTATTTGTACATTTGGCACATCTGTATCATTTACAATATAATAAAAACATCATACTAATTTCCTCCTGATGTCTATTATTAGCCATCTTAGCAATTTAACTACCTTGAGGAAGGTTGTGGGTGAGACCCAATGGTGAGTTGGTGAGAAAGGCAACCCACAACCTGGACCTTTAAAGGGGCATTTGAAGTGGAAAACAGCCTTTCTTCTGAGATCTTGACCTGCAGTATTTGGTGTTCTTCCAGGTAGATACTGTCTGAATTAAATTGGGTCATAAAACAGCCATCTAGAGTGTGCAGACCTGATTGTACAGTGTTGATGGAATCATGTTCACAAAAGTGTTTTTTGTGCCAAGTGAGAATAGCCTTGGTTTCTCTAGTACCTTTCAGAGTAGACCTTCCCAAGTGAGTCTGTGGAGACACAGCATCTATTCCTTTTTCTGAACATAAAAAAAAAAGTCCTCTGTTGGTCCTACTATTAACTCATCCCATCACACCCATACACAGGTGAGAAAACTGTCCTCTTCCCTTGCTCTGGCAATGCAGATGCCCTGGGAATAATGGCAACCTCCTCTTGGATACTACCCTCTATGATCTCTATCTTAGAGAATACTGGAATAAAAACTCAATGAATCAGTAACCAGAAGAATAATTCTAAACTGGGCCTAATCTAAAGTGCCAGCTGATAATGACACACACACACACACACACACACACACACACACACACACACACACACACACACACACAAAACACCACCACCAACAAAAACCCTATCATTTCTCCTCTGTGCCTTAGGCTAAGCATGCAAATCAACAGTGATGTCATCCAACATCTGTGTCTGTGAAGCTTTTCTCCAGTGCAAACTCAAGATACAGCTTCCTGGGATGCTTTCAGGTTCAGTGCTTTCCCCAGCAGAAACTACAAAATGACTGGCTTTGCAAAGCCACTGTAGGAGAGCCACTTGCTCATGCATTTCTCTTTAAGAGCAAAGAACCTCCAATTCTGGAGTTTGAGTCAGTCTCCAAGGTGAATTGAGGAAGGTAGCAGAAGTGTAGCTGTTGTTATGGCAATTTACTTCCTATGGTAGCCTCCAGGCAGAGATGTGAGTGGTTTACTTGCCTTTGCTCCTGGATTTTTTCCCCTGAGTTCCCAATGCACTCCCCTTTCTCTGTCCCCATGACATTCTGTATACAGCCCAGCTTCCACTGGTCACAATAGAAGTCCAATTGGATAGTTATTCCCTTTGTGAGCAGAGAATGTCTATTTTTATTCTTAAACAACAGAGAAATCAATTATCCCACAAAGAAAGAGAATTAAATGCCACCCTCCTCTCTCATGTTTCCCAAGGAGCCATTCTTAAGACTCATGTTGGATCATGGACAGTTGTAGTAGTAAATGTTGATGCTCTTGCCTTTTTGAATGAAGAATTTTTACCTTTTGGGGAGAGGTTCTGAAAAGAACTGTATCTGTTTTGTTTACACAGTAAAAATGAATGAATGAATAAATGAATGAATAAATCAATAAATCAATAAATAAATAAATAATAAAAGTCTGCACCAAATATCCTCCAGTGATGCTGAGAGATGAAAATGTATTTGGTATTTGTATTTGGCTTCTTCAAATCGTATTTTCTTGTATTTCTTATTTAGTGATTGATACCCCCAAGCCCATATTTCTGAAAAAACAAAAAAACATAAGGTACATTATCAGGAAGAAAAATTGCTCTCTTGTAATTAAATATATTCAAGAAGATTTTTCCAAATTTCAGGAAATGAATGTTAAAATTGAGCTAGGGGGCCAGGACTTATTTCCCCTGCTTGTAACAAGTAGGATGAAAAATATTGATTTGCTCCTCAGTGAAGCTAGAGCAGCTTAATTAAAGTTGTTTAAGTACTTTGGAATCCTTTGACAAAATGGAGCATATAACATGTAATGTGCTTTAATGTAAAGTTACCAGAATCCAGAGGAAACCTTTCCACATGCCATCTCACTTCAAGCAGTGTGCTCACAAAGATCTCTTTTCCATATCCATGTATGCCTGATGGTGATAAATATAGTCTCTGACCTTTAGCAAATGTAAAAGTAAAAACACAAAGAAATTGAACATGCTGAGATGGCTGCCGCCTGTTTCGCAGCCTTTCAGCATATTGATTGGCTGGAAGACACTTCTGAGAGCTGGTATGTGACTCTTAATAAATCCACTGCACTGAGGGAGGGGTGTTCAGGCTTCCAAGACTGTGCACAAAGCAAGTCACATGAACAAAGACTAAACCAGTCAATATGCCTGCCCTTGTGACAAAGGTCAGCAGGCTGCTCTTCTCTTCCTGGTGGCTCTCAGGACTGTAGAAAGTGGCATCTACATGGCAGAAGGCTCTGAGGATTTTGTTAGCATCTTCCCAGAGGATAAAGTCACTTAGGAAGTTCTTGCCTCCTATCCAACATTCTACCGAGGTCTTGAATGATTTTTCTTTCTCCTTTGTGACCTCCCAACATGCTCTGCCTGGTTTGTGTTTGCTTAATAAAATAGTTGTTGTAACCATCTCTTATCTTTACTCCCAGGAACACCATTGGATGTGAAGGGCTCCATTTCCTGCAGCTCAGCTGTGGTCAAACCTCCTTGGATTGATCACAGTATAACATTGTGCTTGGGGGCTTAACAAGGGAGCCAAATTCTCTATTTCTTAGGAGTTACCCCCTATTATCACAGTTTAAAGATTGTACTATTGGGGGAAAATGAGTGAGGGCTTTTGTGGGAAGAAGAAAGTTTCCCATTAATTAATGTTATTTGATTTATCTCTAAAGAGCTTGAGTGAGCATATTCTTCACACATTGGTTTCTGCTAAGAGAAGTGACTTTCACTGTGTTTTTGAATTTCTTTCTTTCTCAGATCCAGCTAATAAGAAGAGACTTCAAAATGTGGGCTTGGGTACCCAATTATTTCTAAGCCAATCTCATTAACTTCAGATTTTCTATATGCTGATTTCATTAAGGGAATGCTCTTTCCAATAGTTTTACATTGTGTTCATGAACTAGCTGACTCATGTATATCTCAGCTGGATTGATCAGTTTTACCCCAATTGTGGTCTCTACTCTCCGTTTGGAATTTGAAACTGGCTGTTTATTATTGGATCTTGACTTTTCTTAACTAGAGTGATTTGGTTATTCCCATATTCTTGGTGTCTCTGCTCATCTTGTACGGCTATCTTTTCTCAGGTTTTAGTCGTAGAACCTAAAACTAGAATCTAAAATTGGATTATTCTCCCTTGTACATTCTCTATAGCAATCCACTAATGACTAGGGCTTGTGGGCGAGTGGTGTGGAAAATAGCATTGGGTTGCTTGTAGACATTTGAGTATTCTCCCAGCTTGTCTCATTCCCACCGAGTGACCTAACTACAGGAAAGTCAACAGATAATACCCACTGGTCCAAGTGAAATTCTCTCTGAATTCCATACAGGAACTAGAAACCTGGAATTTTTTCAGCCATATTTCCTGCAGGCTGGACATTGACTAATTTTTACCTTATGTATAAAAGCTTAGTGGTTTCTAGACCAAGTTGCTATATATATATATATATATATATATATATATATATATATACATATATATATATATATATATATATATATATTGATTACTTACTGATGTCTCATATTTTATGTCAATGATACTTCTTTGTTTGCTTTCTCTAACACTGCTAGTTGCTTCTATTTTCTATTATAAAAATCATGATTCTTTTATGTATATATTTTTGTGTAGTTTTTCAGCAGGATATACAATGGGAATTTAAACTTTTGGTTCACGGAGTGTGCATATTCTGACAGACACCACTAGATGGCCTTGTTTTAATAGGTCATGTCAGTTCAGGTGCCAAGGACATGGGTTGTAGCATCTTGCATTTTGTTCCTGCTATTCTGCTACTTTTATCCATCTGTTATCAGTCTGATTTCTTTATATCATCTAGGTCTCAACTGAAATCCTTCCCAAGAAACCATCCGTAACCAGTGGAACAAAAACATCCCATCTCATCATTCTTTCCTCCCTGCCCCCATTTCACCATCCTTTGCCTTTGCGACCTCCACCCAAATTATCCAATATTTTTTTTTTTATGGGAGTGTTCCTCCACCCCTGTTTTCTCAACCTTTTCCCTTGCCCCTGTCTGTCTTTCAACTTTGTTCTTCCTGCTGGATAGAAACATAGACTCTTAATGATTCTCCATCTATTCGGCTATAGGTTGGATTTGCAGCAAGGGCTATCATAGTCAAGGGCAGTAGAGATGGTAGAGACAAAATCATGCAGGAATTCAGTGGGGATTTCTAGTAGTACTGTTACCCCAGGGTGGGTATAAGTTCTAGAAAGTATTTTACAAGAACTGTAGGGGTAGGGTGAGAGGTAGAGAAACAGGCATTCTAATCCAGAAACCAAGAAAAAATGGAACTTGTTCTCAGAGAGAAATATTGAACCAAAGATAGCTGTAAGAATCCTCACAAGACATGGTACTGCAAATAGGGCCCCCAGCCAAGGAGCAAAGGTTGAATGGAGACAGGAACAGAATGTATACCTTAGAAGGCACATTATGGGTGCCTTGGGGATCCCATAACAAAACCAAAAGAAGCCTTTGTTTCCAGGGACACACAGGTGCCTAAAACCTCATTCTTTAGCCGCTATATCAAGACCTGGGGAAAAATAAAACAAACTAAAAATTCAAAGTTAAAAAAAAAATCCAAAGGACTGAATAAATACAGAATTGACAATGACTCGTATCTAGTGAAACTATTAAATTATTGGATGTTATTGCATTTTTAATTAAACTGTACTAAATTAAACACCTCAGTTCTTACTAAATATTAGTTGGGGGCTACCAGGGAAATCAAAGTAATTTAGGAAAATGAAAACCATAAGATAATTTGTTATCTTGTCACACTGGGAACCTGCACAGCATTTAATATTAAGAATGATGCTTACTGAAGTTCTCTAAAAAATACTATTAAACACATTTGGGATGATTTCCTTTATTTTTAGTTCCTTATGAAATTTCAGAAAATAGTAATTGAATATTTTGAAGAAATATCCTACAGCTTCTACTGGTTTTGAGAGTGTGTGCATAAGAGAGGAAGGGAAAGTTGCCATAATAAAATAAATGAGAGTAGATCTTAATGCCAATCACCCTTATCTTCCTGAAGTAAAGACTTTTTGTAAGATGCCAACCTATTTAATGGAATGATCCCATGTCATCTGTTCCATCACCCCTACCAGGAATTCTTTAAAATTATCCCTGGCATGTTTTCTTGAAATTTACTTTGATTTTTTAAAAATACACTTTTGGTCATTTTACCAACTTTTCAGTAGATACACATTTACAGAATCAGCAATTTTACCAATATCCTATTACACACACACACACACACACACACACACACACACACACACACACACACACCACTTTTTCTTTACTCTCACAATGATTTGTATTCAAGAACGGTGATTGTAGTTACCTTCTAAGTAACTATCATTTATTTTTGTATTTTTTTCACTTTTAATGTTTTATAGATCATTGGGCTCACAAATTCATCAGAAGCCATGCATCTTTGTTGCTACGTCTCCCCTATTTGAGTCTTTGTTGGGTGTTGTACTGGTAGATAAACATTTTGATGTTTCTTGGATGTTTTACTACATGGGAATGAATGAATAGGTTGACTTTACATATCTTTGTCATGTCAACACATAAATATCCCTAATATATTATTGCACAAATTCTATATGCTATTATTAATTAAAAAAAACCAGAGTCAGATATTGGGGAAAAGCTGAAATATCAGAGAAACAGAGAAACAAGCCCTAGTCTTCTCATCTAGCCAACTCCTCAGGCCTGAAAGCATAGAACCTCTCTCTATGATTCCTCAGACTGAATGCCTCTTAGTCCTCTGAGGAAAAGGAGTGGAGACAAAAGGAAGAGCCCCTTCCTCCTCAATCTCTACCCAGGTATCTCACTTCCTGTTTCAAGTGTATTAGTGCTAGGGAGAAAGGTGTGTGCCATCACTGCCCAGCTCTGTTTGACCTGAACTCACGGAGATCCAGAGGATCTCTGCCTCCCTAGTGCTGAGATTAAAGGCACGGGTCACCACTCCCTGACTATGTTGGCTTCCACTGATTTTCAACAAGCCTTATTAAATATATAGTATATCACTGCATATCCCTTTTGTGGCAAAAACAAAAAGAGAAGGTTATAACTAATATGAAAACTATATACAATAAGTACAATAACTATATTTAATATATAAAAGCAATAATTACATCAATAACTTCCAGTTTGTTAACAATTGACAAATTCAGATAAAATACTTTATTTCTATCAATTTGTATTGTCAACTGAAAACTATCTTTTGACATCTCTCAAACTTATATACTCTAAACCTTTTAGTGGGTATCTGTTTTGAATCTGTAACTAAGAAAACTGTAATTATAACTATGTAGTTTTCAACTCCCTCAGGGGCCTGAGAAGGAAATAATATTAAATGAATAAACAGTTAGTACAAGCAAGTGACTTCCAAAAAATGTGAGAAATGACAGAAACAGCCGGTTGCTAGACCATCACCCAAGATTCCTCTGAAACTTTGGGGCATCCATCTTCAGCCTAAAGACTTAGCATATCTGACAGATTTATCTGTAAAGTTGGGTATTCTTAAAGACCTTCCTACCTTATCTTGGAAAAGTTTGGCAATTCCTTTTCTGTGTGCCCTGCTTGTCCATTTCAGACATCAATTGTCAGTAGTCAAGGCAAGAGCCCTTTCTTGCTCAGTGGCTAATGTTTGCCATAAAGGGTTAATTCCCTATGGAGGGTTTTTTGTTTTTGTTTTTGTTTATTTGTTTTATGACCATTGTCTTCTCTAAAGTAGAATGGTGCTGCCAGGAGCAGACTTGTTTCATTGTCATAAAAATTAAAAAGAACCTATGTTATTAAAATATCTTAAATGACATACTCTGTAGATCTCGCAAATGTTTGGGAAATAACCTGCCTATCAAAAATAAGCCTCCGACCTTCAAATATAACCTTAGATAATATGACTATAATTTTAATTGTATTGACTAACTACTAACTTGAATTTCTTTATATTATAATTAGCTAGTAATAATAATTTTCAAGGACTAGCAATTTGCATTATGTTGTTAGATTAGCTGTATTGGTACAATACCTTGAGCACTAGAAGAAATATATGTACAGTAACAAAATTAATCTCAACGTTGTTATCAATATGCACAACTTATTTACAATATACAAAAACCAACATACAATACAAAAAATTTTAAAAAAAGAAAAAAGAAAATGAGATATAGATAAGATGAAATTAAAGGGTAGATGACTGAATCCACTCTGAGGAAAAAGGAAATATGGATGGGTGGATGGGATGTGCTACTGTCCTCCCCCCATAACTCCCAGGTCCGTATCCTCCTTTGGGTAGGGGGCTTGGGGCAGGCATTGCATCAGCTTGGGGCTGGTCATCATTGCATCTTCAGGCTGTATCACCACAGTATACGGACTCAATTTTGATGTTACTTGATGGTAAGAGTTACTAACAGAATGTAAACTGGCAAGGTCAACAAGAGAGTACCTGATTTTTAATAATTAGTATGTGCCACTGCTAAGCCTTAATTAAATTTCCTTTTGCTTTTTCTTTTATTGTGTTATTTACTCTATTTTTCTTATCAGCTAATGCTGTAACTAAATGGAATAATTGTTAGCTCTGGAGATTTAAGTCTATGAATAATATCTTACCTGCTGGGAATTTTTTAAAGTAAAATAAGAAGTAAAAAGGACAAAACACAGGACCTTTCAGATGAGCGAATAGAATGTTATTTGTGGGAGTTTTGATAATATACTTTTCACAATGAAGAAATAAGACACTTGGACAAAATAAGTAATTATCAGAACATAGACAAATATATCTATTATCTTCTGTAGTGAAAATATTTTTTGTAGATTTTTTTTTTATAAACTGTACTTACTCATCTTGAATCTCATTTCTTATTTATATTTTCACACTTATTGAGTACAGATTGCTTAGCACATGGGCTGCTATATGCCCTGCATACTAAACGTATAAGCTGTTAACAATACAAATCCAGGTGGATGATAAATAGAACATTTACACATTTTGTCAAAATCAATCAAATTTCTCTTTTAGGGATTATTCCATATACATTGGCAAGAAAATCAAGCTTAGTATGTTTATTTTTCCTCTGTCGTTCTATGGTTGAGTCTTGTCACATGCAATTTCAAGCATCCATGATGAGGGGATACTGGAGGTATCTCACCTGCAGAGATCTGTGTTGACATGTTTCTGTCTGGTGTCATTGAATTTACCACAGATACGCAGAGAGGACTGCTGGGAAGTGAGGGTTCCAGTGCATCTGTTTTTATCTTTGACCTTGCTCTTTTCATATACGTCTTTGAAGCCTTGGTTCTACAAGTTGACATATCATCTACTTCTCAGTTTTCCAGGGCAATATCTTTCACAGCCTGGACATAATCTCTTTCCCTCTCTTCCTGCTTTATGTCTACTCTGCCATGTCTTCCTGCAACTACTTCCTACAACATTTATAGGGCATTCTACTGTGTTAGGCTATGTGAAACTAAACCTAAACTGTGTAGAATATATGTGTTTCTCAGGAAAGCCACATTCTTTTTGAGACAGTGATGGAGAATGCCCTCCATACAATCTGTGTTGTCTTGATTCAGAGCATCCTAGTGTTTCAAGACCCACTTTTATTGCTATAATTTTCCTTCTCTTTTCTTTTATACACTAACCAGCACATAACTAGCATATTTCTCTTTCCTTGGAATAGGTCTGATGTTACAATCTCTGGGTCTTTCATGGGTTTCCACTGTTAAAAAAAAGTCTCATTTCTTAAATATTTTAAATCTCCCATGTTGGCCCTAACACTCTTTGTACAATTCTCTAGCCCACATTTATTCGTCATGTTTCTGTGTTCTGACCAAAGTGCACAGCAACATACCTGCCTTTTCTTTTTCTGGCATGGTTCATAATGTTTCTTCTGTCGGAACCACCTTCACTTCCTCTACACTGATTTGCACATAAGCAAAGTTTATTCCTTCTGGATGACCAAACGCTGTGCCACTTGCTTCAGGAAGTTGTTGTGATTTTCTTTGGGAGCTAGCTGCAGGAACACAAGGAAACCAAAAACTGAAAGCAATCTGTATGGCTACACCGTAGAGCAAAGTGGAAAGAGAATGTGGCAAAATGTGTAGTGGAAAATCTCACAACAGATCTCAGGTTCTGGAGGACCTAAGTAGGCGGTCAGCTATGACACAGTGATGACTGAGATCTTCAGGGCCTAGAGTGACAACTATTCTGCTTTAAAGCCAGCTGGGCATTGAGAAGAAGAACATAGTCTTTGCTGTGGTTGAATTGCTGATCTCAGGGATCATTTTAACTCCAAACTTAAACAATGCTGATATTGGTCACTTTGATGGTATTTTGAACAAATACCTCTTAGTGACTTATCAGAACTCTTGACATGCCTTCCTTATCTTCTTAGTAATGCTAATATTACTAATAATATTAGGACATTATTGCCTTGACCTGCCTCCAATGCTAAGCTATGGCTTCCTCAGAGGCTCTTTTTATCTTCCTTCTAACACAGTATCCTGTGCTTAATTCTCACTCACTTATAAACTGAAACATCAAGGCAGTCATATCCACAAAAGTTTTGGTCCCATCAAGCATTTCCTCCGTGTGAGTCTCAAAGACTGATGAATTTGAAACAAATATATTTGTTTCACTTGGCAGTGCCCAGATGGAATGGCAATGCTCTGAAGTCATCAGACCTAACTTGCGGTATAGTGTAAGCCTTCAGACAGACGGTACAGTGTTTCTTTCTCTTTTCTAAGTGTATGTTGACACTTAAGATGCATGTGTGACTGAGGGGCACTCTCTTGTATGTTTGACAATTGGGCAAAAGTATCTGACATCAAACTCATCCCAAAGTGAAATGACTAGAGTCAATATATTTATCTTAGTAAAAGGGGAACTTGATAAAAAAAAAAAATACTGTTGCTATGAAATTTGGACTCTACTGTAAATATTGCAGTAGGTAGAAGAATCTTCTTGATGAGTTCATCTCTAAGCAATTATGGTGTTCCCAGAAAGGTAGATAAAAACAACATGCCAAGGGAGCTGGTGCTGTTTTAATTTAAACTTATTAGTCACTTTGCCATTTGGTTTCATCTGTTGGTCTCTTCCTATCAGGGCCACTGCATATCTTCATATAAGGATGTCTGGCCTCAAATAATCATGAAACTATGCACAAATGACATTTATGCATAGTTTCTGTAAGGGTGCTTTTGTGGAAGGCTTCAACATTATACTTCTAGAAAGTTGAGCCCTCCAAAGTATGAGGATTTGACTTGGCCTTTTCTCTTTTCTATCATCTTTTAATAAAATGTTTTTCTTACATTGGACAAAGGGTTCAGTGGTATCTGTGATACTGTCAGCTTTTATAAGTCTTAGGCCTGAGTGAATGGAATTGAAAATATTTCAGTTCTTCAGGATGATCTATTTCTTTTCTCAGTCTGCCCATCCATGCCTCAAAGAGCTGTAGGAAGAGAAACCTGAACACAGCATGGCCTATCTGTGCAGCCTCTTTGCTTTTCTGCCCTCTTTTGGCCTGAATACCATGTTGATTGTTGTAGTTAAAAGCGTTGCGATTAAAGCTACATCTAGTGATATGAGTTTTCCATAATTTGATATTTAATTCATGGGAAAGCAGCCCAGATCTCTCTCCCTCTCCTTTTTCTACCAATGTGTTCACTGAAATAGGAAGTGTCATAAGCAGTCTGTCTATTTCCTAGCAGCTCATTGTTTTAAAGAGAATAAGGACTGACCTGGCCAGCATTCAAAATCAGAGTCAAGAAAAGTACACAGCCTCTTTTTTTTCATGCATCAATATGTTTAATCAGAACATTTGTATTTTGATGTATTATTATTGCTTCTCTCTATGGGAATTGATTTGTACTGTTACCTAATCAGTGTGGTTCCAATTTTAATCTAGAAGCTGAGCAATAAATAAAAGACATCATTTTCTATAAACCATATATATTTGAAAGTTTCATTTACATAGTGAACAATTTAGAAGTATAAATTCTAATGTGTTTCTATTCCTTGTGGGTTTCTGTTTGCATAACCTTTCTGTGGCTCTAAAAACATAATGCTGCCCAATGCTATCCAGTGCATAAAAATGTATTTAAATTAACTCTTCAGAATCCCCTTATTCATTTTATTTTTTTTTTTCAATCACTAATGGTTCTGCAGAAGCTGAAAAATTCTATTCCCCTGCCACCATTTTTAAAACCATTCTCAACATCTCTTCTGGAATTTTTTTCTATAGACTTCTATATTCCTCTCACATAGAGGGTACAAATACAATTCTGAGTTTCCCAGATAGGGCCTCTCACCTTTGAGTATATTAAATAAAAACACCATCCTTGTCTCAGAGAGAATGGCATGAGGCAGAATATTTACTGAGTACACTTAACAAGCCACCTTAGAGCCTTCCACATGGATGTTAGAAAGCACTGAAGATGTAAATTTTATTATCTTATTGTAGAAAAATATGTATAGACACATACATCACCCTGTACATATATATGTATATGTATATATGTATAATCATGCATGTTTGAAGATATATGTGTTTATGCACTAACATATATATACACATATATACATATATAAAGAGAAAGTTTAACACTGAGAAATTATATATGGTTTCTGACTTTATCAATTTCTACATGTTTAAAGTTGTAAATATCTAAGTTTTTGTTACTTTTTACAACTAACTTGTAACTAATCTCATAGTATTCTGAGTTTGCATATATTTCTGTACTTTATACTTGATCTTTAGAGTATTTCTATAAAACATAACTATATTAATCTAAAACATAATAAATATAATGGCCAAAGACTATTATTACAATATTATTGATAAAAGATGAATACTTAAGAGGATTATACGGAGTGCAGGAGATATGAACCATACAGATGTTCATGCACAGATAGTCATCAAGTCATTGGCATACTTTTGTAAAGACAGAGGAAATCTCCCTGGTTTCTCAGTCAATTGAACCTAAGGGAGGAGGAATTCCAGTCAAGGTCAGCATGCACCGGCTTATGCCATAACTGGATGTCCCATGATTCCACTAAAATGGCTCTCCAAGAATTTAGTCCAAGTAGATAGTGAACCAAAACTGTTAGATGTCTCACAAACATGGTGAAATAAGTCAAAGTTTCAGTTCAGTTACTAAAGATAAGATTCTGTTTCATTCTCCTACCTCTGCCTCTGGTAGGCAGTCTTAGTGGTCAGAGATTAATAGGTACATGAGATAGTGTTCATGCTTTTCTTGGGAATCAGATAAGTAAATGCCAGCGAAGAGGCTTGTTCTGCATTGTAGATAAGAGCAGAGGCAGACAGATTAGAGATAGAGAAGAGAAGGCTTTGGTGAGAATGCTAAGCTGCAGTTGGAAACTCATGCATGTTGATTGCAGATGCTTTTTTGTATAGACTGAAGGGAAAAAACTAGGGATCTGGGGTTAGGGGCACCAGGTTTGCTATCTCTGCTGTTCTTTTTAGCAGTATTACGTGGGAGATTGTGTTGTTACATTGTAAGTAATTGTCCCACCCACTGGTTTAAAAAAAAGTGCTGATTGGCCAAAGGCAGGCAGGAAGTGAGGGCGGGGCTACCAGACTAAGAAAACTGAGAACAGGAAGCACAGAGCAGAAATGCCAGAGAGAAGCCAGAAGAAGCAGAGGACAACTAAGCTGCTCTAGGAAAAAGTACCCAGCCACCTGGCTGAACAGGATGAGAGACATGGGTTAGATTAAGGGTAAAGAGCTAGCAAGTTATATGCCTGGGCCTTAGGTCAATCAGCCTAAAACTTGTAAGCATCTGTATGTCTCTGTGGGACTGAGGGTCTGTGGGTCTAAACCTTGAGGTTAGGCCCAAAAGTCTGGGCCAGAAACCTCCTACAACAAATGGCAGCCCAAAGTGGGGCAAATATGCCCATATAAAGCCATAGAAAGCTTAAAAAATGGTCTAGAGCCCAAAGGAGCTTCTGAATTGTGTCTTCCATGTGAGCCGTGGTACAAAGACGCCCTGGTGAGGCACATGGGCTTGAACTACAATGGTAGACTTTTGGAGTGCAGCTTAAGGTGTAAAATGGCTGTTTCCTGAAGTCTCACAGGAGCCTAGATGTAAGCAAAAGTTGTAAATGATGTATTTAAGGTTTCTGTTCATAAGGACAAAAAGGGAAAAGAATCAAAGAAGACTTTCTAGTAGCGATGTTTTCTTGGATCAGCTCTGTTTGCCAGAGGCAAAGTGAGGCTTGGCTTTTTGAAGAGAAGCTTCCTGATTCAGCCTTAGAGGCAAAACACTTGTGAGTTTTTTAAGAGGCCCTGCTGCCTAATACTTAAAATGGAGTTAATGAGCAGCAGATGGCAAAGCTTTACTTGGTAATTATATGGACCCTAAAATTCCCCAGAGTACCTGAGTTAAAAAGATAAATTCTATGAAGTTAGACTAGGAGCTGGGTGGAGCCATCCACCCATCCTACCAACCTTGAACTTTGGCAGATTAAAGGTGTGTTCAGAAATTGAAAGAAATAGAAGAATCCTTGGCAAATTAAAGGTGTGTTCAGAAGCAGAAAGAAATAGAAGAATCTGGGTGGAGCCAATCACCCTACCCAAGCAAAGGTGTGGTCAGAGACAGAAAAAGTTAAGAAATAAATATACAGTAAAGGCAGTTTTTAAAAAAAGTCTAAGTGGTTTAAAGTGTGTTGAAATAATATATATACATAGGCTTAGAGAAAGAAAAGAAAAAAGGTAGAGAAAGCCTTTAAAAAAATAGAGTAAAATAAATAAAAAATAAGCCATGTAAAGATGGAAAATACAAAGAATGTATGGATACTGTATATTATTGTCTTATCTTTAAGCTTCTTGATTGAAAATGACTTAGTAAAAGCTGCTAAGAGACAGTTGGTTATAAATGCTGTTGGTTTAATTCAACCTATATATTTTGTAAATGAGTTGACTTTAAAATTAAAATCCAAAGATATGCTACTTTGGAGAAGAGGTTTTCTTTTTATTTTCACAGAAAATGAGATGCTGTGGATTTATTATGGATAAAGAACATAAAGTTTGATAGAGGAAGACCCCCTGAAAAATATCCAATGGAAATGGATGAACCAGATGATTCAGCATTTCAGAACACCTCTGTGAAGTTTCCCACGCTCTGTATCCAGATCAATGTCAAGGAGACTGGCTGAGATGACCCAGCCTTAGAAACTACTCCACTAAAGACTTGTCCATAATCCTAATTTTTTCTTTGGATTTCCATGAGATTGTCAGCACCCCCATTCAGCAGGAAGTAGTCTAGAGAATAACGCCCACATTCCCAAAACATGGATTATGGATGTTTGTGTTTATTTACAGTGTTGTTTATAAGTTGTTTTATATAAGGGGGGAAAGAATATTAGATTTGGAGTTCTTTTTGTTTTAAGAAGAGAAAAGGGGATATGTGGGAGATTGTGCTGTTACATTGTAAGTAATTGTCCTACCCACTGGTTTAATAAAAAGCAGTGATTGGCCAAAGGCAGGCAGGAAGTGTGGGTGGGGCTACCAGACTAAGAGAACTCTGAGAACAGGAAGCACAGAACAGAAAGCCAGAGAGAAGCCGGAAGATGCAGAGGACAACTATGCTGCTCTAAGGAAAGGTACCCAGCTACATGGCTGAACAAGATAAGAGACATGGGTTAGTTTAAGGGTAAAGAGCTAGCAAGTTATATGCCTGGGCCTTAGGTCAATCAGCCTAAAACTTGTAAGCATCTGTATGTCTCTGTGGGACTGCGTGTCTGTGGGCCTAAACCTTGAGGTTAGGCCCAAAAGTCCGGGCCAGAAACCTCATACTACAGCATTAAGCAGTAGGCCATGCTATTCAACCTCTTTGATTCTCAGCCTGGAGTTGTTAAATATTGCATACTAAAGTCCTACTTCTGAATAACAAATTGCCACCAGTGTGTCAGCACAAAGCTACATCCATTTATCTTTGAGTGATTGCAATTCAGAAGCCGTGACACATTGAGACTCTGGGTTACAGGACTGAATTGTAGCACTAAGGTCTAGTTTTTGCTAATTTCTAATCCAAACCTGCTCTCAGCTCCTGAAGGCTGTCTGCAGGCCTTCACTGGAGCCACTATGGACAGTCTACAGTATGCACACTCTATATTATCTGGAAAACAAAGCATATTCCTATAAATTCCTACCATTCCAGAGAAAGGTTTCCAATTTAACCAATTTCTGTCTTTAGATAAGGCCCTCTTGGATAATATTTTTATGTTAAGGCCAGCTGTACCATATAATAGAGCCCAATCACAAGAGTGAATTCTTTATCAAGTTCACAAACCAAGGACAATACAGAGTATGTATTTCAATGTCAGAAAAATCTAAGAGACACCCTATAATTCAACAATAATACAATGTGTATAAAAATGAGCTAACTAAGGGCATGCTTTTGTCAAATAATGAATGACAATTACATAAGATAGCATTGAGACTTAATAGATTTCTAAGGGTATAATAACTCTGGTAAGAGTTTAATGTGCTATCCCAAGAAAAAACAATTCCATATATCCTAGTTTTCAATATGTCATCTAGCTTACCACTGAGCATACAATAATAGCTTAGTACATACTTTTTTGATATTTGCCATAGAGAGGAGTATGTATCCCTTCACATTTCAAACTTTTCTTGGTATTAGAAAGACACTCTCAGGACGTTAGTAGTCATACTCCTCGTTTTAGATAAGGTTTGCTATGAAACACTTACAGATTTACATATGAAGATTATATGACAGCTAAGTACTTGAACCTATAGTGATAATCATGGAGGAGTTGTTTCTACTTCTGTATGTCCTAAACTTCTCAAACTCAGTATATTGCAAACAAAACTATGTTTCTCAAGTTATCTCCTTCTTTATAACCTGCATCTCAATGAGTTGGTGAAACAATGCCATCTCTAACTTGACTTGATTTTTCCTTCACTGGAGTGAATTCTGGCCTTCATCATTTCCTATGTGGATGATGTCTGCAGCAGTGCATCCATCCATATTTCATATTTTCAGATTCAGCATTCTTTTCTCTGACTTAATTTTCACAAGTATACAACTGACTATATCTCTTGTCAGTTTTCAGTGATGATGAAGGAAAAAAAAATGATGGCTGCCAAGCTGAAACTTCTATTTGACAACATAGTAGGAAAAATTACCCTTTAAAACTATTTTTGCGGTTATAGCCAATATACAGTAAAGCATTCAGGTATTATGTTTTGTCTTTGCTTATGAATTTTGACCAATGTTTGTATTTTCAGAACAAAACATCAAAGTCATGCCTTTGAAAATATAAATCATGTTACCTTGCTTTTCATAATTCCCAAAAGTCTGCTATCACAAAATCAACTTCAGTAAAATACTTAGGAATACATGTACCATGGAGGCTAATGATCTGAAATATTGGTGAATGTAATTGAAGAAGACACACACACACACACACACACACATACACACAAACACACACACACACACACACACACACACACACACTTATATAGAGAGTTCATTCTAATCAGTTGCAAAAATTAGTATTAAAAATCTATACTAACTCATGAAGTATCAGTCCAATCTACTAAAGCTCCATTAGTGCACTACATTAATGGGGCAAAAACCTAAACTCTGAGTGTGACTACAAAGACTCCAAAGACCCAAGGAGGAAAATATTAATGGCATCTGGTTTGTACCTGTGTAGTTACACAGATGGGTGAAGCCTAACTTGGTCCATCCTTTTCCATTCTTCCTTAATACACTTCACTTTTCCTACTTATTTCAAACAGTGGGAGACCATCTCTGCCTTGGCTGACAAAATTTTTATGCCTTTTCCCCTCACTTCCTTCTCGTCTGTCCTTTATGGTCTTGGATTTTCCTGTATTTTCTTTCCCTAGCCCCAAGCTTCGGTACCTTTATCCATATCCAATTCTGTATAGGCAACAGTTTGCCCTTGGCCTCTGCCCATGGATTCTTATTGTGGAAGGTCTTTGCCTCCTTTGTCTGCCTAATAGATACTCACTGTGCCCAGAATTTCTTCCTCTGTGAATTTAATAGTTTATTATTTTCCATGGTTTTGCTTTTCATGGCTTCATTTACCTGATGTAACTATGCTTGAAAATTTAGAAAACTAAACAAAACACATCTTATGTGAAATAGAGGAAGGACCACACTATTTCCTTGACTCCCCTATGATAGTTAGACCACACTGTTCTCTTTGCTTCCTTCTTTGTATACACACAGACCAGCTTTACTACATCCAATACACATTCCTGCTTCAGCAGACTGATGGCTTTTATTAATATTTAAACTCTTCTAGGATATTAAGTATCTTTTCATCACTTTTACCAATGGGGAAGCAGCTGACGGTACTGTGTTTATGTGTTTTTCAAAGAAAGTAATGCACAACAATGGGCATGAGGATAAATGGCAGATAAAAAAGGATGAAACAGGAAAGGGATGCAGCTTGAAGTTAGTCCCTTAAATGCAGAGCTCAAAGCTGCAGTAAAATTCGTGGCTCACTCATATCTGTTCTCAGTTGTTAAATCGAAGGTGTGTTTGGATTTAGAGTGTTCAAATTTGTCTTTTAGTTGTGTGTCTCTTTGGTGTAATGTGCACGTATGTAAATGCATGTACATGTTCCTAAGCAGAAAGTTTACACAGAGACTACATAGAAGAAAGACACTCTCTAAGCAGTGCTGGAATATGAGAACATGTTTTAACACTGATAAAATAGATACATATTTGCACATAGATAAGTATACAGTTTTGTAATTCCCTCACACAATATCTCTTAATGTTTTATTTAAATGTTGAGAAACATTTTTATAATATAATTAGAAGTAAACATATCTTTATTTGAGTGGTGCTTAATAACGCCCGAGTGTTTCCCATGTCGGCTTATTTTTTACTTTATGTTTTTTTTTTTCCTTTTGAAGCTGTTAATATATAAATTTAAAAGTATGGGCAAAAAATTCTAAATTTAAAAATATGGCAAATATGTAATGGGTAGCTGCATTAATAATATTTTCAACTTTCAAAATTACATAAAACTTCTACCTCTGAGAGGTTTAGGTGATCTAAGATGGAGTGCACGTCTCAGAAGTAACTGCTTCCTGGAGATAGCAAAAGGCTTCCTTGTTAACACACCTATCACCTGTACAGAACAATGAAATCAAAGCCCGCTTCTCACAACCATGCACCAAGTCAATATCTACCCGACATAGCTCCTAGGGGTCAGGTACCAACAAACAGAGTCTACATCTTTACTGAGAGTTTGCCAATGTTGTTCCAAATAATTGAATTCTCAGCTTGCTCAGACTTGACCCCTGTCCCCTTTGCTTTCCAGGGCAACTACAAAAAAAGTCCTCAGGTCATGGTTTCTCCTTTGTTTTGTCTACCTCACATTGAGGAGGCACTGCTCTGTCTGCCTTGCTTTGTTTCCTACTGGGAGCTTGTGAGTAAAAGAACTCTTATGTCCTTCTTCCCTCACTTCTTAAATTGAATCCTGAGTTATGATCACATCAATGGTTTTCTGCTGGCAAAACAAGGAAAAAGAATGAGTCTTGGAACTACTTGATGAACTATAGTTATCAGTGTTCCACATGCACCTCTCCCTCCAGGATGGCTCCTAATAGTAATAGAACCAAAATCAAGACTGGCCAGCAATATTCAACCACTAGAAGGCAGGGAACCACACAGTAAATGAAGGAATTCCCTTAGAAAGATGGCTGTATGGGCTCACATCATTCTCTGGAGCCACTCTTGGGGCAAATCCATTTACCATATTCTCAGCCATCATAGCTGTTTTCCTGAGTCATAAAATCACTATTATGGAATGAAGCCTGACATTGACTTCATTAGGATGAGTGTAATCTTGAACAGGGCTGTGCTTGCTTTCAGCTGCAATTTTTCAGATCACAATTAGAGGTTCTATTAATTGCATAACTAGTGAAGTAATTAGAGATTATTTCAATGTATTGCCAATTATTGGTAGTATTTCTTTAATGCATGTAAAAGACCAACTGGTTTAAAACTATTGACACAAAGACTGAAAAAAAATTCTGTGGTAATAAGTTAAGTAGTAAATTTATTGATTTTTAATTGTATCTCAGAGAAAAGCAAATTATCTATAGTGGGATATAAGCTTAAACATATCAATTTTCGGAATATTTATGGCATGTATGCTTCTTTGAAAAAAAATAGTTATCTTATGTAGAGACTCATTGTAGAAAACTTCAGCAATCTGTGGTATGAATCGTGGACACAAACCCCTGTAAATCACATGCTCATTCTCCAGAAAGAAATGGTCCTAAGGTTAAAGTCAAAAGTTGGAATGACGATATGTCAGTAATCCTATTCCTTGTCCATTCTTTAGACACTCACTCCTCTATGTCATCCTTGGCTGTTCTACCTACCACGTGTTAGTCCCCTGGGTGTGTGTGGGGGGGAGGGGGGAGTGACGTGCTGCTTTCCACTAGGAGATGAAAAGGGCTGCATGAGAATGTCCAGTAGAGAGAAGTCCAAGCAAACAGAATAAATATTCAATGAGCTCCAAAAAAAACCCTGATTATCAGGATGAGAACTAGAAGAGCTAATGTGCACACAGGCTCAATTAACCCTAATTAGTTCAGAGTCAGGCTACAAAAGACTTAATTAGCAGTTATTAGGTGCTGTTCAGAAAAAGAACATAAATAATGGTTGGTAGCAAGCTGTGTTTAAGAGTCTACTGGCTGAATGACATCAATTTTTTTTTAAAAGGTGAAATTAATGTTGCTTCATTGAGGATTAAACATAAAATAATAAAGTGGGTTTAGACTAAAATTTTATTTATTTTGTATGGATCGTTGATTTACTTTTTTCCCCCTAGGCAACTGAAGTGCTTCAGGGGAAGGATTTTAATTTATTTCTAGTTGTATGAATGTTAGTATCTATTGAAAGAAAAAGATGATCAGATGTTGGATGGTGAGTGGTCAGTAGAGCTCAGAACAGAAAATTAAGCTTTTGTAAGCATTCAGTCCTCCTTGGGAACGTCCCACAGAGTGGATGCTTGTGAGAAGTTGCTCCAGTTCTTTCTTCTTCCTTGTCCTACTTATTCACCAATTTTTCTCACAGGAGACAAAGTCTAAATATTTATGTCTAATATTTCGGTAACACAATACAATAACAAGATTAAGTAACATGTTAAAAACACAGAGGTAAAATTCAAGATTTCTCATGTGTTCTCCCTTTATGGCTCTGTGTCCTTCACCTCTTCCTCAAAGTTCTTTGACCAAGTATGGACCTCAGAAGAACAAGTATTACGATACCTTTAGTGTGATAGCTCAACCACATTATGCTATAGCATGTGCCTAACATGAACAAAGCCCTGGTTTCAATTCTACACACCACAAGGAGAAATGAAAACAAAATCACAAAAATCCTTGAGTACTTCAATATTGGTATACTATTCTCCTTACGTTTTTAAAACTCTCATGCCAAACACAAAGGACTGACATAGATGAGATGATTTATTACAAGACTGGGACTTGATTTAGAACAATATGACCTTCTTTTGTTGATGTTCAGCAGTTCATTATACCTTTACTCAACAGGATTACAAATGTTACCATTCAGAGCACTACTCAGTCTTGCCATAGGAGTTCACAGAAAAGTACTGTGCACAGGTTTATCTAAACACAGAGAGCTGTAGTTTGAGCAATGTAATTAAGCAGTCAATAATTTCAAGCAACCACCTTTTTCTTTAATACAACAATTATGAAGACAGTTTAGAGAGAATGGAGGTGGATTGGTTTCTATTGTAAAACAACTATTTGCTTCAAACAATACTCGTATTAGCTCACAACAAAGGGATAGATGATCAGTTTGAATTGATTATGGTCTCAAAAGGTGAAAAATATGGTATTGGAGGTGGATTCTCCCAGAGATTCTTTAGGAATATTCCTTTCTAAGACTATTCCAGTTGTTTTACTATAAATCAGGTATGTTTTACATATAGAAGGGCTAATATATTTATAGTTGATCTTGTATCCAGCCACATCACTAGGTGTTTATCAGCTCCTGGTAGAATTTTACTGTAAGGCAAAGGATATGGTAAGTAAGACAAAACAGAAGCCTACAAATTGGGAAAAGATCTTCACAAACTTGACATCTGACAGAGGGCTGATCTCCAAAATATATAAAGTTCTTAAGGAGCTAATATCAAAATACCAAATAATTCAGTTTAAAATGGTGACCCAATATAAAGAGAGAATTCTCAACAGAAGAATTTCAAATGTCTGAGATACACTTAAAAATTGTCCAGCATCCTTAGCCATCAGGGAAATGCAAATCAAAACAGCTCTGAGAGATATCTCACATCGGTCAGAATGATTAAGTTAAAAATCACAAATGACAACTTATTTCAGAGAGGATGTGGAGTAAGGGTAACCCTTCTCCACTGTTGGTGGGAGTAAAAAACTTGTAGAGCCATGTTGGAAATTGATATGGTGATTTTTCAGAAAATTTGGAAATCAATCTGCCTCAAGACAAGCTATACCCATCTTAGGCATATATCTAAAGGCTGCTCAATCATACCACAAGAACACTGGCTTAACAATGTTCATAGCAGCATCATTTGTAATAGACAGAACCTGGAAACAACCTAGATGACCCTCAACTGAAGAAAAGATTTTTTAAAAAAGTGATACATTTATACAGTGGAGTATTACTCAGTAGTAAATAAAACAATGACATCATAAAATTTGAATGGAAATAAATGGAACTAAAAAAAAAAAAATCATCCTGAGTAGAGTATCCCAGATTCAGAGAATCAAACATTGTATGTACTCACTCATAAGTGAATATTAGCTATAAAGGATAACCATGCTACAATCCACAACCACAGAGCATCTAGGTAATAAGGAAGGCCCAAGAGGGACTCCTGAATTTCCTTGGGAAGGGGAAATAGAAGAGATCTCTGGGTAAACTGAGGATGGAATGCTGGGGAGGGGACATGAGTGATCAAGTTTAGCAGGTTGGGAACAGGATGGAAGGGGAGAGTAATGAAAAAGCTGTCTTGATAGGGGTGGGCACTTTGGGTCAGGAAGAAACCTGGTTCTGGGGAAACTCGGATACTACTGTTTTTTAGAAGACAAGGCGATCAGAACTCCAAACCATTGGTTTAAAGATATTTCTTTTTTCTGTGCATGTGACACTGACAGTTTTACATGGCACATGTAAAACTCTTCCATTTTTTACCTTTTATGCCATTCTGGGTGCTTTCCTAATCCCCAAGCTTAAAGCACGATTAATTCCACCATTGCTGAAATTAATTAAAAATAAATAAACTTGAACTTATGTTCACTTTTTTTTAGCACAGCACAAAATTCAATTCAAATTCAAATTTATTACAGAGTAAGTTATGAAAATTGCACATAGTTTTCCATTTTTTTCTCTTTTCACTGCTATAGATGGAACAAACTTAATCCCAAGGAGACTAATAAAGTGAATTGTTCACACAATTACATATTATTTTCCTGTTATGTACAATTCTCTCGGGGTGCCTTGAATTGAGTGACTGATTGATCTGTAAAGCTAGATTCCTGTCTGATTCTGAGCTTTGAGTATTCAACCCGCTCTACATTTTTGACAAGGCTGTTGAATGAGCCAAGTGATTGAATCATAAAACTACTCAAAAGCCTCAAAATATGCTTTGTTCTGTGTGAGGGGAAAAATGTCTCTCATCCACAAAAAAAGAGAGGGAGAGAAAAAATAGAGACACAGAAAAACTCATGGATGTGCATGTTGAAGAGAGAAAACACATACACACACACACACACACACACACACACACACAAATGTAAAATGGTTAATCAAACTGTCAGTTGGATAATATTCATTTGGATATATTTGAATACAGTAGGGTGAGTTATGACTCAGACTTGAACTGCCGAGCATCTGTGAGCTTCTCTGGCCGTCCTTACAGAATAGAGAGTGCTTGTCAGAGATCATAGTGTCCACTCTGATCCATATCCATCCCACTATTTGGTTGTTATCAGGTGTTTAAATAAATCTAACCCTTTTAGGTACACTGCTGTATCTTAAAACATGAAACATGAATGTGTTTACAACTACCAAATAAAGAAGGCAGGTCTCCATGTTAATTCTTATGAGAAAACTGATAAACATTATTGCTTTAATTCTAATGATATTCGAGGAATACTTCTATGGGGAATGGATCATGAGACAACTAATGAAAAGTTCTTACCAGCTATGTATCCCATGAGAAGTAGCCTGATCTCTCTAAGAAAAGGAATCCCAGTGTTTATCATGGCAAGTACAGCCATCTTCATACTGTATGTCTTAGTTTGTCTTCCCAACCAAACAGGTCTCCAAATAATATTTGTTGACAAATAGTTTTCTTGTCAAATTATGCCAAGAAACAACCAGTGAGGGGGAACAGTAAAGAAAACAGTGATGAAGGTAATCTAAGAAGTTAGTTAGTATGTTAGTATGGAGATACCTGGAGCAAAGTTACAATGATATTCTTGGTAGCCCAGTATCAGCATCCCTGGGCTCTTGTTATAAACACATATTTTGTGTCCTACTCTGGAACAGCTGAAACAGAAACCATGCGTGTCATGCCTTTGGGAACACTCAAATTTGAGAACTGCTGAGTTGGAGGGATACTGGAAGTCTATGGAAAGTACTTGCTTCAGAGCTTTGTCACTGGAGGGAAAATGCTAACTACAATAAATAGATATTTGCTCCCAGCAGTTACTGTTAGGAGTTGTTGGAAGGAAGTATTAGAATAAGTACTTAAGAGTTGATTCTGGCCAGTAGAAGTCCTTAGCCTTTCCAGTTTTGTTCTGGCAGAAGGTAGGACACCCACAGCTTCTATAACACTGTCTTGAAGATCGAGAAAGGATTGGGAGCCTATGTGGTATGCAGCCTCAACACATTATACATTAATATTTCTGGATATTAATAAAGATTAAGAAGTATTGGGCCTTGGAAATGGCTCATCTGGTAAAGCGTTAGCTACAGAAGAATAAAGACTTGAACTTGCATCCCCAGTACTCATGTAGTAGTTAAATATCATGGTGTATATCTATAAACCAAGTACTTATGAACCAGAGACAATAGTATTCCTGGAACTCACTGGCCAGCCAGCCTAGGTGAATTGATGAGTTCTAGATTGAGACTCTGTCTAAAAAAGCAAAGAACAACTGAAGAACATACTCCCTTCCACAAGTACATACACATATGTGCATGTATGTCCCTGTCCCAGAACGCTGCTGTTTCTAGAGTGAGGACACAGTCATGTAAACAGAATCAAGTGAAAGAAGAAGTAAAAGGTGATGGAGGTACTGGGGGAAAGGTCATGTATGGGCTGAAACCATAGAAGGGCATTCATGAATCAGTAGTGTCTAAGAAAGAAGCTGGTTATTTTGCTGGGTAGGAGAAAGGGCTGGATGAATTGAATTGTGGAGACCGTACTTTGCTGTGTTCACAGTATCTTATCACTGTATCTCTTTTCTGAAATTGGAAACAATTTTTTTCATACAATATATTCTGATTACAGTTTTTCTTCCCTTATCTCTTCCCATACTTTCTGTACCCATATGACTCCATGCCTCCCTCTCTCTTGATCTCTCTCTCAAACAGGCAAACAAAAATCTAAATAAAAGAAACTAACAGAAAAAATAAAAAGCACAAGAGAAACACACACACACATATGCACACATACGCACACACACACACACAAAGAAAGAGAAACAGAGGGGGGAAAACCATAAAAACAGAAAATCTGAATTCCTAATATATAATCAAAAGACAAAGGACATTCTCCAAGAAGCTCTGCTGCAGGCAGTTAGAGAATCCAGAGGCAGAAAAGTTAAAGCAGTGAAGGAGGATTTTATTTTAACACATACTGCTCAGAGGGTCAAAATGCTTGCTGCTCTTCCATGGGAACCCAGTTTGGTTCCCATCATCCATTGAGGCAGCTGACAGCTGTCTGTAATTCTGGCTCCAGGAGATCTATTTCTTCTGCTGGCTTCTGTGGGCACCACCTCCATGTGTCAAACATAGACATACATACACACACATACACACTCACTAAAATAATAAATCTCACAAAATTTATTAAGATTCCAGAAGACCAGGAAATATGCTCTCAGAAATGACAAGGCAGCTACCGTAACATGGCTGCCTATTCAGCATCCAAACACTAATACCAACAGACATGCTAACATAGGAAGAAAAGCTCATGGAGGCTCACTCCAAAGAATTATAGGCAATTGATGACTGCTGAGAGATGGAAAACTAGTCTATCCCATGGATGAGCCCCCAACTGTTTGCTCAGCCCTGATTATGTACACACAAGTAATACTAAACAGACTCAGCATGTTGTATTCATATAGTTTATATATACATACAGAGAGAGAATTAATTCTTATTTTACTTAAAACATAAATACAATTACATCATTTCCCCCATCCATTTTCTCCCTCCAACCCCTTCCCTAAATCCTCTTTTCCATCTCTCCCATGGTTCCTCTATAATTCCTCTCAAATTCATGACTTTTTATTATATCATATCATATTATATTATATATATATGCATCACTTCTGAATTTCTGTGATCACAATACTTGACTTAAAGCCATTAAAAGAAGAAACAGTTGTTATTGGCTCATGTTGTTAGAGAATTTCAGCCTCTCAGGTCAGTTAAGCATGACTTTATGTGTGTGTGCTAGAGTATATTTATGTTGTATTGGATCAGGAATTAAGAAACGGAGGCAGCAACCTGAAGTCAGGTCATCAAGTCTGCAGTCCAAGCCCCATCTCCTACATCAGTGTTTCTTAACCTTCCTAATGATGTGACCCTTTAATACCGTTCCTCATGTTGTGCTGACCTTCAATCATAGCATTATTTTTGTTGCTACATCATAATTGTAATTTTGTTCATGTTATGAATTATAATGTAAACATCTTTTTTTTTTCCAATGGTAATAAGTGACCCCAGTAGAAGAGTTGGTCAACCCCCAAAGGGATTATAGCCCTCCAATTGAGAACTATAGTACTACAGGTTCTACCTCTCCAAATAACACTATCAGCCTTTTAACAAGCCTTCAAGACATGAATCTCTGGGGGACATTTCAGCCTATGGCATCCAAGAAGCAAGTCATTGTTGTTAGCAAAATTATTGGTGGCTGAAAACTCACTAGATGTAAACATGCATCCATCATATGTGATAGAACTCTGGTTTAATTGACTTGGGAGTCTTACTGAAGATAAGTCACGGTATACATATCTTCTGGGAACTAATAGTGATAAAGAGAAAACCACAATGAAATCAAAAAGAGAACTTTTCCTAATCTGACTTAGCAAGATTCTTGCTAAAGTAAACATTACAAAGGTCCGTTCACCAACAAATCTTACTGGGAATAGGGTTCAGAGTTAGATTAAGGTTTAGATAAGTGAAATAATCTTTGCCAATTGTTATCCACTGGTGGAATGGTGGTTAGAAGCTTAGATGGGAAGTCTGATAAGACTTAGAATGAGTCTTAAGTTGTTAATTTTTCTAGCTTATTTTTCTCATCTTTATAATGTTGATAATTCATATTATCCATTTTATAGGATTATTATGTGGATGAAATGATGTATAATGGGAGCTCAGTGAAAAATCATTACAATCCCATAGAAGATATGGTCTAATCTCTTATTTATCTGAAGGGTTATTTATAACTTCTTTTCAGGTACATTTGTTTGCTTGCTTGTATTTTCTGTAATTACCTTCCAGAATACATCTCTGCCTCTGAACTCTGCTATTCTTTGCCCAGTTCATAAGAAAAAATAATAGAATTTCTGATTGTCTATTTTCTTAATTTTTATTTATTTGAATTGATTTATTAATTTTATACCAAGGTTGCAGCTTCCCTTCCCACTGCTCCTGATCCCTCCTCTCCCCCATGCTTGTTCTGAGCCCCAATCCACTCCTCCTCCTTTCCTGTTTAGGAAAGAGCAGGTCTCTCACATATATCAACAAAACATGGCATAGAAAGTTACAGTAAGACTAAGCGCTTCTTCCCATATTAAGGCTGGGCAATGAGACCCAGTATGAGAAGGGTCTCAAAGCCAGTAAAGGAATCAGTGACAGCCTCTGTTCCCACTGTTAGGAGTCCCACAACTGAGCTACACAACTATAACATATATGCATAGGACCTGTTTTCTTTCTTGTATGTGGTACATAAAATCTAGCAACTAAGTATTGAAAATGATCTATAGATTTAGAAATAAATTTTAAACTTTTTAAAGTTAAATCCTTCCTGGGGTTAGTATTAAAACAATATGTTTGTAATAGCCATACTTTGAAGGATGCCTTGATAATGCCTCCACACCCAAAATGTAACTATGAAGCAGAAATGTTTAAGAAGTAGAATAATTTTTAATGTGGTTAGTTAGAGCTGTAACACTGAAGCATACGAGTGTTTTAAGTGAGGGTCAAGTTCCAAATCCCCAGTCAAACTGTGTCATTAAATGCAGGGCAATAGCTAACAGTATCCACAAAGACACCAGCCACAGAGAAACGCCTCTTGAATCTCCATAAATGTCACACAGGCCACTGAAAGAAGACTTTTTTTCAAGAATGTCATGGTGCTACTGTAGTTGCTGGGGAGGATGTTGGAGGTGCTGTCACCCTGCTCTGACATTCACAATGCCTTTACTTTACTCATCATATTACATTCAATACCTTTGGGGGCCTCAGTTTACCCATCCATACCAGGTTAATATGATGTTACAGTTTCTAGAGCATTATTAAAATGTGATGATCAATGGAAAAAGTTCTTTATTGTAGGGGGATTATGTTGTTCCATTGTAAATAATTGTCCTCACCTATAAGTTTAATAAAAACGCTGATTGGCCAAAGGCAGACAGGAAGTGTGGGTGGGGCTACCAGACTAGGAAGACTCTAGGAACAGGAAGAACAGAGCAGAATGCCAGAGAGAAGCTGGAAGGAGCAAAGGACAACTATGCTGCTCTGAGAAAAGGTGCCGAGCTGCATGGCTGAACAAGATAAAAATCATGGGTTAGATTAATGGTAAAGAGTTAGCAAGTTATATGCCTGGGCCTTAGGCTGATCAGCCTAAAACTATTGAAAGTATTTGTGTGTGTCTGTGGGTCTGTGGGTCTGCAGGCCTAAATCTTGAGGCTAGGCCAGAAAGTCCAGGCCAGAAACCTCATACTACACTTTCTATTCAGAAGAATTCTAGAAACTGCAAGCTCTCCCCGTTCTTAGTGAAGACACATTAAATTCCAACAGATACTGAGAATCCCCTCCAGGAAGAAACCAGTGTTTCCAATTCTGCTGCACCATGGATTCTTCATAGCAAACAGGTTTCCATGGACTGTACTTCTTAGAGAACTGTTGCTCAGGATCTAATTATAGTTCAAGAATTTTTCCCTAGCAAGATGATCTTACCAAAAAAGAAGCCAAATAAAGGCATTTCTAATAAAAAGAAATGCAGAGATTTTCTTGCTAGAATATCTACTCTGTAAGAAACTCTTTTAGATCGAAAGGAAATAAAACCAGGTATTGACTTGTATATATGGAAAGAGCTGGGGACTGATAAATATGTAGTAAGTGTGAAATTGTCTCTATGTTATCTTTTTATTTCCTCTTTCCTTCCCTCCCTTCTTTCATGCTCCTTCCTATATATATGAAGAACTAATCACTTAAAACCTTCATAGGGCTATTTAGAGTAGTGGTTACTGCATTACACATGTTCATACATAGCATACATAAATATCCCTGTGCCAAAACAATACAAGATGCTAATATTTCTCAAAGGATTCCCCTTCCCCACCCTTTGTATTCCTGAAGCTAGATTTCCTAGAATTAGATTAGTGTTACTCTGAAGACAGAATATGTTCCTGATGCATCTTGTGACTCCCAGTGAAGATGAATCTGAAAGTTGACTAGAATAATAGTAATAACAAGCAGAGTTCTTGAAATGGATGATTCAAAAGTACTGATTTGTGGGAGAAGAGCAAGAAGGGAGGAACAGTCAAAGATCAAAGAGCATGAGGCATTGAGATCATGAGTATCAGAGTGAGAGACAAAAGTTCAGCCAGATAAAGTTATATCACATGTGAACATGCAAAGGACACAGCCCAAAGCTCTCGCAATCATAGAAAGTGTGTTTTAGTTTTTAGTTGTGTTTGTTGAATTTTTAAGATAGGATCTTAAAAATATCTAGGCCAGAATGGCTTTGAACACACCATTCTCCTGTCTCTGTCTCCGAGTACTGGGTTGCAAGTGGACTTCCATGATGGATCCATTTTTTATTTACTCATTCTATTATCTTGCCGTGCAGGGGTTGAGCTCGGAGATGCTACCATTCTAGGCCATGCTATGAGCTATGTCTCCAATACCAGCACAGAATTTTAAAAGCAAGTCTGAATTATATACTGTATAAAACAGAATCAGTTTAGATTCAGACAGATGGATTAAAATTAACTGATAGAAAAACATACAAATTAACTGCACTGTAAGCAGGAGAGAATTCAGGTGTTTTCAGTAAATGGTAATAGAACAGTTCTATTTAAAAGTCTGTGTGTACTTGGGCACAGTTGTGATGGCTAATGTTATATTTTAAGTTTCAATTACCGTTCTTAGGAGATCTTTAAAAAAAAAAAAAAAACGCCTTTAACCTGTCAGACCCACTTGCCCAAGGACAGATTAGATGACTTTAACCTGTCAGACCCACTTGCCCACGGACAGATAACTTTCCGGAATGATGGGGACTGTTCATGTAAGACAGCAAACGAAATATTTCCACTTTTGAAAGCAAACCTGTTTGCTCCAGTTGTACAAGATATGTGCTTGATCACATGTAGGCAAGAGCTATGTCAGAATGTGTGATTGTTTCTGATTTCACAAAGTCAGAAAGTACACAGACAGCCTTGCTAGTTTTGCCTTTATAAGCTTCTGAATAAGGTAATTTTGGAGCATACTCTGAGCATGAATTTCAGATATAGACCAGGCCAGTATCCATGGTCCTGACAAGTATTTATTAAGCCTCTTCCTCGTTAAAAAAAATTATTAATTACCAGGTTGATGAATCTCTTAGTGACCCCAGCTTTATAACACAGTAGGGCATACCTCTGATCCCAACTTCCAGGAGCCAAAGGAAGGGGGACCCTAAGTTTCAGATTACTCATGGTTATGTGTGAAATTCTTTAACAAAAGGAGGGTAGAAAAGAAGGTTTCATTTATAAAATATATGAAGATATACTATCATACAATCATTTAAACATTTTTATTAGAAAATCTAGATTGGCTTTTAATATATAAAAAGAGATGCTATTTTTTTCAGTTTTTTGTTGTTTTTAGAGACTATGAAAGCAAAATATTGGAAGACTGCTCTTCCACAGAAGTGTTCTCATTCTGTAGAGAAAATAAAACAAAGCCAAATTTGGTGTGATTCTTATTTATTCAAATTCATAGTTTGAAGAAAAATAACTTAAAAGTGTGCTATATTTTCATTTATAAATTTTTTGTTTGTTTAAAAGAAGAACGTTTGGCTAATGAAGCTCACGAATTTTAGAGTCACATTTTAAAATCTTGGCTACTATCTTAACTGCAAAATTTTGAAAAGCTGTAATATTTTCCTTGTGGCTTTTCTGTAAGATAATGATAGATTTGAAGACTTCTGTGAGATGACACGTAGAGAGCTTACAAAAATACTTGGAATGTAGGACACTTTCCATAAATGAGAGCTATCACTGTTCAAGGCATTGAGTTACATATAAATAAATCATCATCAGATCTGCCAGCATGTTTCTACTTTACAGACACAGACTTCAGAGCTCCTGAGTCAGATGTTGGGTGTGCATCTGGACATCAAGCCACTTCAGCAGTCAGCTTCAGGAACTGAGTTGCAAAGAGGTCGAGCTGAAAGGAAAACCTTGTTAAGATAATATATGCTAAAGTCAGCAACTATGTGTTACTGCTGATGAAGGAGAGAGTATGAAATGTGAGATATGGGACATGCAGAGCAAATCCAGTGTGATGCACATAATTAATTGCTTGCTGGAAAACCAGAAGTAGAACACTGGGTCAGCATGCTGGCCAGCTGGCAGCCCATTGACCCATGAAATTCTCTTTATAAAGAATAACCTTTGTTTTAGCTTTCTGCTACCCAGAGTTCCACATACCTGGCTCAGAATCCCATCTCCAGATAAGCAACATCTTTTGCCAGTGTTTTTGCTCTATTTTTCTGGAGCACCCTGGATCCTTCTCCACTGTCTATACTCTGGTACATTGAACAATTTATTCAAATGAAGACCTAACATACCTCATGCTCAATATGCTACACACCTTGGATAGAGTCAAGCCAGTATGAAAGTGATTCTGTATTCTGTGTCTTTATGCATTTTCCTTATTTTCAGGTTGTCATTTGCCTCTCCTTGAAAGGCTTTGGGAGGTGGAGTTAGTGCTGTGACTGGAGCTTGTTTGCCTACACGATATCTAGAGTCTAGAAATCTGTTACTGATACAGATGGACTTGAGGACAGTAAATAGTGAGTATGAGGTAGAAAACTCAAAATAATTGGATTGAGCAATAGGTGTTTGGCCTGATAAAGATGAATATGGCAATGGTCTTCCTAAGCTTGTGTGGATATAATTATAAAGAAGACATTACTTAGTGTCAATGAGCAGATGTGACAGAGATTTCCCACAATCCGATTGTTGCTATCACTTATATAAGACATTAGGGCAGATTTGGTAATTTAATAAAGGTCTTCCAGAGCAAAGCAACCAATAGGAGGCTCATCCATGTGGAGAAATTGCAGGGAATTGGCTCACACGTTATGGAGACTAGCTGGGTGAGTTAGCAAAGCAGAGACCCACAAGACCATTAGGAAGGTTTATCTCACCTTTTTTGTTCCTACTCAGGCTTCCAGGCCATCAGTATAGATGAAATAGGATTAGAGAGGGCAGTGTACTTAAACTCTTAATTTGAATGCTAATATAATTTTTAAACCCTCTAAAAATATTTATGGGTAATATTTGATCAAATTTATACATATTCTATGACCAGTCAGGTTAACGCATGAAATCAACCAGTTAAAATAACAATATTTTTCAACCTAGATATTGATTTACCTCAGTCCAGAAGTAAATAGCATAATCATGAATTTTAGTTGAACTACCTAACAACAATGACAGCCACCCCAAACAAGGAAACCCACCACCAGCTCAAGTCTCATCTCTGAATTTATTCAAAGACTTCATTCCAGAGGCTCCCAAGTGAGGCCTCACTGTACTGTGAAATCCCTGTATTCTCCCCAAGACATGGAGCCCAGGTGGCTACACTGTCCTTGGCCAAGATTAGTGATAACACTCACAATGACTCTTAGGTCATCTTTGAACCAACAGCATCGCCGGTATACAAAACACCTAAGTTCAAATTTCATATAACCTTTGCATGGTTATGTGGTTGTCTTTCCTAGTGTTTCTTTCTTTGGGACAGTTCCAGAAACAGAAGAGAATAAAGTTTGAACCCATTTTAATTGGCGGACTTTCATAATCCAAGGCACTGAAAAAAAAAAAAAAAAAAACCAAACTTCTAACACCAACAGTGCTCGGTTCCCATTTAATCTTCATTTCTCCAGCTCTCGTCAGCTGTGCATGCAGATGCTAAAATCTTGTTTGTTTATCATGGGGCCAAGATGATTTATGGTTGGGTGCATATCAGGCTGCCTTCCCTGCTCTCTTGGCACAGCTCCTGAGCTACGCAGCACGGGAGACACTTAAACATGCTTAATGGGGAAGTCAGTCCCACATGCTCCCTGTAGTTTTCATCTGGTGATTTTTCAGTTTCTGCTTCCCTTGAAGTTAAGGTAATTACAAAGTTATTATTTGTCATTTCCATTATCTTTGGGGTCAGAAAGGCATCTGTTGAAAGTTAGCATCATCTGTCACTTTTGCCAGCTGGCGGTCAGTACCTGAGAGTGCTTGAAAAATGAGTGAGGAATCTGCCATCCACTCAGGCTATCTTGCGCATGTGCATGGCAGAGAGGAGAGAGATTGCTGAAGTGAACTTGTGAAGTGAAGAAGTCGGTGCCTCCTTGCTGCATGGTTAACTGTGATCTGTAAAGAACACAGGATGCCGCTGTCCATGTTAGCCTCAGACTTCTGAGACTAGTCATGTGGAGAAAAGTAATGGAGTCAAATGAACTGTTTGGCAGTTTCATCCCTGCTGGGTTATTTGTTTCTTCCCAGACGTGCTGGTGCTGCACAGAGTTCTCTTTTCACTGTGAAAATGAGGAAATGATCCAAGGTTTGAAATGCTGTTTCAGTCAATGAAGAAATGTAAGTGAGGTAGAGGATCAGTATTGGCTTTTTGGGTCAGCAAATGTCTTCAAGCTTGCAAATCAGTGTTACCACTGAACCTTCAGCTACTGTTCAGGATCAGGATCTTTTTTTTTTTTTTAATATCCTCTTCAAAACACAGCAGAAAATATTTTAAGCTGTGTTGGCTATGAGGTCTTTAGCATACAAATGAGATCTGCTTTGTATCTCTAAATCAGCCACAGGCAGTGTTTAAATAAATGCTCATGGTGATGTTCTAATAAAACTTTACACAATCAGCAGTGAGCCAGATTTGCTTCACAGGACAAAGTTTGCTGACATCTGCTTTCATAGATGTGCAACTTAAAGCTTGAATGTGAACTAGTCAGCAATTGAGACTAAGATATACTTAAAGAGTTAGAAGAACAAGACCCATTTTTTTGGGTCCATAGATAGTAGATCTTACTAAGCATTAAATTCTCTCTGAATGACTTATTCACTCATCATACATTCATAAATATGTAGTCACCGAGACCACACTTTCTTTAAGATTATGGTTCACTGCCTCAATGGATCTATCAACAATGCAACTCCTATGCCTAAGACCTGGGGGATCTTTGCAGAAAAGGGGCTGCAAAGATTGTAAGGGCCAGAGGACTGGGGAATCTGCTGTGAGACTGTGTTTCCAAAAGTAACAGGGAAGCTTCACCCATGATATGTTAATAGTGTGAATGCCTACACAAGACCCAAACAATAGCAGCATCAGTATACTTGCTAACACAAGGATGGAGAGGGACAGTACCCTAAAGAAAGAACTATGGGCAAGCAAGTGATTCAGACTGTGAGAGAACAATCCTCCCCAGGATGAGATCCTTCCTTGGCTTTCAAATACCAATTAGTCAGTCCTGAAGCCGTATACAGACAAGTAACACTAAACAGACAGAACAAGTGAACAAATTCTCTCTGTCTCTCTGTTTCTCTCTCTCTCTCTCTCTCTCTCTCTCTCTCTCTCTCTCTCTCTCTCTCTCTCTGTGTGTGTGTGTGTGTGTGTGTGTGTGTGTGTGTGTGTGTGTGTGTGTGTGTGCAATAATCAAAGAAAACTAAACAGTAAATGTAATAGGGAGCAGAGAAGGTACAAATGAGAGTGGAAGGAGAAAAAGAAAGAAATTATGTAATTATATATTAATTTCAAAAATTAAATAAAGATTATGATTTTTCAATTCCTTTTTGCTTTATATGCTCTAGGGAGAAAAAAATATTTTCTTTCATCCCTAGAAGATAAAAATATGGATAATGTTCAAAACTTTCCACATTGTAGCACTCACAGATTCAGCAAATGACCAGTGTCTAAAACATTAACCATGGATGCAGGGGCTGTCTGATCACATCACTTAAATAAACATGTGTGGGATGTATTAATATCATGCTCTCCTGGTAGACAGGACACGATTCAGCTAATCTTCAAAGAGGGAAATGAAATCTTTGCAGATTAGTGAAGTTAGTCCAAATGTCAGATCAGAGAAAGATAATATGCCAAACCAAAGACTGGGGATTAACCTTTTTGTGTGTTGGGCATCCACCAGGATTTAGAAAATGGGGGACTAATGTTGGGTTTCATTTCACAAAAGCCTTTAACTTTTCTCAGAAGTTCACTTCAGTTTGATGAATCTGTGGATCTTATATCTCTATTTTGGCTCTATCCTACAAAGAGGTTCTTAAAATTAATATAAACAGGGATTCACTCTAACATCATAAAAATTATATTATAGCCAAAGATGTTTACTTGAGTTTTATAAATTTTAAGGCAAGAGCAAGAAAAGGTATTAATATCTATTAAGATTCCACTACCTTTAAAATGTGCATGATGCCTGGCCCCTGAGAAGTCAACCCCAAGGTTCTTTCTCTTCATTTCATAACAGAGAACAGTGGATTGAAAAGAACTACAGATGATTTCCATGTTAGTTATACAAGTACCAACCAGTATGTGAAAACCAGCTTCCTAATTTATTTTTTTCTATGAAGTATATTGCTGAGGGTTTATATTGACCAGCGAGAAAGGTCCCTTTAATGTCTTAATGAACATCTGCCATGTTGCAAACTCAGGCACTTTTTCTGAAGGTTGCAGACATTATAAAAGCGATGATCCATATCCATTTGAGGTAGAAATCCTACAAAGGACACGAATGTATTCAACATAAATAAATCAGAAAAAGGTGTATATTCTAGCGACTTAAAATCCTTAAATGAAATGCCTTTGCCAGAAATAAGCTTTATTTAGTATAAAGCAATAAAAGTGACCAACTCAGAGTCTTAGCTGTACTCTGAGCATATTTTCCCAGACAGTGTTCAGTACATAGCACTTAGAGATGGATATTGATAAGCTATTAAATATAAGTATAAATGTGATTATTATAACATCGAATGAGAAGCTTTGCCCATATCAGTCATCAGATACTTGGTGTAAGTGACTGATCACTCCAGAAAAGATAACTTTCATAGCCATTCTATGAAAAAAAATCATAACACACTGGTGTTAGTTATGACCTGATATAAATTACCACCTTAAAATAAGAACTTCAAATGATGGAAAGGTAAAAGCACACTGACATTTTGGAACTAAAGCAATTTATATACTTTTCAACCTTATATCAAATTCTGTAAAATTAGAACAGCTGAAAATCTGTTTTTAAGTATTTGTATTGGAAATATATTCATTTTAGGAAAAGGAAAAGATGTCAGTAATCAAGCCTGTCCTTACTGGGGAGCTGATGTTCCTTGCAGGGAGGAAGAATCAAACAAATGTTACCTTAGAGATGTCCACTCTTTTTTCAGTGACAAGATAACAAGAGCCTTCATTCAGGCACAGACCCAAGTTTTAGTTTATAGCATTTATTATCTAAAATTCAAGTACAGTAATGGGTATGGAGAAGAAATCAAAAGGTTTTTAAACCTCAAGTTTGCATTGCTGCACAATTACAATATAACTGCTTTAAACAAACACCAGCAGAAAGATGCAAATGCGTAGCATTATATTGATTAACTCTTATTTATGTTTAAGAATGGCTGATGGTTCAAAGCTTATTGGACATGTGGCATTGTTCTGGAGGCTGTGAAGCTTGATAGTAAGTTCTAAAATATACTTTAGAACACAAGTTTACCAACAAGAACTGGGATTACTCATTTTTATATGACTTATAACGATGAGAATAATCTTTAAAATACTAATTAATGAACACTATTAGTATATATTTTTCTAATGTATGAAATATATTGTGAATGTGACAATTATAAGAAGAAGGAATGAGCCTAAAGGATCAACACTAGAATGAGCTATTGACTCATAATCAAGTTATTGACCTATAAAATAAGGCTTTGTCATCTGCCTAGTAAGATGGCAAGGATACTATAACTTTACATTTGCAATGCTATTTTGTGAACTAATTTATCAACAAATCATTCATTCTCAAAGACAGTAAAAATGTCTCCTTACCAAAGGTACAATGAACGTTACTCTTTATTATTTTACACCTTCCTAACTTTAAGACTCATTTTCTGTCTTAATCAATACACACCCATGTACCCATGCTCTAGATCCATGTGACTTTAAATATTCATTTAAAATTAAAATGACAAACTAGCTATCCAAGTGAGTCAGATAGTAAACTTTTCTGGGCATAAAATTATATGACTAATTATTTTGGTTAAACCTAGTCCTTATTCTTTCAAGAGGATTGGTTTTTCATTGTTTCTTTGTTTCTTTTGTCATTATTAAGATAACTGGATTTGATGGTTGTCCTCTTCATGGCAAAACTTTAAAGTCCAGCACTAATACGAAGATGTAAAACTGTGGAATACTAAAAGTGTCTTCAGTCTAAGAACAAAAGGCACATTTTTTTTTTTCATGTATATGCCCAAGAAGGTCATATGTCCTGGAATGTTGGAGGAGAGGCAAAGTGGCATATTGATAAGGTTAGAGAAACAGACATCCATGCAAATTTCATGGTTAAAATTTAGACTAGATAGCTTTGGATATTGCATAGATGCCCCATAACCTCTCTGATTTGTAATAACATAGAAATTTGGGTCTTGACTATAATAAGTCAGTGGAACCACAATTAATTAAAAAGTTGCATGAGCCAAGAACTGTACAGCAGGCATTCATGGTGTAATTCCAGCACTTGGGAGGCTGAGGCAGGAGGATTGTAAGTCAAGGCCTGATGGCTAAATGTCAGGATGTTAACTCAAATATAATAATAAAAAACCCTGTGTGTGTGTGTGTGTGTGTGTGTGTGTGTGTGTGTGTGTGTGTGTGTGTGTTTAAATAGAATTTAATTAGATCCCAAAGTATCAGCTGCTGAGTAACAGGGCACTTTTAAGGTCAAATGCTTATGCATAATTGGGAAATATACTATCCCTTTAAGAGACTGTTAATAAAGATTTACAGTTGTTAAAGGTGCTTTTTTTGATTCTCTATTTTATTTTTCCTTCCAGATAAGACACTTTGGAAAAAACCTACAATGAACAAAGATTACTGTGTCATTCTGACTCACTTGTCAAAGTGACCTGGAGCATCTTCTTAAGTGGCAGGTCACACACAATTCAATAAGAGATCATATAATTGAATGTGAGGTAGCAATAACAGCGGCAACAGAGAAATGTCTTGAAAGCTCTACAAACAACAGGCAAAAACTAATTCAAACTCAAATATATACATGGCTAACATTTCTGATGCTGCTCACCTGTGGTGCATCGCATCACTCCACTGTAGCCTTGGTTCTGAATATACATGCATTTTGTCTTTTGCGAGCCCTCATGATAAGTTTCAAAAATATGTTGACTCTGATTTTATACTACTTTACCTTATGCATTGCAGTATTTTCATTGTAAATGAAAAAAAATCTGCTCTTATTGAAAAAGCACTCCTTTATTATGGAAAACAAAAATTCAATGTTTTTTCTTCTGCCATACCTCAGCATGCATTATCAGTATAGCTTTGGATTATATTGTGTCAAAACATTATGCTAAAAATCACCACTTGAAATATCTCGTGTTTCATAAATGATCATTCAGTAAAATTTAAGTAACAATTAGGGCAGAGTTTCCAATAATTTTCACCCCTACACTTACTTTTCCTGTTTTGTTCTACCTATTTATGTACAACAACATTCTCAGAACTGATGACTATAAAATGAAATAATAGCTAATTGATGTGAACACTGAAAACACTCTTTGGCTAAGGTACAATTATTATCTAAAAGTAAACATGTCTCATTAGAATGCAAATTTTCTTTAATGTTTAATAAATGATAAAATTATATGTATACCAAATAATTGTTTTCAAGTACATTTCTTTATCACTTGTGATCAATAGATGTTTGTTTGCCTGTTCTGTGTACCTATATACCTAAAGTTGCATGTTTTCTTCACTGACAAGAGAATGGATAGTTTTTAAAAGTCCAGGACTAACTAGAGTAAATCTTGGTAATTTTCATACTAAGTTCCCAGCCTGGATGTATTTGCATTTGTTTTCTTTCTTCTTGACGGTATGCATTATGCTCTTGATGTAAAATGTTCAAAAATGTATCCTTTAAACTGACCATGCTCAAGAACATACTCATTATGCTAGGAATGGTGACTTGTACCTTTAATCTCAGAACTAGGGGGCAAAGAAAGAGGGATCTCTGTGAGTTTGAAGCCAGCCCTGTAATATGAGTTTCTGGCGCGGTCCTGATCCCAAGGTCCCTACTCGCCTGATGCTGCTTAGCCCTCCAAAACAACATAGATGCTTTTATTAATTAGATGCTGCTTGGCCTATGGCTCAGGCATATTGCTAGCTAGCTCTAGCATCTTAATTCAACCCGTTTCCATTAATCTGCCCTGCCACCTGGCTTGTGGCTCACCTAATTCTTTATACTTTGCTTCTTGGGCAGCTGTGTCACATCTCCTTGAGTCTGCCCTCCTTCCCCTTTATCTATGCTCAGATTCTCTGCCTCCTTCTAAGATGCCTGTCATAGACTGTAGTACGAGGTTTCTGGCCCAGACTTTCGGGCCTAACCTCAAGGCCTTGACCCGCAGACCCGCAGTCCCACAGAGACACACAGATGCCTTCATTAGTTTTTGTCTGATCAGCCTCAGGCCCAGGCATATCACTTGCTAGCTCTGTACCCTTCACCTAACCCATGTCTCTTGTTCTGTTCAGCCATGCGGCTCGGTACCTTTTCTTAGGGCAGCATAGTTGTCCTCTGCTTCTTCCAGGCCTCTCTCTGGAATTCCCTCTGGTGTTCTGATCTGGCATTCTCTTCTCAGAGTTTTTAGTCTGGTAGCCCCGCCTACACTTCCTGCCTGCCTTTGGCCAATCAGCTCTTTTTATTAAACCAGTGGTTGGGACAATTATTTAAAATGAAACAACACAACCTCCCACAATAGACCCAAACAGTTCCTTTATTAAAGAATGATATTCATAGCATAAGGAAAGACATACCACTTCACAGGCTAATTTTATGAAACAAGTTCCAGGCCAGCCAGAATTTACACAGAAAAACACTGTCTCACAGGAATGGGAAAGGGAACAGAGAAAGAGAGAGAATGTGCTTGTAGCCTCCTATATTTTGCTTTAGGAATATGCATATGCTCCACAATAAAATATCCCAGCTTCCCTGTGTAAAAGGTGTGCTAATTTTCATGTAATTAGTACCCCCTTCACTTCACACAAGTAATAATTCTCGCTATTCTTTTTTTATTATGTCGTGCTCATTAGCTATATACTCACAAACAGGAGAAGCCATTGAATTCAATTACAAAACTGTGAACCAATTGTCCATGAATTTATACAGATACAAAAATACCTGAGTGACTAAATAAAGGATTGGAGATAATTCTTCCATACACAAAGATGTTAATTTATATTGATTCCTCTGCTCCCTGATCAAGGAAGGAAGCACAGCGACTTTCCTTAACTGTGGGCCTCACTTGTGACTTTGTTCCAAGAATTGCATACAGAGTTCAGAATAGACAAAAAAGCTTAATCAACACTGATGGTGATGAACAAAGACAAGATCAATGGTATTCATGTTGACAGTGTCCATCCTTGATCCAAGACAACAAGAAGAGTGTTTTACTCTGAGCTTTTGTCAGCACACGCCCATGGATGAGGCAATGCAGCTTAAGACTTCAATGAGTACCTTGACTGAGGAACCTCAGCTTAGGAAAAGTCAGATAATTGGATTGCTTGGCAGAAAAAAAAAACATGTTAGGGTTAGACAAAAATAGGAAGTGAATAAAAATAAAGATAAGTACACAGTTCAGATTTAAACATGAACATTGAAACACAGAGGAGAGACAAAGAGAGAGAGGGAAAAGGAGAGGGGGAGGGGAGAGGGAGGGAGAGAGAGGAGAGAGAGAGAGAGAGAGAGAGAGAGAGAGAGAGAGAGAGAGAGAGAGAGAGAGAGAGAGAGAGCTTAGAGAATAATAGAACACAGCAAAATCATGGGTATAGGCGTCTCCAGATGGAAAGCTACTCCCAGGTGTCTTCAGTAACTGTATGCAATTCTGTCATGCTCCAACTATCATTGCTCAAAAAATATAATTTATAACAAGCTCTAAAGATTAAGCAAAGTTCAAAAATGACACTCTTTTTGAAAGAATTTTCCTTTGCAATAATGATACCTTTTTGTTGCTGCTGCTACTGATGGTGGTAGTGTTTTATTGAAATTGGGTAGGAATCCTCTTCCTTCAACCTTAAGAGTTCTAGAACTGCAGGCATTAGCCACCATGTGTAGCTGTAAGGTCAATTTATGAGCTTCTTTGTTTATATATGGTTGAGAATCATGTGATGACACAGATAAGTTTAAGGACACAGACATAGGGCCCTGGGTTTGCATGGGGTACTTGTTCCTAACATCCTACAGCTAGTATGGAAGGTTTCTAGGAAAATGACATTGTCCCTGAAGGTCATTTCAACTTTTCAGTTTTGTTGAAATTTTTTGATTCCTTCCAAGCCATTTCTTTAGTCCCAACAGGGTAGTAGTTACATAAGACCTTAAAAGTGAAATAAGTTCATGAGAAGTCCTGTACATGATTGTGTTTGTACCCTATGTGCTACTTTTTATTCATCACTGGCCATTACTATACTGTTCTTTTGTGAGTGTGGGGCAGGAAAACTCTGTTTGGTGATTCAATGTGGCTATAGAGCTATTTGGTGCCCCTATGGCCCTTGTTAATCCTGAACACTGAATTCTAAATATATGTTAATCACCTGAGGAAGAGTTGGTCATGTTTTCTTTTCACGGATACATATGAAGTATATTATCTTTGGGAATTAAAACAATCTTAGAACCTACCACAAAGAACAGAAAAGCAGTCTTTTAATCTTTAAAATAGTCAAGTTCAGCAAGGGAAGCAGGCTAATTTCAGATTTCACATATGCCTCCTCTCCTCCAAATCAAAACCCCACTCTCATCCTAGGTCAGCAGTAAATTACCTGATGTGTCCTCCGTTCTTCCTCTGCCCCCATCTTCAGATTAACACGCACATCTTCCCCTCCTGCCTCCCTTCTTCATTGGTTTTTCCAGGCCCCCAGCTCTCCAATTCTAGCAGGAATTTCCTGGGAACCCTAAAACTATTCCAGCCAGAAAAACAGGTAAACTAACTGAAGATCTTCACTCTCCTTCCATTTCCTCAAGTCTATTCATCAGTCTCATGCACAGTTCTGAAGCATACCACCTTCTGTGGCTTCTCCTCACTTTCTACTCCACTACTAGGGGACTAAGAAAATTCTGGTGGAACACCCTGCTTTCTTCTCTCCTGTGGACTCTCCAGCATCTCCCAATCCATCCCTATCCCTAATCATCAGCCCCCAATATTTATAAAAACTCTTCCTGGAACCCTCAGTGCCCAAACCAATCAGGATCCCAGAAGAATTTTCTACCAGGCAACACACAGTCACCATAGTAGCCCATGAACCAGAGACAGCAGCATAAAGCATGAAACAAAACAACAAACCAACAAAAACAAAACTAGATAACAGTGCCCAGAATTTTAATCTTCCCAAATCCAGATGCCATCATAAAAACACAAGCCACAGCAATATGTCTCCACTAGTGTCAGCCATCCTACCACAGTAGGCCCGGAATAACATAGCCTAAGGTCAAAGCAAAGACTTTAAAATAGCCTTGTTGAATATGATAGAGGTTCTTAAACATGGAGGAAAAAATTCCATAAAGAAATCTATGAAAATAAAAACTGTAGAGGGGAATGAATAAAACAATTCAAGACCTGAAAATGAAAATAAAATTAACACAAGAAAACCCTAAATAAGTAAATCTGGAAATAAAAATAATTAGGAACTAAAACAGGAACCTCAGAGGCAAGTCTCAATAACAAAATACAGGAGATAGAAGAGAGAATCACAACTATTTAAGACACAATAAAAGAAATGAACATGTCAGTCAAAGAAAATGTCAAATCTAAAAAAGCAAATTAACACAAAACATCCATGGAATCTGAGAAACTGAAAAGACAAAAATCTAAGAATAATACAAATAGAAAGATAAAAAATTAGGTCAATAACAAAGTAAATTCTTTCAACAAAATCATGGAAAAAATTTCTCTGACCTAAAGAAAAAGATGCCTTTTAAGGTAATATCCCTTTGCACATAAAAACATAAACATTAAACATATACAACAAAGAAAGAATATTAAAAGCTATAAGGGAAAATCAATCACCATATATCAGCAGATCCATTAGAGTAACACATAACTTCTCCTAAGAGATTTAAAAGCAAGAAATACCTGAATAGACATTTTATAGATACCAAGGAACTATAGATGCTAGCCTATATCAATAACTAATCAAAGCCTTTAATAACAATACATGAAAAAAGATAATATGCCTCATGGTAAAACCAAATTCAAGCAATATATATCTATAAATCCAGCCACACAGATGGCAGAAAGAAATCTCTAAGTTCTACAAACAGAACAAGAACAAGAAATAAATAATTGCAAACCAGCAAATACAAAGAGGAACACACACACATACAACACACACGTACACACACATACACATACACACACACACACTACACACACACACACACACACACACACACACACACACACACACACACACACTACCACCACCAATAACAAGAACAATATACCACAAAAACAAAATAACAGGAAGCAGCAAGGACTGCTCACTGATAACTCTCAATATCAATGGTTTTCCTTTTCAATAAATAGACACAGATTAACAGTATATATTCAAAAATGGATCCATCCTACTGCATCCAAGAACCACAACTCAGCATCAAAGATAGGCATAACTTTGGGTTAAAAGGTTGGGAAAAGATATTCTGAGCAAATGCACCTAACAAACTTGTTTAGCCATTTTAATATATAACAAAATAAATTTCAAACCAGAACTTATCAGAAGAGGTAGGGAATGACACTACATAGTCCTCAAAGAAAAAATACACCAAGGTGACATTTTAATTCTCAACATTTATTCTCCAAACACAAGGGCACCCTAGTTTATTAAAGAAACGCTACTATAGCTTAAATCACATATTGACCTTGACACACTAGTAGTGAGAGGCTTCAGTATCCCACTCTCACCAATACACAGGTCATTCAGACAAAAATTAATAGAGAAATATTGGAACTAACCGAGGTTATAAATCAAAATGACTTAAGACATATTTATAGAACATTTAACTAAAACACAAAATAGCATACCTTCTCTGCACCCCACTAAACTTCCTCCTAAATTGACCACATACTTTAACACAAAGCAAGTCTCAAGACACATAAGACATCTGAAATAGTTCTCCACATCTTACTAAACTATATTAGATGGAGGCTGATTATCAATAACTACAGAAACAACAGAAAGATTACAAACTCATGGAAACTAACAACTTGATACTGAAAGGAAAATGGGTCAAGACAGAAATAAGAAAAAATTAAAAGACTTTCTAGAATTGATTGAAAATGAATGCATAAGTATTCGAACTTATGGGAAACAAAGCAGTTTTAAGAAGAAAGTTTATAACACTAAGAGCCTACGTAAGAAACTGAGGAGATCTCATACTAGTTACTTAGCAGAACACCTTTCAGCTCTGAAGCAAATAGAAGAAATCAAAGCCCAAAGGAGTAGAAGGCAAAAAATAATCAAATTAAGGCTGAAATCAATAAAACATAAACAAAGAGAACAAGACAAAGAATTAATAAAACAGAGTTGGTACTTTGAAAAAATTAATAGATCAACAAACCCTTATCAAAATTAATTAGAAGGCAAAGATAATATATCCAAATTAACAAAATTAGAAATCAATGGGGGAAATAACAACAGACATGAAGGAAACTAGGAATAAAAATACAGGAAGTACATAATTTAAAAAACCTAAAACTGGACTCCACCAAGTTGAAAAATCTAACAGAAAGAATAGTTTTATCAATACATACTACTTGCCAAAGTTAAAAGATGATCATATAAGAAATTTGAACAGATCTGTAACCCCTAATGAAACAGAAGCAGTCATCAAAATCTTCCAACCAGAAAAAAAAAAAAAAAAAAAAAAAAGCCCAGGGCCAGATACCTTTAATGCAAAATTCTACCAGACTTTCAAAGAAGAGTTAACGCCAATATTCCTCAAATTATTCCACAAAATAGAATCAGAAGGAATATTGCCCACTTCATGAGAACACAATTACACAGTTTCCCTGATACCCAAACCATACAACATACAACAAAGAAAGAGAACTGAAGACCAATTTTCCTTACCAAAAAAAAAAAAAATAATTTACTATGCTCTAATAGGCTTTATTCCAGAGATGCAGCTATGATTCCATATATAAAATTCAATAAATGCAATCTATCATATCAACAAACAGAAACAAAAATCATATGATCATCTCAAAAGATACAAAAAATGCCTTTGAAATAATCCAACACCTATCATGATAAAAGTCCTGGAGAGATTAGGATATAAGAAATAACCTAAGCATTTTAAAGGTAATTTACAGCACACCCATAACCAACATCAACTTAAGTGGGAACTTAAAAGCTTTTAACTTAAACTCAAAGCAATTTTGCTAAAATAAGGAATAAGGCAAAGTTGCCTACTCTCTCCACACCTATTTAATATAGTACTTGAAGCCTTAACCAAAGCAATAAGACAATAAAAGGAGAGAAAGCATATACGAATTGAAAAAAAAATCAAAATATCTTTATTTGCAGATGATATTATACATAAATGACCCTAAAATTTCACTAGGGAACCCCTATAGCTGATTAACACTTTCAAACAAGATGCTGGATACAAGTTTAACTAAAAAAAAAAAAAAGAAAACCAAAAACCAGTAGCTCTCCTATACACAGATGACATTCAGAATAAGAAGAAATCAGGTAAACATCTTTTCCAAAATCCTCAAAAAATATAAAATATCTTTCTTTTAGCCAAGCACATATAAGACTTGTATGATAAAAATGTCATCTTGGAAAAAATAAATTGAAGATGATATCAGAATGTGAAAAGATCTCCTATGTTCATGGATAAATATGGTTAACATATTAAAGATGGCAATCCTACCAAATGTAATCTACGTGTTTGAAGCAAACTCCCTCAAATTTTCAACACTACTCTTAACATATCTTGAAAGAACAATTTTCTGTATCATATGAAAATAAACACACACACACACACACACACACACACACACACACACACACAAACAAACATACACACACACACCAACACACACACCAGGATAGCTAAAATAATCCTGAATAATAAAAGAAAAGAACTGTGAGAAGCATCACTATGTTTGATTTCAAACTGCACTTCTGAGATATAATATAGCATGGTATTTTAACAAAAACAAATATGTTGATGAATGAAATTGATTGAAGATTCAGACTAAATTTACAGGGCTATGGATCTTTGATAAAGAAATTATAAATATAACCTGGAAAGAAAAGATAGCATTTTCAACAAATGGTGCTGGTCAAACTGGGTGTCTGCAGTATAAGAATGCAGATAGAGTCATCCTTATCACCCTGCACAAAATTCAAAGACCTCAAAGTAAATTCAGATGTGTTGAACCTGATACATTAGAAAGTGGGACATAGTCTTCAACTAATTGGCACAGGAAAAGATCTTTGAATAAGAGACCAAATGCACAGCTACTAAGAATAACAATTAATGAGACCCCATGAAAACGAAAAACTACAATCCAATAAAAGGTTAATATTTCTCCATAAATATATAAATATAAAAAACACTCAGATGTTTAAAGCACCCTCCAAAACTAGATATAATGAAAACAAATAACTCAATTAAAAAATGAGGAACAGATCTTAACAGGATTCTCAAGAGAGAAAACATAAACAGTTGAGAAACCCTTAAAGTAATGTTCAATATTCAGTCACCAGGGAAATGCATAACAAAATTGTTTTGAGACATCATGTTATACACACCAGCATGGCAAATATCAATAAAACATGTGACAGCTCATGATATCAAGGATGTGTAGCAAAGGGAGCATTCATCCATTACCGATGGGAGGGCAAACTTGGGAATCAGTTCTGTCAGTTCTCATCTGAATGTCTACCTAAGGTCTACCCTACTCCAGCACATGACTAGCTAAGCTGTGTCTTCTCTCTGGGTATTTTGTAGAGAAGAAGATGAGAAGAAATCCAGGGACTTTGTGAGATATTTTTTATTACATGGCCATTATTGAAAATGTTATCACATGATTGGTAACAGACTAAACAAAAAAGTAGCAGCTGTGCTTGGCACTTATTTCTGATACTGATGTGCTGCCCAGTGAGCCAGGGCCTCCTTTAACAAAATAATAAAATGTATCACATTTCTCAAATGATTTTTTATTATGATGGAAAAATGATGGAAAAACAATAAATGTAAGAGTTCATATTTATTTATTTGTTTGCTCCATAACCACATTTTTGCTTGTTCTAGGTAACACTTTGTTAAACTGTACTATATGCTCTTAGGATTGGTAACAAAGGGAATAAGACTAGCTGAAATTTAGAGATATGTAATTGTTGTTCTTAAAAATAACTCTCTTCATCAATCTGTATCAAGTGGCTTATGATATTCCATAGAATAAACTTTTATTAAAAGTATAAAAACCTTGTAAATATTGTTACTTTTAAGTTTTCAAACTCAATGTTTTGATCTTGAAAGCAAACTTGTAAATATTAAAGTATAATGGCTAATTATACTAATTAATTAAGTATAATGACTAATAAATACTAATTGACAGCACTCTAAAAGTCAAGGCTTGTAATTTTCTTTTGATGTGTATGGGTGTTTTGACTGTATGCATATTTGTACAACACTTTTATATCTGGAGCCCTTAGAAGCCATGACGTCATATTAGATCTCCTGAAATGAGTTACAAATAACAGATACCTATCCTGTACTACCAAAATTGGGTCCTCTGGAAAAGTATCATGTCTTAAGTGTTGAGATATCTCTCTAGCCCCAAAGACTTTTACTACATCAAATTAACTTTGTCCCAAAGTGCAGTTCTCTCTCTCTCTCTCTCTCTCTCTCTCTCTCTCTCTCTCTCTCTCTCTCTCTCTCTGTCTCTCTGTCTCTCTCTGTCTTTCTGTCTCTCTCTCTCTCTGTCTCTCTCTGTCTCTCTGTCTCTTTCTGTCTCTCTCTCTCTCTGTCTCTCTGTCTCTCTCTCTCTCTGTCTCTCTCTCTCTTTCTCTGTCTCTCTGTCTCTCTCTCTCTCTCTCTCTCTCTCTCTCTCTCTCTCTCTCTCTGTCTCTCTGTCTCTTTCTTCTCAGTTTTAGAACCTGTTATAAAGAAACTGTTCAAATGTCTTCTGTCTTAGTTACGTTTTCTGTTGCTGTGCAGAGACATCATGACTCTTATAAAGGGAAACATTTAACAGCAGTGGTGGCTTACAGTCAGAGGTTCAGTCCATTTTCATCAAGGGATAGTATAGTGATGTGTAAGCCGTCATGGTGCTGCCTTCATTTTGACCAGAAAGCAACAGGAAATGGACTGTGTCACTTAGTAAAGCTTAAGCAAAAGCCTGCCTGTGCAGTGACACACTAACTGCAACAAGAGCACACCTACTTCAACAAGGCCACACCTAATTCAATAATGCCACTCTCTATCAACTTGGGGAGGGGTCAATTACATTCAAACTACCACAACTCTCTTAAAGGAAGAAGGAAGTCTCTTTGGACACAGGAAGCTAAGAAAATTCCTAAGACCCATGAAACATAGAAATTTACACTATTCATGAGAACCCTTCCCCAACATTCCATAAGTAGTTAGCAACACTGAGCGAGAGAAAGACCTGCAGTAATAATGTTGCTTGTAGGCTGTACAGAAAGATTAAGGTTGTACATTCATGAGCTGTCTTCCCTACCGGAGTGAATTGAATTCAATGTTGTAATTACTCCCAAATAACTTATATTTCTCTGAGTAGCTCCATCACCCACAAAGCTGTAAGTTACCCCAGTACTTATTTAGGAACAACAAGTGAAACTTGGATGGAACTCTTTCTTTGGTCTCTTGTTGGAACCCTGTGTGAGAAGGAAAGAGATGTGTTCGTGTTTCACCAGAAAAATCACATCCTAAGATTTTAAAAATCCCCACAGTAACTCTGTAATGTTTAAGATGGTAATAGCCAAACCACACGGACAACTAAAAACAACTGTTTCAAAAATGACAGTGTCCAATGGCTGAATTTTCTTTGCCTTTTCTGCCTGAAACCTATGTTGCATTTTCCTTGCTTGATCTTTACGTTTTTGCATCAGTCGGGAAATTAAGAGCTGATGGGAGGCTTTAAAGATGAACTTCTATTTAGAATATTATGACCGAGAATAATAGTGGTTGTGAGAAATTGCCTTTGGTAGTGATGTGTTTAGCCAGGAGTTTCTGTCCCAGCCTTATTCCAAGGTCCAGACCCACTCAAAGTGCCTTAGTCCCAAATAAACATACAGAGGCTTATAGTAATTAATGCTATTAGGTCTTTGTCTCAGGCTTATTACTTGCTAATTCTTATGCTTTAAATTAGCCCGTATTTCTATTTATGCTTAGCCAAGTGGCTTGGTACCTTTTTGCTTAGTGCAGCATCCTAATCCTTCGCTCTCTGTGTCTTTAGCATCTGCTCCTCTCCTCTTCTGTTTTGCACATTGTCCTAGTCTGGTTGCCTCATCTTTACTTCTTGTCTAACTACTTGACCAGTCAGTGTTTTATTAAACCAATCAGAATGATGAATATTTACAATGTACAAGAAGCACAGTCCCACAGCAGATATGTTCCTTTGTTTTACTATTGATAAAACAAAGATCCCAAAGTATCATGACTAATTACACTGTAAGAAGTATGTAGCCTGCAGGCATGAATGCATCTGCTTATTTATGATGGGGCTAACCACATATTTTTTCCTCACATAAGGCCCTTGGTGTGATGCTACTTTTAAATAGTAGATATCATTTAAAAATAATATTCCCTATGGAGTCTTTAAGTAGTATAAGTCTCCAATTTTTTAATAGAAAGCTCATGTTCTCTTAAATTTAAATCATTTTCTGTTTCAATAGGTATGTGCTGAAACTATCCTATTGTTTTGGTCTCTGGAACATTTAGAACATGTATTAGAGATCTTTGCTGAGCCTTGAGGCACAACCATTTCATTCATAATTGAAGGAGCAGAGATTACAGAGTAGTCTCTTAGATAGGTGCATGCCATAACATTAATTTTAATAGAGTTCCATTCTCAATTTGTCCAGATTCTTGCGTATCTTGTTTTCTGAAATCAATTTCTTTATCTCACCTTCAAACAAGATCTTTAAGATAGAGTGTCCTTTAATGAAAGAGCATTTATTCAGCATGCATAAGGCCCTCATCATCAAACCCTAGCCTCTAAAAAGGAGAGAGTGGAAAATTGAGAGAACAAAAGACAGAGGGATAGAAGGAGGGGGAGAAGGGAAGAGAGAGAGAGAGAGAGAGAGAGAGAGAGAGAGAGAGAGAGAGAGAGAGAGAGAGAGAGAACTTTGAATGTTTGAAGTATGAGGTCAGACTATAGAAAGTGTTGGTCCTTTGGAAAAAACATCTTTTGAAAAGGATATCACCAAATTGTGCAGATTCAAACTAAATTGATTCAAAAATTAAAGGATTTTAAAAGCAGAGAATCAAAGAATCCAGGGTATTCCATTCCAGCTATGCTCTCCAGTGCATGACTCAGTTAGTTCACAGAGTTGTTATTCTATTGATTCTCCACCTTTCCCACCTCAAACTGGGAACTTAGTTAGAGACAATGACCTTTTCTTTATGGTTGGGAACTATATGAAGTTAGTAATATAAATGCAGTTTCAATTTTCTTCTAGAGATTTCACATCAGCAGTTAAATGTCATTTGTTGAAGTTCATAGAAAATACATAAAGCTGAGAACTTTTGAGATCTATTAATCTATTCAATTCTCATTTGCATGTAGTAAAGCTATAAACTTGGAGATGTAATGGAACTCAATTATAGAAGAAAGATACACTGACTTTAATTTTATAACACCATGCTTTTAATTACTCGGCATCCTTTTGTTCTTTCGTAGAAGTCAGGTTGTATAAGGTTACTGTGATATGAGGAAGTAAACACTACGTAAATAGTATTAAGTTAATATTCAAGTTAGCAACCTTTTTCACAGTTGATTACCAATAGTCTTTGATGATGGCTCTGTCAGGATACACTGTTGGTTCAATGAATGTAATGAGTTGGGTTATTTTGTTCCTTTTAAGTGAAATAAAGATTAGAAAACATTGATTCACATAGCAGGGAGACGTCTAGATAAGAAGAAGCAAAATACAACTATAAATAATATGAAATTTGAGCCACATTGTTAAATAATAAATCAAGAAACTCATCTACATATAACTTACTGGAATTGATGGATACAGTGCAGGAGTAAAGAAATGATAAATTCTGGAACATTGCTCTGTTAATAAATAGATGCCAAATATTTCTATAGTGAATATATATGTTTACAATATTATTTTGATAAAATTATTGTTTTCTTTTTTCTGTACTAATAACTTTTCCTGATATTAAAGCTATAAGCACAATTATGGACCAAGTGAAAGAAATAGGAATATCAAAATATCAGTAAGTTAGAATGTCATGTTGGTCTGTCTCTTAGTCACACTTGTTATTGCTGACATGAAACATTATTACCAAAAGTGCCTTGGAGAAGAAAGGGTTTATTTTGCCAACAGTTCTTTATAAGTAGTGATTGCAGGAACTCATACAGAGTAGAAAGCCTAAGGCAGAAAAATTATGCAGAAGCCAGGAAGGGGTATGAATTGCTCACTTGATTTTGTATAGATCACAGGAACACTATCCCAGGCATGGTACCACCCACAATGGGATAATATTCTAAGACAGTGTGGATTTGAACTCAAGATAAATCAAATAGTATACAATGATGATGTGTGTAGATCATTCTCATTTACAGTTGAAGCATAGTCATTGCAACCTTGCTACCTGCCTACAGTGAACAGACTGAAGCAAACAAAACACAGCTAACAATTGTGTTTTAATAGTTCATTTAGAAATTAAGAATGATTTCTTTAATCTATTTTATGGGTAAATTAAGACATATAGACATTTATTTCTACCAAAATATTGATTTGTATTTTACAGTTTAATGAGGTATAGTAAATATAACACTACTGAAATTTCCATTTACAGCTACAATATTTGGATTTAATTTCATGTTGCTTTAGCATGATAAAGTATATTTCAAATATCTAATCAGACTTTAAAACTAGGTTACATGGTAAGTATTTTAATTAATATAATTTCTGTGAAGAATTCCCCGAAGAGAGTCTAGAAGAAAATATCTTTATATTCTGATGATCTACTTAAAGAGAAGTCTGACATTAGATTTTGCTTTGATATGCACTCAGCACGAGTTTAGCTTAGTTCTACCAAACTTGGTAAGTGATAAATCCATAGTGTATGGGATTCCCAGGTTACAGGGATCAAGGAATGGGTAGAAGAAATTGAGGCTGTAAATTTCCTGAGAGATATTGTGTGTTCTGAACCAACAGGACAAGTAAGGAATAGCATGTAATGTTCAGTTGAAAGATGTGACTGCAAAAAAATTACAAGAATTGCTAATTTTTAATGTAATCTTGTAATACTACAGAACTGCAGTGAATACTTTAATTTTCTTCTAGATCTCACCCTTTTCTTTACTCAGTTAAAAAATAAATTCAATAAACTGAATACTCATTATGACTTGCTTTATTTCCATGAACATAAACACATTGGGCCATGACAGGCAAAAAAAAAAAAAAAAAAAAAAATTTGGGTTTGGGTCTGCCAACAAAATATTATCCATATAATGGTAAATGATAGATTGAGGGAAGCGCTTACACAGTATTTCTAGTGGTTGTTGTACAAAATATTGGCATAAGGTGGGACTATTCAATATTCCTTGGGGAAGGACTCTCCATTGGTACCTCTTAGTTGGCCCTGGATTATTAAGAGTAGGCACTATGAAAGCAAATTTCTCTTTGTCCTGTTCCTGTAGAGGTATGGTTAAAAAAAAAAAAAAAAAAAAAAAAAAAAAAAAAAAAAAAAAAAAAAAAAAAAAAAACAATCCTTCAAATCTAACTGTGATAGGCCATCCTTTAGGTAGCAGAGAAGGCAGGGGAATACCAGATTGTAAGGGGCCCATAGGTTGAATCACCTTATTAATTGCTCTTAAATCCGTTACCATCCTCCATTTTCCAGATTTTTTCTTGACAACAAAAACAGGAGAATTCCATGGACTGGTTAATTCTTCGATATGCTGAGCCTGTAACTGCTCCTGTACCAACTGTTCCAAAGCCTGAATTTTTTCTCTCGTCAAAGGCCATTGTTGAACCCAAATAGGCTTTTCTGTTAACTATTTCAAAGGCAATTCTGTGGGTGTCCTTTTAGGTTCTGTGGCTATTGGGCAATTCTTTTGTACAACCTGAATGGCTGTTGAATTTTCTCCATAGTACCTTAGAGCATCATTTTTGGAAACATAATTGAGTCTCCGGTTGATATCAGAACCAGGAGGGATTTTAATCTGGGTATTAGATTGCATTAGAAGGTCGCGATCCCACAGATTCACTGCTATGTCAGCCATATAATGGCTTTAACCGTCCTTTCTGACCTTCTGATCCTATGCATTCAAGCCATCTCACACTCTGTTTCACCTGAGATATTGTTCCAATACCCAGAAACTGGATATCTACTGCCCATAAAGGCCATCTTGGATGCCATGATTGTGGGGTTATGATCGAAACATCAGCCCCCATGTCGACTAAACCCTGGATATAAATATTATCTATCCATATTCCCAATTTTGGTCTTTGTTCATTTATTGAAGTCTGCCAAAATATTCGTTTTGTGATTCTTTTTGGAATTTCTGAATTTTCTTTTGAATTTTTGTTATTATCTGATACCATATGATCTTCTAGATCAGGTTTTGGATGCTCTATTCGTCCTGAGAATGTTGGTCTTCTCCTATGACCGGATATGGTCTCACCATCTTTGAATTTGGAGTCTGATTTTTGGGGGCTTCCCAGGGGAAGCCCCGAAAGGCATTTCCTGATGGTAGAGGGTTGCCTTCTTTATCTCTGGTAGATCTACATTCATTGGTCCAATGCCGTCCTTTGCCACACCTTCTGCATAATCCAGAAGGCAATGGCCTTCTGTTCTAATTAAATCTAGATCGGATATTATTTCCAAGAGTATCTTGTGTACAATTCCGTCTTATATGGCCTTGTTTACCACAGTTGAAACAAGTGATGCCTTGGTTCCTCACCCTAACATTAGCAACAGCTTGGCCTACCCAATTCTCCTCATTGCCAAGGAGAGATTCAGCATTGATTGCATATTGAATCCATTCTTGTATAGGTGCAGCTCTGATCTTTAAAGGCATAAGCATTCTTCTACAATTTAGTCATAATGAACTGAGTGACTGTGAACTGACATTGGCTAGTAAAGAAACACATGTTATATTCATAGATACTTTTAAAAGGCAACTAAACCAGAGGTAACCCTAGCTCTTGAGAGGTAGAATCAGGAAAATCAGGAGTTCAAGGCTTTAGCTACATAATGATTATGAAGCCGGAATTGGTTCTCTGATACTGAATCTCAAAAACAAATAAAAGAAAAAACAATTAAATGCTTTTGTCTGTATATACTTTTTAAAAAGAAGTTTCTGGTGTCTTATCCTTGGTTATTTTGGCAAGAATGGCATTCCAAGTAGAATTGCTTGTCATACATCATAATTACCTAATACACATAATCAATACACCCCTTCCTGTTATTCTGTGAGGTCTAAAGAACTTTGCTCTTTAAAGGCTGTGGCGTAAGGGCAATCTCTGGGGGATAGAAAAGACAGAATGACTAACATATCTAGAACAGGGCATTAAATATCAAGAGCTTTTCTTATGTTTCACTGTGGAGACTATGGCTGAACTGTATTGATTTTAGAGAAAATTCATCTGCTTTTTTAGTCCAGGCCAATTTACCCTAATTTTTTTTCTCACTCTGAAGAAATAAAGGAGGATATAATTAAGGAAGAAGCTTACTTTCTTGTGTACACTATGTTAAGATTAAACAAAGAACTTTTATACATATATATACTCTCCTATACATCTAAAAGTGGATATTGAATTCAGAACAGCAACTGCTAGAAAGAAGTGTGCTAACTGCAGAGAAGAACAATATAGCAAACAATGTATGTTAGAGCCATGCTGGCTGAAATTAGATAGAAGTTTTCTATTATAGTTTCACTTCGGCTGTATTGATAAAATATCCTAACAAAAAGCAACATAGGAGGAGATTATGACTCACTCATGTAGTATGAGGTTTCTGTCCTGGACTTTTGGGCCTAGCCTCTAGGTTTTGGCCCACAGACCCACAGTCCCGCAGTCCCACAGAGACACACAGATGCTTTCAATAGTTTTAGGCTGATTGATTAAGGCCCAGGCATATAACTTGCTAGCTCTCTACCTTTAATCTAACCCATTACTCTTATCCTGTTCAGCCATGGGGCTGGGTACCTTTTCTTAAAACAGCATAGTTGTCCTCTGCATCTTCCTGCTTCTCTCTTGTATTCTCCTCTGTGCTTCCAATTCTCAGAGTTTTGTTAATCTGGTAGCCCCATTCACACTTCCTGTCTGCCTTTGGCCAATCAGTACTTTTTGTTAAACCAGTGGGTGGGGCAATTATTTACAATGTAACAACATAATCTCCCACACACACACACATGGTGGAAACCTTCGATTCCACCATAGCCAGGCCAGCTTCCTGTAAACCAGGTAAAACATCCATTCACTCTGCCACACCATCCAGCATAATCCCTACCATTTCTGCTCTCTGCATCACCAGATCCCATCCTGAAACTGTTGTAGAAGCTCTCTATCCCACCATAGGCTTTGCAAGCTCTCCAAAAATCAGCTGAAGCCTCCTATCCCACTAGAGGCCAGGCCAGCTCACTGAAAATCAGATAAGCCACACCCCCATACTTCCCAGACACATATGGCACAACTACCAATCCTCTTTTCCTCACTATATCCTAGTTCACACCTCTACTGGAAGCCTTATACTCCAACAGAGGGCAGCATGCTGAACCCCAGGGCCAGACCAGTATCTTGAACACCAGAGATCAGGTCAGCATCCTAAAATTTAGGCAGAAGCATCATACTCTACAAGAAGCCAGGGCAATATCCTGAACCCTGCCTGTACAGATCAGAGGCCACTCACATGTCCAGAACTACAGCCCCTAACTCGGTTGGCAACCACCTGCTGGAAGAGGCCATGCATGCCATCAGAAATCCAGCTTCCACCTTGCAATGACACTCTCTATCCAACCATAGGCCATTCTAGCCAGAAAAAAACAGAGAGAAAATAGAAATACCCATCCAATGAAGACAAACCCAGAAATAAGCACCCAGACCTACCATCACTACAACTCGAGATGCCTAAAATCAGTGAAAGAACACACTCCACATAAACAGGGCAAAATATTACTACTAGAGCCTGGTAATTCCACTACAGCAAGCCATGACTATCCCACAGAGATGAAACATGAGGAAATTATCTTAAAACCAACTTTATGAAGGTGATAGAAGTTATTAAAGAGGAATAAATAAGTCTCTTAAAGCAATTGAAGAAAACACAATAAAAATTGGAGGAAATCAACACAACTCTTTAGGAATATTAAGAAAGCTAAGAAAAAGCCAACAAACAATTGAAGGAAATAAGTAAAACTATTCAAGATTTAAAAATAAAAATATAGGCAATAAAGAATTAACAAACTATGGAAATCTTGGCAATAATCTAGGTAAGGAAACAGGAGCTATAGATGCAAACATCACCAACAGAATACAAAAGATGGAAGAAAGAATCTCAGGCATAGAAGGTACTATAGAAAAATTGACACATCAACCAAAGGAAGTGTTGAATATAAAAAATTCCTGACACATCCTCCAGGAAATTTGGGACACTATGAAAAAAAGGCCAAACCAAATAATAATAGGAATAAAAGCAAGAGAAGTTTCCCAGCTCAAAGGCCCAAAAAATATCTTCCACAAAATTATAAAAGATAAATTTTCTAAACTAAAAAATGAGATGCCTATAAAGCTACAAGAAGCTTAAGGAACACCAAATCAATTGGACCAGAAAAGGATATCTCCGTAGTACATAATAATAAAAATAGTAAACATACAGAACAGAGAAAGAATATTAAAAGTTGTAAGGGAAATTACCAAATAACATATAAAGGCAGATATATTAGAATTAAATTTGATTTCTCAATGGATCCTTTAAAATCCAGAAGGGCTTGTACATATGTGCTGCAGACTCTAAGAGACCACAGATGCCAACCAAGATTTCTAAAACCAGAAAAACTTTCAATCACCATAGATAGAGAAAGCAAAACATTCCATGAGTCAAACTTCATCAATATCTATCAATAAATCCAGCTCAACATAATATACTATAGAAGGAAAACTACAACCCAAAAGATAAACTACACTCAGATAAACACAGGCAATTATCTCTCACAAGCATAAACTAAAGGAGGAACATACACACAACAACAACAAATATGCTAATATAATAAAATAACAGGAATTAACAATATCAGTGGACTCCATTTCCTGATAAAAAGACAGACTATCTGAATGCATGAGAAAACAAGATCCATCTTTCTGCTGCTTATACAAAAACATACCTCACACAGTTCCTCAGCACCTATTAAATCAAGAGGTGAATGACACTTCAGCCAGCCCAATATAGAGGTTGGTCTCAATGACCCAGATCTTAGGTACATTACTCCCACACATCACTGTCCTAAATCCAGGTCAACAGAGATTAAACCCTGCAGCTCACAACTCCCCATTAAAGTCTAGTTTGCTGGAGACCTCCATCTACAAATATTCCCCCAACACCCAATCTGTCTCATTACCAAGTGACTTTAGAGGCTACCTGAGACCCACAGTTCCTCAACACCAATTGGATGAAGAGATAAATGGAACTCCAGCCAACTTAGTCACAGATCCTAGTCTTTATTAAACAGGTCTTGGAACACCACCCTTGGAATAACATCCACACATCAATCCTCCAAATCCAGGACAGTAGCAAAAAAAAAAAAAAAAAAAAAAAAAAAAAAAAAGACCATGTGGGCCAGAAACCCACCATAAAATCCAGAATACTGGTCACTCCAATGTATAAATACCACTACAACTCCCACAACCCCCAATCCATCCTATTACCAGGGACTTCAGCTGCTACCTGAGACCCACAACTTCTCAGCACCTACTGGACAAAGAACTCCTATGGGATAAAAACTCCTTTTGGATCAATATCTAATATTGCACCAAGATTGAATCCCTGAGACACAGAATCAGACAGCTCTTATTAAACTAAGAATAGCCCACTGTGACAGAAAATACACACTACCTGCAAGTGGACCAAGAGATAGATTGAACCAAGAGAGGCCTCCTGAGACACAGACACAGCCAGAGCAGATTGCACCAAGATAAGCTCCCTGAGATACAGACAAAGCCTGCAGTGATCTTAGGAAGCAATGAAGAGGTACCAGTACAAGAATACATACAACAATATAAAGCACAGTGTGAAACCACCAGAATCCAGTGGTTATACAACATGAGGACCTGAATATTACAATGTAGAAGAAGCAAAATGAAACAATCTTAAAAACAACTTTATGAAGATAATAAAAGCTTTAAAAGAGGAAATAAAAACCTTAAATATAGAGGAAAAGACATGAAAACTTGGAAGAGATCAACAAATCCCTTCAAGGAAATAAAGAAAGTCAATAAAGAGCAATCAAGCAGGTGAAGGAAACATTTCAAGATTTAAAAATTGAAACAAGGAATAAAAAAAGATGCAAACTGAGGCAATGCGGGAAATAGAAAATCTGCAGAAACAAACTGGAAATACAGATGCAAGAATAACCAATAGAATACAAAAGATGGAGAGAGAATCTCTGGTGTGGAAGATTTGATAGTGAAAATAGATACATCTGTCAAAAACAAAAACAAAAAAGTCATAACACAAAACAAGACCAAACCTAAGAATGATAGGAATAGAAAAAGGAGAAAAAGACCAGTTCAAGGCAAAGAAAATATGTTCAACAAACTATAGAAGAAAACTTTTCCAATCTAAAGGAGGAAATGCCTATAAAGATACAAGTAACTTACAGAAATCTAAATAGACTAGAATCCCCAAAAGTCTTCTTGTCACATAATGATCAAGTCACGAAACCTACAGAATATTAAGAGCTGCTAAGAACAAATGCCAAGTAACTTATAAAAGCAGACCTATCAGAATAAGACCAGATTACTCAGTGGAAACAATGAAGGCCTGAAGGTCCTGATCAGATGATATACAGATGCTATGAGATCATAATTGTCAGCTTACACTACTTGACTACTTTACCCAACAAACTATCAATACTCATAGATGAAGTAAACAATATATATTATGACAAAACAATATTTAAACAATACCTACCGACAAACTCATCCCTATAGAAATCACTAGAAGAAAAACTCCAACCTAAAAAAGCTAGACACACCGACGAAGCCGCAAAAAATAGTTAATCCCATAGAATGAAACAACAAAGAAGGGAAACACACACACACGTGTACATGCACACATGTGCGCACACACACACATACACACACATACACACACACACAAACACACATACACACACAATCACACACATATACACAGACACTACCACCAAATATAACAGGAATTAACAATCACTGATTACTAATATCCCTTAATCTCAATGGACTCAATCCACCTATAAAAGGACACAGGCTAACATAATGGAAACAGAAACAGAAACCATCCTTGTGCTGCATACAAGAGACACACCTAAACTTCAAAGATAGATACAGGCTCAGAGTAAAGGGTTGGGAAAAGAAACAGGCTGGTGGATCTATCCAACAAAATAGACTTATATAACTAGATCTATCTAACAAAATAGACTTCAAACTAAAAGCAATCGAAAGAGAGCAGGATAGACATTAATTATTCATCTTAGGAAAAATCCATCAAGATAAAGTGAGAATCCTGAACATTTATGCTTTAACACAAGGGCACCTACATATGCAAAAGAAACATTACTAAAGCTTAAATCTCACATCAAACCATACATATTAACAGTGGGTGACTTCAATACTACAATCTCACCTATGGATAGGTCTACCAGACAGAAACTTAATAAAGAGATAAGGAAGCCTGCAGATGTTATGACTCAAATAGACTTAATAGAAATATATAGAACTTTTCACCCAAACACAAAGAAATACACCTTCTTCTCAGCACCCCATTGAACTTTCTCTAAAATTGACCACATATTCAATAATAAAGCAAATATCAATAGATATAAATAATGGGAATAACTCCTTATATCCTATCAGACCAATAAGTTATAATTCAACAATAACACAAACCACGGAAAGCCTACAAACTCATGGAAACTGATCTCTCAAATGAACCACCTCTGGGTCAAGGAAGAAGTAAAGAAAGAAATCAAAGACTTCCTAGAACTCAATGAAAATGAGTCCACAACATATCCAAACCTATGGGACACAATGAAAGCAGTGCTAAGAGAAAAGTTCATAGCACTAGGTGCCTACATGAAAAACACAGAGAATCTCACACAAGAGACCTAACAGCACAGCAGGAAAACTCTAGAACAAATAAAAGTGAATTCACCCAGAACTAGATGGCAGGATATAATAAAACTCAGGATTGAAATCAGTAAAATTGAAGCAAAGAGAACAATACAAATAATCAATGAATCAAAGAGTTGGTTCTTTAAGAACGTCAAGAAGATAGACATAGCCTTATCAAAATTTACCAAAAGGCAGAGAGAGAATATCCAAATAAACAACATAAAAATGAAACGGGGACATAGTAACAGACACCAAAAAAAAAAAAAAAAAAAAATCCAGAGAATAACTAGGACATATTTCAAACACTTATACTCCACCAAATTGGAAAACCAAAAAGAAATGGTCTGGTTTCTGGACAGGTACTACTTACCAAAATTAAATAAAGACCATATATAAAAATGGCCTAAATATATCTATAACCCCCAAGGAAATAGAAGCTGTTATTAAAAGCATAACAACCAAAAAGCTGGTAAACACCTTCAGCAATGTAGCAGGCTACAAGATTAACTCAAAAAAATCAATAGCCCTCCTATACACAAATGATAAAAGGGCTTAAAAAGAATTCAGAGAAACATCACCCTTTATAATAGCTTCAGATAACATCAAATATCTTGGGGTAACTCTATCCATAGACATTAAAGACCTGTTTGGCAAGAACTTTAAGTCATTGTAGAAAGAAACCGATGATATCAGAAATTGGAAAGATACTCTTGGATAGGTAGGATAAACATAATAAAAATGATAATGTTACCACAAACAATCTAGCGATTCAATGCAGTTCCAATCAAAATCCCAACACAATTCTTCATAAACTTTGAAAGAACAATATTCAACTTCATATGGAATAACAAAAAACATAGTAATTGCCAAGACAATTATGTTAAATAATAAAACTTTGGGAGGTATCACTATCCCTACTTCAAGCTATGCTATAGATCTACAGTAATAAAAACATCTTGGTAATGGCATAGAAACAGACTTATGCATCAATGTAACTGAATTGAAACCCTGACATTAATCCACACACTTATGAACACCTGATTTTTGACAAAGAGGCCCAAAATATACAATGAAAAATAACTAGCATCTTCAACAAATTGTGCTGACAAACTGAATGGTGGTATGTAGAAGAATGCAAATAAATCCTAGATTCATATCTATCACCCTGCAAAAAACTCAACTCCATGTGAATCAAGACCAGAACATAAACCAAGTTTCATTGAACCTGACAGAAAAAAAAGTGGGAAATACCCTTGAGCACATTGGCACAAGTGACTATTTTCTAAATATAGCACCAATAGCAAGACACTAAGGGCAATAAATAGGACTTTCTGAAACTGAGACACTTCTGTAAGGCAAAGGACACAGTCAAGAAGACAAAACAACAGCCTACAGAATGAGAAAATATCTTCACCAACCCTACATCAGACAGAGGACTGATCTCTAATATGTAGAGAGAACACAAGAAATTAGAGGTCAAAAACTAAAAAACCCAATTGGAAAATGGGATAAAGAGCTAAATAGGAATTTTCAACAGAACTCCAGATGGCTGAAAGTCACTTAGAGAATTGTTCTACATCCTTAGCCATCAGAGAAATGCAAATCAAAACAACTCTGAGACATCATCTTACACCTGTCAAAATGGCTAAGATCAAAAATACAGATGACAACCTATACTGTCAAGGATGTGTGTGGGGAGCAAGAGGAACACCTCTCACACACACACACACACACACACACACACACACACACACACACACACACATACATATAAATATCACACTTCAACATCATAGATATAGAGTAAAAGCAACTGGTGTAGCTATTCTAGTATTTAACAAACTAGACTTCAAATATTAACCAATTATTAACAAATATTAACCAAAAGAGATGGAGGACAAAAACTCATTAAAGGAAATACCCACCAAGATTTCATTTTATTCTCCATACTTATCTCCCCAATGCAAGTACACCCAAATTTGAAAAAAACAAAACAAAACAAAACAAAACTTAAATCACATATTGACCTTCACATGGATACATTGATTGTGGTAGACTCCAATACCTTACTATCACCTTTAGACAGGTAACCCAGAAATAAACTAAACAGATAAATATTGAGTTAATAGAAGTTATGAATTAAATGGACCTAACAGATAGCTGCAGAACATTTCATCCAAACACAAAAGAGTATATCTTCTTCTCAGCACTTCATAGAACAGTCTCCAGATATAAGAAAATTGAAATACCCCCTAAATCCTATCAGACCACCATGGATTAAAGTTGGATGTCAATAACAACAGAAACAACAGAAAGCCTACAAACTCATGGAAAATGAACAACTCTCTACTGAATAACTACTGAGTCAATGAAGAAATAGGAAATAAAATTAACAATTTCCTAGAATTCTGTGAAAAGGAATATACACAGAATGTGGTACTAAGAGGAAAATTCATGGTGCTAAGTGCTTAACAAAGAGTTTAGAGAGATCTCACACAAAGAACTTTACAGCACGCTTAAAAGTCCTAAAACAAAAAGAAGAAAAAGCAACCAAGTGAAATGGATGGTAGGAATTAATCAAACTGAGGACTGAAATCAATAAAATAGAACCAAGAGAACCATATAAATAATCAATGAAACAAAGACTTGGTTCTTCGAGAAAAAAAAAAAATCAAACCCTTAAACTAATAATAGGCAGAGAGAGTATCCAAAATAACACAATCAGAAACAAAAAGGGGCCATAACGACAGACATGGAGGAAATTCAGAGAATCACTGGATCATACTTCAAAAACTTGCACTCCACAAAATTGGAAAATCTAAAAGAAATACAAAAATTTCTTGATAGATACAACTTTTCAAATTAGATCAAAATCAGATAAACAATTTAAATAGAACTATAACTTTTAAAGAAATAGAAACAGTCATTAAAATACCCAATACCCCTCCCCCCAAAAAGGAAAAGAGACAAAACAACAACAACAACTCTATCAAGGATCAGATAGTTTAGAACAAAATTCTGCCAGAGTTTCAAAGAAGACTTAATACAAACATTCCCTAAATTATTCCACAAAATGCAAATAGAATAAACACTGCCAAATTTATTTTATGAGGCCACAGTCACCCTGACTCTCAAATCAGACAAAGAATGATCAAAGAAAGAGAATTATAGAGCAATATCTCTCATGAACATTGTCTTAGGTCATTTACTATTGGGAAGAGGCACTATGACCATGGCAACTCTTATTTTAAAAAAAAAAATCATTTCATTTGTGTGGCTCACTTACATTTCTAGAAGTTCAGTCCATCATCACTATTGCAGGAAGCATAGCAATGTATACGCAGATGTGGTGCTGGAGCTGAGAATGACTCATGTTTCAGGCAACAGGAAGTCGACTGACAGTAACACTGAGGGAAACTGGCAAAGAGACCTTAAAGCCCATCCCCACAGTGCCACACTTCCTCCATCAAGGCTCAACCTCCTAATAATGCTACCCTCTTTGGGAACCATTTTCTTTCAAATCATCACAAACATTTGGTGAAAAAAATATTAAGCAAAATACTTGCAAATTAAATCTAAGAACACATCAAAAGTATCATTCATCATGATTAAGTAAGCTTCACCCCAGAGATGCAGAGATGGTTCAACATAGAAAAATTTGTCAATGTAATCCACCATATAAACAAACTGAAAGAAAAAAAAAAAGGGTCATCTCATTAGATGCTGAAAAGGCCTTTGACAAAGTCCAAAATCCTTTCATGATATAGTTTTGGAGTGATCAGGGATAAAAAGGACATAATTGAACATAATTATGGCAACTTGTAAATTTTGCCTATAAGCAACATCAAATTAAAGGTCAAAGAATGGAATTAGAAAGAAAACACCCTTCATAATATCCACAAATAATATAGAACATATTGGTATAACTCTAACTAATCAAGTGAAAGACCTGTATGACAAGAACTTTAAATATTTGAAAATCTGAAGATATCAGAAAATGTTAAATGTAATGTTCATGGACCTATATGATTAATATAGTAAACATGGCCATATTGCCAAAAGCAATCTACTCAATGTAATCTTCATCAAAATCCCAACACAATTTTCTTCATAGAACATGAAAGAAGTAATAATCACTCAACTTCATATAAAAAACAAAAAGCAAACCAAACCAAAATAAAACAAAACAAAAATCAAGGATAACTAAAACAATCTTTTACAATAAAAGAACTTCTAGAGGTACCACCATCCCTAAGGTCAAGTTCTGCTATTGAGTTATAGTCAGAAGACCTTCATGGTATGAGCATTAAAAACAAATTATTGATTGGAATCATATAAGATGTAAATCCACACACCTAAGGATACCTTATCTTTGACAAAAAAGCCAGAATTATACAGTGGGGGGAGGGGGAGAAGCATATTCAATAAATGTTATTGATCTAACTTGATGTTTGAATATAAAAGAATGCAAATATATCCATATCTATGACCATTCACAAAACTCAAATCCAAGTAGATAAATCCAGATACACTGAACCTGGTAGAGGATAAAGTGTAGCCTTGAAAGGGTTGGCACAGGAGAAAACATTCTGAACAGAACACCAATATCACAGGCACTACTATTAATAAGAGAGAGCTCATGAAATGAAAAACATTTGTAAGGAAAAGGAAAGGACATGAACAATAAGACAAAATGGCAGGCAACAGAATAGGAAAAAGATCTTTATTCACCAACCTACAGAGGTCGAATTTTCAAAATATATAAAGAACTCAAGAAGCTAGACATCAAAATACCAAACAATCTAATTAAAAATGGGAATCTAAACAGATAATTATCAACAGAAGAATCTCAAAAGGCCAAACAAGAAATAAATGTTCAACACCCTTAGTCATCAAGAAAATTCATATTAAAATGATCCTGAGGTTCCATCTTACACGTGTCAGAATGTCTAACCTCAAAAGCCCAAGTGACAGATTATGCTGGGGAGGATGTGGAGCAAGGGAGACCTCTTTCAGTGCTAAGTGGTAGTGTAAACTTGAAACATTGAAAACCAATATGGCAGTTTCTAAGACAACTGGGAACCAATCTACCTTAAGACCCAGCTAAACCACTCTTGAGTATATACCCAAAGGATGCTTCATCATACCACATACCACAAGGACATTTGCTTAACGATGTTCACGGCAGCTTTATTCTTAGTTGCCAGAAACTGGAAACAACCTAGATGTCCCTTAGCTGAAGAATGAATAAAGAAAATATGGTACATTTACACAATGGATTATTTCTGTTAAGAACAATCATCTAATAAAATTGGATGGCAAATGGATGCAACTAGAAAGAATAATCCTGAATAAGGTAACCCAAATCCCAAAAGACAAATATAGTATAGACTCAGTTATACGTGGATATTAGCTTTAAAGGGAAGGACAATCATGCTAAAATTTAGACCTAGAGAATCTAAGTAAGAAGGAGAGCTCAGTAGAGGACATCTGGCATCCATGGGAAGGGGAAGTAGATATTTAGGGTAGACTTACGGTGGGTGGGGATAGGAACAGGCAGGACCAGGTGGAGGAATGAAGGGTGAGTACTGCAAGAGAAGACTGAAAAAGTGGAATGTCATGGTTAGGTAGATACACAGTGCGATGGAAACTAACTCCCAGATATCTACAAGGATGACTTTAGCTGAGACTCCTAGCAATAGAGAATATGTAGCCCGAACTGGCTATGTCCTGTAACCAGGCAAGACTTCCAGAGGAGGGGCACCAGCCTTGCCACGTAACTTCAACTTATAATTTGTCCAGCCTACAGGATGTGCTGGGGTAGAGGTGGCAAAGACATGATGGGAATAACCAAGAAATGACTGGTCCAACCTGAAGCCCATGCCAGGAGGGGGAGCCCACACCTGATACTGCCTGGAATTCCAAGATCCAGAGGCTGGGTAGTCCAGATACCCAGGATATAACCAAACACAGCTTGGAAAAAAAAAGTCAATGAAATAATACTTAATGATATTCTGCTTATAGATTGGTGCCTAGCCCAGTTGTCATCAGAAATGTCTTATCTTGTAACTGATAGAAACAGATGCAGAGACTCAGAGCCAAACATTAGGTGGAGCTCTGGGAATCCTGTTTGGGAGGGGAGGATTGTAGAAGCCAGAGGAATCATGAACACACCACAAGAGCCAACAAAATCAAATATCCTGAGATTATACAGACTCACAAAGACTGAATTGACAACCAAGGAGCTTGCATGGGAGTAAATCTCCCATCAGAAGGAAAAGAGTCTAATACAGGAAGCTGCTACAGTTAGAAATCAGACTTAAAAAACAAAATGTAACATCACTGGAAAACTAAACATTTTAGAAAGCTAGAGCTTGACTAAACATAGGTGTTCATTTCTAGCTTGACAAAGTTTCATAGTAATGTAAGTAGGGGACTCAAATGGATGAATGCATACAGAAATTCTGTGTAATTTCATGTCAAGTTATTTTTATTATTTAATAAATCAAAAATGTTAGCAAGTAAAACATTGCCCCCAGATTATTACAAAGAAAAACTACACTTAAAATACGCTTCCAGAGAAGACTATGCAACTCCTCAAGTGGGTAGTCTTGGAAAAACTTTTTAGAAACACAATACTGTGGGAATTCTTTAGTCCTCTAATGTGAGATCCAGATAGGAATTCTTCCACTTTAGTGAAAGTGAACCAACCACCTTATTTTATTCTAATTTTGTGTTTAAAAAAAAGTAACAGGGCAAACAATTACAGAGGAGATGTCAAAAATCTAGTGTTTGCAGAGAAAGACTGTGCCTAAGAAGCTTAATATCTACATTGTAGTCTTCGTAGACAGTGAACAAGTAATGATGAGAGTGTGAACCTATTTGAATCTCAACATCAAGATCACCTCATGTTCTGATAGTGCTGAAACGAACTTAGGAAGACAGCTGCATCTACATATACACTGCCCTATACTGTGCATAGTTTCCCTGACCACTATGCAGAACTGGGCATATTCAACGATGCTTTTAATATGAGGCTAGTTAAACAGGGGTCAAATATAGGTTTCTGTCATCAGTGACGTTCTCTGTACCACCCTTTCACCATTCAAATACAGAGAGACCAACATTAAGACATGCCCTACATCACTTAGAGCTAGAACTGTTACCGGTACTTGGTGATCTGAGGGAAGACAAAACACCAGTTTGTCCAAATTATTCTTCTACTAAAGCTGAGAAGGGCTTGCAATTCTCCTTATTTATTTCACTTAGGATGTATCCTGAAAGCTTTGAAATATTTGAGTGGAACAAATGTTCAAAGACAAACTATCTGCAAAGCAATGGGTAAAAAGGACTGAGATCTCAAACCATTCTGTGTAGAAAGAGGAAAGCTAAGGACATTTGTGGCTTGTCTGCACCAATCTTTCAATGGTTACATTTCATCACCCCTTTAGATTTTGGTACATACCTAATTCTACTTCGTTATGGGCTTGAAATCAAACTAGTTAAGTATTACTATCAAAAGTCATGTTTAAGAAATCAGAAGTTAAAAATTTAAGAACTATTAGAGAAAAATTACAATGGCAGGTGAAGTTTAGTGGATTGGCCCCAGTGAGATATATCCTTCTATCTATAACAATGTGTCATAGACTGGCTACCTTATAAATTAACAGAAATTCACTTCTCGTTGTCCTGGAGGCTGGAGAATCAAGGTGCAAGTAAGTTGATGTCCATGGGGAAGCCTGCTTTGCAGTTTCAAAGATGGAACCATGTTGCTCTGCTTTTCCTCATATGGTGTAGTGACAAACAGTGACCATTTTAGAAAGATACTAACCCCACTATGAGAGCTCTACTTTCATGAAATAATCACCTCCCTAAGTCCTCACCTTCTGAAACTGTCAGCTTGGGGCTTAGTATTTCAATATGTAATATTTGGGGTATCACAAATATTCAGATCATGACTCCCTCTTTCAGAGAAAAAAAAATACCATTTCCATTTTTTTTGTAATTTTCTTTCTGACTGACATATGAAGACAGATGGCAACAGAAGAGAACAGTCCAATTCTTAGTCTGGTTCAATATGGGTATAGTTGCTCCCTGCCTGAGTAGTCATCAACCTCTGCCAAGCAACAGCAGACCTTCAGCTTCCAAATAGCTTTCCAGACTATTTCATGGCAACATTCTCATGTCTAATTAAAATTGAAGATGGCTTTTAATTATCAGTTTCATTAACTTGAATGATTATTTTCATTAATTGTTACCATACAACAAAGGTACTTTGTAAGGTCAATTCACAAATGCATTTCTTTCTTATACAAAACACAGAGGAGATTCAGAAAGCTATGCACCCATTCAATTTAGGGCTCAACATATTCCTGGGGAAAAATATAATGTTCTCTCTGCAGTGAAATAATTTGAAAAAGTTCAGTAGCTTCTCCAAGGGCAAAGTATTCATATTTACCTCTCTTACAAAGGCACACTTCACCATGGGAGTGCTTACAAATGTTACCTAAATTAGCTCTCTCACAAATGAAGCTGACAGAGTCAAAACTGCTCATCCCAATCACTTCCTACATGATACAATGACACTTTGATTTCACCATACAGTTTCTCTATAGGGTGACAGGATCATCTTCTAGAAATGTTAAAACACCAATAAATAATCAACCAGCATGCAAGTACCTTAAAAAAGAAACTAAACATGTTCTAAGTCTTAACATAAGTGCTATTTATAGGAGAATAGATATTTATAATTATATCTATCATAGTACACAAATTGAGAGTAGAAATAAAAATACAGGCATACTAATGGTATACAGAAACATAGAATTAGAATTTTAACTGTGTTTTGTAAGTCCAATGTACAGCCTTACTTACCTTTGTATAGCATATAATACTGGCAGATGTAATGACATTCACAGGTCTCAGTGTTAAGACAGGGACATATGCTTTTCCATCCTAAGTCTTCAATTTGGTATTTTTGTTCATATAGTTAAAAGTCATGCACATATGTCTATTAAGGTTACATCATATATCATGTACTACAATTACTAAATTTGTACTCCATTTTTTCCAACTAGACTACATAATGAATAAGCATGGCTTGATCATTGCAACATTTGACACAAAACTCAGGACATGAAAGATGCTATGTAGGTTTTTCTAAGGTCAGCTTTATATAAATTAAATTCTGTAACTACCACAAACTTTAAGAGTACCATGCCAGGAATATATAATTCTCCCATATTTTAAGTACCATGATAAAGGTATAGGACCTTTCCGTCTTCCCGAAGTCTACCAACATCTTCCTGGGTCAGTCCTCTCTCCAGTATAAAGACCCAGACAATGATTAATCTACTTCCTGCCACTGGAATTTAACTTCTCTAGCATTTCATAAGTGGATTCATAAAGTCTGTGTCAGTATGAATGCATTATGTATTTTTTCCTTTAGAATAATGCTTTAGAGATGTATGCAGAATCTACACAACAAGCACTCCATTGAATGCACATTTCAATCATCTTATTTTCATTCAGTAGGTGATAGACATAGAAGTGATTTGGCTGTTTATAGTTTTTAAAGCTCCTATGAACAACACAGCTGTGTCAACATATGTTTTCATCTCCTTGGGTTAATTTTCTAGGAGGAGGATAACTGAATTGCATAAGGTTATCCTGAAATTTATGATACCAGCATGCTACTTCTCAAAATGGCTCTTCCATTTTGCCCTTTGAGTAGCAATATGTGAAGATTCACATTGATGCCTACTTATATCCAATTCATGGATTAACCCAAAGTATGCAGGAAGATGTAGGCGAAGTTTTACTTAGAAGGCACCAGTCCAAGATTAATATTTATTAGAATATATATCAACACTCACGATACAGGTAACAGCTTATACTGGCACCTGAACAGGGACTGGAGTATCCAAGTGATGGATGAGCAATAGACAGATGATGGACTCCAATCCTGTCTCTCCAGCAGCCAGGAACCAGGAAGAGACCTCCCCTTGTCCCAGCAGCCCTTTATCAATGGTGTTGGCCACACCCCCTTCAGGTTGGCCACACCCCCTCCAGGAGCCCGGGACCCTGGATAAGCATCTTCCTACCTTATCAGCTGACACCTGAATCCCACCACAGGAAGATAACATTTAACTTTTACTTTCATACTTTCACCCTTTAGGCCAACTGATTCATGAATTCTAGTTGGTATTTAATGAAAACTCAAATCCAGATTTTGGGGAAAAGATGGAATATCAGAGAGAGGAAACAGACCAGTCAATTCTCACCCAGCAACTTCTCAGGGTAAAAGCTATCTTAAAGAGTCTTCAGACTGACTTGACTTTCTAGAGAATACCACAATGTCTACCTATACCTGCCTCAAATACCTTCTTCGCCCAGTTATTTCACTTCTGGGCTCAACTCTGAATCATATTCTAGAGTTAAGATTAAAGATGTGAGATACTACTGTTTGGTAGTTAGGTCTTGAACTCACAGAAACACAGAAAGATCTTTGTCTCCTGAGTTATGGGATTAAGGGCATGAGTTACCTCTCTCTGACCCTCAGGGCTTGACTGTGAATGATTCTATCCTCTGATATTCCAGGCTGATTTTATTAAATATAAAATATATCACCATAGCCAACTTTAATTTCTCTCAGGAGTAATGATGAACACTTAGCAATTGGTCTGTTTAACAACAGTGTCTTTGTTCCCACGTGAGGATCATTTTCAAATATGGGCGCTTTTATGTTGAGCGATAATTGCTCTTCTCATGTTCTGTATAAATTACTTTTATGGATAAATATTTTTGTAATTATTTTCTAGTTAGTAGTTTATATTTGATTTTTCTGCATCAATGAAAATGTAAGTTTTTATTATGATGAAGTATGATTTACATGTTCTTCCGCTTCATGTCATCTCTATCATACAGGTACTTGCCGTCTATCTGCTCAGTTGGTCTTTCTTTTTTTCCCATCCTGGCTTTTGTTAGAATAGTTGAGTATTGTGTATGACTTTTTTTCTTCTCTCTAGTAGTATTATTAGTTATATCACTTGGCTTTATATATAGATATTTGTTTTATGATTCAAGACTGACTTTCTCACTGTTCTCTTGCTTCACTTTCTGCTTCCCATTCTCTTTGTCTTTTTCTTTCCAATATGGCCACTCAGGCTGACCTTGAACATATTGGGTTGCTCAGACTCTAATTCACAATCCTCCTGAGTGTAAGGATTACAGGGTGCCTTAACTGGGTTTCAATTGATGGGATAAAGACTATGACTGAAAGCAAGTTGGAAGGGAAGCAATTTATTTCATCTTATATTTACAGTCTGTCACTAAGAGAAGTTGAGTTAAGAACTCAAGCCAGAAAACTGGAGGAAGAAACTGAAGCAAAAGCCATAAAGAAACTCTGTTTACAGGTTTTCTTGCAATGGCTTCCTGAGCCGGCTTTCATATAGCACCCAGGACTACCTTCCCAAGAGTGACACCATCCTAAGAGTGCACTGGGCCCTCTCTCCCACATTTGTAGTTAGTCAAGAAAGTACCCTATCAGCTTGCCTACAGGCAATGTGATAAAGGAATTTTCTCAGTTGAGGTTTCTTTCCTCAAGATAACTCTAGCTTGTGTCTAGTTGACAAAAATAAATGGATGAATAAATAAACAAATAACAAGGTTAACTCAGTGTATAATTTTAATATCATAGTTGAAGGAATTATATCTGAGATATGGAAGATGTGAATAAAACTTCTCACAATTTATTTTTATCAGAAAACTTCTGGGAGTACCACTAACTTACACATTTTCAGAAGAGATTTACCACCAGGGCGAAGACACTTACTACAATTGAAAATTTTCACAGACAGATGTCACAAATCTCTTACATTCTCTTTCTCCAGACCATTTGTTTTTCCTGGGTAGTATTCTTCTCCTTCTTCTTTATAGCTTTTAAGCTTATTTGTAACTTTGAACTCTCTGGATAAGGAAGACATCTGACATTGCCCAGTTGTGCTGGTATAGAGGGCTGTTGTCTGGGAAAGGGAGATGAGACCAGGAAATGTGTAAGTGTTGGAGCCCATAGAAAAATGCCCCCAGGAGCTATTATATGAAGCTGTAAGGATGAAGATGAAGTCATAATGAAAAGTCCACAATATTGGAGATGCTGCTGACGAAAGCAGTGGGAATGGAGGGGAGCTGGTCTAAGAGAGAATCTGTGTGCTACAGGTAGCAGAATTGGAGTCATGGTGCTACCTAAGCTCTTTAGAGCCCAGTATATTGCATAGGAGCCCATCTCCCAACCACTGAGCTGCAGGATGTGGATTTCTGACTCTAGTAGAGAGAGACAAGACATCCTAAATCATTACCCAATTCCTTGGGTTAATTCAGCTTTGTTTATCAATCAGCTGACCAGAATACTGTCTTGGGAATGCTGATTCAATTGAATAAAGGTAAAGGAAATAGAAAGAATAGTTTTGTTATAAAACCTTCTAATTTTCAGAGTTGTAACCAAAGGATCTGTAATTTTTCCCTTTCTCTTTTCATCTCTTATAGAGAAGGGTCAAAGCCATAAGCATGTTTGTTCTGGCAGCCCTTATTGAAGATCTTTCTCTCTCTCAAGCCTAATGCAGATGATTGCTGATCTCCATTGCTATGTCTGCCTACTGTTTTGGCCCCTAATACAAAAATACTTTCTTCCTTTTCTCCATAGCAACTGCCAAGATTTACAGCTTGCCTGCCCTGTTGTTTTCCTTCCAAATCTAATAAAATGATCCCTCCAGCTTATTATTGAGTCAGCTTCAGAATTATTTTGTCAACAAAACTAAGAAGCCACTGAGAGGAGCCTAGATCTCCAATAAGTGATGTTGACTGAAACCCCAAGTTTTGACTCTGTGACCTTTAATTTATTTGATTTTACTTTCCTGACCTTGTACCCTCTGCTCCAGTTAGGTCTCCTATAGAATTTAAGGACCTTCAAATGCAATAATTTAAGCTAAAAAAAGGAAAGCCCCAATAGTATGTCTATGCATATGAAGGCATCTAGTAGGTATGCTTGGTTCCTGGGCTAAATTTATTTCACAGCCTCCAATATGTCAGTATAAATTAAATTCTTAAACTTCACAATCTCCTCAATAAATTGTGTTGGAAAGCTTTGATGTCCATATTGAACAGGTAACAACTTGTCTCATGCCATTAAAAAAAACATGTGAAGAAAATGTTTAAGTAGGAGAGAAATGAGAGTCTGTGCTTATGTAAATAAACTGATAAGTTTTTCTATTGCTTTACTGGATATCTGTCTACACCAATAATAGAGAAAATTTCAGAGAGAGCTGTTTGCATCTACCTGTTATGATGTTGCCAAACTAACATGAATTTCCCTATGTAATTTTATTTTAATTGATATAAACAAAAAAGTAATTAAATATTAAATATAGTATTCATAAAATCTCATAAGTATAGAAAATAATACATCTTTTTACAATTATTTGAGTTTGCTAAATCTTTGATACTTTAGAAAATTTTAGTATTAGTTAATTTTTAAAAGTGGTATTTTCTAAGTTAAGAACTTTTAACCTGAAAATTAGTTTATATCCTTTCTGCATTTGTTAGCAAAATTAAAAATTATATTTACTAGATGTTTAAGATTATAAAAATTATACATGTCATTTTAATAAAATTTCATCTTCACAAATTTTATTTTGTCAATATTAAATTCTAGACGTGTGCCTAAACAAATTCTCCACATTATCTTTTTGTTAGATTCTAAGTTTAGAGTTAAATAAAGTCAAATAAAGTAATAGATACACAATAATTCTGAATAAGAAGTATTATAAATGTGTAACTTTGATTACTTTCTGGTTCTTGTTGCTATATTTATTAAATATGTTCTTATATCTTAGTGAAAATTTATACTGGGAAGAATTACATATTTCTAAAAGTTGTGACATGGAATACTTGTAAAATTTCCTAGTTTGCTAAAGATGCAAAAACTTGACAGATGATTCTAATTATACATGTTTTAAAACTTTTTTGAGAAAAGTTAAAAATGGTAAATTTTACACACACACACACACATACACACCTCCAACATATGTAAATGAAACTACCAGAAATAACATTGAAGGAAAATGACTGCATGAAGCATATGCAAGAAATATAGGTTTAATTTTATAATCACATCAACTCTTCTATTTGTCTTTCTAGTTTTTCATTGTTACTTTATTCAAATAAATAATTATTGGCTCACAGCTATATGTAACCACCTTTAACCAAGTATTCAAACCATGTGAAATTTTGAACATCTTATGATATGTCCCTAAATTAATTCCTACATAAAATTCTGATCTCTACTGAATTTTACATTTCCCAGAAGACCCTGAAAACTCTGACTTTGTTTATTCACCCTGGAATAGAAAATGTTAAAAACATTAAACTATGCTGAATTATGTGACTAAGTACTGCCAAGGAACAAGAAAGGCTTCAAATTTTCCATGTCATTTTTGTATGGGGAAATATTAACATATATATTTCAGAAAGTGTATGTAATTTCTGTAGATATACCAGTGCCTTAAATTGTCTATGATAAATAAACTGGAATATTATGGCCAATAATAATGTCTCAGTTACTTTTTTAAATACTAAATTTCACAGAAACATCTTTAAAAAACTGTATTATATCTATGGTAAAATTTCATCAGACTTTTAACTAATAACATTAAATAAATTTTAGTTCCTACTACAGTTTTGAATAAAATGTCCAAGGTGTCGTTTAGCTCAGTAATTTAAGATTAGGTAGAAGAAGGATTAATTCACCTTTACTTTGTTGTGGTGCTTTCACAGAATACGACAGATTGTTTAACTTGTAAAAACACATTTTACTCCTCATTATTCTGGATGTTGGAAAGTCTGAAAATGAGGCACTAGCGTTTGGTCTTGTCTGCTTCCCATTGCTATGAGAAAAAGTCTAACATTAATAACTCGAAGAGAAATTTAATTTGGCTCGGGGTATAAGAGGTCGGTGGTTCTTGACTTCATTGATTCTTGGCATATGGAGAAGAAGATAATGATGGTTGGATCATATATCATTGTATACTTACCTCATGGTACACAGGAAAAAATGTTTGGAGAAAGGGAATAAAAAAATTATAACACCTAATGACACACTTCTAGTAACCTTATTGGGTTATAGCCCACTTCATAAAGTATTCTAAATTCTCTAAATAGTACCACTAACTGAGTTCCAAACTCTTAGCACATGATATTTTAGGAATTAGGATGTTTCATTGCCAAGCAATAACAAGGGTGCTTTTATTACATCCTCATTTGGCAGAAGGTTGTAAGGAAGCTATCTGAAGGCTGAATGAAGCCTCATTTATAAGATCTTTAACTCTATCAGTGGGGAAGGCACTCCCACGCATCAAACAGCACTTAATACTACTGTAACAAGGATTTACATGGTGTGTGTACATGACTCTTCACTTGTGTCTGAGTGTGTGCAGTGAGATCAGCAGATGAGATGAGAGCTTAATACTTCTATTTCCATGTTGTGTCTGTCTCCATTGACAAGTCTTTTCTACAGTTACCTGGAATTCCAGAAACAAGCCTCCAGGATAAACATTTTGTGAAACATCAGTGACTTGTAAAACCACAAAGGACAACCAGACACAGTCTGCAGAAAAATGGTTAACTCTGCATACCTGCATATTGCCCCTTTGCCAGTACATCCAGGCACCTTTCTCTCCCATGCATAGCTATCCAGACATTACTTCTATTTCCATTTACTCTGTTACTGTTTTCATTTGATGTTGGGGTTGACAGTCAGACCTCCTGTTTTAGGGTCCCCAGAGTAAGCTCCTTTATGTAGCCTAGGTCTATAATATTAGCCACACGTAGAATTTAGAGGGCATATATTCAAATCTTGGTATGTCCAGAGACTGAGTATACTGATGAGGGATGATGAAAGACAATTGCAATGATGATCTTTTTAATTACTCCTTTTTAACTTTTGAGATTATAATATAATTACAACTTCCCACCCCCCTTCTTTTCTATTCAAACTCTCCATATCCCCTCCTCATACTATTTTCTCATTAGTTCTTGCTGCACACATATATGGATATAGGCAGATGCATATGTGTGTGTGTGTATGTGTGTATAAGTGTACATGTATATGTCATACAACACTAAGTACAACCTGCTCTGCTTATCAGCTTGCAAACTGATGGGTTTCATTATGGCATTTTCACTGCACATTGTTCTTGTTAATCCTCCTCTCTTATTTTTCCCTCATCTTCTCACTAAACAGATGTTCTAGTTTTTTCATGCATACATGCACATGCGCACACACATGTATACACACACACACACACACACACACACACACACACACACACACACCATATCAAACCAAATCTTGCAAACTTAAATAGCAAAACAAAGTTGAAAATCGATAAATGGAATAATGAACTGAACAGACTTTTCCAGAAAGAAAGAAAAATATAAGGAAGACAGGAAATAAAGGGTAGGGACTGAAGGCGGAAGGGAGGAAAGAAGGGAGGAAAGAAGGGAGGAGGGAGGGAAGGAGGGAGGGAAGGAGGGAGGGAAGGAGGGAGGGGAGGAGGGAGGGAAGGAGGGCGAGAAGGAAGGATGGAAGGAGGGAAGGAAGGAGGGAATGAAGGACGATAAATAAGATGAAAGGCTAATAGATATTTTTTTTAAGTTTTCAGTATCTCTAGCCATCAGGGAAATTGAAATGTAGACTATTCTACTTTCCAGAAAGAATGGCCATTATTAGGAAAACAAATGCTAGTGAGGATGTGGCAGAAAGTGTAATAAGATTTTCAGGTCCGGTTTAGTCCGGAGGTCCAGACCTGCCCACTGCTGCTTAGTCCCCCAAAATGACTCAGACTTTTATATTAATTACATTGGCCTATGGCTCAGGCATATGGCTAGCTAGCTCCTGCATCTGAATTCAACCCATTTCTGTTAATTTGCTATGTGGCCTCTTGCTTACCTATTTCTTTACATTTTGCTTCTTGGGTATCTGGATCATGTCTCCCTTGCCTTTTCACTCCTGCCCCTTTATCTAAGGTTGGATTTCCCACCTGATTCTAAGGTGCCTGCCACAGTTCCTTTATTACCAGATGATATTAACAGCATACAGAAAGACATCCCACATCAGAAACGAGTACTGTTACTTTTACTGGGAATGCAAACTGGAAATGTTCCTATGGATACTAATACAGATGATGTATGCTGTGAATCTTAATCTTTAAATAAAGGAGCTGTTTTGGGCCATGACAGGCACCATAGAAGAAGTAGGAGGAGGAATCAGAATAGGTAGGAAAGAAAGGGCGGAGTCAGAGGCAGACAGAGCTGAAGCCCACAGGAGCAACATGTAAGGAGCACAGGTGAGCCACGGGCCACGTGGCAGACAGATTAATAGAAATGGGTTGAGTTCAGATGTAAGAGCAAGCTAACAATGTGCCTGAGCCATAGGCCAAACAGCATGAAGTTAATATAAGCATCTGAGTCATTTCTGGGGGCCTGAGCGACGGGCGGCTTGGCGGCTAAGAGGTCTGGCATGGCAGGTCTGTGGGTCTGGGTCTCTGGCCACCCAGGACCAAAGAAACCACACTACTACATACAGACATTTCTAAAGAGACTAAAATATAAGCATCACATGACCTAGTTGTAGTATTCCTGAACAGATGATACTCAAATGACATTGTAATCTATCCTCAGAGATACTTCCAAATATATGTTTATTGCTACTCTATTCACAGAAATACATGAAAAAAAAAACTACCTTAGATGTCTTCCTTTTTGGTTGGTTTTATTTGAGATATTGGTATTTCTGTTTTCTTGATAGCTTTATTTCCCCTTAAATTATCCTTGACTCACAGAAATTTTGTAGACAATGGTTTTTATAAACAAAAAGTGATTATTCCTTTTTTGATATCCCAAGAATTTGTAAACTTACTCAACATTATGATTTTATAGTGATATATTTATTAAAATAAGTTTAATTATAACAGGACATGTTGAAAACATTTGACCTATAAGCATGACCTTGATTGACATCTTATATGTAACATACACACATGAAATTGGAGATAATCAGGCAGTTTTAAGTAATTAAGATTTATATTATGGAGCTAAAGATTAAAAAAGCTCACTTGGCAGCACAAGCCTAGTACCTTCTATACACTGTCTCCATTCTGACAAAAAGAACCATGTTTCTTGGCATCTCCAGACTCCTTAGGATATCTGGGGATCTCAAGACAAACCAAAGTGGTCCAAATCTACAGATCCTGTGGGCACCAATTTTGTGCTGCTGTGACAATACCCCAAATTGTACATACCAAACAGAAGCATATTCTCCCCAGAGGTGGAGGCTAGGGATTTCTGTCAGTAGTTAACAATTCTAGATAGGAACTATGCATACTAGAAGAAAAATATAACCACCAACCCAGTTACAAAACCTGTGCTCTACAATGGGGACCTGCTTGCAAGATACCCTGGTTGAATGGCACGAAAGTTGTGAGAGTAAGCAACCACTATCTGATGGGAATTAAGGCTCCTTCCATGAAATAAAACTCATGCCTGAACACTGCTAGAGTAGAAGCTGAGACTAGAAAGACTATAGACCCAGTGGAAAACCAAATACTACTGTTCTGCTAAAGGAGCATAGCTATAAAATAATGCCTAACAACGTTCTTTTATACTCATAGATCATGTCTTATTCAGACATCATTAGAGAAGATTCTTCTTTCAATAAATAAAAGTAAATGCTGAGAGATACAACTGGATAATACGTAAAGAGTAGGGTAAGTTGGAACATCCAATCTCATAAAATTCCTTCCCTCTCTCAGCTCGGGGAACTGTACAGGAGAGGAGATGAAACACTCGTAAGAACCAGAGGGGACAGAGAACACCAAGGAAACAAGGCTTTCTAGACTCAGATACACATATGAATTTAAAGAGACTATGACAGCTTGTATGGGACCCATAGAGGTCTAAGCTCTAAGCTAGCTGGGGCCTCAGTGCTGAGAGGGAGGAGATACACAAGCTCCATCCCTAATGCAGAAGACATCTCCAATTGATGATTCGCTTACAAACAAAAAGGTAGTTTTATTCTCATGGTGCCTCACAGGGTATACAGACTGTTCTAAGGACAGGCCCCAGGTCCAGCCATAAATGGCCAACACAACACAAGTTCAATGATATTTTTAGATGTTTTTTTATCTCACAATTTTTTTGTTACAGCAATTGTTTTTCCTGACAGATCTTTCACTCATTTGTTATGATTTTGCTTTTATGGGTTTTCTAGGTGTACAAATACGTGTGTCTCAGTATCTGCATGTATTTCTTCTGTCATTTCTTTAGCTCATTTTTGTTTATTTTGTTCTATTTTTTCTTGTTTCCTTTGTATCTTTAATTCATTTATTACGTTAGTTACTAGATGCCTATTGTTTTTTTTAATGTGAAAGAAAGGATGTGGACTTGGGGAAGTGGGGAAGACCTGGGAAGTGTTAGGAGGAGGGAAAATTATAACTAGAATATACTAATGAAAAAGCTATTTTCAATGCAAGACAAAAGCAATTTCCACTCCTATCTGTGTGTTGGTGTCAATTCCCAAATTAGTCATTTAATAAACACTCAACTTAACATATAAAGTCTTATTAACTGGCTGCTTCTGGATTCATTAGGTTCAACATCTACTTAAACTAGTAATCATTGTGCTTCTTTTAGTTTCAATGGAAATATTCAAAGCTTTATTAAGATTGTTGGTATCATTCTGTGGAAAACTTTGTGTAGTGTGTGTAAGAGGTATAAATTTCACCTCCTTGAACTACAAGAACAAAAATTAAATAAACAAAGCTTGGCAACTGGCATGATCCAGCCGTCCATCTCTGTGGCTGATTCTCAATGTCTCTTTTTTTCTAATAAGAGTGGCATGTCAAGAGTTTTCCTTATTGTCTGTTTGTATTGCAGGCTAGCTTCTCTAACTTTCCATTTCAGCTCAGCCTCACCTTTTACCTATAAAAACTGCGAACTCCCATCACAAATGGATAAACACCAGCATATTTTGTTCTAGTTTAAACCACTGATCATGAGATGATTCCCAATATTCCCATAAAGTTTCTGCTTTAGAAAATATAATGCTGCTGGTAAAATTTAGTTTGCCCCCAGGTTCACCAACACAGCATTGTCTAACCTAATCTAATAATGGTAATAGAAGACAGGGCTCTAAACCTTCTTTTGCAGAACTTTCTTTAAAGGCTTATAAATGTACTTTGGGGTTATAGATTTAGATTTTCAATGATCCAGAATTATCTTTCCAAGGACTTGAGGCCAGCCCATTAGACATCAAGGAGAGAGCTCTGAGGTTTCACTTGTAATGTTTGTGGGAAGATAAAAATCTACTGATATTATTTGAATATTGGGCACCTCTAAAATCCATTCTTTAAAAAACAAAGTTACAGAATTTAGAGACATGTCCTTTAAGAGGGTATATGCCACCAAGGATCCACCACCCTCAGTGGACCAATGTCATTATCATAGGGATGCATTCTGCATAAAAGAACATTCTAGCACTTCCCTAGCCTTTCTTGACCTTGTAACTACTACATCACATACTACAGCAAGAAGACCTTCATTATGCTTGATACTTGATCATTGATCTTCTCAATTCCAACAATTATAAGTCAATAGAATTACTGTCCAGTATAAGCTGTACAGTTCCAGATAGCATACTATTCCAACCAAACAAGATGAAGACATCTATCTTGAGAAGGTGGCCTACTCTTACTTGGAGAACTACATTCTAAAATGAAGCACAACCATTGAACTTAATTATCTGAGGGATTGAATAAGGAGCAAGGATTTAGATTTGTTGATTTATATTTTTTAGATTTTTCGTCCTCAAGAGTGAATAAAGCTCTTTGTGAAAATTCAAATGAAAGTTTAAAATGAGAGGAAGAATAACAATTGTGCCTATAATCTGAAAACATAACACAGAGGGTAAAACAGGAAGAAATCCAATACTTTCCTCTAGACTCCACAGGTGTATGCATATGCAAAGGTGTGTACCTCAAAGCACATGCATGCAACACATATCCACACAAAATACATACACCACATCCACATAAATACACACATACACAAGCACACTGCACATGCACACACACATACACACATGGGGTTGGGGAAGTTCCTTTGGGGATCTTTTAAAAGCAATCCTTATCAAAATCCCAAATCCCAACACAGTTTTGTTGTTGTTGTTGTTGTTGTTTTAATTTTTTTTTTTTTACAGATCTTGAAAGAACAATAATCAACTTCATATGGAAAACCAGGGATTGCTAAAATTCAAATCCAAGTGGATCAAAGACCTCAAAATAAACCCAGATAAATTGAACTTGATAGAAAGAAAGTGGGAAATACCCTCTAATGCATTGGCACAGGTGACTACTTCCTAAATATTACATCAGTAGCACAGATACTAGGAACAACAATCAATAATTGGGACCTCCTGAAACCGAGAAGCTTTTGAAAGGCAAAGGACACACTCAATAAGACAAAATTTCAGCCTACAGAATGGGAACAGATCTTCACCAACCCTACATTGGACAGATGACTGAACTCTAAAATATATAGAGAACTCAAGTAACTAGGTCCCCAAAACCTAAATAACCCAGTTAAAAAATGGGCTTCAGAGTTGTAAAGGGAATTGTCAACATAAGAATTACAAATAGCTGAAAAGCACTTAAAAAATTGTTCAACATCTTTAGCCATCAGAAAATGCAAATCAAAACAACTTTGAGATACTACCTTACACCTGTCAGAATGGCTAAGATCAAAAACAGATGGCAGCCTATGCTGGAGAGGATGTGGAACAAGGGGAACACTCCTCCATTTTAAGTGGGAGTGTAAACTTGTACAGCCACTCTGGAATACAGTATGGTTATTCCTCAGAAAACTAGGAATCAATCTCCTCAAGAATCCAGCAATACCACTATTGGGCATATACACAAAGGATGTACTTTTATACTCCCAAAGGCCTTAGCTCAACTATGTTCATAGCAGCATTATTCATAATAGAAAGAACCTGGAAACAACCTAGACGCCCCTCAACTGAAGAATGGATTAACAAACTGTGGTACATATACATAACGAAGTACTACTCAAAAGTAAAATAAATAAAATGACATCCTGAAATTTGCAGGCAAATTAATGGATTTGGAGAATATCCTCCTGAATGAGGATTAACAAGCCCAGAAAGATAGGCATGGGATGTACTGATACATAAATGGATTTTAGACAAAAATCTAAGTATACCCATGCTGCAAACCACAACTCCTCAACAGTGTGGGATCAGAAGGAACCCAAGAGACATCCAGACACATCTTCCCCTAAGAAGAAAAAATGGAGAAGATCACCTTAGCAAATTGGGGTCATAACAGGCTGCAACCAATAAGAGTTGGGAACAAACCTTGAAAGAAATAGATGGTTGAGTGAGAGGAGCAAAGAGGGAGATAGAAAAAGATGGATCTCTCAATAGAGGAAGCCAATGTGGGGTTAGAAAGAGACCAGGTGCTAGGGAAACTTCCAAGAACTCACAGGATGTCCTTGGCCAAGTCTCCAAACAATAGTGGAGGTGGTGCCTGAACAGGACTTTCCCTATAATCAAGTGAGTAACCACCATAAGTGTCATCACAGAACCTACATCCAACAATGAATAGAGGTGGAGACAGAGATTCATGGCTTAGCACTGGAAAGAGCTCCTGGTCCAGCTGAGAGCAGAGGAGGAGAGTCTGTATGAGCGTGGTCATAGGGATTATGAGGAAAATTCCCACAGGGACGGCTGTCTGGAACTCTGGGGAGCTCACTGAATCAAGAATAGCCACTGGTGATCCATCTAGAAAAGGAGCTAGGCCGTCCAAAGGTAGGAAACTACCTAATGGCATGAGCAATATGTGAAACCGAGAGAGATGGGATCAGACTGTTCCTGTGCATGGGCTAGCACTTTGGAGCCCATTCCCTGCAGAGGAAAACCTAACCTAGTTTTGACTTTGAAATGAGGAAATCGGACTTACCTGGAATGGATTTGCTGTGCTTGCTGACCCACATTGAGACTTCTTGCCCTTTTTGGGGGAAGGGTGGAAGAATGGTGAGTGGGCAGGCTTAAGGCTGAGTGGCAGGAATTGGGAGGAGGGAAGGGAGGGGAAGCAGAGGGATCCATAGATAAAAATGACCTTATTTTATAAAATAAATGTAAAATATTCTCTATCAAAATATGTATAAGTATGATCATTTTCACGATTTCATAGTAGAGAATATAAAGACTAAAGACCATGTTTAAAGTTATACTATTAATTTTTATTTCTTTTATAGTATATGTTTGTCAAAGTTTATATAGTTATGTCATTAAGTTTGTTTTCTTAAAGAAAAAAAAAAGAGAGTTCCCTATTTAGCTCTGAACCCTATTTTTTTAATTAGATTATTTGGTTTATTGACCTCTAGTTTCTTGAGTTCTCTATTTTAGAGATCAGCTCTCTGTCTGATGTAGGGTTGAAGAAAACTCTTTCCCCGTGATATAAGGTGTTCTTTTGTCTTATTGATTCTGGTCTTTGCTTAACAGAAGCTTCTCAGGTTCAGGAGGTCCCACTTATTGATTGTTGCTCTTAGTGCCTGTGTTACTGGTGTTATATTTAGAAAGTGGTCACCTGTGCGAATGCATTTAAGGGTATTTCCCACTTTCTTTTCTATTAAGTTCATTGTAAACAGGTTTATGTTGAGGTCTTTGATCCACTTGGGCTTGAGTTTTGTGCAGGGTTATAGATATGAATTTAGGATTTATTTGCATTCTTCTATACACCACCACCGAGCTTTGTCAGCATCATTTGTTGAAGATGCTATCTTTCTCTCCACTGTATATTTTCGACCTCATTGTCAAGAATAAGGTGTTCATAGGTGTGTGGATTAATGTTGGGAACTTTAATTCAATTCCATTGATCAACAATTCTGTCTTTATGCCAGTACCAAATTGTTTTTATTCCTGTAGCTCTATAGTTTAGCCTGAGGCCAGAGATGGTGAAGTCTTTGAACTTATATTATTGAAAAGGATTGTTTTAGAAATCCTAGTTTTTCTGTTTTTCTATATGAAGTTGAGTATTGTTCGTTTGAGGTCTGTGAAGAATTGTGTTAGAATTTTGATGGGGATTGCATTGAATCTGTATATTACTTTTCTAAGATTGCCATTTTTATTATGTTGAATCTACCTATCTAAGAACATCTTTTCATTTTCTAATATCTTCTTCAATTCCATTCTTCCATGACTTAAAGTTCTTATATTCAGGTCTTTCACTTCTTTGGTTAGAGATATCCCAAGATATTTGATATTATTGGAAAGTGTGATGTTTCTTAGATTTCTTTTCAGCTCTTTTAATATCTCTGTATAGAAGGGCTATTGACTTTTTTTTCAGTTTACCTTGTAACCTGCTATATAGCTTAAGATGCTTACCGGCTGTAGGAGCTCCCTTGTAGAACTTTGGAGGTCACTTTTATATACTATCATATTAAATAGTTTCCAATTTATACACCTTGATCTCCATTTTTTCTCCTACTGCTCTAGCTAAAATTATAGACCTTCTAACTTTCATAGTCTTCATTGAGAAGTTGAGTGGTATTCTGATTGGTCTGTATTTATACATTACTGACCTTTTCCTTTGCAGCTCTTAAAATTCTTTATTCTGAAGGTTTAGTGCTTTGATTGTTTGGTGAGAAGACCTTTGGGGGGGGGCTCTAGTCTATTTGGTGCTCTGTAGGCTTCTTGTATCTTCATATGTATTTATTTCCTTTTTCTTCTATTATTTTGTTCAATGTTTCTGTGCCTTTTTCTAGTCATATTATTCTTATGTTTGGTCTGTTCATGGTGTCCTAGATATACTGAATGTTTTCTTGTTACCATTTTTTTTTTAACTTTAGAGAGTTTTTTTTGGCTTACAAATCTATTTTCTCTATTGTTTCTTCTATATCAGAGATTCTTTCTTCCATTCAGCTAGTTATGCTTGTTTCTGTAGTTCTTGTTTGTTTTACTCAGATTTTTCATTTCCAGCCTTCCCTCCATTTGTGTTTTTTTATTGTTTCTATTTCAGTTTTTAAGTCTTGCACTGTCTACATCACCCGTTTGATTGCTTTTCTTGGTTCCCTAGTCCTCTTTAAGAGATGTATTGTTTTCTTACATGTTTTTGCTTGTCCTTTCCTCTATTTTCTTAAGGGAGTTGTTCATTATTTAATTTTCTCTTTAATGGCTCCTATCATCTTTACAAAAATATTTTAAGGTTATTTTCCTCTGCTTCTATGTTGTAATGCTCAGTTCTTGCTATTGTAGGACAACTAGGTTCTAATGGTGCAATTTTGTTTTTCATTGACCCATCACAGCTCCAGCTTCAGGCAAGCAAACAAGACCACTGTGTGTAAGCCTGACTGTCAACACCCGTCAATAGACCCTCTGCTCCATAAGTCTCAACCCATTCCCTAACCCATCCATTCCCCCAACCACAGCTCCTTTCTGAGACACAGCCTCTAAAGACCTCTATCACAAGAGCCATTCCCTGAAAAACAGCCTAGGAAAAACCCCATCTCAAGAACGGCTTACTGAGACAGAGACACTGGAAAGCTCCTTCACAAGACCTTCAGCTATAGATCTCAACTGCTCCCTGAGAAACAGACTCCACTGCCTCCAATTTCTCCAAGAACTCAAATTACACCAAGAGCACCTACCAGACCAAAAACAGCTCCCTGAAACACAGACAACACTCACACTTATCAGTAGAAGAGATGGGTAGATGCCGGTGTACTTTCCCCAGTTTAAGAAGGCAACATTTTAAAGAGATAAAGCAATGAGAAAATATGTTTTATGATTGTTCATTAATATTTCCTGTTTCTTTGGGTGTATCCATCTCCCAAAACATTTTCTCCAGCATTTCCTATAAGGCCTACTAACAGTAGATTTGCTCAGGTTTGATGCCTCTAAGAATAGGTTTTTTTTTTTTTTTCATATCTGTTTTAGAAGATATTTTCACTACCAGGAAGTTTTAGATTGGTGTGCTGCTCTGTGTCCTCTTTTGAATAGTTTTAAATGTCTCCACCCTTTTAGCTTTCATAGATCCTTAAAAACAATATCGCCCTTGACTTCTGAACTTCATAGCTGCCTTTGAACTTTGCCACTTGAGCTCTGTTTACTTCTTTATTGCTTTTATTGCTTACTTTGGGTACAATTATTTCACAATTTAGTCCAGTTGTATTTTAACTTTGCTTTATGTTTATTCCTCACAGTTTAAAAAAACTTCTGGATTTTTGAAGTCGTTTATTTGTCTAATCATTGTCAAACAAAGAGAGGTGTGTAGTCTACTTGTTATTCTGAATATATCCTTTATTGTAAATATTTTATTACTACTTAATAAAGGTTTTATATGGATCTTTTGGTCATTTATTTCTATTTTAATCATATTTGTTGGATATATATATTTTTTTACCATCTTGAGCATATATATGATAGTTACTTTAACATCTGTTAAATTTATCATCACCATCATTCCTGTGTCAGTTTATATTGACTGATTTTTCTGCTTTGTAATGTTTTTCTGCTTGTTGTAACATCTGGTAATTTTCTTTTGGAAGTCAGCCATTGTGCATTATACATTTTGGGGGTCTGGGCTTTCTCTTTTCATTGCTTTAAATGGTGTTGCACTTTTTTTCCTATGGTGTGGTGAAAGCATTTATGTCAGTTTGAATGCTTCACATACTGCCTTTAAGTTGGCTTAGAGTGAATTCAAGATCCTATGAGCTTGGAATGATGCCTCCTCAGAGCACTGTCTGAAGACTTGTGTGTTAAAAAGTCATTCCATTTTTTTCTGATGGGATCCTCAATGATTCCAGCCAACATGACATTATGATCACCGCCCCTACTATTTCTCATGTTTTTTTTTTTCATTGTCTTGCACATTTTTTTTTGTTTTTAGCTGAAGGAGGGGCTCTGCTGCTCCATCTATCTCTATACAGTTAGTTTCCCCTTTATAATAAAATCACACTTTAGGTGGGTTTAATTTTTCATCTCTGACACCAGTTTCTTTGGTCACCGTCAAGGAGCAAACCCTAGTTTTCTCTCTCCTGCAAACAACCAGATAAAAAACATTTGTGTTTATACCATTTGCTTCCTTTCTTCTGTGAATCACAGGCCAAACGGCCTCAAGTCCAATGTGTGACAACCACTGTGTTATATACCCTGCATCCCTGGCTTCCTAGATGTTTCGTTATGAGTGGGATTCTGATTCTTGTTATTCTGTGGTGATGTAAATAATCCTTACTCATCATAAATATATGTGTATATATTCCAATATAAAATTTATATTAATTGTTTGAGGATTTCATACATGCATGCAATGTATTTTGAGAATATTCATCCTCTGCTCTTTCTTTTAACTACTCCCATACCTACCAAAATTCCTCTTTTCCTCTAAGCTTTGTGTCCTCTTTAGTGACCATATATATTGAGTTCTGCTGACCATATATATACCCGTGGGCATAGGACCATCCACTACAACAGTCTTACCAGGAGCACACTCTTTTACTCCAAGAAGCCATAAATTGTCCATAGGTCCTCAATTAGGGGTGTGGACTTTGGAAGTGCCCCCTACTCTATGCTAGAATGTTGACTGACTTAAACTTATGCAAGTTTTGTGGGGGGAAACACATCTGTCATATAAGTGCAATGATCCTATCATATATACAATACACTGTTGCCCAGAGTGTTCCCTAAACTATGACTCTTACAATTCCCCCTTTCCGGATACTACTTGAGGAGAAGAGGGATGATGTGGTTGCCCCACTTGTGGCTGAACTTTCCATTCTTTGCACTTTGACCAGTTTCCTGACTCCACGTTAACTACTATTCTGTCTAGATTTTGTTTTCTTTTGTTCTGTCATCATGCTGAGCTAAATGGGGAAAGGCTGCCTCACCTGAGAAATTATTTCCATCAGACAGGCCTGTAGGCAAGTCTATGGGGCATGTATTTTTGATCAATTACTTGATATGGGAATGTTATTTGTGAGTGATGCCACCACTGGGCAGTGGGCTACAGGCTGTATACAAAAGCAGGTTGCTAGAGCCCTGGTGTACAAGCCACCAAACAGTGTTTTTTCATTGTTTCTGCTTTCGTTCCTGCATCCAGGATCCTTTTCTGCTGTGAGTTCCTGCCCTGACTTTCTTTAGTGATGCACTTTAACAGGGAACTAGAAGATTACAACCTCTTTTCTCCTAAACTTGCTTTTGCTTAAAATGTTTTATCACAATAACAGAACAGCTAGGACAACTGTCATCCAGTGGGTAAGCAAACTTCTCTGCGGAGGCCTGGGAGCTGCAACAATCTGTAAGTACAGAGATACTAGTTGAGAGGGTAGTTTGACACTATGTCTCTTTAGAAAAATAGTAGTAGTAAGTATTGGACAAATGAGCTATTCAATCATAGATTCTTGATCAGAAATAAAGTACCAGGCATACTTCCCCTCTTATGGCATAGGTTTTATATGCAATCGGAAAGCAGCTGGATATACCCATTTATGTTCAGGTCCATATTGTATTCATAGGCATATCAATCCACACTGGTCATTATTATCCTTTACAGGGTTCATAGCTCAGTAGGAGTGACTTTTCTCCAAATGCAACCTATCTAACACCTTCCTATACTATGAAAGCTCCCAAGCACTGAAGAAACTTTCTGGTCTTTAGCAAGCTGATGTTTTCATCCTGTGACCAAAGGGCATGGTGTCTTCAGCAGGCATTCCTACATGATCAATACTTTAAAGGAAAGAAAGGCATAAAAATGTCATGGTAATATAAGTACAAGTTAAGTCAACTTAGGAGTAATGAGAATGGGTGCATTATTTGGATCAAAATGAAAGGACAACCTATCGGGAAAAATAGGAATCTAAAATTATAGAGATGAAGTAAGTGAAGCAGCTGATATATAGTTTAGCTTATGTAAAACTAGAACTTGTTAAAATTATGCAAAAATTGTGTGTGTTAGTTTTGCCAAGGAAATTATTTGTATGTTGTTGTTTTGCTTGTTATGTTCTTAGAGACAGGGTTTCTCCATCTAGCCCTGACTGTCCTGGAAGTCACTCTGTATCCCAGGTTGTCATGGAACTCACTCTGTAGACCAGGCTGGCCTCCCAAATGCTAGGATTAGAGATGTACACCACCAGACATATCTAGAAATTATTTTTTTAACAGAGTCTTCGAAAAAAAAAGCATTTGGCTAAACCATTGTCCACATCAAATAAATTGTGATCCCCCACACACACCATTTTAGATTGTTCAGTTTAACACTGTCTTATAAATGTTTCCTATCATTTAAGTGCCTCATTGAAACAAGGACACAGCAGGTAAGACTGCTGCTCCCTATGCATCATGTCAACCTCACATCCAGTGGTCCAAGCAGTGTTCAGAGATGAACACTGAGTACCATATTTCCACCGAACATACTCAGCTTTCTGTTTTTCCACAACCTTTTCCAGTGGATGATTCATATATTTGCCCTAGAATTTAAAGTCCTCATATTCCATTTCCTCACGTATATTGCTGATATCTGCATCACTCACTATTATTTTCTTTCGTCCCTTCAAACTTTTCCATTCTTGCCTCTCTGGAACCATAAGAGAGAGAAAGAATTGTGCTCCCATTCAAGGTACCCCTGCCGCCCCATTTCCCACCCAGGGCTCTGTAAATAATAAATACATCTTTAAATTGAAGTCCAGTTTCAGTTGTGTTCTGAGTTTGAACTTTATGACCAAAAGGCTGGGAACTATCACAGGTGATCTCCAGGAGCACCAGTGAAGACACCTAAGTGAGAGACAGAAGCAGAGTGGGGCTAGCTCTTGTGAAGAACCCATGGTCATAGGTTAGACAGTTAGACATTAGGGTGACTGGTGCCACAGAAAGTATCCTATGACAGGCACACTGTAAGTCCCCACATCTAGTGCCTTCTTTTCAATCATGGCCACTTGCTAGCTCCTCTGGCATTGGGATTCTCCACAGCAAAGGGGCTCAAGACAGGAACCGACACAGTGGCTGTTCCTGTATAACAAAATCAGGTTCTGACATGGTGGCTTTGAGAGTATGACCTTGTCATCTCTCATGTGACGTAGGCTCCAACTTTCCCTCATTGAGGACTCTAAACATTCTAGCCTGTCCTCTTCCCATTTGACTTCCTCTCAATTCTAGATTCATTATACATTTTTATATGTCATTTGATCATGAAACAATTTTGTCTAGAATTCACTGATAAAAATTCATGAAAAAAGGTGGAAGGGGAAAGTGAGGCAATCTAACTCAAAAATCCTTATTGTAACTGATTGAAACATCACTCAGCTGAGCACAGAAAAAAAATTGATGAAAGCTGTGTTATGTATGAGATAGTACTTTAACACAGCAATTCTGTGCAAATTTATCTACAGACTCAGTATAATTTCTACCAAAATCTCAACAAGAGTTGTTTTCTTATAAAAAAAAAAAAATTGTGCGTAAACAAATATGCTTAAACACATGTGAAATCAACTTAGATTCTTAACAATTATCAAAATTCAGTTAAGATGTATCATAATCCTACGTGTAAAAACAATTTTCAGATGAATTTTATAAGAAAATTAAATAAACAATCTTATTATCTTTGAGTTAGGACAAGATACCTCAGATATAAATATAATATCACCATCTAGACATGAAAACAATGTGAATGGAATGGAGTTATTTCTGATATTTTTTTTCTTTTCCAAAAGCATCAGTATCATAACAGAATATCAAATCACAGGGTCTGAGAGAATATTTTCTTTATGTATCTTACATAATATCTAAATTATATATCTTTATGTATTATATATCTTTTTAAAGGATTTGGGTTCAGAATGAATGAAATCTCTGCAAGATGACTCAAATAAATCATTGGCAAAATATTATAATAGACAATTTATACAGTGTACTTACGTGGCCAATAAATACAAGGAGGGGTGTTCCTCAGCTCTAGTCCCTTTGAGACTGCCAATCATTACACAGCACACCAAACCTACACCAAGTAGACACGTCTTGGTTGATCAAAAAGATTACAGGTGGGAATTCCACTATGATGAATAAAGGAGTGTTGGAGAAGTAGAGGAGATGGACGTAACATTCAAAAAAATTCTACACAAATTTGCAAAGCAATATTATTCACAATACTCTCAAATTCAAAACAAAGTATGATCACTTGGTAAAAGATGGAGAAAGTATGCTACACCAAGACAATGGAATATGATTCAATAAATAAAGAAATGAATTGTTAAGGCACACCTAAACATGGATTAATGACAAAAACAGTATTCTGAATGATAACAGCCAGCCTTAATTCCAATATTGCAATATTCTATTCATGTAAAATTCCCAAGAATATAAAAACACAAAGATAGAAAAAGGAAGCAGATTAACTGCTGCTTAAACAGAAGATGTAGATGCCGTCCAGTAGAAACCAATGCCAGAAACATGGCACAGTGATGGCTTCATACCTCTTCAAATCTTCTAATAGTACTTAAATTAATTGTGGTCATGATACGGTTATAATTCCTGATATGTAAATTTCACCTTTCTAAATGCATTCCAGTGGGAATGAATGCAGGAGGAAGACTTGGATGTGACCAGTTCTCTGAGAAAAGTAAACCTGATCTGAATACAGTCAAGAACAGTCTCTATTTATCTTATCTCGTCTCTCTGTCTCTGTCTCTGTCTCTGTCTCTGTCTCTCTCGTCTCTCTCTCTCTCTCTCTCTGTGTGTGTGTGTGTGTGTGTGTGTGTGTGTGTGTGTGTGTGTGTGTGACACATACCTTTGGAATGTCTCCTCCATGCAATTAAACTGTATTTCTATTTGATAGGCAGAAAAATCCATTCTTCAAGGTGTTAACTCACATACTGCTGGTCTTATGACGTGTGTAAATTAGATCTCTAAGGCCACAGCCCTTTCTCCTTTTCTTAAGTGTACTCTTCTTTGATCTTGTCCTTCTCCTAAGGAGTTAAGTGCTTTTTCAGCAGCACATTGCCTGTATTTTTTTTTTTTTTCTGGATAAAACATCTCCAAGCCTGTACCAAAGACATGGCTGTCACCGAAGACTAAATAAGTGGATATTCTCTCTCAAATCTAGCTCTACAATTTTTCTTAGTTCACACTTTTTTTAAAAAATAATTCCACACCTCTAGTTCCCCACCTTTCTTCAGGCATCTGAATGTCTAATTTTCAACAGTTTCCGTCCAAATAGAAATCACTATTGGTATGGTAAGCATTTGGAGTTTTATTATTGATTTATGCCTTGGGTGAAGAGGTTAATTAAATGTGAATTTTAAGCCGACAACATGATTAGGAGAGTGAAGCAACTGGAATTCATGAATACTTCCAAAGCCATTAAAACTATTTAAAATGAGCAAGGAATAAAGGCGGGAGTGTGGGGGTGGGGTAGCATACAGAGCAGCCCACTTATTTGTGACTAGATTAATGAAATTCTGAAGAATTACAGAATCCTTCCAAGGAATTCAAGTCCAGCTGGGTTTTTACTTTGCATTTATATTGACATTAGCAGAGAATATAATACATTCTTAATAAACCACTCTTCCATATTCTCTTTGTTTTTTTTTTTTTTCTACTTCAAGTTGCATTTTCAAGCCCTGCCTGAGTTTATCCATATCAGCAAGCCAGTCTAGAAGAGTGTCTTAGCTTACCAACACATAAAGGGTTCACAGGATGGTTTGTTAAAATGCAGGAAGATGACTTCAGCTCAGCCCTTCAATTCCTCATGGTTCTCAGGCACAACCTTGAGGGTCATCTTTAAAAAAATCTGAATGAGGATATTACTTTTATGATAAAAACATGCTGAAATGTTATTATAAACAAGTGATTTGTTGGATTTTGATGCTCTTGCAAAATTGTTAACTATACAGCCCCACATTTGTTGCATTTTAATTTGTATTTGGCTTAAACCTGCTTACTATATAGTGGGATGAATAGATCCGTAATTGTGATGCAGGACACAGAAATGAGGCAACATGCCAAATGGAGCAAGATCATGTCAGAGAGAAACTCACTGTGATGTAAGAAGCTAGTGATACTGTGGTAGCATTCTCGAGACCATCTATCGAGTAGAAACGGCAGTAAACATATGGATATACATAGATATCAAGCCAAAATCAAAGGCTCTGAGAAATGGAATTTGAAAATCAGTCTAGAATCAGTTATTTCAGGTAGAGAGGATTAAAAATGCTAAGCTGCTACTTCCTGTCTGCTGTAATGTTATTCTTGCATCTTTATGACCTGAGAGAACAGCAGGCACAGTAGAAGAGTTTGTGTTGTTTCAGAGTTTCAGAGGTTTCAGTGCACAGCTTTTGGTCCTGCTGTTTCTGGGCCTGTGGTAAAAGAAAAATTCAAACTGGGGGCATACAGAGGATAGGCAAGAGGCAGAAAGAGACAGAGAGGGGCCCAAAGAAACATACAATCCCCAAGGGGACCCAGTAACCAAGAACCTGCTCTTCCAAGAAGAACTTCCTAAAACAGTGGGACCAGGGACCAAGGGACCAAGCTTTAACATGTTAAGGTTGAGGGAAACATCACATACTTAAACCAAAGCTCCAGCAAGAGGGATGCTGTGCCTTAGGACTGCTCAGGGCCCACAAATATCCTTTATCTTTCTCATGTTTCTAGCAGTCCAGGCTCCATAGAGCCAGGGTTATAGGAAGTAATTTCCCTTCATCTTCCTGTCATGAATCTTTATTTCTAGCTTCTGTTTCATTTCAGAGAGGCTGACAGATTGAATATTAGCTCCCTTCAGAGAAAACCCTACTCTCTACTGGTGTGTGGATGTCCTTAACAGACAGTTACTTCTAATCCCTCTAGAACAAGACACACACACAAAGCAGCAATCAGTGGCTCTCTAACTTCTCTTTCTATATTAAACATGTGAACTGTAAGCTCTTTTATCTGCAATATTCATTAAATTTTTGTTTCTTCAATATTAAAGTTGTATACACAGAATTTCAACAATGTGGTTTGTGGGTTTTTTTCCCCCTGAGTGTCCAGAATGGTGTCTTCCATATAAAACATGATAAAGTACTGCGTAAATAAAAGCAAGCCTATTTTTCTTTAGTGTCTTAAAATGATATACTCTTTTTCCTGTATGTTTCAAAACTCCTATTTGAACAAACTAGCAACAAAAAAGATGCAGTCTCATCTATGTGCTTCTAAGCCAGTGGTTCTCAACCTATGGGTCCTGCCAACTTTGGGCTGTCAAATGGCCTTTCACAAGGGTTACATATCAGATATCCTGCACATCAGAAATTTGTGTTATGAGTCAAAACAATAGTAAAATTGTAGCTATGGAATAGCAACAAAATAATATTATGGTTGGGGTTACCACAACATGAAGAACTGTATTACAGGGTCACAGCATTTGAAGATTAAGAACTACTGTTTTATGCCATCTTGAGCCCAGTGGACAAGTTCACACATCCTAGAGTGATGTCTCCTTCATAAATTTGTGCATTTATGTCTATCTCTCTGACAGATACTGAGTCATTCTCAGGGTATCCTGGTAGCAGCTGCCATGCATCAACATAATAAAGAGATGGCTAGTTGTTATTAATAATTTTTCCTTTCTTAACCTTAACATTAAAAGTTGCTTGCATATTTACTCAAGGCTCAACCTTGGAAGAGTCACAACAACAGAAATGGAGTTGAAAATAATCAAGTATGTAAATAGAACATGACAGAGGATATTTTGAATTAGTGTGCAGATTCTTAAGAACTGGCGTATGTTGAGGAGTTAAATGAGACAGCCCAAAAGAACAATGCAGGACCAAAAAGAAAGGGTTTCTGGGAGCCAGTGGATGGCCAGGGAATTTGAAACAAAAAAAAAAAAGAGGTGGTTGTATTTACTGGCAAGAGAAAGGACGAGAAAATACAACAGAATTGACTTTAAAAGTTTATTGGTAGGGAGTGAAGAAAGAGGAGTGTGTGCAGACCTATCTGAAGGAGACTGTGGAGAGAATGAAACAGATGGGGTCTGCTTTTAAAAGGAGCTGAGCATGTGAGTATAAGCCTGATGTAGCCAGCCACACATTCAAGTAGATTATATAGCTACAGTGTACTTGTGCATAGATTATTAATACAAGCTGCTGTAAGACCCTGAGGTGACTAAGCATTTGCCTGAATATTTAGGGCATATGTGAGGCCAAAGGACCCCAGAAGTTGCTAGAGATGCAGGAAATGTTAACAGGAGAGAGGTCAAACACGTTGGACTTTCTAAGCAGAAGCTCTAGGGATGGCAACAGGAAATCCCTGCACAGTTCTTCAAAATGAGCTTTCCATTCTACGAATCCGTGGACACGAGAATATACAGCATCAAAAATTTAAGCCAGTGTCTCCAGCACAGTGACCTGGACTCCACTCTGACCCATTAACAAGGATCAAGTGAGCAATTGTTTTGCTTTACTCTTGTGTGTGTGTATGCTTATTGAATGCAATTTCCAGAGCAACTGAGCACTTTGGTGTCACAGTTAGTTACTTTTAATGAAAATATTTGTAATGCTATTATAAAAGTTATATGGTCACTAAAATCTCATGGTTATATTGCCAATTGGAATGTGTTTCTGACTAAGTTATGGTGGTTAAGTGACCCTTCATTGTTTTTAAGAGTTTGTGACGTCCTTGGATATTCTCCACAAAGTCCAGGACAAAAGGGGTTGTTCTCCTGCCTGGGATTACAGTGCAGTTGACAGGAGAGCCCCAGCAAGATGCCCAGGCTCCCACCCTTTGTGAGAAGGAGTGGAGTGAGCTGGAGGGAGCACGCCTTCACAGTGTGAGACAGAAGAGAGATAGCTGTAGAAAACTAGGGAAAATACTGAGGGAAATCAGCCTCTACTCAGCATCTTTCCTACCTGAGTGACTTTCTAGAGCTGTGGGCACATTTACTACTTATTTTAAACAACTTTACCTCAAGACCCACCCCTGGTTACACTTTTGCATCAACTCTAGGCCCAACCATGAACTTGGTTGGCATTTTTGTGCTGTATCTGCAAAGCTATACAGCAATGCATGGCAGAAACAGGCAAGATACGAGGATTTCTCCTTGCCCTGCGCCTGTTGTGTCAGGGGGCTCAATATCAGAGGGTGCTATCTCATCCATCTTTGTAATAGGCTTTCTTTTAGGCCATTAACCAGCTCCTAAATCATGACATGGAGACTTATTATTAGTTATGAATGATCAGCCTTAGCTCTTATTCTAATGTTTTTCTTTACCTGAACTTTGTCTTAGGGATTTTTACCTTCCTTCCTTCCTTCCCTCCTTCACTCCCCCCTCCTTCCCTCTCCCCCTCCCCTTTTCTTTCTGTATATCCTACTTTCTAGCTTCTTGTGTCTGACCAGCTGATAACTGGCTTCTGGACCTTTCTTTCTCCCTTGTTCTTTTCTGCTCCTACTTACTGTCTCTGCCAGCCAGCCCTACCCATCCTCTACTGCCTGGAGACTGACCAGTCGGCTTTTATTAGACAAATGAGGTGCCTGAGGCAGGGAAACTGACACATCTTTATGTTATTAAACAAATGTAACACATCTTTACATCGTTAACAAAAGCAGTGCAAAGGTAACACACCTTCACACACTTAAAGTAATATACCACAACAAAACAAAAGGGCACGTCTTTAATAATACCGACAGTACATCTTGCCCTTTAATATACTATTGATACCTGTTTCCTGGTGAGGATTGGTGAAAGAAAGTTTTTGTTTTGTTGCTTTCCTAGCTTCTGAAATATTTGCTTATCCGTTGAAAGGTTACATTTGGAAAGAGTAGGTCTCCTGGAACACGTGTCCTCAAGGTGATGGGAGAGAAGTAAAGGACAGAAACTTTCTATAGCAGATTAATAATCAGAAACTTTAAAGCCTCAAGAAGAGAATTGCAGAAGCAAAATTGCTTTTGCCGTCTTTTTATCTGCACTACACTTAGCAACTCTTCATTTCCCACTGATTTACAGCACTAAACACAGAGAAAATTCTGTATGCATACATATCATATGACAGGTGGCCCAATTGAAAAGCATGGGCCAACGTATCCACTTCAGTGCCTGAGTTATTGAATTATTTGTAAAGGGTTTCCGCATCAGCCAGCAAGCCAGATAATTTTTCAATGTTACTATTTTCTTCTCCATAAGCATAGTTGCATTTGTTGAATTAAATTAACAAAAACAAGAGGAATTATTTAGCAAATTATTGATTGAAAGGCACCATGGGTGATAAGGGCCAATTTTGAAAAACCTCTGAACTAAAAATAAGTTTTTTCCACTGTCAGTACTCATGAGAAAGTGAATCAAGCCCTGGGGCAAGATAATTTTGCTTAATGACAATAATAAAGCCTCATTCATTTAGTCTTCAGTGACTACAGACTTAGGTGACATTTCGGGGTAAGGATCAGATTACATATGAGGTGATAAGTGACAAAGGCAAGTTGTCCTTTTCTCAAAGTAGCCCAGGAAATCTCATCATTGGTCAAAACAAATCACTGGACTCATAGTTACCTCCCTGGCTGAACACTGTTCTTGTCTGTGTGAAGTTCTGGATTCCATTCTCAGCACTTGCATATCAAGAAACAATCACACATTCATTTTTGTTCTGTCAAGCTATCCTCAGAGCATGTTGCAAAGTCTTTAGAAGATTCCCAATTATCAGAACTCTGAACAATTTTACCCATTTATAAGAAAGGAAACATGTCCTCAAAAGATGAAACTAAATTTGCCAACTAAGTTAGATATCCAATTCACTATCAGACACACTTAACAATAAGTATTAAGATCCATTATGCCAGCCAGGATGAAGTCAATGAACCCTAGGATGGTATTCTCATTATAAAATAATCATATGTTGGAGGGTAATTTGTCTTCTTATCCTCTCAAAAAATGCAGAATGCTTTGTCATTGTTAGACCAGAAAAAGATGATGACCTTTCCCATGACTTCCATTTGTATGTTTGTGTCCATTCTAAATATCAAAAGTGGTCAATTTTATACATTATTAGAATATGTTTGCAAGAAAAACTTAAACAAAGCTAATGTTATCCAACAGGTTACATTTAATAAACAGTAGTAGTCAATTTTATTGTACAAAATATATAGAAAGTGCCTCTCTGTCTCAGTTTTGCTTTAAATAGATGCATAACTACCTTGTTCTCCTGTCTAGATTGTGTAATGGTCATGGGACAAGGGTTTCACCATTGCATTTATTAATGTATTTTTATTTTCTCACCTCAGCTTAATAACTGTTTCTTAAAAGGTATTCAAGAGCTTAGACAGTGCTTAAAATATACCATTGATATTTTTCCAATGTAAGACACATATTGGTTTTAAAAATGATCCTAAAGAATTCTAAAAATATTAAGATTTATGGATTAGTGACAGTTTAACAGGAATTTTTAAATTTTTTCTTGTAAAATGCTTTTTATATCCATTATTTGTATATTTCAAATGAACTATTCAGTTGCATTGTCTACCAAAGTGTTAGTTTCTAGCTCCTGGGATTTTTTTTATTTTTTTAAATAAGAGGAATAAGTAAACGTGTCCTTGAACTTAATCTACTTGTTAAGAACTAAAAGTGGCACAAAGTCCACGCTGAAGCTCCACCACTTCCTTATTCTGTAACTTTGTGCAGTTTATTTATCCTCCCCAAACTCATTCGTCTCATGTGAAAAAATGGATTATTAAATATATTTCATAATTGTGTAAACCAAAGGAGGTGACACATAAGAATCATCTAATGTACTGACTTAATAAGTATTAACTTTCACCCTACTGAAGATCAAAAGGCATTTCAAAATTATGCCATTGTGTCTCCATGAAAATTGAAGCTTTTGGAAGACGTCCATCTTATTTGTTCATTAGAGCAGCGACGGTTGCCATCTAACTGAAAGTCCTCTATTGCAAAGTTCCCACATGCTGCTGAAGGTAATAACACTGCATTTTCTCTTTAAGGGCACATAATTGGGCTATCACTTTTCATGCATTTTATTTTGGTCTTTATGCGCCCAATATTTTCTCTGCATCTTCTGGTTGATTGTTTTTCCTGTATTTTGCTGTGTATACTCCCTACTACCAATTATTCAGGAATGAAGTTTCCTGAAATTAGAAGGGAAACTCCCTGAGGCCATCTTCTTGCCTGATCAATATCATATTCACCAACCACTAAATGAATGGATGGAGGCTGGAGAAGCATCCTGGTAAGAACCATCAGTGTGGGATCCGAATGCTGAGCTGAGCTCTGGCTTCAAACGTGTGCCTGAGTTGTCAGGGCTGTTATATTGAAAATGTTTGACTTTGAAATGAAGTTGGACAGAATTTGATCGACAACTGCTAACCCAGGCCTGGAACTCAATTCACCTCTGAAACGAGAAAGGTCTCATTGCTTCCCTTTGCCCATCCTCAGTCCCCTTTTCTCAAACTTATTTCCTCATGTCCTTCGAGGGCCAGTCACCCAGTTGACAGATAACACATTGGAAATCTGCACCAGTTAGGTTGACTCAGGAGAAATACACCCCTTCTCATCTCCTCCTCTACTAGAAGGGTAGCTTCATCCCATTACAAGCTGGCTAGGAATCAATATGTCATTACAAACACATATGGAGCAGGCTGAAGTAAGTGGTTACAACTTCACGATGAAGTGATTTTGAAACATGAGTTACTTTGAAATATACTTTACACCAAGGAGACTTGATCATTTAATCCTAGATTTCTGTGCCCCCCCCCCATTTCCATTCTTTGGCTCACTTAAAACAGGTTTTGGGTTTTTTTTGGGGGGGGGGTTGTTTGTTGTTTGTTTTGACAAACAAGGTTAGGTGCTTGGGAAAATTTCAAATTCCAGTGACACTTTTTTACTGCTCTTCCAGCAAACAACCTCCTATTGATTAACTAAGAAATAACCCATATAATTTACTTTAAGGAGAAAATTCCTGGTAAATTAAAACTAAACAAAGCAATGAATCCTTGCCTCCATACATCCTTCCTTCAGTCACACAATTGATTGGAGCTACACTCCATGTTCTTTCAGTGGCCTGGCTATCTTGAGAAGAAATTTCTTAATAATGTTCCAATCCCAGGACTTCCCCAAAATTGTAATAAGCTGTGATGAAAAGCATGCAACATGCAATACTGCATTCAGTTGAGGAAAGAACCAGAGTCAGATTACTAACTCCTCTTCTAGACTGTCAAGCATCTCTGTCTTCTTTGAGGGGAACTCCTATTTCACTAACTTCCAAGTTCCAATAACAGATATTTCTTGACTCCTCTAACTCAAAACCTGCCCCACATTTGATCAGCTATGTTTCCAAGTTGAAGCTATTGTGACCCTCTTTATATAGGGATAATTTGCTTCATTGTCCCAGAGGAGGGAACAAATTTGTGCTGGTGGAGAATCATTTTCATTGGGTAGGAAACTGCTATGTATGTTTTGAAGCTTGAATGGGACAAAGATAGAGTTAATTGTGTGGATTATTAACTCTAGAATTCCAACTCAGTTCACATTGTGTTCCAATTAATTGATTGACATGGCCCTCATCATGACTGGCTCAATTATATTCCCTGCTTCCAATGACACTTCTAATTATATTTCAGGGTTAAGTTGGTGACAGGCCACATGGTGCTGGTAAAGGGTATATGCTATACATATGCTTAGTATGCTGGAGATTAAGGTCTTGTGTCCACATCTACTATCACTGCTACCACCAATAAATAACCAGATATTATAAATAAGCAGACTGCTTAAGAACCTTCTGTAGTTCTATTAAAATAGAGTTAAAGAATTTATTCCCATGCCTTTCCTGTTATTATACATTCACTGTTTCTTTAGTTTTGCTATATGGATGATATTAGGTTGATAACTGCATGTTCTGGCTGGGAAATGAAATATATGCAGTTCTATAACAAAAGGCAGGCTATATGATACGTCATGGCAGAAGTTCATAGAAGATGGTTGTGGTAATACATTGTACATTTAATAAAAATATCCTGAAATAATCAGAGGACAGAGCCACCCACAGAACCAAGCCATGAAGGTCAGGGAGTGATAACTCAAGCCTTAATGCTGAAAGAATGAAATAATAAGAGATTTCTGTTTGACTCTTTCTCACTGAAATAATTGAAAAATCCTGTTTCACTTAGCTTTCCAGTGTCACTATAGCCAATTGCCCACCAAGCACCCCCCCCTCCCCCCGCACCTCTCCCCAAGGTCCCTGAAGCTGAGTTTGGCAGAGTCACAGTGACCATTTGTTCATTTGCTCAAGGACTCAGATTCTTGGGAAAAGTTTTGTTTACAGAATTTCCCAGACACCTGCAGGATGTGGAGCCTAAACAAAGCTTGCTTCTTACATTCCTGGGACACATCGCCTGCCCAGTCAGCTTGATCTGCACCTGAGACCACCCTGAGTAACCATGAGAACCATTGCAACTAACCCCTCCCCTTACCAGAGTGCTATATCCCCCTCCTCTACCTAAAGCGCCATAGGAAAGTTCTGCCCTGAGAACATTCAAGGCTCTTGGCTATCTTCTTGCCTTGAGCCCATTCCCTGATGTAATAAATTTTTCTTTTTGTCTTGCAAAAAATCTGAGTCTGGGGTCTTCTTTGTTTTGGCTGAAAACAATACCAACACCCAGGAGGCAGAGATCCTCTGGATCATTATGAGTTCAAGGCCAAACAGAGCCAGGTGGTGGTAGCACACACCTTTAATCCTAGTTCAAATCTTGCCAAGAAGTGAGATAGCTGGATGGAGAAAGAGGAAGAGGGAGGTCAGCTTTGCCTGCCTTCCCTTTGAGCAGAGGACTCACAGGTATTCAGTCTGAGGATCCCTGGGGACAGGACCTACTCCTTTAGTCCCAAGGAGTTGGCTTGGTGAGAAGTGAATATGGCTTGTTTCTTTGTTTGCCTGATCTTTCAGCTTTTCCCCAATGTCTGGCTCCAGATTTTTATTATAATACCAAATAGAATTTTTGTTCTGCAAAAAACAATGAAGGTGAACATACATAAAATAAACAAGGTGGATGTCTAAGCAGATTAAACAAAACATTCTCTGCTGGGATAAATCAGATATGTGACAGGGAAGAGAACTATGTGAATAAAAACAGGAAAAGAACCTGGTAGGATGGGACTTGACTGGTTTAGATGAAAGTAATATATGTAGAACTATCTAGAGAAAATCAAAATCAATATTAAACCGACGAGTGTTGAAACTGGGCTAAAATTTTTGCATGCTAACAGAGAATTATTTAAAAGAATTTTATGAAGCTTCCTTTTCTGAGTCTGTTGAACAAAAAAAAAAAAAACAATCTACAAGTGTCAAGAAAAATCAAGATTCCATGAGGCACAAAAAAAAAAAAAAAAAAAAAAAAAAAAAAACCTGTCGAAAAATCCCAGGTGAAAACAATAGATTTTGTTTTATATTTCTTGAGACAGGGCCTCACAACGTAGCTCATGGTATTCTGGTATTCATTAAGTATGACAGGCTGGCATCAAACTCCCATCTTACCTCAGAGTCTGTTACAGATGTACACCAACATGTCCGGCTAAGGTTTGAAACAAGGTAGTGTAGTAGAAACAAGATTGAACACATAGAGACATGGTATAACTGGAACTTCTAGAGCAAGAAAGATCTAAAACTGAGAGCAGACACACAAAGGGGCAAAGCAGAAACTGTTGAGACAAATGGAGAGGAAGGTGGTTTTAATGTTCTTCATTTCTACAAGCCCCTATGAGGTTACACAACTTCTTCCTGGAACATTCAAATGCATGTCAGTGCTTCCAAGCAAAAGGGCATTGACTCCGATGTCCTACTGCTGCAGTCTGAACAATGGCCATATGCTGGAGCAGGAGACATCCACCTAGTCTCCATGGTAAGCTCTGATAACGGTCAAAGACACTCTTGTGTTTTTATCTTCTTGACAGTGATTGCCCTTGGATTTCAGCTTTACAAAGGTGATATTTTATATTCGTATTCATTAAAGACCCTGATACACTATTTTGTATTAGATCTCTGTCACTGCTCCCAGTTCTTGGACTCATGGGGCAGGAAGCTATCTTTGCTTCACTTCATCTGATTTCCTCAGTACAGCAGGCTGATCACCATTCCACTCTACTCAGCTGAATCAAGATTCCCAGGCTAAATGAACACAGTCACTACATGGAGTCATTTCTGCTGAGATCTCACTGACATCTCTGATTTTTGATATGAAATCACTAATTGCTTTCCAAATATCAACTGTACTTCTTTTTCTTGGTCTCTACCATTCCAAAAATATCTCCAAAGAAAAGGACATAAAAACATGTGCCCAAGTACACACACAAAGAGACACACACACTCATATCTACACACACACACACATATATACACACACATATAAACATAGACACACAAATACATACATATGTATGTACGAGTATATATGTATATATACTCACAAACATTCATATACACAGATATGCATGTGTAAACACACATATAAATAATACACATTAAATTTATTTTTTTTCTCCTGATGTTTTCTGTAATATTTTTTGGCTACTAGTTTTTCCTGTTTTTATATCCTTTTGCTAAATTGTATCTTCTTTGATTCTCTTAGTTCAGATTGTTTCACAAGGATTTTTCCCTGGCTTTTTGTTTCCTAGTGCTCACTTCTGTGTTGAGACAGACATAAGTCACAGAGAAAAGTCAAACATAATAAGAAGAAAGAGCAGAGGGAGACTTTGGGGATAGTAAATAGTTATGAAAGCCACATCTTAGCAGGAAACATGAACCAAAGGCTGGTTAGTCCGGACACCACAGGTTCCAGGGGAACTTTCGGTTCCACAGCAGAATCATAGGTAGTGTCCTACAGGGTGATAGAGGCTAACTCATACACTTCAACAACAATGACCAAAGCTCACATTTTTCTTAGGAGAGAACACATAGTACCATATGAGGACTATTCAGAGAGAAAGAGAACAAGGAGGAGGGGCAGAGAAATTTTGTTCACAGCATGTGGAACATAGGCCATAACTAGGTTATGTGGAAATTACAAAATACCATTATTTTAGCCTAATGAGATAGTTTTACATGGGCTAGCTTCAATTCAGTTACTTCCCTATCACTGCCTCCCAGTGTTGGCCACAAGGAAAGTGACTTGGAAATGACCAGACTGCTTGGTTGGGGGGGGGGGGTTCATTTCTTAACCTTTCTTTCACTAAAACATCATCATTCTACATGTCTATGAGGACACTTACTCTATTTAATGGAATACAGTGTTTCCCAGAACTGAAATAGGAAATAAAACCAATTAACACTGTTAAAGTCTTGTAATTCTCTCTTTGGGCAGCTATTGTGTGAGGACAACTTCTAAAGACCTATCTACTATCATTTCCTCACTTCCAAAACATATTTGGCCTCACTATAAAATCTAGCAATCTATTATTCAAAATGCTCTGTAGATTTAATGGTAATAAGATTCAGGGGAAATTCAGTTTTCAGAGAAATACATTTTTCTCTATTGTCAAAATAACTGCAGCTGCCATGGGAATAGACCATATCTTCGCCATTAGAGGCCTTACTAGTGTGACCAGAGCAGGGGAACAGTTGGGCAGCTGTGGCTGGAATGTGCAATGGGCAGACATGATGGTGCAGTTCTAAATTAAGTCAGTTGGGCCGGAGGTGGATGGATTGGGTTAAGACTAAAAATGGAGTTGAAAATATTGACAGAATCATGGGACCATGATAAATTAACTGGCAAGCTGAAGAGCCTGAGAAGTCGGTAGAAGGGAGGGAGGGCTTTAGCAGTGTGAGAAAGCACTCTAGGGTCACAACAGGCCAGATCTAGATCATGAAGTGGGAAACACGTTCAGAAAAGAGAAACTTGGGTGACTGAAAGATATCCCTTAAGTGTACATACTAGTATTTACCCTGATAACAATGTCAGGTACCTGTAAGAGAAGAACTTAAGTTAGGCCTCTTCATCTAATAGCCTTCTGTATACCCTTGTTGAGAAGCTCAGCTATGAGGCAAGGAGAATGTGGCTACGCCCTGTATGCTGTAACTTTTGTTATTTAGAAGGGGAAAACACATTGATTATATGAGAAATTTTCCTGCTAAGAGAGATATGAGAAGTTGAAAAATTAGGACAATGAAGGAAGAAAAGAGATGTGAATACACATCACTTTGTAGGTATGAGGAGAGAACTGGAGAATTTCAAACAGCACTGTCTCGTTTCTGGGAAACTGAATAGAGAACCTCAAAGGATGGTCACATTTGAATGAATCTCTTGATCAATCCGAGGCCCATAAATTGTATCAAGTGAGAGGTTATTTGGGGAGTTCTGAAGACTTAGGTTGAGCTTCTCAAATAGAATCCATAGATGGTAGTTCTCTTAGGATCATATAGCCTGTACTCTGCTGTTTAGAACAACTCAGAATCTCTGATCTTGGAGCTAGAGGAGTCAGATGCACAAAGCTGGTTATTCATCTAAAAGTCCCTAGATCTTAATTCACAATTAGAATTGTTCCACGTTTCTTTTGTTTTCCTACCAAACCCTTGCTCTATAACTACCACTAGCACTAAAGCTGTATACTCAGGTTGGATTTTCCACCATTCTGTGTAGCTATGTTATCTTTAGATGCTCTTGAATTAAAAGCCTCAGTCTTAAAGCTGATCCTTGTCTGATAAAGAATATTCATTCTTCACCAGTAAAAATCCATGAACTGCTTCTTCTTCCATTTAATGCTGGTGAGCAACTTGCCCCGAGGACAGAAAGCCAATAGGCTCTTTCCAATAACTGACTCAGCATGCTCCATTTGGGATGTGATGAGATGGGCTGCTGGGCTCTGCAAGTTGCTATATCACACTGTAGTTATAGATACGAAACACGGGGTAGCACAAATGAGGCAGATTTTGTGTGACAGCCTTGGGAGGTGCATACCACATAATCTATAATTATTGACTGTTCTTGTGGATTGTGTCTCTTTTATTCCAGTAGGTTGGAGTTTGAACTACATACATGCGTATAAACTCACATATGCACACATACAGACACACTTGTGTGTATATAATACATAAGTACACAAAGCAAAGAACTTGGATTCCAGGAAAAAAAAGTTAGTTTATGTATAAGAACTGTTCTTAAAGGTCAAGACAACACTTAGCCTATAATAACAAGGGTGGGCTATCTAATCACATTAAGAGTCACAGTATTGATAATGGCTGCTGATGACTCTGTGAATGGAATCCCATGCTTTTTATTTTGATTTGACTGTTTGACATTTGTCTATACTAGACGAACGCATTGCATGGTCTTATTCACAATTATGCAATCCCTAAGGCTGTGGTAAGTAACAGAGGTTTTGTAAATAGGGAAAATTCCATGACAAAGTATGACCTAGGCTTGTGTGAGATTATCCAGCCTCAGTTGCTCACTTTGTGTGAATGAATGTGCTCCTATAGAAGTGGAAAGATTGTGTAGTGACGGGAAGCTCCATTTCCACATCCTCATAAGGAATAAATGGACAAATGATACAACAAGAATCACATGCATCTCCCAGGCTTCTTTTAAGGGCTCCACAGTCAGTCTTTGCATTACCTTATATTAAAATGTTAATGCTTTTGCTGCACATTGAGTGACAACATGGTGACCTTCTATTTCTTATTTTCTATAAAACAAATTTATTAACACTGAAATACCTAAACATATATTAAAAGTGTTGAATATGGGTTCTCAGTTTAAGCTTTATTAAAGCCCATGTAACTAGACAATGGATATACTCTCCTTAGGGAATTCTAGTAATAGAGTGAAGTTGGCACCATGCTCTTCAATACAGAACAGAGTTATTTTTGGAGACATATACTCCAAGAGAGTTGAAATTGGACATCCTACTGATGTCTGACAATACCCTGACTAAGTTAGGGACATGACCCTTTGGTTGGAGTACCACAAAATGTTTTGTTCTTTTTCTTTTGGGCATGGAGCTTTCTTCACAGATGAATTGATGTGGGAATGCATTTTTATATATTGTGAATATCAATCTTTAAATAAAGGAGCTGTTTTGGGCCATGACAGGCACCATAGAAGAAGTAAGAGGAAAAATCAGAGCATAGGTAGGAGAAACAGGGCAGAGTCAGGCAGATTGAGCAAGCCGCCCAAGGAGCAACATGTAAGGAACACAGGTGAGCCACAGGCCATGTGACAGACAGATTAATAGAAATGGGTTGATTTAAGATGTAAGAGCTAGCTAGCAATGTGCCTGAACCATAGGCCAAACATCATAAACTTAATATAAGCATCTGAATCATTTCTGGGGGCCTGAGCAACAGGGCGGCTAATGGGTCTGGCGCACAGGTCTGTGGGTCTGGGCCTCTGGCCACCCGGGACCAAGAAACCCCACTACAACAACGGATTGTTCAACAGCATGATTTCAGATCACCTCCACTCATACTGCCAATTTTCACCTTCCTACACTAGATGCTTATGCAATTTGGCAAAAACACTGTAGTATATTTAACTACTCATAGCCCCTAATATAAACTTTCAACAACCAATACTTAATCATATAAGAATTTTGTTCTTATCCATATTTAATGATTGTTGTGACAGCATCTTGCTTAGAAAAAAATGCCACTTCCATGTTAGAAATATTTAGAAGAAGGGTTATCATTGAATAATATATTCTCAGCCATATTTATACATAGAAATGAAAGAGGAAAAACATAGAATAATGGAGACTAAGATTTTCCAAAGAGCCTGAAGAATAGCTCTGTTTCCAACTGTCCCTGATTCTTTTATGCTTTTTTGGTTTGGACAAACTAAGTAATTTTGGAGTTAGTGCATTCCCAGATGCCTGTACTTTATAACAACTTTGAAAAGGTAGAGGAGGGATTTTTATTAAGTTTGTAGAACTTGCTAGATTTTTTTTTTTTTAATGAGAGGAATGTCTTTTTAATGCTGAAGGGGGGGGGGCTGGACTAGAAGAGCTCACAGAGTTTTATGTTAGAATAAAATTGAAAAAAAAATTATATTTTATTTTTCAAATGATGCAGAAGGTAATTCTCCCAGTTGATGATTGAGATATAATGTAGCAAATTCACTTTGGAGTGTAAAAGTTGGTTTTTATTGCTGGAAGAGGCAAATGAATTAGTGATAAGCTTTTTCAGCAGGGAGCCTGTGACAGTGGTTTTCCCATGGGAAGGAATGACTAAAAGGACACATTTAGTATTTGTCACAATGTAAGGAAAAACAGCTTGTACTCACCACTGACTACCTGGCTCATTCTGGTTGTGTGAGTTTCTGACCCAGGATTTGTTTCCTAAGCACATTTTGTTCTTCTCTGAATTTTTCACCGAACAGCAGTGAAGGCACAATCAGCTTCAAAATTAGTGAGAAAATATATGGAAAAGCACCCCTTATCTATCCTCCTCTCCCCTCCCCTCTTCCTGTCTCTTCTCCTCTCTTCCCCTTCTTTCCTCCTGTCCTGCACCAAGCTGACGTGCTAAGCTTGGTGTTGAATTTTCAGTTAAGCTGTCAATGAAAACTATACTTAAAATATTCCCTAGAGATTTAATGACCTAATGACCAGGTGGGGCAAACGAGGGTAGTTAGAAAGCTGGTGACTAGTCCCTAGGTTACACTATAGGTCATAATCATAGTATTATCAATATCAGCAAATATCAATTTATGCTTAGAAGCACAAGTCTCACAGGAGGCCTGCTGATTCAATATATAATGATCTAGTTACTTAAAACACTACTACAGGTTAGAGGTTATCCCGATTTTAATGGCTCCTGAATAATTAATTGATCTATAGTAACTGAATCTCAGAATCCTCAACTCGGCTTGCTCCCTTTGCTTTACCTCTTTCTTCCCAGTACAACTCCACTCAAGTTAAATGAAAGTTCTTAAGGTTTAAAGTACTTCAGTCAAACTCTGTTAATTACTTCTCTCATTTCTGTGAACAACTACTTAACAAGAAAAAAAAGATAGAGAAAATACAATCTAGGCTTATAGTTTGAGGAGATACAATGTGTCATTAACCATTACAACTCAACTCCTTGTCAAGTTGATGTTCCTTGGTCCTCAAGGGCTTATGATTATCCAGTAATACAAAATGCAAAATGGGCCATCTCTAGGAGTTTCCCAAATCTCAGCAGTTTTAACATTGTTCAAAACTCCAAAAGCCAAAGATTCTTATGAAACTCAAGATAGACTTTTAACTGCTTGTCCTTATGTAAAAATATGCATACTTCCATTAGCTATGACACCTTTTCACTATGATGGGGATACTAGTTATTAGTGCAACCAGACCAGGAGGAACATCTGGTTGTTACTGGAACACAAAATAGAGAGGATACAGTTCTAAATTAAATCAGGGGTGCTGGAGAAAGGGGATAGATCAGGCTAAGATTAAAGATGGAGTTGAAAACATTGATAGAACCATGGGAATAAATATTCCCATTCCGAAAAGGAATATAAAATAGCAAGAAATGATTGGGTTAATATCCAGTCCTGCAGCATCATGCCTGACATCCAGGTCTCTTGGTGATATTGCCTGGACTCCTCCAATGTCTTAATTGCTTGGCTAGCATATTCCTCCAGTTTGATCATCTGTAGAGCAAACAGCCTCTCTTATGGAATGACTTCATTCCATGTCTACAGATTTTCTCATCAAACATCGCCTATCTCTGCCATCTCCAAAATCCCAGGGTCTCCATTGCAACTTAAGCTTCACTTTTGTATCTTTACAAAATGGCATCTTGCGACCTCTTTTTGTCGACCCTTATACTGCCACACATTGTCAGGCCATGTTGGCTTCCCAAAACCCTGATATAAACTTCAATTACCCTGCAACTTTTGCATTTTACATGACTTCATAACATGGATGATTCCAAGATCTATAGCTATCTTGAGATGTAGTCTGACCCACATCTATCTCAATGTAGTGGTTTCTGGGCACCTTGGCAAGTGAACCTCTTCAGTTATTTTTGGCCTGATTTTCAGTTCAGAATCTTCTCTTTTGCATGAACTTTCATTGTCACAAGATGGGGTCATTGAAGGGTGGGAACTCGCTCTCGGGGCATTTACCCTACAGTCTCAGTGTGGGAGCACTATCCCAGTGTCCCCAGAGAAAACTGTTCTAGTGCTCATCACTAGCGTGATCTTTGATGATGCTAATCTCTTCAAGCGTTACAACTGTTTTTCTCCACACCCACTTGTCTGAAATTTTCAACCTGTTTACAATTCCTTCTTCAACTAAACACACTTTACATATCTTCCTACTCCTTTGCTAAGAGAAGTGAACACTAACAAGGTCTGAATGTTCTAATGGTCTGAAATCACCTCTGCCAAACAACTTCATATTTTAATTTGAATTCAGCCATACTCAGAATTTTAAGAGATGTAAAGAAGCCAAATTCTTTGCCAAAAAGTAGTATAAACCACCTCCAGCTCACTTTCTAATAGAACTCTTATTACACTCTAAAACCCCATTGACACAATTTTTATTGCCCAAATTTCTATGGGTAATTTTGGTCTTCCATACTCACAATACAATGCCATTAACTTTGACTATCTGATTGGATCATAGGCAGCACATTAATGCGTGAACTCATCAGATCCCATAGGTTCAGAGAGAATGGGGGTTGGTGACTTTGTGATCAGTAATGCTTTTCCATCTTCTATTTAGGTAAGACCATCCATAGAAGACGTATATCATCCAGGACAAAGCAGCGCTTAATTTCATTCACAGATCATACTTCCAGCTTTGAGCATGCACAAAACATCATCCACAGCTAAGAAACCGGTGCTACTACCAAAAAAAAAAAAAATATGAGTGAGCTCTACGACAGGAGGACCTACTTATGACAAATTCTATTGCTGAAACCCTGTGTCTATTTATCCATTATCTGCTGCTTCTTTTTTTGGGCTATTGCCAAAGACAAAGTCTAGGAGCATGTGGGTAGTGTGCCCAGTTTGCTGAACCCACAAAGTAGTTAGCTCTTGGTGACGATGATAGTCGTTCATGCTGAAAATCATTTTGGTCAAAGTTCATGAGTGCTTACTCTTCCAAGTGCAGCCATGGAAGCTGAGAAAAACTGTTAAAACAGTACTGTGCAATTACAGGTGATTTAGTTTCATTGTAATTGCAAGGGCACCAATAAATAAATATTCAAGAATACCTTTTCCTTATCAAAAAGATTTTCAACACTCCCCAGTGTATATGGAGCCACATTATATTATGTGTTATTTTCCCATATCGAAACAGAGCTGTGATAAGTTTTAGTTCATAAATTAATTGAAGTAAGAGATGAGTAGCAATAGTATAATTATCCATACCAGACGCAATCATCTTTGAAGTGAAGAACTATTACTTTATCACTTTAAAAATAAGTACTGTTGCTCTCAGCATCACACCTAGGGCACTTTGAGTCCATTAGTAAGCAAAGTATGGGGTCTTGCAACAGAGTCCTGTGATACTGTGATAGTGCGGTCTTATAGCCAAGGTGATAGGAAGAATTGCCTAGCAAGAGTATGTAGCTGTAGATATCCAACAAGGAGATGACTCACATCCTGAGTGAAATTTCACCACACTGTTCAGAATGGTTAAAAATGTACAGTTTAAAATGTATGAGTTGTTTATTTCTAGACATTTTCATTCAACATCTGGCACTGTGGTTGACCCTAAGTGGCCCCAAATCACAGAAAACATGGTTGAGAAGTGTTTGATACTGAAAAATCATCCTCAAAGAGTCATTCAGGTCACTCATTTGAATTATTGGTGCCCAGTTACTGGCATGAAGGTTTGTGCTATCCTGTGGCTGAGATAATCAAAGTGAGCTTCCTGGGAGTGCATCTTGAATGTTACACTCACTTCTGTTGCTGCACAAACTCTCTGATCGCTGACCCATGAACAAGTCATGGTACAAGCTTCCACTGCCATCGATGGAGCCCTCCCAGCCACCATGTCACCATCTATATGATGACCTGCCAGCCCCTGAAACTGTGGACCAAATAAGTCTATCCATTAAGTTGTTTCTGTCAGGCATGCTATGACAGTGACAAAAGTGGGGCAGCCAGTTTAATATTCACAGAGATATGCTTTAGCATGAGACAGAAATAAACATTTCAAAAAACCCCAGTAATCTGATAATTATCATTCATGAATTGTTATTCCAAAAGTCTGTGCTTAGACCATGCTCACTTTGCATACAGCAGAGAGCACTTTGGATACTGCATCTGTCTTCCCTGAGAACAGGAACTGAGCTTCCTCCTTACAGCTGGCCTTTTACAGAAGTTAGACATGATTGAGCCTGAAGAGACACCTGCTGGAGAATGAAAACATGCTTTCCTCTTGGCAGTATATGCCTTTTCCCCCCTGCTCCATTATTTCAGACATACAGTAATATAATGTCAAGAAATCTTTCTATTTATATCTTAGCTCTCTAGAGATGGGAAGTGATCATGTGAAAGTAAGGTTTCTATGCTAGTGTAACCCTCTTGCTGATAAGGCTCATACTCTGAGAGTAGTTGTTTCTTAGATTTACTGTTTCACTTCTTTATTTCTTGATAACTGTACCAGTAAGCAGAGGTCTTGGTTCCTACGTGCAGCTCTCACAGCGAGCTATCACAACATATCACCATTAATATCGGGTATGAAGGATAAAATTAGATGGGACAAGAACCACATGGGAATGAAGAGTGGCTGGTAGACAGAGAATATGTGGAGGCTATATACAGTGTTATGAATGGATGATTACAAGTGAAGATCGTAAAGATGGAGAAGTAGTCCAGTAGAATGGAGTGTGTGTAGTTAAAAAAATACTACTTCCTGACTTCCTCAGAGAAGTCATAAGAAATTTTGTGACTAGAAAATGGTGAGAAATAAACCAGTTGCATGCAGAGTTCAAATGATGCTGAAATTTGCATTCAGCAGACCTGCTTCTATATATTCTGCATGGTCATCTCAGTAATCAACCTCACTTGATTGACACTGAACTATCCACTGCTAATGATCAACCAGTTAGGCCACAGGAGGGGGTGATGGCAGATGATTGACTTGGAATCTTCCTGGTATAACTGGCTAGAAACTTTTGTTTCTTATTCATCATTTCTTTGAGACAGTGTCTTAGCATGTAGCCCTGGTTTTGGAACCTACAGAGATCTATATGTCTCTTTCACCTCAGTGCTGGGGTTAAAGATATCTCCAAATATACTCAGTTAAAAGCTTATGATAAACAAATTATTTTTTGTAGAAAATAAGACCTTATAGCCAGGGGCCAAATAACTAAAGTTTATAATCATTGAAGAAAACGTCCCTTTAGATACACGTCTGAGCTTTTCTTAAGGGTTCATACCTGGGAGGAATGAAGAAATATGTACACAGCACAAATTCCTATGAAATTATATCAGGTGCAATCGGAGTGACCCAGCAAGATGGGCTGATAATAGCGGACATTGATTATACCAGCTTCCAGGGTGGCATTGGGAAAGCAGGAGACGATCTTCACTCTATTCATTATTCACTAAGGATTTAGAGTCTATTAATGGCAAATGACAGAAGGATTTGTACGCCAGTTCTGAATGATTGACAAGATCCTCCTGGAGAATTAGGATGAGAAGTATTTTGAGAAAGGGTTCAGTTTGGAGTAATGGGGTGGATTATTGCTGTCTGTTGTGAGAAAATCTAGGATTGAGCAATGAGTGATATTTATTTACTATTTCTATACCACTAAGCAAGTAATAAACATCACACATATCTGATCTTAGAGGATTATGTGGCCTGGAAGGTGATCCATGCAAATAAACTAAACATAGCAAACACCACGCAACCTTTTAGTACTCAAATAATCTTGTTAAATGTCTCATGGAATAGTTACTACACAAACAAGTTATTCTTAAACTCTGAAAAATAGACACATAGAGAGGAGAGAACAAAAATCCAGACTCCTCCAAGACAGAACACTCCAATAGAGGCAGAGTTACAAAATCCACAGCAGAGTATCAATGGCATAGGAGCTTGTGGAGTAACAGTTGTATGGGGAGTGATTGAGATGAAGTTACTGAGATCAGCAGGTTTGTATGTCACAGGTAGTCTTGTCAAGGCACTTTATTGACTTGACTTCCAAGGGATGGGAGGCAATGTAGTTGTGGCTCCAAGAAATCTCCATTAACATGTATTTTAAAATTTTCACAAGTTTAACTTTTATAACAGATGAGTTGTTACTAATTCCTATGGGCAGCTTTGATTTTTCTGCTAAGATCTATGTTACCTCAAAATTGGAATAGAAGCTAAAGGTGAAATAAAATTGTGTCTTGATAACTCATTGTTTTGATCAATTGACATCATTATAGCAACTCTAGTGAAGGTAAATTTATCCCATAATAAATTTCTAAAAGATAGCTCTGGTTCATTTGGTTCCCATGGCTTCCTATGTCCTTCCTTCTTTAATAATTATCTTCTAATGCCCTTGGAGAACTTTTACCACATTACACTGACATAATAAACCACCCCTTTCTCTTTGTAGCTAAAGCAAATTGCTTGTACTTTTACTGTGGTCTTTATTCTGTTCATCCAGAATTTTCTCATAATTTTATTAGCTAGTAAATGGAAGGGGTAAGTTTTGTGCTATAAACTTAAGAGTGACAAGTATTATTCACAATATTGAGTCACATGCACCATGTACAGCAGGTGCTTTGTAAATGTGATCATGTGTAAACTTAATTGTGATAATAACTTGATGCTAGAATTTTAGTAATCATTCTATAATGGATTTGATTACCTGTAAAGTTTCCACTGAAGTCCATAGAACTGTATTTGTAAATCATTTTTATCAAATATTATCAAATCATTTTTATTCTAAAAATAGGTCATTAGACAAGAGGCCATGATGAGCTTAATCAGACTCATGAGTTTTATGAAGAATAAGAGGTCATGCCACTATGATTGTGATTATGGTCACCATGCAGTATATTAAACCAAACTAATTTCAGTGAACACATCGTGACTGTCAATTATTAGAGTAAATATGTCTTTCATTTGTAACAAATTGTCTTCTGAATGATAGTGAAACAATATGTCTTACATGAACCACAGAAAAGTCTTTGAATAACACAGGAGTATGTACTTGTTCTAATGGGCTTTAGAGGGGATTGGTAAGTTTAGCAATAATAAAATTGATTATGGATTTTTTCACTAGAGTTGCTAAAATGTTAAGTTGCTCAACTTCAAAAAGTTTAAGAGGAGTCGCAAGAAATTGAAACTATGATAACTATGGAAAATAAAGGAGAAGTGACATTGTACAAATGAAAAGGGACAATAATGTCCTCGTAATTTTGAGCAAGAACTAGTTGGAAAATTGTGGCATAATGCCAACAGTCATCTTTAGTCTTGATTGGTTTTGCAGGTATTATCACTCAGCTCATGAAGAATGACCCCAGAGCAAGCATGAAGCTTTGATTAATGTAGATGGGCTACATACAGTAATAATCTCTGGAAGATTATTTAGAGAATTAACTTCAGAAAAATGGCATATTTGATTTCGAAAAGGCAAAAAAAAATATATACTACTTGAAATGCCAAGATTCACATTAGCAAACCATCTTGGATCACATGCTCAAACCTGAGCTAAACAAAGAATAGGTAGGTGACACTAGGAACAAAATTCTACTGGTCTTATGTTTCTGTGTTCTAGACCAGAGTCCATACTGGAGCATAAAGTGAAAAAAACCTCCTTCTTTCTCCATCCCTCAGAAATGCTAGCACTGGGCTTCCTGGGAGGTTGGATCTATTCAAGACAGAGGGGTATGAGTATGAGACAGATGCTCACTGCTCACAGCTAGGATGGCCAGAAAGTAATACCAGAACACACATTATACCCAGGTCTGTCACAGGCTCTCTCAGGGACTATTTATGAGGGATGTAGCTGTTGCTCTTTGGGCTTCGTCTACATTCAGTCTTTCATTTTCCAGCATCCCACTCCTTGAAATATTTTGTTTTATGAGTCATTAAATTGAGTTTATTCTTTTAGTGTGTTTTCCTATTTCTTTCCCAATTTCTATCTGTGTTCTAGCTTACAGACAAAGGATGGCCAATAACATGAAAAACAATAGAACTAATTTGAATGCAATTCTTGTCCCTGGATTTCTTGAACTTTTAGGACCATGTTTCTCATGGCATTAGTTCAAAGAACCACTACATATTTGAATATTCGTACTCAGAGAACACAGTGTTTGAAATAACCTCCAAATGATACCCTAGTCAAAGTCCCAACTCATCTGTGTCCTTTTGTTTTATTTTTGAGATTATACTTTAGTTATAACATTCCTCCTTCCCTTTCTCCCCTCTAAATCTTCCCATATACTCCTCCCTCTACTCTCCTTCAAATTTATAGACTAATTTTTCACTAATTGTTATTGCTTGCATATACGTGTTTGTGTATGCATATATATTTCCAAACATAAGCTGTTTTTGTGTGTATGCTTTTGGGTTGATAACCTGTTCTGTTTGATTTTTCATGCATGCTTTTGAGGTAACCATTTGGCACTAGAAGATCAATTGGGGTAATCTTCTCCCACTCCTAGATGCCTATATTCTTTGTGTAGGGTTGAGGCCTCCTGGGCTTTTCCCTTCCTCTTTGCCGTATCTATTGGTGTCACTCTTGTTCAGTCTTACTGACAAGACTTTGTGCATATAGCTTCTGCTGTTACTAGGACACAGAATATCACAGAAAAACCTCTTGATTCCCTAGGCTTACAACCTTTCCACCTCCTCTTCTGTGATATGCCCTGAGCCATAGGTGCCAAAGTGTTTTATAAAACACCTCAGTTTATTGTGTACGCAGGTGTAATTTCTATCTCAAATTTTATCATAATTCTTCTTTGTTTTACTCCCACTTGTAGTTCTAAACTTCTTTTGGGGGATTCACTTCTTGGGGGAAGCACATATCATTTGATCATCAATGTCACAATTACTCTGCACACAGATGAAGATTATGGATACACATTTCTCTACAGCTGCATAGATAATAAATGATGTATATTGGCTACATTACTTGATGACGATTATTAATTTTATGACTAAGTCTAAGCAATTTTTAAAGTATTAAGATCAGTTAAAAGCTAAAACATGCTGGTGGGGAGTGATATAAGAAATTCTTAAAGTACCTTTGAAACGATCATTTTAGGGCAAAGGAAGAAAAGGGTAGACATTTGTCACAGTGACAAATGGACAGTGAGTTGATGGGCTGTCACCTTAAGCAATAGTCTTTCTGTGATATTGTCAAAGAGTTAGAAAATCACATAAACATTATGAGACAGCAAGTTTGTATTGTTCCTTAAGCTCAGAAACAAAATCAATCAGTGATGCACCTGTGGGTGATCATTTGTTTTCTTGCTTCAAGGACAAAGAGAATAGTACATCTTTGGGGAAATGTTCTCATTATGAATGATTGACAAAATTTTCCTGGTGAATTAATAGGTTCAAATGTAAACAAGTCCTTATGGAAGGAAGGGAATGAATGTCAATGAGAACCCACTGTGTGACTTTTTTATCACAATAACAATGAATCTGAGAGAGTTGGGGTGATGCAGAGGAATTGGAGGATACAGAAGGAGGTGTAGAAATTATAAATGTAGTACTCATGAATGAGCGCTCAAAAACCAAATTAATTTGAACTAAAGAGTAAATCCAAATCACGTGATGTTCTTCATATGTTTTTGTATCTATATGTGTTTCTCTGCTGACTAGAATATGATAGTAAGTTAAACTCCTAACAGATCAGTGGCATGGGAAAAGCAGGAGGAAAAAATACTTTCCAAACTGTTACTATCTATACACAAATATTATGAAGTAGAAATACTTTATTTTTATTAAAATATTAACAGTGTGTTATAATATTGATGTTATTGTGACTTCAGGCTTGCCTAACATTTTTTAACTTCAAGAAATATATTCTCCTACATGCACATAAAATATCCTTTTGGAGAGACCAGAAAATGATCCCATCAAGTTAAATTAGTATTACTCATACTCAATATTGGGAAAAATATGTTAAATCACAAAAGAGCTGTGGTTAGTTATTTCATTCTGTTCTCCAATCCCATCAAAATGTCCCATATGTACTGATATTTGAGAGTTTAACCAGATTTCTTGAATTTTTTCCCCTGCATTTGGACTTTAAATCTCCCTTAGTGAATTGCACAATGCAGCTGATTAGCTGGTATTTAGTGATTCTTAAAGTTTTGACTCTACAGATGATAATTGCCAGTGTGGTACTGCCATGAGCTTAACAAAAGAAAAATAAAATCAAAATTTTACTTTGTCTAGAATACTATTTTATTTTTCTTTGGCAAAGTTTTTCAAATCCCTTGCTTCAAGCTGATCTCAATAATTAAAAAGATAATTTTTTAGAACTCTCCAAAAGGATTTCACATATTAAAATTCATTAAGATGCAATGTTCAGCTAGCACAAGATATTTTATTGTAACCATCTATGCAAAGGATAATAGAAAGGCAATTAGATGATTTTTTCATACCTATTGTCCATGCATGTTGATTAAAATTTAGTTATATTACTGAGAATTTAATACATTAACAAGTAGTTATATGGCTTGTAACTCAATTTCTCCTTAGAGATTTGGAGAAAAGGAGAGAAGAGTGAATTAGAAATAAAGAAAATTCCGTATTTGTTTATATTTAATGTTAGTCTAGTGTGTTGAACTCATGACCCTATCCATGTTAAGCAAGAATTCTGTTACTGAGCCATATCCCTACCTCAGAACCTCACTTACTAATAACCTGTCCAAAGAAATGCAGCCATTTCATTCAAATGAAAGACAGCATGCATATGACTAGGGAAGCTAATTTATCAATATACAAAAATAGCCCAATTTTATGACACAATTAAGTTTTAATTTATTTCAGAAGGAAAGACTATATCTAATCTTAAAGGTGCCATTAAAACCAAACAGCAGGAGAATTGTTCCTATAAGTCACTGGACATTATGGGAATCCAGCAACTTATCCAAGACCATGTTGTTGTCATGGAAACATAGCTAAAGTGAGTTGCTTAGTAAAAGTATAGAAGTCTCTCAGCTTAACCAGGCTGCCAAAATGCCAATACCCACCTATCTGTTGCCACCTCCAAGCAGGGGACAGACAAATAAGTTTTCACTGTGATGTAGTCTACAAAAGTAGTTATAAGAAAAAAAGAGGAAATAGAAGGATTATTTCAGTTTTCTAGGATATTTGATTTTTCAAATATTATAAAATATATAGTGAGTTACATACAATACAAAGATATGCAGCTTTCATTTAAAAGCTAAGGGCATGTATATAAAAATAACATATCTAACATAGTAACAATATGGAGTTTTTATAGTAAAAACAAAGAAAATCATAATTCAAGGCATTCCTTCCCCAAATACATTGATAGAAACATCAGGTATATAGAATGTATCAAAGCAGAGATACTTCTATATGTAGTGGATTTATGATATTATATTGTAAATAATTGTCCCGCCTACAAGTTTAATAAAAAGCACTGATTGACCAAAGGCAGACAGGAAGTAGGGGGCAGGGCTACCAGACTAAGAAAACTCTGGGAACAGGAAGAACAGAGCAGAAGGCCAGAGAGAAGCCAGAAGAAGCAGAGGACAACTATGCTGCTCTGAGAAAAGGTACTGAGCTGCATGGCTGAACAGGATAAGAACCATAGGTTAGATTAAGAGCAAGAGCTAGAAAGTTATATGCTTGAGCCCCAGGTTAATCTGCTTACAATTAATACAAGCATCTGTGTGTTTCAGTGCATCTATAAGAATGTGGGTCTGAAGTCTGGGCCACCAGGCGAGGAGGGAAAGTCTGGGCCAGGAGGCCAGGCCAGAAATTCTGGGCCAGAAACCTCATAAAACAGCTATAGGCTTCAAATTTGCTCTGGTGATATTCTTAGACTTTGGACTGATGGTAGATAAAAGTCTTTTTGTGTGTTCCAAAGGGATTTCATTATATAGTTACCTAAATATTAGGTCAAATACAGAAGTAGTCAATAGCTACTGAAGAGACCAATTATAACTAGAAAAATTCAGCATTTGCATTCACCACAATCATGTGTTTAGTCTTCTCCAGTTGGTGAACCATATTTGAAGAATATAGTAAATATACTGCCCTGCAAGGGAACTTCATAGATCGCTATGCTGGCCAAGCATTATATTTTGTGCATCTGGGTATCAAATGTTGTTTAAAGGTTTACTTGTAGAATCTGATGAGTTTAGAAGACAGAAAAGCTAGTCCTCAGGTGAGCTCCTTAGTTATTAAAGCCACAGAAGAAGAAATCTCTGTAATTGTAAGACTTTATCAACCATCATCATCTCAGTCAGAGGTTTTGTGATATTTTCCCCTTAATATATCTGATATATCATGGTGATATATAAATATAGTAAGATAACTGTAATTAATGTTAAAATAACCAAGAACTAAATATGATGTAAAGAACAGATGAGAAAAAATAGAAAAAATACATTGTAACCTACCCTAAATCATATCCCTTAATTATAATAGGTTTACCATATGTTTCTTCCTCTGTCTATAGTTACTTGAATTTGATGAAATATTTTATTTAATGTTTGAAGAATTGTAAATAATTTTCTATCAATATTTTCCTTTTGGCCAATTTTATTTTATAGTAACAACCTCATATGTATTGGCTAGTTCTAATTTTAGAAATTATTTGCATTTAGTATATAAAATTTGGTAACTTTTATTCATGAATAACAATTTGTTCTATTTTATTGGTATTATATCAAATTGGGGCTGTAAATGAAAAGCTTCATTTCAGACCAATCAAATTTCTTTTTAACAAACTTGTCTCTTTTTAATGTGCCAACTATTAGTGACAGAGATAGAGACAAGAGGTCAAATTAGCTAAAAATACAGAGTTTCATTTCTTCTGGGCACATTACCAAATCTTTTTTTTTAAAAAAAAAAAAATATGACTAGAAAACAAAGTGTGACTCCATTTTGAATCACTTTGTAGCTTTATTAATTTACCTTTCATTATAAAAATGTGAATATTACTTAATTTTAAAATCAAACTTAAATGAACTATATTCTTAAAGTACAAACTATTGTGAATATTGTTGTAACTAGAGATTATATTTGCATAATTTATATATAAAAGTCAAAAAAAAATCTTTGGTTGTCTTTAGCAATAAACAATGGAAGCAACGCTATGTTAAGGTAGCCAAGTGTCTGAGTATGCCAGAGCACGCCTGATCCTTCAGTTTATTGCATCATTCAAATATGTTTCAATATTAAAGTAACATATTAATCTAATTTACTAAGATCAATTAATATTCTATATTATCATAGTAGGATTCTAAAAGTTTGGTTTGAAGGTAGAGGTACCAACAAAACTGAATTCATTTGGGAAAATATATGTATTTATTTTTATTTTTCAATTAAAATTTTATTTTTATGCACTACATTTTAAACTGTTTCTTCTTTTTTAACTCCTCTCAAATATTCATTGACCCTCTACCCACTTGATGTAATGTTCTTTTTTTAAAAATAAAAGAAAAATTAGAACAAACATCCCAATACCAAAAATCCAAACAAGCAGAAAAACCAATAAAATAACAAAATACCCAAACAAAGAAAAATCAAAAGTCCACCAAATTGCCACTGGGTTTATTATGCATTGACCATGTACTCCTGGGTAAGAGATTTGCTTTTGGAATATGGTTGATATACTCAGTGACATATCATTGGAGAAAATTGATTTTCCATTTACCATGGCAATTGAAGATAGCCTCTTGCTTAGGAATGCGGCCTCATGCCAACTACTCTCACAGTGCTGAGACCACCAAATGGCTTGAACCTTTGCTAATCATAGGCAAACTGCCATAGTCTCTATAATTTCTTATAGATATAAGTCTTGTAGTGTCTAGAAGACACTGTATCTTTGAATTCGTACATCATATCTGGCTTTTATAATTTTTCTGCCTCCTCATCTGCATAAATCTCTGATCACTGAGAGGAGGGGTTTGATGAGGTCATCCCAGTTAGGATTGAGTGCTACAAAGTCTACAGCTCTCTACACATTATCCAGCTGTGGCTCTCTGTGTTAATTTCCATCTACTATAAGAAGAGCTTCTGTGATATGAGTTGATAGAGGCATTGATCTATGAATAAAGCAGTATGCCATCAGGGATCAATATATATATAATATATATTGCTATTATATATATATAATATATATATAATAGCAATATATATTATATATATATTGCTATTTTTCTTTAGCAGAATAATAGTATTTGGTTATCTCTTAGGATTGTGACCTATCTAGTCTAAGTGACCTATCTTGGCCACTTTAGCAGAGTCAGATAGGGGTTCCATTTAATGAAGTGGGCCCTAAATCCAATTAAAAAGTGGTTGTTACTCCCAGAACCTTTGTGAAGTTACTATACCAGTATATCTTGTAGATAGGTAGCTACTGAAGGTCACAGGATTTGTAGATAGGTTGGTGTTTACTTATCTCTGCTAGTTAAACTTCTAGTTAGTCAGGAATCAGCTCAAGTTTTCAAAGTATAGTTTTCAGCCAAAGAATTTTATCAAAGGTTGTCAAAAGCAGCCATGACAATGCCTTTGGAGATTGAAAGGTTCTAAAGGACCATTTTGGCCAATTATTTAACAAGATATAACCCTTTATGGGTAGTGAATTAAGGTTTTACTTGGTGCCATTAAAAGTCTAATTGGGGCATTGCTCCCCTATAATTTGATGACTCCAATTAGATTCCTTTCACATATGTACATATTTTTAGAAAACTGATATTGTAGTATTTTTCCATGTTTTTAAAATAGCCTTTAGTTGTAGTAGGAGGTTTCTGGTCCAGACTTTTGGGCCTAACCTCAAGGTCTAGGACCCACAGACCCACAGTCCCACAGTCCCATAGAGACACACAGATGCTTTCAATAGTTTTCAGCTGATAGGTCTAAGGTGCAGGCATATCAATTGCTAGCTCTCTACCCTTCATCTAACCCATGACTCATCCTGTTCAGCCATGGGGCTCAGTACCTTTTCTCACAGCAGCACATTTGTCCTCTGCTTCTTCCAGCTTCTCTCTGGCATTCTGCTCTGTGCTTCCTGTTCTCAGAGTTTTCTTAGTCTGGTAGCCCCGCCCACACTTCCTGTCTGCCTTTGGCCAATCAGAGCTTTTTATTAAACCAGTGAGTGGGACATAATCTCCCACACTTAGTTTTAGTTTTTCTTGTCACATTTCTTCCTTTCCTTGGTAGATGCTCTCTTTCTGTTGGTCACTATCAAACTAGCATGGTACCTAACCTCAGTGGTTATTCCGACTGCATCCACAAAATAGAATTCTTTTCAAAAAATTTAGAAAAGACTTCTTCAGTTTCAAAACCAATTAAACATTAAATTTTTATGGTATTATATTATATTATGTGGATGATTGCATGCTTGTGTGGAGGTTTGTATATCACATATATTCTTGGTGATTTCACAGGTTAGAAGAGGATATCGCATTCCCTAGAACTGTTGTTATAGATAGGTGTGAATCTCCTTTTGGGTCCTGGCAATCAAACCCAGATCCTGTGAAGGAGCATCATAGCTTTTATTTGCTGAGCCGTCTCTCCAACACCCCCCCCTTTTTTTTTAAATCCAAATTATACTGAATAATTAGAAAATCTTTTTTTGTGAATTTGGTAAGGAACCTGAATCTTTTTTAGAATAATGAAGATAAGATGTAAATAAAAACAAAGTGTTATAAAGCAAACATTATTAACAAAAGAATGTGATATTCTAATTGATCACTTCATTAAAATTCAAATTAGTTGTATCATGAATTCTAGCTGTTATTAAATAAAAACTCAGATCCAGATATCAAGGAAAAGCTGGAATATCAGAGAGAGGAAACAGACCACAGTCAAATCTCACCCAGCCAACTTCTTGGGGTAAAAGCTATATTCCAGCTTCCTCAGCCTCACTCCTTGTTGATTCTACAGAATTGTCTTCCTGCACCTTCCTTAAATACCTTCTTTGCCCAATTTTTTTCACTTCTGGGCTCAACTCTGCATCATATTCCAGAATTAAGATTAAAGGTGTGAGCTACTACTATTTGGTAGTTAGGCCTTGAACTCACAAAAACACAGAAAGATCTCTGTCTCTGGAGTTATGGGATTAAAGGCCTATGTCACCACTCCTGGTCTTTCCTATGCTGGGATTAAAGGCATGAGTTACCACTCTCTAACCCTCCAGGCTTGACTATGGGTGGATCTGTTCTCCGATAGATATTCCATATTCCAGACGGGTTTTATTAAATATGTATCACCAAAATTAGCATTATCTTTTCACTTATAAATATAAAATGAAAATTTCAAATATCATGGATGATTTTTAAAATACATAAAAATAAGATAATTAAGAATGTAAGGATAAATAATTAGTAAAAATTGTCAGGAATTTTGAGTTCAGTGATTTGAGGCACTCAGCTATTGAGGTAGTTGAATATGAGGGTTCCACAGATTTACTGTAGTTCATGTACATGTATTCTCAGAAGTTGACACAAGTTTGAAATGAGAAATACAAACCTAAGAATATATCCTCTGAAGTTCTATATCACAGGAGGTAGTGAGAAACATTTGTTCAAAACTTTTCCCTCTAGGCTAAAGAAGATCAGGATGTGAAGTATTTCTTTACAGTTGGTGAAATTACCTGTCTCATTCTTTCTTTGTGTTTTCTTGGATACCTAGAATTCACTGTGGAAATACTTTGCAAAGGACTTTGAACTCTTAGTTATGATTAAAAAATTGTTATAATAGTAGAGACATCTTACATACTCTTTTATCACCCTCATTAATAAATTGCTTAATTTGTAGAATGATCCATACTTATTTATAGGTACATAATGGAACTTTCCCAAGGTAGTAGGTATGATATTAAATTTAGAACTAATAAAATATCTTTGGCTAAAGAAGCCAACATTCTCTGGAGTGTTGAAGATCAAACCACAATGAAAGCGCTATTTACTAAGGCAAATTTTGTAAACAGTTAAATACTTGTCCAGTTTTTAAGAAGTTTCACCATTTTTACATAATTTGGTATGAATGGTACAAATGGTGTTGTTAATTTTAACAGAATTCTTTTTCAGAGCTGATTACAGAGGTGGGGGCAGCTCAACAAGTGAAGATTTTGATCTAATGAGAAAATATACAAGCTCAGTAATTGAATAGCATCTAGTGATCTGGTTTTAAATGGCTTACTTGGTAAAATCCATGGTCTCTAAGATACTATACTTGGCAAATATTAGTAAAGTATATCAATAGTCTAAGAAAATCTCATTGTGGTAGACAAAGAAATCAATATCTATTTTATACTAGAGTATTAAATTTTTGCCCTAAAAATTTTACTAACCTTTAATTATAGACAAATTATTCATTTCAATGTCATTTTTCTCTAATTTCCACCTTTGTAACCTTTTGTGACTTGCTTTAACTTTCTAGTTTTGACATTTTTCTCTTGTAACAATTCTTTTTGGACTTGAAATAAAATTAATATACAATCTAAACTCTTTTCTCCCCCCAAAGCATGTTTACTTTAACTTTTTTTTTTTTTTTTTTTTTTTTTTTTTTTTTTTTTTTTTTTTTTTTTTTTTTTTTTTTTTTTTTTTTTTTTTACTGGAAACACATTTTATACCAGTAGCTTTTATATCTCTTGAAATTATTTACTGGTTTCCTCCTATCTCTTTTCTTTTAACACATTTAGGAAATGATTTATCCTTCTCAATAAAATAGTAATATTTCAAGATGAAGCTGGATCTGAAACGCTGAAAACACACACACATTGAATATTAAATATCTAAGTATTTACTTTAATAAGTATAGGAAAAAGATATTTCTATATTTTATTAACACATTAAAGAAAATTATTCTTTAAAGATCTGTCTTATTACAATAGGCACTTACAAACTGTACTAAAAAGCATCATATCATAGTGGTCTGCAATGAAATAAAAAGCAAATTGAAACCTGTGCTTTTTATCCCGACATTTCAATCATTTTTGCTTCATCTATTTACCTTTGTAGTAGGGATGTTAATCATTTAAAGAGCATGCACCTAAATTATTTCATATTTTTATATAGTTGAATGCACATAGATAAAGTTATTTTTCCAAATATATTGCAAAAGAGAACCCATATGGTATAAGGAAACCCATAAGATCACTTCAGCTATTAAGGTGCACTTGGAAGACTTTAATCAAGCCAAGATTGTTCTAATGATCCCTCTCCACATTTTTTTTTTAAAAGATTTTAATCTTATCTTGGTTTAAGCAAGATAGGGACCTTGAAAACCTGTTCTCCAAATTCTCAAAAGGAGAATTATGAGTTAAAACTTTACTTATATGTGATAGTGTACATACATGCATGTCTTAAATGAGACATGCCAATAATAATATTTTATAACACAAAAAACTAAAGTAGAATTGAAATAGCCACAGAGTTCGCTTCTCTCTTATGTAAAGAGGATGATAAAGTGTAAGATAGACTGTTTTATATCCAAAATGACATATTAAAGCAAATTATATAAAATAATAACACAAAGGAGCATAACTTAATTCCCTTGAGTCAGTATGTGTGTATGTGTGTATATATATGTATATAAAATATATATATATATATATAAGTTTATTTCTTCATATATCTGAGATACAATGGTATGAACTGCATAAAAAGAGAGATACCTTCCAATGGAAATTGGGAAAATTATGTTTTAATGGGATAATCTGATCTCCTTCCTTCCTTCCTTCTTTCCTTCCTTCCTTCTTTCCTTCCTTCCTTCTTTCCTTCCTTCCTTCTTTCCTTCCTTCCTTCCTCCCTCCTTCCCTCCCTGCCCCCTCCCCTGCCCTTTTCTCCCTTTTTCGTTCTTCTATCCTTTCTTCCTACCTTTTCTACCCTTTTCATTTTTTCTCCTTCCTTCCCCTTTTCCTTCCTCCTTTCATTTCTTATTCCTTTTTTTCTTTCTTCCTCCTTCTTTCCTTTCTTCCTTCTCATTTCCAAGATGATCTTAACAATCTTCATGTAAACCATGATCCGTGTTCCTAGACCAGTGAGTATAGATATAGAGAATTTTCTTTTACCTGAAAGTTTTATTCTAAAACAGGACACAAGAATATGTTCCTTTACTGCAGAGTTTTGTTCTGGTGGGAGAAGAAGAAAGTAACAAGGTAAAAATAAAATGGCAAATGAGAATAGGGAATTGAAAGTTAATTTCTTAGAAGCTATCTTTAGTTCCATAACCTCTAAACTTTTTAATATTACTTTCCTAGGCACTTTACACTCTCTTTTTAACTCAGAAGCAGTTTTTACGAGTTTAAAAATTACCATCTTATGTGTTTATCTTATTTAGTTGTTTTTAAATTCAAATTAAAATAGGCCTACTTATGATCTTTAAATTTATTGAAAGGAATTACGGTTAAGCACATACATGTGTGCATTCACATACTGGAAGAGAGAGGAAAAAGAGAGGTGGAAAGACAGAGACAGAGAGAATACATAAACATAAATGGCTATCACAACATCAACCCTGATTTAACAACCATGCTCTTTACCGAGAGAGAAAAGGTAGGCAACAGTGAGAAGTCCCACTTTTCCCCAACACGTGCAAGGTGAATCAATGCACAGTATCCATCATAGAACAGTTGGAATGAGAAGCAAAGGTCTCCCCCAACACTCCCTTCTTCCAATTTTCTCCTGAAATGTCTAAGTTTCTTGGTCATAGCTAGGAATTTGAGATTTTAGATTTCTAAGCAACTTTGGAAAGTAACTCTTTTGGCTTTCCCTCAGATATTGGTTTCTCCCACATTATATCAGCCTTGTCTTACATGTTTACAGGAATATGAGGGGACACAAGATACATGAAGCTCCCCTTAACATTGCTGATCTCCTCTCTTGCTGAAGTATGTGCTATAGGGATGTCTACACTGTTGGGCTTCCTTTCATTTTCGGTGTCTTTACGATAAGGGGCTCATGTAATGTGTAATAACGTAAGGCAGAAAAAGGGAAAAGCGGGTGTCTTTATAGGAAAATGTGTATGTACAGAATGAAAGAGAATGTCCTGAAATTCAGTGCTCTGCAAAGGAAAACAAAATCCACTGTGATTTCTATCAGTTGTGTATCAGGCACTGAGGTCATTGGGCACCATTGGACAGTTCCAGACCTGTGGCCACATAAAATGTCAGATTAAAATCAATGTGTCAGTAAACAAAACAGCAAAACTTACAGATTGTGTGGGAACCTGTAGGAAGAAGAAAGAATGGTGGAGGTAGACTGAAAATAAGAGTGTTAATAATGCTCTTGTGGTAAGACTGTGCATCCTTGGGGTATATACCCAATAGTTGTATTGCTGGATCATTGGGGAGATTGCTTCCCAGTTTTCTGAGGAACTGCCATATTGTATTCCAGAGTGGCTGTTTTTACTCCCACCCATAACGGAGGAGTGTTTCCCTTGCTCCACACCCCCTCCAGCATAGGCTGATACCTGTGTTTTTGATCTTAGTCATTCTGACAACTGCAAGGTGGTTTCTCAAAGTTGATTTGATTTTCATTTCTCTGATGACTAAAGATGTTGAGGATTTTTTTTTTCTGTGCTTTTCAGAAATTTGTAATTCTTCTGTTGAGAATTAACTTTTTGCCTCTAAAGTCCATTTTTAAAATTTGGTTATTTAAATATTTGGATTCTAGTTTCTTGAGTTGTCTATATATGTTAGAGATCAGTTCTCTGTCAGGTAGGGTAGTGAAGATCTTCTTCCATTCTATAGGCTGTCATTTTGTCTTATTGACTGTGTCCTTTGTCTTACAGAAGCTCCTCAGTTTCAGGAGGTCCCACTTATTGTTTGTTGCTCATAGTGTCTGTGCTGCTGGTGTTATATTTAGGAAGTTGATGCCTGTGCCATTGCATTCAAGAATATTCCCTGCTTTATTTTCTATCAAGTTCAGTATAACTGGGTTTATGTTGGGGTCATTGATCCACTTGGACTTGAGTATTATGCAGGCTGATAGATATGATATATTCTTCTACGTGCTACCATCCAGTTATGTCAGCACCATTTGTTAAACATACTATCTTTTTTCCATAGTATATATTTAGCCTCTTTGTCAAATGTCAGGTTTCATACGTGTGTGGATTAAGGTCAGGTTCTTCAACTTGATTCTATTGATTGATCTACAAGTCTGTTTTTATGCCAGTACCAATCTGTTTTCTTACTACTGTACTTCTATAGTATAGCTTGAAGTCAGGGATGATGATGCCTCCTGAAGTTCTATTATTGAACAGGATTGTTTGCCTTTTTTACTATGTTGAATCTACCTATCCAGAAACATGAAAGATCTTTCCATTTTCTGTTATTTTAAAAATTTCTTTCTTCAGTGAATTAAAGTTCTTAACATACAGGTCTGTCACTTCTTTGGTTAGGGTTACCGCAAGGTACTTAATACTATTTACACTACTGCAAAGGGTGATGTTTCCCTGATTTCTTTTTTTTTTCTTTAGCCCTTTTATAATTTGTGTATAGGAGGACCATTGATATTTTCTTTTAGTTAATCTTGTATCTTGATACATTGCTGAAGGTGTTTATTACCTGTAGGAGTTCCCTAATAGAATTTTGGGGGTCACTTATAATCATCTGTAAATAGTGACAGTTTCCATTCTCCCTTTCCAATGTGTATCCCCTTAATCTCCTTTTGTTCTCTTATTGCTTTAACCAAGACTTCAAGAACTATAATAGATAGATATGGAAAGAGGTGACAGCCTTGTCTTGTTCCTCATTTTATTGGGATTGCTTTGAGTTTTTCTCCATTTAGTTTAGTGTTGGCTGTTGGCATGCTTTATTATGTTTAGGTATTTTCCCTGCATTCATGATCTCTCCAGGACTTTTATCATGGAGGGGTGTTGAATTTTGTCAAAGGCTTTTTCAGCATCTAATGAGATGATCATGTGTTTTATTTTCTTTCAGGTTGTTTATATGATGGATGACATTGACAGCTTTTCATATTTTGAACAATCCTGCATCCCTGAGATGAAGCCTACTTGATCATGGTGGATGATATTTTGATATGTTCTTGAATTTTGTTTGCCAGTATTTTATTGAGTATTTTTGCATCAATGTTCATGAGAGAGATTGGTCTGTAATTCTCTTTCTGTGTTGCATTTTTGTGTGGCTTGGGTATCAGTGGGACTGTAGTCTCATAAAAAGTTTGATAATGTTCCTTTGGTTTTCCTTGTATGGAACAATTTGAGAAGTATTAATACTAGTTCTTTGAAAGTCTGGTAGAATACTTTATTGAAGCCATCTGGCCCTGGGATTTTAATAAATTCTAACTCCTAAAATTAAGAAGCTTCCATAAGGTAAAGGGCATAGTCAATAAGACAGTCTACAGAACGGTAAAAGATCTTAAGCAACCCTACATCTGACAGAGGACTTATATCTAAAATATTTAGAGGACTCAAGACACTAGAAACCCAAGAAAAAATAATAATCTAATTTTTAAAATGGGGTTCAAAGCTTAATCAGGAATTATGAACAGAAGAATTTCAAATGGCTGAATTACACTTAAAAAATAGTCAACATCTTTAACCATCAGAGAAATGCAAATCAAAATAACTCTGAGATACCATCTTATACATGTCAGAATGACTAAGATCCAAAGCCTACAGCAGTCTATACTGGAGGGAATGTGGAGCAAGTAGAAGACTCCTCCATTGCTGGTAGGAGTATAAACTTATACAGCCACTCTGGAAATCAGAATGATGGTTCCTCAGAAAACTGGGAATCAATCTACCCAATGATCCAGAAATACCACTTTTGGGCATGTACCCAAAGGATACTTACCCCGAGGACATCATGTCAACTATGTTCCTAGTAGCATTATTTGTAATATCCAGAACCAATAAACAATCTAGATGCCCTTCAACTGAAGAATGGATTTTTTAAAATATAATATATTTACACAATGGAGTATTTATTCAGCAGACAAAAAAAAAAGACATTCTGAAGTGTGCAGCCAAATGGATGGATCTAGAGAGTATCATCCTGAGTGAGGTAACACAGAGCAAGAAAGACAGATATGGTATGTACTCATTCATGAGTGAATTCTAGACATAAAGTAAAGAATAACCAGGCTACAACCCACAATCCCAGAACAACTAGGTAATAGTAGGAACTTAGGAGAGTCACCCATGGATACTCCTCAGAAGGTGAAATAGAGAAGATCTCCTTTGGGATGATAAGGGAGAGTGAGCAAGGGGAGGTGGGAACAAATCATGAGAGAAGGAGATGGTTGAGTGGGAGAAGCAACATATAGGAAGATCAAATAAATATATATCTTGATAGGAGGAGCTACTGTAGGGTTAGAAAGAAACCTGGTGCTAAGGAAACCTCCAAGAACCCACAAGATATCCCAGCTAGGACTCCAAGCAATAGTAGAGAAGGTGCCTGAACATAAATTCCTCTATAATTAAACGAATGACCACCCTAATTGTTATCATAGACATTTCATCCAGCAATGAGTAGAGACAGAAGCAGAGATCCATTGCTATGCACCAGATTGAACTCCCATAGAGGGAGCTGTCCCAAGCTATTGGGAGCTCATGAACTCTGAAGTGATAGCTGAGAAGCCTTCATGGAAGGGAAGTAAACTCCGAATCTAGAGGACTATCAAAGGGCATGGGAAGTTTGTGAAGCCTTTTGTAGTAGGATCAGAGTATGTTCCTAGTGCATGAACTTGCTTCTTGGAGCTAATTCCGTACTTCCACACAGAGGAACACTTAACAGCCTTTAAACTGGGGTGATGGACTCAGACTTGGACCTACCTCAACTAGATATGCCAGATCTAACTGAATTTCCTTTGAATTCCCTGCCTCCTTGGGGAATGGATGGTTTGATGGGGGTCAAGGAGGATGAGGACTGGGAGGAGGGAACAAAGAGAGAGCAGTGGTAGATATAGCAAAAAAACCTTTTTAAATAAAAAAGAAAAGAGTGAGTAGACATGTATTATACATCTACTAAACTATTTTTAAAAATAAAAGTATTGAAAAATAAAATACATAATTCCAAACAAAACATGGTTCTAACAACCATTGGAATATAAGCCAAATGACTATCAGTCAAAATCAAGGGAGGTCTGAGCCTCAGCGAGAAATCACAAACATCCACCAGAGGAGACAATATCATATGCCTGGCCACAAGTAGCCCACGATGTTTCTGGAATGGTTAAGAGGACTCTTCCTGGGAAAGTGGTGGCTAAGTGCAAATTCTAATTTGGTTACTAGACAAACGTTTAATATGGCATTGTTTGTGACATCTCTTCACATTTTTCTTAACAAATGAGATTTTACTTGTTATTTAACATTCTCTGCTTTTTTTAGCTTCTCTGTTAAAGTGACTAATTTAGTCGTATGGAACATTTTGGACCCACATGTTCAATAGCTCTTCCTATCCATGCTCACAAGTTTGGTTTCCTATTGCCTATCTCCAAAGAGAAAACCAGGTTTATCCACAAGAGCCATAATTTTGCATCTTTTAAACTATAATCTAGTACAGACCATATTCTGTATCTCTAAACATATGTGTGTGTGATTTAGACATATAGTTACATGCAGATATAATATGTAACTTCTAGACCTATGAAATTCATTCTTCTCTTTGGAGTATTCATTCAGAAATAACTTCAACGTATTCAGTATAAGTCATTCTCACCTACTGGGACCTGAACTTATTTCTCCCTTTGCATGATGCCAGAGCCCAGTTCAAGACAGAATTCCAGTCACTTACCTTTAAACTACTAAATGCCATGAGGTTTTTGCTTAACCTGTGCCAGGCATAGGACATAAATTGTTTATTCACTAGCTCTTAGAAAATTCACAGGAAAATATTCTTTGCAAGCAAAAGCATCCATGGAATTAGTATATCATTGAACTCAAGATGTTGCCCTATAAACATTAAGGTCTAGAGGAATTTATCAATTCTTAGAGATGGAACTATAAATCTGCAGGTGATGAGGGTAGACTTTGGGTTGAACTGACCATTCATAAGCCCCTGTGTAAGTTATTCCAAGTCTTCTCAGTCTGCAAGTAATGCCGCTTTTGGAAGTAGAGTGATATTTAAGAGGACAGATTTTAAAATGCTCCATTTCTTTTAAATTATTAACTACTTGCCTCAAGGCATATAACAAAAATCTCATCTTGAAAAAAAATGTCATTGCTAAAAAATTTCCACATGAAAATTTCCCTCATTAGTGTTTGTATGTGTACATGTGTATGTGTCTATTGTGTAAAAAACAAAATATATTGCTGAGTTGATTATTGTGTTGTCTAGGGAAAGCATCAAATTAAAAACAGTAAGAAGCATTTATTATATTTATTTTCTTGTGTAACTTTTCATGTTATTTTTGCATCCTGGAAATTGAACTCGGATTTTTTGCTCATGTCAGGCAACTCTTATATTAACTAGCTCATCTCCACCCTGCTTCTTATTTTTAATAAATATTTATGGATTTTATAAAAAGTGTGAAGAGAAATTAGACCCTGGGACATTCATGTGTTGGCAGAGTTGAGAAGTTACTGATGGTTCTAAAGCATAGTTAGCACTATGGTACTTAGGGATTAAGAAGACATGGCTCATGCTGTTCACACTGCCTTTGGGATCATGTCCACCATGGGGATGATAGAGCACTGGGAGAGGCACCTGACTGTGGCAGAGGCATGCAGAGATGCTGGTGTAAGTGGTACAATTTGGGTAAGACCCTTTAAAGATTAGTGAGTTAAAATTACAGGCTGCCTATTCTACTAGCTGGATATATCCTGAATTATTCTTTCTTTCTTAAATCATGGTAGACCTATTTAAAATGATTTTAGGGTTGGATCTAAGCCACAGAAATTAATTTCAAATGCTGGTACCACCAAGAAACTTATAAAACAAGAAAAATAGCAACTAAGCATCTAATGACTAAGGAACTGTTTTGGAGACAGAAAATAGGAGCAAATATTTGCTTCAGGGCAAATGTAAGGAAAGGCTTATGTGTATTTTCTTCTCTTCACTTTTTAAGTTATTCAATGAACATAATTAAAGAAGAAAAAAGTTATCAATCTCAAAGAATCAAAAGTTTCCTTAGATTTAAAAGAGAAGTGAAGCCATAGAGTTAACCCATCCACTTTCCTCCGCTGCATTGATCAACTTCCTACAGTCAAGAAGTCCTCTGTCATTTACAGCAGGAGAAAAGAAAAAGGAGCTAATTTTTGAAATGTACCAGAATGTTCTGCATTTCTTAACAGGGGTGGCCACTGAGAGAAACCAGTTAACCAAGTCTGACCTGCTGGGGATTTGTCAGAGCTTAACTGACTTTTCGGCAGTTAAAACACTCAACTCTAACCAATCTGAGCCATTTCTATATGAAAAGCTAAACATTATATTTTAGCTCACTTTAGTGATCCATATGAGAGCAGATAAATCCCCAAGCCTATCACTCAGACAATTTTTATTCACATAAATGAGAATAAAAGAAAAATACTAGAAACTTGTAGGCTGTCTTGTCCAGAAGTTTGAGTTCAATGACAACACTGCCCATAGGTCTGCAGTTCCTGCCCCCATGTCCTGTCACTCACACTTCTCACAATTACATTACTAAGGGAATATTTACAGTAAGACCTCTTCTTACTAAATCTCTATTAAATTCCAAGCACAACACTCTGTAATAAAACACATTTTGAGACAGGATGTGACTCACACCTGTAATCCCAGAATTTGGGAATATCCTGTCGAACTGCTGAGTTCAAAGTCAGCCTTAATTACACAGGCCCATTTGAGCTGGAGTGTAAAATCTCATCTGTACCCTGTTTGAGGTGGTGTAGGGTGGGGAAATGGTAAGCAGTTTGAAGCTGCAGAACACCTGCACCATTCTTATTATCATTTCCAAAAGATGCCCACGCATAAATTCAGCCACATTTAAAATGCACTAAGTATATGTGAAGAAAACCTCAATACTGGTGAAGGAAATAAAGAAATTTATTCAGAGAGTGGCTGGTTCACAGGCAAGAGGACTCAGTAAAATATGTAGATATCAGCTTTACCCAACGTGACTAATGAATTCAATAATTAGAAAAAAAATCCCAGAAAAACTAATTCTATTTTTTATATGAAGAAAGGAACCAGAATAATCAAAACAGTATTTGAGGAGAGTAACACATTTGGAGGGCAATCAATATCTGATATCAAAAATTAATATAAAATGATACTAATCAATATTGCCTGTCATCACAAGAATGGGTAGATGCTAACTGGTTCAGAAGAGTACTACAAAAGACCTCCATCATCATACTCACGTGATCTCAGACAAATGAGCAAGAGGAACGCTGTGCAGAAAACTAAGATACTTTTGATTTCATTGATTTTGTTTTCTTGTTTGAAAGTAACTTTTTTATTTTGAGACAGAGTCACCCACATTATTGCAGACTGGACTTGAACTGAAACACCACTCCTGACTGCACATATTCCCTCTTCCCCAGAGTTGGCCTAATAGGATTATGTCCCTTTGGCAAATGATAGTCTTTGAAACAGATGATATTTGAACAGTATTTACTCACATTAAAAATAATTTAAGCACCAACTTTGCATACTTTACAAAAATTAAGTAAAAATTTATTGTGAACATTATGTAAAATTATTTTTACAAAGCTCTTGACATAATTTATGAAAAAAATCTAGATGATCTTGGGGTGAGGATGTCTTCTAAGATACATTACCAAAGACTTGATGAATAAAAGAATAAAAAATGGCATTTCTTTAGCTGAAGAACGAAAATATCATCAATAGAATGAAAAGACAAATAATGGGCTGGAAGAAAGTGTTTGCAAATGAAACACCCAATGAAGGGCACTTATCATCAGTATGCAATGGTCTAAAAATTCAACAGAATGAATGTAAACCACAGGCCTAAAAATCCAAATATTTGTTCTGTATCACATGACACCAGACAATGCTAATCAAAATAGCTAATATGACTATTAGAATGTTCAAAATCTATAACAGCAGGAACAACAAACACTGATAGGGTTGTAGAATAAAAGAATAAAAGAATGTTCATTCATTGGTGGTGGTGATGCAAAATATTATAGCTACAGTGAAAGATTATCTGATTGTGTTTTCTATCACTAAACATGTTAACATAGAATATAAATATTTAATTTCCCATCTTTAACCTACATAAAGTAAAAACATACTCATATAAAAACATGTACAATAATATTAACTCCATACTTAGCAACAATTGTCAAAATCTGGGAACAATTGATAATTTTTCACTAGATAAGTAGGGGACTAAACAGTGTTATGTCTAGGCACATGAAAATTAGCCCACACTATACATGAACAAACCATTACCACTTAGAAGAAAGGAAACTTGAGTAAAGAAGGCACTGTGATAAGATTACATACTACAGTATGAATTCAACTTGTGACGCTGTGAAGAAAGTAACAGTAATAGATAAAAAATTTCTTGGTGTTTGGGAAAGAATGGGCTAGATAGCAAAATACAGAATTTTAGAATAGTGAAAACACTATATTTGTTATTATAATGGTGCATGTCACTATATTTTTGTCCAAAGCTAGAGAATGTAGAACATGAAGACTGAATCCACATGCAAATTAGGGAGAGAAGAGAATTCTGCGCTAACAAAGGTTGCCAAATTGTATGGCAATGCATTGTGTTGGTACAGGATGGTGAAACTCAGACAGGATACTGCTTTATAGAGGCAGAAGGTATGTGGATACCTTGTGCTCTTTCCCTTTAATTTTGCTATACATAAATTTTCTCTAAAATCGTACTGTTTAAAAATAATAACAATAAAATGTAGAAAGAAATACAGAACCATTTTTAGTAAAAAATTAATATTATGAATATGGACTATAAAAGTAATGAACAAAAACTACCATAATTCAAAGGATTTGAATGTATTGAAAAATATAAATAAATATTTTATCACACTTTTTTTTCATTAACTATTCCTAAAATTCTTGAGTTGACCTATTTCTCACTTTAAATCTTATTTTGCTTCATATCCTCCCAGGTACTGACATTATTTCATTCTCTATATTTGACTTCCAAGTAACCCAGACCATCTTATTAACCGCCATCTGGAGCATTTGACTGTCTTGGAATATTCCCCATATTGCAACTCGGGGGACCACGTATAAATGAGGCATATCCAAGTTAAGCATGATCTCTGACACTCTCCTGCTGGGCTGCTGACTCCACTGCTTTTTCATGTCTAAGGCTCTGTTGACCAATCAAATTTCTTAACTGCACACAAGACTTCCTTGCAAACCCTGGACTGACCAGGATCCATACCCCAAAGTCATGATCCAGTCTCATTTCAACACAATGGGAGATAGGCTTTAAAATAAAACCAACAGAATCACTCTTGAGAACTAGCACAGAAGTCAACAGTTCCATTGTGAAGAGGAGTAGAGAACCCAAAATCCATCACGTTATAAAAGCAACAAATGAGACTTAGAAAAACTATGAGAAAAAAAAACTGTTTCCAACTTCTGAAAATTAGCTGAATATAAGCAACATGTTTGCATAGTCAGATACAGGCTAATCACAAGAGAAATTTGAGGTCTTTTTAATCTGCCACAATCCCATGTCTTAAAATCCTATATCTAGCAAATCCAATTATCACAAAGTAAAAGAAACTTAAACTCTGAAATAACAAGGAAGGACTGAGAGTTTCTTAATAGTTGACCTAACTTACAATAACTGTTGAAGAAAGTTTTTCAGAATGGAAAGAAAAGCTACAAAGAACACTACTAAATATAAATTGCTGTTAGGGTGAATTATACCACCCAAATCTATTATATCTTTGTATACAAGAGAAAATATGTTGGCATTAGGTTGTAATCAGTAGGACAAATGCTAAGAAAACAATGGAAAATGAACAGAAAGAAGCAGTGTGATGTCTGTAGTTAATATTTACTTAACACGAGGAGACTGAAATATAATGGAGAAATTGAAAAACAATTACATTTTAAAAACAATGATAGCAGAGTTATGTCTGTGTTAGTAGTTAGATTAATTATGGATGGAATACATTCTCCATTCAAAATAGAGGCTGTCAGATTGGAAAGTATATTTTATCTTGCTATATGTGACATTAGTAGGAGACTTACTTTAGATATAAAGATACAAGTAGGTTAAAAATGAAAAGAATAAAAGAAAGATTTCAAGAAAATAGTAACTAAAAGTAGATTGGTTTTGCCAATATCAAAATACTTAAAGGCAGTGATCGTTAAAAAGAGAAAAAAGACATAGTGCAGTCGTCAAAGGAATCAACTGAGATGATAAACATATGTCCAAGAAAACAAACACCAAAATAGACAAAGTAAATAAAAATATAATGGAAGGGAGACAGGTGATTAAAAAGGTAGATAGAGATTTTAATAGCTCAGTTTCAACACTGAGAAATTATGAGATGCAGAGATATAACAAACAAACACATATATATTTCATTTCAGTAATTAACAAAATGCACCTTCTCACGTTCAAAAGGAACATTACTCATAACAAACCCTATATTTATCCACTAAACAAACACAATCACTCAGAAAAAAAGTACTTAAAACTATCATTTTTGACCCCAATAAACAAAAATTAAAGATTTCAGCAACAAGAGAAAGTCTGCAAATGGACTAATGTGTGATATTTAATCAACACAATCTCTAAAAATATCAACAAAATAAAGAACAAATCACACAGCACATAAAAGAACTTGAGATGAGCAAAAATAAAAACAACATACTAAAATCTTATGAATAAAAATCGGTACTTAGAAGGAAGCTTAGAGCTGTGTTTACAGAGAATGACAGAAATGCCCTAAATTTCACCTAGAGATTAGGAGATAAGGGTCTATGCCCAAAAAGGGGGATGGAAGGAAATAATAAGGATGAAAGGAAAAACTGGTCTGGAAATAGCAGGGTCATGGTTCTGGAACATTAATCTGGATAACAACAGTATAAGGGTAAGGATCTCTTGTCTCTGTAGCTGACTAGGGATGGGAGGTCAAATACACGTGACAAAATATCCAACAGATAGAGACCTCTCACTGGGGATTCTTGACATAGAAACCCATGGTGATATGATTCCAGAACCTCTCTGAAGATTAAATGTGAACTACAAGTGTCCTGGAAAATAGGAGGTGCTATAGCTGATGGAATTAAGGTAAAAAATTAGAACAAAAATGAAGCTGGTAAACGTTCACCTAAAGTATATATATATATATATTGATCTCAGGGCTACTTAATATTTTCCCCCTTTATGCCAAGAAAATTGGTATGACCCTGGGTGTGCAGAGACAGGCATACAGGCAGACAGGCAGACAAGCAGACAGGCAGACAGGCAGACAGGCAGACAGGCAGACAGGCAGACAGGCAGACAGGCAGACAGGCAGACAGGCAGACAGACAGATAGATATGTGTGTCTATTATGTAGATAGATATGTGTGTGTCTATTATGTGCTTGTGTATATATGTATGTATATATGTATGTATGAATGTATACTGTAAGAGTAGTATACGTATGTATGAATGCTGATATATTATCTCTGCAAAGAAAATATTTTTTGGTAATAAATTAAGTCAATCTACTTGAAAGCAATCCTTTGGTACAAATATAATTTTATAATTTAATAAACACTAAAGCAATTTGTATACTAATAAGGAGGATTATTTGTTTTACATAAAAGTCTTGACTGAATATTTGAGGCTGCAGGTCATAGAACATCACCAATGCTCTCCAAAGCTGATCAATTGTAGTAGTGGGGGTTCTCGGTCCCAGGCGGCCAGAGGTCTGAGACCCACAGACCTGCCGCCTGAGACGGCTTAGCGGCTCAGCCGCCCACCGCTTAGACCCCCATAAATGACTCAGACACTTATATTGAGTCTATGCTGTTTGGCCTATGGCTCAGGTACATTGTTAGCTTGCTCTTACATCTTAAATCAACCCATTTCTATTAATCTGTCTGCCACGTGGCCCGTGGCTCACTTGTGTTCTTACATGTTGCTCTTGTGGGCTTCAGCTCGGTCTGCCTCTGACTCCGCCCTTCATTTCCTACCTATTCTGATTCCTCCTCCTACTCCTTCTATGGTGCCTGTCATGGCCCAAAACAGTTCCTTTATTTAAAGATTGAGATTTACAGCATACAGAAAGGCATTCCCACATCAATCAATGTTTTGATTTTGAAATTATCTATGCTGAAAACACCAGTTCACATAAATATGTGGGTGTAAGTGGAAGAAGTATGCTTAGGATCATTTCATAAATGACAAGAAATTCTATCTTCATCAAAAGAATAATCTCATCTAACAATATTCTCAATAAACTAAAGACAACAACACAAACATCAGATCCAAGCACTCAATACCCAGTCTAGCCAATCAGTGAGCTTCAGGTTCAGTGAGAGATCATTTTCCAAAATTTAAGATGGAGAATGAAAAAGATATCTGACATTAACATTTTCCTTCAACAAGCATGTACACACATGTGTGGACAACTCTACGTACATACCCTAAATATGGCCTAGTAAAAACACATCTGATGTATCTAACATAGCCAAACGTGGCTTTGCCTATCGGAATCATACTCAGACACTTACACTAATTGGTCATTGCTTGGGGAAAAAAGTAAACTCATCTAACATAAAGTCTACCTGATAATAACAGGCTGATTATCTCATGTAATTTGTTAAATAGAATAATGAAAGACAAAGAATTACTAATTGAGTGGTCATTTAGGTATGATTTTGCATCACAGTAAGTAAAAAGACTGAAGGTTGAAGCATAGTAAGACAAGGGACTTTCTATAATTGTTAATATAAAAACCTGGACAAGTGTATAGCGACTTCCTGGGTTAATTGTATTCCTGTGTCTATTGTGTTCTAACTCAGCTTCCCTCAACTTCAGCCATATTCAAGCAGATGGTATAATTATGTTTGATACATAAGTGCTACCTCCAGTTCAAATATCTAACAAAAGCATCACTATTTTTCCTATAAGAAAAAAAATGTGCTAGGGGGTTTGGGTTCCTACAGAGGAAGGAGTTATGTAGAGCCAACTTGAGATTTTGACATCATGTACATTTTCAGAACATGTGCCTTAAAACTATTTCTTGCTTAGCACATCTGTTTTAGAATATAAACAACTCTTTTTAAGCCTAAGATGCTGGGCCATGTAGCCCCAATTTGATGAGACACAATTGATGTTCACAAGGGAATTTTGATTTACACCTGTTTTTCTCTGATGGCTGGTACATAAGTAGCTGATGGTCTATGTCAGAGACACGCCACATGCTTCTACAAGTGACACTCCATTTAAATCCTTGGATACCAAAGCTTGTGGATTTTCCCTGTTTGGTAACATTTGCATTTGTTGGCTTACAGATTCAGCACACCCACTAAGAAAAGACAATGGTAAGCTTGTATGTACCTTGTTACTTCTGAACAGGGCCATGCATTTCCTGCCTTGACTTTTTCAATCATTCTGCTTCTCTTTTTAATTAAGCCATACTTCTAAATATTACAACTTCCAAATCATATAAACTACGGGTAGTGATCTTTGCAATTTCAAACACAGATGGAAGTTCCTTAGTTGGTCATTTACAATATGCAGCAAAGCTAGGAGATGGCATCATCCTTAGTGGTGAAAGGTTAACATTTTTCCCCCTTTGGATTTAGATGTGAGACAGATGTCCATTCTTGCCCTCAGGCACTTGAGTATATCCAGATGGGCCACTCAACTTTTCTCCACCTGCATCTTCTCCTCAGTAAGCCATTCTGATGACAGTCACAGTGGCTAAGATGATCAAAACTTTTAGAAAGATCTGAGAGTCTGCAGTGTGTTATTATTTTGCCCAGTGCCTTTCTCACATTTAGAAAGACTGACTAGCTCATGCCTTTGGAAACACTGGGAAGGAGACACTGGGAAGCAATTTACTTCTGAGCCATGGGGAATTAGTCCTACAGTATCCCCTCCTCTGAAAAGTGAACATTCACAAGGCTAGAATGAGCAGGGACCCCAGGGACTCAAAAAGAGGCTTATGTCTTATGTCCCTGGCCCAGAAAAATAGGAATTTGGCAGGCCAGGACTAGAAAAGATGACAATTTTGGAAATGGTGTGTAGGAGCCAATGGGGAATACAGAGGAGCATATTGCCTGTGCACTCTTTCCAGAGGCGTCGCTGCCAGCATCGCTAGACAAAGACTATTTATTGAAGAACATTGTCTCAGCTTCCCTGCAGTTGTTAGCTAGCACAAGAAGGCTTTGGATTCTATGAAACACAGCGGCTTGGGGAAAATGGGCTGCAGCCTTTAATATATGCTCTTTTCAGAATACAGGAAAACAAAACATGAAAGACTCTTACAGAATATAACCTCTGGTAAAATGTGTCTGACTTCTGAGTTCAGTAATTGAATGTAGGCAGGCATTTTCTACTCTCTGCTACTTGGGTGGTTGCCGGGTGTCTAGAACAAAAAAGGTAGAGGCAAATATGTAGGAAGTAAAACTTTGTCACTGGAGAAATTTTATTTCCTCAGTGTGTCGTTGGATAATACTAAACAAAGCATATTGCCATGTGTTTCACTAGCATTCATTTTAGACTCCATAGTTCTTAGTGACTATTGACAGCTGATTGTCACTGTAGTTGGCCCCAGAACATCTTATCCAACAGAGGGGAGAGTATGTAAGAATCCCTTCCATTTAAAGTAGACATGCTGGGAAATCCAATTAAATAGACAAAGTATGTACTCTGCAAGAGGGGTAGTTGAGAATTTTGCTTATAAGAACCTGGATTCTAATATTTAAATGAAACTGCATTATTGATTTCATATTGCCTACCAGTATCTTGAGACCAGAAAAACACACTGTTCAATTCAGACTCCCATATACAAAGAAATTGGTATATGCCATATTAGTATAACACAACCACACTAGTATCCATTGTGTGTGTCTGTCCCATATCACTGTATATGTCTAACAGTAGCCACTATGCTGTGTGAACTAAGGGAGCAGAAACTTGACATTTCTGTCTCTGTACATATAAGCTCTCTTGGATGAAAGAACACCCCATAACAAATAACATGAATCCACAAGCAGATACTCATAAACAGGTTTCAAAGATGAACTTCTCCTCACATATAGATATTTAATTACTTAACCATCACATCAGGGTTCTCTCTCATATCCTCTGTCTGCTAGGTACGAGAACTTAAATACAAGCAAGGCAGAAGCTTTCCAAATACAATTTACTATTGAATGAACATTGTAATTTCAATATGCTTCCCATAGCTATCTGTGTGCATACTTAGAAAGGCAAACAGAAAGGATCTTTAAGGTAAAACAGGGGGATTACAATCGATGTAGAAGGCTGTGACTCTGCAGTCTTTTGTGATAGTTCTTGTTACCAGAGGAATAGGCATGAGGTCCTTTGCTTCATCATAAGTCCATGAATCCTACAAAGTAATTTCTAATCCCTTGTGTGAATGGAGCAAGGATTACTAGTAGATCATACTGGAGTATTACTATTTTGGGGGTCATGGACGAGCCTTCTGATGCTGCTTGGGATCAGATGGTCTGGAAAGGGATGTGAAAGTGCAAGGTCAATTTCTGGGTAACTCAACCAATGATCTTTTCAGCTTTAAGTCTTTTATTTTGCCCACAGAAGACATATCCACACAAGTCTTAAGTAATGCTACATTTCTTATAATAATTTTACCACACACATGGTATTAGAGACCTGAGGCTTGAAATAAAATTAGGCCTTATCCACCTGGCAGATTCTCTCATACACAGGCAGCAAAATGTCTCCAGATGCAGCTCTCTGTGGTCTCCTCAAAATTTAGGCATTTAACCACTGTGTGTGCTTTTTGGAGAAGCTCATCAAATCAGAAGGGACAGGAAAGAAATAACTGAGTGTACTTTCCGTCTGCTTTTTTTTACTTGTGTGGCTGCACTTAGTTTTATTTTTTTAGCAATAAGAGCACTGGAGAAAGAAACAATGATTCCTCAGACTCAAGAAAAGTCAGCTATAAACTTCTATTCCAGACGTAGTGATTTCTTACTCTTCTGACCAGTCTATGATAACCCGACTGAGAAGCTTGGAACAGTAAGGAGCAGTGACCCAGCTTTGAAAGCTTAGATGAGTATGTCACAGAACATTCCTCCTCTAGACCAGGGTTCTTCAATCAGCCTCTGGGGCGGAGTCACCTGAATCTGGTTAAAATGCACATTTAAGTTCTGCAGCTCCCAGATGGGGTAATGAACTTGTGTCTCCCAACTGTTCCCAGGCCCTGCTGAGGCTGCTGGTTCACACAGACCTGGATCAGCAAAGCCACTCCCTTATTTAGTTACATGTGACTGAAATCATTGCATTCTTGGTACACTGTGCTTATTTATTTGTGGACTTATTTATTTAATTTAAATTGGTATGGAGCAGTATAAAGTGAGAATTACATGTTTTAAATAGATAGATACACATGCAAATATTGTATCTTTATAAAATATTGTTTTATCCTCAGTTCATACATTTTTCTTTTCTGAGACAAAAATGTCTCTATGTAGCCCAGGCTGGCCTTAACTTATGTTCCTTCTACCATGGTTTTCTGAGTGTTGTGATTTTAAGTCTATATCACTAGTCTGCAAATCTGTATATGCTCTTTACCATAGCCAGAATCCATGACTGGAGGCAACTGTGAATTGCTTAAAAGAAGTTTGTAGCTTTCTTTTCTTTTAAAATTATCTTGGGATTTTTTTCATTCACAGGATTTTGTTTTAGTAATACTCCAGAAAGAGGGGAGAAATAGGTACATTTGAACTTGCCCTGGTCACAGAATCACAGAGGCCATGGCCCTAAACTATACATGGTTATTATGTGATGAAAGCCTCTTGGAAACTTTTAGTGTCAGTATTATTACAATTGCTATTTAATATTTACTATAAGAGAATGACTAGATAAAAATACATAGGGGATTTCAAACCAGTTTAGAAGCAGATGAAAATAAAACAAAGCCACAGTCCCTTGGGAAAATATGAATGATCTGACCAGGGTTGCTTGGTTGAGCAACTGAGCTATCTTTCCATTTAATATCCCCATTCCCCAATCTGACACCGTACATACATACATACATACATACATATATACATATATATATATATATATATATGTACACACATATACACACGAGTGAAGAAATATAAACTCAAACTTCAGAAATGTGCTGAGTTGTAAGGTTTTAGCTTAGCCAAAGTTTATAGTAAGGCGTAGCTTTTAGGAATGGTCTTGTGCTGACAGAGTTCATCACGGAAGTACAGGTAACATCAACCACTTCTGAATAAGGAATGGATGTAAATTAGCATAGGGATTGAGTTCTCTGTATATAGAAATCAGTTGCATTTAAATACAACTTGATGTGGAATATCTTTCTATATGCTGTGAATGTCTTTCTATATGTTGTGAATATACTTTGTTAATAAAGAGGCTGTTTCAGCCTATGGAAAGGTAGCTTTGAGGCAGGTAGAAAATCCAAGCAGAGATAAAGGAGAACAGGGTGGAGTCAGAAGACATGCTGCAGGCGGCCTCACAGATAGTAAGATATTATGTAACACAGGTAAAGCCACTTAGCTATGTGGCAATATACAAATTAATAGAAATTGGTCAAGTTATAAGAGCTAGTTGCTAATGCACCTGAGCTATAAGCCAAAGAGTTTCTATTAATTATTTGGGACAAAGCAGATACAAGCAGGTCCAGACCTTGGAGAGAGGCCATGGCAGAAACTTCTGTATGCAACAACTGTCCAATATTCGTACTATTTAAAATCATGTGAGTTGAGTTGGTACTTTACTTACAGAAAAAATCAGTTCTGACTAACAGGGGATCTGTTGGGAATTTATGTGGATTCTATAAGGAAGGCCAAGGAATTACTGGTTTTCAAGGGTAGAGGTAGAGCCTGGCCCAGTTGTCATCAAAGAGGCTTCTTCCAGCAATTGATGGAAGTAGATGCAGAGACCCACAGACAAATATAGGTAGAACTCAGGGAATCCTTTAGATGGAGGAAGGAAGATCTGTAAAGATCCAGAAGGGTCAGGGACAACATGGGAACACACATCACAGAATCAACTAAGTAAGGCTCATAGAAGCCACAGAGACTAGCAATCATGAAACCACCATGGGTCTGCACTAGGCCCTCTCTATATGTATAATGGTTGTGTAGCTTGATGTTCTTTTGGGAATTTTAACATTGGGAGTGAAGTGTCTCTGATTCTTTTTCCTGATCTTGGGGTTCTTTTTCTCCTATTGGGTTGCCTAATCCAGCCTTGATATAAGAGTTTGTGTCCAGTCTTACTGTAAATTGGTATGCCATGCTTGAATGCTATCCCTGGAAGGTCTGTCTGCTCTTTACTGAAGGGACATGGAGGAAGAGTGAGAGAAGAGAGGTGGGGGAAAAATGGCAGGAGGGACAACTTCAGTCAAGATGTAATGTATGACAGGAAAAATAGAAACATTTTTTTATTTTATTTTTATTTTTTTTGAGATTTGGTATCTCCGAATAGTAACACTATCAGCTCACCTTTCCTTTCAAGAACTTCAGAGAGCTCAGAGGCTTATATCTTTCTCCTTGGGGACTAGGCACTCAGTGTAAGTGTGTAAGTTCCCTAAGCCACACCTTAAGTGGAGAGGGAACCTCTGTTCAAGGAGCATTCAGAACCTTAGCTGCTCGAGTGAGACGAGCCCTTAGATTTAGCAGCTCAGAATGTGGGGGCTGAAAAAAATCCCATTCAAGGGTTTGGTGCAGTTATGAAACTGACTGTGCAGACACCAATCTCTTTCTATAATAATCAGGTCCACACTGAACTCTGGAGTGACATCATGGATGGGTGGGGTTTTTTTAACCTTTAGGAGGTGGCCTGGGCATGACGTGGATGCATGAATGCATTACATGGGTCTAGGCGACATTTTCTGGAAGAGAATACTCAGTGAGTGCTACATCAGAGCCTGGACTGACATTCTGAAGGGTAAAAAGCACTAGAAGAAGAAAAACAATTCAGCAACTATAATAAAAGCCCACTAAATAGATTCAGCAGAGGTGGGAGTTAATTAAGAAGCTTAATGGCTTAAGAAATAAGGTACAAGGAAAACTAGGGGAACAGGAAGTGGAAGAGCAGATCTCTGACCTGCTCTTTATCCAGTTCAAATGGAACAATTTGTCCACAAACATTAAGATGGTCTCATAGCAACACTTAGGATAGCCATGATGGACGGTCTCATAGTCTGGAGTGATTAAAGATCCGGCACATGTTATGGAGTCAAAACTAAAAAACATGCTGGGATTTTACTGTAGGCTGCTGGAGAGAGAAAATAATTAGAAAACTATAGCAACATGTAAAGAACAAAGAAGTCATTGGCTTCTGGGGAACCGAGGAAATGAGAAGAAAGAATACTATCATTTCTAATCATGACATGTTGTAAAACTGTAACAATGAGGATAAAATTAAAAGAACCCAATTTTTGTCTATAGGAGTCTTATATTGAAGACTATTATCAAAAGATGGATCAAGATTGTTACTCCAAATTGTGTCTCCTGAATTCAAAGACAGGGAAAGCACAGCTGGCTTGAGTCTGCATTTGATGGTTCCTGATACTGAGTATTCTCATGATGTGGCCAGAAGTTCTGGGTAGAAGCAACCTGCTTAAGATCTCATTTATAACTAGACTTGGCAATTAAGGGATAAGCTGCATTACAGAAATGAGGCATTCCTTCCAGGAGAGGAAGCCAAGACAAATAATTTGCATGCAGGAGCAGAGTTAGGTTCCAAATATTTTCTCCCATAATTTTTTTTCAGCACAGAGAATGGAGTAGAGCTATACTCATCCATGATTTTTTACCTGTTTTTTTGAAGTCTCACCATGCAACTGAGGCAAGCCTTGCACTGACGTTCTTCTGTCTCCAGACTAGCTGCTGTTATAGACACACAGCCTGTAGCACCACTCCAGGCTCTAAGTTTCTAGTTCATGCTCCCATTCACTAACACTGGGAATGTGGTCCTGAATCTAATTTCTAACTTTTAATTCCTCTAGTCTATCTTACTATCAAACTGTAAGTCGTTTACGCATGAAGGTACAATATGGCATGGAAGAAATCCTGAGTCTTCATTTCCAAGTTAAGCATGCCAAATATTTACCTTTAATCACCAGTTTTTTGAAAGAATAATATCATCAAATATTAGGCAAGTGCAGATTGTTAAAGAAGGTTAGGCATGAACCCCAATATTCCCAGACAGTAGCAAGGGTTTACAAAGCTCTGAAAATCGTGTAAAACCTTATATTCGGAAGCTTATATTTGGAGATGAATCAGTTTGAAGTTTCAATGGAGATAAGACTAGCTGAAGCCTGTGTGTTTCTTATTTTAGTTCAAAGCCTTTCAGAATGGAGCAGTTTGTGAGTATATGAAACTGCAAAACCAAATTGAAGCCACATGTGTCAATCTTGTTTCACTCTTGCACAGGAGCTCAAGCTTTACAGTGCGCGCGCGCACACACACACACACACACACACACACACACACACACACACACACACACACAGTCATTGTTCTTTGTGGTAATATATCATATATTTTTCAAAAAACAGCCTGGACCATCAGAGGACAAGTCATCCACAGAAGCAAGACATGAAGGTTAGAAGTGGTGACCCACACCTTTAATTCCATCACGAGGGAGATCCAGATGGATCTCTTTGAGTTCAAAGCCTAACAGCCAAGCAGTGGGGGCAAACTGCATCAGCCCTAGCATGTAGGAAGTAGATGCAGAGGATCTCTGTGAGTTTGAGGACAGCTTGTTCTACAAAGCATGTTCAAGGACAGCCACGACTGTTACACAGAAAACTCTGTCTCAGAAAAACAAAACAAAAACAAAAAAGCCTGGAAGTGTGGCTCTGTCCTCTGATATTCCATACTATTTTTATTAAATATACAATGTATCATCAAGTTTCTTCACAATTCTGTAAACTACTGATGAAGTTGTTTGCTCATTTGAATAAATAACTCTCCTACCACAATGAATAAATTCTTCCAGTGGGCAAATATCTCACTTACCAAACAAAGAATTGACTTACAAAGATTGGCTTTAGGAGACAAAGATGGTGGTTCATATCTGTGGGGCTAGGACTTTCAAGACACGTATGGGAATTGATGTGAGTTCGAAGCCAGTTTGCAATACACAGTGATTCCAGGCCAGCCTGAGCTACACAGTGAGTGATAGGTCACCCTTGGTTGCATCATGAGATATTTCCTTTGAAAACATTGTTTAAGGATTTTACTCAGTCATCAAGTCATAGATGTCCGCCAATCTTAGATTCCATGCAAAGGCACTCCATTGACTTGGAGTAACTTAAACCACTTGACCTCAGTTTCCAACACTACTTTTTCATGTGAAATTTTTTACTGAATTTCTTTGGGAAATTCATGCCATGTACCCCAATCCCACTCATTTCCCAGTCCTTCCATTTTCTCACTCTACACTTGTAACTCTCCCCCACAAAAGAAAATAGAAAATAAAAATAAAAAGAAGTAAAATAAGCGACCTTTCACCAATTCTTCTGGGCTTCTCTATCAATTACAGTCCTCTAATACCAGTTACAGCTCACAACCAAAAATAGAAGTTTTCAACATTTTTAAGACATCCTCCTTGACCTTCTTCACAGGCACTATTAAGGCTATGGTTGTCTATCTTGATTGTCAATGTGATTATCCGAGAAACAGCTAAACCATGATTCCATCACAACTTTTTGAGAGGATTTCTAGCCATGAATAATGAAACCCTGGATATGTATGTTACAAAACCATACATCAGGGCCCACATGGAATAAAAAAGGGGGAAGAAATCCAGGATTTCTCTCCACCCCTCTGTCTTGTGGCCTCTGTGATGTGAGTTGTGTTGATGGGTCCTCTCTACCAAGGTGAAAGAAAACCTATAAAACAGTGTGTTATATACATTCTTTATCACCTGTGCCAGAAATTCTGCCTTAGAATGCTAATGCTCTAACACTGGTGATTTACCACTTGTATCTATTTTGATATCAGTGGACTAAATGAATGAAACTTGGTTTCAGTAAGTTTCTCAGAATTATTTGAAGAATGTGGCCCAATCTCTTCTCTGACTGTTTCATTTCCATATGCTACTTCATGATATTATTATCACTTCTTTTAACCATAAGGTTCCTTTATCCTCACAGAACTATGGAACAATTTTCAAAGCAAAGTATCCACTAAGAATGGTAGGACACTTTAAGTTTCTTCCAAAAATAAAAATGGGAGATAACTTTTTAAAAATAGAAATGGAAGATAATTTTTGAGTCTGCTTCCCAAACTTTATAAGGCAGCCATAGTCATTGCTGCTTTATTTCACACTAAGAAGCAAATGAAAACAGCTTAAATGTCCTTCAGCCAATGAACTGATAATGAGAATGTGGGATATGTACACAATTGCATACAAAAACCCCAACACCAGCCTTGAAAAGTCCAACTATAAAGATAAATAAAAACATGAATTGTTTAGGTTAATGGGTAGGACTAGAAAAATATATTGAGTAAGGAAACATTGAATGTTCTCTCTCATTGAAAGTTCCAAATTGTTAGATATGAGAACACATTCTGGAGTAACTTCAGAAATCAGAAAAGCTTAAGGGGGAGGGACCATTGCCAGGGTAAGGGGCTGTGTGAGCAGGGAACAAGTGATCCCATAAGGGAAGTGTTAACAGGGGCTCTAAATAAAGAGGGAGAGGAAGAAGGGTACACAATAAGAAGGGAAGAACATAAAATAACAATAAGGATGTCTTAAAAGTCATAAAGAATTTATAATACATTTAAGTCTGGGTATAAACATAAATGTAGAGTTTAAATGAAATTTTCTCATCTGAGACGACAATGCTCCCTCCAAGAACCGGAAAAGAAAACAAAAAAAACAAAAAACAAAAAAAACAAAACAAAACAAACAAACAAACAAAAAAAACCTAACAAAAACTCCAACACCAGTTTTGAGAAATCCTCTTTTGAGTTGTTGGTCAAAGCTGAGAAATAGACTTCCAAAACCAAACAGCTTATTGCTATGGGTCTTGATAGACCACCAGGGAATGATATGTATGGGAGGGTTTGTGGGTAAAGGAAGAAAGGAAGAAAAGATGTACTTCTATTATAACGTTAAAAATAAAACTGTTTTAAAAATGGTTGGGAGATAAAAAAAAAATAAAGCAAATTTGGAGGCACGCAGGCTGGGAATGAGTGGACACGTTCAGGAGTTTGTGTCACCTCTTCTTGCCATTTCATTGTTTCTCTTCTTCCTCATATCACTTTCCCTACTGTCATGGTTCGGGGAGGGGGCTTGCAGATGAGTGACAGTAAAACTAGTGATTCATTGAAAGTGTCTGTGATGAGTTGACTTCACCTCAGCCAGTCTCAAGTATGAGGCAAACATTTACCTGAATCACCCAGAAGGCATTCATTATAATTTCAAATTTTTAGCAGATTGTTTTCCTTAACTGAGACTCACCAAAAGAGGCAGGATAGATGGAGATCAATTTAAACAAATGATGACTGAGGAAATGTTGCATGATGTGTGCACACTATTGTCACCTCTCTTTATGAACAAATCTGTCTCATGCCAGGGACTGTTCCATTCCCCGGGTTATTCTCACAGTGGGTCAATCAAGTATCAATTTAAGCAATATAGAAATTATACCGAGTATAAGGCTTTTTGTTTGTTTGTTTATATAGGGGGTAAAACTATAATCTAAATATTTAGCCAGCTTATTAGACATGCAGACGTAAGTGTAGCCTTCTCTTGGCTGGATTATCACAGAGACTGTTAGTGAAACCTTGGGCTAGGGAACTTGGTGTTTCCTAAGCCTAATATAGGGGCTCAAAGCCCAGTCAAATCTGGTTCAAGGAACTGAAAGCCAAGCAAAGCAATATCCAACTAAGCTTGTTTTGACATGAGGTTTTCAAGTGCAAGACCAACATTGACATTTCCATGGCATTTCCAGGCTTTCTGCAAATATCCTATAAATGTGCCTAATGCAAAGCCTGACCTTCTGCTCAAAATTCAACTGCTGAGATTTATTTTGCTGTTCCACTTTTTTCTTTTATGTGTGCTGTCTATTTTTGATTGTTTATTTATATTCTCTTCTACTTCCACTGAAATTATTAGAGTCTGCTTACAACAAATAAATAAATAAATAAATAAATAAATGAATGAATGAATGAATGAATGAATAAATAAATAAATAACTAAATAAATAAATAAATAAATAAATAAATAAATAAATAAATATAAATAGGTTGAAATGTGCATCCCATTAGGAGTGAACAGGGGTGCATGTATTTCTCTGGGTTATAACAGCTACAGGATGTAATGTCCCTGAATTTCCCTTCCTTGCTTTGAACTTGATTGTGAATGATCATATTTGGGAACATTTCAATGGGAAATCAAATCTAAATTAGGAATTATTTCTATAATAATAAATAGTAAAATTTATAAACACAAAGTTACAGGTACCTAAGCATTAGCTAGGAAAAAAATAAAATAAGATAACTCTAATAGGAAATTGGGAAAACTCAAACACTGGGTAATGCTAGTTTGAAAATGACATGCTTGGAAATGAGGAATTTTGATTTGTCCCTAGATTTTAGTAGAAGATAAGGCTGTTGGTTATTTCCTATTGAAATGTGCCCTAATGTGATTATTCAGAAATCAAGCTCTATAGAGAAATTATTCTCTGTTCTATCGAGAGCCCAGAAGCATCAACTTGTCTTGAGGTAACAATCCAGCTGGAGATCAGAATCACTTTGCAGCTGGGTCGTCTACCATGTAACCTACCATGTAACTACCATTTAGTTACCTCCCCATTTCCAGTGCATTATGGAATCTTCAGCTTGTCTAATTTCCTGTTGCTTCACAGATGATAAATCTTTCCATGGCAGTTATCTCTGTGGTATTTTCCCCTTTTCTATGCTTTTCTCCCAGATTCACTCTGGAAGTACAGAATTTAATAGTCTTATTTAATATGAGAACCCAAGCATCTTCCATTCATTGGTAATCTCTTTAAATATCATACTTCCCTCATTTTCTCTGTGCATTTCTAAAACGTAATAATGCATATACGTTCTACTGTCTCATGTCATCTTTTAGGTTGGCTAATAACACTTTGCTATTTTCATTCATTTTCTCTTCTGGGATGAATTTCTTCGTAATTTCAGTTATTTTTTTCTTCTCAAATTTCTCCTTTGAATCACTCTATGTCAAATCTTTATACTCTATCAATGAATTTATAACTTTTAATGATACTACTTTCTATCATTAGTGTAACTCATCTATATCTCAAGTCTCCCTACCTACTTTTCATGCTGTCTTTTCCTTCATTTGTGGTTGCTTCTGTTGCCTCCAAAATCTGAATAAATAAAATTGCCTTTATGCTGTTCTTTCATACCTCATGATTTTACTGTGTCAAGTCATAAAATGTAGAGTGCATGCTCAGAAATTTAGCACAGTTATGATTTCAATAGAGCTGATTGTGTATCTGTGTGTGAGAGAGGGAGAGAGAGGGAGAGAGAGAGAGAGAGAGAGAGAGAGAGAGAGAGAGAGAGAGAGAGAGAGATTAATGAACAGTGGTAAACAGTGGGCTTTAGAAACCTTTGGGCAAGAGCCTCCACTCCAAAGACTTGCATAAATTACTGTTCAGGATTCAGGTAATATGATAATTTACCATAAGTAAAATTTAGTCCTGGTGAGATTTATACTGTCTTATATAGACTTGCATCCACTATAAGCTTTTATTGTTTGTGTGACACTAATTATGTGTATGTGTTCTGCCACTTTGCCTCTCTCTTTTATAGGGATGTGGGGATATTATACAATGTGGTATTGAGGGAAAGCATCTGAATAATTCTCTTGGCAAATAGCCTACTTAGAACCCAGGGATTATTAATTGAAGGGTGTTAATAACACAGATGGTGTGAATTCATTGGTAAAGTTTTTCCAAGGTAAAAATTGTGAGATTTTCCAAGAGAGTTTGTGAGGTTTGTAGGGAGGGTATTGAGGGTTTGGTTATAATTGATATACAGTATCTTTTGGAAATTTGCAAACAGAGAGTTATAAGTTTCTACTTAGAGCCATCTAAAATTAACAAATTAAGTTATTCATGCTATTAAGGCTCTTCTCAACAACTCCTAATTTGAAAGGCCAAGAGTTTAAAAAGTGCTCTGAGCTAATATCAAAGATAAAGCTATGATTGCCAGACTAGGTAAGTACTGAGTTGTGCAGCATAAACAAAAGGATAAACAACAGAGTACAGAGTCAGAATCAAGTACACCAAAGAAAAAAGATGGTGGAGAAAGATAGATGGAAAACAGACCTGTGGTGATGGTCTGCCATATGTTGGGAGAAAGACACTTTACATATCTCCCGATGAGTTAGAAGCGAACCCCAATATCTACTAAAGAAAGCCATGTGGCTCAGAGCAGCTAAATCACAGTTAGACCATGGGAAGCAGCCCTGTGTCATCTGTACTAGAAATTAAAAATGAGATCCTACCAGTCACTAAATAAGAGCTTGTGATAAATTGGCTACTGAATCAGAACTTTTTTCACCTGATACAAAATTCTAAGTTCAAGTACACACGGGATCAGAGACAATTGTGGCCTAAATTTCAAAACTTATTTAAAAACTCAAAACAATCTTGATTAAAACCCTGTATAAAATAAAACCACAAGTTACTTATTTCCTATATACAATGGTGCTTTGGGACTATGCTTTTGTATACTCTAAATATTTGTCATTGTAAATATAAGTTTAATAAAGCACTGATTGTTCAAGACGCTGGGCAGGAAGTATAGGTGGGGCAAGCAGACTAGGAGAATTCTGGGAAGCGAAAAAGAAGAGCAAGAGAGCACGAGACAGAGGAAATGGGATGAGTGAGTACATCCTTGGTTTCCAACAACATGATGTAGTGGCTTCCAGCTCAGGCCTGGCACAAGAAGGTATGGATTCTCTGAGCCTTGAAGCTTTGAGGCGAAATATTGAGGAGTTGATCTCCAGGCTTTTGAGGAAGCAACATTGCCAGGTTATGGTGCACAGCATACACTAGTGCTACCATATGGATCTTTGAGAAGGAAGTATAATCAAACTTGTCTTCTTACTTTTCAGGAAGCAAAGTGGACCACTTTTGGAACAAAAAGTGCACAACAGATAGAGGCTAGACATGAAAACTAAAACCAAAGGGAGAGTGAAGGACTAATTGCTAAGTACCTCATATGAGTAGAAGATCCTTGAAGTAACAAGGCTCTTAACTCCTTGTCTGCGTTTATGTCAGATTCCAATTCTTCTTAGATTGAAACAAAGTAGCAAAAGCAAAGTGAAGTCTATAGAATTTTAGCCTGCACTTCTTGAGACACACTTTAGGAGGATGCATTTAGAGATAAGAGGCAGTGTCTTAACCCAGGGCAGTCTTTTGTGCTTAGATGTGCAGTGCTGACACACACTCAGTGCACTTTCCTAGACATCTAGGGAACAGCGCTCATAAATGTTCTCCTTCGTCTATTTGGTGGCAACTGATCTTTGGTAAAAGGATTTGCTCAGCATCATCCCCCAAAAGGAAATCAAAAATTCTGTTCCTGAAAATTACAAAATCCATCTCATCCCCTCGTCAGCTTTACATCCAAATTTTCTTTAGCATGACCCTGAAATCTCACCTCCTGTTACCTTTCTCCTTTCCATCTGGATCTAATGTGACTTAGCATTTACTTGGACGATTGCAAGAGTTTTCTATTTTTCTACCTCTCTTTTTGTTCTGTCTTTTCTGGGATGTCTGGGTTATGTGCTTCAATAACTTACAGAGACTAAACACTGAAACTCCCTATTTATAACTACGTAATATTTTTTATTCAATTTTTTAAAATTTCATATGTAAGCATTATATGTACATTAGCTCCATGCCTCCTCCTTTAGCTCCTTTAAAACCCCCAAATTGTTCTCAGATTCATGGATTCTTCTTTAATTATTATTATTTAATTATTACTGCTTTTATATATAATCATATGTATACATATGAATACACATATATTTAATGTTGCTCATATATACATTACATAGAGCTGACTATGTTGATGGGTTAACCTTTCAGGGAGCTTACACCTAAAGATACTGACTCTTCCTTTCTTAGCCGTGATAGATTACTCTATTGCTCTTCATCTAAAGGTAGGGCTTTGTGAAATTTCTCTATTGATGTCTCTATTGATATGTTAGCTGGAATTATCATTAGGAAGTTCCTGTTTAGGAAATCCTATTGTTGAGATTTCATGGATGCAGCTTCCTTATCTTATCTAGAAGATGCTATTTCAGAGTAGTCATCCCTCCTCTCTGACTCAAAAAAATCTTTCTGCTTCGTCTTTCTAGATTTTCCCTGACTTAAATGTGTGAAGGTTACATGCACCAATTATAGGCAGGCACAGTGCAGCTAGCCATATATTCTCTGCATTTTGGACAGATGTGGCATTCTTAAATACTTTCCATCTGCTGCCATAAGAAACTTCTTTGATGAGGGTAACAGTTACACCTACCTGTGGCTATCAGAATTAGTACTTAGAACGTCGCTAAAAATCGTACTGGTTAGAGAATTGGAAATAGTAGGTTTTCTAGATCTTGAGGAGCCATAGGTATTACTCTGGGTATTCAGTCCAGACCCAAATCCCTCCTATTGAGTAGGCCTTAAGTTTAATCAGACAGTTGTGGGATACACCTAAGTTAAAGTGGGGATAACTTGTCACATTGGTCATTATTGTAGTTCATAGGACTTAAAGTTGTCTTGGACTACTAATTGCCTTTCTCTATCAGCACTCTGCATAGCACCATCTGATACCATAAGGTATCAAATAGGAAGGCTCTGGGCTAGTTTCAGCAAATCCCTCCTAGTCCTGAATCTGAAATATATAGAGTCTTACTTTGTCAGTCTCGGGAAGCAACCATCGTCAATGGCAGTACTCTATGTTTTTGATAAGACTTCTTGGACTCTCCTGACCAACAACTCAAAGGGAGCAACATTGGCATCACTGTGTTCTCTATTAGTTTATGACTCTTGGGGGAATATAATCACATCCTATATAACTTTAAAATTCACATATTTCTTGGTCATACTTATTTCTTCTTTTAAGAGCTATTTGTTCCAATAAATGGCCTACTTTTTAATTGGGTGATTTGTTTTCATGATTCTTTGTTATGGTCTTTTTATATTGTGGTTATTAATCCTCTATAAGATATATATGTGGTAAAGAATCTGTGTCTTAGTGCGCTTCCTCCTCTCTCTCAATTGATTGTTTCCTCTGCTGTATAGAAACTCTTTAGTTTTATGAGTTTGCATTTGTCAATTTTAGACTTCAGTTACTGACCAAATAAAGTACTAGTCTGGCAGGCCCTTCCTGTGCGGGTATCTCTATAGGGCATCTTCTAACGGCTTCTAATGGCTTCAGTGTTTTGTGTTTCACATTCAGATCCATATATTTTAAGTAAACTTACAAAATAATGTTTCCCTGTGGCTTCTCAAATATTCATGGTGTTATTTATCTCTTCATTGCCCTCCTCTCTCAATTGCCCTCCCCCTTTCTCTGTTAAGTTCCTCACCCCATCTTCCCCATTTCATAGCACCGGTGTCCTCCTACCTTCCTCTCTGGGACTCCTTCTCATCCCAGTCCTCCACCCCCCTGGATTCTGAGAATACTTCAAGTTCTGTGCTCAAACTTAAGAGTTGGATCTAGGACTCACAAAGAAGAGAAACTATATCATGTTTTCTTTCTAGGGCTGGGTTGCCTTATTCAATATAGTATTTTTTACTCATATCCATTTACATCATTTCATCTGCATACAATGTATTAACAGACATGTAAAAGAATTCTATTGTGTATAGGTATCATATTTTCATTGGACGGCTCACCTGTAACAAATAAGACCCAAATCTAGAGATGTGTCTAGTAAGGCCTCACTTCCTGAACACCCTAGGACATCTCAAAACAGTGTTTGGAGATGGAGACTGAGTATTCAACACATGAACTTATGGGGAACTCTCACATCTAGATTATAGTAGGAGCTTTGTAGACAAAACAGGAGGGAACAGTATAATGTATCATGTCCCATGTGGGAGTGGATTATGGACTAGGTCTTTTCCTGTAAGTCTATCTACAGGTGGCCTTCAAGCACATGCTCTCTATGTCCATCAATACCCTAAATAGAAGGAAGGAGTTGATAGCCAGGAACTAACCCTTAAGCTTCTGCTGTATGCTCTAAAATGTCATAGTTTTAAAAATGTTTAAGCACCCATAAAGTCACAAGGTTGGAACTTGTTGGTGGCTAAGCTTTCGTGTTCAACAAAGAGCAGCTGGGAATAGAAGTCACTGAATTGCACTCCAGAGTTTACTGCAGAGCATAGTGCTGAGCTTTATCCAAACAATAAAAGTCATGCTGGGCTTGATGATAGCATCCCAATATACTCCACAGTTGTATTCTGCAATTGCATTTCCTCTCCTGCCTCTGAAATAATGAGTGACTGACATTGTTAACTAACCTGCTGCAAATTTTATTGAAAATTAAACTATTTTTTTCTATTTTTGCAATTTTCCTCATTTGCAGATCCATTTCCAGATGTACTCAAAGACAATTATCATATTTGTCACCTGCTAAGGGTTTCAGAGAGCAGAAGCCAGACTCCAACCCCAGAGCTCTTTTTTAAACAAGTTTGCATCCTCCTTAAAGGGACACACCTAGCTTCTCATGCCTGGTTACAAATCCTGGCATTGGCAAAGATACTAGTTCTGTATTATTTCTCTTTACAATCTAAAAACGGCTCAAGACAGCAAGAAAGCCAAGTCCTAGATTAATACTTACAAAACCCCACAATCAGAATGGGAAAAGAACATTTTTTAATATGCAGGGAGGGACAAACCTTAAACAGAATTCAACAAGCATGATACATATCTGTAAAAATGTGAATCAAAATTGGTTCTAATGCCTTGAAAATAAACCAGAGGGAGAAAATAAACAGAGTCTAAGAAGGAAACAAAGTGAAGGTCAGATGCCAAGCTCTTGTGGAAACAGAGGAAACAGGAGATTTGAGAGGACTGCTGTTCAATGGCTCTAAGGCACTCGGGTTGCATCCAAAACATAACTGAGTAGATGCTGAGATGTAATAAATTCTTTATAATATATCGTATGCTTATTTTATATATTTCCCCCTAAAAGTTTGTCTCCTAGTATTTTATTATTTTCCTTTTACTAAAAATATGTCATTTTCCTCACATAATGGATCCTAATTGTGGTTCCCCTCCCTCTGCTCCTACAAATCCAGTTCTTCTCCACCTCCATTCCCATCTAGATGAATCCCTCTCTGGCTCTCACTGGAAAGCAGGCTTCTAAAGGAGAATAAGAAAATATAATACGGTAAGGATGAAAAAACAAACACTAAGAGAACATGGCAACACTAACAGAAGGAAAAGAGGCCCCGAAGGACCAAGGAGCAGGTACAAAGGAGGAGACCTCTCGGGATTTCACAAAAATGTCAAACTGGAAACCATAATATATCCAAAGGTATCCCTGGGGTGGGGAGAGAGAGAGAGAGAGAGAGAGAGAGAGAGAGAGAGAGAGAGAGAGAGAGAGAGAGAGAGAGAACCTGATGTTTATTGGTCGGCTACTGGTAGACTTACAATCTTGAGAGTAGTTTGTTACCCCAGTGAGGTTTCCTCGGAAAGAAAACAAATACAGAAAAACAGCTTCTCTGATGATAGCTGAGCAAGGCACTAATCTATGAGTATAGCAAAGTGTCATTAGGAATCATTCTATTGTTACATCATTTGTTTGGTGTATTTTTGAAGAGGTGTACTATTTGATTTTACTCTAGGTCCTTGAGATTTCCAGTCTCAGGTCCTTGATTACATAAACAGTATTCTGTATGTATTCCATCTGTGGAACAGACCTTAAGTCAGATCAGATATTGGTTGATTACTCTCTTGTTTGTTGCCACCATTACATTATCGTATCTTCCAGACAGGGCACCATTATAAATGAAAGGGCTATGGCTAGGTTGGTCTTTACAGTTCTTCTTTGGTAGCCTCCATAATACCTTCTTATACTAAAGATATAGGGACACATGGGGTAAAGGCTCTATGTTGACACCAATTCGGTTTCTCCACATTCAATGAGTGTAAGTGTTGCATTCAGCAAGGGGGTCTTGCCATCAATTTGTGGATAGCAACTGTCTTAGTAAGCACCTAGAATGTTTGAAGGTTCCCATAGGATCCCTTTGGCCCAAAATTCAATTAGATATAACTCAATCCCAGCACTGGAAGCTTCATTTAATGACAAGAAATGTCCATCTGGCTCTGTCTTCTCCATTATTTGATGATTTCATTTTGATCACCTTCATATATGTATATATTACAGGAAGCTTCTATTACAATTGGTTTCTTCACTATCCCACAAAGGACCCTTAATTTTGCTGCCCATTCAAGGCCCCCCATTAATCTATACCTCAACATTATTTTTAAATAAGACTATCTATTTGTCCCCTATATTTTCTACTCTATTCCTAATATCTGTCTATGGATTATAGCTTGGTCATTACTGATTTAACAGCTAATATTTGAATTTATGTAAATACATATCATATTTATCTTTCTGTTCTGGGTTACCTCACTCAGACTGATTTTTTCTAGTTCTATCCATTTACCTAAAAATTTCATTTTTAATGTCTGCATAATATTGTATTATGTAAATGTACCACATTTTATTTATTCATCTGTTATGGGACATCTGAGTTGAATCTATTATCTGGCTATTATAAATAAAGCAGTAATGAACATGGCTGAGCAGTGTTTCTGTGGTAGGATTAAGCATCCTACGAATAGTATTATTGAAACTTGAGGTAGAGAGATTTTCTATCTTCCAAAAGAATTATTGCACTGATTTCCATAGTGGCTATGTGAGGCTGCAGTCCCACCAACAATGGATGAGTGTTCTCCTTATACCATATCCTCACTAATATGGGCTGTTAATGGTCTTACTAATCTTAGTCATTCTTGTGGGTATAAGAAGAAATCTCAAAACATTTGATTTTCATTTCCCTGATAACTGAGGATATTGAACATGTATTCCTCAACCACTTAAAATTCTTCATTTCCCATTCTCTCAGAATGGCAGTGTCTTATGCTGTGTCAACAGTTTTCAGTTTCATGAGGTCTTGTTTATGAATTATTGACGTTAGTGCCTATGCTAATGATATTCTGTTAAGAGTGTCTTCTCTTATGTGCAAAAGTTCAAGGCTTTACTTAATTTCTCTTCTATCTATCTCAGAGTATCTGGTTTGATGTTGAAGACTTTGATCCATTTGGAGTTGAGTTTTTAACAGGGTAATAACCATGAATCTAATTGGATTCTTCCATATGCAGCCATCCAATTTGACCAGAACCATCTGTTGAAGATGTTTACTGTGAGTCTATGCTCTTGTACATTGTAAATATTTGTCACATGTATTGGTTTAATAAAATGCTGGTGGCCAGAAGATAGGCGGAAAGTATGGACAGGGCTACCAGACTAAGAGAATTCTGGGAAGAGACAAAACATATGCCAGCCATACACAGAGGAAGTAAGAGGTGGCATAGAATGGCATGTGGGCTTAAGATATAACCTGGCAGGTTCTGGAAGTCTCACAGAAGCCTCAGTACAAACAGAAACTACACACGACTGATGTAAAGTTTCTATTTGTACAGACAAAAAGGGAATAGAGTCAAGCAGAGCTTCATGGTAGCAGCATTTTCTCAGGTGGACTCTGCTTTCTTGCAGTGAGCATAGGCATGGCTCCATTAAGAAAAGCTTACTGACTCAGTGTTAGCAATCAAAAACCTTGAAAAGGCCCTGTTGTCAACACTTAACTCATGTTCATGAGGACTGGGTGGCTGTATTCTACTTGGTGGCAGTATGAACACTAAAATTCTCCGGAACTGGGGTGGGAAACATGGTTCCTGATAATACCTCTGTCATAAAGCAAATCTCTCACATACCAAGGATCTACAGCCACCATAGACAAGGTTTTTATACTAACCATACCTTACAGATTAAAGGTATGGTCCATATATATATTAAAGACAGATTTAAAAAATAACAACAATAAAACCTCTAAAAGCTGTACAGTGTGTTTAAAAATAATATATATGTATGTTTGGGAGAAAAAAAAGATAAAGTTAACAGAAGTCATTTAAAAAAGGAATAGAGCAAAAAATGAATATGACACTTAAAGACAGAAATTACAGAGAGCCTGGATACTGTGTATTATTATGTTGTATTTGAGATTTTTGACTGCTGAGGAAGGATAAAGAGCTGCTAGGAGACATTTGATTATAATGTTTCTGGGTTAATTCAACCTATATAGTTTGTAAATGTCTTGACTTCAAAATTGAAGTCAACAGATATACTTTGGAGAAAAGGTTTTGTTCTTATTTTCACAGAAAATGAGAGGTTGTGATTTATTCTGAGTTAGAGAAAATAAAGTGTGATTGCAGAAGATCCCTTGAAAAACTTCAGATGGGAACAGAGGGCCTAGATGATCCAACATTTCAAAGCACTGTAGTTACACTTTCCTTGAGCTCTATGTCCAGAACAGCTCCAAGGAGACTGGCTGAGATGACCCAACTTCTGAATTTCATAATCCTGAATTTTCTTAGGATCCCCCACAAGATTACTAGTACCCTCAATCATCAGGAATTGGTTTAAAGAACTACAGTCACATTTCCCCAAAAACTAGATTATGGATAGCTGCCTTTGTGTATAGTGTTGATTAAAGCCATTATAGATAATGGTGAGGGGAAAAATGCTCTTGTGCATTGTAAATATTTGCCACTTCTATTGGCTTAATAAAACGCTGATTGGTCAGAAGTCAGGGAGGAAGTATGGATGGGCTACCAGACTAAGAGAACTCTGGGAAGAGGAAGAGCAGATGTAAACCAGACATAGAAGATGAGAATACTGTACTGAGAAAAACTACCAAGCAATGTGGCTAAACATAGATAATAATTATGAGTTAGTGTAAGAGTTAGCAAGTATTAAGCCTGAGCCATAGGCAAAGCAGTTTATAATTAATATAAGCCTTGTGTGATTATTAGTGTCTAAATGACTGCAAGACCAGCTGGGTGGAACACAGAAACTTCTTTCTACAGATGTCTGTTTTTTCAGTGTATATTTTGGGCTTCAAAAACACACACATTTGCATAGATATATGAATGTATTTCTCAGTCTCCGATTAAATTCCATTGATCTATGTGTCTGTTTGTATGGCAATTTGATGCGGCTTTTATTACTAGAGATATGTAGTACAATTTAAGGTCAGAGATGGTGATTCTTCCTATAGTGAGGAACAGGCCTTATTTGTCTGGATTTAGAAGTGTGGTCTTTAAATCTTGAGGACCCTTGTGCAGGGTATGCCCAGACTTTTTCAAGACCAGTTGCACACTGCATGCCCTTCCTGTTTGGTCCCCTAATTCTTGGAGGAAGGTTTGCCACCACCATCTTGTGGGACTTTTCAATCTCAAGGAATTGCCCTAATTTTCAATCTTGTACCAGTAAATGACTTTTATAAACTTCTTAATAAGCATTAATTATTTTGCATAGTCAATTGTCAGTAGATAATTCATACTATTTTATTATTATTATATTATTCAGGATTTTTTAAGCTATCATGGGTGTTTTCATGTGAAGCTGAAAACTGTATTTTCAAGATTTGTTAAGAACTGTATTGGGATTTTAATGAGGATTGCATTGAATCTATAGATTGCTTTTGGTAAGACTGACATTTTTATTGAAAATAAATACATAACATACACAAACTTGTTGGTATACAAAATGATTATAAGAGGCCAGTTCATTGTACTTAGTGCATACATAAAAATTAAGAAAGATCTAATACTAGTAACTTAACAGGACACCTGAAGATTTAAAATAAAAACATACATCAAAAGTGCATAGACAACAAGAAATAATCAAATCCAGAGATGAAGTCAATAAAATAGAAACAAAAAGCAAGAAAGGAAAAAGAAACAAAATGAATACAATGAATCAATGAAGCAAAGGGTTAGTCTCTTGTGAAAAATAATTAAGATTGACAAACCCTTAGTCAAATTAACTAAATGGTAGATAGAGAAGATTCAAATTAAGAAGATCAGAGATGAAAAAGAGGACAGAAGAATGGACCAAGGAAATCCAGATAACCATAAAGACAAACTTTAAAACCTGCACTCCACTAAATTGGAAATCTTAAGAGAACACATAATTTTCTTGATACAACCCACTTACCTAAGTTAAATCAGGATCAGATAAACAATTTAAACCTATCTATATTCCCTTACGTAGCAGAGGTAGTCACTAAAAGTCCCCTTTCCCCAATAAAAAAGCCCAGGACTAAATGGTTTTATTACAGAATTCTACCAGAGATTCAGAAAAGTTAATTACAAAATACCCCAAAATATTATTCAATATATAAACATAAGGAGCATTACCCAATACACTACATGGCCATGGTAACCCTGATACACAACCTATATAAAGACCCCAAAAGAAAGAGAATTATAGACCAATTTCACTTATGAACATAGATGCAATAATTCTCAATAAAACACTTGCAAATCAAATCCAGAAACACATCAAAATAATCATCCATCATGATCAGCGAGGTTTTATCCCAGAAAAATAGGAAAGGTTCAAAATCTATAAAACTGTCAGTGCAGCTTCTCATATAAGTAAACTGAAACATAAAAACCACATGATTATCTCATTAGATACAGGAAAAAAGGACTGACAAAATTTAGCTCCCCTTCATGGTTAAATCCCTGGAGAGATTAGGGACACTAAAGCCCATTGCTAATATCAACTTAAGTGGAGAAAAACTTAAAGCAATTTCACTGAAATCAGAAACAAGACAAAGTTGTGCACTCTCTGCTACTTATTCAATATTCAACTCTTATCTAGACCAGTAAGACAACCAAGAGAGATTAAGTAGATACATATTGTGAAAGAAGCCAAAATATTTTTATTTGTAGACGATATGGTAAGTATAAGTAAGTCACTCTAAAAATTCTGAGAAACATTGATAAGCACTTTTGGCAAAGCAGCTGAATGCAAAAGTAAGCCACAAAAAATGAGTGGCCTTCCTATACACAAATGCCAAACAGGATGTGAAAGAAAAGCAACACCTTTTTACAGCTGCTATTATACATTATTTAAATAATGTATATAATTAAAATGAAAGACATTGAAAAATAACTTGAAAAATATATCAGAAGATGGAGACATCTTCCATTTTCATGGATGAGTAAGACAAATTTAGATTTAAAAAATGGTCATCCTACTATTTAGAAGGATACAGTTTTTATATCGTATACATTTCAATAAAAATGACAGAAAATAAACAGCTGGTTCATATTTGTTTTTGCTAGAGACCTACATCAAATAATGTGCTCTATGCTGCATAAAAAATCAAGAATATTCCATTTTTTGCTAAAAATATATTCCAAATGTATGATAGTTGAGGTTAATGCTTTATAGATCACAGGAGGAAAAAGGTATAAGTTTTATTGTTTTAACATCCTACTATATTGAATAATTTATTGTTCTGAGCATTTTCAATACTTGAAAGACTTTAAGAAACATGTAAATATTGTTTAAAATTGAAGCATAGTCTGAGAAATTCTCCAGAAGTTCTTAAAGTTTGAGTTCATGTGCTGTGAAATCTTGGACTGGAATTAAGTTTACAGTTCATTTTGCAAAATAGCTTTACTTCCCCATCTGCTTCTTCCTTCTTGTTTTTCTCACTAGTATTAACTACCTGAGCTGACTGTGGAACATTCCCATAGTCCTAAGTATGAACAAATGACTAAATTTGTTGCATCAGGTTGTGGTAGAGGCCGTGAAAAGTAGCAGATAGGAAGGTGCTACCCAGAATAGACTCCTACCATGGACTCCACAAAGACCCACCCACATTTACCTACTTCAATCAGCCCAGCACAACATCTTGTGCTTCCAAATCCTTCAAAGTATCGCCACTCCTTCGGATCAAGCATTCAAGACAAGAGACTGCAAGGGACATTTCAGATTCTAAAAACAAAATGCTGAAAACACTTTGTTGAATATTTAACATATCCTTAGCTCTTACTCTAATTCTTAAGAACTTTGCCCTGTACATTTGATCTCATGCATGATTACAATCCTGCTATGCCAACCAAAAGTCTCTTCATTTAGATTTTTTTTTTAATGTATCATGTTCCTTAATGTTTTTAGTAAGCCACCGAAAAGTTTATGTAAACAAGGCCCACTTAAGGAAGAAGGGCCACTCACAGCTATGATACAGCCACAATAAAACAAAGTTTCACCTAACCAAACACTGGAAAAAACGAATGGTATCAAGTTACATCAATGATGTTTCTTATCTTGGTCTTTCATTGTAAAATACTGACATAAGTTAGACTTACACATCATAAAAATAATTTACTCACTTCAAATACGCAAATTAAGTATGTGATTAACTTGTCTGGTTGTTAACTATAAAACACTCTGAATAATATTTAAGCAGTGTCTCTTTCTAGCTTGGGCATAAGATCATTAAGACTACTTTGTATTTGTTTTATTGTAGACCACTTGTGCTCAATCTGTGGGTTACGCCTCCTTTGGGCATTGAACAACCTTTTTACAGGGGTCAACTAAGACCATCATAAAACACAGATATTTACATTATGATTCATCACAGTAGCAAAATTATAATTATGAAATAGCGATAAAAATGATTATATGGCTTGGGGTCACCATCATATGTGTAACTGTATTAAAGGGTCACAGCATTAGAAAGTTTGAGAACCACTGTTTTAGACAGTCTTAGTACAGGCCTCACACCAGAAACCCTTCAGAATCTGGAATTTCACAGGTACCATTTCAAATATACCACCATACTTGAAAATACTTTATTTTTTTATTAAATATTTTCTACATATTTTCATATTAATCATTTTTTATTCTGAAATTTCCAAAGTGTATATAGACACAGGTCATTCTTGCCACTTTTGTGTTATTGTGAATAAAATATATGATTACAACTTAAAGTGGGACTTCTTTTCCTTGTGATTTTAGAGAAGTTGGTCCATCATGGTAGTAAATATATGTGGTAGGGAAAAGGTTCTTAATTCTTGATAGACAGAAAGCATAGACTAGAGAAGATGATATTCTTTCCAACTTTTGCCCTTGTATTTTTCCAGTATTTTATTTTTATTAATTTTATATTTTAATTAATTATTTAAGAATAAAATACATTTATCTTGATAATATTCATGTAGTAAACCTTACATAACTTATCCAAGATTGAGCATCATACCTTTCAACTGACTTCAAAATTTGTGTTATTTTATAACAATACACTGAATTCTGTTTGTGCACAATATATTCAAGATGGATGTTCACCCACGGAATGTGATTGACTTACCAGATAACATGCTCTAGAGTAAAATGAGCTCTCCCTCTCTCTAAGAAGCCATCTCTGTCAATAGCTTCTCAGTCATGAGTGGGAACTTCTTTTCAGTATTTTCTTGAGTATACATGTTCCAGGCCACAGATTTTAAATTTTTCCAGTATCTAACATTGGAATTAACCTTCTGTGCCTTGTTCTGTTCTAAGCTCTTGATTGAACTAGACACATATTGATGAACAGCCAGATAAGACATAAACATGATAAGGTATAAACAGGCTGGAACCAGGTCATGTTCTGAAAATTTTGCCCTTACTACTACAATCAAAGTCTATTGCCAGAATAGATTTTTTCCCTTGAGTGTTAAGAAAGGAGCTGTAAGAGTTATGAATTTGACATAGCTATGTCATCATAATTGCTCTGTGCTTTATGGTACCTCCTTTTGCCCTGAGGCACAGGACTCTCCCAAATTTATAATTGTTAAATTTCACTATGAATTAAGCTAGCACTCCATTGAATCTTGATGACAAGTCTAGGAAAGAATGGGCTGAAGCAATGAGTCTGTGGGTATTGGGAGGTCTGTCTAGCATACAAAGAAAACTGTGGTCAAGGTCAAGCACCACAAAAATTATACACATATGTACTTGGACTTCATCTACTCCCTAGGACAATAGTAAAATTGTTGGCATCTGAAGTAACTGTACCAACTGATAGATGGTAGACTGCAGTCAGCTTCCAAGTTTATTTAGCCTTTCATTTAGTTTCAGTCTCTTCCAAAATTTTATATGTGAGCTATATAGCATAGCACAAGATCATCATTAATCAACCCCACACAACTGGTCCGTGACATTTTTGGATCCTGTGTCTCAACTAACCCTTTTATCCAAGTTTTCTTTCTGTATAATGATGTCATAGTTACCAAATAGAACTCCTTTAAAACCATGGGGATAGCTCACCACTTTCTGATTGGATTTCAAGCATATACCAAAAGTTGAGTCCCATACCATATTCAAACCAAGAACCAGACAGATCAGAGGCTTTAGGGGAACACCTAATATTACTTTTCTATGTGGACATAACAATAAACTAACCCGTAATGGCTCATCATTAGAGCCATAGATTAAAGCATCTATCAACCTTCTTCAGGCAAATTTCTCTTTGCAGTAGTTTTTAATTAACACAGAAACCTACAACCGGTCAAGGTTCAAAGAACAAGAGACTATAGAATTCTTAGAAACTATATCTATATTGTACCAAAGGCCTGAGACTATCACAAGCAAAATATTTAAGAGTCAGAATAAACAGATTACTATAATGAAATGGTTTACAGGTCAGAACAAGGAAGTTTCACATATGAAATTACAGTAGTTATGACAGTGTGAAAATCTGTGGAAGCTCACAGTAAGCCAGAACAAATCCCAGGATGGAGAAGGAAGGTGGTCAAGGAGTCATTCCCTTAGCTGAGTTGCTTTGGCAATTGTTATTTGTTGGTAAAGAAAGTCAGTTTTTTTTTTCAAGGTATGGTTCCTGATAGGTAGACCGTGCTCTAGTAGAAAACAGTACCTCCAAGTATGTATGGATATTACAAATTGGACTTGATGGGTTTATAAGAAAAAGCAGACAAAAACTTGGCTAAATAAGGAAAGAGGGGACTAGACCTAGGATGAGCTGAATTCTCTGTTACTTGTCTGTAGATGTCAGCTAATATGATGGTCATTGCACAAGATTCTTATAATGACTAAATTACTTAATTTACTTTAAGGATTTGAGACAGTATGCCATACTTGATACATTTTAATTTGTTATATTACTTGCGTTACAAACTAAGTGCTCCAGTTTGGATGTAGAATGACCCTAATTCAACATGTAAAAAGGGAAATACTATGAGGTGATGTGTGCAAAAGGGGGTGATACTGGGAGGTACTGTGTGTTGTTTAGAAGACTATTATGGAAGGTCCGTAGATCCACAGAAGCATACCTTTAAAGAGAACTATCACACCTCTGTCTTTTCCTCTGCCTCTTGCACCTGGTTTGTCAGGGGCTTAATGTGTTTCTAGATGAGTTCTGACTATGATGAGATGCTTCACAGAACCAAAGCAATGGAATGCCTGCTCCCAATAGAAACATGAGGCAAGAACTCTTGCTTTTCTCTATAGATTAATTTTTCTCAGGTACTTTGTGATCACAACAGAAAACTGATTAATACATTAGAGAATGAGAATCCCCCCCCCAAAAAAAACCCCACATTTTGTAGGAGTGCTAGAAGGCAGGTTAGTTATTTGTCTCAATAAAGATATATAAGTATTGGAGAGAGAGGACTTGAAAAGAACACAAGGAAGCTGAAGCCTAGCAGGAAACTAGTGAAAGCCATCTGTAACAATCTATGACCCTGCCACATTCCTTGGATTGTCCTACAAAACTGGGTCTACATTGTATAAATGTGATCAGCCATTTACCCTGAGACTGCTGTGTTGTGGGTGCTTATGTGTATTGTAGGAAAGCATAAAATCTTATTTGCTTGAAAAACTAATTTGCACTAATAAGGGAAATTGATTTAAATTACTGAACTATTTAAACACAGAAGAGTTTCACCTGCACTTAGGCTTATTTACCTTACATTCACGTACTCAAAAATGGTGAATTACGGTCATTGGCAGCCAGCTCTAGATTATATAAATAGCTTTTTTATTTTTAGCATATAGCATGATGCTTCTATTTAGGTCTAATTAAGTTATGTACAGAAATGTTTATCTTCTTAAACGTGTTTTTAAATTCCTAAAATAGTCCCCACATGATTAATTTTCAAAAAGGGTTTTGGTAACCAAATGTAGGGCAAATACGATCTGTCCAAATTGCTACAAACTTTGAATTAATAGGATGAAAATCGACTTGTACATCCTTCTATTTTATCCCAACATGTCAGCTTGACACACAAACACATCACTTATCAAGTCAAAGCCTTTCCATTCCTTCTGTTCCCAAGATCATATATTAATATCACAATATAAAACGATTACAAATTTTAGTCTTTAAAAATTCACACTTTAAAAGTTCAGGCTCTTTAGAGCATCCATATGTTCTCTAATGTATCTCTTAACTGTGACCTCTGGTAAAATAAAAGTTAAATTAAATACTTTCTTATTCCAAAATGGAAGAGCCAGGACACAGTCACAATCAAATCAGATCAAAGTCAAACTTTTGCAATATCTGTGATTCACACACCATCTTCTGGCATCCTTCAAAGGGCCTGGATCACTTCTCTAGCTCCATCCTCTACAACTGATACAGATTGACAAGCTCAGGAAGGCTTCACTTGCAAGTTTACACGTCAGGCCTCCATTCTCTGTATATCTCTCAACACTAGTATCTTCCAAAAGCCACAAAACAGCCTACTGAGCTCTGAGTTCCAGCCCAAATATTGAAAATACCACATGTTAACATGTAATTTCATAGATCTGAGCTCTCAGTACTAAGACAGAGAGTCAAACATATGTTTATTCTCAAATATATAATTAAGAGGTCCCAATTTTGACAACACACATTTTTGTTGGCTTCCATTGTCCTCAGCATGTTACTGCTGTCTATTCTCACAGCAGCACTTGCTTGCTCTATCATAGGTTTATGAGAATTTAAATTTTTACCATTGTCACATAATTCTCCTTTAATGACAAGCTTTGTAAAGGTAAGGTAAGACTTTTCTCTTTTTCTCATGATGAACCCATCTTCTAGCTAGTAAAAAAAAAAAAAAAACAAGAATAAAAACAAAAAACCCTAAACTTAATATGTAAAGAGTATTTGATAAACTGTATCTGAATTAGCAAATGAAGCATGTCCAAAGGTCATTGCCTGAAGCTTCTTTAATGAACAAATCTCCCAGTGACTGAAGGAACATTTGCCATTGAAATACCAGTGACAATAATAGACCTATGTAAAGCAAGGGCACCCAACACCATCAAGGTACTTCAGAAGGAAGTTCTTAGGGAGACATCATTTCTCTTATATCAGTTACCTTGAACATAAGCAAATCTCAGGAAGATGTTTAGTAGCAGGACATCCAAACCATTTCATCAATATAAATTCCATAGGACTTTTCATCAAAGAGCTCATAAAACCTCAGGTTACCATAGTACTTTCTTGGGGAAATTATTCAGTTACTCAATGTAGAATAAAAACACTGAGACTTAATATATATAAACCCGAGTCCCCCTTGTAACACTTCCTCCGTCTGTGGTCCAAGAGAAGAGTTTGATCCAAGGTGAACCCCTAGTTTAAAATGGTGCAAATATCATAAGACCTTTGTGGTCACTGTTAATCACTGGTCCCTGCTCATGGGAAAGGCAGACAGCTGGTGTGGTGTGGGGTATCTGAACCTAATAAGATTGGAAAACAAAACTCAGCCTGAGCTGAGTGCTGCTGGCAGTGGTGGTGTGAGGTTGACTTGGAGCCACTCTGTTAACCTGAGAGCAGGATAAATAAATTCATGTCAAGGAGTCAGGAGAAGATGTGATACTAACCCCAAAGAAGTGCTGAGGCCTGAAGTAGGTGGGACGTATAATAAGGATGTATTGAGAATAGTCCTGTTGGAAGATCTTAGAGCATACGAAGACAGCATCTTGGAGTAGATAGGAGGTTGTGCTGGCCAGTATAGATAGTTCCCATATGAGGAGAAGTATGGATTACATTAAGGATACTGACAGATCTATTTCTCATACTGAAAGAAGAGCTGTGGGTCTGAGCAAAAAGGCTAACAAGGAAGATTCCTGTGATATTAAGAGTTACAGGTATTAATATGAGCTTGTATTTTTTCAGTGTATGTAAAGATAAAGGTATGTGTAGATTAAAATGTGTACACACACAACTGCACTTATTTAATAAATGCATAGGTATATGTACCTGTATACATACATTCATATATAAAGAAACCTAGAAGTAATTATCTATGTAACATTCTAGAATAAATAGAATGAGCAATTCTTTAAAGAGCTACTTATTCCAGGGTCATGGACCAGATACAAACTGTCCTTAAAATAGTTTTATGACAGAAAATAAGAAACTGCTTAGGAACAATTAGTACTCATCAATGCATGGAAGTCAGCACAAAGATGCTCAGTCATCAAATACAAGCATCTCATCTATCAAAGATTATAAGACACAGCACATAGTAAAAGTGAAAGCCACAAATTCATAGAGTTATTTGGAGAAAGAAGCATAATACATAGATTCTAAAAGTGCCTCCAACCAAAGATATTTTTAATAAAAAAAAATTCAGTGGATAAATGAGTAAGAAAATAGTGAAGTGGGGCTGGAGAGGTAACTCAGCTGTTAAGAACCCTGGCTGTTCTTCCAAAAGACTTGTGTTTGATTCTCAGTACTCACATGGCATCCTCAAAACATCTGCAACTTCAGTTCCAGGAGTACCACTGCCCTCTTCCTGTTCTGGCCTCTGTAGGCACCAGGCACACACATGGTGAACAGACATGCACGTGCACAAAACACTGTAAACATAAAGTAAAACACTGAAGCAATAAACACAAAAATGATAGGATATATGTTATTTTTAAAACTGATTCTTTTATTGAGGAAGTTTGAATGGATTCCTAGGAGCAAATGCTAGTAATATACTAATGAAAATTTCTTGATGGTGAAGATTGTGTTGTGTTTATGGGAAAGTATATTTTTCATTTTTATAATGTGGTATGATTGAGCATTGAAATGTATCCAAAAAGTCTGGAGATGCACAGATGCCATATCCTCCAGGATAAGTGCTTAATTGTGACTGAATTGTAGTAACCGATGATGAATGACTTACGTTGAATTCTTTGGAGATTCTCATGTCTCAACCCATAGTGGTGGTTATGACGGTCATTTAGGGAGGGGTATTTACCTGCACCTTCCATGGGTGCTTCTGCTTTTACCTGTTTAGTTTCCCAAAGACCCAAGACACAAGCTTCAGATCAAACATTCACTCTCTTAGAAACAAAAGAAACTTATCTTTCTTGCACAAAGACTGCTGCCCAGTCTATGCAGATACTTCTCTATGACAAGAAATTCTCGTGTCAGGAGATAGAGATTGAGTCAGGTTTCCAATTTTCACAAAGCAGGCAACTTCATTTATTTTTATTTTATTAATTACATTTATTACACAAAATTATTAATTTGATATAGACAGATAATTTGGAACATTGATATATTCCTTAAATCAGTGTCCACCGATTTTTGTCCACAATCATTTATAGCATTTATGGTGGAGAATCCTAAATCCTTTCTTCTGTCTTTTAAAAACATATATCCCTGCTCCCTACTATGCATTGGCACACCAGAGCTCTTGCTGCATCTAACTGTGATACTCAGTTCCTACGAATCAGCCTATCTCCTTCCCTTCTCCCTGTCTCTTTAGCTTTGACAACTGCCATCTCCACTCAGGGAAATGCCTGTGTGAGAGTTAATTTTGCCAGGGCTTCTTGTCTTTATGTGTCCAGCTTACTTTGCTATTGTGTCTTCATGTTCTGTCTATGTTGTCAGAAATTAAAATGATTCTGTACTTTTTAGTGGATGAGTAATAGGCTATAGAGTGTACATGTATTGTTTGTTTTCCTCTGTTCTTAATCTCATAGATTCTTTTCTGTTTCCGTGAAGTGAGAGACTTGTCCAAACTTTGCTCAAACAGGAAGTAACTCTGTAAAACTGAAATGATTAATTTTTTAAATTTCTAAGTGATATTATTTACTTATTATATTTATAAGAATATTCATATTCTGAAAATTACAATAATCTAATTAATATAACACTATGATGTTATAATAAAATTATTTATTATATTTAAATTACTTAACTAACTTATACAATACTATGATATTTCCCTAAAAGTTAAGCCAGAAAATTCCCTTCTTCAGATTTTCAGCTTTCCATGGAAGATTTATTATACAGAATGATTCTCATGAGTTCCTTGTGCATGCCGTCATAAAATTTATTGCTTGGACAAATATTCACAATTAGAACCATTTGAAATTGATAATGCATGGGGATAGTATTTAAAAATAAGTTTTTTAATAAAGAAAAATCATTGATTTTTGATAGACAATTCACAATAACCTCATTTTCTCAAAATGTTTAGAGAAAAGGTTTTGTTTCTAGAATTATTTATTTAACTAAATACTCTGGAAATAAAGAAATTCTCTTAGAAACTGTAAAAACTGTGCTATTTATAAGATCAAAATACTGGGGAAAAATTCAAGAAAATGAAAGTATAAAAATGATTCAGGACTTAGAAAGCAGTACCAAGTGCCTGGGACTCAGAAACAGTTATTTCAGGACAGCAAATCAACATACATGAAATGCCTTCAATACACAGAGTCATTTAATTTCTAAGCCAACCACAATGAGCATAGATTAGTCCTTTGCAGACTATTAACTGGCACGTGTCACAGCCAGTGGCTGGCTGTACCCACAGATGCAGTCTTTGAGAACTTTGAAATTCTATTTCTCCAAGAATATAAGAGACTTTTTTTGTGAAATAGAAATTTGAAGATCATTTATTTGGTCTTTACCCATTACACAAAGTTTCCTTAGGAGATACATTTGATGAAATAGGATTGCATGTAGTTTTCTATTAGTTTAACACTGTGTGTATATCTTTACCAATGGTAATTTTTAAAAATAATATTGACATAGTAATTTTTGAAAATTTTAATTAAGGATGGTAAATAGGAAAAGACATAACTACTTCTCATATTAATTCTCTCATTGTCTTTGTAATAATTTACAATGACCATTAATTTATTTTAAAAAATTAAGGAAAACAAAATTTTAAATACTTTATGTGGTTCTCACAATATTGAAAAATAATGCAATAGATATTTCTTGTAGGCTTGAAAAGGTATTTTTAGTTCATCATGGAGTGAAATAAATAAATGACACAGGATTCTTATGTTTTTGTGTCTGAGTATCTCTGTTTTGGGGAGGTGTGGAGGCTTTTTAGATGATTACATGTGCACATGTGAGCACAGGCAAATGAAAGTCAGTGGTTGATGTCTAGTGTTTTTCTCTTTTGTTCTCTACTTTATTTTTAGAGGCAACATCTCCCAATGAACAAATTTGGCTCGACTGCCCAGCAAAGGAGCTCCAGGGGTAAGCCATTCAGCTTACTGAGGAGAGCTACCATGAGTTACATGGGAGTGGTGAGCGTGTGTGCATACCTGCGTGTGTGCGTGTGTGCGTGTGTGCGTGTGTGCGTGTGTGCGTGTGTGTGTGCGTGTGCGTGTGTGTGTGTGTGTGTGTGTGTTATTACATGGATAAAAGATGTTGGGAAGATGTTGCTGATAATAGCTTTGGCTGTGGGCAGTGTAATTGTGAAAACCACAGAGACAATGGCCTATTTTCTTATATTTCAGTAAGGATAAGGATATTTCTATAAGCATCTGGATCTTTTAAAGCTTCATGTGTTAAATCTGTGATGATAATGAGACAGAATTTGAAATAGAAAAGGATGGTAAGAGATGTACGCAATTGGAAGGAATGACGTGAAAATCATATGCTAGGATGGGATCTGGTATTCTTAACTGTAATGGATAGAAGCAAGGTACAGAAACCCAAAAAAGAGTGGAAAAGTTGGCAGATGATCAGATTTTAAAGTTCAAAATCCCAGTCTTGTGCTGGCTTTAGCTTTTTGTACAATAAGAAATCATTGCTCCCAGAGGAGCGACAGATTCATATTTACCCCCATGCTTCACCAAACGCTTAATCTGTGCTTCTGCTTTGCTCAGCTTGCTTTGATCTTTGGAGAAATAGAAAAGCCCATAATGTACATAAATTAGTTCCAGTCTTCCCTCCCAGGGAATTTTGAAGCTGTGTTAGGAATGAAGTTCTCTAAAAGCAGAGCCGAAGAAGATGGTCATATTGTGATGCTTGTTTCCATGGGGACTAGAGTGCCCCCACCTCATGATCCCTTTGCTCCTCTCCCCTGACAAGCATGCTCACTAATGAATTTTCCTCTGAGTACTTTCCTAAAGGCAGTGATGTTTCTCCACAGTAAGAAGCATGGGCACTGTCCAGCTTTTCTCCAACGTAATGAGTTATAGGTTGCCTAAAACAATTAAAGAAATGAAACACTTAGGTTCAGGTTCCTTTATCATCTGGTTCTGTGTTTGTTGATGAGCCAGCATAGGACAGGATGTGAAGATGTTACAAGTGACCAGCTTTACACTCACTAAACAGCCCAAGAAAGAGCCAGATGCAGCAGTCCTGTGCTACCCCCTTGAGGGCTGTCAGAATCACAGTCTAGAGGCAAATAATTAGACATTTTTAAGAACAGACAAAAGGTGTTAATGTTGCTTAAAAAGCAGTTTCTTAAGGCTCAGGGAAAATTCAGTGTATACTCAAATTTCTGTGTATAGTCGGGCAAAACTCAGGCCTTGACCAGTAAGGATAAGGAGACCATGGATTCAGTGGCATTCACTGGAATGTCTTGAAGACAGAAAGACACTAAAAGTGTACACAGCTAAGATTCATCAAGCTTGGGAGGCAAAAGTCAAGGTGACTCCCTTTTGTAGGTGACAGGAGTTGGGGAAACTTCTTTTTAATGATTTTTTAATTTAAAATTTTCCATACCCACCACTGCTCTCCCTCCCTTCTTTCTTTTAGTCCTCCCTCAGCCTCTCCCCACCCCAACCTCCCATTCATTCCCCAGAGAGGGCAAGGAATTTCAAGGTGAGTCAAGTAAGTCTGGCATATCCAGTTGAGATAAGACAAAATCCTTCCCCCACATATCAAGGCTGAGAAAGGTATTCCCCTGTATGGGCTCTGAGAAGCCAGTTCATCCACCAGAAATAAACTCTGGTCTGACTTCAAACGCCTTCACAGACTCATTACTCATCCATTGCTCCTCTAATCTCAGGCCAACAGAAAAAACTCCTGTGGGCCAGAACTCTCCCTTAACACCCCAGATTATTAGGCACCCCTACCTACAAATTACACCAAAACCCTAAACCATCCAGCTATGAGACTATGTTCTAGTACACTGTAAATATTTGTCCCTCCTACTGCTTTAATAGAAAGCTGATTGGCCAGAAGGCACACAGGAAGTGTGGGTGGGGCTACCAGACTAAGAAAACTCTAGGAACAAGAAGCACAGAACAGAGATGCCAGATGAGATGCCAGCAGATACAGTGGAAAGAAGACAACCATGCTGCTCTGAGAAAAGGTACCAAGCCACATGGATAAAAAAGATAATAGAAATGGATTGAGTTAAGATGAAAGAGCTAGCTAGCAATAGGTCAATCGGTGTGAAATTAATATAAGCCTTTCTGTGATTATTAGGGGTTAAGCGGTAATGGGACTGAAAGTGGATTGGAAAGGCCAAACCAGAAACTTCATATTACACCATCCCATTACCAGGCAGCTGGAGCAGCTCCTTGCAACCCACATATTTCCAATGTGACCCCATGATCTCCAGAACCCCTCAATTTGCCAGTCCCTATTGGATAAAGAGCAGTTCCCTGAAACCCAGAAGTCTTCAGCCCATATTGGAGCAAGAGGTCCTATTGGATCAAGAGCTATGATAGCATCAAGAGCACCTACTTGACCAAGAACAGCTCACTGAGACACAGAATACATTACCTCCAAGTGGGCCAAGAGTGCAGATGGACCAAGAAAGGATTCCTGAGACATAGTCACAGCCAGAGCAGATTGCACCAAGAACAACTCCCTGAGATACAAACAAAGCCTGTATTTATACAAGGAAGCAATGGGCAGACACCAGTGCAAGAATGCATATAATAACACAAAGAACAATATGACACCACTAGAATCTGGGGTTCTACAACAGCAAGACCTGAATACTACAATGTAGAAGAAGCAGAAGGAAATGACAATGACTTTAAAAACAACTTTATAAAGATAATAAAAGCCTTAAAAGAAGAAATTAAGCTCTCCTTTACAGAAATAGAGACAAACAGCTCTTTGCTCTCTCTCTCTCTCTCTCTCTCTCTCTCTCTCTCTCTCTCTCTCTCTCTCTCTCTCTCTCTCTGTTGTTGTCCCCACTCAACCATCCCGTTTTCTCAATGTTCTCATCCCATCTCCCCTTACTCTTGGGACCGCTTATCCTCTTCTTCCATGGTGTTCATGTGATTTTGCTTTAATGAGAACATTTCCTGGACACCGAGTCAGAGATTCAGTCATACAGACTTAGCACATATGCACAACTGTGTGATTTGGCCCCTTGTACTTACAGGTTGTGCATTGTTTATACAGATTCTGTATAATTTACCCAGCTATACATAAAACTTATTTAGAAAAGAAGGTAATCACACTACACATGAAAAATTTTATTTAGAAATAATTCTCTAAATCCACTGTGATTGTATTATACATTAAAAGTAATCTATAAGTGACATAAAGTAAGTGGGAAAATGTTTTTGGATTATACACAAAGATTATGCCATTTTTAAATAATGATACCTGGGCTCATGTGGTATGGGATATCTGTAGGGAATAGTGGAACCAATTACTGAGAAGATTAAAGAATTGAGTGTGTGTGTGTGTGTGTGTGTGTGTGTGTGTGTGTGTGTGTGTGTGTGTATGCACACATGCAGAAATGTTTGTATTCATGCCCATGTGTGCACGTTTATGTATATATTCATACTTGTGTGTATGAACATTGAAACATATTTTTAAAAATTTAACACTGTGTGCCTCAACTCCTTACTGTTTTATGTAGTGAGCAGATAATCTTCACTTGATTTTTGACCTGGCCTTTCCTCTTCTATAGTTCTAGCATCTTAAGCAGCCTTTGATAGTAGGAGAGGAAGCTTTTGCAAAATGTATCAAGGAAGTATTAAAATCTGATATGATGGCCATTTCAGATACACTAAACTTCTAAGGAAAGTTCTTCTCATTTGTGCATGTTGGAACATAATGGGGGGTTTGAGTGCTGTTGTGCAGGGTCATTGAAAAAAACTGCTTTCTATTTCTCTCATCATAAGGATAGGAACAGTCTCTCGGCATATTAGTTGGGAAATCCATTTTATTCATTCATTATCGTATTGATTGATCAACCACTCATATATGATCTGCTGTCTAAATACATTGAGTGTGTTCACATGTCCAGGACATATTAAATGGAATATACAACCAGAGCCCGTTTAGAGATTGAAAGTCCATTCTCTTCTTATATGGTAAAAGATTCTTCATCCACACTAGAAAAGAGCAGGATAAACTCTTTTTCTTCAGTTTTCAATAGTGCTTGGGTGTTTTTCAGACTACCTACTTGTTTTATTTTGTTTTTATTCCTGCAATAAAGACCCTAACCAAAAGTGACTTAAAGAGGAAAATGTTTATTTGTCTTATAATTTCAGATTACAGATTACAGTTTGCCATTAAGGGGAGCAGGGCAGGAACACGAGCAAGAATTTGGAGATAGTCATTAAAGCAGAAACAATGGAAGAACATTGTCTACTGAGTAGCTCAACTTGTTTCCTTATATACCACAGGCTACCTGGCCAGAAACAGCACTGCCCACAGTGGACCAGCCCTTCTACAACATTGTTCGATCAAGATGCTTTCATCAAATTTCCTCCTCTTTTCTTTGTCTCATTCTTATTTTATCTCACCTCTCTGATAGTATAAAAACTATTTCTTCCAAGTATACAAAACCAGGAAACATATGAAATTTGGTTCATGTGCTATGTAGTTTCCACTCTGTGCCCCAGAGACTTAACTCTTAGGATGGACCAAAGACACGAGCTTCATCTCAAATCTTAGAGGGACAAAGTATTCATTCCCACTATGTCAGTTAACTAACACAAGACACAGTGTCTCAAAACACTAGTCACTCTTTATTGGTAATGGAAGAATTGAGGGATTCCTTAGTCTTACCTGGCTTCTGTTGTGTATCTTCTATAGTAAGTATTAGGTATATAGGAAGCTCTGCTTCCATATATGAATAACCCTCTATGGAGTCTCTTATTCACCATCAGCCTATCTTAAATTTAATATACAATAATTTTAAAATTAAAAAAGGAAAAGACAGCCCAAACATATCTTAACTAGACAAGACATTCAACTTCTTTTAATGGTCAAAGGAAGACACAGAACACTAAGAATATAAGTAGAAGACATGAAGAGTTTCTTCCTCATACAGAAGGACTTCAAGGTCACTCTTAAAAATTAACACAGAGAGACATGAGGAGAAATAAAGAATTGTGGTAATATTGCAATCTGCCACACCTTTGCAGTCAGAATCTGTGATAAGATCCCCAGATGACGCACAAATATGTTGAATCTGAGGAAGCATGATCTCAAATATTTCCAGAGTCATCTGCAGATGTCTTTCCAAATTTATTTCCTCTCGAGATAGTTCCATATTCATGATCTACATAAGAAGGAGTCAGATGGTGCTTGGGACAGGGACTGTTCAAGTACTAAGCATCCACTAGGAAAGGGGGGTTAACACAAAGTCTTGCTGTTTAAGCTGGGAGTTGCAGCATATCATCTACCATGACTCAGAGCACTGTATGGCCTAATTCCCCCTAACTTGAAAGAATCCATTTGCTTCACACATAACTAGCATCCACAAACAAACTGTACTTTGAAACCTTCAGTCAGTGAAAGAAATGTTTCTGTTAGTAAATTTGCATTTACCTTATGGTTACATGGGGAGAAAATTCAGTGTATAGGCAATCTGGATCCCATAAACATAGAGACATGCCTTCTGAGACTACAGATGTAGAAGGATAGCAATGGAGACCTTTTTATGAGTGTGGTGGAACAGCTTATACTTTGGATAAAGCTCACATGGAGTCACAGGACCAATAGGAAACTACTCATTTGTAACTTGTTCCCTGATTGTTCTAAGTAAAACACAGATGACTGGCTGAGTTTGAACAACAAACAGCTCTGCCACTTCTTCCTTATGTATGACTTTGGGTAAATTAATGAAATTTGTCTACATTAACTTCTTTTTATTTACAATATGAGGACGATAAAAGTCACCAATGTTAATTTCAGTGAAAATATCAATGTTTTAAAATATCTTAGTATATGCAAATAACCAAGAGTTTATACTTGTACTTTCACTATGGTTACTGCTAATATAATTAAGACTATTATTTCTTGATGCAAGAAAAGCAACTCTGTGCTTATAAGATGCCCCCTTAGAAACATAAATAATTTTTATTTTTATTTTTTATGGATGTGCTCATGTGGGAGCACGTACGCAGTACATGCATCTTTGGATGTGGTTCTGTACATATGAACTAGAGTGATCTTGCATTAGTATTTGCACATGTGTGGAGGCCAGAGGATGACATGGAGTTTTGTTCCACAGGATGGAAGCTACAGGTCTCACAGTTTTGAGGCTCATCTATAAGGCTACTCTGTCTGAGCAGTGAGCCCCAGAAACCCTCCTTTCTCCACTTCACCAGTACTATGGTTACAAGAATACTCTACCATGCCCCATTTTTCTCATTTTTTAAAAGTATTATTGAATACCAAAATGAGAGCTTCATGCTCATAAAGAAAGTACTGTATAGATGGTCATATCCTCAGCTCTTCATTTTTATTTCAAAGGGGGAAAAAAACTTCTGTAGGGAATGAGCTTAATACTGGGATGGGGACTCGGACTTACCTCAACCGGATATGCCAGACTGAACTGACCCACCTTGGGATTCCTTGCTCTCCTTGAGGAATGGATGAGGGGATGGAGTGGGGAGGCTGAGAGAGGACTGGAAGGGACTGGGAGGGACTGGGAGGGACTGGGAGGAGGAAAGGGGGGGGAGCAGTGGTAAATAAGGAAAAAAAACCTTTTAAATTAAAAAATGAAAAAAAAAAACCTTTTGCTTTTTCTTGGTTGCCATATTCTTAGATTTGGTATGCATGGAAAATGTGCTGATTTGGGGATTCAAAAAATGGCCCATTTTCCAGAGTGAGTATGATCCCTACATTTTTATACATATACTGTTTGCAGATACAACAACTCCAGATGCTAGCACTCTCTATCTCATGTCAATACATCAAAAACGAAATTCCTGTTGTAGTAATATATTGTGTACTTAATAAAAATAGTCTGGAATATCAGAGGACAGAATCACCCCATAGCCAAACCATGAATGTCAGGGAGTGGTGACCCATGCCTTTAATCCCATCACTTGGGAGACAGAGACTCATCTAGATCTCTATGATTTAAAGACCTAACAGCCATGCGGTGGTAACTCACTTTTAATAATAACTCTAGGAGAGTTGAATCAAAAAGTAAAATAGCGGGGGGGAAGGGGGAATCTAAGGCAGGAGGAGGCAGAAATCCAGTCACTCTGTATGAGCTACCAGTCAAGCTGGGGACCCATAAAGAAACTTACCCTGTTCAGCCTAAGAAGTTGTCTGGGTGGAAATTGGCTGTGGTTTGTTCCCCCTATCTAATATTCCAGCTTTTCCTCAATACCTAGCTCAAGGTTTACATTGTAATGCTAAATAGAATTTGTGCAATACACAAGCTTATTTTAGTAACATTTTTTTTTCTTTCTTGGTCTTTCCAACAAATATTTCCTGGGATCACATTGTTTGCTACCCAATCAAAATGTTGATTTGTCATAGATGTGTGATCTATAGATGACATGAAGAAAGGAAAAGAAAAAGAAGAAAAATTAAAAGGAAAAAGGAAGTGATCAGTACGGCAATGTAGATAATCTTTATCAACTTCTCATGATTTGTATGTGCCATCTTCACTTAGATGTTTAAATAGCTGCACAGTAAAATGTCTAATATTAGCCTAGCCCGACATGGTTCTCAATAAGTGTTGTTAGCATATGGGACTCCTCTCATCTGATATGAAAATCTTTAATTCACAGGGAAGAGATTATGGCTTATATAAAGAAAGCATTATGGGCAAAGTCGAAATGAATGTACTGGACCAAATGAGCCAAGAATATGCATTCTTTAGCAAATGCACCAGTGTCAAATAAATAGTTTTGGCAAATCTATAAAGATTTCCATTTAGAGCCTCTGTCTCTCTAGGCGGAGATTCTTAGCCCAGCAATGGTATCAGGTATGGGTTTCATCTTATAAGTAGGACTTATATCCAATCTGACAGTTTTTGGTTACTCAAATGATGCTTGTGCCAGTACTTCACCAGGATGTCTTTCCATGCCCAACATTTTTGCAGCTCACAGGGTTCACAACTGATTACTTTCCTCCTTCGGCACATACATAGCACTTTCTAGCACCATTAAGACTATGCAGAAAGGATGGAGCATCTAGGTCAGTATCAACTTGCTGTTTCCATGTTCTGTGAGTCAAGCACAGAGTCAAGTTGTCCTCAAGAACAAAGTGTTACCAACAAGTTCTAGAGAGTCACCAATAACACTGACAGCACCTAAATAATGCTCGGTCTACGGGACTTCACTGAATATCAACTCCAAAAGAGGTAAGCCATTCCTGGCACTGGATTTCTTTTTGTTAGTATGTGGGTCATTGCTACTCCACTATGTCTTATCTATTTTTTAGTTTCTTTTACATATGAATATATACATGCTTAAGGAAGCATCTACAGTAGAAGGTAGGCTTGCATTACTTTTTCAAAGAGTCCCTATAATCTTTTCTCTACCCTCCTATCACTTACCCTAATAGTCCTCCCCATTCCATGAATACTCCTCAACCTTTTATACCACTGCTTTTGATGTCCCCAGTCGTTAGAGCCACTTACTAATTTTCTAATTGTTTGGAGTATTTCAAATGAAACATACATATATGAAGATTCGAAGCTAACTTCTACAAAATAAAGAAAACGTGTGAAACTTGTCTTTTTGAGTCAAGGTTACCCTACTCAGAATGGTTGTCCCACACAGAGTGGTTGTTTCTACTCCATCTATCTACCTGTGTATTCCATTCCATTTTTTATACTAATTGCATAATTATATATTTTCACTATCTACTAATTTGTTAGTGGATATGTATGTTATTTTCACCTGTTGGCTATTGTGAATTGAGCAACAGTGAATGTGGATGAACAATTATCTCTATAGTGGATAGAGAGATTTTTGGGTTCATGTTTAAGAATGGTATATTTTTTTTACTTTACCTGTACAGTGATCTACAAAGAGGCCAAACCAATTTTCACTCTCAACAACAGTGAGTATTTCTCTTCTTCTGCGTTTATACCAGAATTTGTCATCATTTTTAAAATCTTAGCTCTTTTTACTGGGCTATGATGAAATCTCAGCTTAGTTTTAATTTACAATTCAATAATGTGTAATGTTAAAAATTAAACATTTAAATCTTTTGTATTCCACCTTTGGAGAATCCTCTGTTTAGTTTCGTACTCCATTTTTAATTGGATTATTTGCTTTCTTAATATTTAGTTATTTTACCTTTCTGTAATTCCAGATACTAATCTTTTGTAATTGTTAAACTGTAAAGGTTTATCCCCTAAAGATTTTTTAGACTTATTCTTCACATGAATGATGGCATCATTTGCTTTGCAGAAGCTTTTGGGTATCGTGAGATCTCATTCATTAATTATTAGCCATTATTCTTGTGCTTTTGAAGCCCTGTTCAGAATGTCCTATGCCATACAAATTAGTTCACATGTATTCTTCCACTTTCTTTCTCATCTTCCAGATTCAGGAGACCCTCCCCCTTTTTTAAATTCTGTTTAATGTTAAATTGACTCTTAATGACTTATTATGTACTCCTAGAGGAATGTATCACTGAACCTTCATCAGAGAAGTTTCTATTTTCAGCAGATTGTATTAGTGTAAAAACAAAAATCAGCCCAAGGTGCAGAGAATAAGAATGCTTAGCTCTAAATGGAACATGTATGTTATATCCCTTCCTCCAAAAGCACAGGGGTCATTGAAAAAAAAAAAATGACATGGAAAATCTGTAAGAGCCAGAGGTGGTGAATGGGTTCAAGGAAACAGTGTTTTCTAGATACAATAGATCAGTTGCACATGTGGAATTAAAGCCATTATGACAGCACACATAAACCAATGTGAGCAGGTTCAAGTCAGAATGAATCCTAGCATGGAAAGGGGAGATAAAGTCTAACCCCCCCCCCCCCCCCCCCCAGCAGAGTAATCAGCTACTCACGGCTGCCGGGAGACTGTCAGTTTTGTTTAAAAATGTTGCCACTAGTGGTAGGTCAACCATGCTCCCGTGAAAACCCTCAAGTCTGCGAATATATGGGCAATGCAAATTATACCTCATGAGTAAAAGAAAAAGGATGGAACATAAAGGTGGGTAGGCAGGTTAGTGAAGGAGTAAACATGGTCAAAACCCTTCATACAAAGTCCTCAAACAATGAACACAAATAATATGAGGAGCCTTGAGGGGTGGGATCAGACTGTGTTCCTGTGCATGGGCTGGCACCATGGAGCCCATTCCCTGCAGAGGAACACGTAACCCAGCCTTGATTTTGGGATGAGGAAATCGAATTTACCTGAGGTGTATGTGTCAAGCTGACCTGGTCCACTTTGGGACTTCTTGTCTTTTATGGGGACGGAATGGTGGGATACGGAGCGGGAGGTTGAAGCCTGACTGGGAGGGAATAGGAGGAGGGAAGGGAGGGGGAGCAGGGGGATGCATAGATAAAAATGCCATTTTTAATAATATATATATATATATATAATAAAAAAACTAAGAAAATGAAGAAAAAATACAATGAGTAAATTAGTTTTTGAAAAAAATACAAACTGCATATTATAAAATTTAACAATGTTTTGTTTAGGGAAAAAGCATTTTGGGGACCATGAACTTTCTGGGTTTTCAAACGCTGGGATATTTGTTAAATTGTATATTCAATTAAAAATAAAATGTAAAAGAAATGTAAATATAAAAATTATGAATAAAAGGGGATAATTTCATTTTTTAAAAAATTAATAAATGTTCTGCCTTGGAACAAAAATTAATGAGCACCAAAAACTACATGGTCTTATATGTCAGTGCAATATTTTCTGCAGAAATTCTGTAGCTTCCAAAAGAAAAGGCAGAACACCAGTGTGTGATTTTCACTTTGAAAAGCAAATTAGTCTCAGCAGCTTCCTACCAGCTGTCTACCATACATGAAGCACTCCTAATTAGGGAAATATCTCTTCTTAAGGTAATTCTTTGTTAATTTGTTTTCTTTTAAAATCTTTTACATTTTAAACATTAAAAAATGAGTTCATATCTAAAATAAAAATCTAAAGTATGCAGACAATTATAAAGAAGAAAACGAAAGGTATATTTTATCTACCAAGGAAAGCCAAAACCAGAAGAGAATGGAGAGGAGAGGAAACTGTGGCCCAGAGTTTTAAGCCTCTCTCTAGCTGAGAAGCAAGAAATTCAGAACAATTGACACTGGCTGTACTGCTTCCAAAGCAGATTCAACATTCATTTTCTGATATCAATATCTGATTTTAAAGTCACAAGGAACCCATCTTAAGACTTGTACATGTAAGACCTTGGATAGGGCCATGCCTCCCCCATCATTATATTGAGAATCTCAAAAAGATTATAAATTTTATTTAAAGTTCACACACTTTACCTTTCTGCATCCTAGGATATCTCAACTGTAATCTTGGCAGGTGCCCTTCGGAAACCACCCTGTGGATGTTTTGTGCCTTGGTTTCTGTTTCCTGTCTTAGGAGAGTGTAGTTGGTAAATAGTGATAGTTTTGAGTCTTTGTTAGGTGTGGCCATTCAGGCTTCCTGATAAAACTTGTTTCTAGTATTCAAGTTGAACAAGGAGTGGGAAGAGGCTAAAGGGGATGGAAACTGAAAGGATCGGCAGGAGGGAGGACAGATCTATCCGCCAGGAGAATCTGTCAAGTCTAAGAGACTAAGGAAAGGCAGAGACTTGTACATTCAGATGATCTGCTACAGAGTTGTGGGTGGCGCTGGGAAACTGAAACTGGAAGGTAGAAAACAGGAAGGAACGTGGATCCTCCAGCTGATTCCCTGGCAGGTGGAATTTTTAGCCCAGTGTGTTTTTAAACTTCAGGTGTTGGTGGCTGGGAAAACAATTTGTGATTACAAGAGAAAAGTGCAGAAGAAGATCTGCTTTAAAGTAATGCAATTTTAAGTGAAAATACTTCAGATGGTCACCTTAGTAGCAGTAGATTCTCTGAGGGGAGGACAGAGACAGTGAGCAGACCCTCACTTCTGATCTCAGTGGCCATAGACTTTAAGGAACGTGGGCTCAGGGAAAACTGGGGTTCCTGTCTTTAACCCGATGAAGAAGGAAAGACCATGCAATATATAAAGACAGACCTAGAATAAAACCCGACTGTTCAATATAGATTCCAAAAGCCAAAGGGCCAGATCTGATATTCTACAGACACTAAGAGATCATAGATGCCGGCCCAGACTTACAAGTCCCAACAGATACAAAAAATTTGAGTTAACATCTTTCATTCTATCTAACTGTCAAAGATTACATATGGATATCAACAACAACAAAATATTACAGACTCATGAACACTGAATAAAACAGCTGAATAAAAGATAGATTAAGACAAAAATTAAGAAATTAAAATCTATTTAGAATGGAATGAAAATGAAAATATAACATATACAAAATCATGAGAATGAATGGAAGCAGTTGTTACAGGCAGCTTTATAACAGTAAAAGCCTACACTGAATGGAAAAAAATCTCATATTAATTACTTAAGGACATATTATAAAGTTTTTGAACAAAAAGAAAAAAAACAAAAACAACCCGCAGAATGACAGGGCTGAAATCAACAAAATAGAAAGAAAATTTAAAAATACAATCAATAAAACAAAGAGTTGGTTCTTTGAGAAAATCAGTAAAACTGACAAACGCTTAGCCACATTGACTAAAAGGTGGAAGAATATTCAAATTAAGAAAAGCAGAGATGACAGAGGGCACTAAATAACAGATACCGAGAACATCCAGAGAATCATAAGAATATAATTTAAAATACTTATTTCACGAAATTGAAAAATCTAAAAGAAATGGGTAAATTTTTTGATAAATACCACATACCAAAGTTAAATCAAGATCAGGCACACTATTTTAAAAGACCTATAATCTCTAGTGAAATACAAGTAATAAATGCTAGTCTCCATAAAACAACAACAAAAATACCAGGGCCGGATGATTTTAGCATATATATTTTATCAGAATTCCAATGAAGAAATAATGTCAACTTTTTCAACATATTCCACATAATGGTAACATAAAAAATGCCCGATTCTGTTTATGAAGCCACAGTTATCCTGATATCTAACCCATATAAAGAACCAACAAAGAAAGAGAATTGCAGATCAAGTTCCCTTATGAACACAGCTACAGAAACTCTAGATAATATACTTGCAAATTAAATTAAAGTACAAATCACAAATGTTATACATCATGATAAAGTAAGCTTCATCTCAGAGACACAGAGATGGTTCAGCATAGATAAATCAATAAATAGAATCTACCTTATAAACAGACTGAAAGACAAATTTGCATGATTATCTCATTAGATGCAGAAAGACTATTGAAAAAATCCAGCAGTCCTTCCTGATAAAAGTCTTAGAGAAAGTAGGGATAATGATAACGAAGGTAATTTACATCCCTCAGGCCAACATCAACCAAATAGATAGAAACTCAAAACAATTTCAATAAAATCAGGAACAAGACAAGTTTACATATTAACCAAGTATGTAAAAAATATTATTTTTTTAAAAATAAAACTTTAAGAAATTGAAGAAGACATCAGAAGATGGAAAACCTTTACATCTTCTTGTATCAGTAGGGATTAATATAAAAATGTAAATGTAATATAAAGATATAAAACAGTTATTATATCAAAAGTAATCTGAAGATTCAACACAATCACCATCAAAATTCCAAAATCTCACAAACTTGAAAGTACAATTTTCAAGTTATCTGAAAATAAAAATCTCAGGATACATAATCCTCAATAAGAGAAGTACTAGAAATATCACCATCCAAGACCTAAAATTGTATTACAGATACATAGTAATAAAAATAGTATGATAACAAACAAGCAAACAAACTAAAAACTAAACACATTGGTCAATGGAACTGAATTGAAGACCCAGACATAAGTCAACATGCCTGAAATTTTGATGGGGGTTTTAACTTCATCCATTTACCTGCAAATTTTACAGTAAGATGCAGGTAAATGGAAAGAGCTAGGAAAAAAAATGATCCCAAGGAGTTAATTCAGACCTAAAAAGACAAATAAGATATATGTTAGTGTATATTTAGATGATAGCAATTAAATTTCCATAAGCAGGCTATAATGCATATACCAACAGAGGTTAAGTATAGAGTAAGTTTTGAGGAATATTACTTTAACTAGGCAAAGATGCATCACACTTGTCTACTTTGCATTTTTTCCACAATGTAAAGATGTGTTACATTTTTTTTTATGCTACTGTATTTGTTTACTGACGTAAAGCTGAATGGACAATGACTAGGCAGGAGGGAGATAGAGCAGGCAAGCAGAGAGAATAAGAAGTTATCTAGGCTGGAGGGAAAGAAGGAGAGAACAAGGGAGACAGAGAGGGAAAAGCACAGGACCAGACAGTCAGGCAGCCACTAGACAGACAGAATGAAAGAAAGATTAAAAAAAAAAAAAAAAAAAAAAAAAAAACAAGGTAAAATGTAGATGAAGAGAAATAGGTTCAATTAAGTTATAAGAGTTAGTGAGACAAGCCTAAGGTAAGGCCATGCATTCATAACTAATATTATATTAAGTCTACATGTCTTGCTTTGGGAACTGGTTGGTGGCCCAAAAGGAAGCCTGTTATAGTAAGGAACTGGGGATGGGCCATGGGGTGGAAATTCCCAAGGGAGGGGAAATTGAATAAATAGCTAAGGGTGGAGGTGTGGGAGACTGGAATGGGATAGTCAAATGGGGACAGGAAAAGGGGTTAAGAGAGGGAATTAGAAGGAGATAGTTAAAACTGACAGTCATTTGAGGAGTTATATGCTAACCTGATGTAGCAGAGACTTCCTCAAGACAAGGATATGAATGTAAATGGAATAATCAAGTAGCAAGGAAGATGGAGTCCCAGCTAGATATCTCTTTTCACTAAATGGAACCTCCGGTGTTAGAAAATGGCCTATATTTAATTGAGTATTGGCCAAATGGCCTCATGGGAACTTCCAAACAATGTAGATTATTGACAATGTTTCTCTTTGCTCTTCACAAATTGATCACTAGGCCCCATTGTTGAAGAAAATACCTCCACAACACATTCAATGTGGGGAAATTGAGCTGGTGCCTTCCTAGAGCCTTCATTCCTGCTAATGATTATTTAGGGTAGTGGATGGTACTCGGTACGCATCTATCAAAGGAGAAAGATAAATACCAAGATAGCTGCAGTATTTTGAATGTAATTGGACCCCATAATCTCATAAGGAACTCACTATTAGGAGATATAGCTTTGTTGGAGTGGTATAGCCTTGTTGGAGGAAGTCTGTCACCATGGGAACTGGCTTTGAGGTTTCCTATGCTCAGGATACTACCCAATGTCTTAAGGATTTGGGACTCTCAGTTACTTTACCAGTGCCATTTCTGCCTGCAGCTGCCATGCTCCCTGGACCACTGAAATTGTAAGTGAGCTGCCCCAATCAAATGTTTTCATTTGTAAGAGTTGCCATGGTTATGGTGTCTATTCACAGCAATAAAAAAACAGAACCCTTTGGTCTAAAATGGTGACTTGCCTTCAAGATGTGCTAGTACAGCAGTGGTGCAAAGCTTTTGGGTCTAACCAAGCAATATCTGATTAGAATTTTGGCCCATACCATAGACAAAACCCATACCTGGCTCTTCTCAAGTGGCCAAGTTCCTGAAATTTGATAGGCCCAGTGACCTAGGAGAAATACTATTGTTCTAATAAAAGAATGTATCAATAAAATAATTCCTAACAGTATCATGATTTACTCATACATCAGTGTCTTGATCAACCATCTTCAGAGACTGTTTCACTTGCAGCAACTGGGAACAAACACAAAGACCCACAGCTGGAGAATGTGCAGAGAGTAAGAGCCTTTGGAACATTTAGGCATAAATGAGATGCCTCCATTAAATCCTTCTCATCAGGAGTCAGGGAAACTCTGTTGAAGAGGAGGCAGAAAGAGTGTAAGAGCGAAAGCAGATGAAGGACACCAAGAAATCAAGGCCTCCTAGACACAACAAGGTTGGCATCACATGAACTCACAGAGCCTGTGGCAGCATGCACAAAACCTGCACACATGGCCAGATGGTGGCAGTCCTGATAGAGGTGAATGCAAGCTCCATTTCTACCCCAGAAGCTATCTCCAATTGATATGAACTATCTCCGCTTGATATTAGCTCGCAGATTTAAAGAATTATTTTTGTCCAACAGAGTCGCACAGGGCACACAAACAATTAAGCCAAAGCCCTATGTCCAGAAGTAAATAGTCAAAGCACTATGAACTCAATAGCAGTTTTTGAGGTTCTTGGTCTCACAATGCTTTGGCAAAGATTTTTGTTGTTATTTTTGTGTATATATTACAGTTTCTAGTCTTGTGCATTTTTATTGGTTTTCTCTATATATGTGTATGCTTTGTGTGTGTGTGTGTGTGTGTGTGTGTGTGTGTGTGTGTGTGTGTGTGTGTACAGGTGTCTCTGTGTCTATATGTATTTCTTGACCTTTTTCTTTGGCACTTTTTCTTCTGTTTACTTTGATTTATTTATCTTTTTTATATTTAATTTAATTTTATCTTATTATTTTGTGTATGTATACCCATGTATATTCTAATATGAGAGAAAAAGAAAGGGTATAGATTTAGGTGGGTAGGAAACTAGGGAGGATCTTGAAGGAGCTGGGGTAGCAAGTCATAATCAGAATATATTACATTAAAAATATTTATTTTTAATAAAAAATTAAAATTGCATCCTTTATAAGAAAAAATAGTAAAAATATTAATCATAGTATCTTGAAAATAAATGATTAAATTATTTGTATTAAATTTTTTTCATGAATAAAGAATAAAATGGATACTTACTCATTAAGATAATCTTAAAAGATAGACCAATATAATCATATATTTACAGTATTCTATTGAAATATAATGAACAACTAGAAAAACAGAGCACAAATCTCAGGGAGACAGCCTAATGATGCTCACAAGACCAGTGTGCTTCTTGTCTTCAGCAACTGGGTCAAGGAACAAAGAATCATTCTCACCATTATCATTATTATCACCACTATCAACACCAAAATTAGCAACATCCCTACTGTCCAGACTGCTAGCACAAAATTTATACTTTTGCCTATTTTTAATCAGTATAAACAGGTGGCCACTAGATGTGTTCTTTGGGGGACTTCCTTTATTATAGCTGCATTATACTTGTGATGTATCTCATTACTTTAAATATGTATCATTTGGTATTTTAAATTTGTGTACATAATTTAAATTCAGTTTAAAAAAATCAGGGCTTGAGGTGATATGCAAGAAACAGAGAGCTGTTAATTTAGGATTTGTAATGAAATCTATACCTTTAAGGATGCAAAAAGGGAAATGTAATCAACTTTAATTTGTGTTCCTTTGAACATTTGCTTTGGGTTCTCATTATGAACTTTGCTTGGCTTTTTAAATTATACTGGAGAAGAGTTATTTTGAACTTTGGGAGTGATATCAGAAGAACAACCTGAATCATGATGTTCTAGGGCTGAAGAAAAATTGATAATGAAGTTGATTCTCCTCTCCCCATGTAGTTCAGACCTAGTAGTTAACTAATAAACACCTAGTATACGGTAAAAGCTTTGTGCGGCATTGTGCCTATTATGTCTTGAGTTCAGTAGATGGAGAATGTTTGTCATCATCATTATATTTGTCAAAACCTCTAAACCTTGTGCTTAATGGAATGGTTAACATTATTCCACTCCATTGTGAAGGGCTGAGGTCCAGCACCATGGTCAGGTAAACCCAACCTGTTGAAGGAACTAAGCAGTAAATGTGGCAAAATTTAATTTTGAGGAAAGAGAATTCAGAAAGGAAGTAAAAATGTGCATAAAAAAGAGAAAAGAGTAACTCAAGGATTTCTGAGCTATTCCTTCTTAAGACAGGAGTCTCAAAGGGCCTTTTCTGTTACTTCAGTAGAAAGGGTCCAAGCAAGTTCAGACATTCTTCTGAAGACCTCTGTGGTAAAGATAAAAAAGATACAGGCTTTGTACTCCCTGGTAAAGAAAAGTATAGCCAGATGAGTTAGATATAGCTAACGTTTCTTCATGTAAAGAGATACAAATTTGAGAAATAGCTACTATAGTTTTTCTTTGTTATTGTCAGTTTTATTTTTTAAATGAGGTTTTACTTTATATCCAAGCTGACTTCACATTCCCAGTGTTGTTCAGGACAGCCTTGAAATTAGGATTTTCCAATCTAAGACTTCCAAATACAATCGTTCAGAGCCACATCTGGCAGCTATCTTCTTGATTCATGTTAAAATACAAGTGGAAAAAAAAAATATCAGTCATGAATCTCATGCAAAACAAAAACTTCAGAACATATTAACTTGTGAGAAAACAGGATTCTACAGTTGATTTGATGATAATTTTTTAAAAAAAAAAAAATCCCAGATCAAAAGTGGAAAGAGGGATATGCACTCTCCCCCCATTCTTTTTGAAACACAATGGACTCACAAGTTTAGAAGACAGTCCTCTCATATCTGTTGTATCTCAATCCTGTTAAACTACAGATTCAGTAAAAATGAGAGTTATTTCTACAGCTTCAAACTACTGGCACTTTGTTTGCTTGTTTGATCCATGACTCACTCAGTAGATCAGGCTGGCCTTGAAATCACAGAGATCTGCTTGCCTCTGCCTCCAGAGTGTTCTGGGAATAAAGGAATATTCCACCACTGCCCAGCTAAGATTGACACTTTTTAAAAGGAGTATTTAAGTAGAAATGTGAAGCCAGGAATGTTGGCACATGCCTATAATTCCAGCATCTTGTAGGTGGAGGTAGAGTGACCAAGAATTCAATATTATCCCGTTTGGGCTTCACAAGACCATGTATCAAAACTAGAAAGGAAAGGAGGTGACAAGGGGTGCGAGAAGGGGAGGGGAGGAAGGAAAACTCAAAGAAACAAGCAAATAAATAAAAAAGCAAACAGCAAATGTGGTATACTAGGGGAGGAACCTGCAGAAAGGCCCGAGTAAAATTTAGATGGGGTTGATTGTCCTGCATCAATAACACCTAGAACTACTCAAGTATGCAACCCTTTTCTTGTAAGACTTAGGAATATCCATGTTATACAAATATTTATTAATAAATAATTTCTTTATAGTAAAGAAATTATTTATTAATATATAAATTTTTGGCACTTGTTTTTGGCAACTAACCCAAGGAAAGGTGAGCATGAATTGGAGGTTTTAATTTCTCTACTAGTAATTTTTCCTATTATGTTGCTTTCATGGCATTTGTTCCCAGATCAGAATTAATCAATCTCTAAAAATCTTCTGAATAAACATTCTCCATTTGATAGATACTTAACCTCCTGATCTGTGCTACTCCAAAAAAAGGCAAAAACATTTTAGGCCACAGTATAGGAAACATGAAACTTCAGCTTAGATTCATCCATCATACAAGTCAACAAAGTCCAGTGTAATACAACTTCAGAGCTGAGCTGAGGATTTGCATTCTCTAACCATACATTAAGATGACTAATCATCATAACAGGGGTAGACACATATTCAGAAATTACAAATCTTATTTGGTACTTATACACCAATTAAAACACGTCTATGGAACTCTACTTAACATCTTTTTTCTCTTCACCAAAGATGAATTTGTCTTGTGATCTCTAAGGTGCCTTACATTCACTATGATATTTTAAGACTTAATTTCTGGACATCTATATGAAAGTTATTATCTGTAAAATGATGACTCAAATCTAACAGAGGTATCTGTAAAAAAATTCTAGCTAAAGGCAGACCATAAATTAAAACTATAAAGTCCATTGTTTCACTCAAAATCGAAAGAAACAGTGCCTATCTAGCCATATCTTACTTAACATTCAAATATGTAGATGTAAATAAAGTGAAGTCTTAGAAAAATCACCCATTTTTGTTTAATTCATAAACATAGTGAAGGTTTATGAAACAATATGATGTTCTGCTAACGCCACAAGAAGGGTAGAGATTCCAAAGATGTATATGATGTAAAGGAGTTGAGTGTCCTGTGAGCTTGTGTGTGTGTGTGTGTGTGTGTGTGTGTGTGTGTGTGTGTGTGTGTGTGTGTATGTGTGTGTGTGTAAAAGCTATAGAAACATAATTAGACAAAATTATATCAGATGGAAGCAAATGAATGTCATCAAAGAAATAAGGTCTTTTTATTAGAATAATAGAATTTTCATATAACTGAGAAAATCTAAGTAAATCTTGAAATAGGCTTTAATCCTTTTGTGGGTTCAGAGGATCAGAAATATTTGCCAAGTCTCCACCTGAAATTCTTAATAGCTGTCCAAAGATCAATGTGGACATCCATTGGAACTGTAGTTGAAACAAAAATATCAATTGTCATATGACTCACATGAGTTAATATGAGAATGCCCATGGAAACCCATGAGACCTTTTGTGCTATTAGTCTTTGGGCATAAAATGCCCTCAGAGATTTGTCAATATTAGAGATTTGCCCCCTATTACAGTAATGTTCAGAGATAGAGTCTGATAGATAATTGTATCCTGAGTCTTCTGTGACACCTGAATGTGGCTGACATGAGTCTAGAGTAAAGTCATGTAGAACAGCAGCATGGGATAGTCCTCTGCCTTCTCCACTGAGATGCTGCGTACCTTCAGCTGCTGAGCCCAAATAATCTCTTCCTTTCCTATGTTGCTTTTGCTAGGTATTTTGCCAGAGAAATGAGATAAGTAACTAGCCTCTACACTCAGCAATGGCTTATGGGTAATAGCTGAATGAGGTATTGGTGTGCAGGGCCTGCTTTGTGATAAAGGTCACTGGAGAGAAATGGTCACTTGTGACTTTCTCCTGTTTGTAGGGAGCCAGCCGCACCCTAAAGATGGCGCTTGTATCCGGCCTATGACTAAACGGTTTAAGGAAGCTCCTTAGTAAACAAGTCACTGCGCATGGTACCTTGTAATTTTCCAGCAAGAAGCCTGGCCCCCAGACAAATACATCATATCGGGTGAGGGTGAGCTGACCAATGGGAAAGGCCCACGTCAGGAATAAACAAGGTTGCCTATAAAAGCAGCTTGCCTGGGAGGCTTGGGGTCTTCCGTTCTTTGCCCTAGTGTGTGAAGCTTCAATAAACCTGCTGCAGAAGGATCCTGTTGTACTGCGTCTTGTTTGCGGGCGAAGAAGGCGCGGGACACCTGTTCCCATCTTTCTCTGTCTGAATCACCATCCATGAAATGTGAAACTCCCTCCCCACCAGTAAATATCTCAGACTCAGTTATTTGCTCTCATATTCTTGGTTGGGGATGTCCCAGAGACATACAATACAGACTATTGTTATTGCTCTTTGTTGCCTACCACAACTTTATATTAATGTCCTATACCAGGAGATACCATACACTTTGGTCACAGGACACTGAGAAATCAAGTTGGTATTGACCAGGAAGCTTCCTCCCTGCTAACTAACTTTCACAACCCTAAAATGTACTACACAAGGCTAGTGCGGGAGAAAAGTCATCAACAGTCTTAGCCAATTGTGAGCAATTTGAGTAACAATATGACCCACAAGGCTGGATATGCCCACTAAAGCCTATAATGGTAGGCATTTTATGTAGGTAATTAAATACTTTCTAATTTGATTTAAGGTCTACTCTATAGGAGAAAGTGTTGCAATGTGATTTCTTGGTCTCGGGCGGCCAGAGGTCCAGACCCACAGACCTGCCATGTCAGATCTCTTAGCCACCTGCTGCTGTTACTCAGGCCCCCAGAAATGACTCAGACACTTATATTAAGTTCATGTTGTTTGGCCTATAGCTTAGACACATTGCTAGCTTGCTCTTACATCTTAACTCAACTCATTCCCATTAAACTGTCTGCCACGTGGCCCATGGCTCACCTGTGTTCTGTACATGCTTCGTCTTTGGCAGCTGGGTCCATCTGTCCCTGACTCTGCCCTTCCTTTCCTACGTATTCCGATTCCTCCACCTATTTTTTCTATGGTGCCTGTCAAGGGCTAAAACAGCTCCTTTATTTAAAGATTGATATTCACAGCATATAGAGACATTCCCACATCACTTCCCCCTTTCTGTCTAATCAAAAAGGAAGGTTTCAATTTTAACATAGCAAAATTACATATAACAAAATAGCTATCAGGCAAGAATTACAGTTGCAATATCTAGTCTATTTGTAATTATCAAAATTAAAGAAAATACTCATCTACCTTATCCTTGTGAATCTAAAGTTTCATATCCAATATACCCTTCAAATGACTAAGAAAAACTATATCTATATATCTATAACTATCTAATCTTCAACTACATCAAAGACCACAGAAGGATATATTTACCCAAATAAACCGGAAGTGCAAGCGACTTCCAAAATCTAGAAAGGACAGAGATGACACCTATCTGTCTGGACAGTCACCCAAAGTTCCTTTATAAAGTTGGGGCATCCATCTTCAACCTACAAGGAAGCTCATGCCTATATTGTAAATCTGGCTAAGAGACCATGGCTCTGGAACTCATGGGCCCCAGAAGTGAACCTACTACTTTTAATTTGCTAAATTAAAATACTATCACACTTCCTTCTAAATCATTATCTCTATATCTATACATTAGTGCCATCCTTATCAGAGATGCTTTGGACAGTGGCTAAAAGTTAACACAGAAACTCACAACTGAGCAGAGAGCAGAGAATACGTGTCTATGGAGTGCTCATTCATAAATGGGTTCACTGTTTTCTACGAGCTGAGAGGATCATCATGGGGTCAGAGATGTAAATATTGCAGAACCAAAGATCAGGGAAGACTGAGACAAATGTGTGTCCTCCATATCAAGCAGGAATACTACACTCAGGAGTTTGCAGCAGCTGCAATTGCCTGCATGGGTATTCATAAGGTTGACCTAATTAACATTCCCCCATGAGGGAGCAGGAAAGGACCAGGAGCACACACAACCAGCTAAGGAGCTATTGACAGTGGATGGCTGCCAAGATAGAAAAAATCAGTATCTTTTTACCTGGGTAGACCCCAGTATGTGGATGGCTGCCAAGATAGGAAAAATCAGTATCTTTTTACCTGGGTAGACTCCAGTATTTTGATCAGGCTTCCATGGATGGATGGTGCCATAAATACCCACAAATATCTAAACATCAGAAACTCAACTTAGGACATTATAAAAAATAAACAAACCCAAAAGAGAAGAAAAACAAACAAGATACTGAAAACCTGAGGAGGGTTGGGGGAATGGAAGAAAGTTCTGCAAGAAATTAGGAGAAAGAGTGTGGAGTGAACAAAATAAAATAGGTTTCACACCTTTCAGAAACTCTTAAAGAAGTAACACAAATATTGCCTTTTAAAAATTGAATGAACTCTTCAATGTAAAAGGTAGGAAAGTTTTGATGGACATGTCATTTCCCTAACAATAGCACTCACCACAGCCAATATTTCCTTTGTTCTTATATAATGTCACCATTTCTTAGACTGCTATTGAAAGAAAAATAAATGACTATAAAGGTACTTACTAATAAAACTAAACCAGTTTTAGATTATTATTGCCATTGTCATTATTTAAAGCAAATCAGCCTTATATTTATATTTATAAAACACCCATACACTCGTGTCTAAGTTTTTAATGTTAGTTTTGCTGTGACTGTTGTTTGTCTTTAATTGAGGGCTGGCAAGAGCTCAGAGCCAAGAGCACTGAGTTTTATCCAGGCACTCATGGTAGCCACAACCACCAGTAGCTTCAGCTCCAGAAGATCTGATGCCCTCTTGTGGCTTACTTGAGGACTAGCATACATGGGGCACACAGGCAAACACTCATACATATAAAACAAAATTAGAATTCAATAAAAATTTACAAGTGGAGACAAATTTTCGGCCAAAAATATCTTAGGGAACTTTGAGGCAAAAGAAACCGTGAGCTCATCTAATAAAAGGTAATGTAGCACTCATCTTGAGTCATGTGTATAAGATGATTTTAAATAGTAATAAAAATTCTTCACTTAAAAATTGTCATTCAAAATTTACAGATGAATTCTGAGTAGTAATGCCAAGATCTACGGATTCGAATTCTCCAGTCTTTATACATCCTATACAACAGGGTCTTGTTTGTGTGTTGCCCTATGACTTATGAAGTGGCTTACTACTCGTCTAGTTCAAATAACCCTAATTCCAAAATAAATAAGAATATTAAAATGTAAATGAAGTGATTTAATATTTATTGCAGATGATATAAACATCTTCCATGAAACTTCAAGGTAATAAAGAACACTCTAGAGCATGATCTTTACATAATCAATATAAAAACTCAATAGCTTTTTACACATTAAAAACTAATTCAAAATCGTATCAAGGATTAAAAATTATTCTGTTTATTGAAGCTACAACCATTACTGAGAGTCTTCAAACTAACTTAATTCTTTAATCCTTTTGGAAGAAGCATTGAGCATTGGAAATTTAAGAAAACTTAATAAAAGGAAGGAAAAGAATCGTTGCTCAATGTTAAATATTATGATAGCACTGATGATTCAAATCTGTTGAGATATAAATTATTCAATAAATATTTCCAGCTATTTAAAATATTTTTTTTAAAAAAACAAATACCAAAGCACCGTATTTAGAACAACAGCCTTCAAGGACTAACAGAAGCAAAGCATATTAAATCTTACTGAAGGAAAGTAAAAAGCAAATCTTTGTGACTCTTGTAGGAAAGACCATAAAGAAGTCATTCCTGCACAAATGTCACAAAGACAAGATGTGAGAACCATGTTCAGAAGAGGACTTTCCCAATGCTGATCACAATCAGGTTTTCACTGTGCCCTGACTAGCTCCCCCTCAAGTGTCCTTAAATGTGTGCATGAGTTAGAAATTCGTATGAAATACACACTGATATGCTATTTTAGATGGATTGTTTAACATCGAGGGAAGGCAAGTCTTGACTGCTGCCTGTTTTATAAGCAAAGCTTTATTAGTACTAAGGCATTCCAATCCTTGTCCCCGACAGTAAAATATTTACTTCCTGATCTTACCCAGAATTCCTGCCAGCCTGTCATTCGTGTTACCTTCTTCCATCCTAGACTTTCATATGTTTTATTACTTTTGGCTGTGAACATTTCTTTTAAATTCATGTTCCTGGGAGAAATATACATAAGTCAGAATTAGTCTAGTTAGTCAGCATATATTTAGGTAACACTCAATAGATTTTGTGTATAGAAACAAAATATCATGGAAATTATAGCATTAGAAGCTCATCTTGTGTAATAGTCTTCTACTTAACATACACACAAAAAATATAGAAGATTTAGTTTTCACTAATTCTTGGTCAAAACAGTTTTGTCCCACTGGATATATACTTGTTAATATGGCATTTATAATTACAAATACACATATACACTCCCACGCTAGGGGAAAAGGGAATTCAGTAAATTAAAACTTAGGAGAATTCTTATGCATGATGAGCTCAAATCTTTAACTGAGAGTTTATCTGTGACTGCAGCCTTACATTTTCTGCATGTAAATTTTCAGTAATGAAGTATATATTTTAACTAAGGAAGTTATAAAAATGACTGAATTATAAATTACTTTCTAGTCTATATAAAATACTACAAAATATGAAGAAGTCATCGGGGGCTTAATTCATCTGTTTTATGACTGTGGTTCTCTAATTTGCTTTTGTTATTTTAATATTTGGCAGAACTGGTGGTTAATCCAAGGGCCTTGAACAGGCAAGGAAAAAGCTTTATCAAAGAGCTACATACCCAGTGCTTGGTTTTGAGAGACTTGACCAGGGGACATTATTCAAGCTGGCCTGGGACGTATCAGTAAGTCATCCTCAAAGCAAAATGCCCCACCTCAGCTTTCTGAATACTGGGATTATAGACATGTGTCAAGATACCTGAATTTCTGTGATTTCTTTTTAATTGATTAATATCTACTTTTTTTAATTGTAGATTTTTCTAAAAGGAATACTAAAAATTATGCAACTTTTATATTTCACAAATCCTGTGTCTGATTTCTTAATTTTGAAAAAGGAAGTTTAAAGACAAATGGAAAATTTCAAAAACATATTTTCATTCGAACCATGGGATTACAATCAAAGTGTGAGACATTTGTTTTGGGGCAAACAAACAACCCAAACAGTAGAACAGTCATCTTTATATATAGTTTGATGTTCCTGGACTCCCAGTTGGTGACTGAGTCAAGATAATAAGCCTTATGTATGGCTGACCCCATGTCTACCTATACAAACTGAACTATTTCCATCCTGTATTGTAACTTTGTGTAATAAGACGTGAATAAGGAGCCACATGACCACAGATTTTCCCATAATTTATTTAAATCCTTGAAGAAAATTAACCATAGGTTTGGGAAATAAAGAGAATGAAACAGCAGCCAAAGCTTAATAAAGTATATTGGAAGTTTGTTTATATGAAATTTTATAGCTTGAACCACTTTGGCTCTGATTTTCATTTCTTTCCTGTGATGATAAATTTGAAAATATTACTTATTTGAATGTGCTTTTGTTTAATTTTATTTTCTTATTGAGGCTTTTATTTTTTTTAAACTCAAAGGAAGCACATGGTAGCTTTTCACTGGCATATCCCTATTGTCTGATTGTTTGTGCTTCTACTTTTGGGAAATTTTAAATATGACAACAGTTACTTAAACACATATAGTACCACACAACCTATATGATAAACAATAGTGACTAAATGGCCTTCAAGTGGGTAGCAAATAATGGCTAGAATACACTAGGCAAAAAGAGTCACTTCTGAGATTGGTCAGAGTCAGAAGTTCTTAAATTTCATCATGCCATTCAACTTTTAGCCTTTTAAAATTTTTCTATGCAATATTTTCACATCACAGTTATTTATGAATAACTGAAATCCATGGGATAATGGGCATTTACTGGGCTATGGAACAATTAGGAATGCAATATCCCTAAGCACAAAAGACTGAAGAATATGTATTGCTTCAAATCTCTGCTAATTAAACCAGTTACTACTGGGAGAAGAATAGGTATGCCATGATTGGATTATATTAATTGCTTTGAATAGTTAATTTTAAACAAACTACAGTTCTGACACATGATGGAGAACAGTGAAATGAATATTTTGGAGAGCATAAAAACGAACCACATAATGCACAAAGGATATAAACACAATTCTCCAAAATGAAATTGAGCCAGCAGTCAACAGAGAACTGAGGATGAATACAGAACAAATGGTTCCTATGATTCCATAGAGTTTAAAAATATCCATCATAACATGGTTTTAAAATTCCCATATGTTTTAAATACATAAAAAAAATGTAGTACTGAAAATTAACACATATGGTCAAATGAAACTTGAATTGTTACCTTTTGACTTGTTTTTCTTGCTTCTAATATTACGGGTCTAAAGGGTATTTTGTAAAATGAATGGAACTCCACAATATTTTGTTTTCTGGTTATGACTTGTCAGCCATTTGTTTTGCATTATTTGACATTTAAGCCTTCTTTCTCCATATGCTTGAACCCTGATTAACAGTAAAAACATAGTATTAATTGAACTAGCGACTTAACTAAATTGGTAAAGTGGTTGTTGCACCATGTGAGGATGTTAATTTTGATTCCTACCAGCCTTATTGGAAGCCAGGCAGGTGTGGCAGAGCTCAAAGCCAAGGAGGCAGAGACTGTACAATCTCTTAGGTTTGTTGGCCATAGACTAGCTAATTGTTGAACCCAGGCGTAGTGAGAGACTTTGCCTTTAAAAAAAAGTATTATGGGAAATAACAGAGAATGACAGACACCTCCAACATCAGTCTTTGGCCTCCATATGCATGTGCATACATGTGTTTTTATACTCAATACATATATAATCACACACACTCCTACATATGTGCAAACTGATATTTTCATCCAGATTAATGATCTCTATCCTTTACCTTTCATATTTCACTTACACGCAATTAATATTGAAAGAAAAAAATTATAAACACAAGATTGCTGGCAATAAAAGAGAAGCCTTGGTCTCCATGGAAGCTGCATGTTACTCCCATATGGGTAGTATTAGTCTCCTCTTTAAGAATTTCATGAAACACTTATGTCACAGGGAACCTTTCTAAGGCCATGAAAGAGAAAGATACAGATAAGACCTCTCCACAATGATGTCTCCAAAAACTAAGAAATATTGTCTAAACAAAACCTGGACTAAGTGTTTCTATGTTCAATGATCCCTAGAGAAGTCACGTGACTCCTCGTAGTGTGCTATTTTTTTGTTTGTTTGTTTGTTTGTTTCCAACAATGACCTGTGATGAGCAGTCCTTCAGATCAGGCTTAGGAAAATGGTAAAGTCTTTCCCTGGTCTGAATATGAATGTTGATACTTGTGCACAAAGCACAGATAGCCCCTTGCTTGCTTTTTTTTTTTTTTTTTTTTTTTTGTCCTAGATATTTACAGCCTGAGACTTCTCACCAACAGAGATCTCCTACTGAGACTACCTGGTCTCTCTTTCTTGTGATATACATTATAAATACTCTAAATTAGAGGACTTTGGTAGGTGTTCTCCATTAGGAGCACAACCCATCTATTCCAGTTTGTGGTGTGTGTGTGTGTGTGTGTGTGTGTGTGTGTGTGTGTGTATGTGTGTGTGTGTGTATGTGTTGCTCGTTCTCACAATGTCTCAGTGAGGTTTCATCAAGCTGCATCAATAATGCAGCAATTATCCAAATAATCATGCACCAATAATCTACTTTGTCTTTGACTAGAGGTGTGTCCCTGATGTCACTGATGAGTGGTCATCAAAAGTATAATTACTAGTATGATTAGATTTATTTATAATAATTCTCTTATGCAGCTGGTCTTTCTCCTATGTGATGGCTAATATTAGTTCGCAACTTGATTGTGTAAAGGAAAATTTATTTAACTCTTTATGGCTGTTCACCACCCCCTCCTGATAAACAAAGAATGTGCTTAAAGTTCCAGGATCTGCCTCCTGCATTCCTGAGATATGTCAGTTGCCACTCACATTCCTGCACCTGCATTCCTGCATGTAGCAACCCCCATGACCTATAAAAGGTTTGTTCAATTTCAGTTTGGCATGCCCTCTCTGTTCCTAAGTGTTCAGTGAGCTGAGCCCCAAGTATACCTGCTAAATATTAAACTCCCTTTGCTTTTTGCATGAGATATGTCTCTTGGAGTCTTCCTTTACGTGACCCTTACATTTGGAGGTCCCACCGAGATCTCTCTCCCTATGGGAGACTCCAACAGCCTTCTCTTGGGGTAAGTAAGGCCTTTTTCTCTGGAGTGCGATCATCTAGGATATCAGACTGGTTGTGGCCATCTGGGAAAAACATGAGCTTTCCCCGACTGCAACTGACAGACATGTCCAGAAGTTGCAGGTCACAACTCCAGGGGGACGCCCCAGAGTGAGAGGACTCCTGGGGACACCCGGATGTGTCCTATCTGACTGACTCTGATTCAGTAACTCTGTCGCTAGTAATTCAGAGGATTGGTGAACTGGGCCCAGCAGAAATTGTGTCTTTTACATTCTGTGCGTCTTGGAGATATTTTGTGTCTTTGTTCATTGCCTTACTATGCATGCCTTTACTCTGTGTCTTTGTCTTATTTGATCTAACAAATATAGGACAGACAATTTCAACTCCTCTCTGACTCTAGACCATTGGTCTGAAGTCAGAGAGAGAGCTCGCAATCTCTCATTGATCATGAAGAAGAGCAAATAGCAGACTTTCTGTTCAGCCAAATGGCCCTCCTTCAAGGTGAGATGGCCCGCTGAGGGGTCTTTCCACCTCCCGTTGATCCAGGTGGTCAAAGCCCAGTCTATGGATCATGTGTGGCTGGTAGCAGCAGCTCAAAGGTGGCAAACTCCATCTAAGGCTAAATATCAGCACAAGACTGACAGCCAACAAGAACCGTAAAAATTAAATAAATAAATAAATAAATAAATAAATAAATAAATAAATAAATAAATAAATAAATAAATAGATAAAACTTTGAAAAGAGAGTTCAAGAGGTCGTAAAATCATTAAGAGATAAATGGGCAAACGGGTGGGGTCCGAGCAGTCCACCTGGCAGATCTTTCCCGTTCCCGTTCCTCCCGACCCCTCCACCCGAGTGTCTGTCTCCAAGTCCTTTGGGGCATCTCTGCAACCTGCGGGTGGGGCCAGGGCTGGGTTGTCGGTGCTGTGACCAGCTCCCAGGCACACTTTTGTCATGGTGCCCTGGCGATGCAGGACTGACCAGAAGGCCAGGTTAGAGAAGGTGGCTGGGGGTGGGGAGGGGGGTGCGCCATCACTGGAGCTCATTTGTTCTTGGCTGGTCCCCATGCCCCTCCCCCACCGGACCCGAGACAGGCTGTCAGTGCTCGCACCCCAGGGTGCCTAGGGGTGCAGGTGGTGGCCAGAAGGAGAGTGTGGGAGGGGACAGAGTCACCAAGCAAGAGAGAGCGGCCCAGGACGCCAGCACTGTGAACTTGGCCTCTTCCCCTTCCCCTGACTTTCCTTTGCAGGCACTCTGCTCCTTTGATCCAGATTTGTTTTTATAAGACTTCCCATTCTTTTCGTCCATACTGGTTTTCTGAATAAAATTCTTGGTTTTTATTCCTGCTTTTCCAAAGGTGCTGCTCTTTACAGTCTGCTTCAGGCTAGTGTCTACAACTTATTGGTAATTATTGTTGTTTGAGGCAGAGGATTTTGGTCAGTGTCTTCTATAAATGTAAACAAGGTTTCACCTGAACATTGAACTAAGAACAACAAAATGATGACTAAGTTGCATTCATACATTATGGTGTTAAAGTAATTGATTAATTTTAACTAGATTAGTAGAATCTCTTATGTTTTCTCACCAGCCCACTTGGGATGACTGCCAATATCTTCTAAGAACTCTGTTTACCACAGAGGAATGAGACAAAGTTCTTTTAGAAGCCAAGAAGCAGGTTCCTGGACAGGATGGGAGACCCACCCAACTCCAGAATGTCATAAATGATGTATTCCCACTGTGTCACCCTAATTGAGACCCAAATACACCTGAAGGTAGGGAGCATCTCTCTATCTACTGCCAGACTCTAATAGCAGGTCTCTGAATGGCCGCACAACGGCCTACCAATTTGGCTAAGGCAAAAAAAAAAAAAAAAAAAAAAAAAAAAAAAAAAAAAAAGTTAGAAAAAAGGGCAGAAAAAGTCTTTTATAAGAGAAAAAAAAGAGAGAAATAGTTTCAAAAAAAAAAAAAAAAGAAAGAATTAACAAAGATCCTGGCCATAATAGTTGAAAGTACTATTAAATAAAAAGAAAAGTTTAAGAGAGGCAATAAAGAGAATGACCTGGGTCCACATCGCCATCCTCGCCTTTGTTTGCTTTTGAATGGGTAGACCCTGAGACAAGGACCTCTGTACAGCTAACCTGGACAGGCTCACCTCAGGGGTTTAAAAACTCCCCCACTATCTTTGATGAAGCTCCCCATAAAGACCTAAGCCCCTTTAGGACTCAACATCCTTAAGTCACCCGAATGCAGTATGTAGACAATTTATTGTTAGCAGCAAATACCAAAGAGGACTGTGAGTTTGGAACCCGAGAGTTGTTAAGTGAACTAGCCAAATTGGAGTACCAAGCCCCAGATTTCTAAGAAAGAAGTGAGTTTCCTAAGATATACTCTCAAGGATGGAAAGTGCTGGCTCACTGAGGCCAGAAAGAAAACTGTGATTCAGATACCTCCACCCACAAACCGAGGGCAGCTACTGAGTTCTTGGGGAGCAGAGTAGGCTGCAGCCTCACCCCCTGGGCTCACTACTCCCATGTCACCAGAGAGGCTGACGCTCTGGGCAGAGCCAAGTTCTAGACTAGATTGTGCAGAGCAGACTGTCCTCCTCCAGCAACCCAGCCTCTCTGGCTGGCGTCTCCGACCCAAAGGAGAGCTGTGGTGTGTGTGTGAGCCAGGAAGAAAGCAGGAGGAAGACGGTGCAAGGAAGCCAGAGGAAAGGAAGACCTGGTGCCACCCTGCTGCAGCCCTAACACTCTCAGATCCTTAAAACTCACTACTCTGCTACCGGATGAGGCCATGGGACCTGTGCTACACACTTGTCAAAAGATCTTATCGGAAGAGACTTGAATCCACCAAGACTTGAGAGACCAGTCACTGCCCAATTCAGAGGTAACCTGGTTCTCAGACAGGAGTAGCTTCCTCCAGGACGGAGCGGGAGCAGCAGTAGTCAGTGGGATTAAAATTATCTGGTCCTCTGGACTCCCAGAAGGGACATCTGCCAAGAAGATTGACCTAATTGCCCTCACTAAGGCCCTGGAGTTGGCAGAAGGGAAGAGGGCAACCATCTATACTGACAGCCGTTATGCCTTTGCCACAGCCCATGTTCATGGGGCCATTTGTCAACAGAGGAGACTGCTAAACTCAGACGTCAAAGAAATTAAATCCTTAGACTTTTAGCTGCAGTCATGCTCTCCAAAGAGCTAGCCATTGTCCACTGTGCTGGCTACCAGAGAGGCTCAGACCCAGTAACATTGGGTAACAGGCAAGCAGACGAAGAAGCGAGAGCAGCAGCATTAAGGCAGACAAAAGAACTGTTCCTAGTAACCAAAGAGAACCAACAGCTCTCCAAGATGCCACTGGAGACTACATCACTAGGAGAATCAGAAGCCCTAACCCATTTACAGCAGGTTCATTAGTTCACCCATTTGGATTCGAAGAAGCTACATCAACTTTTACAAGACCAAGATAGACTATATCCACTATCAGCCCCTAAGAAGAAAGAACTGGCAGACCACGTGATTAAGGAATGCTGAGCTTGTCAGATTATGAATGTCTACCCCTCCAAAATACCTGAGAACAAAAAGATTAAAAGAGACTTGGCCCGGGCAATTTTGAGAAGTCGACTTTACGGAAGTGAAGCCTGAAAGACATAGACTTAAGTATTTGCTAGTTTTTGTGGACACTTTTTCAGGTTGGGTAGAAACCTTCCCCAACAAAAGAGAAACGGCTCAGGTAGTAGTCAAAAAAATTATATATATAAAAAAATTCCTCGGTTTGGTCTGCCAAAGGTAATAGAGTCTGATAACGGACACTTGTTTGTAGCCCCCGTAAGCTAGGGTGTGGCCAGAGTACTAGAGATTGAGTGGAAGTTGCATTGTGTGTACAGACCCCAAAGTTCAGGACAGGTAAAAAGAATAAATAAAACAATTAAAGAGACTCTAACCAAATTATCTATAGAGATTGGCTTAAAAGGTTAGACCATGCTCCTACCTTATGCTCTATTTAGAGCCAAGAATACCCCCTCCTCTCTTATATGTACCATAACCCCCTATAAAGCTAATGACTCCTTTCACACCACCTTGCTTAACTTCTAGGAATGAGTGTCGCGGCTGGCATAAGAATTGAGGTAAGAACTGGAGCCTCAGCATTGGTACAAGGACCACAACAAGTAGCTCAGCTGCAGGTTGCTGTCAATCAAGACTTAAAAGCCATAGAAACCTCAGTGACAGCTCTGCGAGACTCTCTAACCTCCTTGTCAGAAGTGGTATTACAAAACAGGCATGGGCTAGACTTACTGTTCATAAAAGAGAGAGGCCTTAAAAGAAAAATGTTGTTTTTATGCAAACCATTCGATGATAGTTAAAAGAATCTATGACCAAACTCAGAGAGCGCCTCCGTGAAAGACAGAAAGAACAGGAGGCACAACAGAGGTAGTTTGAATCTTAGTTTTCTAAGTCTCCTTGGCTCACTACACTGCTGTCTGCTTTAGCTGGGCCATTGATTGTGTTACTTTTAGTAATAACTATAAGACCATGTATTCTAAATAAAATAATAAGCTTTCTGCAAGAACAAATTAAAAATGTCAAGCTAATGTTTGTTAGACAACAATATTCGGTCCTAATGACCTAGATAATCTCTAAGATTAGAGATTTGCACAAGAAGTGGGGAAATGCAAAGGAAAATTTGTTTAACTCTTTATGGATGTTCACCACCCCCTCTTGATAAACAAAGAAAGTGCTTAAAGTTCCAGGATCTGCCTCCTGCATTCCTGAGATATGTCAGTTGCCACAAGCATTCCTGCACCTGCATTCCTGCATGTAGCAACCACCATGACCTATAAAAGGTTTGTTCAATTTCAGTTTGGTGAACTCTCTCTGTTCCTGAGTGTTCAGTGAGCTGAGCCCCAAGTATACTTGGTAAATATTAAATTCCCTTTGCTTTTTGCATGAGAGACATCTCTTAGAGTCTTCCTTTACATGTTGAGTCTCTCGACCCTTACAATTGTACTGAGAAATGCTTAGGATAGTTTCTATTGTTTGCCATGCTTCATCTTGTGTTTATGGTTAAGAAGCAGGGTGCTATTATATAGACTTTTATTTACTGTCTTGTTTTCTCCCACACAGTAGGCATTCCTATTTTATACAGTTCATCTTCTTTAAATTTTCTAAATATTTGTTATTAGCATAGCTTTCCATTCATTTAATGATTGCCTTTTTACTGAATTCATTTGTCAACATGTTTTTTTTTTTAATGGTTCAATACAAATTTTATTTTATTTCAAATATTTAAGATTTGCCTTATTTTTTGGTGTGTGAGTGTTTTATCTACACATATGTATGTACATCACACGCATGCCTGGTACCAAAGGAGGTCAGAGGAGGGAATCAAAAAGGCCTTCAATTGGGACGACAGACTCTTTTAAACTATTTGGACTCTGGATACTGAAGCCAGGTCCTCTACAAGAGCAACCAATGATCTTAACCACTGAACCATCTCTATCCTTCCCCTTTTCATTTAAATATAATCATGTCATGTTTGTTGTTGTGATAGTGAACATTGTAAGACATCTGAGGTAAAATTGCATTGCTCCCAGCACTCTGGACACACTTTCCATCTATCTTCCTGCTTCCTTTCTTGATGGTCAAAGGTCAGTCCAGTCTCATTGCTGTGTGCTGTACATTTGTTGTCTTTCCTCCATGGCTAGCTTTGAAGTTTCTAAGAGTTTACTCTTCTGTCATTCTGCTGAGATGTGCTAAGGTTTGCATGTAGTTTCATTCATCCTGCTTGGACTATATACTAGATGTCTTAGGTTTTAGTTCAAAAATATCTTAACACATTTTTAAAAAGTTTTAGTATTTTTGACAGGCACATTGTTCTCCTGTTTTGTGCCTTCACAAAGCTATTATGATGCATGTTGTGCACCTTCTGAAACTCACTCCTCCTTTGTCTCCTCTTTCTATAATCCCGTTTAAGAGCCGCATCCTAAATGGTCGGGCATCTCCTTCTCATTTGCATCAACTCTGCTTTTTATCCACTATGGTTAAAATTCCAATGATATTTTCCACCTCTAGCATTCTGATTTTTCATTTCAATTTATATTATAAACATAATTTAAAACTCATTAATCATTGTAAAGATACTAAATTTAATTATTTTAAACTTCCTGCCTAAATCAAATATCTTACAAATACAGTAAAATATTTCTTGCCCTGTTTTTTTTTTATTTTTATTTTACTGCTTCTAGCTCATAGTAATTTTCTACTGATTTGTGTTAAGGTCTTTTGTTAATATAATATATCTTACTACTTGGAACTTTGTCTAATTCTTGGTCTACTTTGGAGAGGAAATGGATTTTATCTACCACACGTTTATAATCTACTAATCTGAAATCACTGCAGTCTACAACAGTAAAATTTATTAACATCATTTGGGTAAACTTCCCTCTAGGTATTTATTTTTATACCCATAGGAGTAGGGTGCTCCGAAACTTGATCAGAGAGCTTCTTATACCAGTGGAGACTTATCAATAGAGAGATGAAAAATTGAGTAAGAGCCAAGAGTAAGAGATTGAGTGCTCAGTGCTTCACTATGAAGCTATTTGCAGGAAGTAGTAGAAAGAAACCATTCCTGTTTGAGGATATGAGCAGTGGTAGCTTCCCAAGCTCCAGCTGTTGATTCACACCCGTGCATATATTGGCAGCACTCACTGGATTATGAAGCTATATTACAGAATAGATAAAAGTTTGAAGTTGACATATTGGGGGACATGGGGCGATTTATATATAGAAAACAGAAAGTTGACATGACCATATTACACTGCATACATGTATGAAATTGAAGTTGTGAGGAGACCATAGTGAAAGGATAAGAAATGGTTTGGAAGGGAGGGGGTAGGGATGGATTCAACCCAAATATTGTATGAATGTATGAATATTAATATTTACTTATTTTTGAAATTACAATATGTTTACATAATTTTTAAGAATGGAGAATTTTTTCAAAATATGGTTGCTGATTAGTGCTTAGGGAACATTGTAAAAGAGGGGCAGAAATATTGTAAGAGAGAATGAACCATGAAATCTACTGTGAGATTATATATCTTAGAAATGACAGGGGAACTTCACCCATGATACCTCAACAATATGGCTGACTAAAAATACCTGAACAAGTGTAAGACCAATAGATATGATAGTATGGAAAGTGAAAATCCCAAAGGGCCCCACTCCAAGGAAAGAACTATGGGTAAGTAAGGAATGCTAAGAGTAGAATACTCTTCCCTAGAGATGAGCCTCTTATTGCTTATTCAATACCAACTAGTCTCCCAGAAACCATATAGACACAGTAACATTAACACACTGAAAAAGTGTATATACTTATGTATTATTAAACAAAATGTCATTTAATAATCTCAATTATCATTGCTCTTGTTGAGGTAGAGCTTGGAATGAGGATGGTCTTTATAGTTTTATATATCAGAGTGCTCCTGACCAACTCTTGGCTCAAAGGCGTCAGGTTCTGGGTCATTTGAAGGTCATGCTTTAAGGAAAGAGCTACTGCTTCCAGAGAACACATAGGGAAGTCTTTTTCTGAATTTGACTATTCAAACACGCAGTGATCATTGCAATCACACACAAAAGGGGACAGATTATCTTTTCAGCTGCTGGGTTCACAGACTTGTAGAATAAAAGATTTGTATGATCATGAAGCTGCCACCTGGGTTTCAAGAGAAGGCCTCTGGGGAATCAATATACATCAGTGTCAAATTCTCTATCTAGAAGATCTTGAGAAGGTGATGCACAAGACTACCTGGGTAAATCCTAAGCTGCATTTAGAAACCTAAGGTAGCTAGACATCAAGTGTCAGGATGTATGAAATTAAACAGGCAAGGAGCTGAGTTGGGCTAAGATAGGCCTTAACATCTGGAAAGACAAGGGCATTGTGTGAGCTAATGAAACCTTCGGAGTTTGCATCACCTGACAATATGATCCAGATGCAGAAAAGGAGTCAGTGCTACCCTGCAGGGCATTGATGCTACTCTATACCACCACACCTCTCCTTTGACATGAGAATGACTATTCTGTACCACTGTATCCTGGAAGCATATAGTTTAATTTTGTGATTCCAGGGTACTATGATCTAAAGTTGAAATGCCTCCCATAAGCTCAGATGTTTTAACAATCACTCCCCAGCTTGTGACTGTTTCAGGAGCTATAGAGTCCTTAGAGAACAGGGCATAGCTTCAGGAATTACAACACTGGGGTGTAGGGAATTGTGTTGCTTCATGGTAAATAATTGTCCCACCCACTGGTTTAATAAAAAGCGCTGATTGGCCAAAGGCAGGCAGGAAGTATGAGCAGGGCTACCAGACTAAAATACTCTTGAGAACAGGAAGCACAGAGCAGAATGTCAGAGAGAACACCAGAGAGAAGCCAGAAGAAGCAGAGGACAACTATGATGCTCTAAAGAAAAGGTACCCAGCCGCATGGCTGAACAAGAGACATGGGTTAGATGAAGGGTAAAGAGCTAGCAAGTTATATGCCTGGGCCTGAGGCTGATCAGCCAAAAACTATTGAAAGCATCTTTGTGTCTCTGTGGAATGTGGGACTGCGGGTCTGCAGGTCTGCTGGTCTGTGGGTCTGCGGGTCTGCGGGTCTGCGGGTCTGTGGGTCCTAAACCTTGTGGTTAGGCCTGAAAGTCCGGGCCAGAAACCTCGTACTACACTGGGGTAGCTCTTTTGAAAAATATTATCCCTACTGCTTTAGCTCCATGTTCTATTTCCTACAAAAATATGAGGGCATTCTGTCTTATGTTATCCTCAGAAACTTCTTCGCTTAACATTTATGTTTGGCATTTGGCACAGAAACAATTGAATTAATACACAGGGTTCCCATGGGAGGGAAAATATATATAAACAAACTCTTCAAGAAATTTGGACAGGTGAGCACATTTAGCATAAGTATGTACTTTTATCACTATGACTGAGAGCTTAGGTAATGTATCTAAAATTTGGGGATAGAGATTCTGTTTCTTTTTTATATTCAGCCATTTGTCTGATAAAATGGGCCAACATTTCTGTATCTTATGTTTACCTCAGAATTCTTGAGTAAATTGATAGAGGTATGTGATATTGGCATTGCCCCATTCTTAAGGCTTCTGGGATTCTCACTATAGGCCACTCCATACAGGATCAACTTACCAGGACTTATCATGTATACAAGTGTGAAAATATGAGCAAAGACAGAATATGGCTGACAAGTTGAAAAGGTTCCTTCATGCCATGGGAGATTGAAGTTAAGTCTTGAGAAAGTTGTTGTTGCTGCTTCTGTTGTAGTCAATATCATTGTTTTATTGCACATGGGATACGAACAATAGAGAAGATAGAAGAGAAAATACAGAAAAGCAAAGACTCCACAAAGAACCACTAAGACATAGGGTTTGAAGATTCTTCCAAAAGTTGAAAAACCATCATTGTCTATTCTAACATCCCTAATAAGTTCCTCATGATGAGATAGATGGATAGATCTGCAGGAGGAAGTACTCAAAAGGAGGACATTCTTCTGTGTCTACCAGCACTTAGAAAGTGAGAGATAGGATGCTCACAAGACCAAACCGAAACAAAACCCAGAGCCCTCCAAATTAAGATCTCCAGCTTTTGTAGAGCCCATGAGGAGCCAGGGAAATTCCAGTTATGGAAAATGAATAGGAAATTCTAGCTCTGAAGAAAACTTGTTTTTAATATTGACTACATATCATTGAGACTTAAATTCATACCCTTACATCATTGGTAGGAAGGACCTGTTACATAGCACCACGAGAACAGAAACGTCTGACCTCTAGTCTACAACTGTTAACAGTATGCATTGCCTTACTGCCTCTCTCCCCATCGCTCTTGTCACTTTAGCACTCGTCACTGTTGGACATTCTTGGTCATCCCCAATCTGCAGTCCCCTGAGTAGAACGTCAGTGACAGGAAGTTGACGACTTTTGTCCACTCTATCAACTGGATTATCCTTACTGACTATAAAACTGGCAGACCTGGGACTTCTGCTTAGCAAATGTTTGATGAGTGAATAATTGAATGAGATCACAGAGGCAGAGCACCACCGTTTATGAAATAAGAGGAGCAGTTGCCTTTGTTTTTCAGATAAGTAAAATCCCAAAGCTAGTTTTAGGCATGAGAAGTAGGGTTTGTTTCTCTTGCATCAGTTGGTGTGAATATAGTAAAATTCCCCAGAAGCACAAAGAAAGAAAGCAAAGAGAATGTGAATTTCCATTTCTCTACTTCAGTTTGTTAGCATAGTAAACTTTCTGTAGTTGTGATCATGAAAAAGTGAGAAACAAAGGACAAAAACCCAGTCCAAATCAACAAATATAAACAACCAACCAAACTTTTACTTCTTTCTATGGTGTGTCAAGCTAAATTGGACTCTGTGTATTATTTTAATTAAAAATAATCCTCTTGAGTAGGAATGAGAAATAAAAAATGTAATCACTGAGCAACCTGCAAATTACTTTAAATAGTATTTCTGGAGTCTTTTCCTGATAGCATATGCTGGCTGTTAATAGCCCCTTATTTCAGGGAAAATTACTCCTTGCCATTTGCTTAATTTGCTATATAGCATGCATTGACTTATTTAGATCTAATGGTTTTTGGCAGAATATGAACTTTGAACTTCTTCCAGTTACATTATTAATGTTTCCTACTTGGTTAGTTTATCTTTAAGAAAAACATACTGCTAGTTTTCTCTAGCACATTTATGCTGTGAAGTATACACATGATAAGTACTTATACACACAGATAAATTTAGAGAAGATTTTTTTCTACCTAATTTTATATTTGCAGGTAATTAAGTACTGTGTGGTTTTAGTTCACTATTATTCTCAGACATCTGCTGAAAACAGTTATTCCCCCACACACACAAAAAAAATTATTGGCATTTTGTTAATTAGTTCTACTTTTAAGAAAAATTCTAAACCCACAGTTCTGAATTATGGGGTCTCTAAAACGCAAGGGCTTAAATGGCTGTGCATTTTAAGCTTCACTGATCACTGGAGTAGGAAGAAAAAGACAATAATTGCCCATGAAAAACATTCTAAATCAAGTTCTTAAGATTTCAGAAGCTGGAAAATAAAATGATTACAAAATAGCTTCCACATGTCTACCAAGTTATACCAGATTTTAAAAATCAAATAGCTTGAGAAGTATAATGCACCTAAGATCTCTGGGGCTTACGATATCTCCATAAAAAAGCAATATACTATGAAGCAGCTAAATCTATATTTTCAATTTTATTTTTTTTTGCTGCAAGGTCATAGTTAATCAACAGATAAGAATGATCTAAATAAATAGGAAATGCTTTTTTATTGAAAGGACTGAGGTAATGAAGTAAAATATGTTTATTATAGCCTTGTCTGTTATAAATTCCATCTTTCGCAGGTTTTTTCCATTGTTTATTGCTGTCATTTTCAAAGTGAATGTTTTGAAATTATATTCCTACTAAAGCTATTCATATGAAGTTTAATCCAGAAGCAAAAGCTAGAGGGAGGCTCTGGGAAGATAGAGCAGATGTAATAGCACGAAGGGTTCTCTCAGGCATAGAACCATAGTTTCGTGTTTTGCTTCATCAGCCAAATCATTACCTTTTGCTTCAACATTTATTTTGGAATGTTCTAGAATTTTAATAGTTGCTAATTATTTAATAACAAAACACAATGAGCTGCTCACATCTTTGGTGAGTACAGAGCCAAAGCAAGCTTATTTTTTTAAGACAAAAAAATAGTGCCAAAAATTTATTATCACCAGGAACGGAAGCATACAAAAGTTCCAAAGTGATGCTCTCCCACACAAAGGAAATGGAGATGGCATTTTGTTCCACAGTATGCTAATTCACAAACTGGCCCATTTAAGTGTGATATGCTACATATGCTCAGTTTCCAATCACTAGGAGGAACTATAGATAGTGGGCAGTGGTGTTGCTGCATGTGATGCTCATATATATATCACAGATTATAGACCCCAGAGAGCACTATGTTTCTGGGTCACATATAAAACACAAGGAGCATCTTAAGACCATTCCCTCTAAAAGAGACTTTTAATGGAAAAAAAAAGAAAGGACACTTTGTAAATAACATAGGACAAGAATTTATCTCCATCCTTTCTTACTTACCTACCTGCCATAATTGCTAAGAGTTTGGGTAAATAGGTAGCATTTTAACATTCTGAATTCTATTTCTAATAGGCCAACCTATGGAGATCAAAATCATTTTCAAGTAATTTTTTCTCATGTTTGAAAGTAAAATATCCTCATAGGCATATATCTTTAAATAACTGCCCCCTGAAACAGTGGCAACACTTAGGGAGATTGTAACAACTTTGGGACAAGTAGCATAGCTGCTAGAATAGGTTAGTGGGGAAAGGCCTTAAGAACTGAAGCTTAACCTGTTTCTGGTTCCATGGTCAGCTTTCTGACACAAGATGTAAAGAAGCTTTGCTGTAAGCCACCACCCTGGGCAGAGCCTAGTCCAACTACTATAGCATAAAACCCAGAGCCAGGTATGATGAGGGTAAATGCTAAAAGAATAGAGAGACAAAAGAGCAAGCTACAGCTACCTCTCATCTTGCCAATGCTTCAGTCAAAAGGGGAAGATCCTGTTTCTATGTATCATCAGACTAAAGGGGCTTGAGATCCTGTATCCACCTGCTTTATATTTCTGTCTGTGCTTCCCTAGTGCTGGGAATAAAGGTGTGAGCCATCAACACTAAGTGCCTCTGTTTCTCTTTTAGACAGATTACATCTCCTGCAATGCATGGTGGCTTTGAGCTCCTGATCTTCCTGCTTCTTTCTCCCAAGTGCTGGGATTTAAAGGTGCGTCCCAACAACACCTGGCATTTATGATTAACTAGTGACTGGCTCTGCCCTCTGATCTTCAGACAAGCTTTATTTCTTAGAGCACAAACAAAATATCACCATACACTACCACAGACAGAGCTGAGCAAGCTGACATGCCTTCCCTGTCATGACAGACTGCTAATCTGTGAAACCAGAGCCAAATTCTTTCTTTAAACTGTTTAGGTTTGATATTTTGTCAGGATGTTGAAAAAGTAGCTACTCCAAATACATAGCAGCCCTCTGTACACATTTGAGCTGTTTGGGTTTTGTTCAATGACATTCTGTGTTGAAGCTATGAGTTCAACCAATTGGGTGGTTTTAACCTCGTAAATCGGCACCATTGATTGTATCAAGAGTACACGGCCTTATACACTGCTTATCTTTCTATGCAAGTTTTTGTATGCTACTTGTTTATTGTATATAAGTGTGCATATGTGTGCATGAATGTATGTGTGCAGCCCATGTGTCACAGTGCATATCTGGAGGTCAGAGGACAACTCGCAGGCGAGTCATTTCTCTTTTTCCATCACAGGGGTCCTGGGGTCATCAGGGCAGCAGGCAAGCATGCTTGCCCACGAAGTCATCTATTAGCCTCTTCCCTCCCTCACTCATGTGATAAATATGTCTGCATTTCCAACATGCATTTTTATTGTACATTTCTGAGAGAAAGGAGTGTATTTGGTGCTAGTAAGTCGTCATGTTTATTTTCTGACAGCTGTTGAGTTTAGGAAGAACTTCAGCAGAATTAGGAGTTGGACAACAGTAAGAAAATATTTGAATGCTAATGTAAAGGTATCACATGGAGTGAGTTTTTCCAGTATTGCTTAGAATGACACAAATGGAACATAAGTTTTATAGAAATATGGCAAACCTGAAAGGCAGAGAAAACTGGTAGTATGTGGAAAGGGGAGAAGACCTTCACCTCAACATCTTATTTGTATATCTTGTTAGCTGAGTCAAAAATTTCAACACAACTGGCAAAAACAGGGAACATTTTCTGTGAAAAATAATTCTTTTTCCATATGCTATGTTGAGAAGATTATTAAAAAACAAACCGGGATACTTATTTAAGGCCAAAAGATTATGAATTGCATATTGTTTTTTTTTTTTTAAAAAAAAAGTATTTAAGGTAAGGGCTCTTAGTTTTAAAATTCTCACCTCATCTTTGAACTTGATTGTCAATCCATCCTTTTAGCCATGCAAATTCAAGAGCCACAAAGTCACATATACAGCTATTGTTAACTAAAATGACACCTAATGACGGATATCAGTGTTTTCTCCAGATCCTCATCAGAGAAGCTTCTTCTTGAAATGGATGGTAATTAACACAGAGGCCCACAGCTGGACAGTGTACAGAGACTAAGAAACTCTGGCACTCTCAGTCTTGAATGTGATATCTTCATTAACCACTTCACACACACCCCCTAAGGCTTAGGGGGAAATTGTGCAAGCCAGAGGTGGTGGACAATTTTAAACAAACAACATCATCTAGACACATGGAGCCAATGCACCCATGAAACTCACAGAGACTGTGAGTGTACACACATAAGACTCACACAAACTCAAGCCAAGCAAAATCCCAGCATGGAGGGAGAGGTGAGCACAAGATCTCACCTCTAGCTAAGAAGCTATTCAAAAATGATAGCTTCTTTTGTCTTCCACTCCTTGAATGCTCACGTTACCTAAAATATGCATCCCCTCTCTCATCTTTTCCTAGTAAATGTGACTGTTCTATATTGGTGTCTCCTGACAGTATTCTCTATAGCATAGCTATAGACCTGGCTTTATCAGTCTGGAGGGGTCCCACTGATGGGATAGATTACGTAATAATGAAGGAAACTCCAAAGTGAGTTATTCATCTGTGCTTAGTAGAGAACAGCAGAAGAAGTGGTTCTCACAGAAAGAGTAATGCCCTCTGGCTGGCTGCTGTGTCTACAAGCTGAGACAAGTAGACCAGACACTCACCTGTACATGTTCAGTCAATGTTTTCAATGCCTTTCCATTTTCCTATGACCAACAAAAAAGACTAATACAAAATGGTCTGATTTGAGGGTTCAAAAATAGGATGTTGCTTCAATACATTATTATTTATTCACTTATTTATTTGTGTGTATGTGTGTGCATGTGTGCTTGTGAAAGCAATGGATATCTGTGCATGCAAGTGAGCATGCCTATGTGTGTATATCATGGAGACCAAAAGAGGACATCATACATCCGTCTCTAACCTTCTCTGTCATTTCTGAACTTTGGACTATGTTTTCTCAGGTTGGAAACCAGAAATCTCTAAAGATCCTTATAATTCCACCATACTTGGGAATGAGGTTACTGGGGCTTTCAAGGACACTTGGGTCTTTTATATGGTTGCTAGGATACAAACTCAAGTCCTTGAAAGTATAGAAAAGGCATTTAACTGCTAAACCAACTTACTCGATTGTTTAATATGATTTTTAAATGTTTTAACCCATGGGTGTGGGGGGGATCATTTATAAGTGTCTGTCTGTTCTTATCTTAATCTTATATATAATGGTTTAACAATTGATGGATGATTTGGAATCCAATTTCAACAACAGCTGGGCAAACCTGGGAATATCCTTAACTTCCCCTCAGTAGGAAATTTTCTAATGACAATACTCTATCCATGATTTATAAATATTCCAAAGGAGCACTATATGATTTATTTCACTTCCTGACAATTAAGTAATCAAGTGTTACTGTCAATGGCTCTGGTTCATGTTAATTTTATCTGCTAATTAAAGAACTTAAAAGGTAAAAATTATACATATCAGGTAGGGAGTGGTTACAATCAGAGAGAGAGAGAGAGAGAGAGAGAGAGAGAGAGAGAGAGAGAGAGAGAGAGAGAGAGAGAGAGAGAGAGAGAAGAAAGCATATAAACAGAAATACTCCCTTCAGAGGAGAGAAGTGACAAATCCGTGTTTCCCTGGAAGGTTGGGAGCTTCAAGTGGTTTTGGTGACAGTGATTTGGGATGAGGCATCTTCCTCTAATTTAGAACTGGGAAATCTATACAAAGAAACTGATGCTGACAGGCCCATAGCTTTAGATAATATATTCAATATGTCCTTAAACATATCTGAACAACTGGACTGGTCAGCTATATGGTGGCCCTGCTGGTGGAATAAACTTTTTTTAGGCCTTTGTCTCATATCAAGAGAATGAGGAAGGGGCTGGAGTTTGTCATCTTGATTGTCTGTCTGTCCCTTTGTCTGTCTGACTCTTAGGGAATGTCTAGCTTCTTGTCCCTCAAAAGTTACATTTTTTCTTCTGACACTTAATGGCCTTTTCTAACCCACTCCTGAAATAAAGTTGTATCTTTGAAATAAGCATTAAAAGTATACAGAATAAAATTGTACACATATTGAATTAAGTAGACTCAAGAAAATTATAGGTCTTCAAGGTCAGCTTTTAAAATTGAGAAAATGTATGGGCCTTTCAATCTAGCCTCTGTCATCACAGTACTTTGATTAGGACAACTAATCTTAGTCTTCAAATATCCACTAAGGATATTTCCCAAAATTCCTCAATATTTATGTAGTAAAATTTATTTCCCCCTCCAATGTTCTTTTATGAGTCTTAATATAAATGGGCCCTTTGTTTTGTTCTTAATGACAATCTTCCTTTATACAACATTAGTTCTGTAGAACTATACTTTTGTATACTGTCAATATTTGTCACTGTAAATATTGGTTTAATAAATTGCTGATTGGTCAAGTAACTAGACAAGAAGTTGAGGTGGAGCAACCAGAAAAAAAGAATTCTGGAAAGTGGAAGAACAGGGACAGATTCCAGCAAGACTGCAGAGGAAGCAGGATGAGAATGTTATACAGAGCAAAAAAAGCACCAAGCCACATGGTTAAACATAAATAAGACATATGGGTTAGTTTAAAGTATAAGAATTTGATAGTAATTTGCATGAACCATAGGCTAAGCAGCTTATAATTAATATAAGCCTTTATGTGATTATTTGGAACTGATGGGCTGAAGGACTGGCCAACTGGGACATAGAAATTTCTGACTACACATTAACATTCCTCTCAAAGAGCATGTGTGGAGGGAAATCACCCAGAAAAAAATCAAGTCATTTAAATATTTGCAAGTACAATTGGCCTTATTATCAAACACAGAATCAAAAGTTATGGCTTCCTTCCAAACACTTTTCACTTCCCGGGGTCTTAGATCTTTCACATCTACATCACAGTTCCTGCATCTGTGGCTCAGGAAACATGACAGAAGAGAAGGAAGAAAGAGAATACTAGAATATTCTGTGAAGTAACTTTAGGTGATAAATTGTATATTTAATAAAAAATAATCTGGAATATTAGAAGTCAAGGCCACCCATAGAGCCAACTCATGAAGGTCAGGAAGTGGTGACCCATGTCTTTAATACCCTCACTTGGGAGGTGGAGATCCATCTGGGTCTCTATGAGTTCAAGACCTAACAGCCAGGCTGTTATGGTACATACCTTTGATCCACGCTCTAGGGAAGTTGAATTATGAAGTAAAATAGCTGGGCAGAGGGAGAGAAAGTAGGAGTTCAGCCTCCACTGCCACTTTCCTTGTCATCAGAAGACAGAGAAGCTTGGAGTTGGGGTTTTGGGGAAACAGGCTAAAGCACTGGCTGGGTAAGATTCAGTTGAGGTTTCTTCTCTGTCTCTTCCATCTCTTTGATAATCCAGCTTTTCCCCCATATCTAGCTCTGGTTTTTACTATAATACCAAATATAATTTGTGTGATAATAAACTTTACTAGAAACGGCTACATAAATATGATCCTAAATACTATAAAAGATACATTTGGAGGCTGTTTTCCAGCTTCAGGGTTTAATTAGAGACAGAGGTCCACTGGATATTATACAAATTACAAGATAGCACCCCTCAGTTACACACACACACACACACACTATTAATCTAGACACACAGGTCAAAGACTACTAAGTTCCAAAGAGCCCATGCAGCCCAGTGAAAGTTAGACTTGTTGTTACAATGCCTACTGTCCATTCACAGTGTTCTTCAAATATACAGTGAAATATACATGATTTATCTTCAGCAGTAGTCTCTTGGAAGGAAAATCAGTTCACAAAATATAGACTGACAAATAATAAGATTCTGAGACCTTAAAACTGATAAATCTGCCTAGAAGAAAGAAATTATTGTAAAATCAATTTATACTAAATAAAATTGACAAGATTAATAGATATGGTAATTTAAGAGTCCTGCCATTTACTGCTCCAGAAGTTGGAAAGTTCTCTAGCTTCAACTCCACTGAAGCCACAAAAGGGCTCTTTTTGCAGGTTTTTGGTCTCAATGAAAATAATTTAAGAGCAGATTCAGAAAGAAACTGGAAGGTAATTTTATTAGCATTTGGGAGAGAAAACAGTAGGATATGCAGCCTGAAGTTCTTGCCAGTTGCTGGAACAAGCAAGCTGAAAAAAGAGAAAAATCTGCTTTCTTAGATAGTAGTCCAGAATGCAAACAGGCTCAGCAATAGACTTCAGCTAGCAATTGCCTATGATGGAGGCTGTCTTTCAAGTGTAAGAAGACTCAATGTCAGGGCAATAGGTTTTCAGTTTCACCCATGTCCTAAGAGAGATGGAATGAATAAGAAAGAGAAGAGTCGCATTTTTGGAATTAGTAGGCAGGCTTAGTAGTTCATCTGTAAGTGGTTTCACTGAGGTACGTTCTGTGGGGTAGTAACTTAAATTGGAAGATATTTAGTCGTCTCACATTCTAAATAGTCTTCAGGTGCATCATGTTTCTTTCCATCTTCTGGCTCCAGGCTCATAAAATTCCAATCGTAGAGATGCTTTTCCCCTTACCTCAAGTCTCTCAACTTGTATGAGAAAGCCCCTGCTGCCAGCATCCGAAGGGTTTATCAACCACTGAGTAAATTACCTCTCAGAAGCAGCTGATACATTGATTCTCAAATGTTATCTAGAAAGAAGATGGTTGAAGATAAACTTTTATTGCCCTTTCTTCCTGCCTCGCATATTTCAATAACATTTGAAGTTCAGATGTCCATTTTGTAATAAAGCAATACATTTGTGTGTATGTAATTGCAATGTTGGAAGTAAAGGTAATCCTTAAGGTTCTTCTCTTTTGGTACACATATAAGGGGAAGCCAAGTCACCAATGTCTGACTTTATTTCCTGCTGTATATACACACTCATTTTCCTGCAGTAAATTAAAAAGTATTAGTTCTTTATAAGTCTTATGAAGCCAACTACAAGTTATAATATCCAGTCCATTTGTATTTGGCAAATTAAGAAAAATATTCTAGTATTTATTATCTTTGTAAATCTACAGTTTTATATCTAATTTACCTTTTATCATAACTAAGGAAAACTTTAACTATGACTATTTAGTCTTCAATTCCATTAAAGATCTCAAAATGGTGAAATGTTATCTAATAACAGGGACATATGGCTGCCTAGACTGGACCACCAACCAAAATTTTTGTAAGGTTGAGGGTATCCATTTTTGTTCTACAAGCCTAGCATATCTGACAGACTGTTCTGTGAAGCAGGAATTTATAAAGGGCTGTTCTTTCTACCTTGTCTTGGCAAAATTCAGCAGTCACTTTTGTATACTGCTTGTCCAGTTTGGGCAGCATACTGCAAGCAGTAAAGGCAAGGGGAGTTTCTTGATCAAATGTCTAGCTTTTTCCAAGAAGAAATGAAACTGCACATGGAGTTTCTTCAATGTCCATAATCTTCTTTGAAGTAGATTGGTATAGCCAGGAGCAGACAGGTCTCACTGTCATTAAAAACTTTAGGATTTTAAACATATTAAGTGTCATATTCTGTAGGTCTTTAGAGTGTTTGAAGATCACCTGTCTAAATACATTTGTTTAACTTTGAAAACATACTTAATATGACAGCAAGTTTGATTATTATAGATGACTAACTACTAAACTGCCTTTTTAATTACGTATTACATTTTATTTCATTTAAGAAAAAATTTTATTCATTTTACGTACCAATAGCAGATACCCCTCTCATTTCTCTTGTCACACTCCCTCATCTTCCCCCCACTCACTCCCATCCCTTCCTCAGAAAAAGTAAGCCCTCCTGTGAGGAGTCAGCAAAAGCTGGTACATTCAGTTGAGGCAGGACCAAGCATCTCCCCCCATATCAAGGCTGAGCAAGATTTAAGTAATGGGCTTCAAAAGACCAATTCAATACATTATATTTCAAATTAGTTGCATAAGTGTAATATTACAAATAAGAGTAGAAACATACATACAGCCTAATAAAATTAAACTTGTATGAACAGAATATATACCATATAAAATATTTTGATAGTAATACTTTAATTTTTTTAGATTAAAGTAGATTTAATAATCTAAGCCTTTATCTCATCATTTTTATACCATGCCCCCCTTTTTTCCTTTGGATATTTTTGAATTTAACTCTTTTTTTTTTTTTAGTTTTGTTTTTTACTATGACTAACCACAAGTTGTAACCAACCTCTCTGAACAATTTCAAACATCTATAATCCATTGAAAACCCCCAAACCACCCATACTCATCTCTTAAAAATGTGGATATCATTCTCTCAACTACTTCTTGTTGTTTGTGGCACTGGAATCTTTGGGGCAAACTCGAGAAAATTAAAATAATTGTTATGACTCAACTAGAGTAGTTTGTGAGGTTGGACCATCTCAGCCTAATAGTCTCGAAGCTTTTTAGTTGTAGGACACTGAGAATATCATAGAAGTATTTCAAGATCCTGGATCATCTGGGCCATCTCTATTTACTGGTGTCTGGTCTCCTTGCTTTAAAAACACATAAATGTTTAAAGAAAACATACATATCATTTGCATTAATATAAATATAGACTGTACATTGTATACAAGTCATCCAAAGATGGTTTTTGTTTTATGTTTAAGCAGGTAAAATATACATCATGAATTTTATAGTTTTTCTAGGTTTATTTCTCTGATTGTAACCAGAATTTTCAAAGGGTCTTCTTCCATCAAACCTGATCATCTTTAACTAGAAAAGAACCTATGGCCTCTCATTTCCTGTGGAGATAAAAGAATAACCTCTCTCCCATAACAACATACCTTTTGACTTCCATTTTTAATCCAAGATACTTTTTGAAATATATAGGTTGGTTTAATCTAGTAGCTTTGATATAAAATATTTCTTAGCAGCTATTACTCCTTCATTAACAGTCAAAAACTATAAAGAGAACACAATAACATACAGGATCCAGACTCTGTGTATTTCCAATCTTTATGTAATGTGCTGGGGGCCTCAGAAATATGAAGTGGGAATTCTGTTGGCACTGACAAGGCTGACCCAAATAGTCAATGTGTTTTGGTGTAATTGTTTTTGAGGATGTTAAGTGTCCCCTGCAGAGGATTTCTTGTGTATGAATACAGATTCCCCATTTGTTGTTTGCTTAGAATTTAGCTCTCAGGAACTTTTAGCAGTGTAAGTGCTCATTTGTTGGGAACAACTTCCCCCAACATTTAGGGACATCTGGATAATCACTTCTATCTGTGTGAAAAAACAGTGACACAGACAAGATCTCTTATCTCACAAATTAGGTCTTTGTTTTTCTGCCCAGATACTGATATGTCCTAAATTCACCACCCCTACTGATAAGAGAGCTATCTGGAGCTAACTAACCTTAGGCTTTTTAACTCCTTGTACTTGCACCTGCATTCATTAACACAGGATCCTAACTTAAAGGTTTAAGGAATAAAGATAATTTACCAACTCCTAGTTTCAGGTATCAAAACAAACATCTATTCTGAAGCATTAAGACCTGATCATCTGAAAGGTGACAGGTCCTGCTTCTTGTGCAAATTAAGCCTTTACAGATCCCTCTTAGGGAAGGTGCCATAGCAGAACAAAAGTTGCAGACTCCCCTCCATTGTTCACTCAGTCACCTAGCAATCTAGAACACTTGCCCCTCCTTATGATCCTCAGGAACTTAAGCCCTATATTGCCTTGTTAGGGAATCTGCCTGCATGAGTATATAAGTCTATGCCTTCATTGCCATGTTGTTGTGCCAATAAAGATGTAATAAGAGGAACAGCTCTAAATCTGATTCCTATATATTTCCAATTTACCTGCAGTAGCATATCTTCTGGACCCTGAGAGAAAACCATTAGAGCTGATCCACAGAAAGTTTTCTTTAGTGGCGTATCTTTTATTACTTTACTTTTTTTTTTAAGGACTTTACTATTTTTAAACTAAATTTTAATCTATGACTGTATATACCCATTGTCCTTTCTCTCCTAAGCCTATATATATTTTCAAACACACTGCTATCTTTTCAGTGTTTTTCCATCTGGACCTGTCTTTACTAGTTAACCATAATACATTCTGTCTGCATGAGGAAAACAAACTATCCATGTGGCTTACTTCATGGTATCCTTGCAGGGGTCACTCTAACAACACTTTGAGCTGGTGGTTCAAGCCTGCAAAGAGCAGCTGGGAGACATTTTCCTTCACTAAGGCCAGCATGAAAGACTGAGACTAGGAAGCCACATTTGGCTCTGTTTCTCAGTATTTAGAACCTTTTTAAAAATTTTGCAGAATTTATGTAGATGTATGATGTGGGATGTCTTTCTGTATGCTGTAAATTGTCATTGGACAATAAAGGAACTCTTTTGGCCCATGGAAAGGCATCTTAGAAGCAGGCAGGAAATCTGAGCGTAGAAAAAGGGGAAGAAGGGTGGAGTCAGAAAAGACACAATCCACCCATCTAATAATCAACATGTAAAAGAAACACAGGTAAGCCATGGGCCACATGGCAAGACAGATTAATAGAAATGAGTTGAGTTTTAAGATACAAGAGCTAGCTAGCAATATGCCTGAACCGTAGGCCAAGTAGCATGAAATTAATATAAACTCTATGTAATTATTTGGGATCAAAAACTTCCCAGGGCAAGCTTTTGGGGATTGCTGGTCCAGATCTCATGAATAATCTGGGCCAAAAAACTTATTACTACATATGTATGCCACATTGGAACACCATTCATAGTTGTAATTATTGCTCAGACTGTCAACTCCAAAATACATGCACAGAGATTTAATATTAGTTAATATTAATACCAATAGTGGTATACCTGGATCTTCAGGTTGATTAATTCCCAATGTTTTGAGAAATGGCCATCTTGGTTTCCAAAGTGGTTGTACAAGTTTGCATTCCCACCAGCAATGGCAGAGTGTTCCACTTGTTCCACCTCCTTGCCAGCATGAACTGTCACTTGTGTGTTTGATCTTAGCCACTCTAATAGCAGTAAGATTGAATTTCAGAAATGTTTTAATTAGCAATTTCCTGCTGGCTAAGTGCTGTGGGATAGTCTTTCTGTATGTCATGAATACGTATGTCTACCATTGGTTTATAAAGAAGCTCCTGGCCTATTGCACAGCAGGAGACAGCCAGGCCAGGAATCTGAGAGATACAAGGAGGAGAAAGGTGGTGTCAGAGAAGATAATGTAAGTTACCACCAGGAAAACAAGATGTGATGGAACAGCTAATGCCAAGAAGCCATGTGGCAAGACATGGATCGAGTTAAGTTCTAAGAGGTAGTTGGTAATAAACCAAATAGTTTGGAATCAATATAAGTCTTTGAGTAATTATTTTATAAGTGGCTGTAGAACTGTGGGTGGGAAAAATTTGAATAAAAATGGGTAGGTGGGACAGAGAAATTTCCAGCTATAGCTAAGATGTTGAACATTTCTGTAAGTGTTTTTCAGCCACTTGAGATACTTCTGTGGAGAATTTTCTCAACTGGAAATAACCTAGCTGTCTCTCAACTGAAGAAGGGGTAAAGAAAATATGGTAAATTTATATAATGGAGTATTACTTAGCTATAAAAAAACAATGACACCAAAAATTTTTCAAGAACATGGATGGAACTAGAAAAATATCACCCAGAGAGATGTAACTCAGACTCATAAAGATAAACATGATTGGTTGCTAGCCGAATTATCATCAGAGAGGCTTTATCCAATAAGGGATACAGATGCAGAGACCCACAGTTAACCATTATGAGGGGCTTGGGAAATCCTGTGGAATAGGGCAAGGAAGAATTTGTAGGAGCCACACCACAAGAAATCCACAGAATCAGCTAGCCTAGGCCATGAGCCTCACAAAGATGGAATCAACAACAAGAGAGCAGGCATGGGACTGACCTAAGCCCTCAGCATACCTGTTATAATTGTATATCTTGGTTTTCTAATAGTGGGAGCAGAGTATTTCTGACTATTTTTCCTGATCTTGGAAGCTTATTCCTCATACTAGGTTGGTTACTTTGGCCAGCCTTAATAAGAGGAAAGGCACTTAGTCTTACAGCAACTTGATATGCCACATTTTATTGATATTCATAGGAGGTTTTCCCTTTTCTGAATAGAAATTGAAGACTAGTAGGTGTGGAGTGTGGGGAGAGACTGGGGAAAAAACAGGGAGAAGAAACTCTGATCTGAGTGTAAAATGAATAAAAACATAAATATTTTTTTTTTAAAAAAATAAGCAGCTCAACTGAACATAACTTGCACCATGATCATCTCAAGAAAACAAAATGCCAGTGGGGAGATTGGACTGAATAGAGCCTTCTTGGGAAGTTTTACACTATTAAACTTTTGACATTTTCAACTAGACTAGAACTAAACACATTTTAAGTCATTATTACATCTCAGATTAAACTTCCCTGTCTACAGGTCAGCAGTGTGTATCAGCTAATTCTTCTACTACTGGAAAAAATAAAAAGTGTCCTATGACTATAAGGCAGAGTTATATAACTATATGTTATAAACAGAGAATTAGAGGTTATCAGCTCTGGTAGGTTCAGATAACAATTATATCACACAGCCTCATTGTCTCTTTCTCATAAACTTTATATAAAGGTCTTCACTGGGACTAAGGGATTACAATCTGAAACATTCTAAGATGATTACTCATTTAAGTCTTTATATATTCAAATAAGAGGCTCACAATCCATAAAACTTGAAAAATAAAAGCTTGTCAATGCATTCCTATAATTGTAGTATTTGTTATTCATTCACTGTGTTAGCCTTCTCTGAGAAGCTGTCAAGACTAACTGATAAAGAACACAAATAGTAGGGACTCTGTCCAGAAATAGAAAAGTATGAATTCCTATGACTCTGTCTATGGCCAACACATCCTTCTAAGGAAAAATAAAAGTCAGCATAGTAGAATTACATATAAGGTATGTCATAGTAAAGTAAAGGTATCTTAGTGTCTGTGCAGCCTAATGCCTTCATTCCATTGCTGAAGAATAATAAAAGGATTTTCCCAAATTACAAAACAAACTTACCTCAGTTCTCAGTGTCTAATTTTCTTCTCTGATTACAGATAAATTTACTACAGGGTGACCAAACTTGTAATTATCATTATTTATAGTTGCATAATTATTGGTGCAGAAAATTTTAAAAAATCTACAAGGAAATTTCTGGAACTAGCCAATTATAGAAACTATATGGGATACAAAGTTAAAATACAAATATTTTTTCTCAGATGTCAGCAACATCCAGTGGAATTTAAAATAAAACTCAGTATCATTTATATTAGCACATGAAAAATGTGCTTAAGCATGAAGTTAAAAACGTAGAAGATTTAGATGAAGAAAATAAAATTATAATGAGGTAAATCAAGGAAGTGCTAAATGAATCTGAAGTATCCCATACTCACAGCTAGGAAGATTTAGCATTATTACGCTAATTCTCTTCATTCCTCAATTTGATCTACAGACTCAATGCAATCTCAATCAAAACTCAGAGAGAAAATTATAATAACCTTATGGGGATATAAGAAGATTGAATACCCAGTACAATGTTGAAAAAGGATAAAATAGTTAAAGAGTTGGATTTTTTTCAACTTATAGGTTTCTTATAAAGCTAAAGTGATCAAAGCACTGTATTATTGATAATAATATAATATATATATGTTATATGTTTGTTTGTATTGGTATATAGGAAAACTGAGTCAATAGAAAAGAATAAAAAGCCCAAAATATAGGCAAGGGATCTTTGACAGAAAGTATCATGGAGAAAAATTAGTCTTTTCAAACAAATAGTGCTTACACAGTTATACATCCACATGTGAAAAAATGCAGATCTACGCCATTCACAGAAATCAACTGAAAATTATCATCATCTAAGCATAAAACACAAAGCTATAAAACCCATAAAAGTCAAGGTAAGCAATATCCTAAAAGTGCTGTGATAGGACAATGGTTCATCACATTTATAATATCAAAGATACAATTGATGAAAAAATTCAATCTCAACTTCCCTGAAGTCCTGTAAATCTGGTCAAGGACCCATACTTTGGGTGTTCAGAGGCCTAATCTGCCACTCCCCTATGTGGAGACAGGATCAAACTGCCTTCTATATTTGTACCGCTATATCTATCTACAGATTAGCGCAGCTCTCATCTCACCAGGGAAGTTGTATTTGTGTAGTGCATAATGATTAATGTAGAAACTAATAATAGGTCAAAGTTCAGAGGGAGAGAAAACTCAACCACAATAGGACATCTATATTACAGTTCCTTTCCCCAGGGCTCATGCAATATCATGGAAAAGGGGCTGTAGGATCCAAAGTTCTGGGAATACCATAGTGATAGAGGGGTTTCTGGACATGCCAAGAAACTCATGCATTAACTTACAGTTCTATGTACCTGCCCAAGACCTGAACAAGATGACACTAGTAGACATTTTAGCATGAAGTGAAGATAGTTTTATGAGCTATAGATACTTAATGACTTCTGGGAATGGAAAAAATCCATTTTCAATAAGGTTGTGGTTCTTAGTTGGTCAACTCTTTGTCAACAAATTGAAGTGGAATTATTTTGCTTATTTAAAAAAAAATATGAAAGGACAAGAAGATTGGAAGGGATTGGGGAGGTAGGGAGGTCTCTGAAAAGAGATAATGGCAGAAACTGGTGCCGAATATGATCGAAATACACTGTATGCAATTCTCAAAGTATTAATTTAAAAATAAAAAATAATTGTTTTTCATTTGTTATAAGTGTATAAAATAGCAGAAAGTAACTCATTAGAGCAGAAGCAGTTTTGCCTTTCAGAATCTTCTTTCCATGCAGCTCTCTAAAGGTTTGCGTTGTTGTATTCTCAGGAGATGGTGACCCACACTGTATTTCCTTCCTAGATAAGCAAGAAGGGTGGATGGAAGGGGGAGAAATAGAGAGGGAAAGAAGGAGAAAAGGGAGGCAGGAGAATACAAGAGAATTAAAGGTTTGTCAGACAGTTTGAGGAATTCTTTCCAGCATCTCTACCTACATCACATAGGCCACACAAGACTCACATGAACATCTTGCTTCAAAGTATACTTAGCTTCTTACCTGTGGACCAGTGTTTGTTTCTAGGCCACCATATTGCCTACCTGAGATTAAAATCCCATGATTAATGAAGAGTAATAAAACAGGTAAGAGGAAACTTCTAGAAGTATCTATTTCCGCGACAGGGACAAGATATCTCACTCTCATAGGTACAGATTTTTACTTTTCAGAGGGAAAATGAAGATAAAGGGACAGTAGATATTTCTTTCTATTTTTCTCTTAAAGATGGATGTTCCATTCAATTATGTTCATTGTGAATCACTCTAATTCCAGCGTCAGCATCTGGGTGAGTGGCAGGACAATCCATGCTTCTCTATTTCTCTTCCTCAGTAAAACATCTGGTTACAGACTAAAATTTTAATTAGCAGAGCACAGGGAGCTTGAGCATCATAAATTCATCTCTAAGCCTTTATTTCTGGAAAGTCCTTGTATAAAATAATCTCCTATTTAATAAGAATACGATACTGTTTTCCTAGCATGATAATTATATTCAACTGGAATAATGAAGATTTGGATTTTTTAATATAGAGGGACCTTTTGCTAATATGATGAGAGAGTATGTGGGGAAGATGCACTCTATGTGGTTAGAAGATAATCTATTGTTATTTTCAAAGCTGTAAAGAGAGGGGCTTGTCACTGTTGATTTATGTTTGTTCATTCTGTGATTCAATAGGAAGGTCAGGTGAGTTTCACTGTATGTTTTTGATGCATATTTTTCTACATAGTGAAGTAGAAAATAGGTCTGCCTCACTTTGCCTGGGTAACACTATGAAGAGCAGAGATTTGGGGGCATGGGTATTGCATATGATCATGACTCAAATTATTTCTCATGTCTGTTTCCATGCGCCTGAACACATGGTGGCTTTGCACATCAAGGAATCCTTGAGAACAGATTATTAACAAAGAGATTATAATATGTATTTGGGAAGGTTTCAAAACTCACTTGTTTTGTAGGACAGTTAAATTTTGAATACAATTAAATTTATTCCTCATGAAATTGTGCCTAAAAATGTGAATTTAATACTTACTTATTTAAAAAATCATAGACTTGTGTCTTACTTAAAATATAAAAGACATAAAATATATTTGGATTAATTAAGTATAAAAGTTACAGTTTATTTATTTTTTGATCTTTACTGACTTGTATAATATTGATTATCATGTTACCAAATTTGTAATTTTACCTTTGTGGTGCTTAAGTTTTATAACTTAAAAATTGTAAAGATCTACTCCTTTACACATTTCAAACAAATGACCCATTCACAAAAAGGATGTGTAACATTGACCTCTGTTTTTCCCATAGTGCTTAGCTACTCTTCCAACTCTGTTTAAAACAATCATCCTTTCCTAATGTGGAATGCTTTTCTCTCAGATTATCTTTGTGTGCTTTAGAAAAATGTTAATGGAATGTTTTTATGCTTAAACTTCTCTTCATTTCTGTTCCATAATATTTATGTTATATAACAAGTGTAACTATCAATGAATTAACTTAAATTTTTGTACACCTTCTGTAATTCCAGATCCTAGATCCGATGGCCTCTTCTGATCCTCATGGGAACTCCACACACACATAGCATAGATTACACAGACACATGCATAAAAACAAATACAGATAAAAATAAATCTTAGAAAGGAACTCACTAAAACATTCATACTAGGCCTAGAGTTTTCCATTTGGAAAATTGTAGTGTTTTACTTATATGGTTTGTATAATTTCAATTTTTATAATTATTCTCTAATATTGGTAAATTATTCTTCTATAGAATTTTTCTAAATTTCTTTACTGGTACTTAGGATAGTTCTTGTACTTGAGGCATGATGCTTACTATTATTATTGTTACGTGATCACTGTTTAAGCTGGTGTTAACGCAGCATGTGTACCACTCTTCTTTGCCTTTCTTACAGATATACTGATATAAATGTTATGTTGTAGGTTACCACAAATTTTTAATTTTTCTATATTTTCCATATTTTCTCTTCATACTTTAACTCTGAGTATTTTATTTTGGACTTTATTTCACTCAACCCTATGCATCATTGTTTACTTTATACCCATATATCAGTTTAAAATAGGTTTCAGGTCTCTTATTAAAATGTTGTTTATAGACTAGATTGTGTGTGTGTGTGTGTGTGTGTGTGTGTGTGTGTGTGTGTGTGTGTGTGTACACTATTTTTTATTATAATGTGTATGCATATGTGAAGATTCACACATATTTGGGAAATACATATGCACATATATACATGTTCTTAGTGCTATGGGGGCAAGAGAATGGGTGTCATTTATCAAAAAAGCTATCAACCTTATTTTTGAGACAGTCTCTTATTGACCCAGAACTCCCCTATTAGGTTGACTTGATTGGCTAATGAGCACCTGATCATTAGCTGCTTGCTTCTGCTTCTCCAGAGCTGAGATTAAAAACTTGCCACCATGCCTAACTACTTAGGTGGGTTTGGGGACTCAAACTCAAATTATGTACATTTAAGCCAAAATCTTCACTGTTTATGCTATTTCCTCATTTTCTGTAAAAATTTGTGGTGAGATTCATGTGTCAGCTGATAAGGTCCGAAGGGGGGGGAGGGAACAAGACCCCAAGATCCCAGAAGCCCCTTTTGAATGGGGTTGGCCACTCCGCGTACTTGAGCCCAGGACCCTGGATAAGCGTCTTCAGACCTTATCAACTAACACCTGAATCTTACCACAAAAATTATTCTTAAGTAAATGTCTACTAACCACTGTACTGCAAACATTCATGGGCTTCTTTCTATTGTCTACTTTACCTTACTGACTGGTTATATACATAATGTAAATGCCTAATGTTATTTATGTTTGTTTTAATATTTTTGTGCTTCTGTGTATTACAAAATACATACTTTTAATACACTATAATCTACTTTGTACTGTTCTCAAACATTTTGCTTTTGCATATGTTGAAAATCCTATGACACATCCCTCATAATTTTTATTTTGTAGAGATAATTGCTTTTTAATCAAATGCTTACATGCAAGCAAAAATAGCCTTTCATTTTTCCTCATAATTTACAACTACAGTTTTCTTCACTAATTTCTGTATATCAGTGAATTTCAGAAGAGATGCTTTGTGTGTGAGAGAAAGAGGAAGATTGTGCTTGAGTGTGTGCCTATATGTGTTTCTGAATGATCTATGTGCATGTGTCTAAAGGCACATATGCCCTGTGTGAAGACAGCACATGCGTCTTCACTCTACTCCTTTGAGGCAGAGTCTCTCACCAACCTGAAATTAATCTTGCAGCAAACAAGCTCCAGCCATTCTGTCTCTTCCTTCCTTTGACTCTAGGGTTACAGACTTGAGTACAGTCATGCCCAGATTTTCTGTCAGTTAAGTTCAGGTCCTCATGTGTGCACAGCGAGTGCTTTTACTCAACCTCATGACAAAAGTGTGATTTTTGACCTCCAAAGGTTAGGTCATATCCAGGGACACCTTTGGTCATCTCATCTTGGCTTAAGAACTGTTACTAAGCATCCTACCCTATGGCCACTTTACCACTGAGCTATGGCCCTTTTTGTATCATCCTGAAAGAGAACTAGATTTCAATACTAATTTGCTAAAAATTATTTTATCCTTTTTGCTTTGTTTCACATTATTTTAGGGAAACTTTAAACTAATTTGATCTATTTAGATTTGTGTTACTATGAATAAATATCTGGGAAAAATCATTTCACAAAGGATAAGTTTATTGTAGCTTGAAATTTGGAACATGTCAGTACGTCATAGCAAGGGGGAGAGGAAAACAGAGAAATCACATGATGGTGGACATACATACACAGTGAAAGAGAATTTAGAAAAATGTCAGTACAAGATACAGCCTCCAAGAAAATGAACCAGACATATACCTAAAGGACTGAGCATCATACTACAGAGATACTTGCTCGTCCATTTCACTGATGTTCTTATCACAATAGCAAGTGGATTGACAGATGATGTCAGACCACAGATGAACAAATAATAAAAGCATGATTCATACGCACAATGGAATTTAATTCATAGAGAAAAATAAAATTTGTATGAAAAATAATGAAATTTGAAAGATTATTTTAAGTGAAGTAACTAACTGAGACTTAGAAAGACAAATGCTATAAGCTGTATTTCCTATGAAGATCGAAAACTCTTTGTGTTAAATATTTGTTTCCTGGTGAAGGAAATATTTGTAAAAGCCATGAAACCAGAAAGGGGTTCATGAGACTAGAAAAATGGAACTTTTAAAGGTGGAGGAGGGATATGGAAAACAAGAGACTATGTTGAAAGGAGGAATGTTGGGGGGAATGAATGTAGGGGAACGGGAAGAAACATTGAGCTGACAAGGGTCGAGTAGAAAGAACCTCAAATGAAATATGTATAGAAATCACATACAAAACCTATTTACTCCATATGCTTGTTTTTAAAATAAATAGAAAATAAAATGAGTTCAGTGGCTTTATTCCACCAACTAGGTTTCACTTCCTGCCTTTCACCAACTCCCACGGACAGCTGCATTATGAATCCATCAAGGGATTAATCTACTCATTCTGTCAGAGCGATTTCCCATACCTTTATTAATCTGATCAGACTGACAATAGAGATGAGTCATTGCCTAGTTTTTTCTCTTGAGCTAACCTTCCCTCTTAAAAAGTCTTTGCTGGATATCTCATGTATGCAATATGAACTTTGTTGTCATTTTTCTCTGACTGTCCATAACTCAGAAAATTATGAAGTCTGCACCAACTTTGGAAAATTTTTGGATTATGCCTCATACTCATCCTCCAGGCCTTGAGTTATTTTATTGTTTCTTGAAGTTTGATTCTACAAAATTGGAGGTTGTCACTGAAGGAAACACCGAAGTCATCTTTCCAACTAATTTATAAAGGCTTTCTTCTCTTCAGATCTGCCTGCCCCTATAGTTGTCAAAAAAACAACTCCATCCACCAGTCTGAAATCCAATGTCTGTCTCATCTAGTCAGTGAGACCACTGAATTCTGCTGAGTTTAGGCATAAAGACAGGGCAATCAGTACACTCATCTCATTTTTCTACTATCTTTCTAATCATTATGAAAAGTTCTTTTTTGATGAATTAGATTTTATATTATTGAAGATAATAGGGCTTCCCTGTGGCATTTGATTCCTCACGAACAAAAGCAGAAATTCATGGTCTGCACTTTTACCTTGGTTCTTGGACATTGGTTTTGTTTCCTGACATGCTTAACTTTGTACTCAACATAGCTGTACCATAACAGTTGTGGAGGCTGACTTAATATCTGGTTATTATGGCAGATTTAAGTTTATGTTAGTTCATAGTGTCATTTTTATAAAAAAGAATATTTTATAACTGGTAAAGTATAAATTTATAAAGAATAACATTTCCCACATTTACTTAAAGTCACTTAAGGAATTTTTGTTTGTTTGTTTGTTTTGTTTGTTTGTTTGTTTTTGTTTTGGGGTTTTTTTGGAGGGTTTTTGTTTTTTTTTTACTTAAAGACTGCAATTCAAGTAACTGCTAGGATTGTAGTCAGAAGTTTCTTTGTCCTTCCCATCTGGTACAACAGCCATTTAGTCCCAAATAATCCCACAAATGCCTGTATTAACTATAAATTGTCTGACCTATGGTTATAGCTTATTACTTGTTAAGTCTTACTCTTAAACTAACCAACGATTCTTATCCGCATTTAGCCACATGGCTTGGTACGTTTTTCACAGTGCAGTATTCTTGTCTTCCTTCCTCTGCATCTTGGTCTTCCTCTTTCTAGAATTCTCCTTGTCTGGTTGCCCCACCAGTATCTGAAAACTTGAAACAATGAAGGTGATGGACAGTGAAGTTACCACATGATTCATCTAACCTCTGTAAGCAGAATATGACAAGTTCATGTTTTCATGTTACATTACTACTAAAGAGAACAGAAAACTGGCAAGAAAAAAAAATATTACCATCATGTGCTGTGGGACAAACTTTGTACACTATAAATATTTGTCACTATAAATATTGATTTAGTAAAACACTGATTGGCCAGAAGCTAAGCAGTGGAAGTTTTCAGATATAAATGCAATATGTTTTTTATCTTTCCATAAAGAACCTCATGGTGCTAGTCAGTCATTTTGACACAGCTAGAATCATCTAGGAAGAAGGAATATCAACTGAAGAATTGTCTCCATCATATTGATCTTCAAGCAATCTATGGAGAGATTTTTCTTGATTAGATGGATATGCTAAGGCCAAGTCTACTTTGGGCAATGTCATCCCTGCACAGGTGATCCTGGATTGCATAAGAAAGCAAACTGAGCAAGCCAGTAATCCTCGTTCCTTCATGTTCTCTCCTCAAGGTCCTGCTTTCAGGTTCTCCTCTCTAGTTCCTGTATTGATTTCCCTCAATGGACTGACTGTGTCTATGGGTGCATAAGTTAAATAACCCCTTTCCTCTCCGAGTTGTTTTTTATCATGGTATTTATCACAGCAATAGAAATATAACTAGGACATTCACTGTGTAATAGATTATTCTGTCCTTCAACATTCTATAAATCTTCTTACTATGGGTGCTCTGGAAACTCTAGATCTCTTGGATTTTCAGTCATCTAGGTTTGGTCAACCTCCAACTTATCAGTAAGTCTAATTCTTGATACTTTGCATTTTTCACCTGGTATCACAAATGTTGCTTTGGCTTCAGTTCATGTCACCTTGAAATTCTCAGAAATCAGTATCTCAGGTCTCTGAGACCGTGCTGTGGAATTCTCAGAAATCTGTACATAGCATCTCCAGACCCTGAACATGCTGCGAAATTCTCAGAAATCTGTACATAGCATCTCCAGACCCTGAACATGCTGTGCTATCACTTAAACAGAATCAAGGAAATGCAAAAATGTAATTATGAATGTCATGCTCATATGAGAGATCGTATCATTCATCATGCATTAGCAAGGGTTTCATTACCACAGTCTTTCCAATCTAAACACAGTTCTTTGGCCAGAATTAGAAAGGACTCAGCGTGGCCGAGACAAAGATGACATTCCAAGGAGTTCACTTTTAGGTAGCTTGGAAAATTTGTTCTGAAACTGCACATCATGGTGAATGTATTCCTTTTAAGTGACTTTCTCATCTGCTCTGTGACAATGGACAACTCAATTAAGAAACCACTGTGTGGCAGTAACACCTGGCTCCTTTACCCTGTTCCATATGGAAGGGAAAAGACTCCCAGGAACAAATGCACCATAGTGGTTCCACTTGACCTTTCTGCACTGACTGGGCTTGTTCAAAGTCAGTTCTTCTCTTTAAGGACAGAAACATAAAAGGCACCAAATGGCTCCACTGTTTCCTTTAAGCACAGTGCTGTTGAGAGAAGAGTTTGCCATGGCGTGAGGCTTTAAGTGACAGCTCTTCTTTTTGTTCTCCTTTGAGGAGGTTACTAAAGCTCGCCCTTCCCCTCACTACATCACCTCAGCTTCTTTAGACTTCCCTGGTTCTACAAGCAGAGGTCAAAATAGGACTTTCATATTGGACCAGTAGTGTCGAGAATGGAAAAAGCAAAAGATGTCCCAGTTTCTCTCAGAGATCCCATGAGGCTCAGCTGAGAGTCTAACAAACGAGAACCAACTGAGAAATTCTGTATTTGCGAAACAGGTAAAATTGGATCTTTAGCTTTGTAAAGAGTCGACCATGGAGCCACTTTAGCTAATAAGCTTCCTTACTGAATTCTAATTGTTCCTATTGACAGAAAGAGAATTAGCACCATTTTCAGAAACAAGTCTTGCAGAGACAGGATTACGTCTCTTGTTATATGTTTATGCCTGCCTCAGAAGTGGAGAACGAGAAAGTAAAGTGCAGAAGATGCTCATATGTGGTACAGGGAGAAACTGCATTAAATTTCATTTTTCAACTTCAGCATGAGAAAGAAGAGAATCTACAGTGTGATAGAATCACTTTCTCCATATCTGTGTAAGGTTTTGACCATATTTCTGGCTATGTAGTCCACACTAGCCTTGGACTCACTGTTTTTCTTCCACCTCCTGAGACAAGGACATATTTAGCTGAGATAGGAAGACATTTATTTCAACTAGACTTGCTGGTATAGTGCCGTGTAGGTCAGTCTGAGGTATATAGTTAGATACTGTAGAAACGCTTGTCTTTCACAAAAATTTTAATAAAGATAAGGACAGATAATGATGTCAACTATACTCAATTATATTTCAGCAAGTTTAAAATAAATCATCAATATTATGTTCATGGCAAAAGTATAACCTTTTTCCTGTAAGTTAAAGTTAGTAAAAATATTTTAAATGTTTCTTTTTTCATTTTTTTACTTTACATTTTAAAATATCATATTGTAGTGCATTTTTTAGTATGTGCTACCAAAGTCCTATTTGTAACACAATTACAATTAAAATAATCAGACATCAAGGGCTGTGTTTTCTAAGAATCCTATTGAAAAAATTATTCCATTAAAGAAGTTTTAAAAGCCAGGCCCCATGGTACTGGACTCCAATCCTACCAACCTGAGAGCCTGAAACAGCAGGATAGCAAGGTCAAGGTCAGCTGGGGTCACTTACTGAGAAGTCTTTCTTAAAAGAGGGAAGTAAAGATATTCTTCAACCTTTCTCCTTGTTGAAATCTTACCACTACCTTTCATTTGAATTTTCTGCTTTCACCTGAAGATGTTCTACTACCCCATTTGGTTTAAGATATTTCTTCCTCATTGTCCCAATATCTTTCTAGTTTCCTAACTTCTAAAAGTCCTCCATTTGTACAAACAACTCTATTGAATCAAAGCTAAGATCCATATATGAAAGAAAACCCTTGGCATTTGTCCTTGTAGGTCTGAATTACCTCATTCAGTATAGTTATTTTTATTTCTATTTACCTGCAAAATTTTAAAGTTCATTTATCTTCATAGCTGTTTATGTATATGTATGTGCTACATTTTAAATATTCATTCATCAGTTGATGGGCATCTAGGATGATTCCATTTTCCAGTTATTGTGAATAAAGCATCAATAAATATTACCCCTCTAAAAAAAAGTTTAAGAACATCAAGAGATGACAGGAGAACTTACTGAGTCGAATAGATCATAGATGTGATGTAAATACAATGTATAAAAGCATTAAAATATCAGAGAATAAATTTAAAGTATTGTATTGAAAAATTCTCCAAGTGAAGTCTTAAGAATTTATTCCTTGCCTGGCTCCAGGAAAAGATCAGTGGAAATTTCTGCATGCAAGCATATAATTGCCAGCACATCAGAATAAAGCCCAATCAAGGGAGACAGCTACCCAAAGCTCCTCTCCTTCATAGAAGCAGAAACTATTTCCTAGGAAATTCAATATTACATTTCTGTGATGACTTCGGTGTCTGGTGATAACACACTGAGCAAGAGCAGCTTTTTTGGAAGTTGCTGGCAAGGCTCATCTGAGAAAATAAGCCTCTTTAAACTATCTATCCTGGAGACTCTGTTTCTGTCCTTTCTGTTCCTCTGCCTGTGGCTTTGCACCCAGTCATTGATGGCTTTTCCTCAAATTTCCATAGTATCAGTTTCCTTAACTCTGATTTTGACCAACTTATTTTTGCTTCATGTCTCCATTATTAAATATGCAAAGACTTTAGTTCTGACAGTTGTGTCTATGTTTAGGAATATAATTTACAGCACTGTAGGTTTTGGGTTTTATAGCCTCTGCCAAGATAGTACTTTCTTAGGTAGAATGCAATCAACCGTGACTATAAAAGGTAAATAAATAAATCCTGGTGATTTATTTTTATGGTTTAAAGTTATAGTTTTCACATTCATCTAAGAAAGTGTATATATGTACCCCAGGACAATAGAGTTTGTGAAAATAAACCTACCATTCCAATAGCTAGCTTAAGTACTTTTTGATTCTTAAAATTACAAGGCACATTTTCCTATGTTGAAATCAAGATGGAGTATTGATACATCTATATGTATCTGGTGTATGAGGTCAATAAAACCATGAACAATTTACATAGTGAAGCTAACCTTTGAGGAAATGTAATGTCCTTGATCTGTTACTTTCTACAACCTCCTTGAATAAAACTCACTCAGATTTATTGTTATTAAAATTCTTCATTATCATTATCAGCATCATTATCACCCCCAAGTGCACAAAGCTCTTTTCTTTCCAGATGCTTAAGTTGTTTTACTTATATTACTGTAGCCATTATAAAATATGCTTAAAATATCAGCTTGCACATTTGTCTCCAGTATATCTCCCTACGGAGAAAGAAGAAAAGTAAAATGATTTAAAGTGAGATTTTTTTTTCCCATAGTCTCTGGCTAGGGAAGCCAGGGGGTAATACAAGACCATATTACTTCATTAACTCTAATAGAATTCCAAAGAGATATAAAAGTAGAAAAGTATTTACACCATCTAATATAAATGAAACAAAGATGCAGAAATTTTTTAAAGGATCATCCAAGGACGTAGTTGGAAATAACAGTATGTCAATAAGTTGGCCAAAACCTTCTGATCTTCATGCCAATTTTCTTCCTGTTCAATGACAAAGCATTTATTAAGATCTACTCTATTCAAGTCATGTGCTCTGACCTACTATAAATATGAAGACTACACATCACAGGGGAGGCAAACAGAATGGTCTCAAAATTGTGTACTCTGAAAGCCATTGAGGCTTAACGAAAGAAAACAGACTTTTGAAAACAGACTTGGAGAATTTTTCAATAAAATACTTTAAATTTATTCTCTGATATTTTAATGCTTATATACATTGTATTTACATCACATCTATGATCTACTAGACTCAATAGGTTCTCCTGTCAGAACAAAGTAGGTCTGAAGTAAAAGTGTCAACATGGTCCTTAGCTTATTGGGACTTATAAAACTTAGACTTGGGTTAAGGTTTTTCAGAAAGAATTACTTAAGGGTTAAATGTATTGTGTGATATTTCAGAGGCTCAAACATGACTGATCCAGATTTAGACACATGCTTTTCTACAGTTTATATTGTTCTTTGTAGTATGAGGTTTCTGGCCCAGACTTTTGGGCCTAACCTCAAGGTTTAGGCCCACAGACCTGCAGACCCGCAGACCCGCAGTTCCACAGTCCCACAGAGACACACAGATGCTTTCAATAGTTTTAGGCTGATCGACCTAAAGTCCAGGCATATCACTTGCTAGCTCTCTATCCTTCATCTAATCCATGATTCATCCTGTTCAGCCATGGGGCTCGGTACCTTTTCTTAGAGTAGCATAGTTGTCCTCTGCTTCTTCTGGCTTCTCTCTGGCGTTCTGCTTTGTGCTTCCTGTTCTCAGAGTTTTTCTTAGTCTGGTAGCCCCGCCCACACTTCCTGCCTGCCTTTGGCCAATCAGCACTTTTTATTAAACCAGTGGGTGGGACAATTATTTACAATGAAGCAACACAATACCCCTATAGCTCTTGTTATTAGTATCACTGTTACTATTTTAGAAGGTCTTTGTCCTTTTGCTTAGGCCAAACATCTTGACTTTCATGGCTGGGGCATTCGGTTTGGTATGTTTCAACTGAATGGCTCTTTTGTTTTCTGGTTTTATAGATTCTACACCCACAATTTAGACTGGACTGACTCCAAACTGTGGATTCATTCCATGCCCAATTCATAAAGCCCAGTGCAACTTAATAAATGCTGGTAATTCAAGAAGAATGATGCTCATTCTCCTTTTCAGAGGTCTTCTTCTATAGTAAATTTTGTGTGGGGGGATGGTAACTGCTCCTTGTATTGAAGTAACTTTGCCTCATAGCTTTTGTATCTGTATAATGAATTGAGACCCACAAGCCCAGATTAGTTAGTCTTGCTTTTAAATCTTTCTCTGGCTTAAATAATGCCCCCTGCCCACATTATAGATCTTCTTCTTCTTTTTTTGACTATTTCATTGATTTTCCCCCAGTAGTTTTGTGCAGTAAAAGGAGAACCTGTTTCTTACAGTGTCCTATCTTCCCAGTGTTTCAACATCACAACTTTTACAGTCCTCTGGACAGATGTAAATGTCTGTCTACATGTACTTTTCTCCCGATGTCAAATACTGATCCATTTTTGCTTCTACCAAAACAGCCAGCATGGTCAAATCTTACATTCTCCTTATTTCTGCTTACTTCTGGTTTAACCTTTATTCAGACTATTCCTTTCCCATAACTCATTCTGGAAAAGGGACCTTGGAGGTTTCCAATGCAAACAAAATCTGTGGCCAATTTTGGCATTTAAGGAAACTAAGATTATACATTGTATATGAGTTAAATGATGTTAACGTAAAAAGCCTCCAGATGGTCTCTGAAGGAAGTTCTAGAAGATCTGGCATTGACAACAGAAATGGTAGGGTATCCATGGTTACCACCTGTCCCTGTTGGTTTGCAAAGAAATAACATTTCTTCTTTCTTTTATTTGGCTGTGAACACTTCAGTTCTTCCTCACAATTGTGTGATCCAACATTATCTGGTACCTAATGAATCAAAATTTTCTATGATTCATGGAATTTAAATGTTTTCTGATAAAGTTAATTCCACATATTTTCTAACTTGAAAACAAAATCTATTTGTTATACTTCTTGATTTCTATTTTTCTGAGATAAATACTTACAGATGAAGGATGGCGTGATGTCTAGTTTGTGTGTCAACTGCCTGAGTCATGAGGTACCAAGCTATAACATTATTACTGAATGTGTCTATGAGGGTATTTTCAGGTAAAGTTATCATTGGAATGGGTAAGTTGAGTAAAGAAATTTGTCCTTTTCTGTGTGGGTGGACATCACATGAGATTTGAAGATCCTAAATAAAGGTAAACAAAATGACAGGAAGGAGTGAATCAGTGTGTCTTGTTTTACACAAACTGACATGACATTTATTATTTTCTTTTCAGAATATATGCTATATGTTTCATAAATCTTATTTATAAAATATTAGCCGATTTAAGATAGTATTGACATGGGGTAGCATGTGTTCAGTAATTATCTTTATAGTAGTGGTGGTATGTTTTTCTTACTGAGACCTTTTAAGAAACTAAATACTGTGCTGCTTCTATAGGTATATTATTTTAGTTTATCTTTTTACCTTTCTCTTAGATGGGCTTTTTCATTGAGTTTATCCTTGAGAATCTGCGTTATTTGATAAGCATGAGCCAGTTATCACTCATGCCTACTGCAGAAGCTCTTCCAGACTCTTAAATTTCTAGACTGTGAATAGTATGTGCAGATGCCATCTTCTGGAGAGCACACTTTGAGAGGAAAACAATATGTCATCATATCACATTATACTTTTATTGGACTTCATGGCTTTGGTTTTTCTTTCATTACCTTGACACAGGAAGATGCCATCTTGGCTCTTTTCCTAGTCTACTGAATATGAGCTTAATTGAGATACTCAAACCTTTCCTGCTTTATTATTCTAGTATTCTAGAGTCATGTCCTCTTGGTAAGTCCTTATTGCTGAAAACATCATGAACTTTGGATATAGGACTTGGAAAAATTGGGCTGTAACTGACATGGAAAGCGTACTCTTTGAGGGAGAGTCTTCATAGTATCAGAATACACTATGAGAGCTGCTAAGCAAGAAAAGCAATTAACAGTCTTCATACCCAACAATGTTTTTTTTTTAACAAGTCATAACACTGACCACCATAGAAAGATATCCTTAAAGTTACAACAGCTCTATAACTGTACTTTCTCAACAGAAAAGAAACAGACTGCTACTATAAACCTAACCAATCACCTGTGACTAATGAGGTCATGGATCTTAGAGAAGAAACTATTACCTTCACGCTCCCCAACCAAGTATAATTCCTACTTAAATTCTAAAACCTTATCTTTGTACCAATGGAAAGCCATATCTCTTATATACATCAAAGAAGCTTCTTTCTGCAAAAAACAGAAACCAGTACAAATAGCCTTATCTGATGAAAATGCAAAGAACAACAGACAGCTGGATGCCTAACTCCCACTAATATATGTACAGCACACACACTATACCTAATGTTCAAGAAACATTACAGAAAGAGGGGAAAGGGGGAAATAACACCCGCAAGATAACAACAAAATTTCTGCTAAATAAGACAATTATACCAGCTGACATGGATGAGGGCTCACAAAGTCCTAACCCTAGATAAATAGCTATAGATTAATATCTACTAAGAATGAGAATTAGTCACTCAAAGGATGAGCCTCCAACTGGATATCTGATGTCAGTTTTACACAGAACAATAAACATATTCAGCAGGTTGTATTGCTATATTTACTCTTAAAAAAATAAAATTAATTACCTAATCTAGAGCCATAGTTTTACCTGGTAAGGCCTCTTGTTCTGATGTTTCTCTCCTGGCCATCATGGTGACCCACTGAAACCTCTTTGGCTGCCCTGTATGTTCAGAGAAGGCCATGCTCCCTCTGTCACAGCCTATATTTGTAGAATGAAAGCTCTACTCTAGAGACAGCTTGGAAGAGGGAGAATGTCTTCCTTTATTCTCCCTATTTTCCTTGCTTTGTTATAATCATCACATCTTTATCTCTTCCCTATAGATCTAGATGTCATTCTGTGGAAAACAGGCCTACATTGTTCTTAATCTATGTTTCTATGAATAGGTACAAAGGCATTATATGAGGCAGACATTAAAACAAATAAATTCTATGGCTCTGTCTGAAGGGACTAATATTTGAAACATCTTAGTGTACTTCATTGTTTGAGTAGTCATTATTTGGGGTTAAGCCAAAGTTAAAGAAAGTAGGAAGAGCCTTTTCAGGATGAAAGCCACCCATGGGGCAAAGGAAGCTATGAGTGTGGACTCTGCTGCCTCCACTTAGGAACACTAAGCCAGGAAGAAACCAAAGTAGAAAACATTTTTTCAGCTGCACAAGTTCACCAAAAGGGGCAATGCCTCAATAGTAAAAGTGTCTTAACCTATGAACAAACACTGTCCCAACAAAACTACTATGTCCCAAGAGGCAAGTTTAATAACACTAGACATTTTTTTGTTTTTCTAAATTACACATCTAAGTGCTCAAACCTTCATACAAGCCTGTGTAGTCAGAGAAAGATAATACAGCTACAAGTCCCTAGCTGAACATGATTCAAAAACATAAACTTCTTAAACTATGGAGGTAAGATATTAGCAATCCAAAGAAAATAGGCTTAGGAATCAGACACTTTCAGTAGGCTAATTAAAAAAATGTAATTGTTGAAAACAGAGAAAGAAAATTTGTTCAATTTGAATTCTATTGAAAGAGTAACTAATAAGGAAATCCAATGACCTCTGACCCAAATCCATCGTCAGGGTCTTGATTGACATTTAGGTTTAAATAGAAAGCAAGAGGTATAGAAAACTAAGAAGTCCTGACAAGGTATGGCCATACCCATCACTGACCCAGCATTGTATAGGCTCTGTTCTCTCTTGAAAAGTGGTCTGACAAGTTGTTGAAATTCTGTGAAATTTCTTCTTATGACATTTTCTCCTAGTTGTCACAATACCAGTGTTTTTCTTCTCCCACTATATGATTTCTGGGGAAAAAGTTATAATTCCTCAAAAACTGAGGAATTCAGTAGTTCCAGGGATGAAGAGAGTACATCATCTCTCTTTGGAATACCTTTGTTCCTTTCAGGACTGTTAAATTGCAGATCTCATACCATCTACCTAACAAATAAAAAATGGCAAGAGTAGCAATGAACATGAGGACTTAGTTACAGCTGTGACTAGTAACATGGGAAAACCTTCTAGGCCACAGAGTTGAAAGTTAAGATTAAGAAGCAAATAGTGCAAAGGCATAGAAGTAATATTCAGTGTGATCTCAGAGGTGACTTCTAAGCAAACAGCCTTGCTGTGAAAATAACTACTTTCATTGCCCCAAGAGAGCAAATCTCTTTATTTGGTCAGCAGGTCAGTTAATGAGTTAAGTATTTTTTGAAGCAGGGTCTCACTACACAGCTCAGGTTAACCTCAAACTTGTGATCATCCTGCCTTAGCCCCCCAAGTGCTAGGATAGTAGATATAGACACCATGCCTAACTTATGAGCAAGTATTGATTAGAAAAACTTGATAAAAGATAACTCCTTGAATCAGAACACTGTGATGGCACAGTGTTACCTATGATGTAGTCTTGCTCCTCAAAAACATTACACTGCATCTACACTTTTAGTTCTAGTTTTTAATAATACACAAAGAGTCACATGAGCAATGTGAGGAAAGCTGCAGAAAAAATAACCACATCACAAAGGGATGTAAGCCAACTGTGTGTCTTTTATAAGTCAACGTTTAAGAACAAAAAAAAAAAAAAAAGGTAAGGACAATAACGTAACAGAAGTAACTAGATACATATGGAAATAAAATGTTCATTGTGTAGAATGTCAAGGGCTCTTGTTCAAAACATTGTATAAATCAACTGTGTGCCTTTTATAAGTCAATGTTTAGGAACAACAACAAAAAATGGTAAGGACAATTACATAGCAGAAGTGACTGAACACCTATTATACATATAGACACAAAAGGTTTGTTGTGTAGAATGTCAAGGGCTCTTGTTCAAATAAAGCAGCAATGGTAATGGCCTCAGAAAATGTGTTGGGAAAACTAAATGAGGATCAAATATTAGTTGCCATAAGATGATCATTTGTTTTCATTGGTGTAACAATGAAACCCTGATTCAGCCTGGAGATGTACTTATTTTTAGGAGATATAGGTTTGTGGCAGTTAATATTGAGTTTAAAGTTAACTGGATAGACATTGAAGAAAAAGACAAATTCCTGAGCACTCCTATGGGGCATTTTCTTGATCTCATTATAGAAAGTGAGAAGACCTACTATAAATGTGGTTTGCTAACTTTTGGTGGCAGCCCAGATAAATGGAACTAGAAGAAGAATCTTTGGAGGTTTTGTCTGCTTACCTTCATTCTTGCTATTAAGTTAATCTATTTCAATGGTTCTCAACCTTCCTAATGCTGAAAACTTTTAAAACAGTTCCTTGTGTTATGGTAATTCTTAAACACAAAAAATATTTCAATTGCTACTTCATAGCTATAATTTTTCTACTGTTATGGATTATAATGTAAACATCTGATATTCAGGATGGTCTTAGTTGACACCTTTGAAAGGCTCCTTCATCCCAAAGGGGTCATGACCCATAAGTTGAAAACCAGTGATCTATTCTATTGCTGTTGATGTCATATTCCATTCAAGCTAGCTGTAGAAGCTAAAACTTTAATATTTAAATGGGCAGATTTAGTATGTGGGTGATTCTTGTCATATTCTTTTAACTTCTCAGTATTTATATTTTTAAAAACTAAAACTATAGGGAAGGGAGTGCTGGAGAACAATCTTTGTATACTTTGACTATGTATTGCTCTTATTGTTGATATAGAGTAGACTAGCCAACACAGGCAGAAAGAGGTTAAGCAGGAGAGCCAAACTGAAAGAATGCTGGTAAGGAGGAGGGTAGAGTCACTAGCCAAACACAGAGGGATCAGGAGATCAACATGCTATGCTAAAGAAATGTACTCCCATGTGGTAAAGTGCAGATGGACAATATGGGTTAATTTAAGTTGTAAGAGCTAGTTTGTAACAAGCCTAAGCTATCAGTCAAACATTTATAATTAATAATAAGTCTCTGTGTGGTTATTTGAGGAGCCAGTGATCCCAACAAAAAATTCCACCAACAAGGGAGAGAGATGTGTCTAAGGACACATAACGGGATTCCTAAAATGCTGAAGATGGAGCCAGGTGCTGAACCAGTTTTTATATTACAGCATATGGGATTTCAATAGTGCAATTACAATTATGTTATTTTTTACTTTATAGCTCTATGTGGAGATAGAGAAATTAGATGGATGGGATGACCCAAAGTCGACTGGTTGGGCAAGTGCAATGAAAAGAAAATGTGATTTTTGATCATGATGGTGAAAAGAGTGATCAAAATAATATGTCATATAATCTAAAGACAAATGGCCTTTAGTTGGGAAATGACAGATTGGAGGCAAGTACTATGAGTATTCAGTAGCTATGTACAACAAAACCATCAATACTTGCAATAAGGGCATTGACTGAAGTCAAAGTCTACTCATTAAGACACTCTCAAAGCTGCATACTACACAGTGGAGACATATTAGAAAAGCCAGAATATCTACTTTTATATTGTCCAGTAGGAAAAGGGGATTACAGAAAGAGGATTGATAGCTAGAGGGTGAATACATTTAGATATCTCAATAGAGGTTGAGAAGAAGGAAATGTGGCATACTTCCCTTACACTTACAAGGTACATGGCTTCCTAATATTGCTGAAGCTGAGAAACCAAGAGAAATTGATGAAGCTACTGAAAACATCCCTCTAAAGATAGTGGGTCTATAATTATCTTCCTTCATCAGCATGTTTTAAAGATTAGAGATAAAATTGCCTACATGGTATACTTAGAACATATTTTTAAAGTGGTTTTCCCAACATTAGCTTTTTAGAGAGAGAAAGATAGTAATCAATGGAAGTCAATCTCAATCTCTATCTTAAGAAATGGAACCCACAAAGCTGCAAGGATGAGGTTGATATTCAGAGACTAACATGTAAAAAAATCACACTGATATTAGTAACATTAGTGATGATTTGTATGGCTGCCAACAACTATGGATTTTATTAAAACAAGATTCATTTCTTTCAGATCTTTCCTAACTTAAGATAATAGATGTATATGACCAATAAATATGTTATAAATACCATGACCTGAGCTCAATGACAAAGCACTTGACTACCATGCATGAGGCCACACATTCCATCCTAAGTACTAAAAAACTAGCCATAATTAGTATTAGGACTGCTAAGTGGATGGCGTATGAAATCAACTCCTGTGGACCTATCACTATACCAATTAAAGTATGCCTAGTAAATAAACCTATTGCTTTTCTCATGAGGTGTCTGTGGATAAGGATTCAGAGGCAGTTCAGGTAAATTACATCACTTGTGTCCTTTACAAAGTTGATGTCAAGTATCTGGTGATAACTATAGACATTTGATGAGCTAGAGACCTGGCTTCCAGGCTTACTCATGTGATTCCAAGTGGGAAGCTTAAGGTCATTGCTTTTGACCCTCTACATATGGCTACTTAGGTCTTGCCAGCTGGTGTTCACTGGTGCCAGTTATACAGTGTGGGAGTCAAGAGAGGGAAACCCAAGTCAGACATCATTATCTTTCATAACCTACTCTTGGAGGTGATGGGTTATTCCTCTTTAATCTTATTAGTTATAAAGTAATCCTGGTACAGTATGTGATTGGACTGGAGTCTGTGGAAACAACCAAAAGGCAATGATCATTAGGCACCATCTCGTAGGTATAGTATCAACTTACCTCATAGGGTTCACATTATGGTTGTAATTACAAACTGCAAAAAAATATAAAAACACAGCAGTCAACAATTACAGAAAAGACAGTGAGTTTGTTTGATGGTTAGTGTTAATTATCAATGAATCACACACCAGAATCACTGGAAAGATGCATCTGACCATGCCTGTGGAGGATCATCTTGACCATATTAATTGAGATTAAAAAGACCTGTACACTATGATACTATTCCTTGGCCAGGATTCTGGACCGTGTACATGGAGAAAGTGAAGTAGTGAGTAGCCTATACTTACTAGTTTCTGAATCCTTTGGGTGTGATGTAACCAGCTGTCTCAAGACCCTAGTGCCTTGGCTTCCTTGCTCTGACGAATTATACTCTTGAACTGTGAGCCAGAATAAATCTTTTCTTCCAAATTGGCTTTTGTTAGGAGTATTTTATCATAGCCACAGGGAAAGAAACTTGGATAGTGTGGAAGCTGAGCAGAGACTACTCACTCTACACATTTAATCTCTTCCCATTTCAATTGCTCTTACGAGAAGGATATGAAGCAGATATGAGATGAAGATGTAGACATGTTTCTTTAATACTAGAATTTGAAGCCTAGCTAAATGCTTCAAGGCGTTCTATAATCAAGCTGGATGAATCCACACAGCACTGTGTTGTGTAGAACCTGGAAAGCTGGCATCTTCTTAAACAAGTTAATTTTTAAGTATAGGTTATTGGGCTATTTCCTTGGGGTTTTTGTTGGTGTTGTTGTTTTGGGGTTTTTTTTTTTTTTGGTTTTTTTTTTTTTTTTTTTTAGTAATTATTTTTGTGTTTCTCAGATTCAGATCCAAGATCTCAGAACAAGTCAACAAAAGAAAAAAGGCTCCTTGAAAGACAAACTTAAGAACCAAGTCATGAATCTACCACACTTAGGAGTCAAGGTCTGAACAGATTTAATTCCATGCTTCCCTCTAAGCCTTCTCCATTACAATCAGAGAGGAATCCATAATCCATTCCTCTGCAAGACAAATTCCATTTCTCTTTGCTTAGAATTGTTTTGTAATTTAATCACCATCCTTGCTGGCTCTGCTTCAGGCTTCATAATAAACAAAAACATTTTTTCTCTGTTGAATTAAACGTGACACCAGTGCTTGGCAGATTCTAATACTGCACTCTGGACAGAAGCAAATGCTGTCTGGAGCACTCCTAGAAGCATCAGTCAGCCTGTCCTTGATATATTGTTTCCCATTTGTAGGAAATGGAAATTGAAAAGGCCAGTCATGTATAGAAATACTAATGTGATCCACAGAGAGATCTTCATGTTTTTCAGCTAGACAATAGTCTGTGCCCATGTTCTGCTGAGCTCTCATGGCAGAACTGGCATTCATCATAGCAGCATTACCTCTACCCACTGCCAGAATCTCTCTTCACCTAGGTGAATCCATAATTCTAGAATTAACAGTGTAATGTAAATACAGTGTCCACCAAAACATGAAAGTCTTTGGATTTATGGCTAAGTCACCAACTCACAGAGTCTGCTGAAGAAAGAAAGGAAAGATAAGTTTCTAATTGACTTGGCTTTTTACCCCTAGCAGAAATCTAGGCATTAAACAATAAACATAAATTATTGTTATAAGTCCTTATTGCAACAGATATGGTCCAAACTAGTCTCTCTAGAGTTTAATTGCAATTGTTTAGTTTTATAGAACACAGACAGCTTCTGAAGGAGAAGTTGCTATAACTACAGTTGCGTACCCATGTCTACTGTTCCTAAATGCATTGAAAGCCTTCCAATTCTTTTAATTAATGAAGACTTAGTCTCTAGAGATGATTGCTTAATTCCTATGCAACCCAGATCTTTGGATCCCTGGAGAAAGCTGCCATACATTCACACAACTTAGGCATAGATTTAGCAATCAAAGCCAAGTGCCCAGATATTCAATATTTAAACATGGTTGTTCTTAGTGTTTACTATTGCAAAGAGTTTCTTTTCTCTCAGGGCCACTGTCAATGTGTGTGAAGTTTCTTTTCAATGAGAAGTTATGTACTTTCTTACTCCACAAAGTCAAAACTGGGTTGTTCCTGTGTCATGAAACTCACTGAAGCAGCTGAGTTATTATATTAGTGGAATTAATTATTGAAATGAAGACATGCTTTCTTCTGCTTTAATGGGAAGATAAAAGCCTGAATAATTAAGAATGGTTTCCTACTACAGCTAATGTGCAATATGAATTCTAAAATAATTAGTTGAGTTTGGAAAATTATATTATCTATTTCTTAATTTAATGTAGTTATACACTGATTGGTTTATTTACTCAAAACTATTAATTAATTGGGTATCTTCAAGTTACCAACTTCTACCATGAAAAATGAAAATATAAACATAAAGTATAGTTCCTGTCATTTGAAAGCTTACAGATTTATGGAATCCACATATCCTGAGAGTCCACAGGATGTTAAACAAGCTATGAAGGTTTTTTTAAAACTCTGATTTTTCTCTGAGAAGCATGTGTCAATACAATCTCTATTTTGTTCTGGCTGCAATTTGAATTACCTTTATATGTTTGATTTTACTAAAGTGAAATCTTCTTTTGGTATTTAAAGTACCATAAGGAGCATAACTCAACTTATCCTGAAGCCATCTTAACTGCTTTTTTTTGTTCATTTGGTAGTTGTACTTTGTTTCTGTCAAAACTGGAATAAACTAGCTCATAAGAAGGGTGAACATTAATTGCATGCTCTCCAGAATGGAGAATAAACCCCCCAAACTGGCCTCTCTGAGCTCAGAGCTTTTAACCTAAAGAAGATCAGATGACTTGAGTTCTTTTCATTTTCTGTGAATTAATTTTCGGCTTGGACATTCTAGTTATAGTAGTGACACCTTATAAACTGAATGAGAAAGCATAGTAACTTAATGGGAAGTTAAATAATTTCTGGCTTTGATTCAGGCAAGATATAATTGCTCAAACATGAATACAATAAGAAAAACAGTTCCAAGAGTGAAATGTAATCAATGTCTCGCTGTGGGGGATTGAGGTATGTATGTTCCCCTGTCTGGTTCTGGACTTTGTCCCTTGCCTAAGCCAGAGGGCTCACTTTCTATCCAGGATTCAGTGCTGCTTTCTTCTAGTCTGAAAACATTAACACCATATACATCTGCAGGAGAAATTCTAATTCTTCTGTGGTCTGGTCTCATAATGTGATCAGCATTTTTTGACTACATCATCTGTTCACTGGTCCTTATTATTTATTCTTCTTCCTTTCCTTTAACCTATCAAATTAATCTATAAGGTAGTAGATAGTAATTTATTAGATAAAGATAATTACTATATGTTCTTACAATTAATCTTTAATATCTTAAACATTGACTTATATTATCTATTACTGTAGATAATACATCCTCATATGTTTACAGCATGTGTTAGCTCATTTTTTAGTTTTTTGCTCTCCATATGCATGTGTCTATGTTTGTTCCTTATGTGTATAAGGATGAGTCAAAGGATAGCCTTGAGCGTTGTTCTTCAGATGATATCCGCCATTTTATTTGTTTGTGCTCATCAAACAATGTTTCTTACTGGCTCAAATTTAATGAGCAAGGCTTGGCTGGCTCATCACTGAGCTATGGGTATTTTATCTTTGCTTTCTCAGTGTGAGATTACAAGCATGCATCACCAAACTTGGAATCTTTTTTTTTTTTTTTTTTTTTAAATGTGGGTTCTTTGAATTGAACTTAAGTTCTGTACTGATGAAGTTTATCTAATGGCAATGTTAATAATAATTGCCAGTTGTTCATTTAACTCATTAATTTGGTTTATCAATTAGTTCAGACAGGAACTGATGGAATAAAATTAAAAACTTTCAAACATTTGAATGCTCACAGAGCAATGACCAGATCTCTGTTTCAAATTAGCAATTGTATCTATGCTCATATAGGACTTCTTAGAGAAATAATTAGATAAAATTATAAAGACGTCTTTAAAATACTCATTGTATATGGCAAGGGTGATTTTTGAATCTCAATTAATATATACTAATAGAATATAAAGACTTATATGAAGGCTCTCATTTCTTAATAAGAATAATTATAAAGTAACAAAACATATATGCTGAGAAACTGTAGTTCATATTTAAGCACAAGACCACCACAATATTTGAAAAGGGCAAGCCTATGTTTTCTCTCACAGAAGAATTCCAGACAATAGAATTATCTGAAATCCTGATTATCACCAATTTTAAAACTTTTAGCATGATGATACATTGATTTTTGAAATGGTCATCCTATAAGTCACAACCATTATATGAAAAGTTTTGTAGAGAAAAAGGAATATTTAAACAAGTGTAAAGTGTTATTTTTCCAATTATTTATTCACTTGCAGGAAAATGTATCTGTGTAGTAGAGTGAAGAAAGTCTGCCATAACTAAGCCATTCAACCCAGCACTGATGATGGTAATATGATGAACTATCATGTAACTGATGAGATAATAGATGTCTTCTTCCAAAAATATTTCACCTGAATTTAAGAATGAGATGATCATTGCTCATGAGCAGAGATACTCTACAAGAAAACTATTCTAGTCTTTTTGTAAAGTCACCGTCTTAAAACAAAGCTATGTTTATTGAAAAAGAAATGAAAGGTCTGTTATGGATTCAAAGTCAGTAGGAATGCTCTAAGTAAAATCATGATTAGAAATTGGAGCTGTCGAGGAGATGGTTTGTTAAGCAGAATACTGAACCCTCCTAATTCCTAGGACACATGCATATAAGGAAGCAGGAATTAAATTACTAGTAACTTAATCAAAGAAAGGAAATTATGTTACATTATCCAGATGAACTGAATGTATCATGATGGTCCCTTAAATGATCAGTCCAAAGGCTTAGAACCTAATTAATAGATTGAGAAATTGAAAAGTGACTATATCATTAGGGCTCTAACTTAACTGATAATCAATTCACTAATAGATTCATAATTGACTAAAACATTAAAAGTGGTAAACAGTATAAGGTAGAGCCTCTTGGAGGAAGCATGTTGCTAGAGACATGGCCATATATGAGTGTGTCTTCTTCACAGCACCTTCCCTGACCAGTCTCTTTCGACACTCAGGATCCCATGAGGTAGGCATGTTTTACCATACCCTTTTGCCATGATAGTCTATCTTAACATGGTCCAAAATGGTAGAACCAGATGAGTGGTAACTAAAACATCTGAATATGTATCTCAGAATAAATCTTTCCTCCCTTGAGTTGAGTTCTTTTATTGCAATGAAAAAAGCTTAATACAAAGAGGACAGTTACAGTGCAAAGATAGAATGTAAGAAATACTTGATTGCCGGCTGGTGGTTTTCACAGTGGTTATGGGTCATGAATCAGCAAATTTAGGTAGACTTAAGTAATTACAATAGAAGAAAATATTGTATCTCTCTGAGCTTCCATAAAAGAATATAAAATTATTGATAGGTTGATTTCAGACCTTCAAATTCATGGAGATGCCCTGTATTTTGTTACTGAATTTCTGGTGATTTGTTATAGTAGCTTCCTTACTCAGAGTTTTGTTTTGTTATGACAATGTGCCCGACATAAACAACTTAAGGAGGATATGCTTCATTTTAAGTACAGCTTCAAAGGTCTCAGTTTATTGCTTGTGGTTCTATTACATGTAAGCCTGTGGAGAAAGCACATCATTGTATATGGTGCACTTGAGAGAGGCTTTTTATCTCAGAGCAGACAGTAAGCAACAAGAAATACAGGAAATGGCCAAGGCAAGATATCCAACCAGTCCTCAAATCCTTGTTTGCACTGTCTCCAAATAATAACATGATACTAGAAATGTATTAATAGATTAATCCATAGATTAGGTCAGAGATATCAGGATCCAATAATTTGTTAAAAGCCTACCATATGGAAACCAAGATCTCAATAAAAGATTTATAAAGGACATTTCATATTCAAATTCTAAGAGTAATCTAACAGAAATTATAGTATCAGAAATTAACAAATATCTAAAACTTTGGAATCAGGTGATAGGCTGAACCTGGATGCACATTAAAAGCATCACTGGAAAATCCTATATTGCCTCTAAAGTTCTATTAGTAGAAACAGGTATTGGAGGCTCTGCAGTTACAGATGCCAGGATCTTAGTTTTGGCAATTAACCAAAGGAGATCATTGTTTATAGTAGCAAAAAGTTCAACAGGTATATATTAAGAATACATCTTAAAACATGAGAATGATCATCAGTTAAAGATTTTACAAGTAAAATGCTGAGGATGCAGCCAGGAGTTTTTCTTAAGACTCATAGGAAAATGAGAGAAGAAACAGATAAACTGTAGGAAAAACTACAAGTAAAAGGAACTAGGAAATGTGATGATCTGAAAAATTTCAAGCCTATTTACATCAGTCATTTTCAACCTGTGGATCATGACTCCTTTCAGTGTCCCATACCAGATATCTGCATGAGATATTTACATAGATTCATAACATAATGTAAATTACAGTTATGAAGTAACAAGATAATTTTATGGCTGGGGGTCATCAGAACATGAGGGATGATATTAAATGGTCACATCATTAGAAGGTTGAGAACTACTGGCTTAGATCATAAAAAAAAAATATAAAAGCACTAGGATTAGAAGCTTCGATGTCAAGAGCATGTGCTCTGGAAAGGAAGGCCAAGAATTCAGCTTCCTGACCATACTCTGTACCTGAAGAGGTAACAATGTGACTAACCCTACACAAAATGAAGGTGGGAAGGCAGACACCATTGTGTGGCAAAGTTATTCTCTGAGACATAGGCCAGAGGCATGTAAGATTCTGAAAATGTCATTCCCCCAAAAATTACTCAGGGGGCAGCTGGAGAGTTCACGAGTCCCTGTCATATTTGTTTATTGCTGCAATCTCAGCAGTTAAAACACTACCTGTGACTGATGACCTCAAGGTAGAACATAGCAGAGTAGACTGAATAACAGTCACCTGTTGTTTGATGTTTTATACACAGAAGGCTCCTTGGGCAACTCTGAGAAGTCTGTGGGAATGAATACGGCAAAGCTGCCGTCGGTTTCCTTATCCATTGTTTCTGCCAGGTTATCATCATCTGCAGAGCTGTCCATCTAGAAACTTGCATGCTTATCTAGTTGGCAGAAGAAGGGCTGGAAGGTTCTCTCCAGTTGGCTCACAAGCTCTCCTGTTTGATTCCTGTGCTCTTTACTTTTCTACAAAAGGTATGGTGCTTTCAAAATATATGCCCAGAAATGGAACCTTTTGATCCTATGTGTTCTATTTGTCATCCTGCACAAGAGGTGGTGAATGAAGGCCACTCCAGCTTAATGAATAGAGAAGAGATACACAATATAATGGAAAACAGGGGGTCAAGAGACTAGTATCTGAAAATATTATCTGCAGAATTAGAGTAACATGATAAATAATTTAACAAAGGTAGATAACGGTGCTATAAGGAAACATAGACAGATCCTCTGGGAATCAATACAGATGGTAGCAAGAAGGGTCTTGGATGTGGTGATGATTTCACTCTAATTTTGAAGGATTCATCAGCAACTGTCTGGAGCAAAGATGTGAAAGGAAAAAAGCAATAAGCATAGTGACATCTGGCAAAGTACAACAGAACAAGCAGCATCGAATTCGGAAATGAAACAGAAGACAGAATTCAACCGAGAGTTGGCTCTTCCTACCTGAAAGAGCTGAGAAGTTATACCAGTTCCCTAGCACCAGATTGTCAATTTGTAAGATGAGGATGATAAGATCTACTCCACAGCTGGATCATGAAAATGAATGAAATAGTATGTACAAAGTACTTAGCAGTAAACTGTCGTTTGTTGGATTCTGGTTGCTATTAAACCATTTTTATCAGCTATTTTACATAGGGAAGAGTTAAAAACAATGACACAGGAAAAAGCATTGCATATGGGAACAACAGGCAAAATGAAATAAAAGGTGCCTTCTACTTGGGCAATAGCAGAGCACACAGGAGGACCATGGTCAGGAAAGCAGTGAAATGGTTTGCATGTGCTGAGAGTGAAATCCCTTGTTAAGATCTGTTAGCTTCTGGAGATACATATGATAAGACAGGATGTCTTTTCCTCTTTCCAATAAATAATAATAAATATGAATTGATCTTTCTACTGTAATGCTTATTCAATAAAAAGACACTCATCAGTGCCATTCTCAAATAGCTCCCAAATGTCAGGATGCAGAGCTAATTAAAATGGTGAGTTATTTTAAAACATTTTCTCAGTGGTGGGAAGAACCTTAGGAAATTATACATTAGAGTGCCAAGAACTGTAAGTCATTCCATTATTTAATTGTCTCCATGTAGACTAGATGCTTTTGAACCTACAAAGGCATTGAAGTGAGACTAGGGATTAACACACATCACCAAATGACATGTGTATTGTGTTGTTCATGTTCCATTTTGAAGAACTTAGATCTACAGTGCCTCTAGAGGACAGTTGTTACTGGGATTTTCTCTGGTTCAGTATGAAGATGAGACTGGTTGAAGCTGAGATTTAAGAAATGACAGAGACAAAAAATGGAAATAATCATGAGATGTAGTACTGAGTGTGTTCAAGAACAGAGCTAAGCTGATTCCATATGACTGAGAAAGCAACTCAATGACACAGAACAGAACCATTTTTGCCAAGGGCCATAGGAGTAGAGAGCAGATGACAACCAGTATTTTACAGGTTGCTGTACCAGATGAATAATTCTGTGTTGGGGAATCCCAATAGATAATTTCCATGGAGGAATCCCACTAAACAAAATTCTTGGGGAAACTTACCAGGAAAAGTTCATGGAGGAGTCCCATTAAACAAAAGCCATGGAGTGTCCCCACTAGGCAAAGACTGTGGGGTGATTGGCTCTGGATACAAACTGTTTTCTATATATAACTTTCTTAGGTATCAGAGCTGTGAGGTTCTTCCACAGCCCTTTCATAGTGTGTTTTACATCTTTGAGCACACTTATAGGTATGGATAGTCAACAAAATTGGTTTCTGATGTGTAGAAATAATACCAGAATATTATTTTTCACTTACGCAGGAAAGTAAATGTATTTTCAGTCTCAGCGACAACTAATTTTAGGACAAACTCAGAACAAATTCAAACAAACAAAACTGCTCCTGCAGAAAATACACAAAGACTAATTCCTAGATGTATTTACTGCTAAGTCAAAGCCAGATTGTTTCGAGACATACTTCCCTTGCAGTAGTTGACTTTATGCACATACCCTGACCATTTGATACAATATTGATGTTAAACAAGGAATATCTCTAAACAAACATGACACAGTAGCCTATTCAAGTTCAACTGTTATTGTTGATTTCATTTGTGGTGGTCTTGCGAAGGCTGATGAGCCACTGATAAGGCTTTCAAAATAACCCCCGAGATTACTGAAATTCCAGAAAATAATGCTAAGTGGGGTTTTACAGTCTTCTTAATTCATATATTTGAGGAAGAAACACTATCTGAACATCTGAACTTGATGATATCATTACTATGTGCTCAACTAATGAAATCATGTAAAGAAAAGAATTCTCTGCCAGTGCCAAATGGGCTCTTTATAATAAAGGCCAGATACACTGTGTTCTACTAGGACAGAGCTTGAGACAAAAGTAGGCGCACACATGACTGCAGAAATAGAAAGCCTTCCTGCAGAAAGCCTTGAGTGAAATTTACTTATTGCAAGCCTGTAGAAGTACCCAATGATTGCTCAGAAAAAAGCACTAGCTGGAATTAAGGTCCCTGGGATAAGTTGGTAGGGTTTTAGATCCTGTCAACATGATGTTTGGGCCTGAGTCACACTAGTCACACTAAGTACATTTGGTAGGCTGTGTCTATAGTCTGCCTGATCTCAGCCAAAGATCACATCAATCAGAAGCTCACATTTAGAGAAACTGATGTTCCCCACAGATTGAGGCATGCTCTGATGAGTTTAGCTATGAGGAATCTTCAGACCCAGGCTGGCCCTTTTCATATTTAATGTACTCCAAAGGGAATGCAGAGAAAAGACTAAGAATAAATCAGCCATTTTTAAATCATAGCTGTGAATATCACTAAAATGTAAAAGTCTAAAAAATTGACCTTGATTCATAATGCTTTGCATACTGTGTGAGTGGCTTAATGACATGAACTATTTCAGATAGATTGTTAAACCACCATGGCATCGTTGGTGCAGCTAGCTCAATGCCACATACATAAGGAAGCAGAGCACCTCTGCAGAGCAACCAAGACTGTTATCCAGGTATTCTATGTTCACTGGATCTTAATTATACAAATGGACTTTAAGACATAGGATGAGAAAGTATTCACAAAGGAACAAATGAAGTGTTTCTGATTCTACAGTAATGTTGCTTTGCAAACAAAGAAGCAGGACATGCAGGTGAATCCAAAGGAAACAATTCCCTCACAGAGACACTGCAAACAACATAAGAAACACAATACAAAGAAAGAGAGAAAAGAAATGATAGTCAGCATCACTTTCCTCATGGTAGAGGAAACCTCACAATGGAGTCTTCCTACTGCCCAGATCCTCACAAACAACTACCCAGACATCACAATTAACATCTTGTAGAGATTTTGATTTGGACTAATTTGGATCTTGAACTTTCCCTATAAGTATGACATCTATCTCATAGGTTAAAAATGTGCCAACTATTGCCAAAGCCAAGCTCTTTCAAATTGTATCAAAATGGAAACTGAACAATAAAGGCTAATACTTATTAAAAACCCTCTTCGATCCAGGGACCACAATAAACAAGGATTCATTCATTCCAGTGCCTGCTTCTATGTGTTACTTTACAATTTGTCCTCAGAAACAGCTTCTATGGCATTTGTCCCCTCCCCCATGTATAGACAAAGAAATAGCAATGCTAATTATTAAGCAATGTCTTCAGATACATGTTACCCAGAATGTACTTTCAGAGGCCTGTTGTCAATGTCCATTCTGGATTCCAGACCAGATATAATTGATCACTCATGTCACTTACCCAGTTACCCACGCTATTCACTGAACTGGGTGTGTGTGGGGGAGCGGCTATGTCTGTAGATATCAAGGTGTCTGAATATTTCCATTTAATAATTGATAATGCCAAGTAGGATTTTAAGTGATCAAAAGCATTTTCAATATGTCATATAGTACAATGAATGAAGAACATATCCTCACAACAGTCTGTCCTGACTACCTTCATAAGGCATAGATTAACTAAAATTATTCATGCCATGGAAGGCCTGTGTTTAGACCCCTGTATCCCCATGCACTGCCTAAAGACAAGTGAATGTAAGCTGGATCTCATTTGTGCTTGCAATACTGATATTTCTAGCCTCTGAAGCATCAAACTTCTGTATTCCCTAAAACAAGAATGTGTTCTCTTTGTCTACATCACTTTACTACTCTGAGCATCTTCATGATGAGCTTAAATTCCTTGGGTAAATTGAAAGGAAAGAAGAGGAAAAGGAGGAGGCAGAGGAGGAGGAGGAAGAGAAGGAGGAAGAGGAATAGAAGGAGGAAGAGGAAGAGAAGTAGGGGGAAAGGGGGAGAAAGGGGGAGAAGGAGAAAGAGAAAAAGGAAGAGGATTTGGAGTAGGAGAAGGAAGAAGAGGAGGAAGAGGGCAAAGAGGAGGATAAAGAGGAGGAGGAAGAAGAGGGGGAGGAGGAAGGAAGAGGATGAAGAAGAGGGGGAGGAGGAAGGAGGAGGAGGAAGCAATTAACTTAATAACATAATGCAGGAAGTCCCAGGGTTGGATGTGAGGCTTAAAACAATAACTTAAGGAGTGACTCATAAAAATGAGAATGTGTTGATGGATTTTCCAGAAGAAAGTGATATCAGAAGGAAACAGAGAGAAGGAACAAACTATGGTATCATTTGGGAGCAGCCATGCTTTCTCTAGAACTCCATATATAGGCACCATATAGAATCGCCATGATTCTTAGCATACCTCCTACCTAACAGGCATATCCTGGGCTTTTGGCTTTACAAATGAACTCTGTCCACACTACTTCATGATGAAGATTTGACTCTTGAGTTCCATGGTGTAGATTATTTAGGAGACAAGTAAAGCAATCTTGGGCTTTCTCTTCCATTGCTTGTATAGACATTTCCTGGTTTTTTTTTTTTTTTTTTTTTCCCCAGCTACTAACTCCTGCTCAGTCATCTGTCAGCAAGCTCCTGGAAATCCTGAGCACTTGACTGTGTGGCTGCCCTGTAGAAATGAGTATCCTACAGGCGATAACTTTATCTGCCCATCTTTCTCCTCTCCCTGTCTTTCTGGTTACTGAGCCACAGAAGTCTGTCATCTGTGCCTGATTTATAATGGACAAGAAGCAAAGGCACTTGTATATTCCCGTCACGTTATATAGAAATAATGAGAAAAACTTCAGAAGCTATGCCACAATACTTAGTTTTTATTCTAACAAAAATCGAAGAACTATCACAAGTCTTTGAAGAACATAGTAAAGATTAAAGAGATGCGTTTATTCTAAATGAGAAAGTGATAATCAATGATCTTTTCCTTTCCTTCCTTTTTAAAAAGAGGTGTTTTATTTCTCTTTAAATCATAAATGTCCACTCCATTTTACATTATAGGTCAGAGGTATAAATCTGAACAAAGCCACATCTCCCTAAATTTGAACTTGTTAGGAAAGAAAGCAACCCAATTTTGTATCAGTGCTTAACAGTTTGTTTTTTTCTATAAGGACCAGATAGGTTTGAGCTTTTGTGAGTCAGTCATTCTGCAAGGCTATTTATCTTTTGTCATTGTAACATGCTAGCAGGACCTAACAATATATGAGTGTCTGGGAATAGTCTCTAAACAGTAAAGATTTATTAAGATAAGCAAGTACCAATCGGGATTTAGCCTGTACTCTATTGTTTTTCAATCATGAGATATGTCATACTGAGTGCTTGAAATGAAAGATTAAAAATACAGTTATTAGAAACATATCAAGAGTTAGTCAAAGAAAATAAAAATCAGAGAGGACTGTGTCTGAAAGCAAGATTAGCAGAAAAGTTCAAAAAAGATATTTTGTTGCATAGATATTTTGAGATGTCAGAAGATGTAGCCCAGTTGCCAGAATATCAGAGGGAAAGTTGATCTGAGGAAAAGGGAAGGTTGAGGAAGAAACTTGGAGGAGGGAGGAGAGGAAACAGCTGGGATGCAATTTACGAAAGAAGAATAAAGTTTAAAAAATTGTCTAAAATTTAAGCCATCTCTTCTTAGTTGTATATTAAAAATTAGTCTCCAATGATAAAAATCAGAGTGTTTTATACATTCCAAGCCAGTGCCCGTTAGTAAACTTAACAAGTATTTTAAAAGATAATCAAACAGCATAAATATTTTTGCCAATAAGAAGTAACTACAGGAATAAGAGAGATAGCTCAAAGAATGGTTTCCTGCACCCATTTGGAGCTCATTCCCTGCAGAGGAACAACTAACCCAGACTTGACTTTGGGATGAAGAAATCAGGATTTGCCTGGAGTGGATGTGCCTCACTGAGCTGAACCACCTTGGACTTCTTGCCCTTTTGAGGGAGGGGATAGGGGGAGGGGGAGGCTGAAGGCTGACTGGGAGGGATTAGGAAGAGGGAAGGGGGGTGGAACAGGGGGATACATGAATAAAAAAGACATTTTTTATATAAAAAGTAATAAAATGAAGAAAACTCACAACTGCCTTTCACTCCAGCTTACGGTGATCTGAGACCCTGTTCTGGTTTTAGTAGGTATACACACACACACACACACACACACACACACACACACACACACACACACACACACATCACAACACACATGCATACATACATTCACACAATCAGTATTACCAAGTGACTCCTATTATCGTACCATCCATTTCACTTTGTAATTATAAAATAAGAACAAATATATGGATATATATATATATATTCACAAACCTATAAATTCTAATCTTCAATATATCTGGCCTGCCATTTGCTTCCCATTACTAACAATATTTGGTTCAAGAGAAAAAAATATGAAAATTAAAAATTAAAGTAATATTAAGGTGTTACTTGATTTGTTGTACATTATGACTTACAATTCACTTGCCCAACCAAGATAACACAACAGATCATATATTATCTACAAATCATAGTAACTGAAATATTGAAGATGAAAACTTCTTAAAATAAGAACTAGCCTTTTCTCATGAGGTTATAGCTATAAAAACAAACTGACTAAACAGAGAGCTAAATTTAAAATTTAAATTAAAGTTTTAAATGAAATGATAAATTATTTAAATGCTCTAAACATTAAGTAAAACACATCAAAGTATAAATATCTATAGTTACAAAAATGAATATGTATTCAACTTGTTATAAATGTGATTTTTATTTGTTTTAAATGCTGGCTACCTTCATTTTTCTCCTTTACATCTTTAGACCATACTGTGGCACATGTAACTGTTATGTCAGATAAAGGACAAAATGACTAAAAGTCATATCTGGATCATGATGCATGATGACAAATTAATTTGATATGATCCAGGGATTTATACCTTAAAGACTTCACCCACTACCTCTCTCCGCTGAAGACTGATTGTGTTTTTGCTCACTCATCTCTGTCAGATCCTAAGAATAATCAGCCTGGCAACATGGAGCATGAGACAATATTCCATCTCTGCATACACAAAATGTGATGTTTGATCAATAGAGAGAACTGTAAAGTAAGCTTCATATAAAAAAATTCTTGTCCTATTTCAAACTTTGATGATTGAGGAGAACTATAATCTTGTAGGTACTAAGTCAAAGTATCTTGGGTTGTCTTAACTTCTACAGTAGGCATTTATTGTCTAACTTGGTGTATACCTCAACATCTTTGTGGCTGTTAGAAAACTTTTTAGGAATGTATAAAGTGACCATTAGCTTCCACTATCCCCAGAGCTAAGCATATCATCAGAAATCATCTGAAGACCATAGAATAAATTCCCCACTTTATTGTAACCCAGTTACCTTATATATCCACCAATGCATTTGAAAATTATCTGGATTATGGGGGGAGTATTGTTCTGTGACTATAAAATCTTCATGAATTTTTTACAGTGTCAGATAGAATTTGGAACAACCCAAAGCTATATTCCCAGGCCATGACCACTCTTAGTTGTCTCCAAAATAAACTCTCTCATATCCTTTGAGGTGACAGTTGTGCTGAGAACACCTCCTAGCTACTGACCATGCTTGTGACCTCCTCATCCATTGTTCCTTAATTCAGCAGGAAATAGGCAGACATATTTGAATATACCATAATCACTTACTACCATTACATTTTCCCCACAAAACTGTTCATTTGTTTCTATGTAAAAGTAAAGGCTAAAAGTTCCATGTCCTGCACATCTCATAAGGTCATACCCATAGGTCACATACTAAGAAGGCCCTCTGTTCTGTTAGATTTTTTCCATATGCCTTTTCACCAGGAAGTATGATTAAGAGTTTCCAACCACAGGTCCTAGCTCAAACCACAAAACATACAGTGCCTTGTAACTTAATTGGCATTGTCAGCTGACATTTTTGTTGTCAGTTGTAGTACAATTGCACATGCTTAAGTATTCCTATGGGACTTTGGCAGAACACCATTTGCTGTTCATGAATGAGCTAAAGCTTTTCCTCCTATCCCAATGCATATGCCACTGATAAACATTTTTTTCTGAAAGATGATCTAATTATACACCTCTTGAACCATTCCCCTTCTTCAAGACCTAATATTCATCCATATTACCTCAGAATCCCCCAGCAACACAGGGACTAAGGCTTCTTGGTCTCTGTTATATAACAAACAATGGTGTGCTTTAACTACATCTGAGACTAGCTTCAATCAGGTGTAGAAAGACATGACATAAAATAACTATCAAGAACTAAGATTTTTATATTCATATACTTCTCCAAAAAGAGGCCCAGCACTCAAGGGGACCATATGAAGGTCAAGGGAAGGGAAGGGACAGGCAAAAGAAGGAAAAGTTTAGATGAGAGCCTCCATTCTGGTTCCCATGGGAAGGAGGAACGTGGGCAGGCTTAACATGGGTTAGGCTGAAATTTTTCTGTGCTTTCTGGGATGTATATTGAGATTAACTATAGTTGTCTGGCACTTGGCTCCAAGGAAGTCATAAAAAAAAGGAAAAGTGTCTCCTGAATGATCTGGCTCAGAAAAGAGGGCTTTGAACTGGTTAGCTTTTAAATGGAAGGAGTGCTTGTAGCTGAGTCTTTTGCTGTCTCTAGGTAATAGCTATTGTGGGTGGTATAGGCTACCTAGGGTCTTCCAGAGGACCCCAGATGGCAGAGCATAAAACAAGCAAATAAGAAACATGGTTAATATACCTAGGTAGCTTGAATAAATAAAGGAGGGCTCTGTTGAGAGGCTATTGATTGGGCAGTTCACTAAATTAATGGGAAGAATATCAATTAGTTTAAGAAATGGGCAGGATTTTAGAGAGTCTCAGAAATGAAAACCCAGCCCAAATCTCATCTATAGTCACATCTATACCACATGAAGTTACTTCTAGGACAATAACTTTGGAGACCTTTCTCAAACAAGAGGTTTTTCTCATTTTAGCATCAGGGAAGGATTTTCAATAAAAAACCTAAATATTTATGTATGTATTCTGCATGAATTAAAATATGGAGTAAAGTATAGATGCTTATGATGTGGGAACAGTGTGGGTGTGTGTGTGCATGTGTGTGTGTAAAACTGGCAAAGCAAGAGATGGTAATGAACAGAGTTCAAACATTTTATAGAGTATAGTATTTGATGGGAAAGTACAGGAAAACTCAAGCATGTCCCTGGAATTTGGAGCCAAAGAAAACCATGCTATTACAGTTGAGTGTATCTGTCCCGGAATATCAATACCCAGGAATGGGGAGGGATGTTGCACTGGAGCTGAGGATGGTGAAGGTATTAAAAAAATTGGGTCAGTGCAGATGGGGTCTTTATAAAGTAGTGCATGGAGAGAGGAAGAGGAGCTGACAGACATAGGGATGACTAATGTGATGGTTTGAATGTGATTCATTCCCAGAAGTGCTGATACTAATGTCCCTAGTGTGGTGTGATGAGTGGGGAAGGGAGGTGTCTGATAGAAAGTGATTTGTTCTTTGGGGACTCATCATTTGGAAGTGAATTCTCGCTGCCTCTTGAGTTCTAATCTCTCTGGTTTCCATCTCACTGAGACATTACTTTTGTTCATGGTCCAGCCCTTATTATCTCTCTGCCATAAGGTTCTCTGTAGACCTGGCCTGATCTCCACATTTGCCTTTAACCCTCCAGACCCGTGACTGAAACAAGCCTGACTTTCCTTTGAAAACTAACCAACCTTCAACATTCTTTCATATTCATGCAAAATGAACTAAGACAAGAATGGGAGGAGGGGAACCAGGAGTAAAGGAAATGGCTGCAGCCCATGCCCAGGAAATATTAGGATTCGGTTAGATGAAAAAAGAGCTGGACTGAAGGAGCAAATTAGATCAGAGCTAAATATGCCAAGGGAAACAAAGTCGGCAGTGTGCAGCACTCATATAAGTGTTACAGAGGAGAGGGACATGCTTTCCAGCATTTCCTCACTATTTCCCAATTTCCTCCTCGTCAACCATCATAAATACACATTTGCAAAGGCTCAAGCTAGTCAAAGGAAGCTGATGCCCTGACACTTCTAGACTATGTCCCCTCTTGTAAAAAAGAAAAAGAAAAAAAAGTCTAATATATGGCGCCAGATCATGCTCTGTCTATACAAGCAGAGCAAAGTAGGTAGGAAATGTGTGAGATCCATTCAGCTGACCCAGAGATGAGAAGCCAGATAGCAGTGATTGCAGAACACAGCAATGAACAGTAAGCACACTCCCAAGGAAGCAGCTGCGTTCATTTATTTATTTATTCATTTATTATTTATTATTATGTGTCATTTGTCACTGTTTATTGTGTTTTGAATCAGGTGAGAGTTCATGAATTCTCAGGTGTGGTGGTTATTTTCCTACTGAGAAAACAAGGAGATTGCACTGGGAGTTTTCATGGGATGGAAGTATTTGGTGTGTGCTATTTTTTAAACGATGATTAAGATCCTGATTAATTTCACACCATGGAGTATGGCACAGGGCTTTGATTTTTCTCTCTCCTTCTTTTGTTTCTACTTCAAATCAGAGATGAAGGAATATAAATAATGAGCAAATCTCCACTGAGCTATTGGAACCTCCTGAGGCCTGTGCACTGTGTCTGTCAGCATAAAGCGTGAGCGTGTGCGTGCCCATGTGCTCTCTCTCTCTCTCTCTCTCTCTCTCTCTCTCTCTCTCTCTCTCTCTCTCTCTCTCTCTCTCTCTCTCACACACACACACACACACACACACACACACACACACACACACACACACACATACACACACATACACACACAGAGAGAGAGAAAGTCCTAGCCAATCATTGGTTCTGAAATACTTAGCTCCTTGGAGATTTAATTGCTGCTGACCTGGTTTTTCTCCCTCCCCGCCCTTAACCCTAGGTCTCAAATCCCATCCATCTTCATGGTCCCAACCAGGTTTGATTAAACTCTGCTGTAATCCAACCTCCATCTTGGCTGAGCCACTCGAAGCCAACTAGGTGGAGGGAATGCAAAATGTAGAGAGAATGCAGGAGGCTGTACCAGCCATGAGTGTGGTGGGGAAGCAACCTGACAAGATTTATGGGCCCTATATCACAGCCGGAAGGCTGGAGAAGGTAAAATGGGAGCACTGTCGGTAATTTATAGGAGCTTTTTATGACATACTTCTGGATTGAGGATAAAAAAGATGCTGTTAGAACAAAACCAAGCTGTCCAAGTTGTTTCTGTAAACAACAGGCCTCTCCACACAGCCTCAAGACCACACCAGTTCATAATTCTCAGGAAGTTGGGGGGATGCTGGCTCTAGTGGATAAACCCTATTTAAAGTTACCAAGGGGAACTGGACAGAAGGCAGGAAAGAGAGATATTTATTGAAGAAATCGAGACTTCCTTCTTTTTCTCCCTCCTTCTTCCAGAGGCATTATAACCTTGAAGAGTGGATCTTTACCATCTATCAGCCATGATACACTGATTGCTGGATGTAGTTATACATGGGGTTTCCAGATCTATTCTGAGCCGTTGCCTGGAGAAAACCGTGCATTGAAAAATATACAATGTCAGATCTCAACGGAGGTGAATTGTGTTTGTTTCTCGCATTCTGGTGGAATCTGTAAGAATTGCTGTTAACCTCCCTACTGCTTCAATGGAGCTTTCACAGGGTCAGCTCCAGACCACTGGGCTTACAGAAATTAATAGAAAAGCAAATTGAATCTAGAATGAAGACTTTGCCACAGCTCTAAATGAGGGCCTCTGTTACTCCATGATAAGAATGTTTCTCCACTTAGCCCTTTCATACAAGCTCCAAACAGCCTAAATTCATTCTAACCCTGGAATACTGGAATTCATCCTGACAACCTGGACCAGACAGAATTGTCAGTCTTCATGCCTTCTTTCCCCCTGACTTGGGAAGGGACTTTTTCACCTCCAACTCTTCTCTTCCCAACATAAACTCAAGTAGCCACTTTGCTTTTTCCTGTAGCCAGCTTTTCACTAATTATAAACTCATTTATCAATGGACTAAGAGACAATCTTTCTCCTGTTGTCTAAGGACAAAACAAACCACATATGAAATCTTCTGGATAGAAATGAAATCCAAGACTGAATCTGAGTACCAGGACGGGATGCAGATTTTCCTTCTGCTTGGGAGAAACATCATCATATCGAACTTAAGGTAACTTAAACATGCTCAAATTCACTTCTGTATTTAAAGTAAGTCAATTTTGAAGCCCAGCAATCCATTGATCCCAAGAACTTAATTGCTATTCCATGCCATAACTGTAGCACAGAGCTCACAGTGAAGTGAGGCACACTGCCAGGATCTCACCTCTTGTATTTCTATGTGCCCAGTCTGTCTTTGAGCTCCTGGGCTTCATTTCTTTCTGCTGAGACAAGCTTTGATCCCTACTCTGCTCTGTGAGACAACTCTGCACTCTGGTGAGAGATTAGATGCAGGGAGAAGCCCTTGCTGTGATACAAAGATAAGAAGAATGTTTTTTAATAAGCAGCACCTGAGATTAAACAGGCACATTGAGCCTCATTTGGCTTGAAACTGCCTCACTGTAATACACTTGCTGGCGGCATCAGTGTACCCTTTAGACGGGCTCCCTCTTTGCAGTTGGTTCCAGAGTTCAGAGACATTCTTTTGCTTTTCCATCTCCCCTCCATGTCCTGTTACCACCTCCAGTCTCTACTCTTTGATTTCCCGCTGTGGGACAAGTAGCTCCAGGCAGTCTCCCTGCCCCTCTGTTCCACTCTATCCCATAGAAGTTAATCTGACACTAGTGGTGCATGGAATACAGTCCAGGTCAGGATCTTCAAAGGGAAAGAAACTCTTAGGACACAATTGCCTTAGCCTCCGATAGCAGCCACTAGTCTGCGCATGCAGCTTATCTGTGGCAAATGGTGTTGGAATCACATATCACTGTGTCTGTCACACTTTGGAGTGTGACATACACAAATCTCAGTGGGCAATCATAGCTCACTCAGATTGCATTCAATTGATTATTATGCATGTGATGGCTTTAAATTTAATTCTTTCAATGTAGATCAAAAGGTCTAGTTTGTATATTCCCTACATTCATATGTTGAAACCCCAATATACCACATTAACATTAGAAGAGAAGACCCTTGTGAAGTTTTACATAAAGTCATGAGACTAGAACCCCTGACAGAACATATCAGCACCCTTTTAAAATAGAAACTAAAGAGGGCATTCCCCCCCTCCTTTACCATCTCTCCTCCTTTCCCTCTCTACTCTCCCTCACTCTCTCTTTACTCTCCCCTTGCTTCTCTCCCTTATGCCTTTTCCTCTGCCACATTTGACTATAAAGCAGAAAGAGAGGTATCAACAGTGGCTGAATTGCCAAGCACCTTGATCTCAGAGTTCTCAACTTTGACAATGGTGAACTGTAGTAAGGTTTCTGGCCTGGACTTTCGGGCCTAGCCTCAAGGTTTAGGCTGGCAGTCCCACAGACCCACAGAGACACACAGATGTTTACAATAGTTTTAGGCTGATTGGTTTGGGGCCCAGGCATATAACTTGCTAACTCTTTACCCTTAATCTAACCCATGACTCTTATCCTGTCTAGCCATGGGGCCCAGTACCTTTTCTCAGAGCAGCATAGTTGTCCTCTGCTTCTTCTGGCTTCTCTCTGGCATTCTGCTCTGTTCTTCCTGTTTCCAGAGTTTTCTTAGTCTTGTAGCCCCACCCACACTTCCTGTCTGCCTTTGGCCTATCAGTGCTTTTTATTAAACCAGTGGGTGGGACAATTATTTACAATGGAACATCATAATACCCCTACATTGAACCATAAGTACCATCTATTAAAAAGAACATGACAATATAGAGGAACATAAGCACAGGAATGTAGGTCCCTCCCCTCAGTTCCTTGTATATAACAATGACCACTCACTCTGTGCGACATTACATCACCTTTTTGTAAGGAAAGAATAATCCTATATAGGATTGGCACAAGATATTCTTCTTGACTTCTTGTGCCACAGAACAGTGGGAGCTTGTGAACCACCTAGATATTAGGATGGAGGGACAGCCAATAATCAGTTCCTGTACCTTCACATTATGTGAACACACGGGCCATCTAAGCATACTTAGACCCTGCAGGCCTTGTGACTCTTCTTGACCCCCCCCCCCATTAGTGGATTTGGGCAATCTTGGCAATGTGATCATTAACCTAGAAAGTCCTTGTAGACATTTCTTTCTTGGGTTTCCCACCTCAATTTTAAAAAGAGAATGATTACTTCACACTCCTATAGGCTACCAAATAAGATGTCTAGAAATAAAAGCTAGTGGAAGAATCACTTTATCCCTGTCCTTGTCTTGCTAGATACCTTCTTAGGCCACTGGAAGGATGAGCTTCTGCTTGAAAGTAAGAGAGCAGAGAAGAAAAAAATAAAAAGAATTTTAAAATTTACCAAATTAGAATATTAGATGAGCCAACACTTTTCATATCAAGGAAATCTACAAACGTATTGGCATTGGGCCAAAGGAATCTAAATATTTAAAGTATTTAAAGAATTCTACATTTTAAATATCTTTTCATGATACATATATAAAGGAAAGTCTGTGATCAAGGCTTGGCTCTGGAAGTTCACAGGTGTGATGACTGTTTTGTAGCTATTATTTTTTTGAGAAAGACCCAAAAGAGCAGTTCTAGTGATTTGAATGCAGGCAAATCTTACAGTACTTATAAGTAATATGTACCAACAGAAAAGTAGTAGAAAGTCTTTCAAGGGTAGTAAGGGCAGAAAGGGCAAGAAAGGCAAGTCAGTAGCATGACCAGTACAGAACAGGGCAGGCATGGAGGAAATGAACACCTTGAGTTCAGTTGTTCTCCTACCTCCATGGGAAGAAATGAGATGAGCACACCCATGGGAGAAAGGCCACATCTATGTATAAAAAGAACTTTCATAATATCACCAAAATTCACTAACTTGGTGCTTCCCATTGGCATTGGGATCATCATCCCACACATGAACACACACACACAAATACACGCACATACACAAATACACGCACACAAGCATGCACTCAGGCACAGATCACTATGTAGTTTATTATACCCTATGGTTTTCTTCTTCGGTATCCAAGGCCTGGAATTATAATATGTGCCACCATGTAAATGGAGCTCCATCATTTCAGTGTTGAATTCAGCAGCAGCAATATCCACAGAAGAGGGGTTTAACATCAAGGTTTCCCCAAATATGACATTTTCTTTACTCTGACATTTCTTCTCCACTCCCTCCCTCTTTTCTCACTGATCTCAGTAACATGTTGTGGAGGAACACAGCCTCTTTCTTGGATTGAATGAACAGCTCTCTCAGTCTTGATCTGAGTTTTATAACCTCACAGATCTTCCTGATACTGTTCTCAGAAAAAAACTCTCATCCTTACATAAGATACAGACACTGGTAGCCAGAGATTCCACTCAAGAGTAGCTTCCTTAAGACTTCTTGGAATGGTATGATATCCTTATTTCGAGAGCTGAAATGAGCAGCTCACATCCTACCCTCATGTTAACACTAATATTTGGTTTGCAGTTAGGCCCCATGCACCATTCTGCTTTAGTCTCTTGCCTATGGAACTGTTTGACTACAAGATCACAGAGTAGTGAAAACTCAAGCTACAATGCCGTTCGTGAAGGATTTCTTGTGTTTGAAGTCATTCATCAGGTCGAATTTCCACAGTAAAATGTGTGGTTTTTTTGTGTTTTGACGAGCTCTTTTGTGGACCAGCTCTGTCCAATTGTTAACAGATAAATGCAGGAAGACTTTGATCCACCATTGGTGCTTGGTGTAGATTTAAGGTTTTTTTTTTTTGTTTTTTTTTTGTGTTTGTTTGTTTGTTTGTTTGTTTGTTTCTAGTGGCTTTTCTGCTTGATCCCTAAATGCTGAAGGGAATCACTGTGACCTTAGTTAAGGAAATTTCAGAGATAACAAAGTTGATCTGCACAGTGGCAGAAAATATATAAGGTACACACTTGTTTATTCACACTTCTTTGAAGTTTCAGGATGGATACCTAGAGTGCTGTAGGGTGGATCACATGATTCAAACATAGGCATAATGTGCTTCCACCTCCAACATTTTGAAATTTTATTTATCAATTTGGCCTGCAGACTAAGAAATTTCTTGTCTTCAGTTTTTTTCTTCAAGACAAGCCAATGTTCCTTTTAACTTGTGCATTGATAATGGTGATATTTTTAATGTTGTTCATGTTTTCAATGTATGTTTTCAAATATGCATGTAATGCTTTGTCTGTAGTGAACTAATATTGCAGTCTTTAGAAAACAGAGTTATGATTCTCAGTGATGCCTTCAATTCTAAACTGTATGGGGAAGGAGAACCAGAAAATTCAACTGTAATTTTATTTTTTTTATTTTATTCATTATTAATAAGTGTATGTGAGTGTATAAAGTGTGTGTGTTTATATGTGTGCACATGTGTATGAAATTATGTGGGTGCACGCATATGCCTGCCACGCCAACTCATGAAGGTCAGAAGACAACTTTGTGGAGTTGGTTCTTCCTTTTCACCTCTATGTTGGCTCCAGGGAATTGAACTTGGGTTACTGGACCTGTGGAATCAAGTGCTATTGGTCATGAAGCCTTTTTGACATTCCAACAACTGGCATTTTCAAGCATGAGTTAGTTGGTGCTTTATATCTCAAAACCAAACAAAGCCCAAGAAATACTATAAAATTACTGCAGGAGGATCCCAGAACATGCTGGGATGTAGGCATGTCTTAGATTAATGTCTCCTACAATTTGTTATGAGACATGGACATCATCAGGAACAATTCATGCTGCCTACACATGCTTGGTTGTGTGAACTTCAACTGGAATGTGGCTGACTTACCCAGGACCTTACCCTTAAAGAAAGCCAGCTCTCCCTCTACCCACCAGCTATCAATTGTCAATAGCTCCTCAGCTAGGGGTGAAGATTCATGCCTACCGTCCCACACAAGGCTGGGATTTTCTCTGGCTTGAGCTTATACTGGTCTTCCATGTGTTGTTACAATTATTGTGAGTTTCTATGTGTAACTTCTCTGCTGTGTATGGAAAATACTATTTTCTTGTATTCATCTATCACTTCCACCCCCTTAACAATGATTCCTAAACCTTGGGAGGGTTGTGTGATATTGATGTCTCATTTAGGGATGAAAAGTTCCCAACATCTTCTCTGCACATTAATCAGTTGTGAGTCTCTTTGTCAATCATCATCTGCTGTGAATAAATGCTATTTTAATGAGGGTTGAGAGAGAGCTCAATATATGGGTTAATGATAAACCATCAGAGTTGGTTTAATACCATTTCCATTTAACAGTGTACTAGTAGTGGTAAATCAGTATTTTAATATATGAGCAATGAGTTAGAAGAGGTTAGAACTATATCAAATTCAGTGAGGGTCTTAAGCTGTTTAAAACTGTATGGAATAGAAACAAAATTGTATTCTTCTGAGCTTATAATAAGTTACTCATATCTACTCCTCCTATATGCAAGTCATTCAGATGATATGCAAGATGAAGAGCCAGCTGATGGATAGTTTGGAAATCTGGATAGTTTTCACAAAATTCATGACCACCTGGAACAACAGAATGTGGCCATATTTGGAAACAAGGAGATTTGAAGATGTATTATTAAAGCTTATTAAAATAAGCCTGATACGATGAATTCCCAGGATCCCAAGTTCACTGTCCAATGTCCTTGTATGAAGACGAAAGGGCACAGATGCAGACAGATCAACATCATATGACAAAGGTTGTAAAAGCTGGAGTTACGCTGTCACAACCCAAGGAAAGCTGAAGATTCTGCTCGAATGCTCACAAAAGGATAGCAACCTTGCCAATACCATGACTGTGGACTCCAAACATGTGAAAATAAAATTTGTCATTTTCAATCACTTGCTTTTGGTACGTTGGCATAGGAGTTGTAAAAACTGATACAGCTAAGGAGCATCTCAGTTATAAGGTCTTCAAAGGAAAAGGATGTATAAAGCATTGCCTTAGGGAGATTGATGAATGGACAAGAGAGTTAGTCACCACAGTACAGAATAAGCATAAAAATTAGGAAAGCAGTATCAGAAGGCATGTCACAGGACTCACTTGGTTGTCTGCTCTGTGCCTGTGTCCTCTGTAATTGCATAGACATCAGTAACTGAACTAAGGCTCAACTCCTGATCCATCATATGACTTGTTCTACCCCAGATGCCTTTGCACTAGGAAAACAATTTGAGGTGAAAATAATATGGAGGAATGGCCCTCATTTCAGGGCCATTCTGTCTACTTTCTGTCCGAAGGTTCTATTTCTGCTGGAGCTTCAAGTACCAATGGATTTTGTGTCCTCCACATAGAGAAGTTGGACTTACAATGTAAGTAAATACAGGGTGTGACAAAACTTTACCCCATGGAGAAAGACACAACTGATAACTTCTTTTGATTTTCTCAAAGAAAGCAAACTCTCAAAACATGGGAATACATATAACCTCTCAAAAAATGATTCCAAAGTATTTTAGCAATAAACTGACACTCATAGAACCATGGTTATCTCCATAATACACATTGATAGTATTCATTTTCCTTTACTTCATGTCCTGGATAGTTCTATGTCAACTTGAAACAAGCTAGTTATTTAAAAATAGGGACTCTGAAATGAAAAATTATGTCTCTGTAACATTGGGCTGACAACTAGCCTGTAGGGTATTTTCTTAATTAGTGATTAATTTGGGGGGAGAGGCAAGCCCATTGCTGGTGGTGCAATTGTTGGTGGTCCCTGGATAGTGATCCTGGGTTCTACCAAACAGCAGGTTGAGCAAGCCATAAGGAGCAAGCCAGTTAGCAGAATTCCTTCATGACCACTGCATCAGCTCCTGCCTCCAGATTCCTGCCCTTTTGATCGCTGTCATAACTGCTTTCAGAGCTGAACAGATGTATGAGTGAAATGGTATCACTCCCAAGTTGCTTTTGATCACAGTTTTCCATCACAGCAAATAAAAACCCTAAGACATTTTAGGGTGTGGCTCTCCCCTCACTCTTTTGCTAGATCTTGCTTCCCCCCAAAAAATGTTACTGCAGTTCTTAGATTAAAGTTTGGATCCTTACACCCTTTGCACACTAGATTCAACCACCTGTCATCAAAAGGCCAAGTAAAGTGATGAGAAATATAGAAAAGCACTAGATTTATCCAATGTGACTGACTACATTCAGAAAATTAACATATACCTCTGTTTGTTCCAATCTTATCCACGCTTAAGTACATACACGTAGCACTAATGTGAGGCTTATCTAAATATAGGGTAAAATTCATGCATAAACATGCAGTCATGATCAATAAGCCCCCCGACATTCATTGGTCCATCTTTGTTTAGGCTCTAGTTTCTCAAGCAAGATAGAGACTTATACGTTGTCAGACATGCATGGAATAACTTCATGGGAGGCAAGGTCCTTTTACGGCTTCAGCCTTTACCTTCTGTCTTCCAGAGATTCCTGAGGAAAGTCCAATTGCATAAGATGTGCTGTTTCAATAATCTGACAGAGGGACACAAGTGTCTCTCTTCAGATAATTGTCATGTTTGAAATGATGGTGGTAAGGGTTACATAAGAGGAGAATTTGCCTGGATCTTTGTTGGTGGGGGAAAACTATAGACATAATTTATGACAATTGACCTAAGTTTTAGTGGATATTTTAGTCAAAATGCTTTTCATTATTAGTGTGGAAAGACAACAACATATATCTTAGGAAAATTATAAATTTATGTGCAGGAGCTTAATTTTTCATGGCTAATCCAGGAACAAAATAACTTTTAATTGACAAACAAGCTCAGAACCTCATCATGTAGACCCTCTTCTATCGATATGGAGAATGCCTCTCTTCCAATGTCAAACAGTCTGGGAAGGTATATCTTTGTTTCTGGCACACATACTACTCCTGTAGCGTAGAAATGTAGCTATGGAGAAGTAAGGATTGGTCTGGAAGGTCAGCCTGGTAGCTGTTATTGTCTTCATGATTCTATGACACAGAGGCATTTCCTAAGGAAATATAAATGCCAGGCAGAAAAAGGCAAAAGGTAACATGAAAAATTAATGTACATGATCATGGATTTTGGGTTGCACCTACAAACTAGGAACCAGCCCTGCAATCAAGTTCTAGATGGGTTCATTATTTTCCAAATAATGCATTTTTCTATAATTTTTTTTCTGTTGTATTTTCTAGGGAAATTTGTTGGAAATGAAATCCCATGCCTCATGGAACTCACATCAAGACCTCGTCAACCACAATTCCTATTTTTAAAAAGATTTCCCATTGATTTGTGTACACAAAAAGTTTTCACTGTACTGTGTGCAGATAAGCCAGGATTCTAAAATATGTAGTAGAAGATGCTCTGTTGGGCCTTTTGGGAAGTAAGAGTGAAACAGTTATTACCTTTTTGGGACTTATCCCAATTCTTCAATTTTTAATTAATTCTGAAACCCATGATCCAATAAAACAAATAATTTCTTAGAACAGCTTCAATTTCCAATGGTGAATTTTCTTGTATAACTAAGTTTATTTTACATCCAACACCTATAGCCTCTCACAGAGATTATAATGGAAGTGCTATATTTTATGAACAAAATATAAAATTATGCAATGAAAAAACTGTGTATAGCTAGTACTTTAAAGGAATTAAATATTACCTAATGAGCAAACTAACCAACAGATTGATTTATAGTGTTGAAAAAATATTTCCATACAAGTTGGAGGTAGTAAATGATGGTTGGAGTAAGTGTTGCCTGAAGGCTAATAATTGTAGAAGCATGGTCTTTATCAAACTATGTTCATATTACCAAAATTAAAGTCATAGAAAAGCAAATACCACCTTTAAAAAATACCTTATTCCTGTTTTTCATGTCAGGAGAAAATGTACACAGACAGGGTGGTCTGACTAGAACAAAAGAAAATAACCTGGACTTTTTAGGTTGGCCTAAATATGCTCACATGAATCTTTTCAAAAGAGGGAGGGGGGTTGAGAAAAACTATAATGAAGAGGGTGTAAAGGTGACCAGAGAAAGAGGAAGGCAGAGAGCAGAGAGGAAACCTGGAGATGGGACGTGAAGATAGGAGATGAGAGGATGGAGAGAAGACAGGAAGGAAAAACAGAGTGAAAAGGATATGGGAGTGAAGAAAAAAGTAGAAGGGAAAGACAAAAGGGTAGAACAGAACCAGGACAGGAGACAGAAAAATAGAGAGGAGGGAGAGGCAGAGTGGAGAAAGCCAAGGGCTCCTGCTAGCCACTAAAACTTACATGTACCCCCAGAGTTCTGGAAAGGAAGGAATATCCACTTGACTTCAGACTTCTGGACTCTATAGCTGAAAAAATAATTTTTGTTGTTTTAAGCCTTCTGGTGTGGGGGTCATTTATTACAGTAGCCCCAGGAAAATAAAACAAGCACAGAACTCAAGCGTACAGTCCTTAAGGGCTATTTAATGCCTTTCCATGCACAGCAAGAGAAACAAATATTCATCTTCAATGGGCTAGATTAAATAATAATAAACATAGTAAGCTTTGGAGATGTATTTATCAAAAGCTAATAATAATTTAAGGTTTCACCAACACATTTTTTCCTCAAGAACTGCATTGGTTTTTATGAGGAAGAAAAATGTTAAGGGTAAGAAATTTTTGATCCTGACTTAAATGTGGATTTTATGCAGCTCAGTTTTGTATTATTTACGATCATTTCAAGGTTAGAGATAAATGTCAGAAATAGAAAACAATATGAATTACTTAAGAGAAAAAAATAACTAGGAGATGGAAAGAGAGGTATCTCTGCATCGAAGAATAGATTTTAGAACTATGGAAGGCATTTCATGGAGATTATGAACTGTAAATAATAGCTTCATCATTCCCACCCAGGAAATACAACTCTCTTGGGGAAAGTGCAAGGTACAGCAAGAACCAGGAGTTCACTAGCAAACATTATTTACCTTCACTATTAATAGTCTACTATGGGGGGGGGGGTTCTTTTGCTATCTGCCCAAATAGAGGTCAAAACTTAAGTTTTCTAAAAAATCAAAATTTTAGGAGAAGAAAATTTCACAGAAGTTGACTTCTACGGACTTCATCAAATACATTTAACTGCATTCTATGATGGGATCTGTTCAAAAATCATATGCTATCATTTTTATCTCAGGTAAGTTTAAGTGAATTTCCCTTCTATAACAGCAATTCTCAATGCACCAGTCATGACCCCCTTGATAGTTAAATGACTCTTTCACAGATATTTACGTTATGATTGCATATCAGATATTTACATTATGATTCATAACAGCAGCAAAATTAACAGTTTTGAAAAGCGATGAAAATAATTTTATGCTCGAGGTAAGCACAACATGAGGAACTGTATTAAAGGGTCACACATTAGAAAGAGAACCACTGCACCATGCCAATGCAAGCCCTGAGTTAGGTCAGCAGCACATGCTAGACTAGAAGTTTGATGTGCTTTGTTGCAAGACAGTGGGGCTGTCCCATTGAGTCCCAGTGATGATTCAGCTGAAAATGTGCATGAGTTTGATGTTTATGACAATTGTATGGGGCTACATCACAACCAAAAATCCTTACCTCACTAATCTGATCTTATGTAAATTAACAAGAAGCACACACATTATAAAAAAAAATGTACACATTTACCTTACTGGTGATAAATATTGTCTGTAATAAGTGATGTTTGGAGATAGTAAATGTAGTACTTTGTTATCAGTCTATAAAGTTGAACTCCCATTGATTAATAATCAAGGGAAGCTTATATTTAATTTTTACGAACAAGGTAATGCAATAAATCAGGTACTTAGTTATGTTTCTTTGAATAAATTATTCTCTTGTAGTCTCAGAACATTTTTTGCAAATTAACCATCAGTACTCCTGTTTAAAATATGAATACTCTGAAGTTCAAAGTGTGACTTAATGTCATAATTGATTTCAAAGTCTCTTCTAGTAGTTTTTGTCCTAGGTTATTTATATCAAATGGCCTTAGAATCTCTTTCCATTCTCAGACATATCCCTACAACACTGAGATAGCAAGCAGAACAGCCACAGTAAAAATCAAAGTGAATAAAGATGTAAATATGGGGTCCTTTGCATCCATGCCACTATATTTTGAAGAGATCTCAGAATAAAGGAACCAGAAGCTAGGATCCAAGCTCATAATCCCAGCTAATCCAGAGCTGAGGCAGGAGGATTGGAAATTCAATATTTATCAAAGCTACAGAGTATGTTTAAGTCTGTGCCAGATACCGTGGTCAGATCGTACCTCAAAATAAAATAAAAAGACAACTGGGGATATACCTTAGTGATAGAATGCTTGTCTAGCATGGCCTACATGTAATCTCCATTCTGCCTGGGTTAAAAATTAGAAAAAGAAAAATAATAGGTTTTCAGTGAAAGTATATCTAAACATGGCATCTCCCCTGCCAAGTGGAGGAGTGGAGGAAGGGAAAACTATGGTCAGGGTGTCAAGTTGTATCGTGTGAGAGAAGAATCTATTTGTGTGTGTGTGTGTGTGTGTGTGTGTGTGTGTGTGTGTGTGTGTGTGTGTGTGTGTGTACATGCATGTGTTTGCAAGTGTATGTGTAAGTGAGTCTTTATTTTAACTTCATTTTTTTGGAAATAATGTTTCTTTCCAATTATTTACCCCTGTCGTAGTCAGTTTCCACTGCCAATTTGACACAAACAAATCTCTGAAGAAGGACCACCAACTAAGAAAATAGCCATAGAAGAAAAACTTGTGAGGCATTTTTTTAATGGCCACCTGATAATAACACACACACACACACACACACACACACACACACACACACACACACATACACACACACACACATACACACACACACATACACACACACACACACACACACACACACACACACACACACACACACACACACACATATTCTAGTCCACTTGCCCAGTGCAGAAAAAAAAAAAATGGTCTGGGTTGTACAATGGGACTGAGTAATCCAGTAGCCAGGCTTCCTCCAGGCTCTCTGCTTCATTTCCTGACTCCAGACTCCTTACTTGAGTTCCTACCTTAACTTCCCATGATGATAGCCTCTAGCCTGCAAGCTAGATAAAAATTTTCTTCCAGAAGTTTCTCTTGGTCATGACATCTATCACAGCTCAAATATTCCCTTTCTATTTGAGGAAAATAAACCTCTTGAGAACATAAGGATTCTAAATATCTCCTATAGAAGAAATGTAATTCCTCTCCTCATTTTGGGTTTTGATCATGCATTATATGAGATAATAGCTGATGCCAAACTGGAAATCAGATTATCATTCTTCATTTCAGATCAGATTGGGTCATTTTAGGCAATATAAATTATGACCAATTCATAATCTTCAGACTAAAAAGAGCAACTGAGCCAAAGTGTCACAAAATGTGTCTGAAATTTGAATGTTGTTTATGGCATTACAACATAAACCAAACATAGAGACAACTATTACATCTGGATATTTTTCTTCTTCCTTTTTTAATTTTATAATGTCAGGTTGTTATCAATCTAATGTTTAGCTACAGAGGTGTTTGCAAGTGAACATGAAGTGGAAATGGATCCATTTTTAGGCACACTGCCTCAACAACTGACCATCAAAGCATTCTGTCCAGAAGCTACCACAAAATATATTCAAACAATATGAGAGATAAAAATAATAAGCCTAAAAAGATGGACAAAGGGAAAATACAGTACAATGAGAAATAGAAGAAATTACCGAATTAATGTTGAAGCTGTGTTCATGATGACACCTGGAGACTGTTGTCTGAGCCAATAAGGAAACTCCAAGAGAGACTTCTTCCAACTTAAATGCCAGGAGACTGCCCAATGTCTTGGACATGTTGTAAAAAGGATTATACCTCTGGATGAGAGATTCAGGTTTAATCATTGATTTAAAAAAAGAAGAAACTATGGAAAATAGAAAGAAGTCAAAATGATTAGTATCGGGTCCAGAGAAGAAAAATATGTTGCATAAAAATTACAATGAATTGTGGTACATCTGTCCAAATATTTATCTATCCCCACACCATAATACAGAATCCAGGATGTGCATGAATCCAAACAGTAAAGATGGTTTCAGTAGTTAAGATAAGGGTGGAAAACAAAAACTAAATTTTATAATGATGAGTTAATTACAATACAAACTAAAAGTATGTTCTTTAGAAATAAAATATAATTTCAAGACCATTTGTGAAAAAAAAAATGTTGAATCTTGCTGCCTTTTGGGACTTGAAAAGGGGAAGAAGTCAAAACGTTTTTCTTAACAAATGTTAAGGACTACATGAATTCTTGAACTAAATAGCATACATATGTAATATTTATTTAAGCAAACCATGGCTTAAATATAATAAAGACCTCATTTTTGAGTGATAAGATTATAATTTGGGGAATGCTATATTGTGTTCAGGAGAAAAAGCACAAAGCAGTTTTGCTTCTCGGTATTTCAATACCTTGGGTTTTTCTGTCAAAATTGCATCTTCAGACTTGTGGGTTGCCTAGGAAACTTATGGCCTTTCCCTTGATTCCAAGCCTTAGTGTTGACTTTATGCAACTTTTATACTTTAGTTTCCTCAGACAAGAACAAAAAATGTCTACAATGTAAAACCAAAACCCTGAACAAAAGCAAAACAAACAAACAGCCGATCTCAAGCATCAGGCTGAAAATGTACTATCTGTGAGTCTCATGAGACTACATCAAGACAAGGCATCTTGGAACCTGAGCACATTTAGAAATCCAGATGCCTGCTGTTCCACTTCCTGTTTTGGATTCATTTTTATCTTTTTTTTTTTTTAAAAACATGTTGCTATTCAGAAGTATCCAGGAAGGTAGTACACAATGCTGCTCCTATCCAGATATCCACTAGCTAGCAGTGTTGCATACTGAGCAAAAATTAAAAACCAGCATTCCCAAAATTAGTTTATATGACTGAGGGAAAGACCTCATGTGTGTGTGTGTGTGTGTGTGTGTGTGTGTGTGTGTGTGTGTGTGCACATGCATGCATGCATGTCTATTCATGATAGCTTGCTTGAAGAATACAGACATGGTTTGTATCAAACCTATGTTTGTCTATGTCTGTATGAACATGTCTATAATTAGTAAGGAGGAGATGGGAAGAAATAAGTAAGAATAAAAGCCATATGGAAACTTACTATGGTAATGTTTTACAAAATATACACACATATATATTAAAAGAAATTAAATACAATAATCACATAATAGGGGAAACAATGTTCCAAACAGACATCATATGCTACCAGATAAAGCTTCCAGTCTCAGAAATGGATTGGATCTTTTTGAGTCATTGGCCAAAGTGATCCCACAAATCTCCTAAATTGTTACAGCTTATTTCAAATGCTATTGTTTACTCTCTGCAACCTGATATTAGGTAAGACCCTATTGCTGAAGACACCACAAACTTATGTCTTAGATCATGGAGATATCAAGCTAGTGTTCAACTAGAATCTTGACTGCTACAGAATAGTGTTCATAGTTCTGGAAGGGGCCATACATGCTCCTGGAGGAGAAAAGTAATCATTATCCTCATTCAGCTACAAATCCTGTGTCACTAGAATAGTGACCTTCCTACAAGATGTACCCGCATGTAATGGCATAAATGTCTTGGGAGATGAAACCAATACCTGACACTGTTAATGAAACAAAAAGAAATATTATATATGTCATGGGCCTGGGGGGAGATCTATTACTAATATCCTACTGTGGTGATTTGAAAGAAAACTACCACCAAAGGGAGAAGCACTATTAGGAGGTGTGGCTTTGTCAGAGTGGGTGTGGCCTTGTTGGAGGAAGTATGCCACTTTGGAGGCAGGCTTTAATATCTTATATATGCTCAAGTTATATATAGTGTTTCAGATCAACTTCCTGTTGCCTATGAGCCAAGATGTAAGGACTTTCAGCTCCTTCTCCAGCTCCATGTCTGTCTGTACCATAATGATAATGGACTAAACTTCTGAAAATGCAAACCACCCCAACTAAATGTATTTGCTTATAAGAGTTGCGGTGGTCATTGTGTCTCTTTATAGCAATAGAAATTCTAAAACATCTACTAATAAACATAACATAGTAATAAAATCACTTTTAATGACTATTACTATGTCCATAAATCAGTTCATCACTTAACCCTCATCACAGAAGCTGATTCTTGAACTGGACAATATGCAGAGACTGAGAGACTTCATAGTCCTCTGACTCTAATGGAACTCATTCCTTAACAGTTCAGGGATCTATGCAGAAAAGTAGATGGAAATATTGTAAGAACCAGAGATAGCTGATGACTCTAAGGAAATAGTGTTCCCAATGAGGCTGATACATTTATGAACTCACAGAGACTATGACAGCATGAATAAGACATTTACAAGTTCAAACCACACAAAATCCTATTGTGGAGAATTAGAAGTTGGTACAAAGTCTCACTCCAATCAAGAAGCTGTTTGTAACTGTTAGCTGTTGGGAGAATGGAAATCTGCTTTCTTCAATAAATTTTCATTGGAATATCAACCACATTGCAGGGCAGGTGATCTGTTCAGGTGTAGTTAACCAACATAATGGACTCTATTGTTGTGTTGTTGTTTGGTGCTTATTTTTACTTATTTATTTTTAAGAAGGAAAGAACATGAAATTGGATGGGTAGCAGGGAAGATGTGAAGAGTTAAGAAAGAGGAATGAATAAGATCAACATATGTTATATGACAATTTAAAAAAAAAACTCTTAAAGATCAAGATCTTGTTTTCAAACCTTTCAAATCTCAATAAGAAAATTAGTTATTTGGATAACTGTTTCCTAAGTATCTTCCCAGCAAGAAGTTCACAAAGCATGAAGAACTTCTGTGTGTTCTGCCAGTAAATAAGCAGCTTCAAATGTTTGCTTAGAATTCTAGAAAATGACAAAATCAAAAAACCACAAAATCCCCTACATTTTTCCCCTAACAGTTTAGTTTAAAAGCACAGGAACCAGGCATCTGTTTGAGTCTTGCCCTCAACCCGGGTCCTGAAATATCAATTCCATCAGTCATCATCACCAAAAACTTTCCTTCTAGAAGCAAAGTGCCCTGGTTTTACTCCTTGATTTCTTGAACTTCTTCCCTGTGGGAATATCCAAGCTGAAACACCTCTGCAGTTAGAATTCACAAAAATATGGATTATAGTCCTGCTGCCTTGAAGTACTGGGTGGGATCATTCAAAATCTGAAGAGAATATGAAAAAGACAAGAAGTGGTGGGCTGAGAAAGGAGCTTTGCAGAAGTTCATCATCACTGAGAGGAAGCAGAAGTGACCGTCCCCCAGGCCCTGTCAGGGCTGAGAGTCTCGCAAATTATCAAGACTTAGAGTCCATTCTTTTGAGTTAGGAAAATGCCAGAAACCCGAGAAATCTTCACCTTTCGGACAATAAGATCTGTTTCTTTCTGCATAAAGTGCAAAACAATTTAACAAGTGATATTCTGCAAAGAGCCATGAGTGTAGAAGCTATCTGTCAACTCTGCCCAAGGAGAATAGCAATATTATGTGCATATTTGTATTGTTTGCAGAAGCGCGATCTATGATATTCAGTGTGTGTTCCACTATATTAGGGAGGAGATAGGCGGTAGGGAAATCAAATGGATAAACTGAACCAGGACCCTTTAGTACTATTCCACCGTGAGACCCTCCTACAAATTTTCTCAATAAAATTAAAGAAATAAGAAAAAGGATTATCCCAATTATATGTTCTCAGCTTTCAAGGTATGAAAAGTCAACAGTTTTCTCACACATTTCTTCATTCTCAATGAATTTATTCAGTTCATTTTCTTTACAGAAGAAAATAATCTCAGGGTACAGACTATGTTCTAAGAAAAAGGATAAAGGGGCATATTCAAAGTTACTCATTTAGCCTATGCAAATGCAATCCAGCTTAAAAATATCAGAATTCATCCCTCACAGCCTGTATTTATTTGTAAATACTATGTTCATTTATGAGTAACCTCAGAATTATAACACACACACACACGCACACACACACACACACACACACACACACACACACACACACACACACCTCCCTGGAAAGTATATCTATGACTGAACTGAGGATAGTCAGGAAGATAAGTGAGTCTCTGAGGGAAGGAGGCTGGAACTACTTTCAAATACTGCCAGCACCTGGGCCATCATAGGAACATAATGAAGACAGTATAATCTCCAAACCATGCCACGAGATCCCAATGGTATAGCATCAGGCTACATGAAGATGGGAATAAGGCATACATCTGTCTTGTGATGTGCCTGCCAATCTCTCTGGGAAGACCATATAAGCTTCTGAACCCCTTGTATATTTTCTATGCTCTTTTGCCTAGTCAAGCAAGAGGATACCAGACACTATGGCTACTGCTTATCAGCTTATTTGTTAAGGTAATCTTTGGACCAAGAAGGTTTTAGCTTTAGAAAACAATTATCAACATTTCCCAGAAAGAGAACCAACTTTCAGTTCCTTTATTCTCTGAAAAGCCCCAGTTCTGTCCTGATTAATTGCTATTTTTTTAAGAAAAAAAAATCTGTTTTTTATTCTAATTGCTAGGGTCATGAATTTTTAACTTTGCACATGATGAATAAATGGGTCTTACCCACCTTAGCTGTGTAGTAATAGCTCTTGACAGAATCCCATGGAAAACTACACAACTCTAGAAAGCCAAGGCCACAATACCCCAGCTAGCTTACCTTAATCTTCTCTTAAACTGCTCACTTCTGTTAACTTTTGTTCAACACAAGTGCACATCCATGCAAAAGGCAATAATAATGACAAAGGCACACGTGATTTTACTATGTCTAGAAACTGTGTAGACATCTCATCAACATTTATTTCAAATGAGTTAGTCATACCATGGAGATGGATGCATAGATAAACCAAGACTTATACATTCATCTCTGCTCAGGGACCACCATTAGAGGATGTCTAGCCTCATCTCCTTACCATTAACCTTTCTACTCTTCTGGACACCTAGTGACATGGAAGATTAGCATGGAGCTTCTAGTAAGTCAAGAATGGGTTTTATTTAAAACTCCAAAACATGCCTTTGCATTTGAGGCTCTTTTGAATAAGAATAGCCCTGCCAATTTGCACATTTCTCATGTGGCTGCCCTTCCTTGGCATTCTGCTGAATATGCACCACAAAAAGAAGCATGATTTTGATGAATAGGAACCTAAGAGGCTTAATAAGTGGCACCAGAATGGACAGACACCTGAGGGGAAAACCAGGTCTGTGTTGATGGATGTCTTTCCCATGGGACTTGGGGCACTGCTGAGATGCAGTTTTTCCAGCAAGTGGTAAAACGAAAAGATAATTCAAAGCAGCACATGCAAGGCAAGGTGAACAATGTGTTTTCTTGACAGCAATGAGTGTGCAGAAAGAATTAGATAAATAGCTTCTTCATGGGCCACCAAAGGCACATCATAGGGGAGACACAGATCCAAAAAAAAAAGAAAGAAAGAAAGAGAAAAGCAGGGAAATGTGGTCTAGCTAAGTCCTGGTCATTGGAAAGCATTACTTCTACAACCAGATAGCACTACATTGTCACCCAGATAGTAACTTCTGGTGTTTCCATTAAGTATTGGTTGGTTGATTGATTGATTTACATAAACAATCTCATTTTGTGGCCCAGGCTGGACTTGACCTCACGATCATTATACCCATACTTTGCCATCCTTGGCCATTATTTAAAATTGTTCTGGGGATTACATTTAAGACTTTGTACATGTTAGACAAATTACTAAGTAACATCTCTAGATCATTTATCTTTTGCTTTAAAAATAAAGAAAATATAAGACTTTTTAAGCTTCATTGTCCAAGAAAACAGAAGCTCTAAGGAAGTAGTATAGTAGCTACTTCATAACAGAATAGTATATCACTCTTTAGCACCTAAATCCTTAATTCAGTGTCAACTGGACACCGGGAAAGTTAGGTACTTGATGGAGGGTTGCCATCAGGGGTTAGAATACCAGAAGCTCATGGTCACAGAAAACTTCTGCTGAACCATCGCTCTGAATTTCTGTCTTGCAAATTTGAAGAATATGAACTACAGGAGGGTAAGTTTTAGAAAAAGATCCTTTGCTGATTCTTTGGCAAGAACTTAAGAGATAACCGCAGAGAGACCTTAACAACAAGAGCAGTCCCAGGAATTGTTTGTCATTATACTATCAGATTAGGAACATTTTACAGCACTTATTGAGAGCCTGAGGCACTGGAGAGGGGAGGGCATGTTTAGTATGTTCAATTGTTCTAACCACGAAATGTCCTAATTCCTCTCAGCTTTGGTTGCATCCTCCGACATACTTCCCAAGCAGTGTCTAGGTTATGTAAAAGGAAAAAAAAAATCATTCATGTCAAGAAGCTAGAACAGGAACTAGTACCCCCTTCTGGCAATCCTAGCCTTCATCTAGGACAGAAGCAAGGACATTTTTAACTTCTAGCTAAAGACAAGAATATTCTCAGGTTCTTAACCTAAACTGCCTGATCAATTCGTATTGCTTGCTTTTTTGGCCATATTATTATATATTTCAGGCATTTATATCAAGATTTTCTTCTCATAGATATTCCTTACTGTAATTGTTGAAGGTAAACTTTTAAATTCTTGTCCACCCAAGTACAAATTACTCTACTAATTTCTTTGATCTCTTTATTTTTCTGACAAAAGCTTGTGACTTCCTCCATTGATCTATGGCTGTGATTTAGTTCAGTGTGTTATACATTAAGAATGTTCTGTTTTATGTTCTTTCCAAGATATCAAACCTACCATCTACCTCCTCCATCTGTTCTCAGGGCCTCAATCCTATGCCCTAATAATCACAAAGCCATGTATCTAACAAGAATCGTTCACAGCACCCTTCAGATGGTGAAAATGGATCTTAAGCCTGTTTACACCATGCTAATTATTTCTTCCCATAAATGACATGAAAAAGTTCATGGCCACCTTTTCTCATTTCTTCAGCCTCCTCCTGACTGAATTTGTTGCTTGTCCATGTGACTCACAGGTGTGGCATGATACCTCTTTGTCATAAATGTAGCAAATTATAATTTCCTATGACAGATTGTCTCCTTTTCCCTAAATGAATAATTACAATAACAATATAATATCAAAATAATAATGATAATAATATTTAAAATAGACAATTGTGAGCTTTGTTTAGTATTGTGTTTGGCATAAGTGGCCATAGAAACAAGGAAGAATGTTGTTGGTTAGAAATATTCATACTTATCTGTCTACATATCAAAACATTTTTGTTCTTTTTAAACATTTACTTATTCTTTTATAATTTCATACATAAATTTATGTTACTTGATTAGACTTTTAATCACCTTTACATCTACCATCTACTTAATCTCTTCTTTTCAAGACCCCCACTTGCTTTCATATGCAATTTGTGTGTGTGACCCACTGCCTTTAGTTAGAATCCACTGCATTGAATGGTGGGAAGCTCTTCACTTGACAAAGGGCAATGGATCAGTGGCTCCAGTCCTGAAGAGTATGGCTCCAGCACCCAGCAACCACTAAGTAGCTATATCTCTTCAGGGACAAGCTGATCCTCTCCATCCGTGATGAAATGTTGTTGACCCAGTTTTATGTAGATCTGCTGCAGGTAAGCACAATTGCTGTGACTATATGAATGCAACCCTCATGTCATAGCTAGAAGAAAGAATTTTGCAACACTCCTCCCACACTCAAGCTTTTAAATCCTTCTTGTCCCCTTTCCATATTAAATTCAAAGACTGTAAGTTTTAGGGGTTACAAGTGATCGAAATGCATCCTATAAAAAGTCCCAAAGAATAAATAAAAATATTATACATTTAAAAGCTATTGTAAAACAAGGAAACTGTCAAGCAAGGGAAGAGGCAACCTAAAGAATTAGAAAAATGTTCTTTGCAGATGAATGTGGCAGCGAATTAATACCAAAAATACACAAAAATGGAGCTCTGGGGAGCTCACTGAATCGGGAATTGCCACTGGAGATCCATAGGGAGAGGGAGCTGAGCCCTCCAGGCGTAGGCAGCTTTCAACTGCCATGAGCATGTGGAGTCACGTGGGGTGGTGGGATCAGACTGTCCTCCTGTTCATGGACTGGCACTTGGGAGCCCAGTCCCTATAGAGGAACACCCAGCCCAGCATTGTGAGTTCATAAATGAATCATAAGTGAATCGGATTGCCTGGAGTGGATGTGTCTGGCTGGGCTGACCCACCTTGGGACTTCTTGCACTTTGGGGTTGGCAGATGGGGACGGGTGAGGCTGAGGGCCGTCTGGGAAGGACTGGGAGGAGGGGAGAGGGAGCAGGGGGATATATTGATGGAGATGACACTTTTTAAATGAAAATTTTAAAAATAAATAAAAGAAAAAAATGAAGAAAACACAATTTTTAAAATGGGCTTCAGGTCTGAATAGAGAGTTAGTAAAAGAAGAAATGTAAGTGAGTAAATAGCATGTTTAAAAGTTCTCAAAATGCATGTGGGGAGTTCCACATATATTGTAGCCTTTTTACTAGAAGTGGTAGATCTTGGATGTGGGCCATCTCTGACTCAGAGTCAGGTCCACAGGCAAGAGAGGAGTTTCATAGCCCAAAGTAAAAACTGAAAACCCAGACAGGAGGCTGGAGCTGACACAGGGCAATAGCTGTACCTTAGAAGGAGACTAGTGCAGAGCTTAGGCCCCACACACCAGTTCTACAAGAGGAAAGAGTATTTCAACCCTACTGTGACTTAGTCTTCTCCTAAACATTGCAAACTAAGTCACTGAAAGATAAAAAGAAAATTTCGATTTTAAAAATAAAAAATACAAAAGAAAAAAAAAAACTCAACTAGTAAACTAATTCCAGATATGCACAAGAACAAAATCATCAAGAAAACCCGAAATAACATGTTTTCTTAAAAAACTACTAAGCCCATAATAATGGCAAGTAATGAGAGAAATCTGAAGACACTCTAGACAAAAAACAACAGAATAATTAGAACTATGTCAGAACAACTGTAAGATAGCTTGAGTGCATTTTAAGAGAATAAAGTCAAAGAATAGAATGAAATAAGGAAGTCAATCTAAGATGTGGAAATTGGATTCAATAAAGAGAATTGTCGAAGTAAAATTAAAATCAAATGGTTCTAGAAATGAAAAATCCAATAAGCCCAATTAAAAGCTCAGTAGAGAACCTCACAGAAAAAGGACATATAGAAAACAAAACATGAATGCTAAAAGACAAGACAGAGAAATCGGATCTTTCAGCAAATATATATATATACTTTTTCTTTAAAAATATAAATTGGACACAGAGGCTTTGGGAATACCATAAAAAATGTTCAAATTGTAGGAACATTATTATTTCATACCAAAGGCATAAAAAATATTTATAGCACACTAACAGAATAAAACTTCCCAATCGGAGAAAGATGCTCAACCAAGTACAAAAACCCTATAAAATATTAGTGAACTGATAAGAAAAACAATTTCCCACTGAGTATTATATTCAAAACACTGTAAATACAGGATAAAAGTAATAGTATTGGGAACATTAAGAGAAGAAGGTTCAACTTACCTATAAGCACAGGTCCATCAGAGTAACACCCAACTATTAAGCAGAAACATATAAAGACATTGGGACCAGAAAAATATATTCCAAGCCTGGAAAATCTATAGCTTCAAACTATAGCTTTATCCTGAGCAAAAAACCAACAATAACAACAACAAAACATTATATTGAAGAGATAAAAACTTTGCATGATAAAATAGACAAATGGAACTTATTACCCACAGAGTAGCTCTAAAGTGACTACCATAAGAATTACTTCAGCTTGAGGAGATAAGTAAACATATATAAGAAGTTACAGGTACTAATCTTAGAAATTTTAAACAAATGAGGTCTAAGAAAAAAACCCATAAACAAAATTAAGTGATAATTAATATACAATTCAATATTAACATTCTAAATTCCCTACTAAAGAGATACAGCCAAGTACATTGGATTAGAAAACGTTACCCAAAATTGACTTTAAATTTGTATCAATAAACTAAAATTAATACCAATGTAAGGTATTTTGAGATTAACAATTTTGGGGGTTAAAGTAGATCTAATAATCTACATTTCTTAGCATTTCTATATTATATCCCCATTCTGTTTCTTTAGAAAAATATTGACTGTGAACCATTTATTGAACAACTCCCTTTAAATGAAAGCATTCATAAACAATATTTTGGGAATTTGAATATAGTTCTCTAGACCAATTCCTGATGATTTGGGGAGGGGTGCTGGCAATCTTATGGGGATCATGAGAAAATTTAGAATTATGGTCAAATCTTTACTGTAGTTGTCTTTGAAATGATATTATCTCATCCAGTTGTTTTAAAGCTGTTTTAGATATTGGATCACCTGGGCCATGGTTGTCATCAGAGATCTCTCAGGGGGTCTTGGTTGATCAAACCATCTTAGCCTACAAGTGATCCACAGGTTCTCATCTTCTGTGGAAACAAAAGCAGAACCTCTTTTCCAATAAACATATTCTTAGATCCAAATTTTGAAGTCAAGATACCTTTAAAATGTTGGTCTAACTTAGTAGCCCCAAATCAAATATCTCCCTGCTGTTAAAAATCCCAAATATAACACAATAATATACAGTATCCAGACTCTGTATTTTCCATCTTTATATGGCTTTTTTTATTACTCTATTTTTAAGAACTTTATTTTTACCCCTTTTCTTTTTCTCCCAAGCCTACATATTTTTTAAGTATAACATAATCCATCTAGAGGTATTTTTCCTATCTGAATCTATTATATTGTGGATCTGTAATCCTTAGTGCAGCTTAGGCTGATGTATCCACCCTGTTCTGCTTCCCAACATAGCAAAGGTACATTTACTGCCAGTTCTGGGAGCCATGCTCACCACCAACACTGGGAAGCAGTGGATCTATATCTCCAGAAAGCAGTGTACAGCTCCAAAACTTTTTTCCTTTGTCTGTACTAGCAAAAACTAAATATGCCACTCAGCATGCTACACGTTTTGAAGGCACCTCTGTGAACCTCAGCAGGAATCTGCCATGCTGTGTGCAAGCCCAAATACTTGCAGCATCTCTATACCACAGACTGCATATGAGATATGAATTAGGAAGCATCTCGTGGCTCTGTTTTAGAACCCTATTTTTGAAGCTCTTTCAGATTTTTAGGTAAAAATTCTTGCCAGTTGGAACACAAGCTTTTCTCAGTTCCACCCCAGTTCCAGATTCATTGATAAAATAATTAACTCAGAAGCTAAATATAATTTGCAAACTATTTGGTCTATGGTTCATCTGTTACTATCTAGCTCTTACATCTTAACCCATTTCTGTTCATCTGTGTATTACTACATGGCCAATAGTTAACCAGTATAGTCACATCTTATTTCTTGGGTAGCTAGATCATATCTCCTAGATTCTGCTCTTCTTATCCTGTATCTCTGCTTAGATTTCCTGCCCGTCTCTAAGATATCTTGACATAGGCCAAAATAGATTCTTTATTAATCAGAGATAGCAACACATATTCACAGTATACAAAAAGACCATCCCACAGCACCCAGTGAGTGTGTGTTTTTATCTATTCTAGGATTACCTGGGATTAGCTAGTTTTTGATTGATTAGGTGATGCTTGAAGCTCAGTTGTTTCACTGATTGGGAGCATCAGAAAGTAACTAATACAGACAGAAAGGTAAACATAAATTTAAGAGGGAAGCTAACCCAGGTAAGAGTTGAAAATTAGTAATAAAGCTAGACAGCTGAGGGACAGAACCGAAGTACACTGAATCCTAGATATTGGGCTTAGACATTCTTTCACTAAGATTCATGTCTCTCTAATTCCTCCTAGAGAGGCAAATCATCTTTATGCCTGATTACTCTACAAATTGGATCATTTTTATGGGGTGCTTTGATAGTATGATATTTAACTTCTACTCCATATTTTTAATTCTCAAATATTTTTGCTTTTGCAAGGGTATTGTGGAATATTGCTTGATCCCCATTCTATTTCATCTTTCCAGGTTCATGTATAGTTCGATGAAAAATATAATAGGCCACTCTGTATGTTTTATTTCTTTAAATCACTCAACTTCTTTTTTCTTATTATCCATGCTTTAGTCTTGGGAATGTACTCAGAACCTTATTCTACTTCTTGAAGACTCTCCTTGGTATTGTTTACTGTTCTGTCCCTCTTCTCTTAAGGCCTTGGTTTTAACTCTACTTATAATTTACAGAAATTATATTTGGTATACTCCAATAACTACTTAGTAATCTTAGTAGCTTTGCAGTTTCTGGACTTTTTTTTTTTTTTACATTGATAGAAGTTTAAAGTAGAGTACCAAACATGCAAAGTGAGAGCTGTACCTCTGATTCTGACTTTCCTTTTATTTTGACACAAGAGCTCATTAAATTTGCCAAGCATTAAGCTCACTCTGTCCTCACAACAGAACAATTTGTTATTGGACAAATAAACAAATAATAGAACAAGTATTCTTGGTATTTGTCAACATATTTGGCTTCTTGATTATTTTGATTTCATATTTTAATCCTTTTGAGTCTATAAGCATACTAAATACAACTGTGTTTAGAATTCATTAAGTTCAGTAACTGAAATCTTCATTTTTTATTGATTTCTGGTCATGATGATATATGAGTACTTATGAGTTACTGGATACATGTGTTCGCATTAGTCACTATAATCTACCATGCTATTTTCAGATAGAAACCTGAATGAACCATAGTTTTAAAAAAGAAAGTATGTCTTTAAGTTTATGGAGCATAATTATAAGATTAATAGATTTGGGAGAATGAATGGCATGAAAATGATGTTCAAGTTGTTGACACAATGTACTAAGCAGATGCTATCAATAAAATGTGAAAATTATTTTAGGAGGATAGAGGTTCCAATGTGGGCTACAGAAATGTCCAAATAACAACAACAAATTTGGTCTTTCTTAATGAAGGTTTAAGATTTTATGTATTTGGAACTAATACAGTATGGTCAATGACTGAGCCCATTCAGAGTATCTGTGTCAGTCAGTGACCCTTTCCAATTATAGCTACTTAAAAGACAGATAAGCAAGATCCAAGTGAGGAGGCTAAGGAACAGCAAGTGTGATGTGATGATTGATCTTGTTGTCAACTTGACTACATCTGGGATCAACTAAAACCTGAGCTCCTGGGCACTCTTGTGAGGGGTTTTCTTAATCAGATTATTTAGAGCAGAAAGATCTATCCCAAATCTAGGCTACAAATTCGGAAGGCTGACCAGGCAATCACAGAGAATAAGGAAACAATCCCTTTTGGCTTATGAGACATTATTTGACCAATGTAAAAATGTAACTCCTTTTAACTTCTTTGTCATTAAATTAGCAGCTCTCCAGAAAGCCTCCAGGACTCCAGCCCAATAGACTGAGCTACTACCTGATTTTTAGCCTTTCCAGTGTAGGTAGCCATTCCGTTGTTGGACTATTCAAATGTAATCCTGTAAAATAACCTAACAAATTCCATTTATACACACACACACACACACACACACACACACACACACAATCAGTTTTGTTTCTTTAAAGAAAAAAATCCTGCCTAAGACAAGAAAGATAGATAACTAATCAAAGAGACAGAAACATTCTGGACATCAATAAAAAACCCAACTTAAATACCAAAGAACATTTAAAAATAATTACAAACATGTAAAGTTCAAATAGGTTTAAATATGGAACATGTTAAATGGTAAACGTTGGCAACTGATTTATTTTCCAGAGAGTATAGATTTTTATACCAAAAGCCAAAAATAAAAATAAAGTAACTGTTTTCAGGGGGAAATATTTAACTGAAAATTCTGTCAGGTTTGATTTGCTCTATTATTTGCTTATTTGGTGAACAGCACGCTCCTAAGAAGAGACTACAATAAAGAAAGACAGATAAAAGACGCCTGGGAGAGAAGGTCGAAGGTTTCAGGAGAGATGGACCCAGGAGTCAGCAGGGATGGATATCTGAGGAAAATACCCATTCTTCCCCGTGAAACAGAGTGGGTGGAGTATAGAAGGTCTTTAATTAGTGTAACTGTCTGCAATGGAAGTACTGTCTATAACCACATTTTTACCTTCATCATAGTAAGTTCTTAGTTGAAATCAAGAATGTCAGAAACAAACTTGAGGAGATCCTGGGATACCCATATGATCAAAGGAAGAAAACCAAGAAAGCAGAACCATGATGACTAAGCAGTGCCACACAGCGCTAAACTTTACCGCAGTCATCTGCCCAGGATTGTCAAAATGCACTGTGCTGGACCCCTCACCAGATATGTAGCATGAAAAGGTTCAGAAGGCAAAATGAAAGGTTGTGTTTCTTAGTGTTACCAGCTGTACTCACACTGCTGTTCTAGAGATCCTATTTAAAATCCATTGCAAGTGTTGCAGAGGATGAATAGAAAGTATTCCCAACACTGATAATTTCTCTTTATTGTTCTTGAAAGAATTACTTTTCTTCAACTGTTCTTGTTAGTTAAGCTTCATAATCACCACATACTTTATTTCGTGACATTTTAGTATTCTCATCCTCTGTTCAGACTCTTTGCTCTATCCCATATAACTCTAAACATCTTTATACGTGGCTACTCTAATGCTACTGCACCAGAAATTGACATTTCTTATCTCTTTTGAGTCACTGTATTTTTGCCTTTTACACTTACATTCTTTGGACTCTCATTTCTTTGTGTCTCGAATTTGTCATCAGCTTTTCGGATTCCCATGACCTAATTCAAACTGTAACCCATTTGAGGACAGAGAGTACCCACCCTTCACATCGTCTCATCACCAATGTGTGGCACAGAGCATTGACGACCATTGTATCTGGGGTTGAACAATGGTAACAGTGCCCTAATAGACTGTTCAGGCTTCCAAGTGCCTAGTGCAGTAAATCAAGGAACAATAAATCAGAAACCATCAGAAGAAATTTTTGCTTTACATAATTTTTCTTTCCCTCCTTGACAGAAACTGTTACTGAAATTACCTTAGCTAAAATTATTTCTATGCCAAAGCAATTATAACAATATTTTCCTACATTTATACAGTTATTCTTCTGAACATTCACTAAACACAGAGGTTTCAGTTCAGGAGGAAGGAATTCTACTGCTTTGGACTTGAAGTCCCCAGTCCCTGCAGCAGGTGGCTTCCTTCTTCTTTACCCATCCATGAGCACATTACTATTACTCATATCTAGGGTTGATCCTTCTGTTCAGCATCTTCACTGACTCTACTAGGGCATAGATTTAAAAGAGATTTTCAATTAGTTTCCCTCAAGGAATTAAACACCGTTGTCCCTCACTGGTTGCTCTCATCTTTAACAGGTGATTAAGGGTCTAACGGGCTCATACAGATTTTAAATCTGTTTCAGCCAATTATAGCACTAAAGCAAAAGCCAAAAGCAGGAAACTTCTAAAAAAGAGGAAAGGAAATGCAAATTGAGAATCATAAATGGGATTCTTTACGTTGTATAAGCCTTCCTTGAAATGATTGTTCAATGCTCCCAAGCACTACACTGTGGGTTCTTGGCTCCCAGGAGTATTATTCAGTCCCTGCTATTAGCTTTATCCCTTATTTAATACCTCAAGAGGTAGGTATAGCACACATTTGCTTTGGGGCATAACACAGGTTTGTTTACCCACACTGTTGTGTTTCCTGAATAGTGTTATATTCTCTGTATTTTATCCTTATCCTCCAGCCCATGGCAGAGATCCAAAAGCCCTTGGATTTCCATAGAGATATAAATGATTTTTATGGTAGGCTCTTAGATTGCTGCAGGATGAGACTTGTCACCATGAGGATAAAAATCATGATTTGAGGGTAAGAACTTGGGACCTTTGTACCTCCAGAGTAGGAAGAGGACTAGAAATTGAGCCCATTTAAAGAATTATTTAATCAGTTATTTGCTATATAATGACATTTCAGCATAGGACTTCCTGCTTGGTGTCACACCGAGTTACCAGTGGGCATGACATGCCTGAGTACCACAGGATAGGTCATGAAAGTGGCACACTTTCTCAGATCTCAGCCTATGTGTGTCCTTAATAAAACTGTCATATTGTGAGTCATTCTAGGAAATGACTAAATACAAAGTCATCATTAAAATCCCTGAATTATTCTCTAGCTTGTCAGAAGTATAGTCTTGGGACCTCACTTGTAGCTGGATTCTGAAGGCAATGCGGTCTTATGTAAGACTGAGTCGTTCCCTACTGAATCTAGGTGATTAGTGTTGGAAGCGAATTTCCCAAATCTGAAGTTTGGGTTGAAATGGCATGATATAGATGGCAATCAGAGAATTAGAGGGATGAGTAGCCTAGGAGAGAAAGGGGCTTTCTGAGCTGTCTGCTTCTTGTTCCTAGAGAACATTTCCAGAAGAAACATCGGGAGGACATAGGGGTGGGTTTCTAAAGAGGATGGACAGAGGAGGGGGTAGGGAACAAGGACCCTATAAAACACCCCAGACAGAATCTTTTTAGAGAAATCCAAGCCATAAGTTTCCCCTTCCCAAATGTATAAAGCTATATTTTTCTTTTGTCCATGGCTTGGTTACCTGTCTTTCCCAATCATTCAATTCCTTTTACATGCTTGGAAATTAAATTAACAATCCCCTAGACAATGGTTGTCATCTCTGTGACAATAGAATCTGTCTGTCTTGCTTTAAAGCTCCCTCCTACTTCTGTCATAAGATTTTTCTCAGCATTCTTAGTGAGCAGTGTCAAGGAGCTCACATAAATTTTCTGTTTTATATAACATAGCACAAGAAGAATCTGAGTATACTAAAATAATTGCATTTGTGTGATTTTGGTCACAAATCACCAGTCAGTGCTTTGAAACACACCCTACCCCTTTCTCCTTCCTGAGATCTGCTTTAGTACCTCTCTTTGAGAACAATTTTTTGAGCATTACATCTTTCTTTCAAGGCAATGGAATTTCTCTGAGTGTTACCACATTCTTTCCAAGCAATGGGGATTCTAAGAGTCTGTCGAGAGAGGCAGGTACTACAGAGTATCCAATCTTGTTAGAAGAGAGGACTTTTTTGGTACAAATCAAAATATAGTTATGGGCTACAACATCAGGTTAGCATGCTCTTGTGCTGACTAACAATACTGTCACTGTGAGTGTGCCCTAAGTAGAACTGTAGGGATGAGTATGCTTTCTGCATGGTAGTACCTCATGTGAACACTCAACAGCTAAATTAATGCCAAAGAACTTACTGGCCATGTCCAGTAAGTGTTTGACATGGCTCAGTGTGTCACAAATAATTCTACATCAGGCAATTTTAAACTACAGTAATAATTTAAAAGAGTGAGTGATAGTGATTGATTTGGGTTTGGAAAATGCAAGGAAAGAAAGTGGTTCCACAAAATTTGAGAGATTATTTAACTTTTAAGAAAAAAATCCATGTGTTTATGGATAAGTGTCCTCAGGAATGCCTGTATACAAGCCGGCAGCCAGAAAAGAACATCTCCTGTTCTCTTCTAACATTCTTCATCTATACCTTTGAGGTAAGATCTCTCCATAAATGAGAAACTTGCCTGTAACTAGGCTAGCAATCAATAAGTCTTGATGATCCTCCTGTTTTCACCTCCCTGAGTTGGGGTTAGAGGTGTTTCATGTGACAGCTTTGACCATCAATTTGATTGTCTGGAATCTATTAAACACTGCTAGATACTCCTTAGAGGGCTTTCCTTAAGCAAGTTATTTGACACAGGAAGGCCCACCTTATGGTAGCAGACCAGATAAAAGAATATGGACACAGGAAAATTTGCTTTGCTTCTGTTTGCCCTTGCTCTCATTGGAAGTTCATCTATGCTGTTGCTACAGTATCTCTTTACCAGTATTAGAGCCAAGTTCTTTTGATTCAAACACAGATTGAAGACCAAGCTGCTCTCCAGGAATGCTCAAAACTTTAAACACCACATTGGAACTACTGAGACACCCAGCTTCATGAACTAAACTGGATTCTGATTCTCTCCAGTGTGAGATAGCCATTGTGGAATTTCCAAGACTTCACCCTGAAAGGCAATCTAACAAATTTCCTTCATATATACAGACATACACACATACACACAAACACACACACACACACACACACACATAGATATACATATGTACAAATATACATAAAAATATATACTGAATAATCATATTTATTAGATTAGAGAATATTGACTAATATACCTGGCTTATTATGTGGGTGCTGATATCTGACTCTGGTTTTCCTAATTGCAGAGCAAACATTCTTAATTGCTAAGCCATCTCCTTAGCTCTAATAATTTAGAGCATTATGAGAAAGGAATTTTAAATAAAAATATGTTCTCTAAAAAAAAAAAAAAAAAGAAATCAACATCTAACACATCTTTGTAAAAATGTGTTTACACAGGTACCTGTTCTTTACACTAATGCTCTTGGGACTGATGCCTTTATGATGACTTCAGATCCTATCACTCATATCCACAAGACAACTTATACCACTGCAATTTTGCATTTCACTATCTTTATGACATAAGGAAAGCACTAAATGAATGCAATGACTATGAACCTATAATATATCCTGTTCTAACAATAAGGTTAGATACTTTCTATAAGTTTGATATAAAACCCTAAAGCAGGTGATATGAAAATGAGCACAAATAATTGATCTCATTCTGTAAACACAGATGTGAAAAAATTTTAAACATGTTCATCCAAAGAAAATAAGATCATTTAATATTTACAGACCAATTATCAACTTATTCACTTAAGTATCATTTTGCAGCAGGAAACCAAATGGATCCATCAACTGAGCAATTTTTCTATGTGAACTCAATATTTCCAAGTTCTGCATCTCAGTAGATGCGGCTGGTGATCATGTACCCTCATGATCCCCTTTGCACACCCAGGCTAGACTTCTGTCTGTCAAACATGCCTGTGTGCCTTCTTTTGCTTTGTAGCCTACAAAGTAAGCCCAAGGTCCCAAGGGAGGATCCTGTTCAGGTAGCCCTCAGCCGAGGACTGCTCCCTTTTGCCCTGGCTTTAACCATATTTGAGGGATTGGTTTGAAACTAGCTCCCACATTTTCCCCAGCCACATTGAGGTGATCTAGCTGCTGGCAGTAGAATAGATAGCTACATAAAGCATATTTTATTGGTTTTATCCCCTATTTAATTAACTAGCCCCACTTACAGCATTGACTTGGGTCTCCTTTCAAACAAACTACTGCATTTAAGGTCTTGTATCAGTGTGTTTTGAAGGCGGCAAACTGATACAGGAAGGAAACTTTCTAAACCAGGTGAAGGACATTTTAAAAGAAACCCATAAAATAACACACTTGCCAGTGAGACAAAAAAAAAAAACTGTTTCCTGCATCACCAAGAAAGTCACCTGCGCTCCTAATCGCCGCCCTTAGAATCACAAAGAAGTTCCTAATCAAGTGAAAGCTAACAAGGACAAGAAAAAGGGGGAGTCTAATCATCGAAAAGAAAGATAGGCGACACATAAAGGCATCGTTTGTGGTTATGTGGAAAGCCAAACGTTTAAATCTGGCTATCAATCAGTACTCTTGAGTAGTCAACTACTAAGGCCATATTCAAGCAGGGAAAAATGGTTTTAAAAGTTGGCAGTGGTGGACGGTATGTCAAAAGGACATGGTATCCAAGCAAGCTTCCAAGAGGCAACGGTGCTGCAATAGAATATGGAAGCATTGGATGAACTAAAAGTATAAATAAATATTAATATACTAAGGTTACTATGAGCAAATGGCTAAATAAGTAAGTAAACCGAGAGAGACAAACTTGTTCAGGATTCTAAATAGTCTATGTAACTACCTCACCCTCTAGGCAGAAGAGCATAACTCTCCTTGCCTCGGGCTTAGGTTGTGCATAGTAGCTCCCTCCTGTGAAGGACATATGGATACTACTGGGCATATTATTACAGAAAATGCATCATGAGAATTCGGCTGGAAAGGGTGATGAACTCTCACAGACACTGCCTCGGACAGGGGGGCCTAAGATGAGTTCCAAGCAAAGCAGCTTTAATAAAAAGGGATAAAGTAGTTCTTTAATTTGTGTTCATGTCTCCCTAAACTCACGGGAACAACAACAACAAAAAACATATAAATCTTAATTGATGGTTCACAAAATGCTTAACAATACACTTCAACACTGTCAAGGTCAATTAATATGCAAACTTTTAGAAAGTTTCAGGGACAATTGGACTGTAAAAAAGGCAGTAACTAAATGCAATGCATCATAGTGCAGTCCTAAAACAGACAGAGCAAACTGGGTAAAAACTATGGGAATTTTATTAAAGTCTGAACTCCAGTTAATAGTAATGTATCAATATAAGTTCATTAATTGAAATTGCAAATTATAATAATTTAAGAAACAAATGATAGAGGAAATTGGGTACAATATTTATGAGAACATTCTATGCTCTCCACATGTTTTCTGTGAAAATAAAGCAATTCTAAAGAATCCATCTTATTTACAAAGAAAAAAATTGCAATAGGGAGCATTTATGAAAGTAATTACTAAAACTTGTCTCTTAAATTGGTTTCAAATAAAAAGAAAGTAAACTAGCAGGGAATTAAGCAGTTCATGTAAAAAAATTTGCATTTGCAAAATTATATTGGAGAAAGCTTTTTTCAAAGCATTTAATAAACAGGAACTATAGTACATACAAGTTCTGCACATTAATAAGAAAAAATAGTTTTAGGAATGTGAATTCTCATCAAATTGTTCCAGCATTGTAATTCAATTCTAATCAAAATAACAATAGAGGTGGGAAGAGTTTAACAATCTTATTTTAAAATGTATGGGGAAGATTAATGGCACAAAAATGGTAAGAAACTCTATTAAAAGAGCAAAGGAATGAGATTTGCCCTAATGGATATTAAGATATATACAGTAGTGTTACAGGAAACAAAAATGAAATAAAAATATAACAGTGAGCCTAGAGACATATCCACATGTACAGACAATAGGATTAGATAGAACTACTGTTGTAGTATCTTGAGGGAGAAAATGGTTTGAGAATAAATAGGCCTGGGACAATGGTTCACAGAATAGGGCATGGTAATAAGCATTTCTCACAAGAACGCCCAAACTTAATGATAGTCAGAGAAATAAAAAAGCTACAAAAAAAGAAACACTTAAAACAAATCACGTTATTAGAAATTAAAAATAAAGTTCACCAACATCAAATGATGAGAATGTAAGGGAGACAGAACAATTCCATATACATCAGAGTGTAAACTATTTGTCATCCTAGGGAAATAAAATGTGAGTATCTAACAAGCCAAAAGAGTTCAAATTATCCTTACCAAATAATATTCTCAGGTATACTTTGGAAGATATGTGCATATTCTTGTCTTTGTAATAACAAAAAGAAGAACACAGTTTCTGGATAAAGTGACAGATTAGAAGTCACTTCTCTGTTACCTGCTGAAAGACATGAGTTTGTATATGAAAATATAGATACTACCCCAATAAAAGAAAAAAACAGGAATAAAAATAAACATAGATGGGATTTCCTTTCAGGAAAAAAAAAAGCAACCAAGCCAGTGTATACCTATAACAGATAGTTTACATCAATCCATGGTCAATGGTAACAGACAAGGAGGTGCCATGTCCTGAGAGCAGCGAGGTAGAAAGAACTGTTCAAGCTGTGGCCAGGGCCCGAATAAAGCATAAATGAAGAAGTGATTGGACCATGATAGGTTGAAGAGAATGAGGAGGAAATATGATGTGATGACCTGAAGCTGAGATTCAGCGTGGGCGTCCAAAGCTAGTCAACCAAGAAGAGAAACGCTCACTCACATCTAGGTGAGCAACACAGGAACCCAAGAGTTGGATTACTAAACGTGATGCAGACAGACATTGACAAAGACAAATCTAAACATGTGGTCCTGCTATGGTTCTTTTAAGCCTTATCTATGGTAAGATCTGTGTGTGGCAAGAACAGTTCCAAAGATAGCAGAAATGAGATTGTAAATAACAGGCAGAGAGGGCAACAAATTAGGAGACTCTCACAAGAAAGTGAATTATCAGAGAAACCTCGTTCTGCAGGAAAGTTACACACAGCCTTAGCTTGTTTTAGTTAGTGGGATTAATATCTCCTTCCCCTCCTTCAGAGACTGCATTAAAAAGGAATCAAGGGCTAAGAAAAATGAATACCATCATCCCAAATGCTGACCAATGTTATGACAACATCTGCTTTATTTTATTAATGTGAAATTCTCCAGTTATGTTTTATCTATGCACACATCACAAGGGGTTGTTCTGTCTTATTTTCTCTTCACCTTTATTGTATAATATTTTCTCTTATTTCTCATATCTCTAATCTGTGTTCTTTTATTTTCTTTTATACTTTTTTCTGCTTCTTAATAATTAACACTCTTTAATAAATCTATAAAGTACATTTTTCAGTTAGTATCCTATCTCTACTGTCTCAGAATTTTGTTAGGGACACAAATAAAATGCCCAAGGTCCTTCAAATTCACTTGACACTTCTATCAGCATTGTACTTGATAGAGCAGAAAGCCCCTCCACTGAGTATTAGTGAGAAACATATACCAAAAGAGTACAACTCATCAGGGAAACTGATATAAAACAAAAAAAAGTGAAAGATGGAAATTTTTCAAAGCTGGAGGGCCTATCCATGATAACAGATATATAAAACACAGCAAAGGAACATTATGAAACAATCCATAGCTACAATATCTCCAAAACTTATAGTTCCTTCATCCTGGAAACCAGCCAGGATAGTTAGAATATCCAGAAATTCAGATTCTGCTTTTGAAAAGTAACAGTAGTACATAGAGGAGTCAAATGAACAGGTTTAGTATGGTAGAAATCTGGTCAGAGATGAAATCTATATGCTGTGAATATAATTCTTTAAATAAAGGGACTGTTTTAGCCTATGGCAACCACCATAGCAGTAGGCATGAAATTGGAGGAAATCAGAGCATATGTATGAGAAGGAGAGCAGAGTCAAGGGAGACACAATCCAACTGCCAAAGAAGCAACATGTAAGGTAACACAGATGAGCCATAGGCCATGTGGCAGGACAGAATAATGGAATTGGGTTGAATTAAGATGAAGGAGCTAGCTAGCAGTATGCTTGAGCCATTGGCCAAACAGCATGAAATGAATATAAGCATCTAAGTCATTTGGGGGGACCTAAGCAGTAGCGGGTGACTAGGCACTCTGGGACTGCAGGTCTATGGGTCTAGACTTCTGGTCAGATGGGGCCAGAAACCTAATGTTAGGCTGCAGCACAACACACACAAGATTACAAACAGAGTCCAATGGATGAAGTCAACATCTTCCTCCTGTCTCCTAACACGTCCCAGCATGTAGGTTATCCTCACAAATCTCTGCCTTCACTGTCACAAATGAGACTGCTAAACTTTGCCAAGACAAGATATGACAGTCCTTCCAAATTTTCTGCTTCACAAAATATTCATCAAATATTCTAAGCCTGTAGGTCAAAGATGGATGCCCCAGTATTGTAGAGAATCCTTGGTGCCACTTTCCAGAAATCAGATGTCTCTGTTATGTTTATAGTTTTAGAAGTTGCTTGCTCTGCACATCCTGTTTACTCAGGTAATATCATATACTTTTTGGATCTTTTATGAAAGACTGGATATTTATAGTTCCCTTAGTTATAATAGAAAGTAAATTAGGTTCAAAACTTTGGACTCATCAGGAAAGGATAGATAGTGGAGTATTTCCTCGAAATTTTCCAGGTGCAAATGAATCAGACATTGTGAATATAATTCTTGCCTGATAATTGTTCTTACTATGCATATGTTTACAGAATTTGAGTTAAAGAGAAAAATTTTGTGGAAAACTTTGATCACATTCTGATATGCCTAAGACTGACAATAAAGTTCACCTTGAATCAGATGGTGGAGTAAGCTACCAGCTGACCAGAACTATCTATAAAGGTTTTAGAAGACCTAGAATATATAGGGAGACATAAAAAAGTAGGAAGTAGTAGGGAGGGGCTTAGAAAGACTCACAGGACCTTTTGGATAGAGGAAGGAAAGGGGAAGGAGGTCCCTAGATGCTTCCCCACTGCTTCTCTGATCAATCAGTGTTTCACCCTAAATCTGACTCATGAGATTTTATTGTTAATATAATAATTTAGATAATCATTAAACAGGTCCAAAGAGAACAATGACCTACATGTGCAGATGTTCTATACTAATAATAAAACATAAATTAAATGATACAAAATAAATAAAATTTATGTTGACAGAAAGGAAGCAAGTTTGTATAGAAAACATAAAGAATAAACAAATTATTGCCATCTTTAATACAACTATGAAAAGATACTAAATATATCCTTATTTATGCTATCTTACCATATGTGTATATATATTTATAAAATTTTGTGTTAATTTTAGTGTATGTATCCAGTGGGCAGTTAAAAATTGTTTTTAAACGTATTTTCTGGAGGTACTTTCTTTATGTTATTACAACTTTCCTAGAAAGAGTAATTGGATTTTTAATAGCTTTTTAAAAAAAAAAAAAAAAAAACACAGGTATATGTTCAAACAAACACTGAAGGCTGGGGGACAGTTCAGTCAGTAGAATAAACACTAGAGCATTGCTAACATCATGACCAGAGTTTGCTTCCCAAAACTCACAAAGAAAATTTGGCACAGTAAGGCATGCTTTCTGACCTCATTGCTAGAAAGCAAATCCTTGGGAATCACAGCTAACCTAGATCAGTTAGTCATTGGCTTAGGACAGTGAGGAATGATGTTGTCTAAAAACATTTTTAAAGATGAATGATGTCTTTTAACACATACATACACACATAAACACACACACACAAATCTTAAAAACAACATATGTGTATTTTATTATTTTTTGAAAACAAATCTTTTGTATAGTTTTAATTCATACTATAGAAGCATAGTAGGTTTAAGTGTTTAAGTTTAAGTGTTTAAGAAGTTGGACCTTTGTGTCAGGTACTATAAATTTGAAGTTTGATAATGAATCATCTGTTGTGTAACTCTAGAGGCTATCATTACAAGATATGTGCTTTCTCAACATTGAGGTAGAGACAATGGTTATTGATAATAATGTGTGCATGCCATTAATAATAGTAATACTGTTATTACTTCCATTGTTAGTTGCTTTCAAGTATTTCCTTTGATACAATACCCTAAAAGGCTCAGCTGGATGTAGATAATTTATTATTATTATTAGCAGCAGTAGTAGTATGAAACAGGATCTGCCTGCATAACCCCAGCTGTTCCAGAACTCATTACATAGACGGGGTGGGCTGGAATTCAAAGAGATCTTTCTACTTCTGCATGTATCTTTATGTCTGACTTTGCTAATATTTTAATAGAAGGAATTCATGGTCCATTTTAGTTGGTGGAGTTTTCTAAAACCTTGTGCATCAGGAAGAAAACAATAAACCTTAAAGCAACAACAAAAGCAGACTTCCAAAAGATCAACCCGAAACCAAATTTATAAGCTGAGGATTAAAGGTTCCCAGTCCAACAGGGCTCTCCCCCTTTAACACTTCAATTTTTACATCAGTATGTGGAAATAATCGTTTTGACTCATTGCACATTTAGATTCCAAAAAGAAACCTTTTTCCCCTTTTATCTTGGTTGAAACAAGCTTTTGATGTGACTGCATGCTCAGAATTTTGTGACTAAAATTCAGTCCAAGGACAACCTGTGGCCACTGACATCCTGCTTGGTAGTAAGTGCAGAGACAGAGAGTGCTAGGCTCATTTAAGTGCTTCTCTTGGAAAGTGACTGGAGGATGGGACTCCTTCATTATGTAAATACATCATTTCACTGCAAATTGATTCTTAGATAAACACATTTTACTTCCAGGATTTGTCTCCCTGAAGTATGACTATAATATTTTTCTCTAAACTTGTCACCTAAATATATATACATAAGACACGGCTCCTAATGCCAATCAAAACCAGTGGTTGAGGAAGGTGTCAGTGCAATTCAAACATGGCAACAGAGGATACTGGATTCCTTTTGTGCTTTCAGAATTGCAAGATGTCAGTTGCCATGACTATAGATGCTGAATTCCACCTTGCTGCCCTGTGGGACCAAAGTTCACTATCTTCCCTTCTGGGCTGTTCCTAGAAGGTTTAATGAAGGCTAGTGGCCACAATTGCCACCTATTGGTGACTATCTATTTCTATCTTGTATTGTTACAAATAATTTTGTGCCTGACCACTACCCTATTACTCTTTTTCTCTTTGTTGGTTTTCTTTATTTTTTTCCTACGTAATTCTTTCCCTATAGATAACAAAGTCCATGTCCCTAGCCATTGCAATTATTAGAATATTCCTGAAGAAAATTGCAACAGTCAACATTAAAAGACTCCCTGCAGAAATTTACACAGTAGGTATCCAATTTCTCTTTAAATAAAAGGCACTCAAACAGTGAGAGGTTTAAAACAGGGGAAGAAATGGGGAACAAACAGAGCTTTGACGAACAGCAGGAAGATTTTGCAGTGGTCAAGAGGAGATAGTCAGGCTGAATTATTTGGATAATTAGTCTTTGTTAGCAAATTGGAGAAAATTACAATGCCACCACGAGTTGTAATAACACACCTGCAGACTGGCAACATTAAGACTCTGGTTTGACCCTGTTCCAAAAGTTTTGAGTCTCTATTTTCTGTAACTTCCACTAGAAAATAGATTTCAAATCTGTTATCCTACTTTAAAATATTTAAAATATATTCCCCAAACTTAACATTTGCATCCTATAGCAGGGACCCTAATATCACTGGGCTCCACCCAATATGAGAGGATTGTGTGTGTGTGTGTGTGTGTGTGTGTGTGTGTGTGTGTGTGTGTGTGTGTGTGTGTAAGGACTTCCCTGACTTCCAGGTAAATACAAGGAGAGAGTATAGAAGCAAAGAACCAAGTACTGGATTCATTTTATCAGCCCCTTGATATATACAAATAAGGTTTACTTCTCCTTGTGGCAGAAAACCCTCTCAGAGAATGAAAATGGCAACTATTTTTTTTTTAAGCTGCTGAAGCATTGAAGGAAATTTAACTCTTCTCTTGGCAAAGGATTGAGAAAAACTATTCCTATTTCCTGGATTGATGAGTATCCATGGAGAGGCTCAGGAGGGAAGAGTATGAAATGATTCCCACAAGTGGCCATAGTAAAGCATTCCAGTTTGACTCAAAGATTTCTCCAAAATAGAAAGCAGCATGGGCCATGATTAAGAGAGCAGAAAAGCAATGAGGTTAGTTTTAAGAATCTTGGGAGTTTAAATTTTCTAATATGCAAACATATTTTTCCAAGGACAGTAAGAAGTTTTCCACATTTGAAATGGCATGCTAGACTTTGGGTTTAACAGAATATTCATGCATTTCTATAGCCATACAATAAGAATAATCTGGTGAAGAAGAAACATGGTCTCATTAAAGCCATGTGAAATTTGTCTTTGAAGCTCCTAGGGCATCTACTTTGAAACTATTGTCTTAATTTCTAAGAAAAATGTGATTAAAAATATGAGTCAGCTACAAAGATAAGCGGTATCCTTTTAATGTTCTACTGAGGCTTTGTTTAGCAGGTCATCCAAGGATAACTCATTCTAGTGGGAAATGGTGGCTTTAATTTACTACTAGTTATTGAGTAATACTTACTGTGGTATTTGGCCATATAAATGTGATCAGTAGAAATACACACAATTTCTATCGGGAAAAAGGACGGTGCCCATACCATTCCTGTTCCACTATACTTTCAAGACACTCATGAAAACTCAAATCCTCAAAGTGCTCTTTGTTCAAGCCTTGGCGTATTAGGGCTTTCTTCACTTGTTGATTGATTACAACAAATCCTTCAAATAGGTTCAAGTAAGATTTTTGAGAGAACTGCACTGTTAAGCTTTTCAGAATCATATTCTGTCCCACAAAGCTTCTGTAAACTCTTGTCCTATTTATCAGATGTGGATAAAGGTGGGTCACTCAATTCACTCAACAACGGAGGTCTTGAACTTAGAGCTACAACTGGTGGGTTGAAAACATCTTGTGATCTTGTTAGAGGTAAGTCTTTTTTCCCTCTCTACATCTTTAAATAAATTATATTTTAAATGAACCAATTTCCTGGAATGTTTAAAGAGAATGTAGCTGAGTCACCTGTTTGTCTCACCTTGTGACTTCAACAGAAATGAAATTAAAAACAAACATTAAAAATGGCACAATTTAGGAGTGGAAGGGTGGATCTTAGATAAGCAACCTAAAGATTTAAAACTCTGAGTTCTAGAATACAGCTAAATTTTTAATGACATATTTGAATTATTTGTTAAAACTGCTTTTAAAAACTTATTTTCTACTTCCAATTTCACAGTTCAAAGGGCATGAAAAATAAAATGTGCCAATCAGAAAACATGTAGATGACACATTATGGTTTGTCCTTAGAGGCTCTTCATTGAGGAAAAATCATTCTAATATCTCAGAATAGAGAAATAATATGGTGGTCATTTGAGAGAAAGGGCATACACACACCTGCTTGGGACTGGGAACTTCAAGTTCTCAAAACATAAAGAACTATTGTGTGTACTAAAGCAACACAGAGGGAAAAATGCTAACTGTCTAGCTACACAAGTTTCATGGAAATATCTTCATTTATGATCCCCAAATTCTTGTGAAATAATAATTTAGAGTTAGCAGGAAAGGAGGAGTGGTTGTTTAATATGCCATAAGCTACCGTAAATCCAGATTGAGGGGTTTAATGTTTCTTGCCTCTGAAGCCTTATCACAAGTATTTATGAAACTTAAAGATGAACACTTTATTATTTAAACTTTATACTTCATGAACAGACTGCTTGAGAATCTCTGTAAATAGAGCCAAGCTTTGAGTTTCTTGGCAATGCTTATAACTAAGACTAAAGAATCTCTAAATGAAATACCACGCTATTCCATCCCATTGAGTTTTTGCTATTTTTGTCTTCAATCTTAGATCATGTACTTATGAAATCAATGTATTTCACCATGTATTAACATGTCTATTAGTACAGCCATTCTTTGTCAGTAAGAAAATTTGTAACAATACTTGTTCAAGTCAGGAAAAGTCCATGTAACACATGCACAGATAAAGATGCTGAACTCTTTGCTTGAGCAACTCTGTGACACACAATTGACCTCAAAAGCAGTATGTGATCACCAGGATGAAAGCTGGAGATCTCCAGATACCCATGGTAACATACTTCTATAGAGCTACCACTGTGTAGGCTGAGTCAAGAAGATAGCAAGTTCAAGGCCTGCATAACAAGAATGTTTTAAAAAGCAAACAATGTTCCTCATAGCTTTCTCATTTTTGCCTGTTTGGTGTCAAGCACATACTTGACCCATAAAAGTTGGTTCACTCGTACTAGGTAAATACGTAAATGTGTGAGCCCTGAACCATGTATCTCTCATGCATCTAATTTAATTATTTTCTGTGTCTTATGCTTGATTGAAATTTCTCTTCTGAAGCAGTCAGATTTTAACATATTTCACACAATGAGGAAGATATAGGCTTATATTTTTCACATTTTTCTAAAGCAATTATATGCCATCAAATTTGTTCCCATATCCCCAAATATATTTTTCTGTTTTCACAATCATTGATAGTTTTATTGTTGCCCCTAATTTCTATTAGTCTTGCATGAACAGGCAGAAAAAATAGGAAGTTAGGAGTTGGCTCTAGATGGTAAACTCTCTTGAGCACTTTATAAAGTTCAAAATAGCAAGGAGAATACAGGACTCATAATTAATAATAATTACAAGACTCTAGGAAAGGGTAACTTTAAGGTTCTAGACTTTATTAGCAGTGAAGGGAAAGGAATCTCTCCACAGCCAACAAGTTAGAAGTTATCTATGTGGAGTGCTTGGGGACATTTTGCCTGAGGAATAAGAGGCATATGAGGCTGTTTTGGGGCTTTTATTGACGTTATCTACATGTTATAAGTTCATAGGAAGATAACACCAAATCACCAAGATGTCCAGAAAAGGCATTGCCTGTGTCTCCTATGTTTATGGGTTCTCTATTCTGTCTAGGAACAGGTGCTTGTGGGATTTGTGTCTACTTGCTTTCAAGCCAAACTTGGAATTAAACAGACCAAGCTGGATGAATCACCAAAAGCTCTAAGCTAAACTTAAATTTAGACACTAACAAATAGCAGGAAATACAAGATAAAAGGCAGATATTTTGTTTGGTCAAGAACTGTGTTCAAAACACTAAAAAATTTTGATCCATCGGTAACCAGTTAATTTCATAGACTCAAACCTACAATTATTATGAACTTCCTATAAGCTTTCTGATATTTACTATGATTATTCAAAAAATAATCTATCATTTCAAATTGTGAATTCCAGGTACCAAAATGAATTGTGAAAGCACTGCACAGAACTAGATAATTGCAGAGAGCAAACCTAAGGTGACTATGAAATTCCTTAACAACATGCGAAGGGATAAAGGTCACCAAAGGGAAAAGGAGCAAAGAGGCTGCTTGAGGAGAGCCAATGACTTCTTTTTGCCATTTACCCTTGAGGAGAAAAGAAAGGGAGGTTCTTTTTCCTCCACTTCAGATCAACAGAGAAAGCATGTAACTTAGTTTACAGAGCGTTCTTTGAGTCTACACCCTGTTATGTATGATGGCTGCTGGGGAATTCCAAAAATGTAGCTCTGTCTTTCTTCTCTGGGACTGGGTCTAAATGAAGGCGAAGAGATGAAGAGAATTATTTGTCCACTAAGAGAATGGGCATGTTCATTCCTCAAAGCTTTAACACTGACTATAATATAAAAACTGTTTATGACATATAATGTACTTTAAAAGCAAACTCAGAAAAAGCAAGGGATTACAATTACCACATATGTTCAGTGGTGGATGCCACCTTCAAAAGGACCCTTTGTATGAGTAACTGTGAAAGGTTCACATGTGAGTTCAATTGCCACAAAAGAGCAGGAAAAGATGTATTCCCTGCATCAGGTAAAGAAGACATAGTGATATTTCAAAAGTGTTGGCCTCCTTGAGTAAAGGAAAGTATGAGTATTTCATTTGGGGCACCAGCACACTTTCATATATCAAGATACATATGTGGTAAACTCATTTCTGAACATGTTTAATATGAGGTCAGTATTTTAAAGGATTGCAGATAGAGCTTGGGCATTTTGCTTAAGGCCACAAAATATTTGAAAAGTTAAAAAATGGGCAGGAATCTTCTGGGTATACTCAGTCAAGATTATCAAATTCTGAAAGCATGATAAAGTATAGAAAAAGATACACTAAAGGTGCATTTGTTTGTCCCTAGAAATGACTGTATCACTTAGTAGGTAACAAAAAGTTAATTAAATTCACTTTGTGATGCCCTTCTGGAAGGCTTCTTCAGTGTACGTTTCAAAACCACCATGATATGAAAGAGTCTACATGATCTAGTAGATGCTAATACAGAGTTGGAAAGTTGAGACAAAAAGATGAATTCAAAATAACTTAAGGTCTAATACTGTGTAATTTTGACAAGTAAGTAAGGTCAGGTCTTGAATATGTGGACAGTTCTTTAAAAAAAAATACTCTCAGTTTCCCTAGAATTATGAATAACATAAAACCGTCAATTTGACAGGATCTTGTTTATTCAACCCATAATTGTTAAGCCACAGACTCCCATTAAATCTTTCACACTCAGAAATTCTGAAAATCACCTAGTCAATCCCTGTCCCTCTTCTTTAAATTAGTTTCTCAAGAAGCTGCTTGATTCTTACAAATGGTATTTCCCTATCCTCCTAAATTCTTTGAGACCCTTTTCCTTGGAATCTGAATATTTGCAGATGCTGAGGAAGAGGATTCTATGTATAGAGTAGGGGAAAGAGATTAAGGGAAGAGGAAAAGTAGAGAGAAGATACTAAAAGAACATAAGAAATTACATTCTCTGTTTTCCAATCCAACTCATGGTCATTGACTTCAAAACTAAGAAAAGGGACCAGGAACATGAAAAATTTGAAAACTATCAGTAAATAGCCTCTTTTCTAAAGATTCCTGAAAGAAGCAAGTCCTGTCAATATTTTGTTTTAACCCACTGAGGGTCAGATCTGACTTTTAAGGCATAGAAGCACTAAATAATAAATTAATATATACATATATATAAGTAATGAAGTCTTTGGTTATCTGTTTTATCAGCAATGGAAAATTATCATTGAACTCAAGGTCATTCATCCACTCATTCTATATATTCTACGTGAACAGAGAGATATTTCAACAGAGTTTACAATGCAACAGCTACCCATGAGTCATCATATGCAAAGACTTCAGAACCTCAAATTTAAATGACTATAGACTAAATAGGAGCCTAGAGCTGACATTCCTGCATGGGCTTCTCACTCAACAGAAAAAGAAGCTTCTACCATCTCTCCACCACCAGTAAGAAAGGAGACAAAGGTAAAACCTACCTTTTTCCTGACAGACGTACAACATATCAGAAAGACAGGGAAATATCTCTAATGGTAATTCATAACCTTAGGCCAGTATTAGTTTAGAGATGTCTAAGCAGAAAAAAAAAAAAAAAAACCTTTCTGTGAGGTGGTAGATGGACAAAGTAGAAGTCATAGCAAGTGCTCATTCTGCTCTTTCATATGCATGCATTCCCATGTCATGCAAGATCGTTTGCTTAAGCCCTAACAGATCAGCACATCATGTATTTTCAAATTCTCTAATGTCCAAAGAAATCTCTTATTTCTACTTACTTGTCTTAATTTTGCTTTCTGGAACCAGGGACACAATGCATAAACCCTCACACACAGCAATCCCTAAGTATTCTAAGGCAGTTATTATATCATCTGTAAGCATATGAATTATTGGGTACATGTTTCTTACTTTTAATCAAAGAAACTTTGTAGAGCCCTCTGCTGCAAGTTTGAAAATAGCATTAATAATAATAATAATAAAAATCTGATAGGTGGGTTAAGGCGACAATTCAGTCAGTAAAGTGTTGCTTAATTTTATTTTTAACAATTGATTAGGGAGGTCACAGAGACACCTGAAGCAGCAAAGACTATTGCCATTGATCTTGCCCACCATAGCTAGGGAGTAAGAAACAAAAGGTACCATATATTTTGGTGGCATAGCATAGAGAACTCACGATAGATTATACCTGGAAACTTCCTCTCATCTGTCTAGCATTTATAGTGCCAGAGGATGCTATACAGTTCCCCAGAGAAGAAAACTTATCCGTGGATTTGCCTACATCTGGGACCTGTCTAATAAATACCAACCCTCCCAGGAAAGATGTGCCCCGGATGCAATATTAGCATGATTGTAATGGGGTTGACTGCTTTCTTAATGGATTCAAGGCCTCTTCCACAGAAGGAAATTCATGCCGGATACTGTTAACTTAGTCATAATCCATGGCTGGAGAGGTCACAGCCCTCAGTATGACATGCTATTGTGGCTTTGCTAAATGGTCGTTTAGTTAAACCGCCTTGTAAATATTTGAATGTATACCCATATATTTGTGCTGTGGCCAATCTTCATCAAAGAAGCTTCTTTTTTGCAGTAGGCAACAGGTAACACAGAGATCTAAACTAGTCAATGTGCTCTGAATAACTGACCATGAGTGTTCAATCCTAAATGGGGCATCCGGACCTACCTCTTTGTTGCCTGTCAAAGCTCAGGAAACATTGTGCAGGAAAAAATTAAGAGTTGGTGGGTCCCGTGAAATGTTGTCTTCTGGATTTGACACTGTTATTGTATTCATGAACTCAAGGCAGCTCTGAACCCTACACAGGGTCCAGCCAACCCAAATTCCAGCATAGATGAGGGAGGGATAAGTCCTGAGGAACTGAAGAATATCAGGAAGTTGAAGGCTGGTGGATGAGGAAGAGTAATTTTTCTTTGGGAGTGTGATCACTAGTATGTTGCCCATACTCTATTTCCATTCCGATATTTTTACTGCAGTAATCAACTAATGGATAAGAAAGAGAGAAGGAAAGAAAAAAGAAGGGAGGGGAAGGGAAAGAGGAAGGAAAATGGGGTCATGTTGGGAGATCCAGAAGAGTTGGAGGAAAAGTTTGGGGATAGATAAGATCAAAATACATTTTATGCACATATAAAATCATCAAAGACTAAATACAAAATATTATACAGAAATAGAATAGAATAAAAGTTCTCAGAAAACTCTGAGTTTTCTCTCTCTCTCTCTCTCTCTCTCTCTCTCTCTCTCTCTCTCTCTCTCTCTCTCTCTCTCTCTCTCTCTCAATAGGAAAGCTCAGGATTTGTACATCTGGACAGAACAGGCAATTCAGGAGTTCATGTTGACTTATTGCAATTCCAAAACCAGGGTCCTTTTTATATTTTTTTTCCTGTTATTTTCTTCACTTCAGGTTTCTGAAAACCAGGAACAGATGGAGTAATCCAGGCTTCTCAGAACAGACTGCATATCAAACTGCCTATGCTGAGGCATGGGACTCTTCTGCACTGCATAGCAGCCACAGAATAATTTCCTCAGAGTCTACATTTGAGTAAATACTTGCAGAATTTTAAGCCATTAGCCTTTTCTTGGTCCTATTATCTACAACTGATGAAAGTCAGGTTTCTTACTAATCCTCCTACATCAACATCACCTAAATACAGACACCAGGTTATTGGAAGGAGTGAATTATAGAGACAGAGATGAACATGATCAGTAGTAAGATAAAATGTTTGAAAGATGCATGTCCTGATACTTGGGATTTGATGAAAATGAGAAATAAGGGAAAATATTGCATAGAAGCATAGTGTTTAGGAAGATATAAATTCTTATTCCAAGTCACTCTTATTTCAGCTGCATCTACTTAACCTGTGTGCTCCTGGTCACTTGCTGGTCTGCCATTCTTTTATCCTTAAAATCTAATTTTAAAAAGATGTCTTTATATGAAAGGATATTGCATTAAAATGAAATTCTGTTGGTCCCTGTTTCCATGATGCCATTTATGCAAAAGAACGTGTTGAAACAAAGAAATCAGCATGATGTGAGTGTTAAGAATTATGGACTGTGAGGCTTTAAGGACTCTGCTATCTCTTGGTTCATTATTTTCATTACATAAATGAATGTAAAACGTGGAAATGTCAGTGGTGTATTAAGATTGGCAGAGGTAGATAAAGAATGCATAACTTTTCAGACTCTCAGTTTTTAGATTATTTTCTGTTGTTGTTCTTAAATACCTAGACTGCAAACACAGAAAAGAGTTTATTTGGCTAACTGTTTTAGGAACTGAAAGGTCCTAAAGCTTCCTGGTCCATGAACTCATGATAGAGATTGGCAGGATCATTGAATCTGAGTACAGGGTAAACTTCCTTCATTCCAACCTGCTCTAGCTGCCCTGGACAAAGGTATTAATGCCCTCACAAGATTCTGCTTTCCTGAACCTAACACCTTCTACTAAGCCCTCCGTTACCACATTTATTGCCAAGCTTCAATAATGTTTCCTAGAGAACAAGCCATGTTCAAACCGCATCAACAAAACAAAGGTTGAACAAATACTTTCTGGCTATCTAGACAAAAAAATGTATATTCTGCTGTGGGAAAAAAAAGAAATTAAATGTAAAACAAAGTTAAGTAGAGGCATGTACTGGGGGTTTTTCTTCACAAAATCAGCAAGCATGAGCTCACATTTCCTGTCTAGACACCCTATACATCTCTGACATCCTATATATCTTTCCATTGCTATCATAGGACAGAATCGTGGTCACAGCACACAAGCATCTATATAGTCCACCAACAAAATAAGAAAGTAAAATTGAAAGGGAAACCACCTACTAGTTGTCCTCCTGAAAGCTTTCTTAGAAGTTTACATAATGGATTCTTCTTACTTGTTTTGGTCAGGGGGCAGTAACTTGGCCATGGCTATCTTCATTGAAGGCCAAGATATTAATCTTTTGAAACTGGGTTGGTTAGTCAAATCTTCCCCCAAACTGTGAGTGTGGAATAGAGGACCAGCAGTTGTAAATCCCTATTTTATTAGTGATAAGAATAGAGAACATACATTTCTTCTGAAAATATAGCAAAATCATAGTCAGATTATCTTGGTAAGATCTATTTATGGACAATATTAGAAGCTGGCAGAGGTCTTTTGAAAATAAAATAATTGTTTTCAGGATTGTACTTATTAGCTCCACTATAATTTTCAGATTAAGTGGCCCTCATTCAACCCAATCTCTCATTGGTAAAAATACAACTCTTATACCCTGAGGATTAGTGTTCAAAATGACTTTCACTTTCTCAGTCAGTGCACCAAAAACATAAAAATAAAGTTATTATCAAGATACTATCCTCCTCATTGTATTTGTATAGAATTCTTCAAACACATCACTCAGCAGTTCTTCCTTTAAGGTTCTGAATATTTAGTGGTGCTACAAATAGAATGCTTGACTTCACTATAAAGAAATGCACTTCCTCCAGTCTACATTCATAACGGACATAAAGGGCTCAAAATGGACTCCTCCAGGGTGCTTGTCAGATACAAATCAAGCTTGAGTGAAAGTCATGTAAGTTTATAATACCATTTTTGTTCTGTTTTCTCTCCAGGACCAAGATTAAATACAGCTTTACAAATATGGGTTTTCACCATACAATGCTAGACTGTTCTCCCTCTCAATAGAACAAAATAAAGAAGAGTGCTTTTCTCTGTTTAGAAGTACTAGTTTTTAGAGAGCTTTGGAGACAACTTAATCTCTATAAAATCTTTATGTGGGAAGACTGAATTATATTTGATGAATTTCTTCTCCCAACCTGGATTCAGATTCCATCTTTTATCATATGAAATCAGTAAAGTCTGGCCTTTTCCGGGACATGAAATGACTACCTTTGAGGATACTGGAGAGGCGAGCAAAGCTGAGCTATCTCCTCTTTCAAGAAGCAGTTGATACTGGACTGTGGAGCAGGATGGACTCATGAAATGTGATGCTGAGGAAACTGAAGTGATAAAATTGAAGCAAGCATAGGGAGATACTGTCTTGAGATGATATGATTAAATAGTCCTTGGAAAAGCAATCAGGATAATGAGGAAGGGAGACCTAGAAATGACTGATAGAAAGCAAGTGAGGGAGATGAACTAAAGGTCCAGATTCAACTTACTTCAATCCTTCAAAGAAAAGTTCCAAATTAAGGAAGGACTTCACTTCTCAGAATTGTCCTGATAGAGACTGGGAGCTCTTGTAGCTATAGATGAAATCAGGAGTAAAGAATTGCTATCTGGAGAACATAATCAGCCAGGCTCTTGCAGCTCTCTAGGAGGAAGATGCCCAAACCAGCCATATTAGGAAGAATGAACACAAAACATTGGCAAGGTGATGGGTAAGCTACGGTCAGTGACAGGGTTCTGCTGCATTTGCCAGATAGGACACATGACAAACCTTTCTACTGAGTCTGAGTAGAGCAATCCGCTTCCTTTTCTAGTTGTTGGGTATTCATGTGTTGACATTGACTCTGCAGCTCTACAAAGAATAAACATCTTCTAAAACAAAGGAACGATTTAGTTTTCCTTGGAAATCATCATAAGGACAGGAAGTATAGCAGGATGTAAAATAGAAAAATGTGAGGCATTCCACTGGGGGGAAGGGACACAAGCCACCATTGCTTTTTCTAATAATAATATGACAGTTTTCACATACTTTGTCACAGAGGCAGAAGAATGACACAGAAGCCACCACTGAGTACCACACCTGGTGACTTTGAAAACTGAATATGCTCATTGAGAAAAAAGCAGGTAATAGGAATCACAACCAGTCTTTATAACAGTTCTATAGGATTCTATCAGTGAGTAAGCCCACCCTTTCTGAGGACAAAAAAATGACTGAAATGGGCTTTTTTTCTTTCCTTTTTCTTTTCTTTCTTTCTTTTTTTCTTTCAGGATAGCCAGGTTCCTAGAATGAAGGTTAAAATCTATGGCTTGTAGTTAAGGAATAATGGAAATAAGGTCTTCGTTTTGCTGTCCTGGCACATCTTGGGAACAGCAATGCCTCCATCCTGGCTCCAGGTACAACCAAGTGGGATGCTGTTGCTGTTTAACATTTACCTATGGGTGCACCTCAAAATGCAAGGTGTTTAAAGGAGAAGGCAATGACTGCTAACCCTAGAGACAGGCTCTTTGTCTGCACTGGTGAGCTTCTGAGGATATCATTTTCATTTTCTGCCATGGCTTTAACTGCTTTGAAACATATTAAAAAATTCTTAACAATAAAAATAAAATGCTTAGGTCTATCAATACCCATCCCCTAAATTATTTTCCAAACAGGAGGGGGGGGGGGAAGGAAACATGGTTCTTTTTTTCCAGTTTTTATTTTGTAAAGATTTTTTATGAATACCATTGCTTGCCCTCCCCCCCCTCCTTTCAGTCCTTCCCAGTCCCTCCCAGTCCTCCCTCAGCATCCCCTCCACACTCCCATCCTCCCATCTATTCCCCCAAAGAGGGTAAGGAGTCCCACTTTTTTCCTCCCTCCTCTCCATGTGCTCTCTGGAACAGAGGTACTGAGGAGATAGGGGGATGGGTAGATAATATATTCTTAAAGCCAGTGATGATTATCTTCAGTCCTGTGTGGGGGACATCTGTTTAGTGTTCCTTTATGTGCGAAACTGCCTGCTTTCTGGCTGACTTCAAGCTGCAAGGGTTAACATGCAGGCAGGCAAAGTTAACAAGGGACAAGCCATAAATGGCTCCAGCTGTGTATAATTAACTGTAATACTGCAGAGTAAATGACTTTTATTGGCCACCATGTCATAACTTCATTAAAAGTCATATTTACAGCCTTCTCCTATGAAATGAGTCCTCCTGTATTCTGGAATTTAATGAGCATTCATTTTCACCTTGTTCAATTATCCTCAGATGCCCCCCACCTCCCTTCCTCTCCCCGGTGTGGGAAATGAGAAGGTAAAATACAATAGGAATGCAATTAGCACCTGGCAAAGGGTTCCTCTTCCAGGGAGCATTTCCCAAACCTCAGATTAAAACAAAGAAAGAAGGAAAGAAGGTTCTCCTTGTTTTCAATTATAAATAGGTAACTTCCTCACACAAAACACTAAGTAACTATCATAAAACACCAAGTTGATCTCATAAAAAAAACTCACGGAGATAAATCCTATGAAAAGAGGTCATGTCTGAGCCAATGAAGAACAAAGTCCAAATCTGTCAAGTGTGGATGCAGCCTGAATAGTGATTACAGAGGAGAGGAGGGGAAAGGGAGACGCAAAGCAGAGCAAGGATTCCTAATCAAGTCTGTAGCCCTCATTATCTTAAAGCATGCATTTAGCTTCTTATGTTTTTCTTCCTTGTGTGAGGCATCTAATTAAAAGTCTTCCTCTCAAATTCCTCCTCCCTTTCTTTTCTCTTTCTCTCCCTCTTTCTGTCTTTCTCTGTGTGTCTCTCCCCCTTCCCTCCCCCTCCCTTCCTCCCCCTCTCTCCCTCCTTCTCTCTCCCTCCTTCTCTCTCCCTCCTCTCTCTCCCTCTCTCATCTCCCTCATCAAATGCTTGCTGACCCTGCAGGTAATCTGAAAAAGTTTTCTTTACTGTATCTTCCTCTTCTGCTTCTGTTTACTTCAGAGCCCCCCCGGACTTCTGGATGCTCAGTAAAGAGTCATCTCGAGTATGGGAATACAATGCCAAGTGTGACTGATCATCAGCTGTGCTGATTTCTGTGGTGCAAAGTGTGATTTGCCTGTCTGAGTATCAGGGGAAGGGCAAGCTCCCACCAAAGGGATTTTGAGTTCTTTATACTCACATTACTGCATCAGGAAATGTAGGTTAGTCTCCCAAAGACCCCTTTCCTACAAGTAAGATCAAGTACTATCTCCTCTAACAAGACTTTGGAAGTAGTAAAATGTACTTGACTTCATATTCTAATGAGAAGGCATCCATATGCCTTTATGTGCTATGCCCCTCTCTTTCTTTCTTCACCATGCTTCCTTCTCTCTGGCAGTTTATCATTTACCTGTATGTATCTGTTATCTAGAGTATTTAAGATGATTTTGAACTCTAGATTAAATGAGGACTATTCTTGACAAAGGATTATGGATAGCTGACAAGCCAGCATCTGTAAAGCATGTTTGATGAAAATAAAAGGATGTCATGAAGTAATAGTGCATAACTCACTCTGGTGGTGAGAAAATTAATAGCCATGACCAGCATGGAACATGGGGTCATCAATCCTCCAAAGAAGCCCACTTGTCTCATGGGCTGGGCAGAGTGTTAGGGAAGGGATTAGTGCCTAGGAGCCAGGCAAGCAGAGCCAGCAGTTACATTTGTGGAAAAGAGTACCCTGAAAGCTGGTGTCATTTTAGACATAATAATGCCCTTGCCAGGAATCCCTTTCTGCTGCCGGGCTTGCCTCTTCAGCAAATTTCACTGCAGTCTTGCTGCCTTCTGTGTCCTGCTGGGTTATTTGATTCCAACCTGACCCTTTCTAATTAGCACTTGGGGCTGCAGGTATTGTTAGAGGACAGTTTCCATCAGTCACACAGGTTCTTAATGAAGATCAGAAATACCAGGAGCCAGAACAACTTCTAAGGGAATTTTTTTTCTTTTCTAAAATTTTAATTGAGAATCAAGACTTGTAATTGAGTTTTAACTGGCTTGCTGCAACCAGCATTTTCACATTTTTTAAAGGCTAGAAAAGAGAATAAAACACTACAAGCTAAAAAAAAAAAAAAAAAAAAGAAACTGAAGTATAGTAGTAAAAGAAAGGATGAATTCATGAAAATGTGTGTATGCAGTGGGCATGCATTTGTAAAGATGCATCTGTAATGCTGTAAAATATGAACATACACATCTGCCCCACATCCACACTTAATAACACCGGTCTTCAAGGAGATTGCTTTGCCCAACATCATTCACTTATTGTACTTGGCCTTTTAATTGTTCTCATCTTCCTTCACTTTCTCATCAGTACAATGAGCCTTGTAGCCAAAGCGGAGGAATAATAAGTTTGAAAAATGAACAGACTGGGCAGCAGGGGGATTCTAACTGACACCAGAAGGGAGGTGTCCAGTTTTCTCCACCTGTGCTTCTGCAGTTAATCAGCCACAACCTGATATGGGATGTCTTTCTGTATTCTGTGATTGTTATTGGTTAATAAAGGGACTGTTTTTGGCCTATAGCAGGGCATTTTAGAAGCAGGCAGAGAATCTAAACATAGATACAAGAAAAGGAAGACAGAGAAGAGAGACAAGATACAGCCACCAAAAGCAAAAAAAAAAAAAAAAAAACCTGAAAAAATTTAGATAAGCCACAGGACACATGACAAGGCAGATTAATAAAAATGAATTAAGACTCAAAAGCTAGTTAGCAATATGCCTGAGCATGTAATTAATATAAGTGTCTGAGTCATTTTTGGAGACCAAGCAGCAGCAGGTGATTCCAGGATTTGGGACTAAGCCAGGCCAAAAACTCATACAATAATAACACATCAAGGTAGAAAAATCCCCATCCTTTGACTTATCAAATTCAATAAAAATATCAAATACAAAACTTTTCATTTAGTGAGTTCATCTGTGTTCCTTGGATAATTAGGCAGCAGCATGCATTATGGCATTTAGTTGCTATTTTACCAAGTATTTCAGCATGGTTCTCATTCCAAATGAGAATTTTCAGGAGAGTTCCACAGTGTATGCCATCATACACATACTGGCTTAGCACTGGCCTCCAGTTCTTATAAGAAGACTAGCAAGAAAAAAATGCTAAGGAAATGGAAGACTAGAGTAATATTTGCAGATGTCTCCAAGGAAGGGTTTCAACACTGATAGTGCCTAGATCAGACTTACATCATCCTAAATGTATTATTCTGTCTCATATCTTTGATCTGACACATACACACTTGTTCTCTGTCTTCTACCATTCCTTCTCCAAGAAGCTGAATCTTATTACCCTGAATCCCCTTCCCTTTTCTGGTGATACTTTCTAGTCATTCTTTTCACTTACCCAATCTGAATCTGAAGCAGCAATGATGGGATGCCTTTATATATAACCAAACAGATGACCAGCTAGCAGGATCAGATCTTCCCCCATCTCTGGCCAACCAAACAGTGAGAATGTGCTATGGAATCTGGGGCAGGCCTGAGGATCAGTGTGACTGTCCACCATCCACATGTTTTCTCCCTTGGCTCTCTGTTCTTTTCTACTGACTTGTTCATGTTCTTGGGCCAGTTCTAATTTTATTATAATAAATAAAATAGGGAATAATCCAAAGTATGAACAGAGAAATCAAAGGCAATTGCGGGGTGTGGCAGAAAAGAGAGAAAATCCAAAAACAGACATGCTCTTTTAAAGGCTAGTACTCTCTTCTTCCTGGTTTGCAATTACTTTTTCTTAAACAACACCAAATTTGCAGGGAAATACTCAGGCACCTGGATATGAAAACACACTAATAAAACAACCCATGAGAGTAGCTAGAAACTGCCAAGAATTCTGAGGAACATAGAGAGGATCCTGTCCTGCCTCTCTTACATTCAGTTATATAAAGCTTTGGTTTTTGCACCATCCCTCCCCAGGTATCACCTCGTAAGACAACCCACAGCTCACCAAACTCTCTTCTATGGCATTTTCAAAACGTCTAATAAGAGGTGATAGATGTGTGTTTCATAATCAGGAAAAATACCTCTGTCACATGCATTAAACATTTAAAAAAAATTTTTTTAAATAGTGTTCTGTCACTGTGGACCTAGAAAAAGCGAGCTTGCCCTATGTTGGAACATTTACTCACATGTATCAAATATCAAATACTATGTAGTTTCCACAAGTCTAAAATTCTAGCTCTGGGGAACAGGGCTGTGTAGTGTTACTGGGCACTCCCCATTTTTCTTGTTTTCTATTCTACAATGATAATAATGACACTTATGCATCCTGCTCTCATGGGAATGGAATCAATTCATTCATGAAGCACATGACGAATAGTGCAGAGCACACTTTCAACAGTTAGCTTCCACATAATGAGGAGGGTAAAGCCCAACTGAGACAGGCACTGGCCAACCAACATAAAACCTATGACATATGTAAATTTCTGGGTCTTTCCTGCAAGATAATTTATGTGTATACTTGAGTTTGGAAAATAACGTGCTAATTAATTTTGTCTATCAACTGGGGATGATGGTCCTTTCTCAGCCAAGTACGAGTCTAGAAACAGATGTGATATTTCTTTTGGATGAGGTGAACATGGAAATCTATTGTTGTGAGGAAAGAGTACTAACTTCTAGAGCTTTGGTGGTTGTGGATTTCCAATACATTGAAACTCTCAAGAAAAAAAAAATTAAGTAACCCCAAACAGAGAGTTCTATTTTTAGATTGCCTATGGACTCAAGACCACAACATATATTCCTTCTTCTACAATGCTGGCATGCTCTGTAGACATTAAACTTTCCAGTTTTCTTATCACATATAACATTTCTGTCTCTCTGAGTGTCTCTCTCCCTTCTCTGTGTATATTTGTAACTATACTGATATAGGATAATGCTCTTTTGCATTATAATGATTTGTTACTTATATTGGCTTAATAAATTTCTGATTGGCCAATAGCTAGGCAGGAAGTAGTAGAGGTAGGTGGATCAGACTAGGAGAATTATGGGAAGAGGAAAGGCAGAGCATCAGTCTTGAGCCAGGTGCTGAGGAAGAAGGATGAGAACGTTGCACTGAAGAAAAGGTACCAAGCCACATGACTAAACGTATATAAGAATTATGGGTAAGAGCTAAATAGTAATGTGCCTGAGCTACTGGCCTAGTAGTTAAAACAACAATAATAAGCCTCCTAGTCAATCACTTGGGAAGCTGCTGCCAGGTATTTGTGAGCTGTTGGTGGAACAGAAGCTTTCAAAGACAGTTAACATTCCAATGTGGTGCCTGAGAAAGCAGTTTCCTCATTGTGCCTCTCAAGTGAGCCATGGTATGGAGATACTGTAGCATGCATGCTTCGACTGAAATATGGCGGGTCCCACAGTCTCACAGGAGCCTGGAAGCAGGAGCTGCATATGACCAACTTAGATGGCTGTTCATACAGACAAAAAGGAAACAGAGTCAAGCACTGTCTTAGTTATAGTGTTCTTTTGGGTTAGGTTCTGTTTGCTGGCAGCAAGCAGGTATGGATCCTTTAAGAAAGGTTTCCCGATTCAGTGTTAACAGCAAAAACTGCATGGCTTTTTTGAAGGCCCTGCTGCCAAACACTTAAATGAGGTTTATGAGCAGCAGGCGGTGGTGATTCTTTGCTTGGTGGCAGTGGGGACCCTAAAATTTCCCAGAGTTGAGGTAGTAAACAGGCTCCTGCCAGTATCTCTGCCATGAAGCTAAATTTCCAAAGACCAAGGAGCTGGGTGGAGCCAGTCACCACAGCTGAGGTTTTAATCCCAGCTACAAGGCTTTAATTCTAGCCACAGCTTTTATCCGATTAAAGGCTCCTGTGGTCAGAAAAGATAAATGTTAAAAAAAAAAAAAAAAAAAAAAAAAAACCCTCGCTAAATAGTTCCCAGTGTGTTTAAGAATATACATAGGCTTGGGAGAGAAAAGAAAACAGAGAAAGTACTTAAGAAAGAGAGAAATAAAACAAAAGCGCCACATAAAAATGGAATATACAGAGAGTTTGGATGCTGTATGTTACTGTTTTGTCTTACAAAGTTATAACATTCCATAGCTTAGATCATTAAGGTGTCTTTCCATTTTCAGTGGGGGTTTTTTGTTTGTTTGTTTTGTTTTGTTTTTTAAAGCTTTAACCTGAGCTTTAGTCAGGAACCTTTTGTAACTATTTGTAATGGAGATTATTATTTTAGGTTCTTTTCCAGAAGGTCACAAATTCTTCAGCATTTGTCATTCAAGAGGTGCACACCCCGTTTCTCTCAAGAGTCCAATTAGACTTTCACTTATTGGAACCCAAGAATGTGAAAGGGGCTCAACCTTATGGCACACAAGAAAGGCTCACAAGAGGAAATGAAATTTCTGTTCACTTGACGCAGAAAACCAACACTTGGCAACTCAAGTTTTGGTTTAGAAAAGGCCAACCATCCTGAGGCTTTCATGTTGTGAGGAAGGCACTTTCCACCAATAGCCCAGAGTCTAGCCTGCTGTCCATTTCTCTTACTGTCTCTTGGCAAAGGATCAGATATATAACTAATGAAGCATCCAGGTGATTCCACCTTCTGGTTATTCATCTTTTAGTTGTCAAATGTGAAAAGAACTGAAGAAATGATGACTTCATTTTATCTAAAGCTGAATTTCCAGCAAATACAATGATGGAGAAAGCCTCCAAACTGTTGCCCTCCAAGAAACAACAAAGCACCATTTTGCTCTCACATACTCCATTTAAAAAAAAGAATCACTTGATCCTTCCTTGGGAGTCCCATAGAAGTCATGGATCATTTCTCTGCCTTCCTGCTTCCAGAACTTCAGATCCTTTTTCTTTTCTCTGCAGCATTTGCCATTAAAGTATGCTCTCATAGTTGGTGAAGCCTGAATAAATGAATGGCATGCATTGTCTTCATTCACTTGCTCCATCATCACTCCCAAACTCTGTCCTCCTAAAATCTGAGCATAAGAACATGGCTACTGGTTTTAGCTTTGAAGTACTTTGTCCAGCTCTATATTTAATGTGGGAGATTGTCATCTATTAGTCATTTATTTATATTGGTACATTTGTAGTAAGAAAGGCCCTAGGGTCCAGGAAATTGGCTCAAATCAGTTGCCAAGGCATGTACATAACTTACTTCCTTATGAGCCAACCTGGGGTCTATGGCCTAGCAACAGGTACTGTGAGATCTCCTGATTGTGCCCAGTCACACTATATCACCAGATCACAACACAGCCTGGATGCTGAGAGGAGGGGTATATAAGGCTCTTCCCATTGGTGAATAAAATAGTTCATCCTTTTCAAGTGATTCCTGGGATCTGTATTGATGACTCAGCATCTTTGCACACACACACACACACACACACACACACACACACACACACACACACACCCTTGAGGGAACTGTTAGGACTCAGCAACATCTGTGTACTCTGGAATGTTTCCGATTTGCAGGATTGTGGTATGATTTAATGTCAGGTAGATTTTGTCTATGCCATTTTAAATTATTGAACCCATTTCTCTCCTCACAGCATCAGTTGTCTATTTGTGAGGATGTTATTCCTCTCTTCAATATGAATGCCCTCAAATTCATTTTTACTTTTATATTTTTGGGTAAATTCTCAAATATTTTCAAGTTTGCCCTATCACACTGATTTAATTCATATGTTAAAATAGTCTCTTAGAGGATAACATTGAATATAGTGTTATAGTTGTAGCTTTTAAAAATTCTTTACTTTTTTATTTGCAAAATGACGTACTTCTGAGAGAGCCTCCTTTTAAATGAAACATCAATCTTATGCTTTGTTCTGTGGAGACTGTATCTCTTAAGATTTTATGAGTAATGTGATATATTTTTAAATTTTTTTGGCGATATCTCAGTGAAAATCTTTTAAATTTATAATTTCAGTATATTTCCTCCTTCCTGTCTCTCTTCCCACCCACACACCCCATTCTCAGATGTTCACTATGTAGGCAGAGCTAGCCTTGCACGGATGGCCTTCCTGCTCCTCCTCTTCCCCCCTCCACCTCCTCTCGACCCCCCTACACCCCTTCCTCAACCCTTTTCTCCTCTTCTTTTCTTTCCTTCTTCTCCTTCCCCTTTTCCTCCTCCTAGTCCTCCTCATCCTCATCTTCTTCCTCCTCCTCCTTCTATTCTTATTCTCTGAAGTCCATGAGGCTTCTCCCCACAGTTCTCCAATCACTAAAAAACAGACTGTGTTCCTGTGCATGGGCTGCCACCTTGGAGCCCATTCCCTCAGAGAAACTCTTAGCCCAGCCTTGCCTTTGGGATGAGGAAATCGGACTTGCCTGGAGTGAATGTGCCATGCTGAGTTGACCCATCTTGGGGCTTCTTGCCCTTTTGGGGGAGAGAATAAGTAGATGGGGAGGGTGAGGCTGAAGGCTGACTGGGAGGGATAGGGAAGAGGGAAGGGAGGGAGAGCAGGGGGCTACATAGACAAAAATGAACTTTTTATAAAAAAATAAAATTAAAAAAGCAACAAAGCATCTGCGAGACCTAGAGTTTTAATATGTTGATCATCTTGTTGCTGATAGAATTCCCTTTCCAAGTCTAAAGCTTTAGACAATGAGTGTGTCTAAAACCATTCTGTTGCTATTTTGCCATATTTCATATTTTTCTTGTTTTATTTTCTTGTCTTTGAGTACTGGCCATCAAACAAAAGGCCTTTCACACTGTAAGAAAGTGTTCTACTATTGAGCTGCAATCCAAGTCCCATAATCTGTTATTTAAGGTAAATATGCAGACATGAACTATAACCATCTAATCATAAATACATGAAATTTTCTGTGCACTGTGAAGCTTATTCCTGAAGAATAATACTAAGGTGTGTTTACTTTTTCTTCAGACTGTTTGTCTTTGCATCATCATCATCATCATCATCATCATCAGTCATCACCACCATTGTTATTGATAGCCATTCCCAAACTATACCTCACAACAAAGGTACAGCCTTCAACTGCCTATTTAATAAGTCCAAGCTGTCTGGATCTACTTACTACAGTTGTTTTCATGGAGTAGTGTCATGCTATAATTCCTTCAAAGAAGGATCTCTGATTTACAATGCTCAAACCTTAATCACATGTTCCTAGCTTACTATTAACCCTATCGAGTGAGCAGGCCCTGTTGCAATTGGTTTTCCTATCAGAACCTAGATATAAGGCTTGCCAATACTGAAGTACTTGTCTTTTTTTGTATTACTTTATATTATAATGTCAAAGTTCACAGCATAAAATATATGAAGTTATTTGAAAGCTTTGATTAAAGACAAAATGGAAGTGATAATTATTTGCTGTTCCTAGGAGTAATCACTTAGAAGCATTTTCTGGTGGGATTCTGACTAAGACCCATCTCAGTAGCATTCTACCAGTGCCTTTTAAAAGGCAAAACCATGTTCCTGAACATCAAACCTCCAGATGATGCAGTCCTAAATCAGGATCCCAGAAGTCCACACGACTTGGGTAGGTAGGAGTGTTTTTATTTTTCACTCCCACACAGAACTACAACTCCCTTGCAGAACCACAACTGTCTGCAACTTGGGTTAAGTGCACTTTAGTTGGCATTTATGTCACTTACACAACTAGCAAGGAAGGATGCAGAGAGACTGGGTTCTCTCCAGGTTTATTTTGGATTCTGAGTGAGTGTGGTACTGTTTCATTCCTTGCTAGCTGTGGATTGTGAGCTAGCAGCATCAACAATACATTAAAGTATGCATGCAATGCATAACCTAGACCTATAACAGACCTTTTCGATCCAAAAATGCTTTGTTCACAGGCTGTTCTGACTGTGGGTATATGTCTGACAAACATTTGCCTAGTTTTCATCAAGGTCTAGGTTTAATTTCTAGTACTAAAGAAAATAGCAGTTCTTCAGGACCTTTGAATGCCCACTGAAGTTGGACATCTGTACTTTTTAATGTCCTGCTTCATGAGTCCTAGAAAGATATTGTAAATTTCATAAATTGTTTTGTGTGGTATCTCCACACATGACTGTGTACGTGGAATGCATTCTCCAAGATATATTTACATGTTTGTATTTATAAAGTTGCTAACTACTTATTAGCTATAACCCCCAAACAAAAGATTGTATTTAGTCACTCAGTTTCACTGACTTAGTAAAGAACTAATGAGGCAATTGTAACTTAGGTGATCTAAAGGCTGACAGAAAGAGAGAATATTCCCTCTGGCAGTCTCAAGGACAACCCTTCAGAGAGTTTCTAATCCTAGTAAAGGGTACAGAAGGTTCTACTCATTACTGAGATCTTCTTGTTTCCAATGAGCAGCCACAGAATAGGCTGCCTTAAAAATAAATATCACAGGTTTGCAAAATAATTCCACTAGATTGATGTGAGATGTCTTTCTGTATGCTGTGAATTATCATTGAACAATAAAAGAACTGTTTTGGCTTATAGAAAGACATTTTAAAAGCAGACAAAAAAAATACAACATAAATTTTTAAAAAGACAAAAGTCAAAAAAAGACACAACCCAGTTGGCCCAAAATCAAGATATAAAAAAATACATAAGCCATGGCCATGTGACAAGACAAAATTAATAAAAATAAATTAAGATGAAAGACCTAGCTAACAATAAGCCTGATAGGCCCAACAATTAATAATTAATATAAGCCTTTGTGTGATTATTTGGGGATAAATAGCAGTGGGGCTATAAGCAGGTCCAAACCTCAAGACAAAGCCAAATCAAGCAAGTCAAAAACTTATTAGTACATCAGTTACTACTTTTTCCTTAATAAAGAATGACAAGAGAGATGGCTTGGTGACTATAGGTGCCTGCCTTCAAGCCTGATGATCTGACTTGGGTCCCTAGGACTTAGTGGAAGGAGAGAACTAACTCCCTCCTAAAAACTGTTTTCAGAACCCAAGATATGAGTAACGGCACATACACACACACACACACACACACACACACACACACACACACACACACACACAATGGAAACAAAATAACAACTCAGTATATTTCATTAACATTTGACATAAGATCTCATTTATTAAAGAAAAATCTTACCCTTGACTCCAAAAACATATCAATTACATTATCAAATGCTAACACCAAATATTTATTCATATATTCAAATACTCAATTATGATCCTTCTTGGACCAGACTTTGCTATAGAAGATGTTTCCATTCTCACTTTATCCCATTTTCTGTCTTCCATGCCAATTCACTCAAAGCCACCGAGTAACAAACTACCTCCAAGCCAGTCCTGTTGTATTGACAACTCTGCTTATATCTATCCCCAGCCATTTGCCTCCCAAAACATTGGAAGGGTCAGTAGAATAACAAGGTTTTCATTTTTCTCACAGTCATTTGAAATGGAGAGCACTGAGCTTCCTGTACAGATCTGTTTTGTTTTCTGCCTGTGGCTAAACTCCACACTGAATGATTTCAGCTGCTACAGGTTTATTTTCCTGTAATAGCCTCACTGTGATAGAAGGTTTTGGAAATTACAAAAATTAGATACACTACTAATTGGCCTGTCTTGATTTTGAGCTACTCTGGGTTAAACACAGTCAGAGGAGGCTTCAGTGAGCCCAGGTCTGATTCCCCAACCAGGTCTCAGCAGGACACAGTTATGAGGGAAGGGTGTAGATCCAAAGAGAATTCCATACAATATGAAATTGTCTTTTCTGTAATTGGCTGGGAGAAAGTTCTAGAGAGGTGCATTCTCTTTCTTTGGGGCCCAAGGCAACATTTCAACAAATATTCTTAGGTACCTACTGTGCTCAGTTATGAGCCAAGCCAGAAGAACATGCAAAAATATCAACATTTCAGCTCTCAAGTCCAAGGAATTTTTGCTTGTTGAAAAGAACATACTAAAGTATGCAGCTATATGGTATGATTCCATGTTTGTTTGAGAAACAACTTAAATGTCAAAGAAAATGATATTGATATTGTTTTGTTTTACACAAGGGATTTTTGTGAGAAACCCTACCCTGCTGGGGTTGGGGTTTACCAGATAGTCATTTTGTTATCTTTTCTGAAACACGTAAAATTTCCCCTCCTTGTTTCTATGAAAAGGAACAACACACTAGCCTTGTTTCTCTATTCTTTACTGATAATGCTTAAATCTCTCTCGAGGGCATCAGTTCTATTCCAACAGAAGCAAGGCCTTTATTGTCTTACTTCCCTCTTAAATACATTTCCCCATAATTTATCTGGTGAAAACTAAAGGACACCAACATTTGAACTTCCTTTGAATTAGATCATTCTATGTAGGACACTAACTCCTTGCCCATGTCATTGCTGACAAGATGGCTATTGTCTCCAAACTGTATAAAACACTTTACATGTGATCCATCAGTCTGAGTCATGCTCAACTAAACAGAAGGCTCACCTGTTAACATAAAGTGAATATAAATACCTGTAACTGTTACAAAATCCAATGTGGGTCTCAAGAATATAATGGAAATTCTTCTTATAAGGTGGAGTAACTAATCCATGAGCTCTAAAGCAAGGTCATGCTACGTTCCCATGACTTGATTTGTTACCTTTTAGAGGTTATGCGAACACCTCTGTGTTCTTTAGTGCATAGTTAATAGGATATTAATTTAGGGACCTACATTCATTGACCTGAAGTTTAAAACATAGATAAATGCATAGAATATTGACTGGCATATATGATCATATAAACTGTGACCAGTTTAAGGTGTATTTCATCTGGAATAATTCTAGGAAGAAAGGGCCTAAGGAAGGGTAGTGGTTGGTAGAAAGGACAATATCAGGAAAAGGAAGAGAAAGTTGAGTAAATTGTACTTCTATTGTATTATTTCCCTTATAGTTACAGGAAATAGCTTAAGAGGTAGTTTTAAAAATAAACAAAATATAGTTAAGAACAAAATTTCATTCTTCCTTTTGAGAACAGTTCCAGAATTCAGACACAGAGTTCTGAGATGACTTTAGTAGTACTCTTTGCATTGTTCTACATATCATGGTTACTTGATGAGGGACAGGAAGAGAATGAAGAAATGACAGACACTGAGGAAAAGAAGACACACACAGAGAGAGAAAAGCTATGGTCAGGCAGGCCATTCATCCTCTGAGAGAGCCACTTCAAGTACAGCAACAACTCTGGACCCCAGCTGTTAACTATGTACAGCCAGTGGAAGAGGTTAACAAATCTCAGTAAGTGGTCCCTGTAGGCAAGCAGTCTCAGGCTGAAAACATCTAAGAGAAAGAGCTTCAGTAGCTGGTTTTCACATATACTGCCAACATTCATACTAGGACAAGAGGAAATAGTCCCATCCCTGTGATCCTGACCTATGGGGAAGGCTTTGCCAATTCCCCATGCATTGGTCTTCGGTGTGGCTGTGTCAACAATACACAGTCATTAAAGACTTCATTTACTTTTTACACATTCACTCAGGTTATTATTCACTCTACACATTGACTTGAGGCTTCCTTGTATTCCAACAACTTTCAGGGCAATTTTTATAGAAGTCTATTACATGAAATGACAAATAGATGAATTGAAAAGTAGTATATGCAGTCTGAAAGATATAAATGGAAGGATTTTCTGTCTTCCTGGGCAAGATGTAAAATGGAGTGGGCTTGCTTTATTTTGTTGCTACTACTTTGAATTTCCCATGCTGTGAATATCATTCATTAATAAAGTATAACTGTCTTGGCCTATGGGAGGCATCTTAGAAGTAGGCAGGGAAATCAGAGCATAGATAGGACAAGGAGTGCAGAGTAAAGAGAGACACCATCAAGCCACCAAGAATCAACATGTAAAAGTAACACAGGTAAGCAATGGGCCACATAGCAAAACAGATTAATGGAAATGGGTTAAATTAAGATGCAAGAGCTAGCTAACAATATGCCTGAGCCATAGGCCAAGCAGAATGTAATTAATATAAGGTTTTTGAGTCATTTTGTGGAGGAGCATAAACAGCAGAGGTGAAGTCCAGACCTTCGTACTAGGCCAGGCCAGAAACCTCTTATTACAAAGTCCACTATAGTAAGAATGTGGTATTACCCCTTTATGATTTTGAGCCTCTAAAGCTGGCAACACCTGAAATGTGGGTGCATTCACCAAAGATGGAAAATGAAAACTAAGCAGAAGTTTTCTCTAGGACTAAGTGAAAGACTTAGGCAATTATGTCGCTCATCTTTTGCCTTTCCAGAAACTGAAGAGGAAAGCATGGAATAAATTGTAACTTAAATTACTCCATTTTTTCCCTTTTTATTACAATCTTGGTAACTCTACACTGTCCAATACAATTATTGTTGTAGAATATTACTTAAACTATATAAAGGACAAGTCCAAGAATTGATAACTAAAAATAAGTCTCCAAGTCTTTATTTGGGAGCTAGTTTGTGGTCCAAAAGAAAGCCTGCCACATTTAACACCAAATACACCCAAATTTCCACATAGGGCCTGAGCTAATGAAAGAAAGAGAGAGGGGGCTGGAAAGAGGGAGGGAGGGACAGAGAAAGAAAGAAAGAAAGAAAGAAAGAAAGAAAGAAAGAAAGAAAGAAAAGAAAGAAAGAAAGAAAGAAAGAAAGAAAGAAGAAGAAAGAAAGAAAGAAAGAAAGAAAGGAGGAGGGGAGGGAGGGAGGGAGGGAGGGAGGGAGGGAGGGAGGGAGGGACGGAGGGAGGGACGGGAGGGAGAGGGAGGGAGGGAGGAGGGAGGGAGGGATGGAGGGAGGGAGGGAGGGAGGGAGGGAGAGAGGGAGGGAGGGAGAGAGGGAGAGGAGGGAGGGAGGGAGGGAGTAAAGAGAGAGAGAAAGAAAGAGAGAGAGAGAGAAAGGAAGGAAGGAAGGGAAGGAAGGAAGGAAGGAAGGAATGGAAGGAAGGAAGGAAGGAAGGAAGGAAGGAAGGAAGGAAAGAAAGAAAACAGGGAGATATGGCTCTTTTAAGAGGCTCTACCACAGGAAGCAATTGAGTAGCTTCAAGTTAAATGAAAGCAGCTTATTAAAAAAAAAAAAAAAAAAAAAAAAAAAAGCCTGCTACAGTGTGGGCACCAGCTTCCTAGAGCTGGGATAAGCTAAATACAGTTCCTGGTTAAAAGCTTAAAACAGCTTAGCCATTTGGGCAAGTATCCATCTTTGTCTTGACTTCTGACTGTATACCATCTAAACTGGACTTGCAGGACACGAAAAAAGCAAGTGCCAACATTTGCCAAGGACAGACCAGGAAAGTCCTTCAAACTTCCCTCTTCAAGGTCGGTTAGTCCTTCAAAGTTCTTGCTTCACAGAAATTTCTGCCAGATACTGTAAGCCTGTAGGGTAAAGATAGATGCCCAATGTTTCAGAGAAACCTTGGATGACTGTCCTAAGCCAGATGAGTCTGTCATTTCTATAATTTTAGAAGTGGTTTTTCACTTCGCTTTTTGTTTACTCAGGAAATATTATATGCTTTAGGGTCTTTGATGGAGTTGAAGACTAGATAGTTATAGTAATGGTTTTCCTTAGTTATGATAGAAGGTAAATTAGGTACAAAACTTTGCACTCACCAAAATAAGGTGTAGAATGAAGTATTTTCTCTGAATTTGTCAAATACAAATGGACTAGATGTTGTAAATGTAATTCTCAATTGATAATTATTTTATTGTATATAGTCTTACTATGTAAAATTTAAAACCTTTTTATTTAGAGAGAATGGAGAAATGGTGTATAATATTATTTTAACTATGTAAAGTGTGTTACATTTGTTTATGCTGTATTTGTTTAACAATATAAAATGTTTTGCTTTGCCTGCCTAAGGTACCTGAATAGTTTAATAAAAATCTAAATGGCCAATAGCTAGGCAGTAGAGGGATGGGTGGGCTTGTAGGAAAAGAAAATAAGTAGAAGAAACCTAGTATCAAGAAGGGAGATCAAAGGAGAAATAGACATGCCCAGGGCCTGCCAGCCATGTAGCCACAAGATAGACAGACAGACACAGAAGAAGCAGGAAAAGTATAATATACAAAATCAAAGAAAGTTTAAAAACCCTGAGGTAAAATGTAGATAAAGAGTACAGGTTAAATTATATTATAAGAGCTAATGGGACAAATATAAGATGAGGCTGACCATTCCTAACTAATAAAAATAAGCCTCTGTGTCTTCATTTGGGAGCTGGTGGTGGTCCAAAATAAAAGCCTGATACAATTCCTTATAAGTGTAGTCAGAGAAAAAGGGGGTGTTACTTTCTACCCAAAGCTATGACAACTCACCTGAGGCTCCCATGAAGGAGGCCAGATAGTCCATGATTGGTGTAAGTGAATGTTATTATTTATACAGTTTCTCCTTAAGTAGATTGTGATTGTTTGAAAGAGAAGGGAAAAGCCATGGAGTAAAAAGTTTATCAGCAGGAAGTCTAATTGCATTTCATTCTTTTATGGGAAACTGACATTGAAAAGGCATACTCCCCAACATGCCCTTGTGTGGTCTTGCCAAATTCCCAGCAAGTATCCAGAGAACATCCAGAGAAATGCTAGTTATTAGGCAGACTTTAATTTGTGAAAATCCATTAACAAAAATCTCTAATTAAAAAAAAAATCAATGGATGCCTATGACATTAACCAGGAAAATCTAATAGCGAGCCATTAAATTTAGTTCTAGTCAATTAACTTGAATACAACATGATGGACACAAAAAAGATTTTAATTAGATGCATATAAAAAGAATTTTTGCAAAATTAAACAGACCTTCTATGTGCTACTCATATAAGGAAAGTTGCAGTAAGGGATTTGCTCAAATCCCTAATGATGGGTAATTTCCTTGAGAGCAGCCTGAATTCTTAGACAACATCTTCACAAATCAATCCTCCCTGAAAAGGCTGTGTTTTTGTCAGGAGACAGCTCATGGTGATGCCTGTTTCATTCTATGCTCTTTTATTTTTTCTGGATAAGATAATCATGTGGAAAGCACAAAAAGCCAGCTTCAAGGGATTGATTACAAAATTCATCTATTCTAAGCTCCTCATCGTAAAAGTAGCCCAAAATAAATGGCTCCGATTTACAGAGTTAATATATGCTTAAGACAGTCTCAGAGATCCTCACTCTATGTCTGGTACCTTGGCATAGTTGTTAATAGCACCCCTCTTTGCTCTAAATAGTGTCCTGGTCTGGACCATAAGTTATACACCCACCCTACTAGTGTACCACCCATACTCACCACCTCTTTCACCCTGCCAAGCTAGTCCTTTCAACTCCTGCTGGAAGTAGAAGTTGTGTGTGCTCAAAGGAAATTAAAGCGAGTTGAGTACTCCTCTCACTAAATTGTTCATTTTTAACCCCTGCCTCATCTCTATATTACCCTTATTTCTAAAAAGATTTTGCTTTCATGCTTTTAGTTGTGAGTATGGGTGTGTGCTGTGTGTATATATCGTTGCAGTGCCTACAGAATCTAGAAGGGGGGGTCAGGTCCCTGGAATTGGAGTCATCCCATGCGGGCACTAGAAAGTAAACTGAGGTCTCCTACAAGAATGATAAGCATTCTTAGTCACTGAGCCATCTCTCCAATAAAATACTAACTCTTTCTGTTGTTCACTTATTTATTAATTGTCCTTGACCCCCCCACACACACCATATTTATGATTATTAGTAAACGTTCTGAGTAAGTTATATATAAGCTGACAACAGGGGCTCTCAGACTTGAGATGTTTCAGTTCCTTTAAAACAGCATCATTCTCCCCCTCCCCAAATAATTTAATTAACAACATGCTACCTATCCTTTAAATAGAAGACAGTCTGAAACGTTTCATCATTTTATGGCAGCTAGATTTCAAGATGGCCCTGCTTCCCAGACACTAATGTTCTTCTGTGGTGCCCACCTTAACCATTGTTTTATCATCAGTTTTTATGGCCATTACATTCAAGATTATGTAATGAAGGATTGATACAGATATTTGGTATATCTTACTGCTTTCCCAAGACCTCTATCTTTTTCAGATTACTTATCACAGAAAAAGGGTGAGGTTTACAGAAGCTCATGTGGTATAGAACTGAAGTCTGGTCAAACAGAAGCAAGAGAAAAGGACAGACCTACTCATAGCTACATTAATCTCCAGCTCCATTTGAGCCTTAGCAAAATTGCAGCTCTGTCCCACTTCCCTGACCCTGGCATAAAACCCTAAACCTCTGCTATAGATTCACTTTCACAAGTGTATTCATTCCTAGTTTAACATACATGATTGCTCTCTCTCTCTCTCTCTCTCTCTCTCTCTCTCTCTCTCTCTCTCTCTCTCTCTCTCTCTCTCTCTCTCTCTAGCGTGTGTGTGTGTGTGTGTGTGTGTGTGTGTGTGTGTGTGTGTGTGTGTGTGTAATGTACTTTGAAAATGCCCCTTATTTTCTTTTTGTCTGATCTCTTTCCACAGAGCCCCTACTTTCCAACAAGTCACCCTCAGAAAGACCCCAAAGGGTCTTAACACTGAGAAACTGTGAGATAATTGTTAAACGCAATGGTTAGTAATTGATAGAAGTCAAAACCCTCTCTTCCAGTGACATATAGTTTCATAAGATTAGTATGGCAGCCAAGTATTCTAGTATTGGTAATCTTGGAACAAATGGGAGAATATGCACAATAATCCATTCACATGCTCCTTCAACATTTTTTGAGATTGAACTAGGAACAGTGAAGGATGCCTGTAATTATGGCCAGTATTCACAAGGCTGAGGCAGGAAGATGGTAATTTCTATGCTAGCCTGAGCTACAAAACAGATAATAAAATATAAGAACTACATCTTCAGCTCTGTGTCAATAATGTTGTACTAAACCATGCTACCTGATGAGATAGAGGGGTCCAAGCAACCTAGAGCATTTGTCTTCATGGTTTCTTTAGTCTTAAAGAATTTTAAATAAAACCAAGAACATTATCAGTTTAATTTCTGTTTATGAATATCTTTATTTTGGGAAGCACATGAGAATAGACAGAAGGCTAACACACACTGAACATTTAAAAATTCTTATTTCTAATGCTTGACTTATATACACAACTACATACCTCTGAAAATTCAACTATTCACTTTGGTGATATGAAGATTTGACCATAGTTAGTTAATAATTGTATCCTCACATTTAGTGATTTTTAACACAGTTAAATTTCCCTGTTAATTGAAAGGTATCCACTGAGTACTGAAGCAAGGATGATAAAGTTATGTGGTATTGATGAACATAAGATTAGCCAAAAAGTAGAGAGGTGGGTTGCAGAGGGGAGAACTAGCCCTAAAATTTTAGTTCAGCTTCTTAACTGAATAGTAAAATTAACAGTTGTGACTACTTAATCTTAAATTGTAGGTCCAACACCAACTTCTTCAAAGGGCTGAATGAGGCAATTTCTGCCTCACATTCTTACCAATTAGGATACATTAAATAGAATGTAGCTATACCATAAGGACTTAAAAATAAATAGCAGGCTATTGAATAAGACTTACACAAAAGGGACTTAGTACATAGGTAAGAATTCCTTGCACTTGTTCATCTCAGTGTTAAGGAAACTTGTGGCCAGATCTGTGTGAGGCATACTTAGCAAGTGGTAGCTTTTCCTACTTTCTGAATTGGGCTGATTGTTTTTCAGGTTAGTAAGGTCATTCCTTTTACAAGCAGCTACATGGCTGTCCTTACTCCTCCTTCTCATGAAAACCAGGGCTGATTGCTCCAAAGTAATCACCATTCTTTTCGTCTTCCCTTTCATCCCTAAAGCTTAAACTAAAAATAATAACCATTTTAAAGCTTTCTCATGGAAAACCTGGGCATGACTGGAAGGGAAATCGATTGTTCTTAGAACTTCTATTATTAAAGGACTTAATCACTGCAATTTGCAATTATTCCGCCGTACAATTATCACTAATATTTATTTCACTCTGACTGCAGCTGGAGATGGAATAACTTGGCTGTTATTGTCCTGGAATTGAGAAGCAAGATGGGAAAATAAGTGAAACCAAAGTGGAGGAATGACAGGTGGAGGGGGGCCTCATTCTCCCACTGTCAGGCCAGGATACAGTAAGAGAAAACAGCCCTCCTCTGTCACAGCAGCCACCTACCTGGTTGGAGGTTTTCCCTTTGAAAGAAAAGACAATCACGTGAACAGTTAGAAAAGGGTACACAGTGCAGCCTGTCTTGCAGTTCAAAATGTTTATGAGCTTCTATAACTAACTTACTTCAAAACATGATTCTTTGCTGTGTATATAATGTATCATACATTAAATGAATGTGTAATAAAATTAAACAGTATATATTAACAGAAAAAGTGAAAGCTCAGATGGCCACTCCTCAGTTTGAATTGAGGTCAGTTGCCATCACCCAGTATGTCTGCCACACTGAGAACAATAAAAATGAATGCATCAAGCAATATAAAAAACAAGTCTATTTTCTCAATTGGGGTAACACAAACTTATAATTCAAAGACATTTAAATTTTCTTCTACTTTTATTTTAGAATAATGTTAAACTCATGGGAAGGTAAAAAAGCTGAACACACACACTCAAAAAAAAAAAAAAATCCTGTAACTTTCACACAGATTCTTCCAAATCAGAGCAGTTATAAAATCAAGAAATAGATGTTAAAATTATTTAATCTACAACATTCAGACTTCACTAATTTCCAAACACTGTATTTTGTTTCCGGTTTGCGATTAGATCCAAGACAATGGTTTTGATTTTGTTGTTGTTTATTTGTTTTTCTTTCTGTCTTAGACAACGTACTCTTATTTAGCTCTGCAGTGTTTCCAAACTATAGAGACTACCACCAGGATGCAGAAAACAGGACATTCTGTGGATCCAGGCATCTCTCTTTTATGTTCTTCCTGCCTATCTGCATCTTATCCAACATGAACACGCTTATGGTGTCCAGGATTGTGTCAGCTCAATAAAGTTTTCCCTGGACTTTGAAGAATCAAACTGGCATGAACATTCTTATAGAAGCTCTGCTGTGTGCATCCAATTGTACATATATGAAAGACGTGCCCCCCAAAAGAGTACTTATGCTATACTGCCTCTCAACATGGCTGTACCATCCCACATCCTGAAATGTATACTAGGAGAGAGTCTGTATTTTCATCTATTTCCCAACATCTTCTATCCCCATCACTTTTTATTTTAGTAACAGATCTGTGACAACAGTTCTTTGTACTTTTAAGTTGCTTTATGGGACCAGTGAATTAACCGAGTAGGTAGTGTTCACTATATAAACTTAAACACAATCTCCCCCAAAACTAGGCCAAAGTGGAAGAAGAGAACAATCCTCACAAAGTTGTCTTTTAGCCCCGAAATGTGTGATGTAGGATGAATGTGCTCACACTCATAACAACAAATAAATAAAATTAAACTATACCTATTGATGATTTCCATCTTTTTGTTTTTCTGCTTATGCTTTGTTTGTTTGCTTGCTTGTTTGTTTTGCATATTGAGGCTCTGACCTACAGCCTTTCACTTGCCAGGCAAATATTCCAAGACTCAGCTGTGCACCAGGTCCTTGTATGTTTATTTGTCGTGAGTATATTCTTTTCTATGTCTATTTGTGTTGTTTGCTCATGTTTTCTTAAGAGTATTTTTGCAATCTTGAGAGTTATTTACATATTATAGACACGCAAAAATATGTATATATATTCATATGCATATGAATACGTGTTGGGTGTGACCTAGCTGCGTAGCCAGGTCTGAACTTATATTCACTATGTAGCTTAAATTCACAATCTACCTGTCTCAGCCTCCAGAATTCTGTGAGTACAGAAATAAGTATGAATTCAGCTGAAGTCCATAAGTCATCTGAGGTTAACAGATTGTCTACAGCATAATATTAGATTGACATTAATTCTTTGTCATTTTATCTCTTCTGATGAAGGATATCTTTCATTAAATAGCTTTTTCACATTAGTCAAAAATATGTTGTCCATTTTAGTGTAAGAATAGTCATGATTACTCCATCTTACCTTTTTGAATACTCTGTCTACCTCTCACCAACATGTATAGTCTTTGCTCCTGATTCTGTTTTTCAATACGATCTCAGAATAACTTTCTATATCTTATTATCTTTGGATCTCAATGTGAAATCTAGGATAGTCAAATGTAAATCTACTAAGCATTTTTCCAGTGTTCTGATAGGCATTCTAGTAAACTTGGATATTATTTTCTGAGAGACTAGAAAGCTTCATAACATTGAGACTTTCAACATGTATCTTTTTGCTTCATTCATCAATACTTTAGGTTGCCAGCATACAAATTACACTCTTAGTTTACTTTAAATTTTCACTCATTTTAGTTTTTTCTTGAGCTTACAGATTTCAGTGGGCTTTTAGCCAGGGTGTTCGCAGGATCGTGCTAACATATTGACCTCTTATTGATGTACTTCTCTATGTTTATTATGTTCCCTGAAATGTTACTGATCTCATCATTGGTTCTTTATTTATGTTTATTTTGTACAATCCTTAGATGTTGTATGCAGACAATTATGTCGCCTACAGTCTTCCTGTCTCTTCCTTTGATGGGATTATATAACTATGCATCTCTGATGTTACCTGGAATTTGAAGAAATGGGTCACATGTGATTAGCAAAAATTCTTTGCTAAAAAATCTTTGCTAAACTTACTTTGTAAGTTTCAAAGTCTGGCGTCATGGTCATTCCCTCCTGGAGACCTGATGCATACTGAGTCTAACTGGGTACCAGGTATTAATCAGTTCTTTGGAAGAAAATCAAGAGTGATACACTTTGTGCAAATAAAATCAAATGTCAAACAAAATGTTCCTTCAGCTTTTGGTTTTCTTAGGAAAACCATGGCATCAGCTAGGTTATTCTTCTTTCTCTCTATATGTGTATATATGTGTATACATATGTGTATGTATGTATGGATGTGTGTGTATGTGTATATATGTATGGACATGTATGTATGTTTATAGATGCAGGGAGGATATGTTTTATTTATGTGGGAGGAAACCAAAAGTCCAAGAGTAGGTAAAGGCTTAAAGACTAAAATGTCTCTCCAGGTGAATACACTGTTCATGCTCTGACAAGTGACACACAATGAGCAGCTCTTCCACATATTTTCCACCATTTGGTTCAATCCGTTTGGCATTTCACAACAACATAACAGATTTTTTTCCACAAAACCTCAAAGCAGAATACAGTCAGATTTGAAAAAGATTTTGCCAATCTTATAGGCAATACTTTGAATAAAATTTTGATTTGCTTTTATACAAGTATAAGTGATATGTAATATATACTTACATATTTAGGGCTATCTTTTATTTTTTGAGGGGTCCCTTCATATAGTCCCTCATTGTATTTTAAATCAAAGTTTTGGGCCTTTTGCTTTTGGTTGTAGGAGTTCTATAAACCTATACATCACTGGAGTAAATACTATGAAGTTCAAATGCTTTCTCCCAGTTTCCTGGAGCACTTTTCAGTTTGTTAATAGTGATATTTAGAATCTCTCATTAAAATGTAGTACACAATCACATTCATCACTTTAATATGTCTTTAAATTTCTGATCATATTAAATAGCTTTTTTCTATGATGTTAATAAAAAGAAAATACCCATGTTTTACAACAGTACTAATATGATCATGTTTCTTTTATTTAGATCCACTTAAAATTTATTCTCTAACGTGAACCTAGGTCTTATCTTTCTCCAAATGACTACTCTCTGCCACTATTAATAAAGATGTCTTTTCTCATTTGAAGCAAGATGCTACATTTGTCATATACAAAACTCATACATGTTATCCAGCCTGATGGTGGATTCTTTATTCCATTGGTCTCTGTCTATTCCATACCTCAGGGTTATGCTATAAAACGTCTCTTTACCAGTGCTCTGTGTCTCACATTCTTGGTAGATAATGTATATGCAGGATATCCTTTCCAAAATGTGGCAACTTGCTGAAAGGTCATACACCTTTGGGGCAGATTTTTCTCACCTCTGTTGGCATGAAACATTATTCCCTCGGCTTCTAAAGTTCAGTTATGTGTTATAGTTGCCACCATTACCTTTATAATGGTGTAGTCATGCTTGACACTATTTGTCATAATAAAAAGGTGTGCATTTTCCTGATGAGTGTATGACTTGAGCAGAGGACTCTGCCTTCTTGAGTCTTATATTTCTCTTTCTGAAATTGAGATAATTTAAATTATGTCAATAGATTAGAAGTATTATCATAATGTGTATACATTGTTTGATAACAGTATTTGGTTGAAGATAAACAGTTACCCTTATTCACCTAGGCTTATCATTATAAGAACTTTTAGAATGAAAGAATATTCCATAATAATTCCATAATAATATCACCAGAGATTCAAAAATTATTAAAGATATCTTCTGTTTAGAGATCATAGTCAGAGATAACCACTTCATGGAAATTGAGTACCCACTTTCGCTACACACAGATGCATATGTATATGTATGTATGTGTACATAACTTTATTTTTAAGGCAGGTATCTAATTTTTTTAATTTAGTTACATACAGGCTCAAGACTGATTTCTGTTGTCCTGATTATGTGGCACTCTCTTCTAGTCAGCTCAGTGCTGGATACATTCCAGCCTAGATGCAATTGTACATGAAGCATTTGGTGGACCGTATTCTTAAGGACAGCTTCATGCATTTGTTTTGAGAGCCTCTGTAGTGTGTGATAGGAGCTTTTCACTTTCTGAGTCTTAGAGCCAGCCACTGGCCTTTCTAAGGCTGCTTTCCAGGAAAACACTTCATTGCAGAGGAGTATCGTTTGCTCCCACTTTTAGATGGCTCTTTTCTGCACAAGGTTAATTTTGAAGGAAATAAAACTAAATGTTTGTTTCATAATTAGCTGTGCAGTGCGTATCCAATGTTGCTGTTAGTGACTATTTCTCATCAACATGAATTTATCATGGGCTAAATCTGTGCAGAGAATTCTCAATTAAAATATTTCTTCTTTATAAATGTGAAAATTTAAGTACTACATTCCTGTCCCTCTTTCCTTTTATCTTACCCTTTGTCCTCATATTCAATTTAGATGTATACAAAAAATATTTTTAGTGGTGCCTTTTCTACTGATCTCTAGAAACTTCTTTATTAATTCCCCTTGGCACTCAGTAACTTCAATTGATAGCAAATTGCAAAGAATATTAATGATTTACACCTGAAGAGTTAACCAGACCAGAATAGGCCATTTCCCTTTAGATCAGATTCTCCCTGGCAGCCTGACTGAATTGCCTGTGTCAAACAAGATGAGAAAGCCTAAAGATAGATCCATGAAAGGGATCAGGCAGGCCATCTGTTCTGCATCCAAAGAGAGGGAAAATGTTTTAATAAAGATGCTCAAGAGAAATAAGGTACCTGGAAGACTGTCTAACTCCCCTCTTATTCATTTAGAAAAGGTGAATATCACTGAGACAAGGTAATTGATTCAAGATGACACATGGACCAGACAGGTGGTCCAAAGTTTTTCTAATACAAACAAGGTTATTTAAAATAAGAACAAAGAAATATCATGTTTCTTGAAATTAAGGTTTTTTCTATAGGTTAAGGTTTAGTAAAATGTGCAGGTTTAACATTAATTCCTACCAGAGAAGGGAACATGTGAAAAACCACTTAGAACTCCTTATAACATTTCCCTTAAGATTACAGTAGTTTTCACCTTGACTCTTGGGTGTGTGTTATATACAGATCTCATGGATCTACAGACTTCCTCAAGCCCATACTGTATTTACACTCCTTCCTCTCTGTGTTCAATTAATGGTGCAACTTATCCAGTATTCTGGAACTTCTCATATACTGACAAACAAAATTAACTAATATTTGATTTTCATGAGAATCAGCTCATTGGAGCTGGAGAGATAATTCAGCAGTTAAGAGAATTTGTTGTTTTTTCAGAGGACCCATGTTAAATTTCCCAGAGCCCATATGGCACTTCATTTCTGTCTATAACATTAGTTTCTGGGGATCTGAGACCTTGGTCTGGTCTCTACGTGCACAAGGTATATATGCTGTGCACAGATGTACATTCAGGGAAAAGAGTCATGCATACATAAAATGTACAAAGAATACCTCTTACCTAGACTAAAGCACATTGTCAACAGGCACTATATGCTTCGATGCTCTCTAGACCTTCAGAGACTAATGTTTGTTCATATTCTAATTGATGCTCAGTATGTAGATTTTATTATGTTTCCATGAGTATCTATATTGATATGATTCTCACTCTGAATTGCTTTGGAAAAAAAAACTCATTTGTCTAAGAAAGCTCAAGAAATGAACATAAATGAAATCCATTGAGAATACGTATAACTATCCATTTGCAGTATTTTTTATTAATTTTTTCATGCAAAATATTTTAATAATATTCCTTCTCCTCTATCAACTCCTTCCAGAAACTGTCTCTTCCCAGTCACATGTTCTTTCTTGCTCCCCATCTTTTTTTTCTTCACAAAACAAAAAATCCCAAAACAGCTCAAAAATCATGCAGTATGTTTTCTGTTAACCAATTATTCCTGAGTATGAGATTTGGAGTCGACCAGTGTCACTTCAGTGGGAAAAATAGATTTCTCCCCTCAGCAATTATCAGTGTGAATAGCTCCTTGGCAAGGGATGGGATTGGTGCCTCCTTCCTCTTCCTCATTCTCAGAACTTGTCTGGCTTGAACTTGTGTAGGTTTTAAAGATGCTGTCACCCTCTCTATGAGTTAATATATGAATCAGTTAGTTCTGCGGTGTTTGGAACAATGCCGTTTCCTTGGAGCCATCTACTACATATTGTTTTATCAACATTAACTCTAGGTTCATCCAAACTCTGTATTATCCTCTTAAAAACCCTTAAGTTTCCTCTTATATTATTTCCAGATTTGAAAATTTCTTTTTAGGTTTACAATTGTGCCTTTCTTAAATCAGTTACAAGATTGCATGTCAAGATGTAGCTTATTTCATTAATAATATCTGAAATTTTCAAATTCTGTTAGAGGAGGCTGTTAATGTATAGCCTCTGAGCTGCTGAATAAGTTCACGTCGAGTGACAGATCTGTATTCTGACAGTATAGGAAATCCTATAATGTATAAAATGTTTCCAATAAGGACTAATGAATGCATCACAGTTAAAAATAATTCAATATGCATGATGATTGATTGGAGCCTGAAGATAGGCACAGGGAGCTAAGTTCCTTGACTGTGTCACCAAAGCATTTTCTACATGATGGAGATTAATTCATTTTATTGTGTTGATGAAATAATAATAGAGTCATAAAACAAAATAAACCAAGGGGAAGTTGACAAAGTATGTGTTTGATTAATTGCCTTAATAGAATATAGGTGCTGACTGAAGTGGTTTTTGTTTCCCAGTGCTCATTTTTCAAAGTTTTCACACATATACAGAGATGCACACACACACACATATTCAACTCATGAAAAAATCTAAACTTTAAAGACATGCATTATAATTAATTTTGATTGTCAAATTGAGTGGCTAAAATTCCCTTGGGCATTAGTAAGACATACATAAATATGGGTATTTCCAGAGAGAACTGAAACCATGAGCCCCACCCTGAATGTGGATAGTACCACACCATGGGCTGAGTTCCAGGCTGTGTTCAAAGAGAAAAGGAAGAAAGCTGAGCACCATGATTTATCACCATGCTTTTGCTCCTACAGTGGACTGACACCTGCCTAACTTCCTTCCTTACGATGCTTTGTCAGGAATTTTCTTAGAACCACAAGAAAAGTAGCGAACACTCTAAGTTCCAGAAGTTCACAAAGAACTTTTTTAAACCTAATTTGCATTTGCATCATACTGTCCTCAAGTACAGTATGATGATTGGGTTTAGTTTTACGCTAATGTGATGTGGTTGCAAATACGTCCAGAGTTTCCTGTTTTGTTCACCTGTTTTTTAATTCTTTGAGACAAGAAATCTCAAATTTCGAGGAGAAAACACGAGGACTCTACCAGTGACCCTTGTCCATATCTTTTTACTCTGTGAATTTCACATTTTACAAATTCAATGCATTGTTTGCTCAGGATACTTATTGCAAATATTTCACTTATCTATAAATTTCAGAAAGAATGTTTGATATCACTAGCAATATCAAAGATGCTGAAGCCAAAGAGTAAATGCTAGGTGGAGTAGAAAAGTATCTTCCTACATATAACAGAGCACAATGAATATGGGCTTTACGAGGAAAATGAAAGCACAGAAAATTTAGAATGTTTTCTGAATGGAGTTCAAATACAGCAAAAAAGAAGTGTCCCTCCAATCCAAAGTGACATTCTATAAAGCAAGTAACAGACTAAGTGTTGGCTTCTTAAGGTCAGGCATGGCTGAGAAGGCAAATTCTGAGATTAAAGCAGTAATTAATCTTTAGTCAATTATGTATTGAACCAACTTTGTTATATTAGACACTTTCTGGCCTGTAGCTTTAACTGCACATACCTCCTCTCTAAAACCATAAGCACTAAAGAAATCCAGAAAGTTGTATTAAATTTAATATCTGAATAAAAATCAGTTGCAAAAAGAAATGTAGAAAGAAAAAGACAAATGTGAAGACATTTATGAGGTTGGGGAATTAAGATAATATCCTCTGATTAAGATTAAGTAGGAGAAAGAGATTCACATGCCTGCCTGGGGCAGGGCAGCCTACCTGGTGCCTTGTGGCACTGAGCAGTGGGGCACAATTATGCTGAACAAATATATGATGGAGTATGCAGCATGGCAGGAAAAGGACAGAATGGTTTATGTCCTATGGAGAGAGGCAGGTCTGAAGAGGTAAGGACAGTGAGGAGTGAGCTGAGGTAGGTAACCTGCTTGTCATCTGAGGCCATGGTGACATTCCAGCCTGGGCTGCTGCCAAGGCCCATGTCCTTGATATCCATGGCTCCTACTGCCACTAAAGGCCAAAAGGATAGGACCGCACAAAGCTGGCCCAGCCTTTCACATTAGAGAGAACTGGCTCTCCTCACTGGCTACAGCACTCAAGAAAGAGGGTCCTATACTTTGCCTGGGCAGCACAGTAGAGCTGACCATTTTCCTGGAGCACAGACAAACTGGTCCTGAGGGTATGAGAGTATGAGAGCTAGCCCACTTCCTCTTCTGTTTTGTGGTGGCAAGGATGAGGAAAAGATGCCACCCCTGGTCCCTTGCCACCTGCGGCAGTGAGAGAGCTGACTTTCTCCTGTACTAGCTGCAGGGAAAGTGGCACTTCATCTCACCTGAGCAATACATAGGACTGACTCTGTCAACAGGGATGTGAGTGAGCCAGCTCTGAGAACATAAGCTTAGGAGATCTGGCCCTGCACTTCATCTGCCATAAAGTGGTATGAGAGTGAGAAAGAAGGCCCTGTTCCTCACTGCCTATGGCAGGTGGGAGAGCTGTCTCTGCTCCCCACCAGCTGCCCCTAGTGGTGGCTGGCCCTAGTGGTGTGAGTGTAGGTAAGACAACCCTGGGGGCATGAATGCAGGAGAACCAGCCCCATCCCTTGCTCATTGCTATAAGGGATGAACTAGCTAGGGCAGTGCAGGAGAGCTCCCCCTAGTGAAGAAGGTAGGAGAGGGCTATCATAACGATCAACCTGCAACTACCCAGGCCCTGAACCAGGGTTATGAGTTGACACACTTCAATACTCACTCCATATGTGACCTGCTGGAGTGAGTGAAAGGGATGTTCCTGCGGGTCCAAAGCTGCAGGATCTCCATGACACAGGACAACAACAGGATATTGAAGAGGAGTCCCTGGGAGGGCCCAATACCAATAATGTACCAGAAGCCAAGGGCCTCAAACCAAACCAATGACTCTTTGTGATGAACGCTTACAAGTAAAGGTACAGGGACTACACTGTGTGACTCACTGTGTCACACTACAGCTTCCATGACCAGATTTCTCTTTCTCTTGCTCTCTCTTTTCTTTTTTTTTATTTCCTCTTCAACTTTATTTTGGGTGGGAGGTTGCAAGGGCAGAAGGAGGATATGAAGGGTGGGGAGAGATGAATGGGATCAAGATGTGTGACGTGAAAGCCAAAATGAATGAATAAAACGTTTAAAAAGAAAGAAAAAGAGAGAGGGGAAAAGAAAAACTTCTCTGTAGAACACAGGAGATTAGGCAGTGTGGGTAATGGACCGGCAGACACTACCCCAAATAAGGTGAGATCGATCTTTTCAGTGTTTCAAACTAAAGGAACCCAAGAAAACAAAAGAAGCAGACGTACCATTTCACCTTCCTCCAAAGTCTTCTCCCCTGAAGATGGTGATCAAACCTACGATTTTCTGACCTAAAGCAAGTTAAAGTGGCTGCACTGAGTGCTTGCTCCTATTTCTGGAGAAAATAAATACCATAGTCTCTAAAAACACACAAGAAGAGTCTGAAGAACAGACTGTGGTTCCCCACACAGCCTAGTACCTTTGACTTTGTCCAGCTGTTTCTCCATGACTATCCCCTCTTCATCAAACTTCACATGAAAGCACGCAATTTTAATTGTTATGTTGGGTGTTCATTTCCTTACGAGAGTTTCCTGTCATAAAAACATTAAATTGTGAAAATTAGTGGGTTTGTGTGTTTTGTGGAGGGAACTATCTTTTTATATGTCCCATCCATGAGCATAGGACAAGTGAAGAAAAGATATCCTTTGTCCCCAACATTAGTCATAAAACAAGCAGGGGCAGAACATCAATCTGACCTTGGCCCAGTCATGTCTCCTCTTCCTTGATAGAATAAATAGCTAAATAACATTACTAGACAAAGAAGTCTTCAAAACCAAAAGACCCGGGAAGAGGATTCTGTGCTTTGTGTTTTTAAGCTTGCTCCTTAGTACAGGTACAAGCTATTGATGCCCCAGCTGTGCCCCAAGGCCTGGCATGGAAGCTGATGCAGTGCCCAGTGGACACTCACCTTTTCCAGCTTGAGTGAAGGTGACCATTGAGAAAGTTCTGACTGAAACCATGCTAGGCCACTAGGCAGTTTTCCTTAATTTAACCTGAAATTTATTACGTTTAGCCTATTAATCACTTTCCTGGAAGATATTGTCACAACAGTGTCTTTCTTTTCCAGACTCACTTTTACATACAAAAGCAATTGTCTTTTGGCGATGGGGAATTTTAAAAGTCATTCTTACGTCTCTTTTCTTATTTATTAGGATTTCCTCCAGGTATTTCAGTATTAACCAAAAGAAACTGCCTTCTTTTCAGTAATTCTCTTCTATTAATAGTATGGAAATTGCCTTTAGGACTCAGTGCCTGCGAAGGCAGAAAAGAAAATCTTACCTTCATTGTCCCCAAATTAAATTAGTTCAGAGAAAAGGATTTTTGTTTGCTTTCCTAGATGAACAATTACTTCTCCTCAATGTCTACTCTTTTAAAAAGCCTCAAATCACTCAGCTCTTTGAGGGCCTTGTTCTCCAGCATCTCCCCTTATCCAAAAATGTCACTGCCCAATTTTTTGTTTAACCTAATCTCAGCCATGTTACTTTCTATTTTATACATTTCCAACACACCACCACCACAGCCCTCTAGCACCACTGCACTGCCCGTCAACAGGACTCAGCGCAACAGCACATCCTTCCATTTACTATTTTTATTCAGTCAACTAATAATAATGCTCATTGGGAAAGACTCACACTCAGGCTGTTTGAGGCGATCAGTCTCATTTAGATGTCTTTGTGCAGTCTCTCTCTTTCTGTCTCTATCTCTGTCTCTGACTTTGTGTGTGTGGTGTGTGTGCTTGTGTGTATGTATGTGTATGTTTGGCTGTGTGTATGTGTGTTTGTTTGTGTGTGTGTTTGTGTGTGTGTTTGTGTGTGTGTATGTGTGTGTGTGAGTGGGTGTATAGGGTCTTTTGAATGCATGTAGGGAACTAAGTTAAGATGTCTTCCTCAAATGTTCTCCTTATTTCTGAGAATTGGGAACTTACTGAGCCTCTGTAGTTGTCCCGTCTCTGTCCCCAGCATTGAGGTTACTTCTACCCACTCTTCTCTCCTCCCTGGTATTTGTATAGATGCTGGAGATCCAAATTCAGGCCACCATGCATGTGTGATAAGCACTCTGGTCGCTGTGTGGTCCTAAGGCCGTCCTTATCATTTTAAATCTTACATATTTTTAAGGAACATACCATTTTCCAGTGGACTTCAAACTGATTGCTTATGGTGATGGTTTGAGTGTGAAACGCCTCTGATAGTTCATGTGTTTTGAACAGTTGGCTCCTAAGATGGTGGTGCTGTGAAAGCTTTAGGAGAAGGAGCCTAGGTGGCAAGCACAGGTAATCAGAAGGGAGCCTTTGATGGTGACACCAGCTTTCATTCTCACACAAACTGGCCTTCCTGATCATCCCCATGTTACTTCTCGGCCATCCCATCACACAGTGGACTAAATGTCTAAAATTATGAAAAAAATACAATCAAATTTCTTCCTATCAGTTGCTTCGGTCTAGTGTTTTTTCACATTAACATAGTAATTAATTAATATACTCATTGTAAGTCCTAACGTAATTTAAAAACTATCCACCATTGCTGTCTTTGGATTTTTATGGCATGGGTTCATTATTGGTTCACCCTTCTTAGGCATATTTTATTTTATTTTTCTTGGCCAATAAACAGAGAAATGTGTTTTAATAATCTTGTAGAAGAATAGGCTTTCTACATACCAGTCTTTATTGCAGTAATTATCACTTGCAATATGCTATATACATAATTGATATTTATTAAAGGGTATTTTAACACTTACAGATACAAATTAAACCTTAGCGTGATTCTTGAAGGTAGAATGATCCCAGCGATGGATGCTGATGCAATCTCCAAGAAGGCAGGAACAAAACTGGCCACTCAAGATCCCAGCAGCCCTTTTCAACCCGGCTGGCCACACCCCACTGAAGCTCCCAGAACTCCAGAGACATGCCTCCCAACCTTGTCTGCTGACACCTGAATTCCACCACAAGTCTTATTTGTTTATTCTATAAATTTTTATTGTATTTTTTAGATTCTTATTTGATGATTATTTTGGTTTTCTTATATTCTTGATTTTCACATTTTTTTGGCTGGTTTATGTTCAGTGATGTTTTTAGTAATTGTTCCTGTAGCTCTGCATATGCTTTTAAGCCCTGCTTTTGCTGTCCCCCAATGATGTGATTTTTAACATGGTTATTATCAATCACTGGGAATTGCTGTGGGACTATGTTCTGGTACACTGTAAATATTTGTCCCTCCTACTGGTTTAATGAAAAGCTGATTGGCCAGAAGGCAGACAGGAAGTATGGGAAAAGCTACAAGACTAAGAAAACTCTGGGAACAGCAAGAGTAGAACAGAGATGCCAGCAGACACAGAGGAAAAGAATCAAAATGCTGCTCTGAGAAAAGGTACGGAGCCACATGACCAAACAAGATAAGAATCTTGGGTTAGTTTAAGAGCTAATAGTTAGCAAGTTGTATAACTTAGCCGTAGGCCAATCAGCATAAATTAATATACTCCTTAAGCCTTTGTGTGATTATTTGGGGCTAAGTGGCAGTGGGGATGTGAGCAGGTCTGAACCCTTGGGGCTAGGCCAGAAAGGCCAAACCAGAAACTTCATATTATAGGGAATAGTTGTTTTTTAATGCTTCTTTTCAACCTAAGGATTATTTAATAACATTTCAATTTGAAACTTACTATACTTTACAAAAGTATATCTTTATATCTTATTGATTCTTCTTAAGCTATCAAATTTTCCTTCAGTCGTCCATATGGCACCATTATTTTCTGTCAGTTTATGTGCTGAAAGGAAATACTGTCATTATTAAAGAAGATTATTAGTAGCCTCTTGGTCTCCAAAATCCCGCTTCTTGGTTAATGTCTTAAATTCTACATGACTTGTGAAAGTAGTAGTTTCTATAATCTCTCTGACCAGCGCTGCATGTCAGTGGCTGTTGAAAACTGGGAGCTGCTTCCTGGAGCACATGGGGATAGGCAGTGCTCTTCTGCGTCTGGTGGAAGGACTGCATCATTTAAAAATATCTTTGAATGATATGTCACTTTTCTTAATGCTATTAAGTGAGCTACGATGACAGCTTTCATTTAGCTTCATTTTCTTGAAATAGGCTCAGGTTTCCTTGTTCTTCAACAGTTCTCCTGTTTTGACTTTCATTTCCTCCTATCATTGTCTGAATCCACTTGTGATTGTTCTAATTATTTTAAGATAGAGCTTTGTCTGTGATATTATTTCTTGTTTTCCCCAATAATCATCAAAACATCAGGCTTCATCAAAGAGAAATGTTACTTCCAGTGAATTTTCAAGATGGAAGGAGAATGGATAATTTCAATACTGACCATTCTCAGAACCTAACATCTAGCTATCTCAAAAATCAGAAACTGATTTATCATTATCGAGAAGTAAGCATAACTGCAAAGAACTCAGCCTGCAAAAATAGAATGAACAGGCAAAATTAGGATAGGTGAGAAGTAAATGTCTTTTGTAAAAGGTCAGAATTGTTAAAAGAGTTGCTATAGACAGCTTATTTCATATTTCAATGCTGGCAAGGCCAAAGGTTAAAGCAAAGAGTCTGAAGCAAAGGGAGCTGTGAGTAGAGTTAGGCAAATCAAGCTGTCAAATATTTTCTCTAGAATGAAAAATAGATACACAGTTAATCACATTTTTCTAAAAGAAAAGCAGCTTGATTCTAACTTGTATTAAAAGGAAGAAACTTGTCATTTTTACCTGAGAGATAAAGGAAAGAGCAGTTCTATTTTTAAGTAATTTTTTATTTAAAAAGTTTATTCCTATATCCACTACTGTTCCCCTATGCCATACCTCATCCCCACCATCCCTCAGCCTACCCCCAACCCTTTTCCCTAATCCATTCCCCAGGGAGGGCAAGAAATCCCAAAGTGAGTCAGTTCAGGTCTGTCATATCCATTTGAGGTGGGTTTGAGTCCCTCACCCCATTATAAAGGCTGAGTAAGGTTCCTCTGTAGGGAATGGACTCCAAGGAGCCAGTTCATGCACCAGGAATCTGTTCCTATTGCAAGAGGCTCCACAAAGTGCCTATGCCTTTTTTACTGTCATCTACATTAGAAGAGTTTAGTTCCTTTCCATTAAGGTTCCCCAGCTGTTATTTTAGGGTCAGTGAGCCTCTAATAGCTCAGGCCAGCTACCTCTGTGAGTCTCCTCCTCATGATCCTGACCCCTAGTGAAGAGGGTACCTAAACAGGACTTCTCCTATCATCAAATGACCATCCTACTTGTCATTATAGAACCTTCAATCAGCAACTGATGGAGGCAAGAGAGAGATCCATAGCTAAGCACTGGGTCAAGCCCCTACTCCAGCTGAAGAGAGGGAGGGGAGAGTTTATCTTCGGCACCAGCCATTTCCTAGGCATAAACAATAACAGCAACAGAACAAAAGAAAAAGAAAGAAAAGAAAGGGGTAATAAAAGAAGGAAGGAAGGAAGTTATTTTTTTCTTACATTACTATTGTACAGGAACACACAGCATCATCTCCTGCTTTTCATTAGCTACATCATTGTCTTTTTAAGGTCTTATTTTATGGTATGATACTATTAAGTTCTAATTTTTTGTTAATTTACCTAATGAATTAACAATTAATTTCATAAGCCTAAACAAGAAGCTGTGGATCTGGATACCTTGAGATTGCCACTAAAACTATTTCACAAGTAACAGAAAATTGAAAACAACTTAAGGTCCCAAGCAGATAAACTTTGACATATTCTTAGAACTTGATATTATATAGTAGGAAGGATGACAGTCATGACTATATATAACCACATAGATGCTACTTAGAAACTGAATCAACTTTGAAAAAATAAAGTTTCTTTAGAAGATGATGTAGCTTGGCAGTTTAAATAGGTAGTATAGTATAACAAATTTTATGTGTTCATAAATTAGTGAGATTCACTACTAGCTTAAAAAGGCAAAAAAGGGCTGGGGAGATGGCTTGGCAGTTGAGAGAGCTATCTGTTCTTCCAGATTGTTATTTCCAGTACGACATGGTAGATTACAACCCTCTATAACGCCAGTTCCAGGGGACCTGTTCCTCCTCTAGCCTTTATTGGTACCAAGTAAACCAGTGGTACACAGTCATACATGCAGCAAAAATATCCATACACATAAAAATACAAAACAGCTTAATTCTAATTTGTATTAAAAGAAAGAAACTTGTCAATTTTATCTGAAAGATAAAGAAAAGAACAGTTCTATTTTTTAAGTAAAATGTCAAAGAAAAGACTGAATAATTATATTCTTCCTAGCCAGAAAGTACCAAACCCAAGTAAGTACAGTCCAGCACATAGTAGGAAGAAACTGTTTCAGTTTTCTGTAATCTTCTTCAGAAAATAGAGGAGAAAAGCATTATTTATCTTTTTCTAGAAGGCCAGAATCATAATAATACCAAACTTAGTCAAAGACATTATGAAATGAGGACACTGCAAATCGATAACTCATAAATACGGATTCAAAAACTCCTTAACATGTGGAAAGAATTCATATTACAATCAAGTAAATTTTTACCAGAAATGCAAAGCCTATTCAACATTCAAATACTAATAAATGGGGTCAGCAGTATAATGAGGGCAGGTTATATCGTCAAGCCAAATGACATTGAAAAAATATTAACAAAATCTAGCAGTCCTTAGTGCTTGAAAGCCTTCAGTAAAGTAAGACTAGAGTGAACTTGAGAACTTGAATGAACTAGTCAGCTTGATAAAGAAGTGTGTTTAACGGTACTGAGGCTAATGTCATAAAAAAAAAAGATGAAAAAACTCAAAGGTTTTTCACTGAGAATCAAGAGGTTCATGACAATGTATTAGTTGGTGAACTACTTTACATTGTATCCATGGTTTAATAAAAGTATTCTCCTAAGCCTCCTACTTAATAATCATCAAATCTTTACAATTTCTAAATTTGACTTACAAAGTATATTTATGGCAGTTTAACTCAGTAATTAATGCTATCAAATTTTAAATTCAAATTAATTAGAAAAAATAAAGATAGAAATATCAGTTGAGAGTAATTATTGAACATTTACAAATTATAAGCTTTTTTCACTGTATGTTAAGATATAATGTGATCCAGAAACTGCTTATAACTCAAAAACTAATTCTTAAAATTAACATATATATTTGTTACAAAATGGGCCATTGACTAAGAAAGATACATTATTGCATAAATTCTATTTCATATTATAATAAAAACCCGAGCTATATATTGGGGGAAAACTGGAATACCAGAGGTGGTTCTTAACAACTACAAAAAATGGCTTAAAATCATTCAGTCAACAGCCATTTTTATGGTTGGCAAGAACCACCTCATGAATGCATTAATTATACTTAGTAACACCACTTACTATCGAAACTGATCTGGGCTCCATAGACAATTCTTTCCTACATTTTCAGAAAGTATACTCAAGTTGAGAAAGATGTTAGGATTAGAGATAGCTTATCAGGATCCACAATTCCTCTGAGAAAATTAAACATCTCATTACTTCACCTTTCCCTCTCTGTTCAGATAATTTCATTTTGATGGGCCCATTTGGGTTAGTATCACAGACCATGTACAAATTCTAAATAGAACATTCAACTGCTCTTAAAACCATGTTTTTGAATGAGTTTTGCAATCTAATTACATCCTAGGATCATATATTCATTTTCCAAAGAGAAAATAGAGGCTCTCTGATACCTTGTGATGTGAGTGCTCTTGTAGAATATGGGGTAGTTTTTTAATCACTTGCAAAATTTCTATGGATCTTACCTATCTTTCCCCAGAACTACCCAAGCTTAGCATCTCGTATCCCACTATGCACACAGCAGCAAGAACCATTTCTCTAAAGAACAAATGAAGCAGCATCCTCCTTTCTTTTAGGAATTGACCAATGTTTACCATATGGAGACTCTCAGACATGACCCTCAACTTCTGTTGCCTTTTGTAATGCCCCTTCAGATTGTCCACCATCACTACTATACTACATATCTTCCTGTTCCTTAAACATTCACTGACTCTCTCTTCCTCCACCATCACTAAATGTTCTTCCCTATCCATGATAGTTTGATGAAAATGACTTGAGTATCTAACGAATCATAAGTGAAGCCAGACTGCAGCTCGGACATTCACAAAAATTTCAGCTTTATTTATTTATTTATTTATTTATTTATTTATTTATTTATTTATTTATTTATTTATTTATTAATAATTTATTTTTAATTGTTTTCATCTGTAAATTCAAAACTAATTGGATCTCTTGAAATATCAAATTCATCATTTGTTACTATGTCTATCTTAATAAGTGCTCATTCAATATTTGTTTAATCAATTCACACCATAGGAAGCAATAATTCAATATATTTAGTCCACTGGAATCTATCTGTTCACTGTTCTCTTAAAAAAATCAATTAACAAATCAATTAGTCACTGTGTTATTGGGTTGTATTATTGAGCTTTCCAAACACATCTTACATGTTTTCATTGGCCTTCGTGGTTTTCAGAAGGCTATTAAGAAAAAAATGTTAATTAATTAACATCCAACTAACTTCCTATATAGTCTTTCAACCTTTCTTGGTACACATTTTACCCTCTTTTCCAGCTCCTGATACTGGTGACTTTTAGTGTTGGGCATCATTTCATACAGATGTTTTCTCTAATACATCAATAGACATAATGAACAGAGTTTTAAAGTATAGCATTTTACACTGTCCATCTAAATAACTCTGATAAAATCTTACTTGGAGATCATGTTTCTTGTTAAGCATTCATTTGAAAAGAACACACAAATTCCCCAAATACCAACTAATGCTCCCCATACTGTTACCACACACAGCCGTTTAGCCAATCTGCAGATAATTGCTAGCCTTGGGAATAAAGTGATTGACAAGACAGCCTTGATTACTTACTGCTCTGGGTTCACAGTTTGGCATTGAAGATACACACTGAACAAGCAATTACCACAAAGCATGGTAGGTGGTAGAACAGAGGGTCAGAGAGAACACAGAGCCAGAGACCCAGCTAAAAATAACATTTGGGACTGTAGCCCCAACAGTCATTCCCCAAAAGAAACTCCTCATAAAAATTTGCTCAATGCACGTAAGCTGTTCCAAATCCTGGAAAAGAAAAGATGATTTTAAAAAATCCTTTAATCACTTGAAACACCATTTCCACCATTGAATTTTCCCTGGAGCTCCTGGTAATTATAGAACATTTTATCCCTCTGTTGTCAATGAACAAAATCCTTTTGTGATCCATCACTGTCCCATTGTTAAACTGGGACTTAAAAAAATAAATAAATAAATCAACCTAAACAGAAGCCTTCTTGCAGCTCTGATGTCACAGAAGACAGCTGAGCCTGGCTCACACTAATGTCAGAAAATTTTCAACTCCATGAAAAAGAAGCAAGTTTCCTGTGGAGTTAGTGAGCACCACTATGATAGGAAAGACTTCAGCCCTGATGAATGGTCTTTGAGTCAAAGGACATCAAAGACAGATGAGTTTGTCATTGAATGCTAAGTTAAAAGTATAACTGGTCTCCTATAGCCACAACCTTGTAAATTTATACAGGATATGAAAATAGATTTGTAATGTATAATTTCTAGTTATAATGTATGCTCATGGGACTTACAGAGATACTGGTAAATTCAAGAATTGGGGAGGGAGTGGTAATATCATTTTCATGTTAAAGGAAAGAGAGGAAGCTATTTGTAAAAGATAGTTTTTGAATTATATTTAATGCCATGAAAAACTTTCAATATTTAAAATTGTAAACAAAAGGCATTGTAGGTGGAAGAAAATATCAGATACTAGTCATAGGCAGGAAAGTACAGAGTATGTTTGAAAGCTTCTGTTCTATAACAAAGATGAGTAAAGGATCATTATTGAACTAAATATAAGAGAAAGTCAATTGTCAAATCTACATAAAGGTCAATTGGGCCTTGTGAGTGGAAATCAGTTTGCTCAATGTAGTGTAGACTCACTTTCTATGATGCTCTTTATTTATATTTCCTTTCAGTTTGAAATTAAAAGAAACTCCCTCTAAAAAGTTAGACTTCTTTCTCAAAATGATTTCTTCATAAGACCAAGTCTTGAACTCATTTTGGACGCATGAACACAAATCTTGATACACACAAGAATTTTGCCACGTTTATCCCTATTAATCTTTATCAAGATCTTAAGACAGAATCGTCTTTAATTCCCCTCTTTGATCAAAATTGCACTAGCTTAAGGCTGTAAATTGGTAGTCAATAAATGACCCCCCTTCAGAAAAAAAAGCATCAGAGTTGAGTCACAGAAAGAAAAGGGGGAAAAGGTATAAATAAGTAAACAAAGATTTAAAAAAAAAATCAGAATCTTGATTCCTCATGTTTGTATTCATGGTCTATGGTGGGATGCTTTTCTTCACACTCTTGAACCATTAATTTAATAAATTATTTTAATTTATAAGTGCAATTGTAATTCATGACCAATTCTAATTTCATCGTATGTTCTACTGTTTTCTCCAATACTGTTCTAGTTATGTTTATTTTAAATGTCAAGTCTAACTCTAGGAACATTTTCTTTGTGTTTGGATCAACACAGAACTTGAAGACCTCCTTTGATAGAATGCTAAAAATTATTCTTCACTCCTGTAAAATTTGGCTGTTTTTCTACCTGAATATTTCATATATTTCTACCTGGTCTTGTTATGTAAATCTGAATTTTTAACTGAAAACATACCTACGAGATAATATATATGTGATCTTAAGTTCAAGTATAGGCAATGGAAGAAAAATCCAAATTTATAAGAAGCTGCTGAACATGACACCTGTTGTGATTTTGATAAGAAATGTCCCCATAGGCTCAAGTATTTGAAAACTTGATTCCAAGTTGGTGATGATAGATGGAAATATTTTGGAATTTTTAGGAAGCTAAATCTTTCTGAAGAAAATATACCATTGTGAACAAGCTTGAAGACCTTATAGTTTTTGGTTTTGGTTTTGGCTTTTTTCCAGAATTCAGTTCACCGTTTTGGTCTTCTTTATGTAGCTAAGACATAATTGCTGAACTTCTTGCTATGCCTACGACCATGTCTCACCCACCATAATGGATTCAAAGTACCTCTTTCTCAAATTCTCTGTAGTCTCGGCATTTTATCATAGCAACAAAGGTAACCAATATAGAAGATGCTAGCAGATTTGGAGTATTTCTGCAAAGAACACAACCACATTGGTTTTGTTATTGTTGCTGCTGCTGCTGCTGTTTATGTTTTTTTATTTGTTAGGGTATTTTTTTAAGAATTGTGGAAGACTTTGGAACTTTGGACTAACAAAGCAGTTGGACACTATAAAGAGAGATTAATTAGCCATTCTAGTGGATAACTGGAACGTAGTGCTGCAGGAAGTAATGTGAACTGTGGAGACCCATGTCTGCTTGAATTTTAGTCGAATGTAAAGGCTATATCAGCTTTTGGAATAGAAACTATGCATATGTTTCTATGAATCTGGCTGTTACTTGTCTATGTCCTGGGAATCCTCATACAGCCAAAGTATAAGATACTGAACATAGTTGTTGGTGAAAGAGAATATTGGATTGCATAGTATTGAGTCCGTGGTATGGTTACTATTGGTAACCCCTATTTAGAAGAAATTAAACAAAGCAAATAGAGTAGAACAAAATACAAAATATACAGTCTGAAGAGAAAAAGAGCAATAGGAAAATTAAAGTGACAGTCAAGGCATGTGCTGACATAGAGACTGCTTAATAAAATTGGTGACATTGAGGAGAACCATCCTGCTCTTCACTGAAACAGTGGAAAGAGTGCACTTTACAAAAGTCCTCTCCCAGCCAAGTTTCCGACTTGTGAAAGGATAAAGTTTAATTGTTGCAGAATTTGTTTAACTATGTAAAAGTGTGTTGCATTTGTTTAATTATTTGAATATGTGTTGCTGTTTTACCTTCCTGCCTAAGGTACCTGATTGGTCTAATAAAAAGCTGCATGGGCAATACTGATGGAGGAGGTATAGGCAGGACTTCTGGCAAGAAGAGTAATTTAAGAGAAGGGATTTAGGATGGGAGTAGGGGAAAAAGAGAGATGCCAGGGGCCAGGCAGTCAGACACAGAGGAAGCAGAAAGGTGGGACATTCAGAATGAAAGATAAGAAGCCCCGAGACATAACATAGATTAATAGGAACAGGTTAAATTAAGTTAGAAGAGCTAGTCAACAAGCAAAGCTGAGGCCGAACATTTATAATAATAAGTCTAAGTCTACGTGAGTTTACTGGGGAGCTTTGTGCCTCCCTCCAAACAATGCCAACTACACCTAATGGCTTACTTGCTCCCAAGAAACAAATTCTTTAGCAGAGTAAAGCTGTTCATAAATATAGTAAAAAAAAAAAAAAAAAAAAAAAAAATGGAGATGATCCATCCCAGCTAAAGGACAAATGTGAGAGTGTCATGTAGGTGACATTGGCTCTGGAGGCATGAAATGTAAGGGGAGGAATTCACAGGTTCTTTTACCTTGGTTTCTGATATTTGATGCGGCCAGGCACTATGTGGTAGTGTTGGAGTCATTGTTAGAAAGCCGTGAGGTGTCATCATGTGAAGCTATGAAAGTGAAGTTTGGATCACACACAGATTAAAGGATAGTGGTAATTTAAAAAACCATGAGCCACATACCAAAAAAAAAAAATACTTATAGTTAGTAGAACCAGATTAGAAGAGAGATGTGTGTTACAGGCAACAAAGGTAGAGAGGAGGAGCCATCTAAGCCCCTTGAAACTAAAGTCCCAGGCAAGGAAAAAACAAAGCTATATGATTTATTATTTGCCCTGCTAGGTTTTAGACTCCTTTGGTAAATTATTTCTTTACTATACCTTCATTCCTCCCCCTTTAGAAAGAGAATGAATATTATGTGTCGTTGTGCACTAGAAGTATGTGATTAAGTTTTTATTTTAGGGGTTCATTATTAATAGATTGCCTTAAATTTCATAGAAGACTGGACTTTTTTTTTAAACAGAGTTGATAAAGATTGTGAAAACTCTTGAAGTTGAGCTAAGTGTAACTTGCATTATGTTGTGGCCATTAGCCTATGGAAAATAGGGATATTTTACTTGCAACTCTAGTTCCCTAACAGTGTGTCTGACTCTGACCTACACTGGATAGGTTGTAAGTGGTTACAGGTTAATAAGATGATAATAGGTGTTGAGTATTCCTCAGGTATATTCCAGGGTTCGATCTCATGCTAACATGAATCATCAGCATGAAGAAGGACACTAGCCAATGGGAATAGTGAACTCAAGTCTAAGGCGACTTCCCCTCCTGAAATGTCAGACACCAAGGAATGTCCGTAGTCTCTTTCAGTCTCGGAAGAGAGACCAGATACAAGAAAGATGAAGGAAGAAATGGGGAATGATGACTTAGGCTTCTTAAAGAAAACAGACAATCAGAGGTGATCTTGATTAGCCAATAAATAGGTCTTGCTCATCTCATCGCCAGAATCTTTTCTGTCATTACATCAGATAATATTCTGAGTTTCTCCTTCTAATAACTTAAAGGACATGATGAAAGTTATACTTTAGTTAGCACCTGTTGAAATCAAAGTAGAACTAAATGAGTCTCACTAACAAGCTTGGGCTTGTGTTTTCATTCAAGCATGAGGGAAAGAATAAGGCAGGAGAGAAACAGAAGGGGGAAAGAAACCAAAGAGACATAATAATATGTGAAGTATTACTCTGATGAGTCTTGTAGTTCTCAAAGATAAAATATAAATTACCCCTTAGACATTTTACAGATTGGTGAGGCAAAACAACTTAGTGTCAAGAGAAAGGGATTGGACTCATAAAATGATAGACTGGTTCTAGTTGACCACACATCAGCTGTGGGACAATCAACATTCTTAAATGCCATTTTTCTCCTGTATAAAAAGGAACTAAAATTATCCTTTCTAAAAACCATATATAATAAAAAATCAACTCTGTAAATGTGTAAAAATGTAGCATGTCTTCATCTGAGATAGAGCATTAAATAAATAAATCAAATGCATTCCTACATGTATAAATATGTTAAATACATGCATCCTAACTTGAAAATCAAAGAATCAGAGAGAAGTCCTGCAAGAGAAAGGGACAATCGAGTTAGGGATTCTCAAAAAAGAGTGAGTAGAAATGAACCTCCCAGGAAACAGCAAAAGTGGGATGCCAGATAGAAGCCTCTGCCAGGCAAACCTGAAACACATCAATACTGTCTTCATGTTTGGAGTAGAGAAAAGAAGAGGGAGTATTGTAGGAGCACATGAGTCCTGATCTAGGGCTTCACGTGTAGGTATAGCTATGAGGCACAAATACTAAAGGAGAAAAGTTATATGATAAGACATATGGGCTTATTCATCTTTCTTCATTTTGCTGGTTCAAGAATTGAAACTAAGCAAACTGCAAAATTTCCAAAGATTGTCATTAGACCCTGGGATTGAACTCCAAGTTTCCATCCTGCCTTTTGGAAGAAAATGTATTGCGGATAGTCTGCTCATTTCCTGTGTGTATGAGTCCACTAATGTACAAAGTAGGCATGATAATGATTGTGCAACTAGGAGTCTGCAGAATGATGGTGCCAACATCATGTGGGAGCCTATATATATATGAATTACACTCCAGGATGGAGCAAACAGCAAAGGGGGTTAGCCCTGCCCTCATCCTGTTCAGTCATATTATTAAATTCCTCACAAACTGGCAACCTAGAAATGAACAGCATCTGACTTTGCTGCTCAACTCTGCATCTCAGAAAGGGCAAGCTATTTCTTGGTACTTAAGGCTTAGTATTTCAAATAGTGCTAACTATAGTTTCGTGCACCCTGCAAGGAAGGAATTTCTAAAGTGCCTATCAAAAATACATATTCATTTAGTTACTGGAAATGTAAAAGCAATCCTTTCTCCTACCTGTGGGGAACATCACTTTTACAGCAGCAATTTGTTCATAAAAGAGCAATATTTGTGCCAAGAATTCAAGTGAAACAAATGTTCTTCTTGATGGGAAGTGTCCACACTAATTTAAAACTGTAAAGTAAGAATTTTAAATTCATCTCTCTGTGACTTGGCATTTGCAACTTCTACATAATTTGACTCATGTCGAGCTACTTGAAAGAACGTGGTGCATAGTACTACATGGGAAAATATCAGGCTGATGCTCTGAAATTTCCTCTGTATCTTTCAAAAGTACACTTTTCTATAGTGCACTGTTAGGCACCCTATCATCATTCTTTCTTTGAAATGTCACCCTTGTTCTGTCAAAGGCTCCTTTCGGTATGTCTGATGAGCTTTGCAAGTGTCTGACAGGAGGCTGTCAGGAAAAAAAAAAAAAAAAGGGAAAAAAAAAGAAACATGATACAAGGAGATACCTTTTGTCTCTAAGTGGAGAAGATGGTTATTTTTAGACAGCACAGATCAGCTGAACAAATGCTAGGTGAGTTGATCAGCTTCTTAAAAGGCATGAAGATAATGCCAGGAGGTTGAGCAGTTTCCCTGTCACACTGCCCTCATGTTCTCTTCTTTTTACACATTCTCCATCAAGTGGCTTCTGATGAGCTCTTTAGATCATTCTGTGGCTGGCAGATTGATGCCCCCTCAACCATCCATGTGTCTAACTACTCCAACTTCCTTCTCCATAACTACACACACAAGCAGAAAAGTGATAGCATGAATGAAGCTGATCGTAAGCACAAAAGAATTTGATTTTTAATAGAGACAATGATCAGCTGAACTGTTTTCCAGAAAACAATAATATGGTATTACATTGGCAAATAGATCAGTCAGAATCCCTATCTCCTCCACGTGTTTCTCCTCACTAACTCCTGCTAAGTGGAAGAAGTATAAGAGTCACAGATCCACAGCCTAGGAGGTCCCGGAGAAAGACTCAGTGCTGCAGGCGAGCCATACTGCTGACCTAGTTGTTCTCAGGTTCTTCTGCTACCCTCACATCTTCCTTTCTAGCAGTTGTACTGTTTCTCACACAGAACAAAGAGTGGGGCTCAGCTCACATTGGGTCATACTGTTCTTCACATTAATAGGAAAATGAGTCTTAAAGGACTAATTTAAATGTATCACACTTTCCCGGTAAGCCAAGTCTAAGGTGTCCCTGGTATGCCTATTCTGGCTTTAGTAGGAAGTTCTTGCTGGATGCTCTCCCTTTGATTTAGGGAATATATTGCACCTATAATTATGTCAACCTTACATAGAAAAGAGAGATTCCACAGATGTAATTGAGCTTACTCGTCAGCTGACATTAAGTTAATGAGAAGAGACATATCCTAAAAGGCCTGATCTAACATCAAGAGTCCTTTAAGTTACCCTGAATTATTTAGGGTTGTGCCTAGATGTCTAAGACACACAGAGTAGACATTTACACTAGAAGCACTATCCTATGACGACCTTGAAAGAGAAAACTAGTTCATTGTGGAGGAAGACATGTCATAAGCCTGTAAGTATCCCCAAGTAGATAACAATGACCTCCAAATAATAGCCAGAAAAATCATGGAATATCACCCCTATAACCACATAGAACTGAATTATCCTAATAGTCTAATGAGATATAAATAAAATCCTGGGCTAGTGAAGTGATTCATTAGGGAAAAGCATTTATCACCAAACCTTGCAACCTGAGTTTGATCTAAATCCAACATGATTTCAGTCTCTGGGATCAACTAGGTAGGAGATCTCATGCAAGCCATTGTCTGACCTCCACACAGACTCCACATGTATGCTTCCCCAGCATAAATAAAAGTGATTTAAAATATTTATAATATAATCTTATGCCAAGGTGAGATTGCAGTTATAGCCAACAACTTGATTTTAGTATTGTCTTAGTTTGGCCTTCTACTCCTGTGATAAAACACTGACCAAATGCAAAGCAGAGGAAAGAATGGTTTTATTTCATCTGGCAACTCCCAGGTTATAGTCTACCACTAAGGTAAGTCAGGCCAGGAGCTGAAGAATAGGTCATGAAGGAACACTGCTTAATGGCCTGCCCAGCCTGCTTTCTTATAGCTCCCAGGACCAGGAAAGAGAGCACCCAGAGTGAGCTGAGATCTCCTACATTAATCATTAACAGAGAAAACACCCTACAGGCTTGTCTACAGTCTGAGGGAAACATTTTCTCAATTGGAGTGCATTTTCTTCTGAGGTGACCCTAGCTTATATGAAGTTGGTATATGAGACTCTAAGTGGGAAACTGACCTAAACCAACTCACAATTTATGACCTCCATATATTGTCACATAACAATAAGTCTCTAAATTTGTAAAAATTTTACATAACATCAAAATTTTATTTCTCCTTTCATTATATTAATGGCCAGTCTAAGGAACGTTCTTCAGGCTATGTGGATAAGGTCTGTAACATTTTGAATAGAACTCAAAAAGCACAAGGGACATTTGAGAATGAAAGGACCACATAGAGCTGAAAACCACCAAACTGGGGCTATGTGTTTCCTTTCCCAACAAATTTTATGAAGGAGTGGACTAGGAGTAGAAATAACACCAGGAAGGGTACCATTATTGTGCCCTAGACCTGTTCAGGATCAGAGAGCTAGTCTAACCAAGGTGGCATTAACATGGACCCTAATTGATCAGTATAGATAAGACTTTGTGCAATAGACAGACTATGTGATTCAAGTTGTATGTAGATTCAAATGATGTATTGAATTGCTAATTTAGTTGTGGATGTGGGCTTAGACATGAATAATCTATGGCATTCACAGATGTAGATAATATTGGGCACCATAAGCAAACTAACATAGCCCAGGAATGTTCCTTCCACCTCAACCTCTAAAATACTGAATTGCTAAATATTAAGTCACCAAATTTGTACCAAATTTACATAGCAACAAGAAATGTATTTGTTTTTTTATTATATCAATGGCCAAATGTAAGCATAAGATGTATGCTTAAAGTTTCAATTTCAAAATGATATTTTTACCATTTAAAAAAATCTAACATATGCTCAAACGAGCACATAAAATATCTGGTCTCTCTTGACCCTTTTAATTTCCAATTATTCCTGACTCTCTGCCCCACTTCCTGATTTTGTTATTGTTATTTTTGTTGTTTATTTTTCCTTATCAATGACCTTTAAAGGAAATTAGCAAACTATAATATTCTTTCATGAACATAGGAAGTTGTTGTTCTTTAGTGAATGTCTGAAAACTAGTATCTGTGCATCAATTTAAACAACACTTTTATACTCGTGAAGTGAGTTTGACATTCTGCTTATAAATTAGAAAATCTTATTACTAAGAAAATTTCATTCTGCTTGTTGAACATGATGATGGGACAATAAAATCCTTCTGCTGAAGAACAGGGATGGAGACTTGGCTTAATAGTTGAGAATACATGTTGCTCTTACAGAGGACCTTGGTTCAATTCCCATGCAGGCTCACAATCATCTCCATTTCCACTCCCAATGTTTCCTTTTCTGACCTCTCCTTGTACCAAGCATTGATATGCTGCACACACATACACAAAAGCCAAAAGCATGTATGCACAAAAAATAAAATAAATAAACCTTTCAATATTTTTTAAAAGAAATAAAAGGGGAGGGCACACAAGGGAAAAGAAGAGCGTTTACAAGTTAAATAATTGGAAATAGACTGCAGTTCCATCATGATTTTAAAGCACAGGATAGAAGAAAATGTCATTAGCAAATGTGATGTCCTCATCTCTCCACATCAGCAAGACTATCTGAATTTAGGTCCCAGGGTATGATTTTTCCAGTGATTAGAAGTAACACATCTGACCTCAAGTTTCACCCAGTAACTTTACAGAAAACAAAAACCTGCCAGGAGAAATATGCTAATGTGATATTTCTAAGTATAAATAACACTGTTATGCTGTAAAAAAGTAATCTTGGAGCAACATCTAACCATTAGGTGGGTATTGTTCTGTTATATATGGCATGGTGGAGAAGGAATCGTTCCTTGAGCATCTTCCATGTCAACCATTAAATGCAAAATGAGAGATAGTTCTGTGTATAGCTGAGACATAACAAAAGAGATTTGTCCATTTACACCTCTAACATTCTGCCCAAGAAAAGTGGTTGTTTCTAGAAAATGACATCAGTCTTGACATACACAGTATCAGGGCTTGCTGGTCTTATTGTGAATCCAAGAGTAATCAATCCCCTAGGTTAATCTGGAAAGCTAAATCAAATATTACGAGGAACCTTTCAATTAGGAGCAAAGTCAAAAATGAGTAGAGCACAAACATACTAAGGAGAGGCAATTAAATACAAACAAGCACCATTGCAGTTTCCTTCAAAGAAGTATAATTAATTCCAAGCAGACTGCTTTGGGATTATTTGGATTAAGTGTGGCATCCTTGAAAGTTTGGTGACTTTTACTTCCCAGGAAATGACAGTTTCTATTGTTATAGGTCATGCAGATGGTCACAGATGGGACATTTGTTTCTAGTGTGGTTTTATGTGAGACTGGAATCACAGTGGTTGGGAACGGAACGCTGAAGGAATAAGTATTAAGGTGGAAGGGTCCTGGCTGATTAAGGAACCCCACGAAAGTGGTTACACCAATGCAACTCAAAATGCATGCACTGAAGTGCGCAGCTAAGCATCACAAGCCTTCATTGTTGCTCACAGAGCAGTTGTGACATGCAGGGGGCTGTGAAAACATGTAGCCTCTGCAACAGTTAACTCAAGACCTTTTACTTTCTCATTTTTATCCCTATTGCCAAAACAACCTTTATTTATTGTTGTTAACTTTGCTCAGAATGGAATGTCACCTCCCAGGAGGTTAAGTTTTCTATTTACAAAAAAAGAACCTCAAATGCCTAAACAAGGAACCAAGCTGCATATATAATGAGATGAAAATGAAAAGAAGGTAATGACAGTAACTGTCACAGAGACCCATTGGGAAAGCAGAGAATGAGCGACCATTGACTTTCCGGGTGACCTACTAGCCTTAGCAAACATTTAGAGGCTCAATTACATCAAGAAGTTGACTGAGTTAAGGGTCACCTGTCAAATGTATAGACACAGGACTAGCCTGGTGCAGACATCCTCATTTAATTGGTCTGATACAAGCTAGAAGAATTTGTTTACAATTCGGAGTCTTACTCATTTTTGTAGATGGCACTCTCTGTGAGAGAAAACAGTCTCTTCTTATCAGAGCTGTCTCAGTCTATTCTGTGCTGCTGTGACAGCCATAGGAATTCAAGGGTATGGTGACAATCATCTCAAGAAGGCCTCTGAGCCCTAAGTAACACAAAACAGCAAAGGGCAAAGGTGAGATAGGAAGAGAGAGGTGGAGCATGAAGACTGGCTAGATTTAAAACACTCTTGCTTTCAGAATACCTGATTTGCTAGGGATAATTGCCTTAATCCATCCACATAGTAAGAAAACATGCACTCTCAACCATTGTATGAGCAGTCACATTTCAAACATCAGTTTTGGAAGCCAACATGCAAAATATAGCAGTCTTTCCTCAGTAAAATCATGACATGGGTAAGTGACTCTTTCATAAGGTGGCCACAGATATAAGTCAAGCATAAATAAATAACTCAAGCAGAACACTGAGATGTGAACTAATTAGCACCTAGTCTTGCGCCTCCAACACCAGTTTCTTCAGGCCTGTGCTTAAGAAACAATTTGATTAATAAAAATCACCTTTAAAGGGAATAGGGAAAACCCAGTGATTTCCTGGCATTTTATCAAGTCTTCCTGGAAATGTTTCCTAATCTCAGCATGGAGTTTTCAGTTATGAGGGGAGAAAAATTACTGGATTCAAAGTAGAGAAAGCTGGAATAAAGGGGCAATGTTTTGTTAACTATTTCTTATAACCAGCATGGGGAACTGGGGGTTGTCTGGAACAGAGCTAGAATTGGGCCATTTCAGCACAGTAGGATAGTGTATTGAATTCCAGCAGTCTGCTGGAAATTCCTGCCAAGCACCAGATAGTGAATAGCTTGTGTTTTGCAGGGAGTATGGTCTTTGTTGAAGTACTAATATATTTACACAGAAAAGTAGCAGTATGTAAAAGGTAGTGATTAGTGAATATTTGTTGCTATAAACCATTTTTTAGAGCTATAAGCAGTGAGTAGCCTCCAGATTATCAGATGATGATTCCTGTTTTTTGTTTGTTTGTTTGTTTTGTTTTGTTTTGTCTTGTCTTTAATGAAAGGGATACACCAATTATTCTACTGCTCAAGGTAAGAGAGTCAACTCTCAGACGTTTAGGAAAAAGTATACATTAAAAAAAAAAAAAAAACAGGCTTGTGTGTGTGTTGCAAAATATTTGAACCCTGTCTAAAGATATATTACTGTGACTGGTGTAATAAAGGGCTGACTCTCCAGCCAATAGCTAGCCAGAGAGGATAAGTAGAATTTCAGGGAAAAAGAAAGGTGCATAAGCCAGCAAAACACAAGAAGAAAAAATAGGTGCAAGATGGAAGAAATGTAGTAACACATCTCATTGTAGTTATTTGTGATCTGGTAGTCCCAGTGAGAAAGTACAGCTGTATACTTGTGTGTGTGTGTGTGTGTGTGTGTGTGTGTGTGTGTGTGTGTGTGTGTGTGTGTGCGCGCGCACGCGCACATGCACACATACATAAGCACAAAATATGTATATTCATATATTATTCAATGACATAGATGCTTGTGTAGAAATTATTTCTTAGGTGTACTTTGCCCTTGTACAAACAGAGTATAATTATACAGACTATGGGCATGATGTTACCAATTGATCACTCTCATATGTGATCCATCATCCATAAAATGTCATTAGATCATACATAGCTATAGAATCATATCAAACATACACTATCCATTAATATATGTACATATTATAAATGTGCATAAATACATATATAGAACTATGTTGATGAGACTCTTAGAATTAAAGTCTCTTCTATGCAGTCTCTGCTGTGTCAGATTAGCTAAGTCAAAACTGTTTTCCAGAATGTCCTTTTGTAGATTAGTTTATCATGAGCCACAAAAGATATTTCGTATTAGATCTGGAAAGAGATGGACCCTTGCATTGGCCTACAATAGTCAACAGGCTTTCTAGTCTAGCCTGGGGCTAGTGGCGGCTCACATCTATTGGTATTCGGTTTTGTATAAACCAACAGCCAAACCCCCAGATTCCAACTGAGCTCTCGAAGTAGACCTCATCCACCAGTTTTTCCAAATGCTGGTCAGGCTTGCCATATTCCTGGGTAGAAGAATAACATTTTCTTCTGTAAGAGGCTATTCACACCACAGATGTTGTAGGCTTAATAGTGAGTGGGAGATGCAGGTTCTTACTCACTCTTCTGTCTCCGCTCATTCCTGCTTTCTCGGACATCCACCCATCTCTTTCTTAACTCTCATTAGCACTTGTTTCAGACCCCACATAGATGCAATGTAGAATGCATTATATGTCTATTTATATAATTAGTTACCCACCTTTAATAGCCAGAGACATCAGGATTTTCTGATAAAACCTTAACTAGCATACCCCAGCATAAGTAACTTCCAATTTAAAGGAGAGACACAAGATTATTAAAAATCTAAAACATATTAGTCTTTAAAAAAGGCATCATTAATTACGATGAATTTTTTTTTCTTTCTGAAGGTCACACAATTTCTTTCAACCCCAGGAATCTGCGAATGCTGGATTCTGTAATGATGATGACCTTTTGCTCACAAAGAAGAGACAAGGCTTTGTTTTCCTCTCTTACAGGATCAATGATGCACATTAGTGGGACTGGTAGCTAGGGGACCAGCATAGCAACCTATTGGCCCCTAACTAAGCAAAACCATCTGGCCTTTAGAGAAATTGAGCCCACATTATTGACCTCAATTAACACTGGATTTTAATAAGCTGAAGAAAGAAAAGCTGCCATTAATGCAACTACCTCTTCCAAGACCCTACTAACTGAAATATTACACCCATATTTACCTTCCAAAGCCCTCAAACTCATTCTTTTGGCCAAGGTATGATAAAAGCCATGAATCATGATATCATCACTGTAACCTGATTGATTGGCAGTGGTTAGATTTTCTGACTCATCAAAGTTCTTTTCTCTTTGCAAATGTTAGTCAGTTCAAGATACTGAAGACAGCAAGTTGTTCAAGACTATCACTGTAGACCTAAATTAAATCATAGGCCTTTCTAGGAGAGGTACAGAAGGTGTGATAATCAGAGAAGAAAGCACCGTCATGATGGAGGGTAAGTGGTGCAGCTAGAATCCAAGAAATCTTAAAAGTAAATTGATAGAGAAAGCACTAAATAGACTCTCCACTATGCCTCTAAGAGAGAATACAGTCGTCAATATTCTTAGTTGAAGCCTATTTTAGAATCTAAGATATTGAAATAATAAATCTGTTTTTCCAAGTCATCAAGCTGATAGGAATATGTTTTTGAATCTACAGGAAATAAATGCATGTCATTTTAATATATGATTGAATACCCACAATGACAGATAGATATCTCCAATCCCAGCATAGCAGAACCACTGAAAAAATGGACACAGCATTCATTAGGAAGGATGAAGCAGGAGCTTTTTATGTTAACTTCTTAATCAGGTACTCCAAGTTAATCAGAAATATCCAAAAATGCTTAATCAAAAAGCATCCAAAATCTTCTTGACCTAAAATTCTCTAGCCAATAAAACACTTTGTGGTCAAACCTATTTTAGAATACAATGACAATGATGAGTTCCAGGTATTAAAAAAAAAAAAAAAACATAACAGATTCTGCCTTTCTCTTCTCATGAATACTTTCCAAGCAATACTATTAAACCTACACACATTGGAAAAGACTCTCTAAACAGGACCCCAATTAAATGGGGATTAATACCAACAACTGGAAAATGATACTACATGAAACTATAAGTTTATGCACAGAAAAGGGCACCATCATTTTATTGAAGCGGTAGCCTACAAAACGGAAAATTATACCATCTGACAGATGGTTAGTAGCTAGAATATACAGAGAACTAAAAATATCTAAGCATCTAGAAAACAATTCAATTTTTAAAATGTGTCAAGGTACCAAACACAGGGTTTTCAAAGGATAAATTGCAGATATCTGAGAAATATTTTTTTAATGTTCAGTTTCCTTAACTACCAGGAAAATACAAATCAACACTTTAAAATTTTATCCTACACTTGAGATGAACAGTATGAGGCAAAAACCTAATGACAACCAATGCATGCATAATGTAGTGCAGTGAGAATGAGTATTCACTGGAGGTGAGAGTGCAAACTGGAGCAACCACTATGGAAATCTGGGTGGAGGGTTCTCAAAAATCTAGAAATAGATATGCCACATCCAGCTGTATCATTCTCCATTACTGCTTTAATTAAATAGCCAATAAATAGAAACCTACATAGCCATAAACTAGTTAGGAAAGCTTTCTGTGCTATACATATTTGAAATATATAAATATATAGAGAGAAGTATAGCTAATGAAAATGTGACACATTACACAATGAGATATTACTCGGGTTTAAAGAAAAAAGTTACGAAACTCTCAGGTAAAAGGGCAGATCTGAAAACAATCACATTGAGTGAGGTACTCCAGACTCAGGACAAATGATACATGAGTTAATATGCACACCTTAAAAGGGTGATCAAAAGCTTAGAAAGATTTGTAGAACTCACTATTTTCAAGTGAGTAACACAAATTAAAGAACAAAAGTAATAATCCTGTTTTGATTTAAAAAAAAAAAAAAAGCTAAGAGTAAGAAAGTGGTGGCTTTTCACTCATCACTGGGAAACTGGAAAGCAGAACACACAAACAAGAAAGTTTAGAGCAACGGCATGAAGATAAGTGAGATGAGGGTGAATAACCTAATTCTACAGTAGTGGAGCAGCTGGTGTTTCCCATATAATTTAAAAAAAAAAACAAGAATAAATATTTCCTGTATAAAATCTAATTACTAAGGGTATCATTTGAAACAATGGAAAAATCATTACTGTCCAGGAATAATGGAACTTTCATACCTGACTATTGTGTATAGAAGACATACAGCATTCAAAGATGAAATTATGTAAAGCAAATCTAGACTGGGGAAATACTGTGATTTGAAAAGGAAGATATTGGGGCTAAGGAAATTTCTCAGTCATTTGTACCATTCCTTAGTCCTTCAGAGGCCTCTCATTAGGTTTTTGGTTTGTAGCTGTTTTCTCTAAGCTTACAAACTTCCATCCTTGGACCTATATAATAATTACTTTCTGAGCATGTGGGGGTGGATGAGACATTTTAATCCATTTAAATTTATCACATGAAATTCCTTTTATTTAAATTTTTCATACTATACATTTTCCTCTGCCTCAGACTCCATTCTCTTCTTACCCAACCAATTTTAATGTTCTTTCTCCCTTCTAAAAAGAAGAAAAATATGCAAGAACAAAAATCAAATTATCAAAAAAGACCAAAAATCAAATAACATCAAGTAAATAAAATGAAATAGAAAATATCCTCCCAAAGCCAAATAAAACATGAAATTCATTTTGTGTTGGCCAACTAGCCCGGAGTGTGGTTGACATACCTAATAACACTCCATTGAAGAAAACTATAACTGTGGTGATTAGTATTAAAAATTCAGTCCATAAATGTAAATATAATTTCTGTCCTAGAACATAATAGCCTGTTTTCTCATTTCTTTTGACAACAGATGTTTTTTTAATTTCAAAAAGAAGTATCCAAAACACTAAAACAGTGATTCTCAAACTTCCTAATATTGATACTTTGTAAGTGTAATTTTACTGTTACAAAATATAACTTAAATATCTGATGTGCAACCCTGTGGATATTGCAAAACACATATTGAGAACCACTGTATTCAAGATAAATACATTTTTTTTAATAAAACTCTCCTCCATCTAGGAAGGAAACTTTTTAAGAAACAGGGTGGAAAGGGAAAAGAAATAAAAAGATATTATAAGAAAATTTAGAAGGAGATAAAAAGAAAACCTGCTAGGAAAAGTATAACACTCCTCAACCCAGTATGGAAACTCCCTAAAGACAGGAAATAAATAACAACCCGAAATAGCTTCAGGAAGTCCCTGAAACTGACCAGGCTGAACTAAGCCCCTTCTTCACCAAGATGTATAAGCAGTAAAGACCATTGAGACTCAGTCTCAGATAAACAAAACCTCAAAGAAGAGTCTGAGACAAGCCCTGCAGCCTGGAAGAAACAACCAAGGAGCACAGAAGGTACAAAGAACAGATCAACTCCCAGAAAGAGGGCCCACAGAGCTTCCCAGAAAGGACATTCTCCAAATTTTCAAGCTACCTGCATGATATGCAGTGTATTTTAGGTTCTCATATTTGGTAACTGGTGTGGGCTTGATGATACAACTTTCCTTGAGTCATTTCTTCTTCTAAACCCATATTCCTACAAGTAACCACAATAAAATTCAATAGTTAACACATTCGTGTTTTGGTGGAATCCATACTTTTGTCTATTGTCAGTTACTTATATGGAGTGAAGAGACATTTGTTCATGTCTACCCAGGACATATAATGTCATATAACAGTTCCTAGCACCCATACGGTGACTTATAACCACCCATAGATTCAGTTTTAATTGATCCAGCCCAGCACCCATTTCTTGCTTCCATAGAGATCAAGCTTACATATAGTGTACATACATATATACAGACAAAACACTCATATATATATATATATATATATATATATATATATAATATCATGTTTAAAACAAAAATAAATGATTAAACATGAAATAAAATTGATATAATATAAAATATCTTTTACATAATGTAAAAAGTCTTCATAACAGTTAAAAGTCAGGGGAAACCAATGTCAGATAGATAGCTAAAATGCAATACATCTGATGACAATTGTTGCAACTTTACGCATTTAAATAAAACTGTCATAAAATAACCAGCTTTAAAAAAATACTCACTTCATAAAGAAACTCAAGTCTTGAGAGGAATCAATTCAAAACATATAAAGACAAAATGTGAGGTGGTTGAGATGAAGAACCAAGTATAAGCAAAGAGAAGATTTCACAGACATCTCTGTGGTAACTGGAGAGACACCTTTGGGAAGGAAAATATGTGTACAGTGGATACAATGAATAATGTGAGAAAATGAAATGAATAAAATTGGAAAAATTTTTCAGAAGAAAATTGGAACATGTATATGCATGTGAGCAGTAAATGCCTCTCTATAAATGAACAAACAAAAAGAGATGAGTCCCGTTTATTATTGATATTATATGCAAAAACCTGAGTATACTGTGTTAAAGAAAAAAATATAAAATTTGCAAAATGTTGACATATGCTAATAAAGTTACTATTTTCAAAGATAAATAACATTGAGCATAAAGACAAAAGATTGTTATTTACACAAGGAAATATAATCACATAGACATGAGCATCAACATATAAAACTAACCAATCCCTACTAATTATTCAAAGAAATAAAGTTTTAACTAATTGCATTATATCTAGCAAAAAGAAAATATTAACAAGCAAGAATTGGAGAAGTGTAATTACATGTACACTTACTGAGAAACTTTCAAAAGCATTAATTTATTGAAGCAAGATATGAATATATGAGCTAATGTTAAAGGACTGGCAACACGTGGTGGGAAATTACCAAGTAGTAAAGTGTAAGAAACATAAAAATGTGATCATATCTGGACAGAGAACTACTCGTAACTGGAGAAGATTAGAAATACAGCATGCAAAACATGTAAGTTAAATATGATAAAGTAACAGACATAAAAGCTTATTTCAAGACAGAAAGCTAACCACTATACAACCTAATATATAAGACTATTAAGCAAGACAAATTTTATATTATACAGAAAAGTATTACATAAACTATTATACAATGATAAAGATAGATTCACATATTAGAGCAGCACATACTAATCAGGTAACTCAATTGTTTAAAATTGAAAGTCTCTTGCATCTTATTGCAAAGTATCAGTACGGTATATGTGAATAGCCATTGGAGATCCATCTGGAAAAGGAGCTAGGCCCTCCAAGGGTAGGCAACTGTCAATTGGCATGGGCAGTATGTGGAGCCTTGAGGGGTGGGATCAGACTGTGTTCCTGTGTGTGGGCTGGCACCTTGAAGCCCATTCCCTGCACAGGAACACCTAATCCTGTCTTGATATGGGGATGAGGAAATCGGACTTTCCCAGAATGGATGCACCACGATGCGCTGACCAATCTTGGCACTTCTTGCCATTTTGGGGGAGGGGATGGGAGGATGGGGAGGAGAGAGGCTGAAAGCTCACTAGAAGACTTTGGGAGGAAGAAAGGGAGTGAGATCAGGGGGATACATGAGTAAAAAGGACATTTTATAAAAATATAATAAAATAAAATAAACATTTAAATGTAAAAAAAACACAGAAAACTAACAAATCTGCATGAGAATTTGTACATATTTTTCATTATGATAATGTTTATGTATAGAAGAATATTATTGGGAAATAATAAAAATAACAAAATTGTAAGAAGAAAAAAAAGTACATGGAGTTAATTGTGGATCTACATAGTTTGAGTAGTATAAAGTGAGCATGAAATTTATAAAGCGACATAATTTGATAATAAAACCCTGTCTTCAGTCACCTAGCTTGATTACATAAGAGACCTCACAGAAATTCATGATACATTCTCCAGTGCAAAAATATCACAAAACATAATTTTATAACACTAGCAGATGTTTAAATATTAAAATCCCAATACAAAGGCATTCTTCCAGCTAGAAAACATAATAATTTCAAGTAAACTTCAGGTTACATTGGAAATAAAACTACTGAATTTCTTCAAACCTGCAAAGAGTAATAAGAAAATGCCACAAAGCATGACTATTTATATAATCTTATACAGCGATGAGAAAAATAAGATTTAGAGCATATTAGTAATCTACAAAGAAATCAGAGGAAGAAAATATAGACAATCATATCAACTTACAAGGCATACGCACTTGAAAATAGCCAACAATTGTTCACAATTAAAAACCAAATGCTGTCATCAAGTTAGTAGACAATGACTTTCATTTGGGAAAGAGTATCTACATAAACATAATTTTAATGCCCACAGATCAGCACAACTCTCATCCTTCATCTGGGGAGCTTCTGTCCACAGCAGATGGTACCTGCCCTCATTTGCTTCTCTGCAGCTGCGACAAAAGACTGGCTGAAACCGATTTGTGGAGAAAAGAATTTTTATGGACTTACAGGTTACTATCCATCATCTAGAGAAGCTAAGGAGGGAACTAAATGTAGCAACTGAGGCAGAGATCGTGAAGAAAGAACATGCTTACTGGCTTGTTTTCATATTTAGCTTGTTTACTTGTATCCAACACAAGATTGCTAGGAGTGGTACTGCTCATAATATTCTGGGCCCTGTAACATTCATAATTAATCAAAGAAATGGTCCTCCAAACGCCCATAATTCAGGCTGATGGACGAGCTTCTCTATTGAAGTCCTTTCTCCCCTGATGACTCTAGTCAATGTTAAGTTGAAAAAAATCTAAGTATCATAGACACACAACTTGTCAAAATAAAGAGAAAAGAGGCTGTGCCGTGCTTAAGTTTATATGGGGCATTTATATCACATCTCCTTCTCCCAAGGATGAAGGATCATCACAAAAAAAAAAATAGTATGAACAATATAATAGCCAGAAGCAGTGCATGATTGCATACATCAAAATAGTGTTTTTCAAACAGGGCAAAGTAACTGCATACAAGAACTAACAGCATCTGTGATTGTATATGCAAGAACTGCACACAGTCAAGACACACTAAATACCTATTGGTGCTTGATGAATTTGGGGGTTAGTGGAGAAATAAAGTCAATATCCTTTGGAGTTTTAGTCAGTGGGAGTCTACTCATGATCTAGTAGATGGTTCAATATACACACATGCACCAGTAGTACTATGTGGACTTACAGGAGTTCTTCGCTTGTTTGTATTTTAATTTTTAATTGGTTTTACGTGTATGGGTTCTTTGAATACCCGTATATCTATGTGACACCTTCACACCTGGTGTTTTCAGAGACTAGAATATGGTATTAAATAACCTAGGACTGGAGTTATATATGATTTTTAGCCGTCATGCAGATATTAGGAATTGAATCCCGGTTATTTGAAAGAGTAAACAGTGCTCTTAATCATTGAGCCTCCTCTCCAGCAATTTACAAGGTTCTTCTCCTTCTCGTCCTCTAACTTTTCATCTTGTCTGTAGTTTTAAATAGAGCAGATTAAGTTTGGAGGGAAATTGGTAGAGAGGGATATAGGGAAAGAACTAGAGAAGAAATAGATTTGATATGTTATAAACACATTATATATATTATTATACACATTTATAGATTCTCAAACCATTTCTTAAAAGGCAAGAAAATGTGTCCCTACAAACAGAAGTCCATTGCTGCATACACACACACACACACACACACACACACACACACACACACGTATACATACACACACACACATACATATACATACACACACATACGTATACATACACACACACACACACACACACACACACACACACACACATGTATATTTGAGTTTTGGCCAAGCCCTACTTCAGCTTCTTCCAATCCCACTATATCTCCCTCACGACTTTATGTACTCTTCTCTTACTGAGTTCAATTAAGCTTTCCAGTATACTCATGGTATACTCAAGGACCATTCACTGGAGCATGGGACAGTTACTTGGGGCTGTATCCCAGAAGAAGCAAGATCTAAAATCAATACTTGCAAACTGTTTCAATGAAAGATAAAGAAGAAATGCCAAGCATTCTACAAAGTCAGTATTCCCCTGATACAAAGACTAGATAGATATAAAACAAATTTCTGATGAATACTGATATGGAAATTCTCAACAAAATGTTTGAGAGGGTAGGGGAAGAGAAACCTTTGTTCACTGCTTGTGGGAGTACAATTTAATGCAGCCATTATGGAAATCATTTTGAAGGTTGCTCAAAAACTTAAGTGTAGAACTACCCCATAACCTAGTTATTTTACTATGCCACAGAGATATTTGTATTTGCATTTTTGCTGCTCTATTCACTATAGCAAAAAATGAAACCAAACTAACTTTCCATCAACAAAGGCATAGACAATAAAAAATATGATCATATATGAAATGAAATAGTATTGAACTCTAAAGAAAAATTAAATCATAAATTTTCAGAAAATGAAGTCAGAATATATAATTAAGTGATGTCTTCCAAACTCAGAAAAATTCATATTTTCCCAATGTGTAAATTCTGTTTTATAATGTATATATGTATATAAGAAAGCCAGTGCATACAAAGGCACAGTGTGACATGTAGAAGAGAGAACAAGAGAATAATATTAACTGATGAAGGACAAAATGAGGTAAGTGACACATGAGTTGTGAGAGAGGAGATAAAGCAAGTTGCTTTACTGGTTTTAACTCTGTCATGGATATTTAAATTTTTGTATATAAGTGCCTAAAAATGAACCTGATAGTGAACAGGCAAAATCCAAAGCAAAGATCCACAGCTTCGGAATGGCAATTCAAACTGTATAGAAATTCATTGCAACGTAAAGACTTTGGGTCTGGCAAAGTACATGTTTGACTGGCCATGTTAATCTAGCTTTGTGATGCTTCTTGTTTTCAAGTTCTTCAGAGTAACATGATTAAAAACATTCTCAACACATACCTGCAGACAAAATTCATAAATACATTTAAAAGAACATATCTTATAATGAGGTTACTTCCACTTTGGGAAAGTAAAATGGATTCAACATACATGAATCAAAAAAAAAAAAAACCAATATAAGCCATATAACTAGACTTAAGCACATATATTATACTATTGGCTTGACAAATGCTGAAAAGGTGTTTTACTAAGTTCAATATATTAGCATAAAAATTGTGAAGAGCTTAGAATTTTAAAGAAACACAGTAAAAGCAATAATTAATAAATCTATTGCCAACATAAAACTAAGTGCAAAGAACTGAGAATACTTCCTCTAAAATACAGATAAAAGATACAGATGCCTATTCTCTCTACTCTTGTTCAGCACAGGGCTCAAAATTATAGTTAAAGAGATAAGACAAGAGAAGACACAGAAAAAGTTAGAAATACAAGAATGGAAAGAAAAAATTCTATTTGCAGATGTGTTTCTACTTAACATATTCCACAAACTTGACCAAAACCTTTTAGATCTGAAATGTGCTTTGTGTAAAGCTGTGGGGCATAAAATCAACATACAAAGATCAGTAGTTGAGCGAATAAATTAGGAAATTAGGAAGCCTACCCTATTGGCAATAGTTTCAGCAAGAGTGCTTAAGAAAAAGCCAATGAAAGCAGTGAGATGAAAACTTTAAACCCTGAAAAATGTAAACTAACAAGATTATAGATGTTTGAAAGATCATCCAGGCTCCTAGACTAGCAAAATTAATACTAAAGCCAGGTAGTATACATAGCTCACATATTTAATATCAGCATTCAGGAATGGAGCAAAGGCAAATTTTGAGTTTTAAGCAAGTCAGTCCATAGTTCAAAGTCAACTAAGATGACATAGTTAAATCTTGTCTCAACACACACACACACACACACACACACACACACACACACACACACACACACAAACCTAATGTATTGCCCAAAGAATCTACAGCTCAGTACAATTTCCCATCAAATTTCCAATGCCATTCTTCACTAAACAAGCATTATTATCAGTCTTAAAAATTCATATGGGAACAAACACCATTCATAGCCAAAGCATCTAAAATACAACACTGCTGATCTATATAAAATAGAAATAACACCACTGAGGAATTATATTGCCTGACCTCAAATTATGCTACATAACCATCGTGTTAAGGTCATTATGGCACTGACACACACACACACACACACACACACACACACACACACACACACACACACACACACACACCACAGTGGATGAGAGGACAGCCTGCCCAACACATGATGCTTGCAACGCTGGATATCATCTTCAGGAAATTATAATAAGATTACTAACTCTCATCTGCCAAAAATACATCTGAAATGGATTGAAATTTTAATTTAAAACCAGAAACAACAAACCACATAGAGAAAGACAGCATAAACAAAAACTTTCTGAATAGGACTCTAACAACACAGGAAATAACCCAAGGAGTTGACGAACTAGACTATGTGATGCTATAAATCTTCTGTGCAGCAAAGTAGACTATCAGCAGAATGAAAGATCCTACAGAATAGAGAAGAATGTCTTTATCAAGTATACATCATATATTAGTTCCACATATCTAGAATATATAAGATGATGCAAAATTTAAGCAGCATAACCTTCAGGCCAATAAATGAATAGGTTAAGGAACTGAACAGGCAGTTCTCAAAAGAAGGGCAAACTACTAAGAAATATTTTTTAAGTGTATCTAGCCAGTGAGATGGCTTAACAGGTAAGAGTACTTAACACAAAGCTTGATTAGCTGAATTATATCCATAGAACCCGTTAAGCCAGCCATATTACCCCTCTCTCACCTCTCTCACACACATACACATATATTATTGCACACACACACACACACACACACACACACACACACACAAATAATGTCTTTAAAACTTTGCAAAATCCTTACCCCTAAGGGAAATCAAATTATAGTGAAATTTAATTTAAAATTGAAGCTGTATCTAACTCCAGTCAGCATGTCAGTTATGAAGAAAAGTACAATGGATGTCTATCAACAGATGAATGGATAATGAAAATATGATACATATACACAACAGAAATTTAACTTAGCCTCAGCAAAAAAAGAAAGAAAGAAAGAAAGAAAGAAAGAGAGAAAGAAGAGAGAGAAAGAAAGAGAGAAAGAAAGAGAGAAAGAAATGAATGTGTATTTAAATTGATGGGTCTGGTAATTAGTATTTTCAATACTATTAACCAAGAACCCAGGAAGGGAGATTACAAAATGCTACACATTCTATTTCATGCGTGGATCCTAGTTTTAATTTTTATTTATGTGAGTGTCAGGAACCTTGAAATTGGATCATAGAGGGAAGGACAGTGGTAGAATCCACGTGACAAGACAGTGGGAAAGGGCAGAAGAACGTGGGTCAGGGAACGGGACAGCAGCAGAGAGAAAGAGTGAGAAGAGAAAGCGCAGAAGCAAAGTGTGTATAAAAATGCCTCAAGGCAACCAACACTTTTGATATGAATTTTAAAGTTGAGGATTCTATAAAAGTCCTAATAATCATAAGCAAATTCTTGTATGCCTTATGATCAATGTACATAAATCAATTACATGTCTGCATTTGAACAATTCACATACAGAAAACAAGATTAAATTCATAATTCAATTTATAAACATGCTCTCTAGGAAGTAAAATCACTTAGAAACAGACCGAGCAATTAAGCAAGGGGTCTGTAAGTTGGAAATCAGGAAACACTGATAAGAAGAATGAAAACCAAAACTCACAAAAGCAGAGACACACCATTTTTCTAGTTTTGAAGTTCCAACAAGGAAGCTTCCCCTAAAGTAGTTTGAAATGGTGTAATGTTATTATTATCAAAGTCACAGCAAGGTGTTTTGTAGGCATAGGCATCTTATAATTAAATTTCTATATTTAGGAACTTAACAAAGCTAAATAACCTTGACAAAGTAGAACGGAGAGAAAGTACTCCACACAATATTAAAGGAAACTTGATAGCATTGATTTTGGTGGAAAATGAAGTCAGTGGAACCAAATAGAGGATTTACACATATAAATGTACTCACTAATGTTTAGCAAATCCACAATAAAATAAAGTAATAACATAATACTCACATCCCTCAAAACTATACATGGAGGATGGGTGATATTTAGTTATAAATACATGTCAACAAAAACTTAAAACACAATGAAATAACACCATAACTAACAAAATTATACAAATTAATTTATATTTAGATATTCAAACATATATGTATAGATGTAAATTCTGAACACTCACAAATATGCAGAGAAATTGTACACATTGTTAAGATATTTAAACCAATTTTGTAAAGCTGGTCAGCATGTTTTTGAAATACCAAATGTACAAGAACTAGAAGGATCTCGTAGAGAAATAAAAATTTAGTCAGTCAAAAATGTAGTAAGTAGACTGACTCAGCAAAAAACGTAATAATAATAATAATAATAATAAAAAACCACAGCAGAGGGCCTGAATGGAAAAGTGACCTTGCTGTTATAGGAAAGTATCTCACTAAATACTTTGTGTTCTTTGTCAAGTTGGCACAATTTATAGAGTGATCTGGAAAGTGCCAAAACATTTTTTTAAGTAACTGCATCTGGGAGAAGGCATTTTACTGGTTAATGGTTGATATAGAAAGACCTAGATCACAGGGGTTATATCACCCCAGCTCCTGGGCTATATAAGAAGTTGGCTGAGAAGGCCATAGGGAAAAATGTAGTAAGCGCCTATCCTCCATCTACTTTAACTTCTGCCTCCCATTTTTTAATTTGCCCTGACTTCCCTCAGTGATGGACTAAGATCAGGATGTAAAATCCTTTCCTCCCCAAATTGATTTGTCACAGCATCAGAAAGCAAACTTGGGTCCTCTGCATTTAATCAAACATCTGGAAACAACTTAAGCATCCACATGAGTGGATATCAATTAAGAAATGTGCCTGTGGGTATAAAGACAACTGTTTATACACTGTTGTTAGGGATTATGCTCTGTTTAGCAAATTAGTAGTTATAGATTCTCCTCCAATAACCATGATTTCACTTGCACTGAGTAGTCAGCTAAACATCTAGTGCCAGGCACGAATTCAGTGTTTTTGAGCAGGTCTTAAGTTCAATCAGAAAGTTACTGCTAAGATCTACACCTTTAGGGTTATCATGGTCAAGCATGCCAATCATTCATGTGTGGTTCATAGGCATCATAGCTTGGTAGGACTGCTGGTTGCCTCTCTCCTCTGAAAATTTGAGTGGCTCCTTCTGCTACCATGACAGCTAGCCTTCAGTGAGGAGACATTCAGGTCAGTTGCAGCTTAGGGATCTCTGGGTCCTGTTCTGAAGTTTTTATATTGTTTTCAGCAACAGGGACTTACCTTCCACCTCTGTGGGATAACCAAGGACAACAGAGATAGACTGTGTAGTCTAAGAGTCACTCAGACAGCTCTCCTGACCAATAACTCAAAAGAGAACCTCTCAGGTCCTGTATTGAGGGTTTTGTTAAGTAGTCCTTACCTCTTGGAAGGAATGCCATTATCTGAAATGAACAAAGTTGTTTAAAGCTAAATATATACATATACACGGAGAATTGTGTATATTATAGAAATTTTCAGGAAAAAAGTAAATAACATGATTTCTTGTGACTCTTCAGTCATCCCTATTGTTATTTATCTACTTCCCCTTCTATATTTCCACTCCCATAAAGACCCCCCATTTTCACTTCTCCTATCATTTGTATATTGTAGTGAAATATTACTTTGACTATGTAAAGGTATGTTACATTTGTTTAACAATGAAAAGATGTGTTATATTGTTTTACACTGCATTTAGTTAATTATGTTTGTAAAAATGTACTGCTGTTTTACCTTCATAGCCTAAGGCACTGTATTGGCCTAATAAAAGATGAACAACCAATAGCTAAGCAAGTGGAGGAAGAGCTCAGGCTGGCAGGAAGAGAGAATAAGGAAGATAAGGAATCCATGTTCAGAAAGTAAGGACAGAGAATGAGGGAGAAAATGGGGGAGACATTGGGACCAGCCAGGCTGGTGGCCACCACACAGACAGACATCGAGTAGAACATACAGAATGAAAGGTAAAAAAAAAAAAAATTACAAGACAAAACACAGATGAAAGGAAACAGGTTAATTTAAGTTATACAAGCTAGTGGAACAAGCCTAAGCTAAGGCTGAGCATTTATAACTAATAATATGTCTCTGTGTCTTGATTTGTGAACTGGTTGGTGGCCCAAGAGAAAGCCTGCTACAGTATACATTAGTCCACAGTATATACAATGATGGTAATGCTTTTCTTTATTCTGTTATATTCAAAATAGTTTGAGAAATATTTAGTCTCTTTGCATACTAAACTATATACATATAAATTTGTGAATATACATCTATATAGGTTTTTTAATACATAATTTTGGAAGAAGATAAATAGCATTTTAAGTGAATTCCTGAACATTTTATAAAATTTAAGTTGAATTTGGTTTGATTTGAATTCTACACAGTCTAAACCCTTGAGCACATGTTAAAATGTCCAGATAGTACTGTTCTTAGGAGTGTGTGAGAAGAACCTCATGGTTGGGGAGGGGGGTAATACAAGGCTGCTTAGATCAAGATAGTCAAAAATCAACTAGAAAGAAGCTAAGATTTCAAAAGGCTCAATTCTAGTGACTTATCTTTCACCTGATTCTTAAAAGTTATGTCATCTCCAAGTAGCACTGAGGGCTAATGACTAAGCCTCCTAACATGTGGTATGGTGATGTTCGGGATATCGAAGAGTCAACCACAGGGACAAGCCATGAAAGCCAAACAGTGGTGGCACATGCTATTAATCCCAGCACATTGAAGGCAGAGGCAGGAGGATTTCTGTGAATTCAAGGCCAGCCTGGTCTACAAAGGAAGTTCCAGGACAGCCAGAACCATTACACAGAAAATCCTGTCTCAAAATAAAACAACAACAAAAAAGGCTGGAGAGATGGCTCTGTCCTCTGATACTCCAGGCTAATTTTATTAAATATGTATCATCTGAAGGTAGGTTTGGAGGTTTGCGATTCAAAGATTAATAACCATTTAGCCATTTCCCATACATGGCCCCTTCTTTCTTGTAAAACAACACAATCAAATAGGTTTACATTTTTCCACTTCATCAAATATCCTCAATAACTCTGCTTTGAAAATGCCATATAATTGAATTACTACTCATAATTTCAGTACCAAAGACATTGTTTTCCATATTCATCATCTCTTACTGGGTGTTATGAACTTTCTATGTAATAAAGTTCTGTTCATAGCTTATACAGACGTTCATAAGCTAAATAGTTTTGAACCTTTGTATCTCAGCATAACCAACTGAGAATGTATATTAGAAAAAAACTTTGTCTAAACTACCATTTCCTATTACCAGAGCAAAAAAAAAAATATTTTGCCGGACTGTAAACTAGTGAAAGTTTTAGATTAAAATCTTTCTCAATAGGCAACATAGTAAAATAAATGTGCTAAACACTTTCAAAAGATTAGCATGGATTCCAAGAATACAAAATGCTGATAGCCTGATGAACTCATTTTCCATCCCAGGAGAACCATACAACAGTATATATAATATATGTCCACTCTGGCCTCTGAAAACAAAAGCCAGGTGCTATATAAGCCAACCATAAATATACATTACTGAAAGAGTTTAATGGACAAGAACAAATAGTCTCTGTTCTCATTAAAGGGCTTTTGTGGTGATGTTCCCAGAATATGCTCATAAATGTCATTTATTTTCTGGCTGCCCCGGTTTCCTGACTTCCCATTCCCTGGTCCCATAATTGACTTGCTCGAGTAGTGTTGACTAGTATAAGGCTTTGAGGTAATTCAATTGAATAGCATACTAACTGTTTTTCTGATCAATTGTCAAATCAGGATAATACATCAAAAACACAGAAAACCATATAGATGTGTTAGACTTAGAAATAAACACAATGAGTTATAAAGAAAAAATGCTAGAAATCCCCAAATTAACACCCAAGTATCAAGACATTGTCCCCCAGATTATGACAATGTCCTTAATATAAGGGTATCCCGCGGTTTTCAACAAGATCCTACTTTTCTTACCTGTCCTCATTATAGTTCCATTGCTGATGAAACTGAGTTATATTTATAGATCCATTACAACTATTTTGGTGAGAGCCCTACCTTCAGCATACAACATAATTAATAATAATTTATACTACAAGTACTGATTTATTGCTAATCCAGCCCTTATCCAGTCTATTGGCAATCAGGAGGTGCTCAACAAATGGAGTGGAGATAGATAAGGCACTTTGCTCTTCCCGACCCTTACAGAGATGAGCAAGACTCAGTCTTGGTTTTGTAAAAGAATGAAGAAGAAAGACAAGACTAGATAGCCACAGTTTAAAAAAATAAAAAGATTCAAAACTCTTTAAGAACTCAGAGTACTTAGAGTCAATCAAAGGGAAGTGGAAATTTTCTTGTGTTAAGATAATGATGGAAGATACAAAATGGGTGCAATTTGAACAATCTAGAATAGCAGTACATGGAACATTTTTAGAGCACATAGCAAAATCCAGCTTATTTAAAATACATTTTAGAGTAATGATAAAAGACTTTAGTTTTATTTATTCTTCATTCAAAATTCACATTCTTAGAATATTGATTCGTACTGTCCTATGTACTTTCTATTGTTGTGACAAAGAGCATGAACAAAAGAAACCCAAGGAGGAGAAGGTTTATTTAATTTTATAGAATTATCCCTTCTAGGAAGAGGATAATTCAATTGGGAAAATGTCTCCATCAAATTGGCCTGTAGGTAAGATGCTAATCATACTCTAGATTAATGACAGATGTGGAATGGCCCAGTCTACTGTGCATAGTGACTCTCTCAGTAAGTGGCCCTGTGTTGAATAAGAAAGCAAGCTGAGAAAGCCATGGGAAAGGCCAGTAAGCAGGATTCTTCCATGACCTGCTCTTCAATTCTTTCCCTGACTGCTCTTCATAATATACTGTAAGATTAAATAAACCTTTCACTCCTTGGTTTGCTCTTGGTCATGCTGTTTATAACAACAATGGAAAGTAAGTAGGACAGTCAGAGCCGACACTCTAAGGATATGGATTTTGAACGAAAAATAAATAAAATTGAGGTCTGAAAAAGGCAGCCAGAGTAACTAGACGAGTCTGAAGCCTAAGATAAAAAAGAAATTATGGGTAAAGGAAAAAGAGGGTCTACTTTTAATACCTTGAGTACTGTCAGGAATACGTTCTATTGCAAATTTATAGGCATATTAATCTTTGCTGTGTATTCCAGAGTTATTTGGTTACAGACTTGTTTTGTTTTTTTAATCTCAATTTTCAAACTCTTAATTCTTCCTCCAAGTATGCTATTCCTGACCGCTCAGGTTAGTGAAAGCTGTGGTACACACTACAACCTAATGCAACTTAGAGATAAGTATATTTAGCTTACTGGTTACAGTCTGCCATCAAGGGACACCAAGGCAGGAGTGTAAGACATAAACCACAGAGGCACAACTTACTGAATTGCTCCCTCTAACTGATTCTTTCTTATATGGCCCACATGTACCTGTATAGAGATTTGCACCCAGTGTGGGCTGGAAACTCTTACACCAATTAGTAATCAAGATAATTCCCAACAGACAGGTCTATAGGCCAATCCAATGGAGGCAGATCTTCAAATGAAGGTCCCTATACCCAGGTGTGTCAAGTCGATAATCAAATTACACATCACAGGAAGAGACTACAGTTATATGGAGACCTCTTATGGAGGGTGTTTGTTTAATCACTTCAATAAGGTGATATTTTTTGTATTAGTTTCCATCTTGTATCTGTCTTTAAAATAGTTCTTTTTTGTGTGACAGCCTGTCTCCCACCTCTATGAACAATCAGGAGGAATTCTGAACTTACAGTGATATATACCCATGAGGACTAGGAAGAAACAAAGCAAAAACAGATAAAGAGTAAAGAAATGAGTAAGACCTGTGATAGTCAGGAGACCTCTGCCTTGAAAATTCGATCTGATTTGAAAGAATAAGTGTTAGACCCTCCTCCACAGAGAGCCAAATCATCAGAATACACAGGTAACTGGCATTCTTTGGCCATTCTATGTTTCTCTACAGCCCTAGTACTTGACAGAATAGTGATCACATACTTTTCTAACCCTGGCATAGCCCAAAAAGCATCCCTTACACTTAAGAATGCAAAAGATAATATCATTTATAATTTCCTATCATGCCTACTTTAACCTGGATGAAAGTTTTTTCTTTATTTTTTTTTTCAGTCAAGAATTGATTGGATTGCTACATAGAGCATAGCTGCACAGGTGATTGGCTGGAAAATAGAGCAGCGGGTTAAGAGAATCCTCTAATGAAAAGCCAAGTCTCTAGTCTCTGAGGCTGCTCTTTCCCAGTAGCAATGGTATTCCGGAAGGGCAGTGATCATCCAAGTCTGCACAGCTTTCAGGCATGAACTTCCTCTGTAGTTTCATCCATTCCCACTATCAGCAGTATCAGCCAGCCTCAGGGAGCACTCATGAAAAGATAACTATGCAGTATAGCACAGGCTGTGTGCAAGTGCAAAGGACAGAGCAAACATGTCATGTGGAACATGATAACAAGCAAAGACTACCATGCAGACTTGATAGGTCAGGAAAATCTTGGGATTCTGGGACTAGAAAGATAGAGGTGAGTCCTGACAGGCAGGTATAGTACATATCCCTACAGCAATGCTGTGCATACTGGCTCTGGAATCAAGGACATAATATTTAATAGATAGAAATCAATTGTGAGTTTCTCAGAAGGAGAAAGTAAGAAGTAGGATGGTACTTACACTAAAAAGGTGGAGAGGAAGTACCAGGAGAAAGATGCCTGTAATTATTTTTCTTTGAATTAAAATATTTTACTTCAAACAGCACAGATATAGATGGTAAAAGTTGCAATGAATGATATGAGGAGCCCTCTCAGACTGCTCTATTTTATAGGCAGTGAAATGGGGCTTACAAGCATCACAAGCAGAAAAGGCCTGTCTTTCTATTTGCCTCTTTTTAAGAAAAAATTCTACAGGAAACACATGATTTTCTAAGAAAACATTAAAGTGTTTGAAGCTCAAAGGAAGTCACAAATGAAATAATGACCTAAGAAGAGAGAGTGGGTTATAGTTACTCTCAGAAAATATGCCACTTCCAGACATATTTATATGACATTTCAACTGTTGAGAAACAGTCTTCCTTTACTATGTAAGGTCTTTTAGAATAGACACAAAAGATCCCAAAATGTAATGAATTCCTTAAAAATTCAATTTCAAAGTCTGACAAATATTGAACTTTAAATCATCCTTCTGTACAGAGACCTGGTTGCTCTAAATTAATATTGATAAATGAAGCCAAGAAGTTTATTACAACAATACATTAAAATCAAGTAAGTTTTATCCCACCTATGCAAAAATTCTATAAGAAATCTATTAATTTGTCAAGAAAGAATTAGATCAAATTTGTAAAACATGACACTGACACCACACAGTGTATGCTTGAAAATAACTTAGTAAAGCAGTCATATTTTTCCAAAATTAAAAAAAAAAAGTAATTCCACATAAAAAGGAGGGGGAGTATGTCTTTTGTTTTCTTTTCCAACTCCAGGCTTCAAACTCAGTGTTGCAATATCTGTGCATGTGGGTAAATGCTCAACTGCTGAATTACTACATCCTCAATCCAAAATTTATTCTCTTATTTGAAGTATCATATATCCACAGAAGGTCTATATCAAAAGTAGCTGTCACATCTATAACCTAAGACTTAGACCAGCACACATGTTATTCTTGCCATTAGATTGTGCCATTCTGTGAGTTTAAATCAACACAACAATGGAAGGATTCAATAAAGTCTGAGTATTAAAAATGTAAGCGCAAATGTTCATGATGCTTTCTCATGGCATTTCAAACACTAAGCCAGTCACTGTCACTGTCTTAGTCAGGGCTACTATTGCTGTGATAAAATACTATGACCAAAAGCAAGTTGGGGAGGAGAGGGTTTGTTTGAATTACACCACCCATAATAGGCAGTTCCCTCCCACATCAATCACTAATTAAGAAAATGCATGACAGGCTTGCCTACAGCCTGATCTTTGGAGGCATTGCTCAATTGAGGCTCCCTCTTCTCCAGTGACTCTAGCTAGTGTCAAGTTGACATGCGAATAGCTAGTATAAATGGCACATAAACACATCACTATTAAGCCACAATCTTTCCTTTCTTATCCATTCCCAAGATCTCACATTAAAAACCTAAATTCAATTTCAAACACATTAAAGTTCAGTCCAGTTAAAATATCCAGTCTCCTTTTAAAAAAATCTTAAAATCCCTTATAAAAGTTCAATATCTCTCACCTATGGGCTCTTGTAAAAATAAAAATTCACTTAAACATTTTCTTACTACAAGTGGAAAGAACCACAGGCACAGTCACAACTTGAACAAAGCAAAACCAAGCTCCAAAGGTATAAATAGCTCATATTCTGTTATCTGGGTTTCACTCACCATCATTTTGGCTCTTTCAAAGGCCTTCAGTCATTTCTCTGGTCCCCAGCTCTGCAGCATACAGTTTGTCTTCTAGATTCCAACTGGATCTGCTCTACTGTTGCTGTTCTTGTTGGTCTTCTCGTGGGACTGGCATCTCCAAAACTCTGAGATCTTCCACTGCAAATGGGCTTCACTTTCACCAATAGCCTCTCCTGGGATCTCTGCAGGGACTCCAACCCTGTCACACAGTGTCCAGTTTCATCTGCTCTCTGTCATCCTTTCACACCTTCAAAACCAGAACCGCCTAGGTGACTTTTACACTACCAGCACAAGGTTCAACTTTGCCCATGTATTGAAAACAACTTCTCTGTGCTGACTCTTGGCAAATACTTTCCAAAATATTTCACCTCAGTGTTGCTGATATCTTCATAAATATTGCTAATTTCACAGTGCCAGCTGATCAGCATCAATTGTCCCAGCAAAGCAAAGGTATCACTTCAGTAGTTTGGGTATCTTGTTAATCGCAGATGTTTCTTCAACCCAGTTAGCCAGAACCACAAAACCTCAATTCAAAATAACAAATTGCCCCAATAGAGCCTTTAAATTTCCCTTTGAAATTTAACAAGCCAGGCATCCATCTTCTGAATTTCCCTCAATTTGATCTTTCAAGCTCCTAAAGAACATCCCACTGAGCTTTCGATACTCAATGGCTTTTCTAGTCCAAAGTCCTTCCATAATCCTCCCCAAAATACATGGTCATGTCTAGTACAGCAATATCCCATTATTCTGATACCAGCTTGTCATGGTGAAGGTTATTATTGCTATGATGAAATGCCATGAACAAAAGTGCTGTTGAGGAGAAAGGTTTTGTTTAGCTTACACTTCCACATGGTAGTCCATCACTGAGGGAAATTCGGACAAGAACTCAAGCAGGGCTAGAATCTAAGAGCAGGAGCTGATGCAGAGGCCGTGAAGGGGTGCTGCTTACTGACTTGCTCTCTATGCCTTGCTTAACTTGCTTTCTTATAGAACGCAAGATAACCAGCCCAGAGATGGTCCCACCCACACTAGGTAGTATCCTCCCACATCAACCGCTAATTAAGAAAATGTCCTACAGGCTTGCCTACAGCCTGATCTTATGGAGGGATTTTAATTAAGTCACCCTCTTCTCCAGTGACTCTAGCATGTGTTGAGTTAATATAAAACTAACCAGCATAGTCATTTACTATACTACTAGAAATATTCATAATCTAGTAAATTATAAATCCAATGAATGTAGAAATTTCTTATGTATCTAGAAAATCTTGGTAGAACTTTTTGTGAATGAAGAATCTAGCAGTAAATTCACTTTCCTTAATTTATTAACAACTACCACTATGCCAGACACTATTTATGTGTTTTTGTGAATATTATCTCACTCAGCACCTAATACTGTGCAAATAACAATAGCATTTATCATAGTCCCACAAGAAAAAAATTCAAAGATTAAGAGGTATGTTAAAATTTATTAGTAGATAAATATGAATAAATGTCATAAGATAATGTCAAAACCATATTAAGTAGCATAAAAGAAAGCATAGATAAGTTGAGAAATAACCCTTGTCTCTCTGGAGAGGAAAATTTAAACCAGTTATCACTTTTTCCAATATGCTAAATTATGTCATTGATTAAAAGTATAAATAAAGCTTTTGAAACTCTGAAAAGTTATCATAGGAAATTGAAATTGTCTAAGGGGGATCCTTGATACTGAGTACTGAGTTGTATAAAATACTCCACCAAAAACTTTTCAAGCACAGTTAGTGACTTGAAAAACATTTTTCACAAACATATATGTGAAAAAGAATACAATGCAGTATTTCCATGAGATGTGTTTCCTACAGCAATAGTATGTAAGACACTGTGGCCTGTGCAGCCTTTTCTCTCTATGGCTTGCACAGCCCATCTGGAGATCATGCCTTTTTCCAATTGAAGAAGACTGCATTGTCTACAGTTTTCATATTTAGAGTAAGTAATTTTCATACACAAGATGGTCTGCTCTGAAATTTGAGTATGACTTTTTCTGACTCTATTTTCTATAAGCTTCATTATAGTGAATTTTAATAGATGACCTATAATCTGAATTTTACACATACTTGCATGCACACATACACATGCATACATCTTTTGTGGCAGCAGCAGAGCCATGGTCTGGGGGGAACAGAATTTTCCCCAGGCTATACCCTGGGCAGCCAGGCTGCTAATAGTTTAAATCAAAGTCACTGTGATTAAGGCAAAATAGTAAGGTCCCTGTGTCTCCTTCAAGTGAATGCCTTCAGTTATCTACCACTTAAGACTCTGCTTCCTAAAGGTTTCTCTACCTCCCTACAATAGCACAGGCTAGGAACCAAGTCTCCAACAAAGAGACCACAGTAGGATACTCCAAGATTGTGAACTGTTTTAAAGAGACTTGGTCAATGACCAAGAACACAGACCTAAACCAACAGTGAAAAAGAAAAACAAAAAAATATTTTGTTTTAAACAAATGAATATAAAGCCCTATCTGGCTACCTAGTCAATGTAGCTTAGGCCCAAATGCCATGTTATTTCATTAATAAAACACAGAAATAGAAATTATACCCTTTTCATAACAAAGCAGGAATTTGTTACAGATACAAAAAGAAACATTCTCTGGGAGTGGTCACATATACGTCATGGAAAGTGCCCCACACATATGACTAGAGAATTAACTACCTTCCTTTAGATATCACTGGAACCACAAAGGGCAGTTTCTTTTTTGGTATATGAAAGAAAGAAAAATGCCCAGCTCATGCTAATGAGAATCTGTGGGGAAAAAATGCAATGTAGTCAAATATAGTACCTGCCACCTGCACTCAGGTGACACCTGCCTCCTAGATGCCTTCCTCATCCTAAGTTCTCTGTATTGAATATAGGCCAGACATCTGATGACTCATCAATGTTTATGGCTGGCCCAAAATTCTATTCCACTCAAGCATTCCTCCAATTATTCTTTTATGAAATGTTTTTATATTCTGGGAATATACCAAATATTTCTTCTGCATCATTACATGCAGCTGTACAGTCCTGTAGTAGAATATCACTACCTTACTACAAATGGACACTTTCTTACCTAAGAATGAAATAACAGAATTGGGGCTAAAATTTTTAAAAACCTAACTTTCTCCTCTACTAGTGAAAAAATGCCAGACCAGAGTCTTTGTATTATCCTTGTGAATGGTTGTGAATTATTTTTTCTTTATTATTTTAATTAAAACTAGTTTTAATTATGTTTAAATATGTTTTCATTATGTTTTATTCCCACCAAATCCTTCTAAATTCTCCCCACCTCTCTATCTCTCAACTTTATTTTTCAAACAATAAAAATTAAAACCAAGACAAAATTAAAAACAAAACAATGGCAAAAGCAAATGACAGAAATCAACGTAATGAAGCAAAAGACCAAAAAGTCAAAATAATATTCCCAAAAAGGAAAATAAAACAAAAAATTTACAAAAATAAATATTGAGTTAATTTGCATTTGGCAACTATTCCTGGGTATGTGGCCTGTCCTGAGGTGTGGTTGGTATAAACAGTAATGACACTTTGAAGAAAATTGATTTTTTAATGAATGATTATCAGTTACAAGCAGTGTTTTGATTAAGGGTAGAGCCCCATATCCATTTTTCCCCCTCAGAGCTAGGACCCTGTCTGGCCTGAACTTGGGCTTGACTATGCTGTCATAGTCTCTGTGAGTTTAATCTTATGTCTGTAAAACACTCTTGTGTGATAATGCTCTTGGACACTGTAAAGATTTGTTACTCATTTGATTAATAAAAGACTGATTAGTCAGAAGCTAGGCAGGAAGTAGAGGCAGGGAAATCAGACTAGGAGAATGCTTTAAAGAAGAAAGACAAAACACAGATTCCAGCCAGATGCAGAGGAACCAAGATGATAATGCTGTACTAGGAAAAGTACCAAGCCATGTGGCTAAACATAGATAAGAATTATGGATTAATTTAAATGTAAAAGCTAGATAGTAATAAGCCTAAACTAGTGGCCCAGCATTTACTATACTATTAAGCATCTGAGTAAATTATCTATAGGACCTCAATGGAAATGATTTGTCCCATACCAAGGGCCTGGATGGGATAGAGAAACTTCCAACTACAAATGGGACTCCAAAGTGGTACATGTACATCTAACTTAAAGCCTGAGAAAGCTTTAAAAGGATTATAGGACATAGAAACAGAACCAAAAACATCTTCCTAGTTGTGTCTCTCAGGTGGGCTGTGATACAGAGCAGAATGAAACTTGAGTTGCAACATGGCAGTTTCCCATAGTCTCACAGGAACCTCAGGACGAATACAAGCTACATATGACTGATTTAAGGTTTCTTCTCATACAGACCAAAAGGGTACAGAGTTAACAGCACCTTTTGGTAGCAGTGTTTTCTCAGGTGGCCTCTGTTTGCTGTCAGCAAGCAGAGGCATGGCTCTTTTAAGAGGCTTCCAGATTGCAAAACCTCAAGGCTCTTTTAAGAGGCCTTGCTGCCAAACACTTAAATGAGGTTTATGAGCAATGCTCTACTTGGTGGCAGTGTAGACCCTAAAATTCTCCCCAGAGTTAGGGTGGAAACTATGGCTCTTGCCAGTGCCTCTGCTGGCAGAAGCTCCCACAGGCTAAGCAGCTAGATGGAACCAGTCACCAAAGCCAAGGCCTAATCCTAGCCACATCCTTGGCAGATTAAAGGTTTGTGTATCCAGGAAAAGAAAGATATATATAGTAAAGAAAGATTAAGAAAAAGAAAAAAAAAAGAAAAAACTCAAAATGATTTACAGTATTTAATCTTATATGTAGGTTTGGGAGAGAAAAGTAAAAGGTTAACAAAAGTCTTTAAAGAAGAAATAGAGTAAAATAATAATTATAATAATATGCCAAGTAAAGATAGAAAATGTACAGAATCTGGATGCTGTATATTATTGTGTTGTATTTGAATTGTTTGACTGCAGAGGAAAGAGAAAGAGCTGCTAAAGACATTTGATTATAGATGTTGCTAGATTAAACTATGTATTTTAAAATTCAAAATTTACTTATATTCAAAATGTAAGTAAAAAAAAAAATTGTTACTTTGGAGAAGAGGTTTTGCTTTTATATCCACAGAAAACAAGAGGCTGTGTATTCTTTCCAGATTAAAGAAATAAGGTTTGATTAAGGAAGGTCCCCCCTGAAAAATCTCTGATGGGGATGATGGCCCAGATAATACAAAGTTTCAGAACACTTTTGTTGCAGTTTCCTCCAAGTTCTGCATCCAGATCAGCTTCAAGACTGCTGGCTGAAATGATCCAGCCTTATAGACTACTCTACTCAGGACTTTCCCATACTCCTAAATTTTCTTTTGGGTCCCCATAAGATTACCAACACCACAATCAGCAGGAATTTGTCCAGAGAACTATGCCTACATTCCCCCCCCAAAAAAAGAATTATAAATGTTTATTTTTGTTGGTTACAAGTTGTTATGGATAATGGTCAGAGAAAAGCTAAACAAAGGAGTTTAGATTTGGGTTTGTTTTAAAAGAGGGAAAAAAAGGAAAATGTGGGATGAAGCTATGATCTTATACACTGTAGAGATTTGTTATTTATATTAGTTTAATAAAACCTGATTGGCCAGAAGCTAGGCAGGAAGAAGAGGTGGAGTCACCAGACTGGAAGAATTCTGGGAAGATAAAGGAACAAATAAAGATGCCAGCCAGAGGCACAACGAAGATAAGAATGCTGCATTGAAACAAAGGTACCAAGTCCCATGGCTAAACATAGATAAGAATTATGGGTTAATTTAAGTGTAAGAGCTAGTTAATAGTGAGCCTGAACTAGGGCTTTGTTGATTCCCATGTACAACAAGAAAAAGCTTCTCTGATGTGAGTTGAGTTTGGCATTGATTTATAGCAATGTGTAATTAATAAAACAAATGGCAGCACATACTAAGAAAAAGGAAGACTTGTTCATTGCTGCTGAGATTACAAACTGGTATAGTCACTATGGAAATCAATGCAGCTATTCCTCAGGAAGCTACAAATTAGTCTACTTCAAGATCCAGCTATACCACCCTTGGACATACACCTAAAAGAAGCTGTCTCCTAATACAGAAATACTTGCTAATTCTTGTTCATTTCTTCTTATTTATAATAGCCAGAAACTAAAAATAGTCTAGATGTCTATCCACTAATGAACAAATAATTAAAATGTGATACAGCTACACAATGGAATATTATTTAACTATTAAGAAAATGAAATTCACAGGCAAATAAATGGAGATAGAAAAAAATTATTCTGAGTGAGGTAACATAGACCACAAAAACAAATATTGTATGCTTTCTCTTATAGATGGATATTGGTGTTTAAGTTTTAGATATATGTGCTATAAATAAATAACCACACAGTTCATATACTTAGTAATGAGTAGAGGTAGGAGAGAGGATCTCCCAAGGAAGGGAAATGGAGAAACAAAAGAGGAAAGTAGAATATGGAGATTAAATGGAGGGAGATGGAAAAGACGGGAATATGTTGAAGGACAGCAAATATTAAAGGCCTTCTGAAAATCCATAGGAGACCTACTATTGTATATGTTATACACACACATGTATACACACACACACACACACACACACACACACACACACACACACATACACATAAGAAAAAAATCTAGGTAGAGTTGCCAAATAATAGAGAAGAAAATGGCCCCAGTAGACACATTATAACACAAAGTAAAACCTCCAGTGCTCAGAATGAATCACATTTTTGAAGGGCATTGGTCAGAGGGGTTCCATGCCTGTCTCTATCACAAACTATTACCAGTGCTCTCTACAACGTGATGGTAAAGCTCTATTGCTGAAGAGAGCACCTTTTTACAACATTAGACATGTAGAAGTCAAGCTGGTATCTAACTAAAAATTTTATTTCTCCTAATTCATATTCATGGTCATTCATACTAAATTTATACTATATTCATGGTAAAATAAAGGTACTCTGTGTACTACAGGAAGAAAAGAACAATTGTAAGAGGTCTTTCTTTGGACTGCCAGCTCCAAATAATGACAGAAAGACTTTTTATTAATTATGAAAGGTTGGCCATAGCTTAGGCTTGTCCTTAACTGGTTATTAAAAGTTAAATTAACCTATTTATGTTAATTTGTGTTCTGCCATGTGGCTGGTAAATCTCTTGTCTTTGATTTTTTATCAGAGTTCCTATCTCTACCCAGAAATTCCAACTATCCTCTCCTGCCTAGCTATTGGCTGTTCAACTCTTCATTATGTCAATCAGAAAGTGCCTTAGGTGGATGAGGTTCAACAGAGACACATCTTCACAATGTACAAAAAAAATTATCCCAACAGGTAGTCATCAGTATAACACAACCCCAAAGCCTGAAACTATAAGAGCAATCTGTATTCAAGATATATTGATGCAACCGTGGAAAAATGTTAAGGATGTAGCCACCCACTCTTTGTTAAGATAAAGGGTCCCTCCCATGAGAGGGAACTCATACTTCACACTGGAAACATGACTGAAAATGAGACTAAATTGATAATGGGGTTAGGGAAAAATCTTCCTCAAAACTTTGTGGAAGGAACATAGCAATAACATGACTCCCGATGATAGACAAATTAATTTTTAATGCAGTTTTCTAGCTTATTTCTCAGGGTATGAAGTGTGTTACTCATATTTCAAATAGTGTAACAACTATCTGAGATAATAAAAGGTTTATTTAGGCTTATGGTTTTCAGTTCTACTCCATACTGATTAGCCCTGCTGCTTTGGGCCTGTGGTGAGGTGGCATATCAAGGCATAGATGTAGGATAAAGCAAACAGGTTACATAATGATCAGAGAAGCAAAGAGAGAAGGGGCACTAGAGATCAAAGTCCCAAATTCCCTTTGAACATGTCTATGTGACCTTATAAATCACCACATAAGATTCCACCATCTCTCAGTAACATCAAACTGAAAGTCACCTTTAACACATAAACTGTCAAGAAATGTTCTAGATCTGAATCATAACATGAAGAATCTATATATACATAGAGAGATTCTTTGTGACATTAAGTAAAATCAAAGATGGAAAACATTTTTTTCTTCAACAACAAAAGCAAAAAAGAAAAAAAAAAGACATTTTAAGAACAGGGTCACCCACATTCTATAAACAGGAAATTGGTGCATTACATGCAGCAACTTGGAGCTGAGGATGTGCAAATTGTGTAAATACCACTACAGACAATGTTCTGAGGCTCCTATTGGCTCTACCCTAGTCTGCCATTTACTTAATAAAATTTTATCTCCTAAAAGACCTTACTCTGCAGTCAGTCTCTTTTACTTCTGCCTTTAAAGTTTTAGGAGATACACTGAGATAGCTTCAAAGTGTCTTTTGATAACAAACTTTTGCTCTCTTTTTCAAAAAAAAAAAAAATTGAGGAGGAACAAGGCATATCTACATAGCATCTACAACCAGCCACAGTCTCTTGACCCTACAGGCTTTTCAAGTATCAGGAAATGAGACAGCATTACAGTATCTGTCTCAGAGTATGTGGTGTGTGTGTGTGCGTGTGTGTGTGTGTGTGTGTAAGAAGTGTATGTTATATATAGTGTATTATGTATGAGGTATGTATGTTATCTATCTGTATTGTGAGGTGTGTATTTGTGTTTGTGGTGTAGTGTTATGTGTGTGAGAGTGAATGTGGGAGGTATTGCCCATGTTGTATATATTGTTTGTTTGTTAAGGTGTGTATGCTATTTATAGTGTGTGTATGTGTAAAGTGTGTGCTTATAGTGTGTGTATGTATAAGATGTGTATTGTGTAGTCTGTGCATGTGTGAGGTGTGTGTGTGTGTGTGTGTGTGTGTGTGTGTGTGTGTGTTTTAAAACTGCCTTTATTTCCTTCTCCAAATTTTCACAAGAACTACCAGGAACTTGAAAATGAAACAAAAAATCAGCATTTTTAAACCGTAAAATAAGTACTTTTTTGAGACAGGGTGTTAAATGAATGATAGATGACAGTATTCAACATAAATGTATTGTATTACACTTTTGACCTATATGATATTTCTTTGTTGATACTGTGCCCACTGGTCTGAAGCTTGTAAGTATTATTTAATTAGGATAATGTTCTACTATTGTTCCAAGGTGTGCTTCTTGTGGCTCAAATATCTATCCCCTATGGAAATCACTGAGAACAGTTTTAGAAACTCACAGCTTTAACATTAATTACACATTTAATAATACTATGCATTTTCCTGGAGCACTGTTTAGAGATGATATAGATCAAGATTAATCAAACTTCTAGGCCTAGTCTCTGCATTGCTTCATATGACAATGACTGACTCTCAGAGAAAAGCAAAATAATATAGCAAAGAAGAACTTAATGCTATTAAAACTACAAATAGTCCTAATTAATAGACACCTGAGCCGGAAAAAGGGTTCCCAGAGTCAGCTCAATTAATCACGCAGTTTAATATTAATGTAATTCTTCCAAATTTAGTGAGAAAGAACTATCAACAACCAATAATTGCTGTTTGCTATTCATGAAATTGATACAATTTCTTAATATGAAAAACATTTGAGATGTCTGAATCATGTGTTTTAATTCTTCAATTTAAAAAAGTAAACAAAGACTGGAGGATATTTTACTTGGAAAAGTGCTGGTTTTTCAAGTATGAAGTTGATTTCAATCCTCTGAACACACATGAAACAGAAATTGGAGAGATGAGTTAGTGGTTAAGAGCACTGACTGATCAAGCAGAAGACACAGATTTGTTCACCTGCACCCACATGGAGGCTGACAAGCATTGCAACTCAGGTTCCAAGAACTCCAATGGCTTCTTCACATCTCTGTGGACACCAAGAATACACATGCTGCACAGACATACATGCAGAGTATGGTGATAAATGCTTATAAGCCCAAAGCTTCAGAAGTTAAAAGAGCACATTGTTGGAACTTGCTAACCAGCCAGCTGTCATGTGACATTTTTCCTGAGAAGACACAATATGCTATAATCCACAAACACCAAGCAGCTAGGTAACAGGAGTTACCTTCAAAAGTAGGGACAATTCAAAGGCAGTTGTACCAGTGAAAGCCAATCCCAGCATATGTGACCATTCACATAAGTTGGAACCTTGAAGCTCTCTGTCTGACATAACAGACAACTTAAACAGTCAATATATTCTCTTCTAAGTAGCTTGTTTGGTCTGACACTCCCCAGCAGTCTGAATACTTGCATAACCTTGAGAAGCAGGGATTCTGTGCATCTCAACAGTTTCAGGAACTTCCTAAAACTAATGAGTTTTTTTACTTCCTACATCTCAACTAACTTTCCTTTAGAACTTCTTGAGTTTTAAGGAGCTTCCCTCCATCATGAAATATTTAAGTTTTAGATGGAACGGCCACATAAAATTAGTCTAGGTGACAATGCTAAATGCAGGCTAGTGAGATTACATATTTCAAAAACAAATGTACTAAAAATGAGGAATGTCACAAAGGCTGTGATCTGAGCTATATGTGCACTCATTACACACACATGAATATATACACACAAAGTTAAAAAAAAAAAACAGGAATCTGTTCTTCTGTTTTGAAAAGTTATCAGCAGATTTTGAGGGTATTAAAAGGAATAAAAATATTGAGGTTTATTCATAACAGGAGGTGATATAAAATCATCCTTCAAAATAAACTTTATTAGGAAAGAGATGTTTGATATCATGGGAGCTATGATGGAACAATGAGATAGACAGCATTGTGAGGGAAGTATATCATAGTAGAGGTAGCATGAGGACCCTGCAGTGAAAGAGAATTATAAACACTATTAGCTTAAGGTGGCAGTATAAGACAGTCTCCATGGACAACATGGCAGATTATAAGACAGACTATCAATGGGAGAGAAAATGTGTGTGTGGAGCATAAAAGTGCATAAGTCTCTCTATCCAGAAAGAGATTTATAGAGGGAGGGAGTCCTCTTTCCAAGGGATGTGATGTGCTTGGTCATAATTGAATTTTAGTTTCTAGGTAGGCATGCAGTAGCATAAATAAGAAAACAAATTTTAAGTATAAATTGTTTGTACATTCTTAATAAATAAAAACGAAGCAGTGGATGTTTGTCAATTCATTGTCTAAAGCTACAGGCAGATCTAGACTTAAAGCTTATACCCCATGGCCAAATAGGGAGAACCAATAAGCCTTGCTGAGAAAATGGCCAAATCATTTTTATGCATGCAGTCTATATGGTAAACATGTTCTCATCTTCTCAATATTTAGAAATAAAAGTTACTGCAGCATGTCACAGCTGGAAAGCATGAGGTGGGCTAGATAACCTGGTAGTTGTACCCAACTACATCTTCCCACTTTGATTGTCTTCCCAACCAGCAGAATAATAAAACATATGCCTGACAACTATTTCTTTTATCATGAGATGGTAGAAGATCCCAAGAGACCAAGTTTAGGTCTGTTAAGGTGTCATACACTGGAAGGAGTTTATTGCTCTGAACTGAACTGAACCTAACCAGAATAGATGGATATAACTTCAGTTATATATAGTACAGCTGCCCATGGTCTGCTCTTTATTCTTTCCCACTGAAGCCTATGATAAAAGCAAGCATAGAAATAGAAAGGATGAGAAGGAGAAATGAAATAATGTAATACTTGCATGTCCATACAATATGCTTTAAGAATTTTATTCAGAATATGTTATGTAACAACCATTAAGAACTTGTACTAATACTTTTAAAAAGAAGAAACTAGTGGCAACTTGCCTGATGTAAGTGGTAACTAGCAAGTGACACAAATGATATTAAAATCCATATCATTTGGTCTGTCTAATAAATATCACATTACTTGCCTACATCATCTCCACTTCCATTCTCTCCACCAGAGCCTCATACATCCTAACTGTCAGTTACAAAATCAGGTAAATTTTTCAGCCTGGAAATGTTACCTTCATCCTTGCCCTCTCCCCCTGGGACAAAAGCAACCGGTATGTATGAAACTAGCTTTCCTTTCTACTAATCTTCCCTTTAAGAGAACTAACTGATTCAGCTTTATCTGCAAAACCTATGTGGCTCTCTAAGAGAGTGTGAGTATTTTAAAAACTCCTCTGGTTGGAAGATGATTTAACAGTAAAACAGATTCAGATGAAAAGCAAACCTATAAATGGTTTACAATGTGTGTAAAAGGTACATAGGCTTCAGAGAGAAAAGAAAGAAGGTAGAGAATGTCACTAAAAAGAGAAATAGAGTAATAAAATATAATAAGCTACATAAAGATGGAAAATAGACACAAAATCTGGATTTTGGTTATTATTGCATTTTCTTTTAATTTTTTAACTATTAATGAGCTAACTGTAGAAAGACAATGAATTGCTAAGTCTGCTAAGTTAAGTAAGAATATGTATTTTAAAGGTATCTTGACTGAAATTTGTGTCTAAGGATATATTGCTTTGGAAGAGTTCTGCTTTTGTTTCCACAGAAGATGAGAATCTGTGGATTGTTTCCAGGCTCTTATGGTTTCATCAACCAAGACCACCTGAAAATTCTCTGATGGGAAGAGATGGTCACATCAGCTTCAGGGCTACAGACTAAGATGATCCAGTCTTAAGAATCTGTAAGATTTCCAGTGTCCCTTAATCAGCAGGAAGTAGTAATGAAAAACTATGTCTAAATTTGAAAGATATTATTTATAAATGTTCTTTTTCATTATAAGTGGCTAATGGTCATAATTAATCTCTTTCTAAGAAGAAAAAGGGATTTGGAATATGAGTTATTTTGTAAAAAACTAGATTATTGAATTTACTTAGATCAGGAAATCAGCTGTCAATCTCAAAATGTTTTACAATGGTATGGATTTTGGTTTATTGATATAAATTTAAGGTCAATTTTCTTATGCTGTATGTATTTTTCTTCTCTTGTTTAAGAGATGATGTTTATGTAACTAATTTAAAATTGTAATGTGTAATTTAAAATGCTTGTTAGTTAGATTTTTAGGTATACAAAGATATAATTCAATTAGATAGGGAATCTTCAAACACTTCTAAGACCTACAGAATATGGAATTTAAAAATGTTTTAAGAACTTAGACTTTTCTGGACAGTGAGACAGGTCTGCTCCTGGCAGCACCAATTTACTTTAAGAGAAAAATGAGCATCGAAGAAACTCTATATGGAGATTAGTTTCTTAGTGGCATCAGTTAGCCACTGGACATGAACCTGTTCTTGTATTGACTGTTTGACAGTATGCTGTTAAAACTGGACATGCAGGTTCCATAGGAAGGTGACCTCTGAACTTTGCCACAACAAGCCAAGATGGTCATTCAGGTTCCTGTTTTGCAGAGAAAACTGTCAGACATTGTTCAGGACTCAAGGAGAAGCAACTGATGAAAAGAGTCTCTGGGCCTGTAGGCTGAAGATGGATGCCCCAACTTTATAAAGAAACTTTGGGTGACTATCCAGGCAGATAGGTGTCATCTCTGTAATTTCTAGATTTTGGAAGTTGCTTTCACTTCTTGTTTACTTGGGTAAATATATCCTTCTGTGGTTTTGATGTAGTTGAAGATTAGATAGTTATAAGTATAGTTTTTCTTAGTCATTTGAAAGGTATATTGAATATGAAACTTTATATTCATAAGGATAAGGTAGATTATAGAGTATTTTCAATTTTGCTAAATACAAATAGACTAGATATTGTAACTGTAATTCTTGCTTGATAGATATTTTTGTTACATGTAATTTTGCTATGTTAAAATTGAAACCTTCTTTTTTTATTAGACAGAAAGGGGGAGGTGATGTGGGAATGTCTTTCTGTGTGCTGTGAATATCAATCTTTAAATAAAGAAGTTGTTTTGGCCCTTGATGGGCATAGAAAAAGTAGGAGGGAAATCACAGCATAGGTAGGAGAAGCAGGGCAGAGGAGACAGACTGAGCCAGCCACCCAAGAAGAAGCATGTAAGGAACACAGGTGAGCGGGCCACATGGGAGACAGATTAATGAGAATGGGTTGAGTTAAGATGTAAGAGCAAGTTAGCAATGTGCCTGAGCCATAGGCCAAACATCATGAAGTTAATATAAGCGTCTGAGTCATTTCTGGGGGCCTGATAAGCTGTGGGAGGCTAAGGGGTCTGGGGCGGCAGATCTGTGGGTCTGGACCTCTGGCCTCCCGGGACAAAGAAACCTAATTGCAACAGTACTTGCCTACATCATCTCCATTACCATTCTCTCCACCAGAGCCTCCTACAGCCTGTCAGTTACAAAATAAGGTAAATTTTTCAGACTGGAAATGTTACTTTCATCTTTGCCCTCTCCCCCTGTGACAAAAGCAACTGGTATGTATGAAACTAGCTTTTCTTTCTACTAATCTTATTCTGTTCCAGCCACTCTTATTAGAGATGGTGGATCGATGGTACTGAAAAACAGATCCCTCTATACTCTTCCCATCACAAACCTGCCATAAGACTCTCCATCACTGCAGAGATAATGTCATATCCTTCAATAGGGGTGCAAGTTTTCTGTAATCTTGTACCACATTTATCCCCACCCATAGCTCAAATGTCTCAAATGCGTCTTCTTGCTCCCTCGTTGTTTATTCAATTACTTCTGCTTTATCATTCCAGCTCCCAGGCTCAGCACTTTACATCTCCTCTAAAATGTATCTGACTGTCATACTTCTAATTGAGCAAAGTGACCTCAGTTATTCTACAGGGTGTGGCCAATGTTTTCTCTTCTAGTCTCTCATAGGATCTGTGCTTAGCACTAGAGTGATATTTAAGTTCTTCAAGGGATTGTTTGGGTGGAAGTTCTGAGTGTAATAAAAGTAATGACTAAATCATGACATGCCCACTCCCATCCAGTCTCTTCCTGTCCCCATAGCCTTATCTTCTCGTCCATAACTGATGCTTCATGATCTATTGTCTCTGTGTAACTCTGTTCATGCCATTCTTCCTATCTAGATGGACGACTCTGATCCCTATTCACCAAAAACATTCCTACATTTTCATGTCCACCTCTTCTAAGTTTACCTCACTTAGAGAGGACCAATTCCTTTTGCAAATGCAATGGTTCTCAATTTAACTTCATTCCTCTAGAATCTTATCTTTATTTTTATTTTGTTTCTCATATGAACTGAATTTCTCTGATGAAACCACCTTTGTTTTGAAGTTCTTATTGCCATGTTAGAACAACAACAACAACAAAAAATACCAGAGATAGACCATATAATGCCTTACTAGCCTTGAATGTTCCTAATGCTGATGGAAAAGGAACAACAGCTGTGGAGAGACATCGGGCAAAAAAAAAACAACTTCTGAGATAAACCAACCTGTCTATTTCAAGGATGTGTTGACCTTGGAATGGAAGCCAGGATATGTGCTTCACTAGGGATAAGGTTTCACTTTTTTTCCTTCAGTAAAAAAAAATTATGTGTACCAACAAAAGGAGACCACTCTTGAAGGGAGAAGTAATGGCTTATTCACTGATATGACAATTTAATGAATGGTAAGGAAAACTTACTTAAAAATTTGGGGCAGGGCTTCATTTTTGTCTTCACAGAGTGATAGACATAGACATCTTCAAGAAGTTAAAAAGATGCTGGATACTTAGACTTCTAAGGTAGAAAAAAAAATCAGTCCTAAAAGGTTTATAAGCAAAACAATACAAAGCCTATTGGTACCAATATACAACACAGGACAAATTCTCACTGTTTCACATCTATATCTGCCTACCTTTTAAAAGTTTGTGGTCCCAATTCAACTACAAATTAAAGTAGCTTTGGAGTTTGGGTACGTGGTTTTCTCCTTCTCTAAACCTAAGTACATTAGTAAAAGGAAAGTTTTAAAGGGTCTGTCTCATATAAAAAAAAAAAAAGCCACCTTGTATGGCACAGAAGACAGCCTGTGTGTGTGTGTGTGTGTGTGTGTGTGTGTGTGTGTGTGTGTGTCTGTCTGTCTGTCTGTCTGTCTGTCTGTCTGTGTCTGTGTCTGTGTTGTGTGTGTGTGTGTGTGTGTGTGTGTGTGTGTGTGTGTGTGTGTGTGTGTGTGTAGGAACTGTTGTTATTATAATTTTATTTTTAATCCTATTTCTCTCTGTACTTATTCTTTCTTGACCTTTTAAAAACTTCTTTGCACACAATTCTATCCTAAAATGTAAATTCTCCAGTTGATATCAATAATGTTAAGTTTTCCACTGTAAACAAATTCTCCCAACAGCAATCTCCAAAGCAATCAGAAAGAATATGGGACCTCCCATAACAATTCTACCTGGTCTATAATGATATTTTTTTAAAACTATGTACACCACTTAATGACTGATTTTGAACTACAGACTGTTCAGGAAAGTTCTAAGATGTCTTACCTATGATTACCTATCATATTACATTTCTAACAAGAATACCATATGGCCTTACATAGTACTCTGAGACTGGTTATGGATGTTTATAGTCATGTATGGGGACTTAACCACAGTCTTACTTTTTACAGGACACCACAAGAGATAATGTCAGCAGGAAGAACTCTATGAAACACTACTCACCTTACCCAGTAAGATTTGTCTAGTAAGGACTATGGATAATTATCCTTCTGCTAGGGTGGTTATAAGTTATATTTGGGTTGAGGGTAGAATAACAAAATAGACTCAGGAATGCCTTTTAAAGAAGAACAAAAGGGAATATATATAGGACAGATATAAGTAGATTATTGTATCTACCTGTAAACAATTATAGCCAAATATAAACCATAGACAATTTGCACTGGTTTAGATTCTTGTATATTTGATACAAATGTGAAACTATATGTCTGTTTCAAATAATTTGCATATTGATACAAATTCAAATCTGAAGTTATTTTATGTTTGTTTAAGATAATTTGTATATTGATATAAAATTAAATCTGTATTTGTCATACTTTGCATGTGCTTCTACCTCTGTTTAAAATATTTTGCACAATAACATATAGTAAGCATATTATCATTTCCACTATGCAATCTCAACCTATACTTGTCATTATATATATATATATATATATATATACAATATATATAATTTTACCTCTGTTTAAGATATATGTACAATGATACATATTTATGATATTGTTATTTTGCACTAAACATGTACCTTTGTTTAAAGTGTACATGATTGTCTTACTTGAAGTCATTGTCCCAAAACTGTACACCCATTTATAGATGGTCTACTTTTATAATGTAGGCTTCAGTCTTTAGGTTGATAAGAATTACAGGTCACAATTATTTATGTTTGCCATGTTCTAGTCCTATTGTTTAGGTCTCTCAGATATATAGTAGAATATGTCAGATGGATAGTAGTCTTCAAATAATTCCTAGGCCTAGAGAATATAGCATTTAAATGTTTTGTTATTCAAAAATTGGCTATGAGAGACACAGCAACTCCTGGTATCACTGTTCCTTTCCCAATATGGTGTTGTGAATCAAAAACACCCTATATGGAGTTTGTCTTCCTTGGTGGATAATAGCCTGTTGGGTAAAGAACTGCCCTTCCCTTAACTGCTGACAGCAATATGGATGAACAGGTTTAAAGACAAGACTGAAACCTGCTAACACAAATAAAAGATAGTTTCTCAAAATACCCTATTTCTGGAAAATAGAAGACCTGTCAGGTATCCAAGGTCTATAGCCAAAAAATTGGATGCTCCAACTTTGGAGAAAAGCTGTAGATGACTGTCCAGAAAGCTGACTGTCACTGACTTCTTTTGCTAAATTTTGGAAGTTACTCACTCAAAATTCCAGCTTACTCAGGTTACATATTTTCCTTCTCAGGTATTTGATGGGGTTAAAGATTAGACACCTTCACTTATGATCATTTCCTATCCTCACTTAAGAGAACTTAGGTAATAGATTCATAATATTCAAAATAAACAGCTTTGGAGCACTCTCTGTATCATGCCACACATCAGTACTATGGACATTTAATGTATGTTTTGTGTTTGTTATTTCTCTAGTTGTAAGTTTATTTTATTTCCCCTACTTTCCCTCTACTGGATATTGTTTCGTGTGTGTGTGTGTGTGTGTGTGTGTGTGTGTGTGTGTGTGTGTGTGTGTGTGTGTGTGTAGTTTTATAGATAGGTTTAGAACATTTTTATTAAGATAAAAGGAGAAGACATAGTAGGATTTAGCACCTCTCTGACCTCTGGGTCAGTGCAGGTTTGGGGTTTACCTATGTATGACCTTCAAAGCTGTAACCCTAATGGCTAGGAACATCTTAAAGTGCTGGTGTATGAGAAGAACACTCGCTCTGCTTCTCCATTGCTTGGAAAGAAGAGCCATTCCAGATGAGTAGTAGATCTTTTCTCTATTTCCTACATTTCCCAAATTTATATTGTAAACTGCTTGAATAAATAATGACCCTAATAATATATCTTTTGTGATAATTAATTGGGTCACAGGTTCATTCTACAATATACATGGGTCACAGGTTCATTCTACAATATACAATCTAAAAAGTATCCTCTCGGTGAACCTTATATGTATTGACTTAACATTTATTTAAGTGCATGGAGCAGGAAAATGTTGGAGCTCTCACTGAAGTGTAGCATTTACAATAGCTTGCACATTATATTCCTTAACATCTCTACCAAATATTTTCATACATCTGATAATTCTTTATACCAAATCCCCTTTTCAGCTAAGAAAACTATAGCTATAACTTGTATAAGCTCATGAAAATGACAAATTTTAGACTATAATATTTAAATCACATATTGTCCATGCTTTTTATTTGTAATTCCTAAGATCCTTGAAATACTCAAATTAATTTTTGTGTGTTAACGAGTTTACCCATGCCAAATAGCCTTTTGAGAAATGGTCACCAGAAATACTAAGGCAGGAGTTGAGATTAAACTTGATGACCCATTACCCAAAACCCACAAAGAATAAAGATTGAAAATAAAACTGTTCAGTGATTTGATCAAACACACCTCTGTAAAGCTGAAGCACTCCTTAGAACCTAAGGGATAATACTAAAGAACTTCAAGATAGCTAGACACTATCAAACTCTTCACATGACAAAAGGAAGTAAACACTCCATGCACTTCACCTTATTAGCTGTTCATCAGTATACTTAATAACAACTTCTATAATAAATCATTGACCATAGCAAATTGCAAAATGTCTATGAGCTTCCTTAGCAGATTAATTAAACTGTAGAAGGGGATTGAGGAGCCTTAATTTATAACTAGCTTGTCAGAATAATAGTTAAAGCAAACTGAGTCCATAATTGGTACCTGAAGTAGACAAGGCAAGAATCTGTCCTAGGGTCTAAGTCTCAACTTGCAGCATGTGCCTCTATCTCCAGGTAATGTCAGTACTGAAATGATTTGGACGGGACTATTCAAATGGTATTAACTGTAGAGTTAACTTCTTGCTGTTGGGGGAACATTCTTACTTTAGGGGTACAGAACTGGTCTGTGTTTTGAGGGTATTTGATTAAAAAAAAAAAGAGTGTTTTAATCCCTGGGTCAAAATAAGGAAGAGAATTCAGTCTGTTTGACTCATTACTCAAACTCTTTGCTAAAGTTCTTTAAAAATGTTCTGACTTCTTGTTGTATTAAAAAGAAAACAATAATGTCTGTTCCCCCTTCTCATTTATGAAAAAGCTTCATCAACATAGCCCCACTTACATTCTAGATTATATGATTGATTGTGGTGGAGCCTTGATGTTACTGTTCATGACATTTAGCAGTGTTCTGGTCTCTACTTACAAAATGCTAAAGTAGTCTTACCCTCCACAATACCTTAGCTATGGCGATCAGAATTACTGAAGACATTGCAGAGGACAACTGAGAACTACTTAAGGGGTATGTGAATGCTTTTGTTGAATGGCATTCACAGTTCTAACTTAAGTAGCATCTAACCAGAATGTAGCAAGAGTGATGTTGCTTGATGTTGCTACTTAAACTAGAACTGATGATCTCAGTTGAGCCCTATGAAATTAGTCCCCTGGTGGTTTGCTTGAGCATTCTCTATTGACCAGGTGAAATGTATCAGCACCTTGGACAGTGGCAATGGCAGCTGAGGAAGATGTTGAACTTCCCTTACCTGTCACTAAAAAAAATAGTCTTTGTAGGTATTCCAGATAGCTTCTATGGGTTTTCAATATTTTTCTCTTGAAAAGTTCCAGTTAAATTAGTCTTAGGTAGTGACATTTTAGAGGATAACCATTTTTAAAAGACTTTTCAAGGAAATATGTGAAAAGGGTCACTCAAATTTGCCACAGTCACAGGATCAGGTATTTGAGTGAATTATTCACATATAAGTTTTGGATCTTCATAATTTGGTAATAGTATAATTAGGTCTAAATCCTTCATTTTCTATTATAAAAAGCTTGATAATGCTTTGGTGTTGCCAAGCCAGAATTTTTAAAAAGCTGTGTACAATTAAACTCTGAACCAAATACTAATCAAAAAAATTTGCTAAGAGATCTTCTGATTATTCTTAAAGACAATGAGCTAAAAGCCTTCACCATGAAAACATTGGCAACACAAGTGATTTTTTTTACCCTGTGCTTGAGAGTCTCAAAAGCATCATTTTGGTGTATATGACATTACCACGTGACCATCAACCTCATATTAATGCTTAAGAGTTTAAATGTTGTTAAATTGTAATTATTGTGACACATACAAAACCTTGAAAAAGATGTAGAGATTAGCATAGCTCCTATCTGGCAATGACATTTAAATGTGTGGATTTTCCTTTATATAAAAAAAACACATACAAACAAAACACAATAAAAGCTAACCCAAATTTCCACTAACCAACACAAGGAGAAAAATATGTTAGTCTAACTCAGTGAAGAGTAAGGCTTCTCACAGGACATGGTTAGAGGTTAGACACATTCTTGAAGGGCATTGTTCTCTAATCTCACCACTGTAATGAGAATAATTTGGAAACAAAAATCCCAGCTGCTGCCTGAACCAGCTCTGTGACTTTAAGCATGCCATTCAACTACTCTTGCACCTCACTTTTTATCTGTAGTTTGAAAAGAATGGTGCCTACATAGTAAATCTTCTGAGAGGATGCTTTTTTCTCCAGGGCTTTCCTGTGCTTGCCAAGAAGAGTATAAACTCCATAAGGACATTGCATATGCTACCATTCCAGTGTGCAGTGGTTTCTCAACCCTGTTTATGCATGTCTGTGCTCATTCACTGGCACATTGACTTTCTTGATTGCCAGCCAGCAGTTACTGCCAGGAAGAAATCCCGAAATTTCAGCTCCATTCACTTAGAACAGCTCTTTTATCTACTCTGTGCTGCACAAATATCTGTTATTTTCTATTATTAATGCTGCTGCCATTTCCTTAAGATCCCACATAGCTTATATTGTCAGCATGGGGATTATATTAAAATTCCATCTGTTGGCACACTTCAGCATATAAGAAGAAACTGGGAAGCAATGTATTGCCTAGTCCACAAGGAACATCATGGTGACTTCATTTTACCATTCTACTATTTCCTGCCCTGGACTTCCAGGGTCTGCAGAGTAACAGCTATGACAACACAACACAAATATACTGGAAAAATGAGCCTCGTATCAAAATAATACATCTAACCCCCATGCACTGTTGAAATAGGTTTTGGCTGAAGTCAACCTATACTAACATTTCGGCTATCTTAAAATTTCAATATTTTATTTCATCTCAAGACATTTGCTGACAAGTGACATTTCTCAGAATCTTTCTGGAAGACTGTGATAAAATCTCAAAATCAAGAGGTCAACAGTCGGTTTATTTTTGTCCAAACAACTTATGAGTTCGAGGTTATTCTGGATGCAATTTTCTGAATCCACGGGACTCTTTTGTAGGGCTACCTCAGAAACTCAGGGGATTTGAGTTTTGGGCCCCAGGATCTCCATACTTATTTAAATCAGAGCAGCTCAGAGCCAAGCTACTTTTAATATATTAGAATTATTCATGAGACTAAAAAAGAAAGTCATGTTACTGAAAAGACATTTGAACACATCTGAAATGGTGCCTGTGGGGCCTTGTATAGAGCTTCTAATCCCATCCTAGACTGGGTGAACTTGTAGTTTTTGAAAATCATGGATTTAAATAGCCACAAAACTTTACAGGGTGTTCAGGAGAAAGAATCAAAGTAGTTAGAACTGGGAGAGTCTAGCAGCCAGAAAACCTGTGAAAAATCAGAATTTGGCTCCGATACTTTAATTTCTTACTCAATTTCTCAATACTCTCCCCCTCCTACCTGCAATCTCTCACTTAGAATACATAATTCTGCCCTTCTTATCTGGCTCATGTCTGCATCACCACTAACACCAAATCCACCTTAAGACTACATTAAATAGCCACTGCTCCAAAATTCTCACTTAGCCTCTGCAGGAGTGCACAGTAGTGGCTGCTTTATTCTTTTCAAACATGTTGACCTTTTAGACTCTGGAACTTGGATGTCTGTGACTGTGCCTCTGCATCTCATTTGTCTTTCTTGTGCCTTCTCAGCCCAAGCTCAATAGTCCTGTCCTGATATTCCTTGTCTTCTTTGGAGAGCTCATTCACTCTCCTAATTTCAAGTCTACCAAAAGTCTACCAATGCCACTTAACTGTTTTACCCCTGAGCTGTAGATTCACAAATTCTCACCAGTATTGATCATAGACATCTTCTTAAAACTGTCCAAATGATATTTCATCATCTACCATATAATCTGGCCCTATATTTTTAGTTACCATAGTCAACAGTGTCACTCTCTGCATATTTGCCCAATACGGAAACCCAGGCATCTTTGTGGACTCCTAATTACTCAGCTGCTCTTTCCTCTCCCTTCTCCTCCTCATATTTAAGCAGGGAAAAGAGAATCACACTGACTCCTACATATTTCTCATAGCTTCCTACTTTCCCCACCTCCTTCTGTACTCTTAATGCCAGCCAGGACCTTCTGTTTTTCTTTGTGTTTCCCTTCCCGGACTTATTTACCAAGCTTCAAACCAATCAGTCTTTCTAAAATATAAATCATTTCTTCCACTTTTTACCATCCTGTCACTGTTGACACGTTAGTAAATTCAAGTTCCTCATGGGCTTCCAGGACATATCAGTTTAACTCCTGCTGAGTGCTGAGACCTGTCAGTATATTATACCCAAGTTTGTGTTAAACATTCTTTGTTTCTATGGCCTTGGCATGTGCTTCTCTTATGTTTGACATGACTAGTTTTAAGAACTCTCCCTAGGCTACTTCCTGAAGGACATGTCTGCTCATTCCCCAAACTTACACCTGTGTGCTCACAGCACCATTGCTTTCTTCATGTGAGCCATCACCACACTTTATAGTCACTCGCAGTTTACATAGTCTATCTCCCATACAGACAGTAATCTTTAAGATGATAGACCTCTGTCATGTCCTTAACAGGATGCTTAACATTCAGTGACAAATGCCTGATGAATGTGCAAATAACAAAGAAGAATATGTGTCTTCAAGTAGGAACTTGTGATGATTGGCACTTGAAATGTATAAAAAGATAAAGAAACAGGAAAACAGTGGGGAATTTGGTTCCCAAGATGAAAAGGATTATTTATAAACACTTAAAGCACTTGTCACAGGAGTTATATAAAACAAGATAAGAATTTTTTCTCAAATCAAGACATAGATATGTAAACAGACAGTATTTACAATGGTCATCTGGATTCTGTAGGAGAGACTTTATAGTATAAAGAACATGTTTAAAAGTACCCAAGATGTAAGCCTTAAGCTTTTGGTTAGGAGAGTACTCAATAAGTATTCAAGAAATATTAATATGAGGAATTGCTGAGCTAGGTCTTAAGGATTCAGAAATCAATAAACTATGATATTTTTTATTTAATAGGCTTACCACATTGGGAGAAAAGTGATGGCTAATAACAATAGCAAGAAATCACTGCACTGATGCTTTGTACAAATGCTGGGAAGGAAGAAAATACTGAAATTACATATAGAATAGAACCTCTAACACTGATTTCCAGATAACTGTCCCAGAAGAGGTGAAGACAGGGCTGAGTCAAGAAGTGAAAGAAAAACTAAAGTGGACTTAATCTGACTGTAAAGAAAGAACTGCAGGGGTGCCCAGTCAGCAGAGGATGCAGCCAAAAGTTTCAAAAGTAATTAAAGCCGGAAATGAAGCCAAAGCCTAGTTGTTGGGGAAACAGTGTCAGGACTCAAACTCAGACATGAGCAGCCACACTGGGGGGGGGGGGGGGAGATAAAGACAAGCGGTCACAAGCTCTTTAAAGAGATTAGTGGGCCTGGAGAGAGGGCTCAGTAGTGAACTGTACTGGCTACTGCAGCTTCAGAAAATCTAATACTGCTAACTTCTGTGAGCACTGTACACACACGACGTACATAAATACAGGCAGGACAAACATCCATATATAAAAAAATAAAAATTTAAATACAAATTAAAAACAGATAAACAAATCATTATTATAAGCAGGTATTTTGTTTAAAAAAAAATTACTCAATGTATTGCAAAGTGGCAAGATTAGAAGAGGTAACGATCAAGGAGCCTGAGATAACTTTAAGCATAAGTGGATATCTTTTACATATGACAGCTCCTTACCTCCTCTCACTTTGATGGTAGGGATGACTTGGGGGTGATCTCAGGTTTAAAATTAGAAAGCCAAGGCCCCACCTCCAACCCCACAAATGCTGAATTTTCTCCTCTCTGGTACTTTAGCAAAATCATCCTTCCACACAGTCTGCAAAGGTCAAGTTTCTG